>OY540827.1:24485428-25807095 GCA_961205895.1 Mythimna pallens | reverse complement strand
TAAAACGGTGGAAGTACGGTCAAATGACGCAATGAGCACACTTCAGAGCAATTGACGGTAGGTATACGACACTCTCTACTCTATTAGAGAAAAGAGCTGGGCAATTTATGAGATTAGTACACATAAAATAAACAAAAATGGCTTGTTTAATAACCTTACTATGTAACATAGTAGTGATGTGAATAAGTTACACATAATTGTGATTTTCACTGGTGTTACGAATATATTCGGTCGTGTGGGAGCGCTGCCCGGCACGCTCCGGTGACTTGCGTCCGCGCATCGTGTTGACTAGGTATGGGAGAAGTTGATATCGATGATTTAGTAACATCTCTTTTAAAAACTGGCTAACGTATAATTGAATGGATCGATACCATAGAATATAATAGAATTTAATAATTAGAATTTTAAAGTTAGACTTTGGTACAAATTATAAATGCATATTAGAAATGTGTATTTCTTTTAAATGCATGTTTTCCAAGGAAATAGAATATTTTAGAATGAAAATCATTGATCCTCAATGTTTCTGAGTTGAATTTTCTGAGTTAAGAATATGTACTTACTACCCTACTTAAATACCAAATTTTAACAGGTTATCAGCCTAAAGTTTAGTTTGAGAGATACTCAACTCCAAATGCTTAAAGCAGAAACGGGGGAATATTACAGTAAACTGTACCTAAGTAATAGGCACGATTTGACTGTTTTCCTAATTTTTATACGCATATTACATTGTTTCGAACTAACTGCACAGAATATTAATACACCGCAAACTATCGACATCGCCGTGCCACAACCCAACTCTACAATCTCAAAGGAAAACATTATCGTTGCACGAAGAATCCGTCACATTTTCTAGTGCGGACGCGATCGACGCGCGCGCAGCAAACAAGCCATTCCTGCAGTAGTGATGTGTCGGTATCATGTCCAGTGAAGGTTCTGTGACGTCCAGCGGATCCCGGATCCAACAGTTCGGGCTGTACAGGACCATCGATGCGAGGACTGAGGAATTTCTAAGGTCATCGAGGAAGAGGCAGATAAGGCAAGGATGCGCTTGTGCTGCTATATCTACGGCGATCACAGTTACCGTTGTTGTTGTGAGTGTGTTTTTTGTTTTTATTTTTCGGGTATTTACAGAAGGGATGTTATGTGTTGTTGGTTTGTGCTAATTTTGTGTATGTGCGTTTTTGTTGTGTGTGCAGAATAAAAAAATAGCTAGGTACATACAATTGGTAATGTGTTTTTACATCATTATTTTTCGTGCATTGTTAAGTGTTTTATTAGTTTTCTAAATATGGCTTTAAAACTGGTGAAAACTTTATGATATCTCATACTAAAATATTTAATTTGAATCCTTAAATCTTACTCATTACTATCTAAAATTTTGTGTTGTTTTATAATAATAACCACTTATTATGTAAGCTGTATAATCTACTGTGATTTTCTGTAGTTAAAATTCAATTAATATCAAGTTAAGGAAACATATACCAGACTAAGTGCATATTTGTGTTAAACACAATGAAAAAAGTAAGAAATTTTAGCAATTTATGTCTTTAATAAATTAATCAAAGGAAACAGGCATAACGACAGTTATATATTGATTTACGGAAGCATTATTGACCACAGTGACAATAATACCAATGATTATGAACAATATGTGTTTATAAACAAAGACATTGTCAGAGTTATAAAAACATTAATCACTGTACAATCTATTGTCTTCTGTTAGATGATGATTGTCTTCCAGCATAGTAACATGACCGATCGTCGACAAAAGGTGATAGAAATTAGATTACGTTTAGCTTGAATGTCATCATCGTTTTTCTGCTCTTATTCTAATATAACAGGAACCAGCTCAGCATTTTCGCTTTTGGATTCATCTGCTTTGTGACTATTCATTGTTCACTGAGGTTCTTGGATGAATATAATTATTGTTAAAGTCATCAGTCATTATATTGGGTTGATAGATTGATTTAAAAAGTCGAATTCCTAAATTTTTGGTTAGTGCCTTTAGTCAACGTTCTGATATGCTTATCCTTTGGAATATGCATTGGATAAACATTCTCTAGTATTTAGTAACATTTTTCTGACAGTCCTAGATACACCACATTATCGTACATTTTCTTGTGACGTCATCTCTCACTAATATTCCAAACACGTTGTCGTTTGTATACATAGTTGCACTTGTTGCTTTTTTCTCGACTTTTTATTTTGTAAACACGTATTATGCACTGATTACTTATTTGCTTCCTTTTATTAGCATGCGATAGTTTTTAGTGATGCTCATACAAATTGAAATATACTGATAACGAACTTTTATTCAACACTTTCAGTGAATTCATACAGTTAATGCAAATATTTATTATTGACCTAGCATTTTAAATGGTTTGGAAGAAGGTTTTTTTTGCAGTAATATGTTTTTTTAGATATAATTGATTCATGTACTGGATAAAAACTCAATTTTATACCGGGGAAGGAATGTGTTAAAGGATTTTAGTGAATGTATCGACCTTCTTTGTAATTAATTTTTTCACATATATATTATATTTTATTTATTTATAATTTTGACGTAATCTATTAATATTTGCTTAGATCGTAAATTCTGACAGTATTTATCGTAAAGCATTATATTTACTTATACTTACAATAATAACAGTTTCACATTTAGCTGCTTTTTATAAGGTAATACACGCTCATACGTATTACGTTGCCTGCTGTTACTGTCTATAATTAACGTTACGCTGTCATCAATGTTCATTCGATTTCGTCACAAGTCAAATGCTTGGATTTATGAATTATTATTTCAACTTTTTCTTTTCTCATCTACCTTTCACTGTTGTTTATATTTTCTCGTCATATATCATAAGTTTTTTGATAAGTTTTCGATTATCAATGTAGGATTTTTATCAAAGTTACTCATAAAAATCGACAATAAGAAAGAAACGATGTTTTGTTTCATATGTAGAACTCTGTTTTGTATTCTTCTCATCACGACATAGCATTGTTATGTTTATTGACAGTTTGTTTAGTGTCAATTAGTTTTGATACTAAAATCTGTAGTTCTGTACTAGGTATACTATTTGTATTTGTCCAGCTTAACAGCATTCCTTAGATCTGGTTTAAAGGGCAATGTAGCCGGTGTTATTATAGGCATGAGCGACATTACAACTTTGTTTCTAAAACTACTTGCATCTGCTTTCTATCAGGTGGCCAGTACGCACATTTCTATATTTTAAAAAGTGTTTTAGTATAACACATTTAGTTTTTTCTGAACTTGATATCTTTTCTTATCCAGCATTGTTTTTTTTTAATTTCATTTTCAGTGTTATTGGATTTACTTATTTGAACTTTTTCAACAGTAGCCAGGAGACTGAAAATCGGCAACAGGTGATCATTTCAAACACAAACTGTAGTATTTTGTGTTTGTTATTACCCTTGTACCTCTTTGAATACACTTCCATATTCATCTGTAGGTACTTATAATTGTCCTAATACCTACATTTAGTTTTGCCACCTTTTTGAGGTATTCGAGCACTTGCGTTTCTTCCCGTACGATGCCAATTAATGTATAAAAATCACATTACTTAGAAACATACTCTTCCTTGCGTGGTGAACAGAGATATACCATCCACAGTATATGGAAATAATATAAAATGCAAATATATAATGTACGAGCTGAACAATGCTGTGTAGTTAACATATTGAGCGTAATGTGCATACTTTCTGCTTTCTTGATCGTCGCAGGGGCGCGCGGCGTGACGTCAGATGAGTCAGATAGTCTAGTGTTTTAGTGAAAGGTTCTTTAAGATAAGAATTTAATGATCCATTACAAGACGATTAAACTATGAATTGTGAATTTGGTATTTGAAGTTTAATATTTTTAAATTCTAACCAAAAAACTTGTATTTTGGCCTTAAATTGGGGTTTGATGGATTCTTGACTCAATATATTCCGTCCAAAAACGCACACTTAGAAGATTGTTTGTAAAAAGTGCAAATAAAAAATTGTAGTTGATAGATTTTGATTTGAAAAATTCATTTTAATCTCAATATTGAACTGGGCATTTTTAAGGTGGCGTGTATTTTTTATATCGATATTTGGAGGCTATAGCTTATAAATAATATATAATCTAAAATAAATAATCTGTTGTTTTGGTACCTACTTACTTTCTGCTCTGCTAAATGATTTCTAGTTAGCCATAATCGAATATATACAAATGATTCTTTGCGTGGCGGATGCATGCAGAGTGCGTGATATACACACTTATGCGTCAGTAAAGCCAGTCTTAACAACATAAATATCAGTCACAGAACATATAAAATTAATATTGAATGGTTTTGCATCAATTGACATCCAATTGGCAAAACTGTTAATCTCACAAATGAAAGTAAGTACCTCTTACTTATATATATGATTAACGTAAGTGTAACCATAATTTGTTAACATAACTAAGGCTGTAGACAAGGTGTCATTCTGTTAGTAACAGCGACAACATGAGACATATTTTGATGACATAGGTGACATTTTGATTATGTCAGTTCTTCTCAGTTCCATACATTTTATACACATACCTATGTATACTAGCGTTCACAGCATATATTGTCCTGTCCTGAGGCTTTTCGTCAGAAAAAAAATTGAGACCCACCTACCAGCTCCATCTTTCCTGTTGTATCATTGCAAGCCTAACACCCAGGTAGAAAGCTTGCAGCAGCGATTCACGTGCAAGCAACTTAGCCTGTTTGCAATACAGCGCTGATTTATCAGTCACTATCACTGAAACAATGTCACTAGTCAATGTAAGTTTAAACACCATACATATTAAATGTGCACAAGGTGTATGAGCATTAATGACCCCCTCCTAGAGTAACGGCCCCGACTTACAAGTTGTACAACATGTCTAAACCCAGGCAGGCGCCTTATAATAATAAAGCCATTTTATTTCCATACCTTATTTTTACATTTTAAGTATTAGTAGGTTCACTTAAACTAATATTTGTTATTAGAGTTAGTTATATATATATATATATATTCACTGGTATGAATGTATATTTTTATCATTGATGTAAATATTTTTTTCCGTCTGACTGTCTGTTAAGATCCTTTATCTTGGGAACGCATAGAGGTATCAAGCTAAAACCATATACTTAAATCTGCGGTCCCTTGAAGCTGTGGAAAAATCAAACTAACAAGTTAACGAAAAAAGTAGATAAGGCCGTATAAGTCGTAAAAAACGTGTATTTCGACATTCTCAAAGGAATCAAAATTCATGGGGTACTTTGTATTGTCCCAGAATCCTGAAATTTGGCAGAAAGCATGGTCTTATAGCGCAGGTATAGGAATATATCTGAAAACAGTTAATTTGTGGTTACTTCACAAAAAAAATTTTTTGCGATTCGGAAAAATGTTCGTAACTCAATTCGGGAATTGAATTGTTTTTATAGATAAGTTTGTACGGAACCCTCAGTACTTGAGTCCGACTCGCGCTTGCCCGGTTTATTTTTACTCATCCAGTCTATTCCTGCATTCTTTTTGATGTCATCAGCCCACCGCTTAAATGGTTTTCCAACTTTCCTCTTTCCAGATGTTACTATTTATGTACATTTTTTTTTCTTATTACTACTATTTTCAAAACGGTGAAAGAAACCATCGTATGGAAACCGGCATATCCAATAGCCAAATTTTAAGACATGTGACATTCACCAAAACACACTGGGCCCGTTTAGTGGATTACGGCCGATTCTCACTCCTAAAGAGAAGGCCTGTGTCAGAACAATATAAGGATGATTATTTTTTTTATACAAAAAAATAAGGAGAATATTTTAGGAACTGCCCTCTCAGAAACTATTCCTTAATTTGACCAGTCCATGTTGACATTGTTGACATATGGCATTGGAACGTAGTCGCTCACAATAGGCTTCATCAGAAGGCTAGGGAAAGATACCCAAAGAAGAACAAGGCTTAGAGTCACCCAATGGTTATCCATAAAAAAGAGACCTATGCTCGGAGTTTTGTTGTGTGATCAAATCAGGCAAAAAGATATTCGCAGGAGAACTAAAGTTAGTAACATACCCCGAAGAATTGCTAAAATTCCCTCGCAGAACAGATGATCAAAGCGGCCGAAAATTTCTGGAGTGACTACAGCACACCGCAGCGTTAGGAGGCGTCACAAGGTAGACTAATAACCTGCTGAGAGTCGTGAGATTTTGATGGATGCAAAACATACAGGACCGATCACTGTGGGGATGCTTTAAGGAGGCCTATATTCAGCAGTGAACGTCTTTTGGTTGAAATCATGGTAAAGATATAAAATTTTAGAAAAAAATTTGAAAAACAAGATGTAATAATGATACAATACGACATATAGAGCGTAAAATGTATACCGACTTCTTTTACGCAATATCAAATAACATAACACAGTATTGCAGTTCTCATAATATGATATTGTGCTGATTCTAAATCACACCCATTGTCGTAAAGATATGGATTAATTACCTAATAAACAACATTATGACGGTTTTTATCATCAGATAAATCTATTTTTAATGACTGTGAAGTAAATATTTTGCAACATTTAGTGCCAATAAATGTCTCAATTTGTACAATTACTTATGCAGTTATTATTAACGAATACTTATTGCATTGTTAGTATTAACATCAAACAAATAAATTGATGATAACATTTTATGGGTTAAAGTTATGTACTATGTATTTTTACTACTACTAAGCACTGGTGCACTCACTATGTTACTAATAAAGATGTACTTTTGTGACTGCTAAAACAATGGTAAGTTATCTACGTATTGTTGTTAATACATATTAAAACTACCACTATAACACAGATACATATTAAAACTTATTTTGCTCAAATGCACCAAAAAAAATCAACTCAAATCATCATCTAACGGCTATTTTCTTCTTTTTCAGAGTGTCATCCTAGTCTACGAATACAGCATTAATTCAGAGAGCAATAATGTTAATAAAAAAAACACGTTAAAACCCAACTGGATTGGACTTATGAACGATAGTGATATTACATCAATCAGTTCTAAGTTTAATAAGAAAATAAACTTCGACAGAACAACACTAAAACTGTTGCCAATATTATTAAAGGCACTGAACAAGAACCGATACTTAGAGAAAATCTTAGAAGAGTATTCTAGTTCCAGTCCACCTTATGATGAAAAAGACTCTACTGAAGCTACTTTTACGAAAAATGTTTTCTCGGATTCAAAATATTGGTTAAAGTTACCGACCACTAGGCATTCCTCGACTGATCATAAAACATCTTTGATAAACTGGAAAACTCCAACACAACGCTTGGAATATCTCACTAAAATAAGGAAGATTAGAGATTACCAAAGAATGTTGAATTATTTCGACAAAATGATCAATGATAAAGTTGGATTAAAAAAAGAATTTGACTATACTGAAACTCCTTTAACAGCTGGCACTGTGCCCATGACAAAAATAGAGAAAATGAGAAAAATTCAGCAGTTACCTTATACCTATCAAAAAGATATGGATAGAAAAGAAATAAAAACGGAAGGTCACGAAAATGTAGTTATTTGTAACTGTCCAAAAAAATTAGGACTACTGTTAAGTAAATTGATATCAACTTTACAAGACTTGGTTCCTCAAGTCATCGGTGATAAAATTGGTATGAATATATGTAAAAATAAAACAAAACATGTCAACATCCTGAACCGATTAACTACTGCACGACCAGTGCGACCAACGAAACACCGAGTTAAGGATCTATCTACGGTTGCAATGAGATCAACTCGAAAGACTATGAAAAAAAGTCTAATAGATATAAGAACTACCCCAAAATGTTGTACCACTTTGAGTACGACTACCAGCTCATCTACTAGTACTGAAACTACCCCATCAACTACTCCCAGTACTACAACCACAGTTACTGAATCATCAACACAAGTACCTGCACCTAGTAAATTTGAAATAAAATCCATTGAAGAAAATTTAATAGAAGTGACAACAAAAATGTACAGTAAAATGCAAGACTTTCAAACAGAAAAATCGAGCACAGACTACAGTTCACTTTCTACATCTACTGAGTCACCAAATACTGAAACTACTAAAAGCCCAGGAGTAAAACATGGAACTACAGAAATGATTGTCCCAATCAGACATAATTCAAAATCATTGCAGCTTAGCACTGATAAATGGTTGCAAGCGTACGCTTTAGATTCGCGTTTGAACTTACCATTATATAAAGAAGAAGAGTATGATGATTATTTTAACAATAAACCTAGAAAAACGACTGTATTGGAAAACATAGACATTCAGAGCATGGAATCATTAAAAACTAAAACGATGGGCTCTCCTGAGGACATGGGGTTAGGTGCAGGAGATAACTTAAAACCTATACATAATAATCCAACCACTAAGCAACAGGACTTAGACTTAACATCGATGCGGAAATTGGCCGATATGATATACCTCCCTCAAGAAAAAATCGCCAAAGTGTGGAAATATACCATAGAACCTGAACTTTCATCACCACCAAATAAAAAATACAAACACTCAGAATTGCAAGTTGACCTTAAAGTTCCAAATTCCATTGAAAGTTCTATTGATTCGACAACAAAAAATATATTTCCCAGTACTTTTAAAAATATTCAAACAACCAATCATTACGAATCCACGATTAAATATCATCCACATTCATTTAATACAGACCAACTGACCAGTGACACTGTAAGTGACACTGATGAATTTCAAGATGAATTGTCACGACCAACAGAGAGTACCGTAGCGACTTACAAATATAAAAATTCTACGAAATCACTTGACACTAGCATAGAAATCTTGAAAAACACTAATCCATGGACTTTATTAAAAAAAGAGGAGAAAGCTATAACTAAATCTGCATCGATGCTGCCTGCTCTGCGGCCGATTTATTTAGAAATTCAACGAAATAATGAATGGAGACAAGATGAACAGGGCGATTACGATCTTTATAATTTCAACAGCAATATCTTTGATTTGCCTTCTAGTGACGAGTAGAATACTGCATTTAGAATTATGCAATAGTCATTTTACGTTTTTTTTTTTCGTTGCATGTATTACTTTTTATTACTAGGTACTATTTTTTTAAATTTTAAATTTTTCATGTATAATGTAATTGTGGGTAAAAACTCGTCATTTGTGAAAACCTGCGTCAAAGTGGATTGCAAAAAAAAACATGCAACCCGTTATTGGACCGGCAAATTCAAGTAACACATACAATGTTGATATAATGAGTAGAATCAGAAAGAGTCTGAAGAGACAAAGTTTCACGAGTCACTCCAGCTTAATTAGCTTAGCTTGACCAACAGGATATTACATAATTCCGGTACGTGGAGATGCCATTCATACTAGCATCTGTTTGCTGTTTTTGTCTTTTATTTTGTCACTACATGATTATAAGGACTATTTTGTTTGATACATTTGTAGATAATGATTTAATTTATTTGTAGATATTAAAACATTTTTAATGTTAACAAATTAATAATAGACTTATCATTTGTAATTTATTGGAAGATTAAATTACATGTTAATTGCTTACTTGGGGCAAATAGAAGCAAATAGTTATTGTTTTAGAATTGAGTATATTTTTACTGATACCGTTATGTGTCCTCATTTTAAAAATAAACGTGTTTTCTATAAAAATATATTTATAATTATGCTAGAAGTATTTATGATTTTATTATATTTAATCAGTATTCAATGTATGCATAAAAGTGTGTACCTTGTACCCAAGGCTCATCTGAGGTAAATTGTATATTGTGGTAGAACTATTTTATTGTTTAACACTTTTCTAGCCATCCTGCGTCTTCCTGTCTAGCTCATTTGATTAAACGATATTATATTATAACAAATGAAATAGTACTAAACGTTTCCCACATTCCTGTGATTAATATAGTTTTTCTGACAGTTTTAAGATTACATCATAACAATTGCATGTTTGTATTTACAGGTAATTCTACTTATCTACGAATACGCGATTGCTGTAGAATGGAGTTTAGTACAAAACAAGAAGGGTGTAAACCGAACCGATGACGATCAACCATTTGCCGATAGACTCGACCGAAGCTACTTTGGGCTCGACCAAGATTATTATGAACGTATGCCCCTACTCATAAACGCTTTACAAGAAAGTAGCTATTTTGACCCAACATTAGAAACGTCTGGACCCTTCGCCAAAAGAAGAAAATATAACATGACAATAATAAAACCGACAACAACAAGACCAACTTTTAAACCTAATGCTGTCAGGAGGACCAGTCCACGACCATTTTTCTTTGAATACAGAAGCCCTACTCCATTACCTTTCAGCAAAACATACGGGTCACGAAGTTGGATAGAAAAATATCGAAACGAAGAAAGATTAAAAAACATACGACAAATCATCAAATATTTAGAAAAAACAATCAATGCAAAATCAGGAGATATGAACGCTAAACCACCAAGCACACATATAGCTTTTACAGGTCTTTATATTGAACCTATGTTGGAAAACAAAGGATTAGTGTCTGACACTGATTTGAAGTCAGATTTACAACAAGAAAGTTCAGAAAATATTAAAACATTCAAAGCTAATCATCTAGCAGATCCACTCTTCAATTTCAAACCAGAAAATCCCGGAGATGTGAATCTGTTAGCTGATGATTTTTTGAGATTTGCACCAGTTCCCACTCCTAGTCTTCTAGATAATTCCAAGAAGTATCCAATGTTCCGACAGATTCCATTCCACAAAAGGAATTGTCTAGGTAACAAATGTGAGGAAAATGATAGCGGTAGTCATAAACTATTACCGAGTTCAAGCGAAATAAGGCAAACTGAAACACCACCCGTTAGCACTACTAAATCATTCAGCGTTATGCTTAATTTATTTCCCATCAAAAAAGAACCAATGACTACTACAGCATTATTAGATAATATTTATCTTACGACGTCGCGGCCTGTAATACAATTTAAAAGAAAATCAAATGTTGCATTCCGGCGCATATACACTCCATACAAAAGGCCAAGGTATTTAAGTAGTTTAACAAATAAACAAATGAAAGTAGCGAAAGTCAAAGAAGACCAAAATAAAGAAAATATACAAACAGAAACAGGCACTCAAATGATCGTACACGTTAAAGTGTACAGTCCTGAAGAAAAAACTGATATGAGAAACGAAACAACGAAAAGAATACCTCCTGTGATACCATCTACGCAAACTAATCCATACACAACGAAAGCTCCCATAGAACTTTCAACTTCACAAATAGAAGATCATCACATGGGCAGTTCGGGGTACATACCCGTAGAAGTTGCATCAGAAACACCGTCTCCGCCTAAAGAAACCACTATGCAATCTTTCTTTGAAATGACAACTGAGTATCCCTGGCCTGCTCCAACTGAAGTATTACAATTCAATGCCGCAGACGCAAAAGTACCAAATCAGTATTTTGATGTAGAGAGAAGAACAAATTACTATCAAAATATTGAAATCAGCAGAAGAAATTCTAGAGATCAAGAAGAAATACAAGAGGAACCTAGTACGCTTATTGCTAAGCTTAAAAACGAATTTGTAAGAACGACTACTAAAGCCCCTGAGGTAGATAAAAGTACAGAGAAAGTTGAAGAAACCACAACAGTATGGACATATGTACCTCAAATTAATGGTCATTATAGAAGCATTAATCAAAATTCAAAGAACGTTAATGTATGGTTAGATGCAAATCCAGAGAATAATAGAAAAAAACGCTTAGAACAGTCTGTATCAGGTTTTCATACTTATGTTCCGATGTATGTAGAAATTAAAAGAAATCATACTCAAAGTCAAAACTCTAGCCAAGTCAATATTGTTGATGAAAACAATGAAAATATTGATAACAATCATGGTAAAGATTGATGATGTATTATTGTGATTTTAAAATAAAATCTTCAATGGGGAGAAGTAGATTATACTCGATAGATTAGGTAGTTAGTCATTGTATATTAAAATAATATTTATTTTCTGTGTCCCACCGACTTTACTTGCTACCCATTAATGCGTCTTGAGCTAATTTCAACTTTGTGGGAACGTTTGTAAATAAAATATAAATTATGGAAGTTTACTTCGTTTTATTTGTGTAAACTACATCAGTAAAACACTATAATATTGGCAGAAGTAACTTGACATTCTCAATGTTTTAATTTAAATAACTATTAGGGAGTAACTACACTTTGAGAATAAAAAGTAGGTCCGTATTGAAATCGACCTGCCCTTTTTATTGATTCATAGGTCTTACTTTAACTGTCTAATAACTATAATACAGTTAAAATATTTTAATTATAAAGTCTAGTCTGAAATACGTAAAATTTTGGGATTCACAATTTTACATAACAATATACATGAGTGTACAAATCCACAATGTTTACGGTATTTCGATGTTTTTAAGCTTTATAGTTTTTTTTATTTTTATTAATTCTGTTTGTTAGTGTAACACTTTATATGTTTTTAAGTTTTCATGTTTTAGTTTAGTTTTAATTTATAATTTTTAATACGCAAGAATAAAATTGTTTTTCATCATGGTGCAAACTGTATGTAACTATAATGGACAGATATACCAGCATTTATATAATATTAATTCATATATCTCTGAAATCACTATGTATTTTGGTGTATCTAATAACGAATAAAAAAGCAAATACACTCCATTGGCGCCAAGGTCTGTAGTGAGCGAAAGAGGAACTAACTACACACTTAGAACTGTGGTCGTCTGTTGTGTGCTTACGCGCAATAGCTTTTTAACATCTACGGTCATTTTCATGTAGTTGGATAGATGGCAGCACGGGTAAGTATAACTTTATATTAAGCCAGACAGGGTAAACAGAGGTGTAACACATCCACAGTTATACTTAAGATATAAAGGCCTTAATAAGAACCCTATTAAAAATGCCCGACTACTATGAATATGAATAAAAGACTATGTTTAAATAAAATAGGATATTTTGGAAAATGAAGCTCATCATGAATTACTTATTTTTATAAGTTTAAAGGAATTAAAAAATCTTACAATTTAGGATAAAGACACTAACTGGAAATTGGCTCTTCAAGCTTTCACATAAGTAAAATGTATGTGAAATGTTGGCCAGTAGTCGCCAAACCGTATCATCATCGTTAGAGGTAAATATTGATTCGTAAAAGACGTAGAAAGTAAGTGAGAACGCACTATCATTTACACTAATATTATAAAGTGGTAAAGTTTGTTTTTTTTTTGTTTGTAGGAGGTAATCCCTGGTCCAATTGCTAAAATTTTTTCACCGATAGAAAGCTGCTTTAATTCTGAGTGACATAGGCTATATTTTATGTACGCAGGCGAAGCTGCGAGCAAAAGCTAGTTATTGATAATTTAGTAAAGCAGTGTCAATAAACTCTATTATTACTAAACCTTATAGAAGAGGAAATAAAAAACAAGAGGTGATTTTATAGTGAACATATCATACATATAATATTATAATGTTGTCTACCTACTGAAGATTTTCAAGAAATATGACAGGAGTACAACCAGGTCCTGTACCATGACGTTCAAAGTAAGATTGTATAATTCTTATTTCCAGTGTGGGTAAGAGATGGCGCTAGACAACCTGTATAGCTCTGTCTCTTACCCACACTGAAATAAGAATGAAACAATCTTACTTTGAACGTCATGGTAACCCCGTAGGACTGCTATTTACAACAACAACTAACTTCAGTCATCAATTTTCAAGACACTTAATATCTCTTCTATTATTCCTCGAATTTAAAGTTGGTGAGCTTATTTTGATCAGTTTCTTCCAGGAGAAGTTTTTAAAGGATAATATATTATATATTTCTAATAAAAGGAGAAACTAAGTGACTGACGTATCAACGCATAGTCGAAACTACAGGGACTAGGAACATGAAATTTTGCACAAGGCTTCCTTTTGTGACATAGGTGAGCAATAAGAAGTAGTTTTGAGAAATTCACCTTTGGGAGTGAAAAAAGTGAATTTCGTTTGCATGTAAAATCTCATTCCGTGTTCCAATATAGTTGAAAGTTAGCGCAAATATTAACTCAAGTAAATAATAAAGGTCGTCATTATTTGTTTTCAGAAATGTTGGGCGTACCAAATAAAACAATTTAGTGGGTTTTAAAATTAGGTTTCTTATTTCTTGGGTTATTGAACTTGAAGCTTGGCAAATTCTAATTAAAATAAAAAAAAGACTGACATTAGTTAAGAAAAAAGAATGAAGAAAAGAATAAAAAGAAAAGAAAAATATCTTTTTGGGGGAAGGGTGGTAAAAATATAACGATAATGATTATATGATTACTCTCAAAATGAGGTTCGGGGTCTAATGAAAACATTCTCGCAGACGAAGTCGCTAGCAAAGTGCTAATACAAAATAAAATGAAGCCCAAGATGGAATATTTTTGACTCTTCCGCATTTAATACATTCTCATCATTCTTATTTTATGCATTCCCATCTCAAATTCTAGTCGTCGGCAAGGAAATTATAAAGGTGCCAAGTTAAACGCACTCAGTGTAGGTCAGTAACCAATCACAATTTATACGGCAATCTACTGCCAGATCATTGTCTACTTGGCACAGATTTCGTTAACATCTTAATTGATCAGGCAAACCATGAAATATCGAAGCGGATGTGTTCAAGGCCAGGGTTGCGGTAAGTGCCAAATTTAAGAGGGCTATACTTCAAATTAAGGTATAAAAAAAAATGGAAGGACTATTTTATATAGTAGAGATTTTTCTAAAATCACTCAAACCTGGGGATCTATAACTTAAGAATGTAAAGTGTACTTCAAGACCCCAAATAACAAGCGACAAGGGTAGAAAGATGATGATAGGCTACTTCAAGGGAAGCATGCTTTATCGTCACATATAACCCTTCTGGTCTTCTGGTTCTTCTTGGTCCTGGAGTGGCGACCGCGTACCGGGAGACGCAGTGTTACAAGGTGGACCGATGACCTGGTGAAGGTTGCGGGAATCCGATGGATGCAAGACGCACAGGACCATTCAATGTGGTGACATTTGGGGAGGCCTATGTCCGGCAGTTGTCGTCTATCGGCTGAAATGATGATGATGATGATGATGACACTTAAAAAGCAAAAAAAAAAAAAAATTACTTGATAATAAAATATACAAAAACATTACCAGTTTTGCTATAATCCGTTTGTGGATTTGACGGACTGCGTTGGTATTTAAAGCCAGCAATGAGATAGCAGATGTCTAAAGATGGCGGAGACTACTTTCCATCAGGGGACTGCCATATATCGCAGGTTTGTTAACCCAAACTTCTGGTTATTTCTACAATAATCTTACTGTAAATACTTGCAACTATTTTTAGTACTAGTACAAACTTACCTGTTTGTACTACTAATAATAGTTGCAAGTAGTTGCGGCCCAGACTTTAGTGTGGTAAAAATGTTCAAATGCTTTTGGCTAAATTCATTTAAGCGGTATTTCCTACATCTAAAGTTAACTATTTCGTACAAAAAATGTATTGAAATTATTGTTTATGGTAAAAAAAAAATTGGGCAAGTGCGAGTCGGACTCGTGCACTGAGGGTTCCGTGCAAACTTATTTGTGAAAACCGTTCAATTTCCGAGTTTTTCCGAATCGTAATTTTTTTTTGTGACCTAACAACAAATTTACAGTTTTCAGTTTTTTTCCTATATTTGTGCTATAACACCTTGCTCATGCTAAATTTCAGGATTCTAGGTCAACGAGAAGTACCCTATGAATTTTGATTCCCTTGAAAGTGTAGAAATACATGTTTTTTTGCGATATAAACGGCCGTATCTTTTTTTTTCGTTTACTCAAATTTTCATTTTTTCACAGTTTCAAGTGACCGCAAACCTGAGTATATGGTTTTAATTTCAACTTGATACCTTTACGTGTTCCCGAGATAAAGGGTCTAGACCGACAGACAGGCAGACGGACGGACAACAAAGTGATCTTATAAGGGCTCCGTTTTTCCTTTTGAGGTACGGAACTCTATTGTTGAAACCAAAAATTACGTTGAAATATCATGTCAAAATTTTAGGTCGCTGGGCTGTAATTTTTGGATTTTGAAAAGTACTTTGGGCCGAAACGTCAAAATTTTAGTCATTTAATTAGGTCGGAACTTACGAGGTTAATTTGAGTTTCGTTTAGTCAAAAACTTACTTAAAATCAGTTGCTGATATTAATGAATTAGTTACAAAACTAAGTTAATAAGGAAAGATTAACTGACTGGTGCAAACGGGTCAAAATGGAGTAACAACGACATACTAAAGTAATCATCATCATTCTATTGCCCATATCCCAGGTTACTTGAAGAAACAGTAACATTGTACAAATGCTTACAAACAATCAATATGAGCGATAAAAATATTGTAACAGTTTTAACGGAGGTTTAACTATAACAGGCATTGTAAAAGTCGGTAGCAGGAAACCGTTTACGTTCACAATCTTGGAAGACAATGGGCTAACCGGCACTTGTTTCTACAGACTACGGGCTCTTGCAAAAGTTAAGCGTTACGTTGGTTATGTTATATGCAGTTTTATATGTCGTAATTTATGTTTGCAGTCGTTCTGTCCATGGGTTAAAATTACAACTGCTTGTTTGTATACAATTTATGTTGGAAAGCCATTGGCGCAGTGGTTAAAAGATTGACTGCTGCGCTGCGTGCATGCTTCCCGCACAGAACAAATATTTGTATGGCCTACAGATTGTGGTTCCGGGTCTGGATATCTTTTTTATGTGAGATTACATGTTTGTGAACGCATCAAAGATTCAGGAATAATTCCTAGTATGTAGTACAACCTAGGGATCTTTATGGGTGTTTTTAATATCGTGCGGATTTCATCACGCTGCGGGCTGCTGCCCAATATCACGCCTCGCATACCATATAAATCATCATCACCATATCAGCCGAAAGAAGTCCACTGTTGGACATAGGCCTCCCCCAAGCGTCGCCACATCGACCGATCCTGTTCTTCTCGCATCCACCGCATTCCCGCGACTCTGACCAGGTCGTCGGTCCACCTTGTAGGAGCCATTCAACGCTGCGTTTTCCGGTGCGCAGTTTAAAATAAATACCTGTATGAAAACGACATTTGCGGGAAATACGCGTGCAATCCCGCATGCGTGATGAAATCCACTCGATATTAAAAACATCCTTAAAAATCCGTCAAGAGTGAATAGGTTACTTTTAGGCAAGCGTGTTACATAGTCGACCTCATTGTCGCTTTTAGTTAGGTGAGATAGTGGTCAAGCCTTTCAACAATTAAAAAAAATATCGATTATTACTATCCCAAAGAGTACATCTGGAGGCCTAAGCCACGTTACGACCATTTCGTGTCGAATCTCTTTTTACTCGTATCATCGATAAAGCCTCAGCGTAAGTACCATTTATACCATACTTACTAAAGGATGTGGCGATGAACATGATAGAAACGATTACATATTTTCATGCTGTCATTTTTAACGGTGTGAACCTGGCTACGAATTTTGTTGAGATGATGTCATTCCTATTTGATTAGTTTTATTAGATTATCAACTTGGCTAAGCCTGCTGTATGGAGAAGAAAAGCATGCCAGAACTCCAAAGACACAGTTTAATAATAATAATTTTATTTCAGGTAAACAGTACCCATATCATAAATACCTTAAGTATAGACTAACATACATAACTATATTAAATTATTTTATTAGGAATCATGATTTAAAACTTAATATATTAGTAACACTTCACTTCGCACTATATCGCCTTGGTGCTGTCCTGTGGTATTTGTCCGTGGAAGCGACGGAAAACCACACCCTGTGGCCAAGTCTTCTTTTATAACAAAGTGCAAGAAACAGTTCGGTACTCACACCACAAACGCCTCAAAATTACAAACATTGAATACCACGTGGAAAGAAGGAATCTACCTTAACTTAAATCACAGAGGTTTTCTATTTAGTTGTGAGAAACAGGTTCATAGAAGATACATGAGAAGGTACTATGTAAATAGACCTTGGCACTATGTTGTAACTTGAATGTTGTTCAAATGGTCGCAAGTTCTACATTTTATTAGATACCTCGTTGATTCAGATCTCGGCCGAGATATATTACAATGTCTTTTTTTAAGGAACGTGTGAATGCTGACTGATTTTAGTGGCATCAAAAATTTAAGCTGGACTGTTTAGTGGTTGCAAGCGCTACTACTTAGCGTGAGGTCTTGGGTTTGACTTCAGGGTTGGAAAAAGTATATTGGGTTCCATCAATGATTAATCAGCAGTAACCCATATTTTGGGTTTGTACCCGGTTGATGCTTTCCGACCCCGACTACCAGCCACGGTAGACGCGGGCTTGCGGACGTCGAGCACTGGGTAGCTCGCCGTCCGGCTGTTCGGTAATTAACCGGACCGAGCCCAGTCGTCAATAGCGCGTTGAGATCCTCGCGCTCCTCAAAGAGATGTCAGCAAACTGTAGGGGCCCAGCAGGGCCGATGCCCGCTAACTAGGACCGCGGAGAATTTCTGAAAGGGAAACCCGTAGTCCTAGGACGCAAAGGGTAATTGAAGGATACAGGTGTGGTTTTAGTCAGTAAAAGTCTGACACGCCCTCGCGCTCCACCCAGAGCGCGTGAAGTCATTTGGATGATTTCCCACCTTAAAAAAAAAGAAAAACCGTTTGATGCTAATAGATATATATGATGTCATTGTATTATGGTACATATTTTGAATAATTTGGGGAGGCCGCTGGCCAAAGGCTTTTTTCCAGCTGTGGGAAAGTAAAAGCAATCGGTAGAAATGTGAAGTTCAATAATCTAAGAGATATTATCATCCTTGTTGACATATTTACCTCGCTCTGTTCTTGAATCTTCCATAATGCTTTTTAAAACTATTTTATATATCAAATTGTATACAGATTTATCTACACAAGTTCAAATATTTTTTTCCCATTAGCATAGATCTATTGACCGGCTTTGACAATACAAAAGCCAAATAAACGGCACTCCTCCACGTTCTGAACAGCTACTCCGGAATGACCCAAAAAAGCGAAATAGTATGTATTGAAAGGCAACACAAGTCCCAGATACTAAATTCCCTTAGTACCAAAACATTTCTGTGAATACAACGGACCCCCTTTAGAACGTGACCTAGTACACCTTTCCTCTCTTTCTAACAACATTGACCTAATATCTCCTATCTCACATCACGCATCTTAAGAAAAACCCCGTTACTTTTACCAGTGCAAAAAGGCTCTATCTGCGGAGGTGAACAGACGATGCTGCCGAGCTGTCGCTGTCTCACTCACGCGTGGAACTTAAATTTATGTGTTAGAAAGAGAAATATAGAATGCTAATCCAGTACCGTAGACCGGTGGTGCAAGTTTTTGACAGTACGTATCAAAGTTAGCGGAGTAGTTGAGTTGGTGTATAGTGTATTTAGTTTCGTTAGTGTTATTTATTATTTATAAATAAAAATATGTAATATTGTGTGATTTGTGAAGTGCCTTGTGTTTATTGGAATTACTTTTATTGAGGTACGTGATGGAATTTGTAAAATGTTGCAATAAGGCGTATTTACACTGGACTTTCTTTGCATAACATGTCAGTTAGTCATCAAGGTCAAAATATATCTAAAGTGTAGTCTGACCTTTAGGAAATTTATAAATCAAATAAAGTCAATAAAATCAAAGATAGATATTGTTTAGCTTGGCATACAGAAAAATGATGACATCATGTCATTTAAGCATATAACAATATATTTTAATCGACTCAGCAGTTTCCAAGTTTATACAAAAATAATTATAAACATCTTAATATTTTAGTACCTTCGCTTCCGGGTATATTGTTCTTGTAAATGAAACCTTCGAAATGTATGCAATGTATGTATACACGTTCTCAAGTACGGTTTTAAGGGCAAGTTAATCTATATATATAAAAGGAGAAACTGACTGACTGACATATCAACGCACAGCCGAAACTATTGGGACTAGGAACGTAAAATTTTGCACAAGGTTTCCTTTTATGACGTAGGTGAGCACTAAGAGAGGATTTTCCAAAACTCACCCCCAAAGGGAATGAAACGGGGGTCCAAAGTTTGTATGGAGAAACCTACTTATCCGCGGGCGAAGCCGCTGGCAGAAGCTAGTTAATACATAAATGTATATTTTCAAATCTTCTGGAAAATATGAAGTAGTCGGTATTTTAAACCTGTTATGCTTAGGCAAATGATTTGACAAATCATTAGGTACTCACAAACAGATGTTGCTTACCATATTGAAAAACTACTCTTTTATTGAGGAAGACAGAAATCAAATTACTACAATATCAGTTTCTTCATTTTAAATGAGACTGCGAGGCAGATCTTTGGTTGATCAAAGTAATCGAATTCTGACTAAACGAATTTTGGAACAAGCTCCAAACGGTACAATTTGTATGTCAGTGGCGCGGAGATATTCAGTATACTGCTATTACTGATTCTTGTGGCATGTCGATATGTCACGAGAACCTTTACGCTATACGTTTATGTTTATTATGAATGATGTGGTATTCATATGGAATAACCTTTGAACTGTTTAGATAACCATCTTCTAAACATTTATTTAAACATAACATCATAACATATAATCAATTATCACTGCGCTCCAAAACATAGATCATTGACGTGGCTCAATAAGCTGCCCAGCTTAAGTGGGACTAGGCTGAACATGCCTGCCAAATGGTGGTCGAGCGAGACCGACAGAACACAAAGTTGGTGCCCTGAAATCGCACAGCGAGGTCGCAATAGATCAAGAAGGAGATGGCGGGACAACTTAGATGTCTTCCTTAGGAATTGGCAAGAAGTCGCTTAAAACCGGGAATGATGGAAGGAATGGAGGGAGGCCTTTGCCCAGCAGTATAGGCAAGATATAGTAAGAACATCATAACATTACTTCTGTTTTCTCAGTAGGAATTGCTTTTTTTCTGAGGGGAGAAATCATCAGATGACATCTTCCTTCCTGGATGGAGCGAGAGGGAGTGGCACACTTTTAATGACTAAAACTACACCTGTGTCCTATAGTTGCCCTTTGTGTACTAAGACAACGGGATCCCTTTTCAGAAAATCGGTACTTGTTTGAAAGAATCACCGCAGCCCTTGCAATAAAGTGTGACTTAAGGTGTTAATTCGCTTTTTTTGCAAGGGCTGGTGGGTGAAGTTGTGTGATGAATTGTGAGGCGGGTCAGGAGGATCATTGGCAATGATGCACTTGTCGAGTCGAGGTTTCAAAGTCTACTGTACAGGAAACAATAGTTTTCTTCCTAGGATTCCGTAAAACTGAACCCTTATAGGATCACTTTGTTCCCTTTATCTCGGGAACACGTAGAGGTATTGAGTTAAAATTAAAACCATATACTCAAGTTTGCGGTCCCTTGAGGCTGTGAAAAAAATCAAATTTATAAGTTAACGAAAAAAAAGATACTGCCGTTTATGTCTCAAAAACATATATTTTGACACTCTCGAGGAAATCAAAATTCATAGAATTTCCGTATTGGGTACTTTCCGTTGACCCAGAATCCTGAAATTTTGCATAAAGCAAGATCTTATAGCACGGGTATAGGAATAAATCTGAAAACTGTAAATTCATTGTTCCGTCAAAACAAAAAAAAATTGCGATTTGGAGAAATCTTCGAGACTCCAATCGGTAATTGAACTGCCCCCCTAGCCAAGTTACAATCGTAGCGTTCACGCCAAACGCTTCGAGTAGGCCACGCCTCCAATTATTTTGTTTGGACCACGTGACTGAGCGTTGAGATGACGTGAAAACAAAGGAATCGGAGGCGTAGCCTACTCGAAGCGTTCAGCGTGAACGATACGATTGTAACTTGGCTAGGGGGGCTGTTTACATAAGTATGTACGGAACCCTCAGGGTGCGAGTCCGACTCACACTTGCTTATTTTTTTTTATCTTTAATTCTTCACCATTTATTTATAACACACACATTTTAAATAGATACATATTATTAAAGATCACGTCTTCCTTTCTAGTTTAAATGGACCTTGATAATATAATATGCTAAGAACAATGACATTTTACGTTCCTATTTCGAATGCTTTGCTCTGTGTACGTAATATTTCGTACATTGCAGTTGCATCATATTTAATGAGCTGTGATAAATGAAGTTAGTGCTTAGTAATAACAAGGCCGAATTATGAGTTTGAATTAAACATTCGATTATTCAACCTGTACTTTAGCCTGAAGTCCTGTCAATCTTTGACACTAAAACTGAATTTGACACGTTCTTAAGAGGGTCTTTTTCCACTCACCTATCGTCAACATCGAGCTTGGTTCAAAAGCTTGTTGCTTCATCTAACGTAATCCTACGCGATGTTTGATGGAGATGCAATGCATAAAAAAAGAGAGATAACGCCTAAAAACTGTTGACATTCGATAAATTCGTGATTTACTCGAATATTACCCAAAACCTAAAGGTTGACTGGTAGAGAATGCCTTGTTGCATTAAGTCCACCTATGTACCACTACTGTATATGAAGTTTAAATAAATATTTCACAAACATTGTTCCAAGAAATACGTTTTTTTGAAACCCTTAAAAGTTTTTCAGAAAAACTGTCGCCATTCAGAATCTCAATTAAAAGTGCAAGGCTTCTATTTATGTACTTTGTTATATTTTTAATATATGAGTACATTATGGAGGGCCAAAAATCATATAAAATAGCAGATTTTCAGATTAGTTATACACAAAATGTTTTAATTTCTGTAGAAGCCTAGATAGCTGTGTGTCCAAATATCTAGAGAAAAATGTGTAATAACATCATAATCACGTAAGAGCAGTTGTATGAAAATGTACGTTGAAAAGGACGCTCTTAATTACAAATCTCAATGCAGGATTAGGTCACCGGGAGGCCTTTAGTATGTCAAGAGCAGTGTATTTATTGAAACAGTTTTCATTTATCTAAATACATTCATCATCTCCCTAACCTTTTCCCAACTAGCTTGGTGGGCATCCAGTTTAACCGGATGCGGCTTAATACCTGTGTTTTAAATGGAACAACTACATATCAGACCAACAACACGATACTCATTGGATAAGCTGAGAGTCTAGACTTTCAGGCATCTGACTAACTGTAACGACTGTCAAAGATCTATGAAGGACCAACGGCTTTACGGGTTTTCCGAGGCGCAGGGTGTCAGTAATGTCCTAAATAAACTTAAAAATGTATTTGCCCGGTTTCGAACCCGCAACAGATGGGTGCCTCCACCACTGGGCCATCATGGCATAGCTGAAACACACACTCATTTAAATACCTTTATGTAGATAATGAAAGGGAAAATATATTTTGTAGAGGTAGAAAACTATTAAATATCTTCTCTCGCTTTAGATGGAGTGAGGTAATGTCAGACTTTTACTGACTAAAACCCACCAGTGTTCCTTTAGTTGCGTTCCAGGGTCTTTGTAACTCTTTTAAACAATCTTGCGGCCCATAACCTGCCTCCTAATTCGAAACTCAACTCGAACTCGAACGAAACTCAAGTGGCTTCCAATACGTCTTCGCCGGAACGTACACATCTTGTCTCTGCTCTACAGTGTTCTGTTCAATCCTAAAACCCCTGCATATCTTAAAGAACGTTTCAAGTTCCTTCATGACACACATACTAGATATCTTAGGTCATCGGAAAACTTGGGGCTTGAGATGCCAAGCCATTCCACCAATTTCTATGACAAGTCGTTTACAGTTCAAGCAGTGCGGCTGTGGAATGCTTTGCCCGTGTCGGTAAGGCAAGCTCAAACACTCACGATTTTTAAAGATATGGTTAAGGATCACTACCTTTCCTCTTGAATGTCGTCATTACGTACATCATTTCTTTGCTTTTTATAATTATATATATATATATATATATATGTATATTATATATTGTTTGTATTATATGAAATTTATTAGTTTATGTATTGTATATATGTAAATAGTACCCCACGAACTACCTGCGTATCTTTTTTCTCCTTCTCTATCAAATCCATCCTAAGGTTGTCTGTAAAAAATCGCTTTTAGCGATAAGACCGCCCATTGTGACACTATATTAATATTAAGTTCCTAATGTAATTTGCATTTTTGGTGTACAATAAAGAATATATCTATCTATCTATCTATCTATCTAATTATAATTTAAATTTGTAGTCAGTGACTATCGTAAAACAAAAACACAATGAACACAGTATATGGTACACAGGTACGTTTCTCAATATTTATTACTTTAGTTCAAATATCAAGTTTGACTAGATAGAGTATAATACACCCACCTTAAAAGTGTTCTGGTTTCTCATAAGGAAATGAAAGCGTGAAGATATAGGTAAATACGAAATTGTATGGTCAAACCGGTTATTGAGACCTATAATTTGTTAGTGTATATTGTTTCAAGTGGTCATTATTTGTACCATTGTAATAGTTTAACCTATCTACAACTGACTTTAAGAAGGTGCCTTTGAGAATGGTAAGGAAAATCTACCCTTTAATATATATGATTCCAGCCTAGGTACATGGCGTCCTCGTGAGGGGCGATCGGCGGCAGTGATCTCTCGCGCCGGGCATTGGTACAGGCCATGGTCCGGAGTGAGGAGGAGTGGCAGGCCTCGCCTCCTTCTGCGAAGCAGTAATGCTAGCAAAGGAGGCGGCCGATCGCGTGAGGCAACAGCAACGGTCCTCACGCCCCAACCGCCGCTGGGATTCCGATCCCGATTTCCGGCCACCGTAGGCGCAGGCTTGCGGACGGCGAGCAATGGGTGGCTCGCCGTCCGACCGCCCGGTAACTGTCCGGACTGAGCCCAAGCCGTCGACGGCGCGTATTGTTCCACGCGCGCCTCAGGGTGATGTCAGCAAATCGTAGGGGCCCAGCAGGGTCGAAGCCTACTGGGGCCACGGGTAGTGTGAAAGCGAAGCTCGGGGCCCCGGGATGAAGGCAAAGAGGGAACAGGAGTGGGTTTTTAGTCAGTAAAAATCTGACACTATCTCTCGCTCCACCCAAGAGCGCGATTTGTCGTTTGTGTTAAAAAAAAAAAGCCTAGGTACATGGTATTATATTATATTAACTATAACGTTTTGGGAACACATTCACTGTGCGTACAGCTAAGGAGTGGAATTCCTTGCCGGAATCTGTGTTTCCTGATGGCTACAACCCGGGAATCTTTAAGACAAGAGTGAATAAGTTACTTCTAGGTAAGCGCGCTCCATCGTCGACCGCATCGTCGCTTTACATCAGGTGAGATAGCGGTCAAGCGCAAACCTATCAAGAATAAAAAAAAATAACTAGATCCAACCAAATTCTCACTAAATTCGATCTAGTATTACTGCAAATTACTTCATAAGCTCGAGATTCATGCAAAACTACACACGAATAAAGATATATTAGAACACTGGCCCGTCCAAAATATATTATAATGTTGTGTATATTGGGTGTCATTATGTGATTACCTATTTCCTAAAATTTGATCTCGAATGGTGTAATAATACAAAGTTTGAGTTCTATTTTGTTCCCAAAATCTACAGGTTTGGTTCTTGACAGTGAATAATCATCATCTCCCTAGACCTGTCCAAACTAGCTTGAAGTCGGCTTCCGGCCTAACAAAATGTGGCTGAATATATAGATCTACAAAAAGGCTAATGACTCAAGACTCCTTTGAGTATTTTTCGCAATTCTTCATAGTTTCAGATTTGACCATTCAGATGCACTTGAAAACTTAACTCTGTATACCCATATGTACTAACTTTTAGAACTTACTTGTGAAATAACGGTTAAACGTATTACCACACATCATCTCATTCCTGGAATAACAGATATAAAACATTTGACGTTTTTAATGAAGACTTACAAACTAAGATAGGATCTAAGTATGTGGGAAAACGTAGTGGTTATGTATAAAGTTTTCCGTGTAAACGATAGTTAGTATAGGAAATGAGTTACTTAATACGATGAGCTAACAAGTTGGAGTTATTTGCTATACTAAGACATGCGGGAGGTTGCTTAAACATGTTCCCATGCATTTGCCAAGTTATAGTTGACCTGTCATGAAAACTTTATGCAACACTGATCTACACTATAGTCGGGGCATGGTTTGGCAATATGGTCAAATCAGGTTCGTCATTCAACCAAGTATTAAGTCGCAACTTTAATGATAACTACAGTAATTCGTTAAAAAGCAGCTACCAATGATAATGCTCTCACTTCGTTGGTCATTCATGCCCTATATAATTATTGTAAAGGTCGATTATGTCTACAAACCTGACTTCGTTCAGCTACTGAGTAGTTTTTTTTTATTTGACATAAACCAGTGCTTGACTGCGATCCCACTTGTCCTGTGTCCTGTTGTGTTGTTTTGTGTGTGTTGTTGTGAGTCCTGTTTCTAATAAATGACACCAACAACTCTAACCGACCCGTAAAACGGCTCAAAGGCCCTACCACGAGCTCTTAATGCGACCCATTTTACGACCTAAACTGTACTGTTAAAGGGACAGAGCTATTTTTGGTGTACCTATAACTCAAACCCTCTTTCTTTCTCGCACGCCTAACATTTGAATGGTCATGGTAAGACCTCTCTCTGCACTAGTACAAACTAACAACGCAGCCACGCAATCTACGCATCCATTAGAAGAAAGCCCACTAGAACATCGCAACCTATTCCAGGGTTCGAAAGCTTGTTATAAATCGCTCGATATATTCTAGGTTGAGGTGGTAACGCAACGCCATTGTATTCCGACCTCGTGTCACTGAACTAAGTACAATGCTCGTGAGAAATCACCATAATTGTTAGGCTGTGGGCATGAAACCAGCGAGAAGCA
Organism: Mythimna pallens; assembly: GCA_961205895.1. NCBI lineage: Eukaryota > Metazoa > Arthropoda > Insecta > Lepidoptera > Noctuidae > Mythimna > Mythimna pallens. The sequence goes on along the minus strand of OY540827.1, from coordinate 25,780,285 downwards.
ATGGGCAAGCGGGGCAGTGGTTACGGTACAGTAGGGTGCATTTCAGTAGCTGTTGGTATTAACATTGACTTTTTTTTTTCGAGTGGGAAAATCATTTAATGTGTGTACTGTCTGACCTTTACTGATTAAAAACCCACTCCTGTTCCTTTTTTGCCATTTTTGCAGGGCCCCGGGGATCTCTTTCGCATTACCCGTGGCCCCAGTAGGCTACCCTGCTGGGCCTCTACGGTTGCTAACATCTCCATGAGGCGCGCATAGAACACTACGCGCCGTCGACGGCTTGGGTTCGATCCGGACGGTTACCGGACGATCGGACGGCGAGCTACCCATTGATCACCGTCCGCAAGCTCGCGCCTACGGTGGTCGGAAATAGCTTATAATGATATATAAGTCCACGCAACCTTTAATCACAGATCAAATTAAATCTGTGACATCTGTCACATAAGCCTGAAGTCTGAAATCCTGATAATCCGTTTATCTCACCTGATAGTAAGCAGCGTTATAATCGGTGATGGTGAAGCGCATTAGTTTAATAAGAGCCTATTTACGCTAGCCTTGAAGACACCTAAACTTGGCAAAATAAAGGCAAATTGTTCCAGTCCTTCAATGTACGCGGTATAAACGACGAGAAAATGATTAGGCCGGACCGTAAGAGTCCAAAGTGGCTAATTACAATATTATTATGCCACCGAGTGAAGAGTACGCTCGGTTGCGTCATGCCAGTTTGCAACCACTTCTCGCTGATTTCGTGGCCACAACCTTTGAGCTCCTTCAAACTACTAGTTTTTGTGTCAGAGGAACTTCGCTGCTAATTCCTTTGTCTAGATGTTTTGTTGTTTGGCGTTGTATGGCGTTTAATATAATAAGGGTTGCAAAAAAGTGTGCTGCTTACAATTTTGGTTTGTGATTATTTTTTCGATTTAATAAGCTTGGTGATTTCAGCAGACATAACGGCAATTTTATTATAAAAGAAAATAAATTTTATAAATACGCAAAAATATTTAAACTGCTACGACTACTTACAAGCTCAAACAAATATCATGAAAATGTACGTCGAAAGACTGGTACAATTTGCAGTCTTTCAATCCGATTATAATTATCTTCAAGTCTAGATTGAATAGGCTCTTAATAAACTAGTGCGCTTCAGCATTAACGATTGCATCACTGCTAACTATTAGGTAAGATCGCAGTCAAGCACTAGTTTATATCAATTACAAAAAAAAGTAAGTAACCAGTTACAGTAAATCTTCATTTAAAAATTATATCTCTTTCCCAAGAATAAATTCAAAGATGATTATTATCACACATAAATCATATAAATCACGCACGTTGATAACATTTACTTAGATAATATTAATTTTAAAAATTGGAGCGAACGACACGATTTGAAATGTGACGACAATCACAAGTGCAAACGCAGCACTTAAAACAATAAAATTCCTCTCAGTAATTTATTTACATATTTATAAACATGTGGATTGTGGCTAAAAATAAATGTACCAGGAATATTCCGTTTGGATAATAACTTTTCTAGGGTTTCTTAACTTTTTGCCTGGAGAAGAGTTAAGGCACCCGCTCTCGTGTTTGAGGTTGCGGGTTTGAAATCAGATAAGTACCAATATGAATTTTGCAATTCATATTTTATGTACTTTTCTAAGATTATCTAAGATATATACTTACACCTTATGCTTTGGAAGGCACGTAAAGCCGTTGGTCCCGATTTTCATTCGTAGATCTTTGACAATCGTTACAGGTAGTCAGACGAAAAAAAGTCTGACCATCAGTCTATCCATGGAGTATCGTGTTGCCCAGTAACTGGGTTGTGACAGTCGTACCATGTAAGACATGGGTATTTAGCCACATCTGGTTAGACTGATAGCCGATCCCAAGCTAATTGGGAAAAAACTAAGAGATGATGATTATTATTATATTTTTTAATTTTTTTCGGTGGGAAAATCATCTTATGATATCCCCCGCCCTTGGGCGGGGCGGGAGATAGTATCAGACTTTTACTGACTAAAAACCCACTCCTGTTCCTTCGTTGCTTCTCGTACCATGGCCGAGTCTTCCTTTCAGAATCAGACCCTTGGCCCCATTAGGCTTCGACCATGCTAGGCCCCTACAGTTGCTAACATCTCCTTGAGGCGCGTGTGGAACAGCACGCGCCGTCGACGACTTGGGCTCAGTCCGGACGGTTACCGGACGGTCGGATGGCGAGCCACCCATTGCTCGCCGTCCGCAAGCCTGCGCCTACGATGGCCGGAAATCGAGATCGGAATCCCGAAGGCCTGTACCAAGGCCCAGTGCGAGAGATCGCCGCCGCCGATCGCTCCCACGAGGACACGGCGTTGCTCTGCCCAAGCAGGGCACACCTCCACCGTGTGCTCCACCGTGTCCTCCGGGTGGTCCACACAATGGTGGCACCCGGGCGTTTCTTCCGCACGAATCCGGTGCAGGAACCTCCCGAACTTACCATGTCCGGTGAGGACCTGCGTCATGTGGAAGGTAAGGACGCCGTGTTGCCTTTCCAGCCATTTCACAAAGAGGGGACTTACCGCCATAATTATGGCGTGCCCAGCACTGGGTTGCGATAATCGCTGTCGCCATTCCGCTATGAGACCCCGCCGGAGCTCTGTCCGCCATGCCGCGACTTGTCCGCACCATCCGTATGGCCATGACCCTCTGGCACGCGTTCAGCTGGGCCGCCGGTCGCTTTCGCAGTGACGGTGCCCACACCGGCGCCCCATAAAGGGCCATGGACCGGACGATGTCTGCGTAGAGCCTCCGGCATGAGGCGTCGTGACCCCCGAGGTTGGGTAGGAGCCGCTTGAGGGCAGCCCCAGTCCGATTCAGTTTGGGAGCCAGACGTCGGAAGTGCTCCTCGAAATTCCACCGGCTGTCGAGGACGAGTCCCAGATATTTCATCGTCGACCCGACGCCGATATGTACTCCTCCTACCGTTAATTGGGAGAGTCGAGGTGGCGCGCTCCGAGGGCCGTTAAAACACATGGTCTCGGACTTGTGTAGTGCCACCTTGAGTCCCAACTACTGGATCCTATCAACGACTATCGCTACCCCGCGTGTCGGTAATTCGACCGCCGCCTGGTACGACTCTCCCTGAGCCAGGACCTCCTGACTCCGTCAGGTAGCGTCCGCAGCACGTAGTCGTAGCCGATGTTCCACAAGGGCAGTCCTAGTACCGATCCCTGGCGAACACCGCACAAGAGATGATGATGAATTTATAGTGTTGTAGCGACATCCTTTGTTGCCCAGCTATAGGGTTGTAGACATCTAATAGGCAGTCACTCCAAGTAAAACATAAGTCCTCAGCCGTCTCCGGTTAGACTGGAAGTTTTGCAGGGAATTCACTAGACAGACTTTCCCTTGGATGTGCCCAAATCCGTTGGACCTTGTAAATATTAATCATATTATTAAACCCACCATCTACAGATCGTTTTGAATGAAGACTTTTGGCCGAAAGGTGTCTCGTATCGACGTTTCCGAGAACGGTTAGGTACGCGACACCACGCAGCGGAACACGACGCCGATGTTACGTGTATAATTATAGTTTATTGTTTGTGATATTACTAATATGTCTAGTTTATTTTGTTAACAAGATTGTATTGTTATCGATAGGCCTTAGTTGCTTGACAATAAAGTAATAATAATAATAATTACCAGGGTGGCTTCGGCCTGGAAGGAACACGGGTGAGTTTAAGTCAGTGAAGTCTAAAACACTTGTCTGAAGCACTACCGCGAGATCTTGATGATTTAATTTAATTTTATTTTATTAAAATTTTAATTTGATTTAATTTTGATTAAATTTTGATTAAATTTTGATTAAATTTTGATTAAATTTTGATTAAATTTTGATTAAATTTTGATTAAATTTTGATTAAATTTTGATTAAATTTTGATTAAATTTTGATTAAATTTTGATTAAATTTTGATTAAATTTTGATTATATTTTTATTAAATTTTGATTAATTTTGATTTAATTTTGATTTAATTTTCATTTAATTTTGATTTAATTTTCATTTAATTTCCATTTCATTTTGATTTAATTTTCATTTAATTTTGATTTGATTTCGATTTAATTTTGATTTAATTTTGATTTATTTTGATTTAATTTTAATTCATTTAATTTTAATTTCTTACCATTCTGAAAAATGTTTAATTGTGGATAGATCGACAACCCGGTCCTCACTTAATAATTATTTAATATTAAAACATAACCTCATGGTTGCTCACTGTCTCTTAAGATACAGGTGTACCCTAGTTTAAGAGTCAGGGAAACGAAATTTGTAAACAGATGTACCATGTATTTCCACCAATATGTTCTCACCAATGTGGTTACTAAAGCTAAACCAAAACCTACATAGTTCAATTAAATATATAACTATACTAGCTATATCATCCTGAAATATCTACTTACCGTATTGTAAAAAGTGTAGCGTGAACATAGTCCAGTGAACCACTTACCCAATGCCAACAGTTTTGCGGTCAGACATTCTTGTATAAATACTTACGTCATCGCATTGTTTTGCAACGCTGATCTTTGGGCGACGATGAGTGGCCAGTGCTAACATTTGACTGGGTATACAGTGGCTCTAAGAGTTAGTTTGCACCAGTTAACTTCAACGATAACCAGTGCTTCGTCAGCTGTAATTTATCTGGTTAATATGGGTTGCACTTTAGCAACAGTCAAAATGGCGTCACATATGACGATATCCTTAACCGCTCAAATTAGGGTGGTCAATGACTAGCTACAGTTACGGTTAAAGCATATGACATATAATTACTTTTTATTGACAAAACTTTAACTTTGACTTTTTTATGACAGTACAATAGCTGATATGAACAGCAGACATCAATTTGAACGCAGACTATATTTCATAAGCCCTTGTCCCATATTACCTAAGGTTAGCGCAACACTTTTTTTTTATTTCATTGTATCCAGTCAGCTATCATGCTATCAATGACTTTCTTTTCTCTCATATCGCTCCTCCCATAATCCATCCATCTTTTCTTTGACCTCTCTCTGGATAGATTAAGTGAGAAGTGAAAACAAATAAAAGAGAGTTAGTGATAACGTGACGGGTGATAGAATAGAATGGAAGAAAAAACCGTGTTGTGCCAAATAATACGGGATAAGGGCAGGAAGATGTTGATTCATACTCAAAACTTATTTGGCAGATATTAAGTAAACGCCAGAATTCTGTTGGTTAGTCTAAGTAACACTGAAAAATTTTTTCAATACTTGCACTTTCCGTCTGCGTAATGAAGAAATCGGTGCTAAATGGCAACCAAGTCGATTTCGGATCGGATGTTGCTCAATGGTTTTTCAAATAAATAGTACCTACTTCCTACAATTCGACTGAACAATATTTCTTAATTTTTAGATTTGGAGAACAGCAAAAGCATCAAAAGTAAAGTTTGTTCATTTGTTTTTATGTTTATTACTACTTCACGTTTAAACGGCTGAACCAATATGGAGGCAATTTAGTGCACGGATATATCTCCTCCCCCTCTTTGTTTAGTAAGTCATCAACTACACGTATAAATAAAGCAATTTAACTTATTACGATAGTTTTGCTGTGATTCTATTAGGAGTTCCGTTCCACATCATCATTTCATAATCAGATCATAACAATATTTTTTTGGGACTACAAGTTGGTCCCATAAAAATATTCGAAATATTCGAGAAATCGAAGAACGTACCTACACAAAAAAAATATAGCATACCTTCTTTTTGAAGTCGGTTAAAAATTAGGTTTAAACAATTTATCAACAACCTGCTCATAAAGAACAAGATTTGCTTAAAATGAGTTTACATCGATCCACTTTGTGAGAAGCCTTCCAACGCTGCGTCTTCCATTACTTGGTAGCCTCCAGAACTTTTCGGTCCTGTTGACCTTTTCGAACTTTTCGTTCTGCGAAGAATTTGCACTGCGAATAATCGGCAAACTTCAGTAAGTTTGGCGATTCTTCGGTCTATGTCGGTAACCATGATTCTCTTGCAAATATCGTCATCCCTGATGCAAACACGCAAGGAAACTCCGAGCATAGCCCTATCCATTACCCTTTGGGTGACTTTGAGTTTTTATTATTGCTTACTTTATTAACATAAATATCTAATGATGGAATGGATGGATATTTTCTTGAAGGGCAGTTATGGTACGAGAATTATTGTTTTAAGATTTTTGTTATTTGCGTTCCCGACCAATGACTCATGCTTATTAACAAATCCACAAAGGTAACGCAACTAACGCTACATCTCCGCGCCTCTGGCCCCACAAATAAATGAATAACAATAATTTAAGTAAAAAAATGTTCGCTGGACACCCTTTACAAACTGAGATACAACTATACATTACAAGTACGACGACTTAGAATGTCACAAGCTCGCGGCGGTGGCGGTGGCCACCCGATTGAGAAATGAAACCAAAGCGACAGGTTGATTGTTCAATAACTGGTCTTATTTGTATATGGTATTATGATACCTTAAGTCCTAGTCTTGCAGTTAATACACTACACTACTGGTGCCATGGGCTGTCTGAAAGGGAACCCCGGGGACCTGGAACGCAAGTCTAAGAAGGAACATACGAGCAGGTTATAGTCACTAAAAGTCTGACACGTCCTCCCACCCAGCCCTAGGCGGGAGAATTCATTGGATGATTTCCCAGCTAAATTAAAAAAAAAATGCTTAGAGCTTGACGGATCAGGAGGAAATAAGTACGGTTACAGTTATGAAATTATTTCGGATTTTCGGATAGTTTCGGTTACAGATATTCGAATTTTAAAATTATAAAATTTTCCGATGTGCGTTTTGAAGCACGTACAAATAATTCATCAAATACCTTCAATTACGCAATCACTATCCTTAAGTTATTACTTAAGTTTTTTTTTGTTGCATTTTATTTTAGACATAAAAATCTATCTATACTTTTGTTATTTAGACAACACTATCACAAAACTTATGCATTCGCTTGCCGACCTTAAAATTGCTAGCCGATATATCCTTTTTTTTGCGCTGTAAATTCATACAATAACTTTTTCCGCTCCGGGTGAAGTGAGCAGGAGTGTTAAAACTTTACTGACTAAATCCTACTTGTTTTCCTTCAAATGCCCTTTGCGTTCCAGGGCCGGGGTAACTAAATTAAATAATCTCGTAGCCCTAACAAACTCTGGGGCATGCCATAATCATGGCAGTTAGTCCCTTGTTTGAGGAGCGGCTGGAGAGGGGTCCTCACCTTCACCTTACCCTCACCGTCCGCATGACGCATCATCGGATTGAGGCGGAAGAAACACCCGGGTGTCACCATTATGTGAATCGCCCGGAGGACACGGTGGAGCACACGGTGGAGGTGTGCCCCGCTTGGACAGAGTACCGCCGTGTCCACGTCGAGGCGATCGGCGGCAACGACATCTCACGGCCGGACCCTGGTTCAGGCTATGGTCTGGAGCTAGGAGGAATGGCAAAGGCGATCGCCTCCTACTGCGAAACAGTAATGCTTCATGAATTCCCACCTTAAAAAAAGAGCCCTAAGAAGCCGATATAGTTACTCTTATAACGAGTAACGGTATCGACATTATTATACCGATAATGTTGTGTAATGCTCAGTAACACTGAGTAACCAAGTGTTATTAATGTTAAGTATTTTTTTTAATTACGTATAACTATTATGACTGGTTATGGCTGTGAGTCTTCACGCTTGAGGAAAGAAGACCTCGAAAATATATTCAGCTTGTTTATATTCTGTGAATTGTTAGTTCTGGGGCATGCTCTCGAATGAAGTCATCATGTATACCGTTATAAACGGAATTAATGAACTGCTTACTAGATAACTATACTAACCACTGTAAAAGGGCTGGCGTTCTGTTTAAAGATTTATTTATTGGCTTATCTACAATTGTTACACTTTACTATCAAAAGAGAGGAAAGGAACAGTGGTGGCCGAATGGTATCGGCCCCGACTTACGAATTGTAGGTCGCGGGTTCAAACCCAGCCAGGCGCATTACTTTGTGTAATTTATTTCATCACCACTACTCTCAAAACGGTGAAGGAAAACATCTTGAGGAAACCGGCATGTCCTAGAACCAAAAATTCAAAGACAAGTGACATTCACCAACCTGCACCGGGCCCGCGTGGTGCATTACAGCCCATTCCCTCTCCTAGAGAGGAGGCCTGAGTTCCAGCAGTGGGAACATTAAAAGGCTGATTATGCTATTATGTTACTATCAAAAGATACGAGCTAAAATAGGAACCAGATGTCGAATATCGTACGATAGAAATAGCATGATTAAGAAGATTTTGTAATTTATGATTCTCACGTCAAAACCACTGAACTCAAAGGAATCAAGCATCTCAGCAAGCGAGCTGCGACCATATCATCGCTTACCTTCAGGTTTGTTACTGGGCAAACGTGAGCAATAATAAAAAAAATAATAAAAAAGGTAGTATGAGTGATTTGAAAGAAAAAAGGAGTTAACAGGGGAAAATGGAATAATACTTAAAAGTTGCTCCAAAACCAAGTAACAAGGGACAACAGCAGTAAGATGGTGATAATGACTAGAGCTCTAAGCATCAATGGCGTATATCCTATTATTATAAGAATACTGCTTTACGAATAGATACTGATAAATGCTTGCACTGACTGGACAGGTTCACTCAAATCTGAGTGGTTGTTTCCTCATAGATAAATATATATATAGTAAAAATACTTTATTCCAGACCGTGGTCTATATTATGTTAGTAATCACACACCTTAAAAACTATGTTAGTAAAACATAAAATAACAGAGAGATTTTAATTTAAATATCTTTTGCGTACACCTGACACACTGGGTACGTGTGCATTATGCACCCATTGTGCCAACGTGGTGCAACACGACTTATCACTAATGACCCTTAAAATGCTGTTGCCGCTCCCATGCACCCTGAGCATCATGGACGCTATCCGCTTTCTGATGATGGCTTTAAAACCATCAATATGTGCATCGGCAAACATTCCCGATGCACTGCAGTAACGTGGAAGCCCTTACAACGTCCTGAAGGCATTGGTATACTGAACTTTAAGGGCGTTGTATGCCCGCTGCATATACTGAACCCACAGGGTACAGGTACATAAGACCATCTCAGACACTAATCTGCATGGTTCTTATATGATTTAGCCATTACGTGTTATCTGTGTGGACTTTCAAAGGGACTTTAATCCCTGAGTTTCATTCGGTGTTTCTTCTCAGGGTAGTCAGCGAATGAAACACCGGCCTCGTCTAGTTTAAATTGTCGAGTAAAAGTGTTTTTTGGTTTCCGTACCTCAAAAGGAAAAAACGAGACCCTTATAGGATCACTTTGTTGTCCGTCCGTCTGTCTATCTGTCAAGACTCTTTATCTCGGGAACGCGCGGAGGTATCGAGTTGAAAGTAAAACCATATACTCGGGTCTGCGGACTCTTGAAGCTGTAAAAAAATAAAACTTGTAAATTAACGAGAAAAAAGATACTTCGCTTCATGTGGCAAAAAACGTACATTTCGACACACTCAAGGAAATCAAAATTCATAGGGTACTTCCCGTTGACCCAGAATCCTGAAAGGCATAAAGCAAAGTCTTATAGCACAAGTATAGAAATAAATCTGAAAACTGTAAATTTGTTGTTACGTCACAATATTTTTAGTAAAAAAATCTTCCGAGACTCCATTCCGGAATTGAACTATTTACGTAAGTAAGTTTATACAGAACCCTAAGTGAGTCCGACTCGCACTTGCCCAGTTTTTTTATTATTTATCATACTTAATTTTTTGGGTATTTGGAGATATTTGGTATAACGATCCTCATGTTCTATAATCTTTGGTCATGGGGCAAGTAGAGAGATCTTTTAGATTTTTACCAATTTAAAGTGCAAGGTGTTCCATAGTTACAGTTGACCGAGGTATTTATATTTTTTTTATTATGGATTGGTTCGCGTTTGACCACTGTCTCACCTGATGGTAAGCGATAATGTGGCCGACGATAAAGCATGCTTGCCTTGAATAAACTATTCACTCTTGACTTAAAGACCCCTAGGTTATAGCTATCAGGAAATAGACTCCAGCAAGGATTTGCCAATCCTTAGCTGCACGCATAATGAATGTGTTCCCAAAACGCTTTGTACTCAATCTTGCAATTTATCACGTTCTTCCAGTCAGTCATTTCCTTTTGCAGATCCTCTGAATCCCAATTCTTATAAACTAAAATAAGCAAGTCAAATTAAAAAAAAAAAATATTGTAATCTTATTTCCAGGATGGCAGAAATAATTTTCCAGCGTCGAAAGATCCCAACAGTCATATCAGACCCAAACCCACTGATAATCCTGTTAATCCTCTCGCTGCTACAAACATGCTGGAGCCAGGTCATCAACAGAGCACCCCACTTTGTGCCGCAGATCGGGGACATGTCACAGTTCAGTCTGTCTGAAGACACGCCTGTTGGAACTCCGGTTTATCATTTAAAAGGTAGTGTATGAGTTCTTCTTTAGTCTATACTCATTTTATAAAGAAGTTAGATCTGTATAATTCTTTGTAATGAATAAGCCCAAGAAATACCTGATCAATTCTAAAATTCTTTGCTCGGCTACATATTTTTTATTTACACACTAGTGAAGCTGCTCGTACTATATAACAGTAACAAAATTGACTTTTTTTTTTTTGACTCTGCTTTCCGACTTTCTTTACATTTATCATCATTTCCAATTTTGTTTGCATACATCTAAATAAAAAATTATGACATCTATTTAAAAATCTGACATTTCCGTAAAACACCTCTTACAAAACTAAAAAATGATTTTTTGTTTAAAAACTGTTTATTTTAATTATTTTAATTGCTATTATTCTTTTTCCAGGTGTAGATCCAGAAAATGGCCCTCTTCGCTATTCCATATCTGGACAGTACTTCTCAGTCGACTCACTGACGGGTGTCGTCACTCTTGCCAAGACTCTGGACAGGGAAGAGCAGACCGCCTTGGAAGTTATCATTAGTATAACCGGTAAGGTCATAACAATATCTTCAACATATTGGTAAAGTGTCCGGCTATCTAGTAGTATATACAAAGTGTTCATTCAAGCGTGAAAATTATTTATATTCATAAAAAGAAAGTGTTTACAGTCAATAATCGGGCCATCCTGTATAAATACTCTATTTCTTCCAAATACATATTTACAGTAATGTAGGCATAATGTAGGCAATGCTTAAAACGATGCATACTTGCTTTTTAATAACAATATTGTGTAACGTTTAAGCATAACTCATTTACTTCTTTTAGCTGGTTTCTGGCTCACTGGTCAGTTGGAAGATTTGAAAGTTCATTTCTCAATTTTAACATTTCCTATTGTGTAATCAGTTCCCTCGTTACCGATACCTTGCTAACGTTGCTAATTATTTCCGTTCGTGCTTAGTACCGTAAAGGTGTGTTTCTAAAATATTAAATTCAGATTGATTTCGTTAGATTATTACAGAAACACCAAAACAAATAAGCCATGTAATTTAATATTGACTTCATCGTTAGAAATTAATCCTGTTACAGATGAAGGAATAGCAAACACGGAGCCAAACACAGTGTCTTTGAGACGTGTCATACCTATAAAGGACGTCAATGATAACCCGCCTGTTTTCCATAACAGGCCTTACATTGTAAACATCAGTGAAGCTACTGCTGTTGGAAGTGAGATTGAGGTATGCATACAATTTAATCGTAACGATAGAATAATAAGATTGGCAGAACCCACATTCAAAACTTACATAAAAACAAAACAATACTAAACGTCTGATATTTACTCTTTTTGTATAGAGTTCATTTACTTGTGAATAAAATACAAAAAAAATAATTGAATCTACCTAAACATACTCAACAAAAAGCTGTTGTCTATTCTGCCACAGAGCCATCATTGTTTATATTTTTTATTTGTAAACCATTGCAAATTAAATTGTATTGTGCAATTTATGCGGTATTACGATAATGTTAAAGTCACCACATTCTAACTAATACTTCCTTACCTTATTGATGATATTTAGGTGAACCCAAAGATAACAGTAACAGACCGCGATGAAGGCGATAATGCAAGAATACGAGTGATATGTTCTACCAAAGAAAAAGGAAGTGATTCTGTAGCATGTGCCACGTTCAGAGTTGAAACTGATATGGTAAGCAAAGGATACGATACTTTAAATGCTCTGTTATTCTGTTCTATTAAGATAGATAAATCTTTTTGTCAAAGAAGTGTCAGATAATAATACTACAAAATGACTAAAGTATGATATACTAGCTGCCTCCGCGTTTTCATCCTAGTTTTTGGGTACTGTTATTATAGCATATAGCCGTCTTCAATTATATTTAGCTATCCAATACTGAAAAGTTTTTTTTTATTTGAACAAATAGTACTTTAGCTCTGTAATATTAGTAACCTACAGATGCGTACTTATGGATTACAGATAACACCAAATGAATACCAAGTGCGACTATTCCTGAACGAGCCATTAGATTTTGAGAGTAGATCAGCTTACGTTATCAGTTTAGAGGCTACTGATTCATCTGACAGGCCTCTGAGAGCCCTGGCTAGTGTAGCTGCAGCAGTATGGGATGTTCAAGATCAACCACCAGTATTTATCAATGCTCCGTTCTCAGCTACAGTTCCAGAAAATACAGCACCGGTATGTATTATGGTAGTTTACAATTATTTAGGCACCGAACATGAAAATCTCAAATAGTTCGTCGAACAAAATATAAGACAATAAGTAAGTTATCAAAGAATACAACAAGTAAAGTTCACGTCATGTAACAAAAATAACTAGAAGTTAATAAATGGAATAAAATTTACCCTATTAAACGAGAATAACTCAGCATAAATTAATGTATTACTAAATACATTTTATCATTTCAACTTCATCCTTGACTCCATGTAATTTGTCATTTAGGTGTGGGGCTGGCCTTAAAACCAGAGCACTTCGACCCTTCTGGATCTTTTGTCATTTAGGTACTTTATTATATTAATTTCAATTCTACAAATAACAAAATTTAAATTTTCAGAACACGAGCATAATGGAGATCATTGCCAAAGATGGAGACACCGCGAACCCTCGACCAGTTCTACTGACCCTTGAAGGCGACACGGAACGGTACTTCAAGCTACTTCCCGACAGACCTTTAGGAAGAGCTACATTGGTTGCTTCTGACATTCCCATCGACAGGGAAAGTGATATCGTGATGCAGAACGGAGGTGTTTATAGTTTCTTTGTCAAGGTATTCACGATTTATAACATTGATTATTTTCTTTTTGTAGTGATTTTAGAAGCAGTAAAGCTTTTAACTATTATAAATGTTATGAAATAAAATGGACTAAAATTGTTTTTTGTTATCTTCGTAATTAAGTTAACTTACGTACTTAAGTTGGGTCTGCCTACTGCTGAGTATATAATAAAGTATGAAATGTGTACATATATAAAAGGTTGCCCCTCTTATATATGTGCATACAACATACTTTCTTATTCTTTGAATTTTCATTTTTTTTAGGCCACAGAATTAATAAACAATGAAGTACCATCAGATTTCACGGTGACGACTATAACAATAATCGTAACTGACGTTGATGACCATGTACCAAAATTCAACAAAGCAGAATTTGATATATCAATACCTGAAAATATAGAAAATGGCAGTCCTATCCCTGGTTTATCAATATACGTCGAAGATCATGATATAGGACAGAATAGTAAATACGATTTAACGCTTAGAGATGTTTGGAACTCTGAAAATGTGTTTGCTATTAGTACAGATCACGGTGAAGGGAGAACTCCAATCAGTATAAAAGTTAGAGATTCTTCGAGGTTAGATTACGAAGTCGACGAGGATGACAAACGCCTATTTAGTTTTGATATTGTTACATCTGCTAATGGAAGAGAATTATCATCAGCTAGAATCAACATAAAACTTCTTGATATCAACGACAACACACCAATATTCCAAGAATCTACTTATAAATTCAACATACCAGAAAACGCAACTATTGGTACTAAAATTGGTGACGTGTATGCTACTGACAGAGACTATGGAATATTTGGTGAAATTGAATACACCTTAACTGGTTTTGGATCTAATATGTTTAAGACTGATAAGAATACAGGAGGCGTTTATGTAAGACAAATACTTGACTATGAGAAACAGAAAAGCTACAGTTTAACACTATTTGCTAAAGATGGAGGTGGTAAGGGGTCGACAGCAAGTATTTTCATTGAAGTTTTGGATGTTAACGATAATGCTCCTTTATTTGAAGTGGCTGAGTATAGCAGAACTATAAGAGATGGAGCTACTAGTTTTGAACCACAATTCGTTGTTCGAGTGAGTATGATCATTTTGAAAATGTATACAATTTGACATTTTGTGCATGAGAGGTTTAAAAATTGGTACCAATAATAATAGTAAACATTGTTTTTTTAATTCTTTTCATTTAATTTGTAGGCTACGGATGCAGATGGGCCTATACAAGGCGATGGTAAAATAAAATATTCATTGGAATCTGATAACAGTATCAGTCGTAAGGGTAACGTTTTCACAATTGATGAAGATACAGGAGAAATAAGTATTATCGAGAAGGTTGATAGCATGGATACTCCTCGTGGTCAATATGAGCTTGTAGTGCGAGCTACTGATTATGGTAAGTGAATGTATTATAAAATGTTTGCAAAGGAAAATAACAAACTTATATTTTGCTAACTTATATTAACTTTCCTGCACAAGTTAAATTACTTATCACCTCTCAATCTACTTTCAGGTATCCCACCTCTCCACAACGAAACTCGAGTTTACATTCGAGTCGGTGTTCCAGGAAATCAGAGACCAACATTCAAAGGCAACTACCATCACTACAAATACACCGTTTCTCAACACAGTCCTGAAACTACTGAAGACTTTACTTTTGACCTAAATCCCATGAACTACAAAGCAAACATTAGGGAAGATGCTAAGCCTGGTCAGAATGTTACTATGGTGGTGGCCAATGATCCTGACGGTTTAGACGATTTGCTTACTTATCATATTGTATCAGGCTCTAGAGATAATTTTATCATCAACGAAAAGTAAGTTTTTCCTTTAATTCGTCCGTAAACTTGTAAGAATTCAATTTGACTAACAGAACATTTTTTTAATTTGAAAAGAAGCTGTAATTGAAATAAGTTTTACTATTGCTTTCTACTAATAATGTTTACTTTAACCTTTTTTTTAATTCAGATCCGGTCTTATAACAGTATCTAATGACGCCAACTTAGATCGTGATGTAAATCCTGACCGGTATGAGATCATAGTTTCCGCTGTTGATAGTGGAATGCCCATACCAGAAACCGCTACCACTACTGTTTTTGTAACCATTCAAGATGTAAACGATAAGCCACCAAAATTCAATGTCACTGAATCAACAACACACATATCTGAAAAAGCAAAGGTGGATGATTTAGTGACGAGAATAATAGCTTATGATACTGACGTCAATGCAAAATTACAGTATAGCATTGTGAATCTTAAGGCTCTTTCCAAAGCTGGTGTTCAACTAAAGCCTAATTCACCATATGACTACAAGCACATATTCCGCATCAATGAAGAAACTGGCGAAATATTTGTCAATGGAACTTTGGATTATAGTATGGCATCGATAGTCATACTGACAATCAAAGTGGTTGACGTTAACGCTGAAATTAATAAAGATAAACAATTTGCTATGATTGAACATACGATTTACATTCAACCGTACGCTGATAAAAATCCTCAATTTACCAATGCAGGCTGGACTAGTTCAAACCCAGTGATATATCATAAAATAAAAGAAGAACAGCCAATTGGAAGTACTGTTGTCGTGCTAACAGCAGAAGATCCGATATCTGGACATTTAGTGTCAAGTTATAAGGTCATTAATGCAGAAACAGGTTTGCTTCAAGTAGATCCTTTGAGTGGCCAAGTTGTGCTAACCAAACATTTAGATTATGAAGACCTTACAACCCCCAATTTAACCATAACTGTAAAGGCGGCAAGCAATGATGGCACTAAGCATAGTATAGCTAAAATTATAATAGAAGTTATGAATATCAATGATAATCCACCAATTTTTGAAAAGGAGGTAATTTACTGTTGTTTTTTATATAATTACAAAATTAACAACATTTTGAATATTATTAATTTTTATGTTTACTTTTACAGTTTTACAAAGTGAGTGTCCTGGAATCAGTGAAATATCCAGAACAGATTGTTATCGTCAAGGCACACGATGCAGATGCTGTGCTGACTGAAGAAGATAAAATAAAAGGGTATTCTGACATCAGATACACATTGAGGGGCGAAAATTCTGATTTGTTCAAAATTGATAATGTTACTGGTGCTGTACAGGTATAACTTCTAAATCGTAATTTTTTTTTTAGAAAAATCATAAAAACGCGTACGAGTGTCGTTTTAGACATAATTTTTCCACATATTAATTTATACAGCAGCAAACAGTATTATAGATAGGCACATTGTAAATGTTCTAGGTAGCTGAAAATAAAACGCTAGATAGAGAACGTCAATCCGTTCTCAGGTTGGAAGTTGAAGCAACCGATACTCCAAGAGGTGGAGCTGAGAAGTTGAAGGCCGCAGCTACTATTCTTGTGGATGTTCTTGACGTTGATGACAACTCACCTGAATTTGAGAAAACTGTTTATACTGGTAAGGTTCTTGCTCAAATTATGTATATAATCACATTTATCACTTTATAATGATAAAAAAGTGATTAATTATCGTGTAAACCACGCCTAGCAGAAAATAATTAAGCATTTAATTCTTTTTACAGCTGTGGTACCCGAAAATGTACCAATCGGTATAAGCGTCATCAATGTAACCGCAACAGACCCCGATGAAGGATTAGGTGGAGAAATTAAATATGACTTCTTAGATGAGGGAGAAGCTAATGGTAAGAAATAATTACTAGCTAGCTGATCACGGTGGAGGTGTGCCTCGCTTGGGCAGAGCAACGCCGTGTCCTCGTGGGGGCGATGGGCAGCGGTGATCTCTCGGGCCGGGCCTTGGTACAAGCCATGGTCCGGAGCGAGGAGAAGTGGCAGGCGGTCGCCTCCTTCTGCAAAGCAGTAATGCTAGCAAAGGAGGCGGCCGAAAGCGTGAGGAAACGGTCCTCACGCCCCAACCGCCGCCGAAATTCCAATCCCGATTTCCGGCCACCGTAGGCGCGGGCTTGTGGACGGCGAGCAATGGGTGGCTCGCCGTCCGATCGTCCGGTAACCGTCCGGACCGAGCCCAAGTCGGCGACGGCGCGTATTGATCCACGCGCGCCTCAGGGAGATGTCAGCAAATCGTAGGGGCTCAACAGGGTCGAAGTCTACTGGGGCCACGGGTAGTGTAAAAGTGAAACCTGAGGCCCTGGAACGAAGGCAAAGAAGGAACAGGAGTGGGTTTTTAGTCGGTAAAAGTCTGACACTATTTCCCGCTCCGACCAAGAGCGCATTTGTCATAAGATGATTTTCTGACCTAAAAAAAAAATAACCCTTCACTGTGCTTATTATTTAAGTGGCTAAAGCGTTGACTACTAGAATCCATTCATTTCTTAGTGTTAACTCCTTTGTGTATTCCATCAAAAAGTCTGGAGTGCTCATAACATCAGAAAAGATAAGGAAAAAAAATGTTAACCATGATTTAATGTCATCCCTCTTTTTAGGACTCTTCATAATAGATGCTATAACAGGAGAAATCAAAACCCGTAAGGACCTCACCGGCCGTGGTCGTACCGATCCGTACAGGCTGCTAGTTGGCGCGACAGACGGTGGTGGTCATTCTGGAGACACTTCATTATCTTTGTATATCGGTGATGTCAGTGCTAATGACGGTGTGCCGAGGTTTATTAGACCTGCAGCTGGAGAAATACTTAGTATTAGTGAGGTGAGAAATTGACTTTAACTCAAAATACATTAAATATATAGAGCTCTGGACGACCTGGTGAGGGTCGCGGGAGTGCGGTGGATGCGAGAAGCACAGGATCGGTCATTGTGGCGACGCTTGGGGAGGCCTATGTCCAACAGTGGACGTCTTTCGGCTGAAATGATGATGATGATGATAGAGCTCTGGATAGTATAGTCCTGATAGCTGAAGCTAAAATATTATAAACAAAAAAAAACTAGGTACATTGTTTAAAAAATATAATATGCCATAGGTATATTTAGTTGATTTTGAGTTAACAAAGTGAGTTAATTTTGAATTACAGAACACAATTCTAATCTGTTGTAATCAATCTCTATGTCTGTTCTATATTTTTTTTCGGGTATTTTACAGAACGCAACTATTGGATCTGCCGTGTACCAAGTGGTTGCAAGTGATCCAGATGATCCGACTCAACCTTCTGGACAACTTTTCTATTCTATACAACCAAGCAATGTTGATGCCAAAACGTTTGCAATAGGTAATTGAAATTTCTTTAATCCTCATAATAAAAGTGCTTTATTTTATTCTCTCTTTACAACTAATATTTCAAAACCAATTCAGTAAAACAGTGGTTACAATATTAGGCTCTCATAATGTATTTGAACATAAAGAACAGAAGAAAAAATACGAGTTGAAAAGTAATTATAACCATCATTTTGGCCTTTTAAGACTGGTTTTTTAAATCTTAATTATGTCGTACACGTAAACACGGTTCTTTCCTCTTTAAGATCCTCATTCTGGCCAGATCACAACCCGGCAATCATTGGACAGAGAGCGCAAAGCATCATACACGTTAGTGTTACTAGTGACTGATAGAGGACAACCACCTCAACAGAGCACAAGGATCGTTACTGTCATGGTGACTGATGTTGATGACCATAAACCTCACTTTGGAAGAAACTCAGTAAGTAGACTTGTTAAAATATTATTTTTAAAGCTACCCTTTTTCTTTCGGTTGGAAAATCATCCAATGACATCCCCCGCTCTTTCTCTCTTCTTCTCCCGGGTGGAGCGGGAGATAGTGTCAGACTTTTACTGACTAAAAACCCACTCCTGTTCCTTCATTGCCTTTCATACCAGGGCCGAGTCTCCCTTTCAGAATCAGACCCTTGGCCCCAGTAGGCTTCGACACTGCTGGGCCCCTACGGCTGCTGACATCTTCTTGAGGCGCGCGTGGAACACTACGCGCCGTTGACAATTTGGGCTCATTCCGGACGGTTACCAGACGGTTGGACAGTGAGCTACCCATTGCTCGCCGTCCTCGAGCCCGCGCCTACGGTGGCCGATAATCGGGGTCGGAATCCCGGTGGCAGGGGCGCGAGTGCCATTGCCTCGCACGTGCACGTGCGGCCTCTTCCTTTGCTAGCATTACTCTGAAGTTTTTGCCGGTTCTTTCCTACAACAAACTACCGATTAAAATGACCGAAGCTAGTGCACTAGTACCATTTTCAGCCGTTTTATAAGTGCTCATGTAAGCTTATGTGAAATAATGTTTTATTCATTTATTAATCTTTGCTTCAGGTAGGTAAGACATAAATTCGTAAGTATTCCTTAGCCTTTGTTAGCATAATTAATGCTATTTCAGTTTAACCGACAACAATCTTAAAAAATATATAATGCTTAATTACGCCACCTTCCGGAGACCTCTGGCAAACAGTACATGCACTGCACGCAGGTGCCTCATTAGGTAGCATTAAGTGTTGCTTGCAAAAATGCTCAGAAGAATGTTGTCGCTACCCCGCATCCGACGCAGTAATGATGCGGATCTTTTCATTATGATCACAATGAAGCCGTCTGTACGCGATGCTGTGATTATACCTGACACGTTACAAAAACGTGGGAGTGATACTGATGTCAGTATCCTAAAAGCATTGTTGCACATGCAGTGTATTAAACGTCTTCTGTGTTTATTTGGTTTTCTGGGTACTTCGCTATTCCATATATCATAAATCAATAAGATTGTCTACTAAATCCGGAGGCATATAATCAGAAAAACGATGAATTCACGCTCGGCTACTACAAACTTAGCCGCCACTAGACGTACCTTTTTACAATCAATGACAGACACCGGTGTAAACAAACTCCGTCTCTAGATTAACGTCATGCCACCCTACTACCGCCCTCGTAGTATAATTGAATCGAAACAGGCAAAAATAGCAGAATATGATTCTTCAAATTTAAAATTGTCTGACGGCATAAAACAAAGATTTTATTTTAGAGAAATTATACGTAATCTTTCATTGTTAGCAGTATTGTAAATTGTTGTTTCTAACTTAAAAATGTTTTATCGTAGGACGATCCTCCAGTCTTAATGACTGTCAAGGAAGAAGTACCCATAGGTACAATTATTGGTCAACTAGAGGCTATTGATGAAGATATTGATGAGAACGCGGCAATAGACTATGCTATTACAGGTAAATAGATTATTCCTAAAGCAACTCCGAATTCCTAAAGAACATAAAATTACAATAAATAAGTTTAAAATATATACTACTATATCTTTCCCTTTCAGTTGGAAATGACTATGGTTTATTGAAATTGGAGAGAACAAACGACAGCAAGGCACTGATCATCGCAGCAGCGAGACTGGACAGAGAAACTGTGTCAAAACAGCTAATTACAATAAAGTGCTTCAAATACGGCACTAAACTAAGACTGACTAAATCGTATAATAGATTGGTAAGCAAAATTCATCAAAAACTTTTACTGATGTTGTCCTTTTTAAGCCTAAATATAATCAATCTGTTTAGTTAGCCAAACTTCAAGTCTAACCAGTAAGAAAGTTTTAACAATATACTCTGTTATTGTCAATATATCTCTTAAAAATGTTTATATCGACCAACTACACCAACATTCTAAAATCAAAATTTATTTATTTTTTCAGGATCCCTCAGAAATCCAAGTGCTGATCAAGATTTTAGATGTAGACGACCACCTCCCTGAATTCGAGAGTGTCAACATGACTGTTGGAGTCAGACTGAACGTACCTATAGATACACTGATAGCATCCATCAAGGCTACTGACAAGGACCCGGATGCGAGACCTATAAACTACAGTATCGTGAACATGAGTTTCGAGTCGCCGATCAAAGGGAAATCTTTGAACAATATCACTGATGTTATTGTATTGAATAATATGACAGGAGACTTGAAAATTATGAAAAATTTGATACATTACGCTGATGGGATATTTAGGTTTGTTATATTGTTGCTTTACTTTTCTAATTGAAAGTTTCTAAGATGCGAAACAGACTTTTGCTTTAATTCAGATCACTGTGAAACCTCATATTTTTTTTTTTTTTTTTTTTATCGCTTTATATTCTTTTTTTGTTTCAGATTGGTAGTCCGAGCGAATAACACGAACGACACTGAAAGATTTAGCGATATCTTAGTAGAGGTAATTTTGTCAAACACGTTAAATCTAGCGTAAATCATGTTGACAAAATCAACATTATCGTTATCCCGCTCATATCCAAAGCTATTTTGGATTGTCTTTTTTCACACTATACATTGTCTATTTACTTCAGTACAATAGTCACATCCTTTCTTATCATATCAATTTTCAATTCATCCATCATTTCATCCCCTTCCTTTAACCCGTTTGGGGTATACCCCAAACGGGATGAAATGACGCCTAGGTATATATATATATATATCTAGGCGTCATTTCATGTTATAATATTTCTTCAGGTGGTAGTAGTAAGAGAAAGAGACCTTCTCCGCCTCGTGATGCCAGGTGGAACTAGACAGAAATATGCAAACCTTCGAGATAGGATGTCTGCTGCTTTAGCTCAGAAGGGACTACGGATGCAGCTCCATGATGCTAACACCGCTTTTTACGCTAACCCTGGGTAAGATAATAATACTAGCTATAAATCAGTCACTGGATTAATCCTAATTTGAATTAAAATATAATTACCACTTCGTAAAAACCGAGAATTTAAGAAAAATAAAACAGGAAACTTGAATCTGATAAATAACATTATGCTAAAAATTAAAAAGAGATCCGATTTTTTTAGAAGTTATACGTAGAGATGTTTAGTTTAAAACTTGTTTAACATAATATATGTTACACAATCCAGCGATTTTTATTATTATTTATAGGCTCGTGTGTCTAAGCTTTGATGTGGTTAACGATGGAGCACGCTTGCCTACAAGTACACTCACCACTCACTGTTGACTTAAAGACTCTTAGGTTATAGCCATGTTATAGCTATTAAGAAACACAAACTCCGACAGGGAATTCCACTCCTTAGCTGTACACATAATTAATGGAATATAAATAAATTTTACTATCCAATAAAATGCTTATATAAATAGAAATAATAGCCATAATATCGAGAGTAAAATTCACTGGGACTCTAATTAAGATTTTCTTTTTTAATTTGATAACATCAATTTTAATAACTCTATCGCAAGAACATTTGCGTCAAAACATGAAACAAAAAATGTATTATGCCACTGAAACAGACGTCAGAATAGTCAATAAAAAATCCTTCATTAGCATTATAACGCAATATGTAAAAATTGTTGAGATCGTACAAAATATTGATTTACATGTTTTGTGCAAAACATAATTGGCAACTTGAATGTATCTGTTTTTATAATCACACACAGGGCAAGGTCAGGATTAGCATTGTTAAATAATTAACAGAGAATTTAGTAGAGAATTATCTTTTGACCTTTATTTTGCAAGTACCCATCTATAATAATTTGTCTTAAATCCAGTCAGTTGTTTTGAATTTATATATTTCAGTAATTCAAATCCTTGTTCACAGGCCATGTTTCCAATTCCGCAAAGTGGAATCCGGTGAAGCATTAACACCGAAAGCCATGAAGGCAACTATTCGTGCTTTAGGCACGGAGTTCCAGGAGATTCTCGAAAATTACAGTGTTCACAACATCACCAGCTGTGGAGTATCCCGGACGAAACATTCACCCGCACAACAAGCATTGCTGGCCTTAGCTGGAGTGCTGCCATTCGCAGCTTTTATAGCCACCCTGGTATTGTGCTGTATGCATTCTAGTGGTACGTATTTTTTACTTCTTTATCGCTCTATTATCTTTAGTTTCTAAAATCACATTCATCGGGCATTTATTTATATATTTATACATTTAAATGGTGACTTCGTTTTGGCTTGACATTCTAATTTATAATAAGTTTGATCTGATTCTTTGCGATTTGATTTATCTGTAATATAGCTGTAATTTATAACCAAAATCAAGAATTCAAACGCGAAAACAATACAACTACCTAACTTTAAGTTAAACTGAAGATATTACAGTTCGAAGTGTGTAATTTCATAAAATAACAATTTCATATGTAAAGAATCGTTACAAAATACAAATGAATAACTGACAACAATTTTTATAAAAGTAATTATATACCTTAATTATGATGTTTATTGTACACTCTAGGTCTATCCAAAGTTATCACCGTTCAAAGTGACTTGTTTCATGAAAGGCCAACTTCATAGGTTAAGAATGAATTAATTTAAGTATTTAGAAAAAGAAATTGAGTAATCTTACATAATGTCTGTTTTTGACAGACAATCTTTGTATTGGTATTCTTGAAATAAAAGAAATATTTAAAACGATACGTTTTACCAAATTACAACGCAACTGTGAGAAGTAACCTTGCTAAAGACGACCCATGCCAAGACCATGACGAGCATAAATCACTGTTTAAATATATTATTCCCTACGTAACTTATTGTTCAACTGTCATCAAAATCAAAAAATCAAAATTATTTTATTCACATTTAAATAGAGTAATTACGATTGATGTTTTGTCATGTTACATTATAAATTCTTAAATTCTATTTAGCCTGTGACATGGCATGTGAACTTTATTACTAGAAATCGTAAATCTGTCGTAAACTTGGTTGAAGTGAGGTTAAGAGCTACTTCATACACTTATAGCGAAAATATTTGGTCAAACAAGCGGTTGACTTTAGTTTGATTAAGTATGTTATGGAAAAACCATATCGTAATAGAAACGTCAATAATACGGTGAGGACCATCCTACTAGAAGGCATGCGACTCCCAGACCTTTGGTCCAGTAGTCGCTATTGAATCCATTATCAACAGCTAATGGAGTACACTAGCAATAACTAGCATCTGCTGAGTCTTGGGTTGGGCTGGTTGGGCAAAGTATTACGGTAATTTTCCCAATAGCAGCCCAGTCTAGATTTGCGTTCATTCAAATGGAATTAGACTTGCCTGCTGTTACATGTGAGTAACACAGTAGCTTTAAAATTTGTATATAACCTGTTATATCTTCTCTTACAGCCAAGAAAAGAGCTCGTGAAGCACTGCTAATCACTAGAGAGCCTCCACCGGTAGCCGCCAGCAATATATCAGTGCCAACCAGACTATATGCAGAACCTTTGTATACCACGTGACGCTAAAACAACGGCTAAATAGGTATACAAGTGGACCTAGGCCAAGCGTATTTCTATCAGTGATTATGATTGTTAAAAAGAACAAAATTTATGGGAGATACGAGTTATGGAAATGCCACATATTAAACTTATCGGACTTATGATAGTCGTTATACCTGATAGAAACGTCACGTTATCTATGTCTTAAGGCGTTATTGAAGTTAACTTTAATTCCATAAATCGAATCGTTATGAACTATTTTCATTATGGGGCAAAACCCTAAATTTGAAAATAAAAAACCGCTTTTCATGAACTATAATATTGTGAACAACACAATTTATGGTACATAAGAGTGTTGTTGTAATTTCTGGGATTCCATTTTTGTATACTGATAAATTTAATTAGGTACCCTTTTTGGAGTTATTTTATTTTATGTAAATAGCTTGTCAAATACAATTATTGTTCGTTGAAATAAGCATATTTGGTATTTTACTCTTGTACCTACAATACAAAATATGCTTTATTCCGGCTGTATACCAAGATCTAAGACTAAGTTAATTAACATTGACGCTCCCTCTAGCTTTACTTAGCAATAATTTCATGATTTTTCTCCTCAAAAAAAGGCTTAAGTTAGTTTAGCTTAGTTAGCGAGCCGAGGTTATTTTTTATAAATACTTGCGTGCAGACCGCAAACTATGAAACTTTACCTCAGTTATATGAGACTAGCTTCTGCCAGTGGCTTCGCCCGCGTGAAAAAAGGTTTCTCTATACAAACTTTGGACCCCAGAATCCTCTCTTAGTGCTCGCCTACATCATAAAAGAAAACCTTGTGCAAAATTTCACGCTCCTAGTCTCAGTAGTTTCGGCTGTGCGTTGATATGTCAGTCAGTTTCTCAGTTTATATATAAAGACTAGCTTTTGCCAGCGACTTTTCTCGCGTGAAATTCGGTTTCTCCATACAAACTTTGTCATTCCCTTAGGGGGCGCATTTTGGAAAATCTTCTCCTGGTGCTCGCCTACATCATAAAAGGAAACCTTGTGCAAAATGTTTTGCTCCTATTCCCAATAGTTTCGGCTGTGCGTTGATATGTCAGCCAGTCAGTTTCTCCTTTTATATATGAAGAAATGCATAAGGCATGCCTTTTTTTTTTGAGGGTTAAAATTTATCAAATAACTTCTCCCAATATAGGTGAAGTGAAAGGGAGTATCAGACTTTTACTTACTAAAACCTACCTGTGTTCCTTCAGTTGCCCTTTGGTTACAGGGGCGCGATGACTCTTTCGAACTATCCCACAGCCCTGGCTTGCATCGGTTTTAGCGGGCCCCGTCAATCATGCTGATATCTCTAGCATAAGGTCTACCTAGCTCTTAGTCAGCAACCGGCCTTAAAGTACATACCAACAACATAAACAGTGTACAATAGTTGAATGTGTTTATGTTTGTTTTACGAGTGAATGTGTCAATTATGTTTGGGTAAGAAAGTGTGTAAATATTTTTAAAGTTTTTTTTTTTCATCAATTTAACCTAAGATTATAAAAAAAAATTACCCAGACAAGTACATAAGTTGTGTCGTTTTATAATCAATAACAATAAATAATCTGTAGAATATGATAAATAAATATTACAGGATTTGTGTAGATATTTAAGTACTTAAGTATATTTTTTCATTGAATTTGTAAATAAACTTGCAAAAAATTATGGTATAAGAAGATAATTTAAATAATATATGCATAATTTATAAATATTACTTCTTAAATTTTGTATATTTTGCAGTTCTTACCAACTTAAATATTTTTTTTTGTAAACATTTTAATTAATGTTGAATCCTCTTATTCATATTAAATTGCTAATTATATCTTAATAAAGGGGTTTATTATTAAAAATTAAACCTGTTCCTGTCGTAAATAAAAAAAATTTGCTACCGCTTAAATTGCCAGATAAGAAAAAAAATTAAGTACAAAATAATTATGTATTTTATAGAAGATTTTATTTTAACGGCCATTTTGAAATTAAATAAGAATTATTTATAATATATAAATGTGTCATGACCATAATAATAGTGTGATAATATTATATAGATTTATACGTAATCTAAGTCACAATTTATAAACAAAAAAAGATATTACTGTTTAAAGATTTGAAGCAAAGTAAATAAATATAAATAAAAAACCATGCCTTAACATTGTGTGTCTTATAAATATATTATTTGGTTTTTATTTTCAGTTGTATTTATTCTCATTACGCAGGTAAAAAACAAGAAAAAAATATGAATGTGTCACAGAGAAGTTAGGCAAAAATCATCAACGGAGGTTCTTGGTGTAGATACTTCTACCTAAGCTATATCATACCAAGAGGGATTAATTAGACCGACGCACACGTGTAACACGTCAATTTAACAATCGTAGAACGACGTCGCATGGCGTAGATCAAGTGTAGCTCTACAAGTCTGGTTTCCATATAAAATGTATGAAGATCGACGTGTGTGGCACAAGTGTGCGCAGTATAGTTCTAGCTTAAAAACGCATAGCAGTATCTATTACTAACTATTTAATGGTTTAAAAAAAATAATTATAAATTATAGAAATCGAAGAATATAAGCTGAAATTGTTACTATTTTGGAGTTTAATAAAGTTTATTGTATTCTATCCTTGTTGTGGTGCCGGCAATAACACCATTTCGCGATTAAATTCAATCCTAACGCTATTTATCATTATAGCATTTTGGCGAAGCGGACTTCGATGAAAATGGGGTACTAAAGTTTATTTATGTACTTATACATATTATACGAAAGCAAAAAGTAGTATCTAACTGAATAATACATTAGCTTACAAAAGAAACTATTGGGGCTAGGAATTTGAAATGTTTCACAAAGCTTTCTTAGCGAGCACTAAGAACGGGTTTTCGGAAATACAACTTTTAAGGGGGTGAAAAGGGTAAATTTTACTAGTCGCTATATATTTAATCAATATATATATAAACGAAAGTCGTGTTAGTTATTAAATACTACTTATAACTTAAGAACGGCTAAACCAATTTGGCTAAAAATTGGTGGGGAGGTAGCTTAGAAAGCAGGAGACGGGCATAGGATACTTTTTATCGAGTAGGGTAGAGAAGGGTAAGGGTAGGGTAGGGTAGAGTAGTTTATGGTAGATTTGAATATAGTAAAATCTAGTATTTTATAAGGTGAATTAACATGGATCCCACAGCATAATTGGATGTTGATGATTTTCATCAAAGAAGAATATTTCGAATCGATTGATAAATGACGAAAGGCTGTAGTACCAAGAATAAAAATAACAAAACGAACGTATTAAGAACCTTAATTTTTGTCTGTACTAAAAATTAATAATAATAACAATAATAATTTATTTATTCCGAGCAACAAGACTCAAATTGTGTTAGTAAAAAACAAAACAAACTTACAACTATGTTAGTGACATACAAATAAAAATTACATACACACACAATAAAACAATCATTGCTTCAGCACCCCAGCAGAGATACTGGAGCAACGATTTAAAATACAGCAGTTCAGTCTGCCAGCAATCATACCCAAGATGCCGCCGGGACTGGCTCGCACCCTGCGCATCAGGGATGCACATCTTTTACGCATTAATGTATAAAAGCAATCAACTCGCATTTCCGCAAACATTCCTGATGCACTACAGAACCGAGGCAGCCCCATCAACACCCTGAAAGCATTATTATACTGCACGCGAAGGGCACTGTATGACTTTTGCGTAAAACGTACCCACAGGCTAGAGGTGTAGAACGATGAACAGAAGGTTCTAAAAAGTGTTTTCTTAACCTCCGTAGAAGAACGCTTAAACCTGCGGGCAATCATGTTCGCTCTGACCGACAGTGCCCTTCGCTCTCTCTCAATGTCGTCATCGTCCCTAAGGCTAGCGGTCAGGATATGCTCAAGGTACTTAAATGAGCGCACTCTCGACAAAGGCACACCATCAATCTTTATCAGAGGTACCGTTACTGGACACTTTCCACCAGCCCCAAACACCATCACAACACTCTTTTTCACATTATACACTAGGCCATGAGCACTAGTATACCTCTCACGTACATCCACAAGTTTCCTTAGGCCACAAACAGAGGCACTGAGCAGCACCATGTCATCTGCATAACTAATGTTGTTGACACATACACCATCAATGTAACATCCGACTCTAGTGCTGTTCAGCTCCACAATCAACTGGTCCATTTACAGGTTGAACAGTGTAGGAGAACTTAGGCCCCCCTGCCTCACACCTGATTCAAGACCATACGGACTCGAGAATTCCCCGTCCCACCTAACACAATTAACCTGGTTCCCATACGAAAACTTAAAAATATTTTTAATTTCAGCTGGTAGCTTCGCATCAATAAGCTTTTTCCAAAGGGTATCATACGAAACCAGATCAAAAGCACTCGACAGGTCGAGGAAACAGGCATAAACCGCGGTGTTACGACGTTTAAAGTACTCCACAGTGTGCTTAACACTCAAAATGGCACTTTCGGTAGACAACCCAGGTCGAAACCCAAACTGGTTGTCATGCAATTTAACATATTTATTCGATTGGGTATTAAGCACACTGTCCAATACTTTAGATACCACCGTAGCAAGTGAAATAGGTCTATAGTTATTCCTATCAGTCAATAACCCAGTTTTATTTTTGGCTATAGACACTACAACTATTTTCAACATATCCGGATACAGATACCGGTAGGTACGCATGACTCAGCCAAAGATTGTACAGTAAAGCTAAGACACGCGTCAAGTGAGGGCCAATTAATGACTTGTATTCAAATTAAATAACAATTATCAAAATATTTTTTTCTTCCGTGACTAAACTACAATTGCATATATTGGGAAGTGCGACTATGGCCTCCACATATATATATTTTCTTCACATTGATTGTAATGCCTTCTGACAAAAAAATTGACCAAACAAAGCTATTACATCGGCAAAAAACAACAGTGAACCAGTCCGGCAACCTCGATGGATCTTCTGTCCGTCTTCAAGTGTTTTAAAATCTAAATAAGTTTTTGTCATCTTATATCTGAGGCGCTAAACTTATTATTGACAGTTTGATTTCGATCGGCATTGACACAGGAACTATGTACGGCATTATACTCATCACAACAGTGGTCATAATCATTTTTCTTGTTATTGGGATTTACCAGAAGAATACAAACGCAATATGCCTTTCAAGAAGAAGACTAGAAAGGAAAACAATACTTGTAACGGGAGGAACCGCAGGAATGGGCCTCGAAATAGCCACCGATCTCGCCAACCGAGGAGCTAGGGTCATAATAGCCTGCCCTTTTGAAGACGAAGGAATTAGTGCAAGAAAACAAATAGTACAGGAAACGAAAAATGAAAACGTTGTGTTCAAACTCCTTGACCTTGGATCTCTGAAGTCGGTCAGGCAATTTGCAGCAGATATCCTAAAAACTGAAGATCGATTAGACGTACTGATTAACAATGCTGGTATTGGGGTTCCTGGGGACTTCTTAACTCCCGATGGAATGAACTTCATTATGCAAGTGAACTACTTCGGAGGATTTTTATTGACACTCTTACTGCTTCCTCTTTTGAAGAAAACGGGGAAACCGGGAGAGAAGAGCAGGATATTATTGACAACGTCACTCTTGCATAAAATTGGACGAGTGGATATCGACAATCTGAACAAGACGGACTATTGGTACAGGATACAGATCTACGGTAACAGTAAATTGTGTCTGATAATGTTTGGAAATGAACTGTCAAAAAGATTGGAAGGTTCCAACGTTGTGGTGAATAATGTGGACCCTGGAGCAGTTGGTACGAGGATTCATTATTCGGGGAACAAAGTGCATGGATTTATCTTAAAATATATGTGTAATTTTCTGTTTAAGACAACGTGGCAAGGATCACAGACGGCTCTGTATGTGGCTTTAGACAAGAAGGCTGGTGAAGTGAGTGGCGGGTACTTTCAGAACTGTGAAGTTAGTAGAGCAGTGGAAAGGGCGTATTGTGACAAAACTGCTAAGATTCTTTGGGAGGAATCCGTGAGATTAGTGCAATTAACTGACGATGAGCTGGAACAGTGCTTTAGATCATTATAATATTGATAAGTAAATAGGGACTTAGGTAATAATGTACATAAAATCTTGGTATCAATAATAATAATACTAAGTTATAGCGGATATTTTATTATTCACCTTAACACTGTGTGCGTTGTAAGTCAAATATTGTTCCATACGTATTTGTTTACTGTTAGTACCTACACACCGTATTCTAAATATAAATATTCTAATCATCAATCAGCACAAAGATATATAATTCTAATTATATATCTTTGTGCTGGAATTAAGCTGTCCCATTTATTGTCTAATAAGCGGTCAGATTAGTACCAAAGTAATCTGAAAATTCGGGATTATTGATGGAAATTTATTCTTTTTTCTATGATTTTTCAAATGGTCTACCAATTGTCTAATGTAACACGAAAGGCAAAAATAAACTAGCAGCAGAGAGATAAGTTATTGAACAAAAAAACTTTTTACAAAAAAACACTGAAAAGCGCAAAATAACTGTAATTTCGGAAGTCAGTGTTTCTATAATAGTTTGTCTCTTTTTGTTATTTAACACAGACTTCCGAAATTAAAATTATTTTGCACTTTTCAGTGTTTTTTTACATTGAATGGAAAGGGAATCGGTTGTATATTTTTTTGTAAAATGTTTTTTATTTTACAATTTTTAGTTATGGTACCACCACTAAAAGTACCCCTCAGCCAAACTAAAATACCTTATTGCCAGAGTGCATCTCATGACAATTCTAATAATCCCAAACACGGTTTGATTTCATTAATTTATTACAGAGTTCCGGTGTCTGACTTCAGGCTTCATCATCAGATCAGTTTGATATATTCTCTCTTCTTTCAGTTAGTCATCGATTACACGATTGTGACGACAAAGCAATTTTACTTGTTACGACGGTTCTGCTGTGATCCTATGAGGAGTTCTGTTCCATATCTTCGAAGTTCATGATCAGATCATAACAATATTTCTATGGGACCAATTCGGAAGCATAACCTTTCAATCTAAAACAAAATTTTCATAATCGGTCCACAATTGACCGAGAAATCGGTGAACATACATAAAAAAAAAACATTCAGCCGAACATGGAACCGCCTCCTTTTTGAAGTCGGTTAAAAATTAGAAACTGCCAATCTCAAGTTCAATCTTGGCTTGATGGTCAAAGGTGTATAACTCTATGCTAACATAAAATTTACCACATTTATATATAAGTTCTAAGATGACATTTCCACCTAAAAAAAAAAAAAAAACACTAGAAGTACAAGCGACGTCTCTTTGACCAATTCCTATGTTTTTGCACTCTATACTTTAGTTTTATTGTACGTAAAATCGCAAATTACACCAAAATATATGTAATTTATAAAAACGAAATACCACTTACCTACTGATTAATAACGAATTCTCAGAAACTAACACCTACAAACTTAAAATTTGGCAAGTAGGTTCCTTATAGGGTGTATACATCCGCTAAGAAGGAAGTTATGAAACTCTACCCCTAAGGGGGTAAAACGGGGGTTGTAAGTTTGTATGGAAAAACCAACTTTCACACGGGCGAAGCCGCTGGCAAAAGCTAGTACATAATAAAAATATTGTATTATCAGTCACCTATTTGATTTGTATACCATTTTTCCATATTACTTAAGCAAAATAAAATGGCCAAAACTGACATTGATATTCCACGTTTCTGTAAAATTGTAAAGCTAGAAATAAAATAAAAGTAATCAGGATTTTATTAAATTATGATCAGTCTTCCATTTAACATTCACACCTTGCCTCCACTAGACACTAAGCTATTGAGATATTATCAATTTAAAGGTTAACGTTTCACGGATAACGCAAATCTACATTTCTAATTTGGTTTTTTAGTTAAGTATTGTTTTAATTAACTCTCTGCTGTAAAATTGCTTTAATTACCTATTTGATCTAGTTTTTTTTAATATCACCTAGAATATATTATTCTAACTGCGATCTTGTTGGTGGTCACTGTTTTGTCTTAAAATAATTAAGACGTCATAATATTAACATGTTGATCAAAGGCCAGCAGCGTTACAATGACGTTCAAAGTAAGATTGTTTCATTCTTATTTCAGTGTGGGTAAGAGACAGAGCTATACAGGTTGGCTAGCGCCATCTCTTACCCACACTGGAAATAAGAATGAAACAATCTTACTTTAAACGTCATGGTACAGGTCCTGCGCTGCAATATCTCGAGCCCCAACATAAACATCACAGTCATACTTAAAGAAAGAATTGTAAAATAAACTTGATACAATGTACCTTTATGAGAGAAATAAATGATATTTATTATTATTATTCCATTTATTAATTTTTTATACATATCGTTTACATTTTTAAATATTTATTTAAAAAACATATAAAAAAAAAAACATTTAAAAATATAAAAAATAGTTGTCCGCCGGTGTCGGGAACAGGGTCCAAGCTACCGGTGGTTAGGGCTCCAGAGACATGAACCTCCTCACAATGCGAGCCGTATCAAGGAGGATCGCCTTTTGTATCAGGCCCTTGATCCAACCGCGCAACGATAGCTTCGACAGATGATCGTCGAAGCTTTTGGCTATAAGGCCATTGGCGGTCACAACAATCGGCACAGTGATAGCCGAGTCCACATTCCACATGTCGACAACCTCGTGTGCTAAGTCGAGATATTTGATTTGTTTCTCTTTCTCAGCTTTCACGAGATTCTCGTCATGCGGAATGGTGACGTCGACTATCATTGCGCGGCGCGCTAATCGGTCTATCACCACTATATCCGGCTTATTGGCTACAATAGTCCGGTCAGCAAAGACCGATCCCAGTACAGCGTGACATGGTCATTTTCGAGAACTGGGTCGGGCACATACCTGTAGTATGGTACCTCCGAATCCACTAGGTTATATTTCAAGGCAAGTTGCTGGTGAATAATCCTGGCTACTTGATTATGCCTGTGCAAGTACTCGCCGTTAGCCAGACGAGAACAACCAGAGATAATATGTCTGATGGACTCACTCGGACGATGGCATGCCCGACACACGTCAACCGTCCCGTCCTTCATAATATGTCTCCGGTAGTTGTTCGTTAAGATAACTTCGTCCATAATTGCACAGACAAAACCTTCAGTTTCTCCGAAGAGGTCGCTAAAACGTAACCAGGCCACGGACGCCGCGAAATCTATATCAGGCTCATGAAGAGCCCGATAAAAGCGCCCGTGGAGCTCCTTGCCTTTCCATACTTCCTTGCGGTCATCAGTAGTAAGTACCACAGGTTTGCGCCAGTTCTCTTTAGCCATGGATAACGGGGTGAGTCCCTTGTCCATTGCGACCACATCGCGGTGCATACCCACGTCGGTTTTGAGAAAACATTCTCTGAGGCTGCACACCTCACGGTTGTGTAGAGTCTTTGCGTACAAAAAACCCCGACCTCCACACTTCCGCGGGATGTACAGTCTCATCACCGATGATCGTGGGTGATGCATCCGATTTGCGGTCAGCAATGTACGGACCCATCTATCCAGAGCGTCTAGCTCGGTCTGAGTTCATTTGAGTATGCCGAAAGAGTACATTAAAACCGGAATGACCCAACCATTGAAGGCGCGTACTCTATTTCCACCTGACAGGAGGCTGTTTAGAACCTTCTTCAGGCGGCCAAAGAAACGCTCCTTCAATGTTTGTTTCATGTCAGCAACGTTAATGCCCAACGCTTCCGACATACCCAAATACTTATATGTTTCGGTTGAGGAGAGGGTTCTAAGGTGTATGGAATCCGAGAGTTGAATTCCCTCGGATTCCACAATCTCCCCTTGCTTTACATGCATGACTGCACATTGTCCACACCAAATTCCATCCTGATGGCACTACTGAAAGTTTCAGTTACCTTCAGTAGTTCCATCAGTTGCAAATTGTTGTGGGCAAAAAGTTTCAAATCATCCATGTAAAGAAGGTGAGATATGACCTGACCACCTCTTCTCAACCGATAGCCTAGACCTGAATTCTCCAGCAACGTGCTTAGAGGATTCAGGGCTAAGCAAAACCAAAGTGGACTCAAACTGTCGCCCTGAAATATTCCCCGTTTAATCCATATTGGTTCATCATTCCCTTGGATCGGTCGACATCCTGGATAGCGAAGGACTGTTTTCCATTGCCTCATACATGACTCAAGGAAGGTGCGTAGAGTTGCATCTATTTTATACAACTCCAGCTCCAGCTCATGAGCCATGTATGGGGAACAGAGTCATAGGCCTTCTTATAATCTACCCAGCATGTCGACAGATCCTTGCGGGATCGACGAACCTGTTGGCTTATGGCCATGTCAATGAGGAGTAGCTCCTTAGTACCACGGGACCCATTCCTACATCCGTTCTGAGAGGCAGACATTATCAAATTTTTCTCTATATGTACATTAATTTTTGCTCTCAGTATGGATGCAAGAAGTTTATAGACCGTCGATAAACATGTAATCGGCCTATAATTCTTGGGTTCCGTGGGACTACCTGTCTTATGGAGCAGGTGGGTGATACCAGTTGTTAGAAACTGAGGTAGCGACCCAGAATCTAAAGATGACTGGAATTGCGATGCCAGAGGCGCGTGTGAGCTGCTGTACCATTTTAACCAAAAGTTGTGCAGTCCGTCCGTACCTGGAGACTTCCAATTAGGTAACGGACGAACTGCTCTGGCTACGTCTAGTGGAGTAATTATAACTCTGTCCATTTCTGGTACAGCTGCGCACACGCGCTCGACATCACGCATCCAGCCACCCTCAGTGTGACAGACGGGCACCGATCAAATGCTACGCCAGAATGCATTCGTGGTGGCATCATCCGGGCGGAGCACGTCAATCACACTATGTTCAGGTCGCTCCCAAGCTCTATACACCCACCTCTCATCGCTCTGAAACATGCGATTCTACGAGTACCGATCAACCCGCCGCTTATACCGGCGAATGCGGCTCGCCCATGCACAAACTTTCTGCTTCAGGAAGTCGATGCGCTCTGTGACACGAGACATGTATTCTTGAGGGCTGATACCAGTCCCCAAAAACGCCCGCCTCACAAAGCGCATCACTCGTGGTCGTGTATTACCCTCCCCGAAGCAGTGTAGTTTGCCGATGAGTACCCTGGCCCCATCAATACGCTTCTCGATCCTGCACTGCCAGACTGGTACAGCAGGCTTTGGTCGAATAGTTCCATCTGAGTTAGGAAACTTGATGTTGGCTAAACGACATGCCGTAACAGCCCCACAATACAGGATTGAGTGCGTATCAACGAGGTTCTCGCTACTTTCAAAGATGTTCTTAAGCAGCGAGTCCAAAGCACACACCAGCGCCCTATTTTTTTTGTGCATGGGTAACCTTGGCAAACGGGGTCTAAGCTCAGTCGGAGTTGATCTATACTCGCGATTATTATTATTATCTCTTTATTTATTTTTTATACATATTTTGTACATTTTTAAATATTTTTCAAAACACATATAAAAAAAAACATTTAAAAATATAAAAAATAGCAGTCCGCCGGTGTCGGGACAGGGTCCAAGCTACCGGTGGTTAGGGCTCCAGAGACAGGAACCTCCTCACAATGCGAGCCGTATCGAGGAGTACTGCCTTCTGTATCAGGCCCTTGATCCAACCGCGCAACGTCAGTTTCGACAGGTGGTCGTCTAGACTTTTGGCCATCAGGCCATTGGCGGTAACAACAATCGGCACAATGATTGCCGAGTCCACATTCCACATGTCGACAACCTCGTGTGCTAAGTCGAGATATTTGATTTGTTTCTCTTTCTCAGCTTTCACGAGATTCTCATCATGCGGGATGGTGACATCGACTATCATTGCGCGGCGCGCTAATCGGTCTATCACCACTATATCCGGCTTATTGGCTACAATAGTCCGGTCAGTAATGATAGACCGATCCCAGTACAACGTGACATGGTCATTTTCGAGAACTGGGTCGGGCACATAGCTGTAATACGGTACCTCTGAATACACTAGGTTGTATTTCAAAGCAAGTTGCTGGTGGATAATCCTGGCTACTTGGTTATGCCTGTGCAAGTACTCTCCGTTAGCCAGACGAGAACAACCAGAGATAATATGTCTGATAGACTCACCCGGACGATGGCATGCCCGACACACGTCAACCGTCCCGTCCTTCATTATATATCTCCGGTAGTTATTCGTCAAGATGACTTCGTCCATAATTGCACAGATAAAACCTTCAGTTTCCCCGAAGAGGTTGCTGAAACGTAGCCAGGCCACGGACGCTGCAAAATCTACATCAGACTCATGTAGAGCCCGATAAAAGCGCCCGTGGAGCTCCTTACTTTTCCATACTTCCCTGCGATCATCAGTTGTAAGTACCACAGGTTTGCGCCAGTTCTCTTTAGCCATGGATAACGGGGTGAGTCCCTTGTCCACTGCAACCACATCGCGGTGCATACCCACATCGGTTTTATGAAAATATTCTCTGAGGCTGCACACCTCGCGGTTGTGCAGGGTCTTCGCGTTTAAAAAACCTCGACCTCCACACTTCCGCGGGATGTACAGTCTCATCACAGACGACCGTGGGTGATGCATCCGGTTTGCGGTCAACAGTGTACGGACCCGCCTATCCAGAGCGTCTAGCTCGGTCTGAGTCCATTTGAGTATGCCGAAAGAGTACATTAAGACCGGCATGACCCAACCATTGAAGGCTCGCACCTTATTTCCACCTGACAGAAGGCTGTTTAATACCTTCTTCAGGCGGTCAAAGAAGCGCTCCCTCAA
This sequence comes from Mythimna pallens, assembly GCA_961205895.1. Classification (NCBI taxonomy): domain Eukaryota; kingdom Metazoa; phylum Arthropoda; class Insecta; order Lepidoptera; family Noctuidae; genus Mythimna; species Mythimna pallens. The sequence goes on along the minus strand of OY540827.1, from coordinate 25,743,097 downwards.
CGATTGCTTCATGTCAGCAACGTTAATGCCTAACGCTTCCGACATACCCAAATACTTATAGGTTTCGGTTGAAGAGAGGGATCTAAGGTATATGGAATCCGAAAGTTGAATTCCCTCAGATTCCATAATCTCCCCTCGCTTTACATGCATGACTGCACATTTATCCACACCAAATTCCATCCTGATGGCACTACTAAAAGTTTCAGTTACTTTTAGTAGTTCCATCAGTTGTAACTTGTTGGGGGCAATGAGTTTCAAATCATCCATGTAAAGAAGGTGAGATAGTACCTGACCACCTCTTCTCAACCGATAGCCCAAGCCTGATTCCTCTAGCAATGTGCTTAGAGGATTCAGGGCTAAGCAGAACCAAAGTGGACTCAGACTGTCGCCCTGAAATATTCCCCGTTTAATCCATATAGGCTCATCGTCCCTCCGAATCGATCGACATCCTGGATAGCTAAGAACAGTGTTCCATTGCCCCATACATGACTCAAGGAAGGTGCGTAGAGTTGCATCTATTTTATACAACTCCAACACCCTCATGAGCCATGTATGTGGCACAGAGTCATATGCCTTCTTATAATCTATCCAACATGTCGACAGATCCTTGCGAGATCGACGAACCTGTTGGCTTATGGTCATGTCTATGAGGAGTAGCTCCTTAGTACCGCGAGACCCGTTCCTACATCCATTCTGAGAGGCAGACATTATTGAGTTGGTATCAATATGCTTGTTAATTTTCGTTCTCAGAATGGACGTAAGAAGTTTATAGACCGTTGACAAGCATGTTATCGGTCTATAATTCTTGGGTTCCGCAGTACTACCTGTCTTATGGAGCAGATGGGTAACTCCAGTTGTTAGAAACTGAGGTAGCGACCCAGACTCTAAAGATGACTGGAATTGAGATGCCAGGAGCGCGTGTGAGCTGCTATACCATTTTAGCCAGAAATTTTGTAGTCCGTCCGGTCCTGGAGACTTCCAATTCGGTAACGGACGGACTGCTCTGGCTACATCTATAGGGCTAATGTCTACCTTTTCCATTTCTGGTATAGCTTCGCACACGCGCTCGACTTCACGCATCCAGCCATCCTCAGTGTGACAGACGGGCACCGACCAAATATTGCGCCAGAAAGTATTCGTGGCGTCAGCATCTGGGCGGGTCACGTCAGTCACATTTTGCTCAGGTCGCTCCCAAGCTCTGTATACCCATCTCTCATCGCTCTGGAACATGCGATTCTGCGAGTACCGGTCGACTCGCCGCTTATACCGTCGAATACGGTTGGCCCATGCACAAACTTTCTGCTTCAGGAAGTCGATGCGCTCTGTGACGCGAGATAAGTATTCTCGAGGGCTGATTCCAGTCCCCGAAAATGCTCGCCTCACGTAGCGCATCACACGTGGTCGTGTATTGCCCTCCCTGAAGCAGTATAGTTTACCAATGAGCGCTCTGGCCCCATCGATACGCCTCTCAATCCTACATTGCCAGGCAGGTGCGGCAGGCTTTGGTCGAGTAGCTCCGTCACAACTTGATAGTTTTACGTTGGCTAAACGACATGCCGCAATAGCCCCGCAATAGAGGATCGAGTGCGTATCAGCGAGGTTTACGCTGCTCTCGAACACATTCTCAAGCAGCGAGTCCAGAGCACACACTAGCGCCCTATTTTTTTTGTGCATAGGTAACCGGGGAAGACGAGGTCTAAGAGCGATCGGAGTCGATCTGTACTCGCGGAGTGCATCCTCCAGTGCGCTCCTCAATCGATCGTTGCACTGGCTACTTACTGTGACAACCCTATCATCTGCTTCATCATCAGCATGACTAGACTGCGGTAGAATTATATCTGTAGCTCGTGGTACCGCAGTCTGTGTCTGTATTGTAGTCGAGATAATACGGTTGCTCAGTACCTCTGAGCGCAGCCTATCAAGTGCGGCATCGTCCAATCTGTGGTTTCGTTGGATAACCCGCACCTGATCCGATAATCTTTGGGCCGTGACGTTGACGGTTGGTTCCAGTTCCTGAAAAAGAGACAGCATCCTAACACGGTACGCAGTGAGGTTAGTTCCCCCCTCTGTAGACCCGTAATATGCGCGCATGACGTTCTCGTTCATAGACTGAGTCCATCTCATGCGCTGCACACAACCACCGGCAGCGGGGACCCGGCTCGGGGCCGGTTGGCCCCTAGGTCCTAAGCTCTTCGGTGGCCGGCCTCTCCCCGGCCGACGTACAGGTGTTGGCGACGTCGGCGGGGAGAAATACTCGTCGCTCGAGCTCGACGCAACTGCAGCCGCCGGTGAAATTGGTGATCCGAGGACCGGCGGCGGCGAGGCGGAGCTGAGCGGCGAGCCCGGGGGTGGATGGCGTGCGCGTCGGGCAGCTGTTCTTGTCAACATTTTCGTCAATTCATTATTTCATTCCATTTTCTTCTATTGCATAAATTGTTTGATGGTGTCACATCGTCGTTGACAGATGTCATATTGTATTGTGGTATTTTATCTTCTATAATATAAAAATGAATCGCAAAATGTGTTGGTAAGCGCATAACTCAACAACGCCTGGACCAATTTGGCCAATTCTTTTTTTTAAATGTTCGTTGAAGTTCAAGGATGGTTTTTACGGCGAGAAAAATTCGAATAGAGTAGGGTAGAGTAGGGTAGAGTAGGGTAGAGTAGGGTAGAGTAGGGTAGAGTAGGGTAGAGTAGGGTAGAGTAGGGTAGAGTAGGGTAGAGTAGGGTAGAGTAGGGTAGAGTAGGGTAGAGTAGGGTAGAGTAGGGTAGAGTAGGGTAGAGTAGGGTAGAGTAGGGTAGAGTAGGGTAGAGTAGGGTAGAGTAGGGTAGAGTAGGGTAGAGTAGGGTAGAGTAGGGTAGAGTAGGGTAGAGTAGGGTAGAGTAGGGTTTTTTTTTTTTTTGGGTAGAGTAGGGTAGAGTAGGGTAGAGTAGAGTAGAGTAGAGTAGAGTAGGGTAGAGTAGAGTAGAGTAGGGTAGAGTAGGGTAGGGTAGAGTAGGGTAGAGTAGAGTAGAGTAGAGTAGGATAGAGTAGTCAGTTGACGGGAGCGAAGCCGCGGGCAAAAGCTAGTTTCTTATAAATATTCTATTTCTTGTGGTATGTGGTGTTTTTGAAGGTTTTTTTCGTTTATTAACAATATTTGCTTCGTTTTGGATATTTGGTTTGTCTTGATTTTCGGTAAAAGTAATAAAATTGAAATTTTTAAAATGGATAGAAAAATATTTGACTTTTGTTGTCAGTGGTTTGCCAGCGTTTTCGTTTATTATTATTATTATTATACATCATAGCTCAAGCAGCGAATCACCTCTTCTTAACCATTGAAATTGAAGATCCCTATAATATTTATCAGGAATGATGATTCCGCAGGAGAACCAAGGTTACCGAAACAGCACGAAGAATCGCCAAACTTATGTGGCGATGGGTAGGGCACATTGCTCGCAAAACAGATGGCCGTTGGGACTGAAAAATTTAGCCGCGTACCGGTAGATGCAGCATTGGCGATAACCTGGTAAGGGTTGCGGGAATCCGATGGATGCAAGACGCACAAGACCATTCATTGTGGCGACACTTGAGAGAGGCCTATACCCAGCAGTGGACGTCTTTCGGCTGAAATGATAATGATGATGATGACAATAAAATTTATGATGTCTTTCTATGGTATTGACCCATATTGGTGATGTTTTTTTACGGTGCTTTAATGGTGCTTGATCAGTATATCAGCCACGTCAGGGATGTCGTGATCACAGAGCGTACGTGGGACTACCAATTGCAGGGCCGATATCCTTTTGGAGGTATGTGGAACAGAGAGTAAAGTCCCGCAAACTTCCGTTGAAAAGGGAGGATCCTCCTGCGATGATACTTCAAGATCTGTGAAGCAGTAGGTGCAGTAAAACGTGCATATTGTGAAAAGACTGCTAAAGCACTCTGGGAAGAGTCTGTGCGATTAGTGAAGTTAACGGAAGACGAAGTTGACCAGTGTTTTAAATTCTGGTAATAAAAGTACACTAAAAATACAAGAATGATGTATGTTAAATATAAGTACAAGAATTAATTAAATCCCGCTACCGAATCCGACACACCCGTGTGTTTGTATATTGAACGATATTGGAATAAATAAAACAAACAAGTTGAAGAATAGTATAATAGTTTGACTGGCCTGTTGGTCTAGTGGTTAGTGCCCCTGACTGCTATGCCGGAGGTCGTGGGTCCGATTCCCACCTAGGACAAATGTTTGTGTGATGAGTACGATTATTTGTTCAGTATCTGGGTGTAATTTATCTATATATGTATGTATTTAGAAATATATAAGTATGTTTATCGCCACAATGAACGGTCCTGTGCGCCTCGCATTCATCGGATGCCCGCAACCTTCACCAGGTCATCGGTCCACCTTGTAGGGGGCCGTCCAACGCTGTGGTCAGTCAGTTGTTATTTGTAAACAGATGAACCATGTATTTAAATCAATTTAATATTCTCCCATATAATGTAGTTACTTATATTTTGCTTGTTATTAGTTTAAGTTTTGTTTTTCTTATCATCTGTACTTTCTTGAACAATAAACAATTTGTTGTTATTATTATTTATTATTATTAGTAGATTGCGTTTTGATCATCACAAAATTCCTGCTCATCTAGGACGCCTAAATATATTAATACGCGTAATAAACATTTGTCACAAGGTTACAGAAGCCTGCAAAATTACACTCAAAATCAATGAACAATCCATATAGCGTTACCTTATCTGTTTAGTGCTTCAAGCGCTGACAGGAGAGCTACCTAAGGTTCTTATAAACATAAAACATATTACATTACCTGTCTACATAAAGTAAGCCGACCCTAGTTTTAACGTACCAGCAAAGGCAGACATTATTCTAGGGGCGGATATATTCAGGGATGTTGTAGACACAGAACAACCCTGGGCTCCAAGAACCCAAAATTAATAAATTCAAAATTTGGCTGGTGTTGTAGCTGGCCCGATATTTTCAAGTTATTCAAAATATATTCAATGCAATCATTCATGTAGTTTAAATAAATCTCGTTTAGATTTAATCACAAATATTGATGAGAAGTTAAGCAGATTCTGGGAAGTCGAAGAACTTCCCCAAAGGTCTAGTTATTCCCTAAGTGAAAGGTTGTGTAAAGAACATTAAAATTTCATCACAGATACCACACGATTAAGTTTAGGTGGGTTTTCCGGCAAGCTACCATTGCTCGACAATCCTAACACTCTCGGTGATTCATAATTTAGCTGAAAAACGTTTACTAAATTTGGAAAAACAATCCTGACTGAATCAGATAAACTGTCAATATTTTTCACGAAAAATGAAGTGGTTGTCACAAAAAAACTGCATGCTGTTTTTTTTTTTTTAAATCCATTCTCTAGCAAAGGGTGTCAAAATAAAGTCATTATAATAATGGCAAAAAATTCTAGTGGCAAAAAAAAGTTTATTTTTGTATACCATTTAGTTAACTATTTATTCAACAGTAAAACTTTGTGATGTGGCGATAAATAAATCTATATACTTAAAACGATATATACTATTAACTTAAAACGTCACTTACGGTCAATGACCTTGACCTCAATGTCAAGGTCAAATGTATTTAAAGTGGGAAAACACCAGAAATCATTCAAGGTCAATGATCTCGACCTCAAGTTTAACGGAGGTCCCCGCGTGGGCCTCCTATTTCTACCTGTGGAGAACACCAGTAACCTAACACGAAATAAATGATGGGGCTTCGTTCGCTCGCTCATTTCAGCCCTGTCATCCCTTTCTAACCTATCCTTCACTCGCTCTTTTACTAATTATTCGGTGATTTTTGGGGACATTTATTTTTTTATTCATTTAAACATGACTTTGACGTGTTTCCACACGTTTTTATACTTTGACCTTGAGGTCAAGGTCAAGTCCTTGGTAGTAGTCTTTTTCATAGCACAATTTTTAGTTGTGCAAATATATAAATGTCGTTACCGCAAATATAATTTTTGTTACTATTCTACTATCCGATACTAAGCACTATGATAAAAATTTAAGAAAAATTAAATTTTGTGACCTAACCTTTGTTTTTTTAAGAGTGGATATCTCCAGGCTGGGGTCCATAACCCAGATGAAGCAGATTCATAATTATAATAATACCACTAGATTTTTTAAAGTTAATATATAAGAAAAAGAAAAAAAAATACTAACAACATTTGAAATGTAAAATTTAAGGGTTATAGAATAATTAATTAATAATTTAATAATGAAGAATAAATGCCTTTATTATTATTATAATCTCCAGGGCAAGTCTTGTATCTCCCACTCTGGGCAGAGTAGGAGGACCAGACTTTTACTGACTAAAACCACACCTGTGTCCTTCAGTTGCCCATTGCGTTCTAGGCCTAGGGTTTTCTTTTCGGAAATTCCCCGCGGTTCTGGCTAGCGGGCATCGGCCCTGCTGGGCTTCTACGGTTTGTTGACATCTCTTTGAGGAGGGCGTGGATTACTACGTACTGTTAACGACTGGGCTCGGTCCGGTTAATTACCGGACGGCCGGACTACCCTGGAACATTCACCTTAATATTCATGCGTTACAGTAAGTTAGGGAGTACCAACAAAATTCAGGGATAGTTGAAAAGTAAACACGTATGATTTCATATTGTTTATATTGAAACAAAATTACAATGTGCCTCTCGTGTTCAGTCACACTGGCATTAAATTAAACAATTCCATTATGTGCACTTAATATTATAATGAGTTAGTTTGTTTTTATGTTTGTAGGAGGTAATCTGTGGAAGTACGTTGGTTCGTATGCTATTTTTTTTTTTACCGATAGAAAGCTGCTTTATTTCTGATTAGGCATGACCTTTTCTTTATTTCCATTGAAATGAAAAATATGTAAAATTTGACTTTGGCGTGAAAAATTACAAATTGAGAAGTATTTTTGTTCTATCAAAATCTGAACTAAAATGCGATTTTATGCATAATTAACATAAGGTTCATTATTTTATTCAAGTTTTATCTAAATAAATACATTTTATTCTATAATTATTTTTTATTATTTTGCTACTACATTACCTACATACATTGTCATTGTTTTTGCTACTCTATCTAAACAAATATTTTATTTGGATATTGTTATCTTTTTATTCAGCCTTTTCAACTGCTGACCAAAGAGTTCCAAGCCTGGAGCAAAGGTGTGGTGGTACTCTTCAGGGCGACATTGCCTTGCTTAAGAAGAATTACAGACCCTTGAAACACGTCTCTACAATTGGTTTCCTAGAGTCATCATGGATTGTTTTGCGCGCAGATTTGATGACTTCCAGTCTCCCGAACAAACCGGGTTCCAAAAAGGCATGAACATTCAGCACTGTAGACAACAAACTTAACCTGCGAGTATAACCTGCCTGTCTGCTTAGTGTTTGTGGACTACGAGAGTCTCTGATACGATCGATACTTTGACTATGCAGCAGCTCTCCACCATTGAATAACTGCACATCGTAGCACTAAAGTTTCTGTACGAAAATACTAACATGTCAGTCCGACTGCAGGACCAGACCTCAAAACGGTGTGTGGACCGCCTGGAGGACATTGTGGAGCACACGGCAGAGGTGTGACTCGCTTGGGCAGAGCACCGCCGTGTCCTTATGGGGGAGATAGGTGTCAACGATCTCTCTCGGTCAACGTTCTGGTTAAGTAGGTCTAATTTCGGGAAAGTGGTAAAAATCGGTTTACTCAGAATACATTTCAAGTTCACACTTCAAAACAAAATATTTTTCACCTCCAATTGAAATTTCAGTGATTGGAAATATTCATGGAATTTGCCCATCTCTGTTCCTAAGTGACATAGTCTATATTTTATGTACGCGCGCGAAGTCGCGGGCAAAAGCTAGTAAATACTATATGTGAGAATGATGTGAAAAGACCTATTGGTAAAAAAAAAAATTCAAAGCACAAATATGTAGTTATAAATAAACCGTGGCGGCTGAGAGATCACGAATTGCGCCCGTTCACGAACATGACTCATGCGTTGGCACCATAAATAAATTCAGAACAACATTGGCCAAGTTACCTAGGATTTCTATAAAAAAATTATATAGCTTCAGTGTATAACTTCCAATTAAGTTAACAATGTTTCTAATATGAAAGACAAAGGATTTTCCATATTGTTACATTTTGTGTACATTATGTTACATTTGTGTAATGTTGGTGATTACCACTGAGACGGTATTTAGATGCGAACTGAAGCAGAGAGCTGAGGACTGTAATTACCTATATACACGTGTATGATGCAAATTATTACAACAAACTTGCGAAGAAAAAAAAATTAACTAACTATTTATTCAACAGCAAAACTATTTATTGTCATTTTTTTTGTGATTATGCGTAAAAAATTCTATCTTTTTTCTTATCTGATTTTTTTACTTCACCCCATTTGGGCAGGCTAAGGTCTTGGATCATACCGCTTTGTCATCATGTACATTAGAATATGGGTGCAACAATATGTATATAATGTTTTGACCTTATTTGGCAGCAAATGTTAATAAAGAGTCAGCCTTCTCAGCAAGCTTCGCTGAGGTAATCAATACTACAATAAAATTCTTAGCTCAATTTTGCCACTGGAAATCAATTTGTGAATAATTAAAAGGTCCCTGAAAACGTCAGAACAACTATTCGCACCAGTTAATAATTTTACAAAAATAATACGTAAGAAATCCTTTAAATAATATGTCTTGTATTGACATAATAATAAAACCTCTTTCTTGTAATATTTATTGAAGTAGAAAAAGAGTTAAAGTGTCCATTTTCTGGACGAGTTATGTTAATGCACAACTCGTCGCTTAAATTATACTAAAACCACTATGAGTGTAATTATTGGTTTGAATGATAAACATTCAAACCAATAATTTACATACAATTATAATATTATAATTACAAAAGTTGTCTCTGTCTGTCTGCTTATTTGTCGTTTTCACGTTTAAATAAGTATAACTAGTTGTTATACTTTTTTTTTCGGGTGCAAAATCATCTAATGACATCCCCCGCTCTTGGGCAAAGCGAGAGTGTCAGACTTTAAATGCATAACACCCCACTCCTGGTTCTTCTTTGCCATTGTTCCAGGGCCCCAGGTATCTCTTTCGCATCACCCATGAACCCAGGAGCTTCGACCCTGCTTGGCCCATACCGTTGCTGACATCTCCTTGAGGCGCGCGTGGAACACTACGTGCCTTCGAAGACTTGGGCTCGGTCCGGACGGTTACCGGTTGCCGTCCGGAAGCCCGCGCCTATGGTGGCCGGAAATCGGGATCGCAATCCCGGTGGCTGGGGCGCGAGGGCTATTGCGTTGCTTGTGCACGTGTGGCCTCCTCCTTTGCTAGCATTACTGCTTCGCAGAAGGAGCCAACCGCCTGCCACTCCTCCTCGCTCCGGGCTATAGCCTGTACCGAAGCCCGACTTGAGAGATCGCTGCCGCCGATCGCTCCTATGAGGACACGGCGGTACTCTGCCCAGGTGGGGCACACCTTTACCGTATGCTCCACCGTTTCCCGTTCAAAGTTCCCCTAATATACTCATTTCTCACTTTATTCTGGTTTTATGATTTAACCGATCAATTATTAACAATAATTAAAAATTAATATAATATTAATTAGCAAGACCAGTTTTAAACTATAATATAATACGAGGTATCGCTCCATTCGCTTTACAGTGTGTTTACAGCCGGCGCCGGTGTCGCAATAATGTTAGGACTGCTACTGATTGTAGCCATCATTGTCATCATCGCGCTTACAGTGGCCCTGTACCAAAAGAGCACGAACGCGATATGTACCTCACGAAGAAGATTAGAAGGCAAAACAGTCATAGTGACTGGAGGAACTGCAGGAATGGGCCTCCACATAGCAACAGATCTAGCTCACAGAGGAGCCAGGGTCATCATCGCCTGTCCCTTTGAAGTTGAAGGCACAAACGCAATTAAACAAATAATACAAGAAACTCAAAATGAAAACGTGCTTTTTAAACTCCTTGATTTGGCGTCTTTGAAGTCTGTGAGACAATTTGCAGCAGACATCTTGGAAACTGAAGACAGACTCGACATTTTATTGAACAATGCTGGAGTCGGGATACCGGGGGATTTCGAGACGGCTGATGGAATGAACTTTATAATGCAAGTGAACGTGAAGTATTATGGAACAGTCCTTCTGACCCTTCTGCTTCTCCCACTTTTAAAGAAGACAGGAAAGTCGGGAGAGTCAAGCAGGATAATAACAACAGCGTCGGTTCTTCATATGGTTGGAAAAGCGGACATCGATAATTTGAACAGAACGAATTATTGGAACATAATACGGATTTATGCTAACAGCAAGATTTGTCTGGTGTTATTCGCAAATGAGCTGACCAAGAGGTTGAAGGGTTCTCACGTTGTGATTAATACTGTGGATCCTGGAGCAGTTGGTACTAGAATCTTTGACTGCATGAATAAGGTGTATGGAACGATTATAAGACTGCTGTTCCTTTTATTCTTCAAGACGCCGTGGCAAGGCGCACAGACGGCTCTTCATGCTGCTTTGGATAAGAAGGCGGGAGAAGTGAGTGGAGCATACTTCAAAAACTGTGAAGCAGTAGGTGCAGTGAAACGAGCATATTATGAAAAGACTGCTAAAGCACTCTGGGAACAGTCTGTGCGATTACTAAAGTTAACGGAAGATGAAGTTGACCAGTGTTTTAAATCGTTGTAATAAAAGTACACTAAAAATACAAGAATGATGTATGTTAAATATAAGTACAAGTATTAGTTAAATCCCGCTACCGAATCCGACACACCCGTGTGTTTGTATATAGAACGATATTGGAATAAATAAAACAAACAAGTTGAAGAATAGTATAATAGTTTGACTGGCCTGTTGGTCTAGTGGTTAGTGCCGCTGACTGCTATGCCGCACTAACCACTTACGCACAAGACCATTCATTGTGGCGACACTTGAGAGAGGCCTATACCCAGCAGTGGACGTCTTTCGGCTGAAATGATAATGATGATGATGACAATAAAATTTATGATGTCTTTCTATGGTATTGACCCATATTGGTGATGTTTTTTTACGGTGCTTTAACGGTGCTTGATCAGTATATCAGCCACGTCAGGGATGTCGTGATCACAGAGCGTACGTGGGACTACCAATTGCAGGGCCGATATCCTTTTGGAGGTATGTGGAACAGAGAGTAAAGTCCCGCAAACTTCCGTTGAAAAGGGAGGATCCTCCTGCGATGATACTTCAAGATCTGTGAAGCAGTAGGTGCAGTAAAACGTGCATATTGTGAAAAGACTGCTAAAGCACTCTGGGAAGAGTCTGTGCGATTAGTGAAGTTAACGGAAGACGAAATTGACCAGTGTTTTAAATTCTGGTAATAAAAGTACACTAAAAATACAAGAATGATGTATGTTAAATATAAGTACAAGAATTAGTTAAATCCCGCTACCGAATTCGACACACCCGTGTGTTTGTATATTGAACGATATTGGAATAAATAAAACAAACAAGTTGAAGAATAGTATAATAGTTTGACTGGCCTGTTGGTCTAGTGGTTAGTGCCGCTGACTGCTATGCCGGAGGTCGTGGGTCCGATTCTCACCCAGGACAAATGTTTGTGTGATAAGCACGATCATTTGTTCTGTGTCTGGGTGTAATTTATCTATATATGTATGTATTTAGAAATATATAAGTATGTTTATCGCCACAATGAACGGTCCTGTGCGTCTCGCATCCATCGGATTCCCGCAACCTTCACCAGGTCATCGGTCCACCGTGTAGGGGGCCTTCCAACACTGCGGTCAGTCAGTTGTTATTTGTAAACAGATGTACCATGTATATAAATCAACTAAATATTTTCCCATATAATGTAGTTATTTATATTTTGCTTGTTACTAGTTTAAGTTTTGTTTTTCTTATCATCTGTACTTTCTTGAACAATAAACAATTTGTTGTTATTATTACTTATTATTATTGGTAGATTGCGTTTTGATCATCACTAAATTCCTGCTCATCTAGGACGCCTAAATATAATATATGCACGTGTTGTAATAAATTTATGATTGTAATAGTAATAAATAATAATAGTTAGTGACATTGAGCATCTGTTATTCAAATGTGACCAGTTTAATTTCCAACGTCTCGTTTTAGCTAGTGAACTGTCGGAGAATGATTGTGAAAGTGATCTATGTAAAAACGTTAGTGCAGAATCTCTTTTTTTAATTATTATTGATGAGGGTGGCGCACCGTTCGCGTTGACCACTATCCCACCACCATCGACCACATCGACGCTTACCATTAGTAAGCGATGATGTGATCGATGATGGAGCACTCTTGCCTGAAAATAACCTATTCACTCTTGACTTAAAGACCCCTAAGTTAGGAAACACAGACTCCGGCAGGGAATCCCACTCCTTGGCTTGGCTTTTAGCAAAAAAACACGTTGTATAAAGAATCTCTATACGTCATGCTATTATACGAGCACATGGCTTAGAGGTCTTAGTAAACGGGCCAAAATCATTGCAAAAAAAATCATACCATACCTGTCAAAGTTCAAAATTTACTGGAAACCGCACTTTTCTAATAAAAATTAGTCTCTTAAAAACTCAACTTAAAATATACGATGCTAAAGTTGATACTTGACTGGCAAATCATTAATTCAAGTATAGGTTACCAGCAAAATTATGTTAAATTGTAAGTAGGTACCTATGTACCATCATGTGTCACATGACAGCAGCACTTATTTATAAATAGAAGAGTTATTAGATATGATTAGATACTACTATCTTGTTAAATAAAAACTTCTGAGGCAGGCTGATTGACAGACAACACATAATATGTGTTGTAACAACAAAAACAACGTATAATATACAAGTAAAGTAAATTCCGGATATTATCCGGAATTTACTAATTTATTAGACAGAAAAAAAACCTTGACACGTACATAAGTACTTGTATATTATACGATAAGTTTTTGTAATATATTAATATAGATATCAATAAGGAATTCTCGACCCGTCTATGGTCAACATGAGCATGGTTTAAAAGCTTGTTGTTTGATCTAATGAAGTCTAGTTTGGTAAAGAGGCAACGCGGAAAAAGAGAGGTTAAGCTTGAACCCTCTGTTAGCATTCAAAAAAGCTTGTACTAAGAAATACGTGTTTTTTTTTTAAATCTTAAAAGATTTTGCAAAACAGTTTCGTCGTGCGGAACCTCAATTAAATGTGCAAGGTTTCTAGTAATATATTTTCTTAACTTTTAAGGCCCTAGCACCCGAGTAGTGCCATACAACTTTCAGAGCCCTACACAGATCATATATTTTTGTCTACTGTTGTCATCGAAGTGTCAAACCCGCTAACTAATACCACGGAGAAGGTACGCACACTCCAGTCAATCTGCACTCATTACTAAAATCCTGAAACATAAATTACAATTAAGTACAAATAAAACAAATTAAATAAATTTTATAGGTATACCTATAAAATTAATGATAAACATTTGTCACAAGGTTACAGAAGCCTGCAAAATTACACTCAAAATCAATGAACAATCCATATAGCGTTACCTTATCTGTTTAGTGCTTCAAGCGCTGACAGGAGAGCTACCTAAGGTTCTTATAAACATAAAACATATTACATTACCTGTCTACATAAAGTTAGCCGACCCTAGCTTTAACGTACCAGCAAAGGCAGACATTATTCTAGGGATGGATATATGCAGGGATGTTGTAGGTACAGAACAATACTCCATGGGCCCCAAGAACCCAAAATTAATAAATTCAAAATTTGGCTGGCTTTGTAGCTGGCCCGATATTTTCAAGTTATTCAAAATATGTTCAATGCAATCATCCATGTAGTTTAAATAAATCTCGTTTAGATTTAATCACAAATATTGATGAGAAGTTAACCAGATTTTGGGAAGTCGATGAACTTCCCCAAAGGTCTAGTTGTTCCCTAAGTGAAAGGTTGTGTGAAGAACATTAAAATGTCATCACGCATCGACAAGCTACCATTGCTCGACAATCCTAACACTCTCGGTGATTCATACAATTTAGCTGAAAAACGTTTACTAAATTTGGAAAAACAATCCTGACTGAATCAGATAAATTGTCAATATTTTTCACGAAAAATGAAGTGGTTGTCACAAAAAAACTGCATGCTGTTTTTTTTTAAATCCATTCTCTAGCAAAGGGTGTCAAAATAAAGTCATTATAATCATGGCAGAAAAAATCTTGTGCCAAAAAAAAGTAAATTTTTGTATACCATTTAGTTAACTATTTATTGAACAGTAAAACTTTGTGATGTGGCGATAAACAAATCTATACGCGTTTTAATTATTCACAAATTGATTTCCAGTGGCAAAATTGAGCTAAGAATTTTATTGTAGTATTGTTTACCTCAGCGAAGCTTGCTGAGAAGGCTGACTCTTAATTAACATTTGCTGCCAAATAAGGCCAAAACATTATATACATATTGTTGCACCCATATTCTAATGTACATGATGACAAAGTGGTATGATCCAAGACCTTAGCCTGCCCAAATGGGGTGAAGTAAAAAAATCAGATGGGCGCACATAAGAAAAAAGATTAAAATTTTACGCGTAATCACAAAAAAAAATCACAATAAATAGTTTTGCTGTTGAATAAATAGTTAATTATTTTTTTTTTCTTCGCAAGTTTGTTGTAATAATTTGCATCATACACGTGTATCTTGTTAATTACAGTCCTCAGCTCTCTGCATGGTCTGCAGCTCGCATCTAAATGCCGTCCCAGTGGTAATCACCAACATTACACAAATGTAACATAATGTACCTACACAAAATGTAACAATATGGAAAATCCTTTGTTTTTCATATTAGAAACATTGTTAACTTAATTGGAAGTTACATACTGAAGCTATATAATTTATTGGCCAATGTTGTTCTAAATTTATTTATGGTGCCAACGCATGAGTCATTCTCAGCTGCCACGGTTTATTTATAACTACATATTTGTGCTTTGAATTTTTTTTTTACCTGTAGGTCTTTTCACGTTATTCTCACATATAGTATTTACTAGCTTTTGCCCGCGACTTCGCGCGCGTACATAAAATATAGACTATGTCACTTAGGAACAGAGATGGGCAAATTCCATGAATATTTCCAATCATTGAAATTTCAATTAGAGGTGAACAATATTTTGTTTTGAAGTGTGAACTTGAAATGTATTCTGAGTAAACCGATTTTTACCACTTTCCCGAAATTAGACCTACTCAACCAGAACGTTGACCGAGAGAGATCGTTGACACCTATCTCCCCCATAAGGACACGGCGGTGCTCTGCCCAAGCGAGGCACACCTCTGCCGTGTGCTCCACAATGTCCTCCAGGCGGTCCACACACCGTTTTGAGGTCTGGTCCTGAAGTCGGACTGACATGTTAGTATTTTCGTACAGAAACTTTAGTGCTACGATGTGCAGTTATTCAATGGTGGAGAGCTGCAGCATAGCCAAAGTATCGATCGTATCAGAGACTCTCGTAGTCCACAAACACTAAGCAAACAGGCAGGTTATGCTCGCAGGTTATGTTTGTGGTTGTGACTGTTCCTAAAAGACCCTAGGCTGATAAAAATTTCATTTTTCCTGAATTTGCCTACATGAAGGTATGAAGGTCGGCTTCCCACTAAGTGGGAGGGATGGGGCCCCTCCGCCGCCCCATCCTGTGGTCCTCATCCTGATGACTTGGACAGACCTCCACCGATTTTTATGTATTCCCAAGAAATATATCACCTCGTCCCGACTTAGAAAGCTGGAGGGACAAGGAAGGGATGAAAAAAAAACAAAATTAAAACAATTGGGGTTGGGAATACATTGATAAGGGGATAAGGAAGAATAAACTACTTTTAAGTTATGAAATTTAAGAGACTGAGAGGGTTACAAAAGGGAATATGACACGTGACGCTTGTATTTGCAAACTTAATTATTTTAGAATTACTTTATCCCCTTTCGCCCGTGCATGCCCTGACCAATCCTACGGCAAAGGGTTGTGAGGCCTCTGCTATTGGATAAGACACGCTTTCTATAACAATTAATTCCTTATAACGGCCTATTCGCCCATCAATACAATACAAGACCTTAACAAGCGTGACGCATCGTTAGTCGCCGTAGGACTCTTTACAGTTGCCTCGCTAGACGCCGAAGTGGTTTATATATCGACACTTCTCACTTCCTTACTGCCCCAAGGTGAGGACATCATAACCTACGAGCCTCCGAGCTACGTCTAGCTGCGGGACTTTTCAGAAATGAGTCCAAATTACGTGTCTCGCTAAATATTATTTTTTGTATCAGTAAGAGGCCTACGGGGGCCGGGTGTGATTTAACGAGATACGTTCTCTAGCGTTCCTTAGAACGACTACCAATGCAGTCCAGGTTACTTGGCGGTGACTACCCCCTTCTTTCTGGAAGTGTGCGCCTATCAAGAGCAATGTAAGGTATTCTACTGTCAGTCAGTCCATAGGGAGAGGTAACCGTCGCTAACGTTTGGTGGTTTATGAACTTATTATAGCTTACACAGCTCTAGTATGTAACGAATAAATATTCGGTTCAGCCTCCATTCGGTAGTGCCTCAGTCATAGTTGTGTCAAGTACGCCGGCCGGCAAAGGTCAGGTCCACCCCAAAGGAAGTCAGTAGCAAGGCCATCCCAAGGAAATTCAATGTCAAATCACTCCAAAGGAAGGCTTTCTCCGAGTCCCTAACACCAACCGCAAGCTTAGGTCACCTTGTCATATAATGGAATAAGGAAGGATAAAAGAGTTAACACTCACCCATTCGGTCACCAACACAGTCACTGAGATTCACTCGCGTACTTACACAATACTTACGCACAACTAACGCCCATCCATTCATACTCTAACTCACACACACAGATCTGTATTATAATTATTATACAAGCCTAAACTGGACTTAGCCCACTTGTAACTAGTACTGTATCACAATCCTAGCACTTCTAAGAATTACAACGGGCCATAGCCTATGATATCTACTGAGCTTTGTTCCTGCTGGACGTCCGAACCCTATCCTGCCCTGAAGCCAAGTGTCTATCGTCACCGAGTACTATACTCTCGCTTCCTCGCTCGCCTCCTGTTCCCAGCGACCTGTCTGCCCTGCACGTGTTACGGTTCGGTTTTTGTCCTCCGATTAGAAATCGCATAAGTTATTCGTTTCTTTAGAATTCTGTCGGCCCTTTAATTAAAAAGGACAATTTATGAGGGTCCAAGTGGCTCGGCGCCATTCGTGGTGTTTAAAAATAAATATAATATCTTGTTATTAATTTGGAGTAAGTGACAGACAGTCACATGGTCTACAGTGCTGAATGTTCATGCCTTTTTGGAACCCGGTTTGTTCGAGAGACTGGAAGTCATCAAACCTGCGCGCGAAACAATTCATGATGACTCTAGGAAACAACTTATGGAGACGTGTTTCAAGGGCCTTTTATTCTTCTTAAACAAGGCATTTTCACACTGAAGAGTACCACCACTCTACTCATGGCTTGGAACTCTTTGGCCAGCAGTTGAAAAGGCTGAATAAAAAAAACAACAATATCCAAATAAAATATTTGTGTCGATAGAGTAGCAAAAATAATGACAATGTATGTAGGTAGTAGCAAAATAATAAAAAATAATGATAGAATAAAATGTATTTATTTAGATAAAACTTGAATAAAATAATGAACCATATGTTAATTATGCATAAAATCGCACTTTAGTTCAGATTTTGATAGAACAAAAATATTTTTTACTCAATTTGGAATTTTTCACGCCAAAGTGAAATTTTACATATTTTTCATTTAAATGGAAATAAAAAAAAGGCCATCCCTAATCAGGAATAAAGCAGCTTTCTATCGGTGAATAAAATTAAGCAATCGGACCAACGTACTTCCACAGATTACCTCCTACAAACATAAAATCAAACTAACTCATTACAATATTAAGTGCACATAATGGAATTATTTAATTTAATGCCAGTGTGACTGAACACGAGAGGAACATTGTAATTTTGTTTCAATATATACAATCTGAAATCAAACGTGTTTTCTTTTCAACAATCCCTGAATTATGTTGGTACTCCCTAACTTACTGTAACGCATGAATATTAAGGTGAATGTTCCAGGGTAATCCGGCCGTCCGGTAATTAACCGGACCGAGCCCAGTCGTCAACAGTGCGTAGTGATCCACGCCCTCCTCAAAGAGATGTCAACAAACCGTAGGAGCCCAGCAGGGCCGATGCCCGCTAGCTAGAACCACGAGGAATTTCCGAAAAGAAAACCCTTGGCCTAGAACGCAATGGGCAACTGAAGGACACAGGTGTGTTTTTAGTCAGTAAAAGTCTGGTACTCCTACTCTGCCCAGAGTGGGAGATACAAGACTTGCCCTGGAGATGGATAATAATAAAGCCATTTATTCTATAACCCTTAAATTTTACATTTCAAATGTTGTAAGTATTTTTTTTTCTTTTTCTTATATATTAACTTTAAAAAATCTAGTGGTATTATTATAATTATGAATCTGCTTCATCTGGGTTATGGACCCCAGCCTGGAGATATCCACTCTTAAAAAAACAAAGGTTAGGTCACAAATTTTTCTTAAATTTTTATCATAGTGCTTAGTATCGGATAGTAGAATAGTAACAAAAATTATATTTGCGGTAACGACATTTTATATTTGCACAACTAAAAATTGTGCTATGAAAAAGACTACCTACTACCAAGGTCTTGACCTTGACCTCAAGGTCAAAGTATAAAAAAGTGTGGAAACACGTCAAAGTCATGTTTAAATGACTATAAAAATAAATGTCCCCCAAAAATCACCGAATAATTAGTAAAAGACCGATTGAAGGAAAGGTTGGAAAGGGATGACAGGGCTGAAATGAGCGAGCGAACGAAGCGCCATCATTTATTCCGTGTTAGGTTACTGGTGTTCTCCACAAGTAGAAATAGGAGGCACACGCAGGGGGCCTCCGTTAAACTTGAGGTCGAGATCATTGACCTTGAATGATTTCTGGTGTTTTCCCACTTTAAATACATTTGACCTTGACATTGAGGTCAAGGTCATTGAACTTAAGTGTACGTTAAGTTTCCTCACATTTAATACATTTGACCTTGAGATCAAGGTCATTGACCTTGGTGCCAAGGCCACAATTAGTATCCCCGATGTATCGCCACCCTTCTACTCTCACATTTCAACGAATACCGACACGGCGACGATTAGATTAGGCGTTGTTTTTGGGTGAAATTCTATGTCTTTCATAGCAATTTTTTATTCAAGTGTGTTTTCTCTCAGGGCACAGTTTCGTATCTTAAGACCCTATATTTGTTGTTACTCTAAATAAATAATTATTCGAGATTTTTATAAAACCACATATCAGAGTATTTAGGTTAGTAAAGAATTGGATCTGCGAGCGCTAAGCCGCAGTGCCACTTCCTTACTGCCGGACGTTCACGGGTACGGCGCCACGGCGAGGACTGAAACGTGAAGCAATCGATAGGGGGCGTCCGTGTCGTAGGTCGCTCTGAAGTTGGCTTTTTGAACTTTTACGCATGCTCGTAAAAATACGCAATACGCATGCGCCATTTAATTCTTATAAAAAAATCACTGCGCAAGCAATTGTTCGAAGTTCAGAACGGTCAAGATATGTCTAAATAAAAGCACGAGTTTCCCGATTGTGCAATATCTACACATATATATAATAATTAAATTCCGGGATTCTTCAGGTTTTGTCTACACTCAAAAAGAACCGTCACCGAAGCTAAATAAAACCACAACACAACTCTAGATTAAGCTGAATGGTCAAGCGGGCGGGACGTCTATCTGCTCGCTGCTCGACCGCCTAGTGAAGTGACTCACGGCTATACTACTCGACAGATTTGCTGGATCCAGACGCGGTGCTCGGTCATAGAGATCGCGCGCGTCCCTTTAAAAGCTGTCGAGATGAGAGCTCTCTTTACTCTCTTATATGCGTAGAATATGCAGTGAGGAAACTCGAAACAGCGCGCTTTTATTTAGGATTTTTTCCTTAAGTGTAGTTACAGTATTTACGGCCAAAATATCTTGACCGCTCTGAACATTGAACAATTGCTTGCGCAGTGATTTTTTTATAAGAATCAAATGGCGCATGCGTATTGCGTATTTTTACGAGCATGCGCAAAAGTTTGAAACGCCAACTTCAGAGCGACCTACGACACGCACACTCCCTATCGATTGCTTCACGTTTCAGTTCTCGCCGTGGCGTCGTACCCGTGAATGTCCGGCAGTAAGGAAGTGGCACTGCGGCTTAGCGCTCGCAGATCCAATTCTTTACTAACCTAAATACTCTGATAAGTGGTTTTTTTTTAAAACCACGAATATATGCATTACCCATAGAAGTGAGGCGAGCCCAAACGCTACCAACGTTCAAAAAAATGGTGAAGGAGCATTATTTATCACTTTAGTTTTTTTTCTCCTTTGCAAATTTTAATTATTTTTGATATTTATTAGTATATTATTTGTTTTTTTATTTTTTTATTTATGTATTATTTGTATATATATTTTGAAGTATTATTTTTTTTTCTAATTTTTGCATTATTCTCTATATTGTTGTACACTGACAGCCCAAAATCTTTTCCTTTCGTCCAGTCCATCCAAAGTTTGTCTGGTAGAAATTGCCCTGTGCAATAAGACCGCCTATTGTACACTTGTTTATATAAATGTTTGTCCTCTATTATGTCGAGGTATGCAATAAAGTTATAAAATAATAATAATAATAACCGTCCGGACCGAGCCCAAGTCGTCGACGGCGCGTATTGTTCCACGCCTCAGGGACATGTCAGCAAATCGTAGGGGCCCAGCAGGGTCGAAGCCTACTGAGGCCACGGGTAGTGTGAAAGCGAAACCCGAGGCCCTGGGGCGAAGGCAAAGAAGGAATAGGAGTGGGTTTTTAGTCAGTAAAAGTCTGACACTATCTCCCGCTTCGCCCAAGAGCGAGATTTGTCATTAGATGATTTCCCACCTTAAAAAAAAACATTTTATTTACCTTTCTCTTACATTTGGTATTCTCTAACACATACAATAGAAACCTCGCTCAAAATATAACAGTTAATTTTATTTCAGTTTTATTTGAATGGTTTTGCAATGCAAAAATATAAATATAAAACGTTCGCAGTAATAAAAGGAGGTTGTATTTACATCGATGTACAGATCAAAACACAATGTAAAAAAATGTACTTACATTAAAATTTAACTAATCAATGTTATATTAGCAAGACCAGTTTTAAACTACAATATAATACGAGGTATCGCTCCATTCGCTTTACAGTGTGTTTACAGCCGGCGCCGGTGTCGCAATAATGTTAGGACTGCTACTGATTGTAGCCATCATTGTCATCATCGCGCTTACAGTGGCCCTGTACCAAAAGAGCACGAACGCGATATGTACCTCACGAAGAAGATTAGAAGGCAAAACAGTCATAGTGACTGGAGGAACTGCAGGAATGGGCCTCCACATAGCAACAGATCTAGCTCACAGAGGAGCCAGAGTCATCATTGCCTGTCCGTTCGAAGTTGAAGGCACAAACGCAATGAAGCAAATAATACAAGAAACTCAAAATAAAAATGTGGTTTTTAAAGTACTTGATTTAGCATCTTTGAAGTCTGTAAGACAATTTGCAGCAGACATCTTAGAAACTGAAGACAGACTCGACATTTTATTGAACAATGCTGGAGTCGGGATACCGGGAGATTTCCTGACGGCTGATGGAATGAACTTTATAATGCAAGTGAACTATTACGGAACATTCCTTCTGACTCTTCTGCTTCTCCCACTTTTAAAGAAGACAGGAAAGCCGGGAGAGTCAAGCAGGATAATAACAACAGCGTCGGTCCTTCATATGTTTGGAAAAGCGGACATCGATAATTTGAACAGAACGAATTATTGGAACATAATACGGATTTATGCTAACAGCAAGATTTGTCTAGTGTTATTTGCAAATGAACTGACCAAGAGGTTGAAGGGTTCTCACGTTGTGATTAATAATGTGGATCCTGGAGCAGTTGGTACTAGAATCTTTGACTGCATGAATAAGGTGTATGGAACGATTATAAGACTGCTGTTCCTTTTATTCTTCAAGACGCCGTGGCAAGGCGCACAGACGGCTCTTCATGCTGCTTTGGATAAGAAGGCGGGAGAAGTGAGTGGAGCATACTTCAAAAACTGTGAAGCAGTGGGTGCAGTGAAACGAGCATATTATGAAAAGACTGCTAAAGCACTCTGGGAAGAGTCTGTGCGATTAGTGAAGTTAACAGAAGCCGAAGTTGACCAGTGCTTTAAATCGTTGTAATAAAGTGTACGTAGTCGCCACTCCAGTACCATTCAGCCTCATAAGGCATGTGTCCTGCCCCTACCATATTCGCCTCATAATCTTTCCATTTTGATTCCTTAGTCGTTACACTACCTACTGGACATAAACTCTATGAAAGTTGTTCCTTTAAGGAGATACTTTTTCAAAAATGCTTTTGTTCATATTTCCTTCAAACATTTACGTAACACTTCTTAACCAACCAATAAATTATGTCTACAAATAGGTACTTAATTACCTAATAACAGAATATATCATGTCATTAAATTAATAATAGTGAACATCTACCGCTAAAATCACCGAAATTATACGTTAAATTGAGTGCAATGAACGGAAATCGTGTATTAGGCGCTTTGTTGTGCGCAAGGTTAACTGTATAAAAAATAAATAAAGGTAGGTACCTACCTGTGCTTGATAGTGTAAACATGCAGAGGTAGGTAGGTCAAGCACAGGTAGGTTCTGTAATAAAGGTACTACAAACTACAGTGTTCCCTCAGTTGCTATTTGCGACGGTCACGCTTACTCCTTCGAAAAATCAGAAGCCCTTTTACTTGTAGGTACTACGTTTATGTGGTTGTCACGATTGTTAACGCAATGCGATTGGCAGCTGTGCGGTGTGTTTCGGGTTCGATTCCCGCATGGAACAAATACGAGTATTCAAAGCTCTGAGTCTGGATGTCCTATGTAGGTGTGTAAGTTTATATTATACGAAATGAAATGAAAATTTATTTGCTAGAATTTAAATGCTTACATAATAACATGGTAAAATATTGTGTTTTGGACTTATATTTAAATGATATATATGATATTTATCAGTCGTGCAATTGTTTTTAGAATATGCAGTTTAATAATATCATGACATCATGACATATCAGCAATAAATATGTACAGAAGTTGTTATAGTGACAGTTATACACTGAGACATATTTCATCTAAGTTACAGTTATGCAAATATTACAACATAAAATTTATAAATTAAATTAAACTTAATGAAAATTGGTGAAACATATAATTTAAAGTTAACATTATTTGTAATATTACAGTAGTACATAATAAGTACTAAATAGATAAAAATTAAACAGGAAGTAAAGTTATGATTCCTAAAAAAAAAAACAAAATGAATTTTTAATCAAAACTCTTTTACTAATTATAAACTTTCCTCTATTAACCAGTCCCGTAAAACACGACAAAGAACAGATTAAGCAAATGATATATTTTTATAAATAATGTAACAAAGAGTGCTTCTAACAATAGAATAATAGTAAATTAAACCACATAAGCCTTTCATTTGCGTCTCCCCTATCACAGTATCATCACCACATTAACTGCCATACCTGCTCATAAAATAACATTGAAAATAGCACTAAATATTTTGGTGAAGTCCAGCACCAGAAACCCGGAGCTTTTCCCGCTGGTTCTACACAGCAGTAAATAATATAATTTAACGACATGTTCTTTTCAATTGAAAACCAGATATTCTTGGGCAAAGTGGACTTACCTGGCCACAAAAAGCAATAATTTAATTCATTCCATTTTGCGTTTTATTTGTACATATTTTTAATCCACAATCTGACTGTATTTCTTTGAAATAAAAGCACTACAGGAGTCACTACATATGTAAGTATAAATGAAAATATAGATTTAAAAAAGAAATATAAAATTAAGATATGATAATATAAATAGATAAACATATTTTCATTAACATTTCAGCCGAAAGACGTCCACTGTTGGACATAGTCCTCCCCCAAGCGTCTCCACAACGACCGATCCTGTGCGTCTCGCATCCACCGCATTCCCGCGACTCCCACCAGGTCGTCGGTCTACCTTGTGGGAAACCTTCCAACGCTGCGTTTTCCGGTGCGTGGTAGCTAGGTCTAGAACTTTTCGGCCCCATCGACCATCCATACTACGAGCAACTGAAAGAAAAAAAAAAAAGAAAGAAAACATTTATTACCAAAACTGCCACTTTAGTTTGGTAATTTTTCGGGCTAGGTCGGCAACCTTGGTTCTCTTAAAAAAAAAAAAAGTTTTTTTTTTAAATTATGGCGTTTTTTTACGCAATTTAGTAACACAAGGTAGAAAAAGTTTACGCGTAGTCACTGAACGTGAGCGTCGACTGGCTTTTACTTTATTAAAACGGTTCATATTTATTTTTCTACCCTTAACATAATTAACTTTTGAATACAAGTTTTATGATGAATAGGTACTCATATTTGTCTTAACTAACTTATATATAGCTCCATCCCTTTAACAGTTCTCTTTAGGTCATCAAATGGATCGTGTTAAGAGTTCATGGTAGGTTCTCTGTACTTTAAAATATATCTCTAACAAATAAACGTCCAACATTTTTGCCTATTAATAGATATTACTATTAATATCTCGAGGGCCTCGAGGGACATAGTTACGTCTGTACAACTTGAGTGACCTTGACCACTTCAAAAACACGTTTAGGTGATATTTTTTAGAGTTATGGAAGAAAAACCCATGTTATGGCCTTAAGAGGGCCCGTTCGTAACCTGTCTATCGTCAACCAGAGCATAGTTTAAAGCCTACTCCTCGGTAACGGCTGGGTCATTAGGTTTGATAAAACTATATGTTTATTATAGATTCGTGTACAGTATTTTGGCCTGTTGGTCTAGTGGTTAGTGACCCTGGCTGCTATGCCGGAGGTCGTGGATTCGATTCCCACCCAGGACAAATGTTTGTGTGATGAGCATGATCATTTGTTCTGTGTCTGGGTGTAATTTATCTATATATGTGTATGTTTATCAGTTGTCTAGTACCCATAACACAAGCTCTGCTTAGCTTGGGACTAGACGGCGTTGTGTGATAGTTGTGGAATATTATTATATTATTATTATTTATTTTTTTTTCGTACAACTATTACTTTTGCCAATAATATTTTGTAACAACATGATATTTTATGCTTGTTTTCTCGTGTTGGCTGCCCTATATTTAAGAATTCGGGATAATTGTCAAAAGGTACAACAAACTTTATGTCATAACAATCAAAGTTCAAAATTCATTGGAAACCGTAGTTTTCGTAAGTAAGAAATTATCCCTTAATAATCAATTTAAAATACACGAAGTTACAGTTGATACTTGACTGGTGATGAATAAAAATTATGTCAAATCACTCGAGTGTAGGTACCTGCAGAATTATGTTTAATTGTGAGTAGGTACCTATGTACCATCATGTATCGTATGACAGCAACACTTATTTTTAAATAGAAGTGTAATAAGACTACTATAATGTTGCAAGTTTTTTATATTATTGTATACAAAAAGGTGGATCATAATAGATGTACTTTGTTATATAAACTATAACACCATTTTTTTTTACCATGTACCACAAGAAGCCATTATGAATTAGATATTATTAGACACTAATGTGTTATTTAAAAAATCTTTTCAAGACAGGCTGATTGACAGACAACACATATATCCGGAATTTACTAGACAGAAAAATTATTTACTTTGAGATACACTTAGATAATATACTATTTACTTGTATATTATACATAAAGTATTTGTAATATATTCACGTAAATATTTATTAAAAATATGCATTATGTTAACGAAATATCAATGTACCTATTTATTTATTCTTTACTGTATTAATGCTCCGCTTTCTTAGAGGTTTCTTACTGATTAAAAACCCACTCCTGTTCCTTCTTTGCCTTCGTTCCAGGGACCCGGGGTTCTCTTTCGCATCACCCATAGCCCCAGTAGGCTTCGAACATGCTGGGCCCCTATGGTTTTGCTGACATCTCCTTGAGGCGCGCGTGGAACACTACGCGCCGTAGACAATTTGGGCTTGGTCCGGATGGTTACCGGACAGTCTGACGGCGAGCTACCCATTTCTCCATACCATAGCGCAAGCCAGCGCCTACGGTGGCTGGACATCGGGATCGGGATCCCGGCGGCTGCGGCGTGAAGGTAGTTCTCTCGAGCGTGCGGCCGCCTCCTTTGCTAGCATTACTGCTTCGCAGAAGGAGACGACCGCCTGCCACTCCTCCTCGTTTCGGACCATGACCTGTAACAAGGCCCGGCGCGAGAGATCACTGCCGCCGATTACCCCCATGAGGACACGGCGGTGCTCTGCCCAGGCGGGGCACACCTGTGTCGTATGCTCCACCGTGTCCTCCGGGCGGTCCGCACAATGATGGCACCCGGTCGTTTCTTTCGCACGAATCCGGTAAAGGAACCTCCCGTTACCGTTACCTATCTTTAAGTATTTGTCCTAATTAAAAAATTAAAGGTGTACAATAAATACAAAATCATCAAAGTCAGATTTAAAAAAACCTTAAAACTCTTAGAGAAACAGAAATGACGTTAAACAGCCCAAACAAAAAATTTTTTATACCTAATCAGCAAAAAAAAAACAGTTTCAACAATTCGCACCAGTTAATAATTTTACAAAAATAATACGTAAGAAATGCTTTAAATAATATGTCAATATAACGTCAAATTAATAAAACCTCTTTCTTGTAATATTTATTGGAGTAGAAAAAGAGTTAAAGTGTCCATTTTCTGGACGAGTTATGTTAATGCACAACTCGTCGCTTAAATTATGCTAAAACCACTATGAATTTATCATTCAAACCCGAAATTAACATACCATTATAATATTATTATAATTAAAAAAGTTAACTTTGTCTGTCTGCTTAGTTGTTAGGTTTTTACGTTTAAATAAGTGAACTAGTTATACTTTTTTTTCGGGTGCAAAATCATCTAATGACTCTTGGGCAAAGCGAGAGTGTCAGACTTTTACTGCATAAAACCCCACTCCTGTTCCTACTTTGCCATTGTTCCAGGGTCCCGGGGAACTCTTTCGCATCACCCATGAACCCAGTAGTCTTTGACCCAGCTGGGCCCATACGGTTGCTGACATCTCCTTGAGGCGCGCGTGAAACACTACGCGCCGTCGAAGACTTGGGCTCGGTCCGGACGGTTACCGGTTGCCGTCCGCAAGCCCGGTGGCTGGGGCGCGAGGGCTATTGCGTCGCTTGTGCACGTGTGGCCTCCTCCTTTGCTAGCATTACTGCTTCGCAGAAGGAGCCGACCGCCTGCCACTCCTCCTCGCTCCGGACTATAGCCTGTACCGAAGCCCGACTTGAGAGATCGCTGCCGCCGATCGCTCCTATGAGGACACGGCGGTGCTCTGCCCAAGTGGGGCACACCTTTACCGTATGCTCCACCGTTTCCCGTTCAAACTTCCCCTAATATACTCATTTCTCACTTTATTCTGGTTTTATGATTTAACCGATCAATATTATATTAATTAGCAAGACGATAAGAAGATTAGAAGGCAAAACAGTCATAGTGACTGGAGGAACTGCAGGAATGGGGCTCCACATAGCAACAGATCTAGCTCACAGAGGAGCCAGGGTCTCCTCAAACTCCTTGATTTGGCGTCTTTGAAGTCTGTGAGACAATTTGCAGCAGACATCTTGGAAACTGAAGACAGACTCGACATTTTATTGAACAATGCTGGAGTCGGGATACCGGGGGATTTCCTGACGGCCGATGGAATGAACTTTATAATGCAAGTGAACTATTATGGAACATTCCTTCTGACTCTTCTGCTTCTCCCACTTTTAAAGAAGACAGGGAAGCCGGGAGAGTCAACCAGGATAATAACAACAGCGTCGGTCGCTCATATGGTTGGAATGGTGAACATCGATAACTTGAACAAAACGAATTATTGGAACATGATACGGATCTATGGTAACAGCAAGATTTGTCTTGTGTTATTTGCAAATGAACTGACTAAGAGGTTGAAGGGTTCTAACGTTGTGATTAATAATGTAGATCCTGGAGCAGTTGGTACTAGATTCTTTGACTCCATAAATAAGGTCTTTGGAACGATTCTAACATTAGCGTGCCTTTTATTCTTTAAGACGCCGTGGCAAGGCGCACAGACGGCTCTTCATGCTGCTTTGGATAAGAACGCGGGAGAAGTGAGTGGAGCATACTTCAAGAACTGTGAAGCAGTAGGTGCAGTAAAACGTGCATATTGTGAAAAGACTGCTAAAGCACTCTGGGAAGAGTCTGTGCGATTAGTGAAGTTAACGGAAGATGAAGTTGACCAGTGTTTTAAATCGTTGTAATAAAAGTACACTAAAAATACATTTATTAATTTGTTAAATATAATTACACAAATAATTAAATCCTACTATCAACTTCGATAAATTTGTGTGTTTTTATATTGAATGACATTTGAATAAATAAAACAAATATATTTTTGAAGAATAAAAGATTATGTAATTATTTCGTATAATTTAACCGGACTTGTTTATTTTGGGATCTATATCAGGATTTATGAGTTGCTAATTGCGTCTACCGGAGAGAGATCACTAAGCTCAGTAACATAATCGTCTCAAAATCGGTCCATTTCATTTCTGTAGTCGTTATAATATTGGACTTAAGCTCGATGAAATGTGTTTACTTGACTTGCAGATTATTTTTTTGACATTAAATTTCATGTTTTTTCTTTTTACATTACTATTAATTTAATAAAAAAATATTCAATATTATTCTAACTTTAAATATTTGATAGTATGCATGCTGATATTTACTTCAAGTTGGTTTGCCAATACTTGGCATAACATAGCGCATTGTACTCTTATATTACCCTCTGTAATACCTATGTTTTACAAACAAAATAAACGATTACCGACTATTGATTGACCATTATTTCAATCTGCATAATCTGCTAGCTTCAGCTTAATACTGTAATTCATTAGTACAATAATAAATTAAAGTATTAAGCTGAAGCTTATCTTACTTATCTACCAAAGTGTTTATTTTTTTTAACAGGGAAATCTACTAATGATTTCGCCCGTTCTAGGGTTAAGGTAGAGGACGTGTCAGAATTTTACTGACTAACACACCTGTGTCTTTGTGTTGTCTATTGTGTTCTAGAACGACACAAGACACGCTATTTTGGCAATGACTGCTTCCACACATGTGGCCCCCTGGTAACTCATAATATTGTGTAAATGTATCAATTAACTGCACCACATTCGTTGCAATATGTAATTATTTCTTTTTTTTTTCTAACAAATTGCTTTTACAATTATTTTATTTTATATTATTAGACCCCAACCACCATAAATTCGTTAGTAATTTATTTTGTTAACGTATCATTTATTAATAATTGTTATGATTTATTTTCCTTGCTTTTATTTATATAGCCTTTTTTATATAATGTGAATGTGAGAACACTAGATTCAGCAAATTCTTAGGTTGCTTCCTATTACGACTCACTTTTTATTATGATTATTTTCATTGTACTTTTTGGTACAATATTGACCGGTCTACACTGCCCTTACATAATATCTACTTATACCGTAATATGGGAATATTGTAAGAACAACAATTTTTTTAAAAGAGTGTAAACCATGGCGTTTCTTGCCGGTTCTTCTCCATAGGAAACGACCAATTTGGATCTGTGCACTAGCTTCTGACGTTTTATGAGTGCCCATGTAGGCTTATGTGAAATAAAAAACTTTTGACTTGACTTTTGACTTTCAGAAGGCATTAAAATACAGTTACCAAAAAACTATATATTTATTTTATTTTTGGTCCTAAAATACAAATAATAAAAATATTTTAATATGTGGAAATTGGGACCCGCGGATCCGGTCTAAAGAGCCCTACGGCCCGGATAAATTTCGCGATAAAATAAATATAGTTTTTTGGTAACTTTTTGTAACCTACTTTAATGCCTTTTGCGGGTTGCTAGATCAATGAATGAACAAATCATTCAAATTTAAAATTATTTAAACAATAAATAATCCACCTTGCAAATGATACTATATCAAAAACAGAATCAGAAAATCTCCGCGGCCTGCTGGTTGGCTGACATATTTTTGAGGAGCGCGTGGAAGATTACGCGCTGACGACGATCCTGACGATTACCATACGGCTGGACGGCGAGCAATGAGTGGTGCTCCTAGTCTGCAAGCCCGGGCCTACCGTGGCTGGTAGTCGGGGTCGCGGCGGCTGGGCTGTCTCCTTTGCCAGCATTACTGCTGTGCAGAAGGAGGCCACCGCCTGTCATTTGGCCTCGCTCCGGACCATGGTCTGGAAAAGGGCCCGGCGTGAAATGTCACCGCCTCCAATTACCTCCACGAGTACATTTGATTTTCACCCAACTTTAGGCCTCTCTCAGAGTAATGAAAATAAATTAGGGCTATTTGCATAATTAAACCAAACTAGAAGGGACTCATACATAAACGATAACATTAGTGGGTTCAAGAACTTGAATCAAACCTTTAAATAGATAGTAATAATATTATTGTTATTTAGTAGCTTGTTTACGGAAATTCTCACCGAACACGGTAAGTTCGGGAAGTTCCTGCACCGGCTTCATGCGGAAGCGACGCCCGGGTGTCGCCACTGTGTGGACCGCCCGGAGGACACGGTTTGTTTTGTTTGTTTTATAAAATTCTTTATTGCTATAAAAATATACATATAATTGTAGAACTTACACACTAAGTCACAATTCAATCATCAAATACTAACACTTTTGCAGACTATAGACGCCTTTTTAAGTATGAATGCAATCAAAAATGTAAATTTTAAAAACATGATATAAAAAAATAACTTAAATCTAATACATAAACATATGAAATCATTGGATTGATTCCATTATTATAATTAGGGGGTAAAAACTAAATTTAAATACGCGCAAGCGTAAATGTTACGAGAAGCGGTCAGGTGATCGCACACAATTACTGACAACGAGAGACCCACCGCGCCCCGCGCTCCCTCGCATGTTAGTGGCGAGAGCGGGGGAGCGCCAGCGCAGCGCACGGTTCATGCTACGACGCGTTATCAGTATCGTGCGCGAACAACACGTAGTGATGTGGGAGCTTGTATGTACCATATCTATCGATATTAGGCAAGTCTTTCACTTCAGTTAGCCCTAATTCGGCAATCAAAGTGTTATGATGACATTTATTTTTAGTATAAAATGTACGAGTTAATTTTAAAATATACTGGGTAATATTTGGTAATTTAATTTTAGAGTGAAGTATTTTAAGATTAGTTTTGAATGGGGTATTGTAAGCAATTTTAACAGCTTTATTTTGGAGAACTTGTAAAAGGTTATAATTGGATTGACACGTACTGCTCCATACCGGGCAAGAGTAGGTAATGCAAGGTCTAATTAATGTTGTATATAATCTTATTTTTGTCTTAGGACTGAGTCTACTTTTGCGGTTAAGTATAGGACTTAGGGAACCTAGTGCTTTTGCACCCTTGACGCGTAATTTAGCAATGTGTTTACTCCAGTTGAGTTTTTTGTCTAATGTAACACCTAGGTAGCGAACTGCTGCGCTCCAAGGAATAGACTGTCCAGCAATTTTTAAAGTTCTTTTAGGGATGTTACGTTGACGTGTAAAAAGTATCGCTTCAGTCTTAGATTCATTTAACTTAAGCTTCCATTTATTGAAGTAAGACTGGAGTAGTTCAAGGGACATCTGAAGTCGGCTAATGATAATATCCATATCGTTATCTGATGTATAAGACGCTGTATCGTCAGCAAAACAGGCTAAGTGAGTACGGACTTGTACAGGCATGTCATTTACAAATAGGATGAAGAGGTAAGGTCCAAGCACCGAGCCTTGTGGCACTCCTGCTGACACCATCCGGGGCGAAGACCTGTTAGAGCCAATATGTACCACGAACTTGCGATTACTAAGGTAAGACTGAATTAGTTTTACTAAATCCATTGGAACTCCGTAGGAGATAAGCTTGTATAACAGGCCCTCGTGCCAGACGGTATCGAAAGCTTTCTCAATATCAAGAAAGAACATACCGGTAGACTGCTTATGATTAAGATGGTAGGAAATATGTTCGGAGACTCGAGCCAGTTGTTGCACCGTAGAGTGGGATGAACGAAAGCCAAATTGCTCGTTCCGGATAAGCTGTTCAGAGCAACATCGCAATCGATCATATATTATTACTTCGAACAGCTTACTTAAGACAGGTAGAAGGCTGATGGGCCTATAATTTACCGGCAAAGTGGTATCTTTTCCTGGTTTTTTTAGTGCAATAACTTTTGCAGTTTTCCACATATTAGGAAAATACCCTAACTTAATACAACCATTAAATATTTTGGTGATATACACAACAGACTTCTGTGAGAGGTTTTTAAGCATAATGTTGTGTATTCCATCATCACCTGGAGCCTTTCTGGTCTTAAGTTTACATACAACTTTCCAGACTTCAGCAGGCCGAACAGGTTGATGTAAATCACCTGTGATGTAATTATTTAAAAGGCTCATAGCTGATTGGACGTCCGCTTCAATACTATCGCTAAACCAATCCCTAGTTAAACTCATGTTCTTCGCGAAAGTATCTGCTAAGACAGCACATTGCTCAGAAGTGTTAGCCGTTAATGAGCCTTCAGGTGTCTTAAGTGGGGGTACTACGTCAGATTTTGGTATAAGAGATTTTGCCAGTCGCCATAAATCATTTCCAGGTTTATCAACTTTAGAGAGTTTGGAGTTCCATATTATATCTTGATGTTTTGTTATGTATAATTTAATCAGTTTTTGTAATTTATTGATATCTGATCTTAACTGTCTTTTATCTGCAAGCATTGCTTTTTGTTCCTTACGTCTAAGTTGATTTTTGTACTTAATAATTTTTTTGATGTAACTAGGTAGGACACTGCCAGTGTTAACATGTTCTTTGGCAGTAATAAATTTATCTCTAGCTTCAGTTAGGCACTGATGTAAGTGACTTACAGCTTCATCAATTTCTGACTCAGACTTAAATACATTGGAGTTTAAGAATATCTGTTCATCAAGAAAAGACCGGTATTTTTTCCAATCAGTGTCACGATAAGTGTAGACTTTAGGAATTGGTTTGCGAGGGCAAAAACCATTAACTGTAAACAGTAAAGGAAAGTGGTTGGATGATAAGGCAGGTAATACCTTAATCTCATGGATACTATTGACATTTAACGATAAAACCAAGTCAGGATTGGTAGGAGTAAGATCAGCTCGGTAATTGACTTGAGAAGGCGTGTCCGGGTAATGTATAACATAGTCGTGGTTCAACATATGATGGAACAGTATATTGCCTCGAGTGTTAACATAACTACTATTCCAGTAACCATGGTTAGCATTAAAGTCACCCATTACGACCACATGGGGCCCCAAAGAAAATAAAATATCCAAGTCACTGCCTTCAATTTGTAAATTGGGAGATTGGTAAGCTGAAACAAATACATAATCTTTACCTTCAATCGCCAAACCAATTGCAATCGCTTCAATATGTTTAGTTTTGGGGATAAGGATTTGTCTAGCCTCGAGTCTATCATTGACCAATATGGCTACTCCTTGTCCACGTCCGCTATGGTGTTTATCTTGACGATAGCAGATATAACCTGGTGTGCTAATGGAAATATTACACGTGAGTTTAGTTTCACAGACAGCTATAATATCAACAGATAGGGTACATACCGCCAAATCAAGTAGTTCACACATTTTAGACCGTACTCCGTCGGAGTTCCAGGAAAGTAGTGTTAACTCGTAAGAATTATACATAGGATCCAAGGTGGGTTAAGACTAACATAACTTTGTCCAACGTGGACTCACAGGCAGAAAATTGTGGTTTTAGATTTTTGATAGAAATCAGTATTTCTAACATCTCTTTTGTCACTGGGTCATCCAACGGTAGCTCCAGGTGATCGTTCGAAGCAAGATCATGGCATAAGTGGGTCTTGACAACAGCAGCATAAGAAGGCTTCTTAGGTATGAGTGGCACATCTATAGGATCTGTAG
Organism: Mythimna pallens; assembly: GCA_961205895.1. NCBI lineage: Eukaryota > Metazoa > Arthropoda > Insecta > Lepidoptera > Noctuidae > Mythimna > Mythimna pallens. Next base: position 25,708,931 of record OY540827.1, on the reverse strand, counting down.
ACAGGTACTTAGCTGTGGAGGATCTTGAGGGAAGATTTTCACGCCGTGATTGAATGCGCTTCAAGTATGCAAGACGGGTCTCACACTTATGGTAGTTTGCAGGGTGATTTTGGTCACAATTACAACATCGTGCGGGTTCGATCCGGTCTTTTTTTGGACATTCACTTGTCGCATGAGATTCCGTACATTTAACACACCTAGCCGGCATATTACAATTTCTCGATGCATGGCCAAAGTTTTGACATCTATAGCATTGTGTACCAGCAGACTTCTTGGGCATAAATTTTTGAATAGTTACCACACAGTTAAATAAATATTTGATTTTGCGAAACTTTGCAATGTCCGTTCCAGCCGGAAGTACTATTAAAAAAGGTGGGCAAGATAACTTTCTCACTTGTTGGGTCTTCAATTGAGAAACTGATGTGCCTGGAAAACCTAGTTTATCAAGTACATCAGGTAAATCTTGTTCAATATAGGAAGGTAATCCTTTTATCACCATTTTAGGTACTTTTTCATCTTTACGGGTGTAAGTGAGGAAAGCAGCGTTTTCTTTGCGAAGTCCTTCTTTCACAGTTTGGTGAGCTTCCGATGTATAACAGATAATGGCAACTTTATTGTTAGCTCTGTACTGAAGATGAAACTTGTTTGTGAAACGGGCGATTAGGTTTTTAATTGACTCATGTGTCCAATCTTCCTGTATCTCCAGAATCAGGGGAGGAATATGTCCCATCTTCTTAGCTCCGATTGAGGCTTCTCTGAAGTGTATATTCGTTGCTGATTCATTCTTGTCGTCCACTGAGAGGTCTTTGAATTGGTTATGCAGCGGTAACCTTCGCGATTCATCAAACTTCTCCGATTTCCGAGATACAGCAGGGCGCTTAGCGAATTGCCAAGGGCCAATGAGGTCTTCACCAGGTCTTTTCGCGTTAAGGTTGCCGGTGGTATCCGACTTCTTTAGAAATTTGTCCATTTTTGAAGATGCTCCACTATCGATATATTTTCGATATTTCGGCGAGGCATCACTAGCGATGGCAAATAACTGACACGGTGGGGTTAGACAATTACGCGTACGAGCACACGAGTCGAGCGCCGAACGCAAACTGAGGACACGGTGGAGCATACGGTAGAGGTGTGCCCCGCTTGGGCAGAGCAACGCCGTGTCCTCGTGGGGGAGATCGGCGGCGGCGATCTCTCCCGTCGGGCCTTGGTACAGGCCATGGTCCGTAGCGAGGAGGAGTGGCAGGCGGTCGCTTCCTTCTGCGAAGCAGTAATGCTAGCAAAGGAGGCGGCCGATCGCGTGAGGCAACGGTCCTCACGCCCAAATCGCCGCCGGAATTCCGATCCCGATTTCCGGCCACCGTAGGCGCGGGCTTGCGGACAGCGAGCAATGGGTAGCCCGCCATCCGACCGTCCGGTAACCGTCCGGACCGAGTCCAAGTCGTCGACGGCGCCTATTGTTCCACGCGCGCCTCAGGGAGATGTCAGCAAATCGTAGGGGCCCAGCAGGGTCGAAGCCTACTGGGGCCATGGGTAGTGTGAAAGCGAAACCCGGGGTCCTGGGACGAAGGCAAAGAAGGAACAGGAGTGGGTTTTTAGTCAGTAAAAGTCTGACACTATCTCCCGCCCCGCCCAAGGGCGGGGGATGTCATAAGATGATTTTCCCACCGAAAAAAAAAAAAAGCCCTATATCTTAGTTTTCCATATGTCGCAATAGTTTCTCATTAACCGGGAGTTGTCCTTGGATGCACTAACATAGCATACAGGGATAATCGCTAATTACCACGTTCCACGTTTCATTAAAAGCGTATAAGGGGCCTCTGCGCGTTGGTTTCGACTCCTCGTACGCCTTCCAAAGGTCCAGGTCCCCAGGGTTCTGAGATATAATAACTAAAAACCAATATTATTATTACTATCTATTTAAACATTGTAATGGCGCTCTTTGATCTTATTTATACTTTAGGAGTTATCATTTATTGTATCTATTTCCTTGTTTTGATACTTAAAATTATTAACCTTACGCAGTTCAAGGCCTTCAGGTTATAAATACAGCAATACATTCCATGATATTTGACCTAGATAATGGTATTTGATGTAAAAAAAATCAGATTTCGTAAAAAATATAAATTGTAGCGAGAATTAATGACGACACAGCTGGCGCAGTGGTTGAGCGACTGGCTGCTGCGCTGCGTTTGTATGACCTACAGTCAGGTCGGCCTGAGTACCTAAAATATAGAAGTCATAATAACTAATGTGGTGCTTATTTTTTTTCGTTGGGAAAATCATCCAATGACATCCCCCATTCTTGGGCCGAGCGAGAGATAGTGTCAGACTTTTACTGACTAAAAACTCAATCCTGTTCCTTCTTTGCCTTTCGTACCGGGGCAGAAACATCCTTTCAGAAACATCCTTGGCCCCAGTAGGCTTCGACTCTGCTGGGCCTCCTTGAGGAGCGTGTGGAACAGTACGCGCCGTCGACGTCTTGGGCTCGGTCCGGACGGTTACCGGACGGTCGGACGGCGAGCTGCCCATTGGTCGCCGTCCGCAAGCCCGCGCCTACGGTAGCCAGAAATCGGGATCGGAATCCTGGCGGCGGCTGTAGCATGAGGACCGTTGCCTCACGCGTTCGACCTCGACCTCCTTTGCTAGTATTTCTGCTTCGTAGGCGACCGCCTACCACTCCTCCTTGTTTCGGACCATCGCCTGTGCCAAGGCCCGGCGCGAGAGGTCGCTACCGCTGATCACCCCCACGAGGACACCGCGATGCTCTGCCCAAGTGGGGCACACCTCAACCGTGTGCTCCACGCAATCGGTTTACGCACGTGTGTGTTAACACATAGCATCCACCAAGTCAAGGCGGCCTTTGGTTACTAGTAGGGAGCTGGGAGGACTCTAAGCTGTCGGCTAGGCCTTACGCTTTGTTAGATTTATCAAAAGACTTTGACTACGGAGGAAAGCTAATTCATACTAACACCATTTAAATAAGTAGTCGGGGAAGCTTCAGCTTGTATTTCTGCAAACTTGACACCATATTTGGCGAGGAAGTTGGTGTCCTTTAGGAAATCCTCCTTGACGCGTTCATAAAGGGTAAGGCGGGTAGAACCCCAGCAGTCGCAATTTAATCAATAATCTCCAGAGGGGAACCTAACAACTCCTATCAAACTATTGGTTGGAGGTAACTGATCCTATTGATGAGTCCTAAGCTTTTAACCGGTCACCAGTCTCATTGTACGAACTGAGTTTTAAATGGGTCTGGTGCGAAGGTACATCCAACCGACACCAGATGAGTTGCTATGAAGAGGACTTGGAGACCAGGTTTGAATAAGAGCCCAAACCATGCCAAAACTATAGCTTCGATTGACTGCTTCACTCTAAAGAGGATCAGCGGGTGTTCCTGAAACACACTAGAAGATGTCAGCAACCGTAGGAGCCCAACAGGGTCGAAGCCTACTAGAGCCAAGGGTCTGATTCTGAAAGGAAGACTCGGCCCGGCACGAAAGGCGACGAAGGAAGAGGAGTGGTTTTTTAGTCAGTAAAAGTCTGACATTATCTCTTGCTCCGCCCAAGAGCCTTAGTTTCTTTGACACCTTAAGGTTTTCCACTAAGAACTACGAAATTATGGGATTTCCCAGAAGGCGACCGCAGATAACGTTACAGCAAACAACGCAGGCTTGGGACACAGAGCGGCAAATATTTTGCGGCCGGGTGTTGAGCGAAGAGTGACTGAGTGCCACTTGGTAAACTTGTGATACCTTAGTAAGGGGGCGTGTTGAGCAGTAACGGAGCTTGGCCTACTGGGCACGATTGCAACTTTGACCCGTAAAATGGGCCAATCTTTCGATTGTTTTCGTCAGATTATACGATTATGGGCCTGCTTGAATGTTCATAGCAAAGACGCACCCACGTGGTGATTATGAATGTGTTGCTTTTTTGTGCACTGTAAAAGCGTGGCGGCTCTAGAAGTTAGTTAATTGTTATTTTTATTAATTGATTTTTAATTGGTAGAGTCGGACTTATCACCTTTCTTGTGGTGGAATATACTGTTGGGATGGCAAAAATATGTTGGATAGCTAAATATATCGTTAAACAGTCATATAAGACAGAAAACGAGTGAGTTACCGTAGACATTGGCTATGTTGAGAAGGATTGTAGGTGTTTGAAATGATGACATTGGTAATTTATTATTCTACACTACTTTTAATTAATTACCCAAAATTGCATGTGTGTGCAAGAACGACCGCGTGTGTGTCTTAAGCCGCTGTAGTTGAGAGTGTTCATTCCTTCATAAGTGAAATGAGAAGAATAACCTACGAGTATCAATTTCAGCGGTCGCCATTATACCATTAAAGTCTAAACGATATGGAGGCATAATACATAATATTATACTGTCCTATGCAAGATTATGTATGGTTTACAATGACGGGCAACGAATCTTTATAATGCAGCCAGGTAAGCGTCTTTGGTAAGATCCGTAAGAAGCTCCAGATGGACAGCCTTTACTGCTAAACAACCAAATACACAGTTTTAAGGTTTAATGAGTCTGGTGCCTCTACAGTTGCATCGGCTAGGTAGGTCGCCGACGATATAATTTTTTATGACGATGTCCTAAAAATTTATTTATATTTATTTTACTCAAATCTATTGGTACACAATACCGTTGCCGACGTCTGTTAGTCGATAACGTCACCGGCCCACGCTGAAAACCTGCGCTGTGGACTCGTCGCGTTTTAGCGTTATGGACACGGCAATATGCTGAGCGTACGACCGTTTTGCTCGGACGTGGCGCATATATGTTATTTTAAATGAATTATGTTTTTGTCTTGCAAAATGTTTGCAATATGTATTAGTTATAAGTTTGCGCCTTTTCCGGTGAATATAATGTTTTCTTTCTTTTCTTTTCTTTCTGTATCAGCATAGACTTGGCATAGTCGACACTACAATCATAAAAAGAAAATTCGAGCTGTGTCCTCGCGCATGGGTAATTCACCCATGACTGATTGCACCGCCTAAGTTCTAAATCTGAAAAAATTAACACATTCTGCCGGAGTCTGTATTTCCTGATAGCTACAACCTAGGGGCCTTTAAGATAAGAGTGAGAATAGGTTACTTTTAGACAGGCGTGCTCCATCATCGACCACATCATCGGTTACCAATAGGTGAGATAGTCGTCAAACACGAACCTATGAATAATAATAAAATCTCTGTATAAACTGTCCTTTTCACAGATTTTTTCTAAAGATATCTTCTCTACCTTCTAAAGGTCAATAAGTTTGGCAGAGTTATTCCCAGAGGTCTACGAGTTTATTGTTCATATATAGCATAGTCGGCCTTATAATGTTCCCACTGTTGGGACTCAGGTCTCCTCTCTAGGAGAGAGAATAGGCCAATAGAATAGGTGAATGTCACATGTTTCGGTATTTTTGGTTCTAAGACATGCCGGTTTTCTCAAGATGTTTTCCTTTACCGTTTTGAGAGCAGTGGTGATAAAATAATTACACAAAGTATTGCGCCTGGCTGGGTTTGAACCCGCGACCTACAAATTCATAATTCGGGGCCGTTACCACTCGGCCACCTCTGCTCTCTATTGTTCTTGTAAAATGAAAATTCATACAATACTTCCCAACCGGACTACTACATTTTAAAATATAAGTTTGGTACAGTCAGCAATAAAAGCCTGAATGACAGATAAACGTAATCAATAAAATAAAATACGCGAGCCTTGAGGTTGGACTTAAGGCGTACATGTCGAAGAAAAAGAAATAGTTTTACAAGGAATATATTATCTATGTGGGCGGAGAAAATATGATATGTCCAAGAATATCTCTACTTGGGTCAAATATTCTTTATCCTGACAAGGCACGACAAGGAAATAACATACCAGACAGAAAATGCGTGAAAGAGTTAATAGTCAATAAAAGAACTATTTAAGGGTACTTAAGGGTAAGCTGATACAAATTCTACTTATTCTGACCTATGGGGCGCAGATTTCGTGTTTAACTAACATCCAAAAGATCAAACTTAAGGTTTGCCAATATGCTACTAAGTGCAGTTAACAAGGACCTAGTATAATGCGCTCTCGTAACTAAGGATACAAAGAAGTTCTGAAAGCACTGTGTCGTCTAGACGTGAATAAAGCTAGTAGACCTGATGGTGTACCAGCGATTGTTGTCAAGGCTTGTCCGCCCGAGTTGTCTCATGTATTGACGCGCTTGTATCGCCTCTCATTTAGGACTGGTATAGTGCCCAAATCCTAGAAGCTTGCTAACGTGCAACCCGTGCCCAAAATGGGCAGTTGTGCCGTCCCTGCCAACTCTCGGCCGATTCCAATAACCTCCACACTCTGCAAGATTATGGAGCGTGTATTGAACTCGCGCCTCATAACATACTTGGAAAGTAATGATCTCCTCTGTGAACGACAATACGGGTTTCGCCGCAATCGGTCTACTGGGAACTTTATGCCCCCCACTTTCTACGCCCACGGTGTTGCCTACGGTGGCCAGGAAATGACCTGCAACGACCGACGATGCCTTGCCGTCTCCTGCCGTGGCAGCTGGGGCATAAAAATGTTCGTTTCCAGACGCGTGCCGCCGCCTCCTTAGCTAGCATTACTGCTTCGCAGAAGGAGACAACCGTATCCCAGTACCTCTCACTCAGGACCATGGCCTGAACAGACCCAGGCGCAAGAGATCACTGCTACTGATCGCCTCCACAAGGATACGGCAGTGCTTCACCCAGGCGGGGCGTATCTTCACTGTATACTACACCATGTCCTCGGTTTACTCATGACTTAAACTTGTTATTTAGACAATAATATCTCAATTTATTACCTTCAGGCATAGAAATCCCTTCTTTAATTTAATACTCGTATTATGAATTGTTAAGCAATGCAAAATAACAATCTGATTACAGTAATTGAAATATGTAAGTGTACAGAAAAAAAAAAACGATGTAATAAAAAGTTAGAGTTACCTCCACTTATAATAGTAATAATAATCTTTATTTGTTTAAAACTTACTTTAACTTACTTTACAGTTGTACTGTGGTATTATAATTCAACTAATTAATACACTTTTTACGATTTTATTTTTCTTGTTCTTTTTACGTTCAAAATTAAATGTCACTTTATAAAAAAAAACATGTTTTTAGCAAGCCTAGTTTTAAACTATGTTATAATACGAAGTATCGTATTTGACTCTACAGTATATTTATAGCCGGCGCCGGGGTCGCAGTCATGTTCGGACTGTTACTAAGCGTAGCCATCATTGTCATTATCGCGCTTACAGTGGCTCTGTATCAAAAGAGCACGAACGCGATATGTACCTCACGAAGAAGATTAGAAGGCAAAACAGTCATAGTGACTGGAGGAACTGCAGGAATTGGCCTCCACATAGCAACAGATCTAGCTCACAGAGGAGCCAGGGTTATCATCGCCTGTCCCTTTGAAGTTGAAGGCACAAACGCAAGAAAACAAATAATACAAGAAACTCAAAATGAAAATGTGGTTTTCAAACTACTTGATTTAGCATCTTTGAAGTCTGTGAGACAATTTGCAGCAGACATCTTGGAAACTGAAGGCAGACTCGACATTTTATTGAACAATGCTGGAGTCGGGATACCGGGAGATTTCCTGACGGCCGATGGAATGAACTTTATAATGCAAGTGAACTATTACGGAACATTCCTTCTGACTCTTCTGCTTCTCCCACTTTTAAAGAAGACAGGAAAGCCGGGAGAGTCAACCAGGATAATAACAACAGCGTCGGTTCTTCATTTGTCTGGAAAAGTGGACATCGATAATTTGAACAGAACGAATTATTGGAACATAATGCGGATTTATGCTAACAGCAAGATTTGTCTGGTGTTATTCGCAAATGAGCTGACCAAGAGGTTGAAGGGTTCTCACGTTGTGATTAATAGTGTGGATCCTGGAGCAGTTGGTACTAGAATCTTTGACTCCATAAATAAGGTGTATGGAACGATTATAAGACTGATTTTCCTTTTGTTCTTCAAGACGCCGTGGCAAGGCGCACAGACGGCTCTTCATGCTGCTTTGGATAAGAAGGCGGGAGAAGTGAGTGGAGCATACTTCAAGAACTGTGAAATAGTAGGTACAGTGAAACGTGCATATCGTGAAAAGACTGCTAAAGCACTCTGGGAAGAGTCTGTACGATTAGTGAAGTTAACAGAAGACGAAGTTGACCAGTGTTTTAAATCATTATCATAAAGTGTAAGTAATAAAAGTACAAAAATTATATGTTCAATATAAGAACAAGATAATATTACATTAAATGACGCTGTCGACTCCGATATATTGTATATATATAGAAAGATATTTGAAAAAAAAAACCTACAAGTTGAAGCATCAAATTAATATGCATGATCAATTATCTAAACAATAATGGTCAGCAAAATGTACTAGCTTTAGCTTCTGAGTTCATTCAGCTTGACGTAAATGTATATTGCAATCGCATATATATATATATATATATATAAATAGCTCTTATGAATTAAAAAAACATAGGACCTGTACGTTCAGAATTTACTTTAAAAAATAAACATTCAATATCTCAATAATGTTAGTTTAATTTTACTGAGTTATTTTAAGTCGTGGGTTTATTACACATTATCGACACAAGCAAAACTACCGTACACGAAAGATGAGGTTTTAGGTAATTCAGCCTTTAAGGGGTGAAAAGGAGGAATTGCCCTCTCGATCCGCTCTAGAGCAAGAGAAGTTGTTATATGATTTCCCACCTGAAAGAATAAAAAAGTGATAGTGTCAATAAATGAATAACACTCTGGTGATATCCGGATACCCAGTGTGCTACTACACTAAAAAACTAAATACATTATTATTATGTATAGGTCCTGGAACGTAAAGGGCAAAGAAGGAACATAGGTTGGTTATAGTCAATAAAAGTCTGACACGCCCTCCAACTCCGCCCTAGAGCGCGAGAAGTCATTGAATGATTTCCCGCCTTAGAAAAAGGCAGGTGTTGAGTGGACAGGAGCGGAGTGTTGTCCGGTGGAATTTGACGAGCCTTCACCCCCTACTGCTAGTGCTCTAAAGTGATCCACAAAAACGAACCCGTCTTTTGGTTGTCTAACTAGTGTGGGTGCAATAGATGGCGCTTGGGTGGAATAGATAGGCGCTGCCATCGTTTAAACATTGCGCTCCGCTGACTCTTTCATAAAAATGTTTAAAGGAATTATTTCATATTGGTATTAGTACAAACATGGATGTTTAAATATAATAATTAAGTTAAAGTGTTATTAAAACGAAACTAACAGTGGAAAATAATAACGTAGGCACAATGTTTTCAATGTGTGAAAATTATCCTGCCATAAACTTTATGAGTGTAAAAAAAAAAAATTAAATTAAGAATAACATTATCTGGAACTATAAAATAAATTTATTCAGTGCGAAAACATTAACAGACATAGTAGTATACAAGATTCTACAATACTTCGGTCACATTGTAAGGAAAGATGGTGGCAACCTCGAAAAGTTCATCGTGACTGGTAAAGTGGATGAGAAAAGGCCTCGTGGACGCAGCCCAATACGTTGGTCTAACCAGATCCGCACTGTTCTTGACTCTACGCTATACAATGCCCTTCAAACCGCCAGAAACAGAAACAGAATATCGTTCGAAGCAAAGTGATGAGGTAACGATCCTCACTCAACATTGAGGAGTACGACGCAAGGAGGAAAACCTCAAAAGGAAAAAACGGAACTCTTATAGAATCACTTTGTTGTCCGTCTGTCTGTCTGTCTGGCTGTGTACCTGTCTGTTAAGACCCTTTATCTCAGGACTCACAAGGGCTCTGTCGGACCGGCGCGGTCGAGATGTGGGTGGAGACGTCAAACTAGATATATGGGTGGTCTGAGTAGGTTTCCACCCCCTCCACGACGCGCCAGTCGAAGACACGCGGCAACAGAGCAGGGCTGGCGAACGAAATCTCCACCAACGACTCGCTCTGCATCCACACACACTTGGGGACTGAATCCCGGTTTAGGACGACCAGGCCTATCTCCAGAGCCCAGTCCTCCACCATCTGACCCCGCCGGTCTGTGTACCGGGAACCCTAAGCCAAGTTCTTGGCATTGAAGTCCCCGCAAACGACCACGGGGAGGGAACCAAACCCAGCGACGACGGCATTCAGCTCCATAAAGGAGATGTGGAGATCGGCGAGAGTTCTGTTCGGGGACACGTAGACGCTTACCACTGCAATGTCCCCGAACCGTGCAGCCACGCAACCTCGTCTCCTCGTGGCGACCTCGGGGGACGGCGTACTTGCGGTGGTCGACGAAATTAGGGTTACCGAGCCGTTAAGGTCCTGCACCTAGTGTACCCTGGGCAGAACATAATCATGGCTGGGAGACCACGGCTATGTTGATCGATCACTGCATCATGCTCTGGAGCAACAGATCCACCATGAGCTGGGGCGCAGAGGTTGATGTTCGCCTGTAGAACTTGTAATGTACCTATGTTTTACAATGATTAAAGGAATCTGAATCTGAATTTGCTTCATAAAGATCAATCCATGAGGTCCGTCCTTTGGTCGACGGAAGAAATCTAGAGCAAGAATAGCAGAATAGTGTCAGAATGGTCTATCATTGATTTCATAATTGTTGATTTTGACAAGTTTGGTAATCTACTAATATAATGGCATTATTATGACTTTCTAATGGCCAACCACTGACACTCTATTGAAAGAAGTGGCATAGAATGGTAATCTCCTACATATTGACTAATGAATGTCTGACGTATGCGGTAATCTGCAAAAATTTTGACAGTTCTTTTGATCAGTGACCAACCATTAGAACGTGCAGTCATTGCTTTTAAAAGCTCGATATCGTCCTTCTACCACAATTCTATTACGAGACCATTGACTGATCAATGATCTATCATTATGAATTAGCAGATTACGATCTGTTAGCAAAATGACAATATGATCATGTTGGAATGACGAATTTATAAAAATAGCAGTTGGGCCCCTGGTCAGTTGGCATGCACCTAACCTAATTTTCCTTTCTGACCCAAAACCTAATTTTTGTCGTCCTATTTGTGTCGCATTTTCAAGGTCACGTACATTTACGCATTTCAACCGCTATCAATACAGCCCACTTTTCGCAATGTTTTGAACCAGATACCTGCGTTTTGGGATAGCCGTATTAAATTTTTGTGTTTCCACCAAAAGTAATTGGTGTAAGGTGCCACCACATTTACATAAGTTTCAGTTTACATTATATATTAATAAAATCATGAGACAGCAAAACAACGTGATTTACATTGAGTTATTTTGCTGTCTCATGATGTCACTGTATTGAATGTTTAGGCATTTTCCGCCGTCAAAGTGTAAAGTTTGACGAATTACAAATTACGTTCAAATAAAATTTAAATTAAGAAAAAAATAATAAGAAAGGATTGACCGCGGCGTTTGTGGCCGTGCCCAACGCTGGGTTGCAATAGTCGCTGTCTCCATACCACCATGAAATTCCACCGAAATGGCTCCCTAACTGCGATTTCTTGCGTCAGCGGATTCTTACCTCAGATAAATGACCTCAAGACTCCAATTTATTGAAGAGATATTCCTCAAAAACATAAAAATACTCCTGTTGTAAAATTTAAGGTCAATTACCGTCATCTGGCATTGGAAACGTGGATCTAATCTATTCATAATAGCAATTGTTTCGCAATTCAAAAATACCTACGTCAAACTAGTGAAATATTTAATTATTTAACGATCAGTTGAATAATTAAATATTTCACGAGTTTAACATAATAAAAGTGAGTTGTGTGTACATAAGTGTACGAAAAAAACCAAATTCTAAACGTGTACATAGTTATGTTTTCCTTACTTTGCAATTTTTATGTAGTGTTGTAATTCAACTGACCAATATTATATTAGCAAGATCAGATTCAAATAATAAAACGGGTTATTATAGCCAGCGCTAGTCGGCACCGATGGTTGCAGCTAATCGTGTACGGAGTTCTACTAGAGCTATAATATAGCCACCATTGTCATTATTGCACTTTCAGTGGCCGTGTACCAAAAGACTACAAATGCAATTATACACTTCGAAAAGAAGATGAGAAAGCAAAACCGTCATAGTAACTGGAGGAACTGCAAGAATGGGCCTCCACATAGCAACAGATCTGGCCTACAGAGGAGCCAGAGTCATCATCACCTGTCCCTTTGAAGTTGAAGGCACAAATGTGAAAAAACAAATAATACAAGACAGTGAAAATATAAACGTGGTTTTCAAACTCCTTGACTTAGCATCTTTGAACTCTTGAGACAATTTGCAGCAGACACCTTGGAAATTAAAGTCAGACTCGACATTTTATTAAACAATGCTGGACTTGGAATACCGGAAGATTTCCAAGAAGAGTCCAAGAGAGCGTTGAGTGTAGACATCGCGTTAGAAATAGGACCTGGATTTGTGTGAAGATTCGAGTTCCAAATCAAAATGTTCAGTTTGTGTTTCCTGGCACGGCTAAAGCAGATCGAAGCAAAAAGTTGGAACAGTTTGTCGTGTAGTTCAGGAGCAACTGTTTCTCCATGTAGGATTTTAGGAATTGTACCCTAAGCTGCCTAGGAGAAAGTTAAAAGGTAGTGTCTTGGAGTAGTCACACCACAAAACAAAAAAATACATAGAAGTGCCCCTACATTGGCTAAGCACGGGAACCAGTGTCGTCACACAAAAAACAGTGCTATCATCTGCATACCCATAGATACCAGGCATCAGCAGATCATTAATATGCAGCAGGAAAAGAGTTGCAGAGAGAACTGACCCCTGAGGAACTCCGGCATTAGTGGTCATGGGCTCTGATGAGCATCCATCGACAACAACTCGGAGAGACCGTTCACTCAGGAAGTCTTTTACCCAGTTAATCAGGCCAGGGGAAATGCCGTACGCTGGAAGCTTACTCAAAAGACTGGCGTGCCATACCCTGTCGAAGGCCATCGCAACGTCTAATGAGACAGCAATTGCTTCTCCATTCTTCTCGAGGGTCTCGCCCCACATGTGAGTGGTATACACTAGTAGGTCCCCAGTAGACCGATTGTGGCGAAACCCGTATTGTCGGTCACTGAGGAGATCGTTACCTTCCAGGTATGCCATGAGGCGCGAGTTCAATACACACTCCATAATCTTACAGAGTATGGAGGTTACTGAAATCGGCCGATAGTTGGCGGGATCGGCACGACTGCCCTTTTTGGGCACGGGTTGCACGTTGGCAAGCTTCCAGGATTTGGGCACTATACCAGTCCTAAATGAGAGGCGATACAAGCGTGTCAATACAGGAGACAACTCGGGTGCACATGCCTTGAGAACTATTGCTGGTATACTGGTATATGATGATGATGATGAGTGCTTAAAGTATGTTGTGGAGGTATATCATATCATAGGAATGATATAATACACCTCCACAAGATACTTCTTTTTTCTGCTTTCGTTTTTGCAGGTTAAAACCGCACAATAAGGCATAATTTGTAATTTTTCGGGTATTTCTGAGACAACCAACTGCGACAAGTATCTGACGTTGAATAAGCTAAATGTTGCGCAGCTTTGCTTAATGTTGACACGCATACGATATCTGAGGGGTAGTTCCTCTACTTTTCTTTATTCCGTGATTCAAACCAATTGCCACAATCAAAGACGCTACTCAAAAACCAATCACACATTAGTGTTCAACATTGATCAGTCTCGATTACCGCCTTAGAAACTCGTCACAAGTTGTGCTTAGTACAACACACGAAATGTCACTCTATAGAATTACACAAAAAAAGAAGTAAATACTGGTACCTAATCACAGAAAGATGCTTATTGAATAGTTCGTGGTGGTTGCCAGTACTTTAAGTTGTCTCTTTCGGACTTAACCATAGCCTACTGTTTAGAACGAGCACCCAATTCAAAGATTCTAAAAATTGAGGATTATTTAGCATTTTAAGAAAAACCCATAAAGACATATTTTACAAGAACAAGATTGGGTCTCGCTTTCAAAATGTAGACTTAAGCAACCATACAAGTTACAAAGAGTTTGGATGTATAACGTGTTGAAAATCGGCCCTAAAACATGGCTCTTGAAATTTCCAAAACTGTGGGAAAAATCAGTTCTTGAAGCCCCTTGCGCTATCATAGTATCGTAGAATATGTAGAATGAGTAAAGATGTGTATTTAATTCATATTGATGTAGGACTGCATTGGAAAGCGAAAGGGTTACACCAAGCGTCCCATTAATGGCGAGTCTTATTATTTACGGTTAATGTTTCACACAGTACGGAGCCCGACGCGGTTTGTGTTCCTGAAGACAGTTTGATTACATATACTGTATCCAACATTCTTTGCAGCCTTACGTTGACATCTGGTCGTTATCTCATAGACAGTGAGTGGTAACCAACACAGGGACAACATTTTGATGGAGGCCAGTGTCAATTATAGCCCCATTTGACTGCAAGATTTGTTTGCCATCATTTTATTGTTTTGTGAAATCATAAACACAGCAGTTGCGGATGTTTCAAGAGGCTTCTGTTTCAAATTCGGGGGATTGGCCGAAGGTCACGGTGGACTACACGGTAAAGGTCTGCCTCGCTTTGGAGGAGCAGCGCCCAAAAATTATCAAGCTGTAACAATTCTCTAGCAAATTCTTCATTAATACAGTAATTTTGGAGCAAAATGACGTCACCCTGAAGAAATTTTAAATTTGCTAAAGGTGGACTGCCAATGCACGTTATCCAGCTAAAGGTCAGTCCAATCTGCTAATTAATTTTCCTTCAAAATCCTTCGCCAAAGCTAAATCCTAAACTCTGCAGACAATTTTCATCGAGGCAAAATTTATGGGAGGTTTATGGAGGACCTATCCCTCTCCAACAATCTCACAGCCCTAGCAGGCATCAATCAGCTCTAGAGGGCCCCGTCTATTTGCTGATGTCTCTTTGAGGCGCGCAACATCCTGCAACTCCTGCGAGTCTCGACACTCGTGTGACTCCTTCGGCGGCTGGGCCATGATCATGTCCTCTCCCTCAAGATTTCAACCACCTTCTTTGCCCGCATTACTGCTTGCGTGGTTGCTTCTCTAGTTCAGGCCTGATAAGGAGCAATAGGGATTGTTGTAGGTCTGAACCAGGGCCGGACGCAAAAAGTGGCTGCCGCTAATCACTCAAGCCAAGTGAGGTAAGCTTTCACCGTATACTCCGTTGTGTCCTCTGGGCGATTCATACAATGGTGACACTTGAATGTTTCTTTCTACTCAATCCAAAACAGGTACCTTCCGAAACACCTATGTCTGAAGAACTGCGTCAGAGAACGCTGTAGTGCCCTTTTTAGCCTTTCCTTAAAGAGGAGATTTGCTGCCGCGATTGTGGCGTGTTCAAGTTACCGTGGCCCTGAAAGGGCAACTAAAGGAATACAAGTGGGTTTTAGTCAGTAAATACTAGACACTACCTGCCGCTTTACCCAGAGCGGGGGGCTACATGTCTCTTTCTGATTATTGACGTTCATAATTTTATTTGATGTATCTCATTTACGTGTGTTCTATTGGCGGTCAGCAAAATAAATAAAATGAATAAATCTGGACGTAGGAAATACATTGTATATAACATATTTAATGGAGGTCATTTTCGTTTTGGCCTTTAATAATTTTATGTGAAAGTAAAATAAATGAGTTAGATGCTTTCAAACACAGAATTATTAGTTGCGTTTGCGCATTTTTACGAACTTGACGCGGGCGAAGTTGCATGCAACAGTCAGTTATTTTTATACTAGTCAAATCTGACCCGAAGCATGGTAACGTCAGTAATATTAATAAAGACCTTATGAAGGTTGAGTGCGGGACTAAACCAGTTTTAACCGAAACTCGTTTTATCCTAATGCCAACGACCAAGCAAATTATCGTTCGTCTGGTGCACTCCGATTTACAGTGTATTTATAGCCAGCGTCGGTACCGCAATAATGTACGGAGTGCTATCTATTATAGCTATCATTGTCATTATCGCGCTATCAGTGACCGTGTACCAAAAAACCACAAACGCAATATGCACCTCGCGAAGAAGATTAGAAGGCAAAACAGTCATAGTGACTGGAGGAACTGCAGGAATAGGTTTCCAAATAGCAACAGATTTAGCCCGCAGAGGAGCCAAAGTCATCATTGCCTGTCCCTTTGAAGATGAGGGCACAAACGCAAGGAAACAAATAATACAAGACTCTGAAAATGAAAATGTGGTTTTCAAATGCCTCGACTTAGCATCATTGAAGTCTGTGAGACAATTTGCAGCAGACATTCTAAAAACTGAAGACAGACTCGATATTTTATTGAACAATGCTGGAGTTGGGATCCCGGGGGATTTCCTGACGGCTGACGGAATTAATTTTATAATGCAAGTGAACTATTACGGAACATTCCTTCTAACTCTACTGCTTCTGCCACTATTAAAGAAGACGGGGAAACCAGCTGAGTCGAGTAGGATAATAACAACAGCGTCGTTTCTTCATATGTTTGGGAAGGTAGACATCAAAAGTTTGAACAGAACGAATTACTGGAATATAATTCGTATTTACGGTAACAGCAAGATTTGTCTTGTGTTATTCGCAAATGAGCTGACAAAGAGATTGAAGGACTCTCACGTTGTGATTAATAATGTGGATCCTGGATTAGTGGGTACTAGGATCTATCAATCCTGGAATAAGGTGTATGGTATGATTTTAATATTGGTGTGCCTATTGTTCTTCAAGACGCCGTGGCAAGGCGCGCAGACGGCTCTTCACGCTGCTTTGGATAAGAAGGCGGGAGAAGTGAGTGGAACATACTTCAAGAACTGTGAATCAGTAGGTGCAGTGAAACGTGCATATTGTGAAAAGACTGCTAAAGAACTCTGGGAAGAGTCTGTACGATTAGTGAAGTTAACAGAAGACGAAGTTGATCAGTGTTTTAAATCATTATAGCAGAAGTACAAAACTAATAATAAATGCAAGATAATTAATTGATTAAAATTTAAAAGACTAATAACGATGTTTGGTAAAATAAAACATACAATTTAAATGATACACCGAGATTTTTATTACATAAGTTTAGAAAGACTCCTTTACCAAAAATTAATTATGATTAATAATACAAAGTGCTTATTTACGTAATAACCAACACTGTTGCTGGTATTTTTTAAATTAATAATAAGCTCAAAACCACACAAATTATACATTAGATAATTTACGTTGAACACGCCACTGTCGCAGTGATAAGTTTTATTTTGAGGAGTGGTTAAATGCGATCTGGAGGTGGAGATCTACCCATCTTGGATAGAGCATTATCGTGTTTTAGTAAAGGTAATTGGCGACAGTAACCTCTTTCACCTGGCCTAGATTTTGAAGTCAGAAAGCAGTTTCTCCTTTTACAAAGCAATAATATGAACGAAACATATAGCGGAAAGTGTGAGGGAGATGCGATCATCAAGCTCTGGCCACCGCAGGAGGATTCTGAGCATTGGATATCACAGGAATACTCCCGCCTACTGCAGATGCAGGTTTGTGGACGCCAAACAAAGAGGACAAGACACGGCGGACGGTGCGGTGTATTCCACGCGCACATCAAAGAAATGTCAGTGAAATGGACGGAGTCTGTTAATACCGATGACTGCCAGAATGGCGGTATAGTTCTAAAGAGTCACCGCGAAACTGGAAAGCAAAAAATTAAAAACTGTTTTTCTATGCATCACCCAGCGGCTGACTGGTAGAAAATGTCTAAGGCATTAAGTCCGCCTCTGTACTTTTATGTGTGTTGTATCCGTATAATTTTGCATGTAACAAATAATAATAATAAACATTTATTTATTATTACACAGAAACACACGAAACACAAACAAAAACATACTAATAACATTCATTAGCTCATTGAATGCGCGAATCCACGCGAGACAATCGCTTTTTAATTGTGTCTCTAATTACGGCATACGAAAGGTTAATTCATTGCAGTTACATAGCTGACATCACATTAAATAAATAAATCATAAAACTTGAAAACATCAGATTACAATTTAATTAAAAACTAAACCAATTTGAATGAATACATTAAATTAAATTAAATATTAAATAAATTAAACAATAAAATTGTTAAAATGGTAAAGCATTTGATTAAGCCTTTGTGGTAGAACGTGCCGAGACTAAATGTTTAAACCTAAGACCATGTAATAAACGTGCCTACCATGTTCTAACAAATAAATAATTATGATTATGAAGCATAACTTTTTCAAACACCTTACTGAAAACCGGCAATACTGATACAGGTCTGTAATTATTAGTATCATTATGGTCACCGGATTTAAAAAGTGGTATAAACTTAGTGTATTTCATTATATCTAAAAAGACTCCTTGGTCTACACGCAAATTAAATATAAAAGATATGTTTCCAGCTTGGT
Organism: Mythimna pallens; assembly: GCA_961205895.1. Taxonomy (NCBI): domain Eukaryota; kingdom Metazoa; phylum Arthropoda; class Insecta; order Lepidoptera; family Noctuidae; genus Mythimna; species Mythimna pallens. The sequence goes on along the minus strand of OY540827.1, from coordinate 25,690,520 downwards.
CTATTTTTTTTTTCAAAATCTAGTTCTGATATTGGCATCCATCAGGAATCGAGGGAACTCCTCAAATATTATAGGCAACCATATAGTGATTTTTTTGGTATTTTCATCGAGGACTACATTTACAGGATTTACAGTCAAAAAGTAAATTTGATCAAGTGGAACTGATGAAGAAGACCAGAAATGGCCAACGGAACTTTATATTCACATAGATCACAATGTTATGCGACTATACAATACAATAGACAATAGAATTAAATTAATGGTTCTGAATAGTTATGTCGAAAATGGAATCATTGAAGTGATCTGATGAAGATGATGATGGAGCCGGAAGATAGGCACCGGAATTCCCTACTTAATCAATGTATCCTAGCCGTTGGGCTTATTAGAAGTTTCATGAGATGCGAGTTGGCTATGTATATGTACTAACGAACTGATAGGATGATGGAGCCCGAAGGTTCAAGGTGGACACGGGAACTTCACGGGAAAAATAAAACAATGTATCCTAGCAGTGTTTGAGTTAATTGGAATTGTCATGAGAAATAATTACTCTGGCTATAAAACATTTTTACAAAAAATAAATAACCGACTTCGCTAAAAAAAAAACACTAAAACGATCAAAATAACTATAATTACGGAAGTCGATGTTAAATAAGAAACAAACAATTTCGAGAAACACCGACTTCAAAAATTAAAGTTATTTTGATCGTTTTATTGTTTTTTCATTGAACTCGGTTGTTTTTTTTTTTATAAAAACTTTTTCATTACTACTGACGGTACGGAAAAATTCATGCGCTAGTCGAACTTGCACTTTTTTCCATGTTCTATATTGCTTTACTTTGATATTATTGTGTGACAGGATTCTGCCGAACCTGTTCAATTAACTAAAAGTTATCAGTCATCTTCGTTATTATAATTTAACCGCAGAGGTTACTGGGTCGTCGTCACTCGCGGAATGACTCGACAGATGTCTGACGTAGATATATGCGTGGATTACCCACCGCGGCGTCACGTACAGTCGCATGGCGTGGCGTCGCGTGGCGTGGATCAGGAGTAGTTCTACAAGACTAGTTTCCATATAAAATGTACGGAGACCGACGCGCCCAGATCGACGTGTGTGGCATACGTATGCGCAGTGTAGTTCTACCTTAATAATCTCATATCTACACGGTGGAGGTGTGCCCCGCTTGGGCAGAACAACGCCGTGTCCTCGTGGGGGCGATCGGCGGCGACGATCTCTTGCGCCGGGCCGGGCCGCCGGTACCAAGTACAGGCCATGGTCCGAAGCGAGGAGGAGTGGCAAGCGGTCGCCTCCTTCTGCGAAGCAGTAATGCTAGCAAAGGAGGCGGCCGATCGCGTGAGGCAACGGTCCTCACGCCCCTACTGCCGCCGGGATTTCGATCCCGATTTCCGGCCACCGTAGGCGCGGGATTGCGGACGGCGAGCAATGGGTGGCTCGCCGTCCGATCGTTCGGTAACCGTCCGGACCGAGCCCAAGTCATCGACGGCGCGTACTGTTCCACGCACGCCTCAAGATGTCAGCAAATCGTAGGGGCCCAACAGGGTCAAAGCCTACTGGGGCCACGGGTAGTGTGAAAGTGAAACCCGGGGCCCTGGGACGAAGGCAAAGAAGGAACAGGAGTGGGTTTTTAGTCAGTAAAAGTCTGACACTTTTTCGCGCTCCGCCTAAGAGCGAGATTTGTCATAAGATGATTTCCCCACCTAAAAAAAAATCTCATAAATTAGGTTTTAATTTTAGCTCGATACCTCCGCGCATTCCCGAGATAAGGGAGAGATAATAAGGATCTTGCCTGTCATAAGACAGAAAGATAAACGGACAACAAAGTGATCCTTTAAGAATTTTCTTTTTCCCTTTTGAGGTACGGAACCATCCAAATATAACCATCTTAACGTTGTGCACAAATAACGTCATCAAAAGTCTTTAATTCTTAAAATGGTAAAGGTAAGTGTAAGATGATTCCATATACTATTTTCAACATGCAAATGTATCCTAGAATAAAATTTGGTTTTAGTCCAATTGAGAACCGAGATGATTGTGACAGCAATACCTAATATTTTATTTATAGGCAGGTACTGGTTCGTCAGGCATTTCAACCGTAACTACTTTGTCAAGGCTAAATCACATCTCAAAAAAAAATATCACGGATGTATTTTGGTAATCTATTCGAAAAATAATAATATATAATTCCATATAATGCGTGATAAAGACGATTTCATCGATTCTTCAACGGATTTGAGGTATTTTTCAATTTAACGCTTATTTAATGTAATTGATTTCTTTAATCTATGTTTTTAAAAGCCATTTGAATGCTTTGTACCTACTTTGAACGGAACTTATTTACAAAATAAAAGAAAAAAAAACTGACGAATTGAGAACCTTCTTTTTTTATGCTTAGTAGTGTAGATTAGGTTAGTTTTAGATTGAGTACTGCTACTGGTAGGGGAGGCCCATGTACAGCTGTGGACGTCTTTCAGCTGAATTGATGATGATAATTACTGCTACTGATTTGGTTTTGACGTTATGAATTTGAATAGTTAATGTGTTGTTACACTTGTGCAAGTCTTAACTTGCGCAAGTATACTGTACATTGGATATTCTTTTGTTTCCTAACGAATTTCAATTTGCAGAAGTTTTGATAAATTCAGGCCAACTTACGTGTGAATCTAACCAAGAACTATATTTATTTACACTGCTCTAGCGGGAAACTACTCCCGGGATAAAAAGTATCATGTGCTATTGACATCATTATTGTAGCGACATCTATGGCGTCACATAAGAACTAATCCTGCAACGCGCAATCAAAGTTCTCCGCGCGATTAGAACATATAGAACAGCCCGAAATCATCTATCGGGCAGCTGCCCACCAGACATAACACCCGTCTGGTCGGAGGATCCTCCCTTTTCAACGGAGGTTTGCGGGACTTTACTCTCTGTTCCGCTTACCTCCAAATTATCATTAGGACCCGTGCACCCATTTTACCAAAATTTGTTCCGAAGTTTGAATGTAAAGGACTAACAAACACACTCACAAATACATACATACACACGTTCGCCTTTATACTATTATAATTAGTGTGATTTAATTATTTTTGCACACAGAAGTACTAAGGTGGCCTTTTCTACATGTCAACCTCCTGAGTCCTTTTAATTGATCTAATGTCCCCCTATATTACCCGTAGTCGCCTTATATCTACCAACTGGGGAGCAGCACCCGATGTTCTTCGCACAACTGGCATGTCTTTATGCCTCTCTGCTGGTGAATTCGCGTGCCCCGTGTGGCACCGATCAGTACACGCAAAACAAGTAGACATCACCTTGAATGAGACGTGTCGAATTATATCGCGATGCCTTAAACAGACTCCGCTTAATAAGCCTTATCCGTTGGCTGGTATTGCTCCACCTGCTGTACGTAGGGATGTCGCGTGCGCGATTGAAAAGAAAATTCAAGAGTCCGATTCCCGACATCCCCTCTTCGAACACAAAACAGCCCAAAGTAGGCTTAAGAGTCGGAAGAGCTTCCTGCGTAGCACACAGGCTATCGATGACCCGCCTCCCAAAGAAAGAATAAAGATTTGGGAAGAGCATCACCTACCACCATCTGACTTCTTGAAACCCCAAGAACATCTCCCGCCTGGGCGCGATTTGCAGTGGCTTATATGGAAAGCACTAAATCGGTTGCGAACCCAGGTAGGCCGCTGCAAACACAACTTGGCAAAATGGGGTTTTATAGACCCATCGGATATTCAATGTGACTGCGGTGCTCCTGTTCAAAACATGAGCCACATACTAGAATGCCCCAAGTGCCCATACACCTGCTCTCTGGAGGATTTGATGAGTGCTACCGATGCTGCTATTAATGTAGCCACCTATTGGGCCCAAACAGTTTGACGAGTTTACCATCGAATCGAAAAGAAGAAGACCCGTAGTTATGCACACGGAATCGACGCAACACGTTTTCTTAATCCGTTTTCCCCCGTCAACCGTCAAGCTATCATTAATTCGATATAAAATTGCCGTATCGAAAACATTTTTACGAGTAATTGATTCTACGTCAAACTAAAAACGTCCACAACTTGAAGTATCTATTATAATACAAACATGTTGTTAGAGTTACTATTAGTGATTGCTATTGTTCTTTTAATATACCAACGTTGGGTTAAAAGAGATGTGTATACATTAGGGAAACAACTGAATTCTGGAGTATGGACGTTACCTTTTATCGGGCACAGTTATTTGTTCTTCGGTGATAATCACAGTAAGTACCAATCAAGACTGTTTACATTAACACTTTTTCCTATTTCCCATTTTAAGTATCTGCTGTAGCTTCGAGAATCGATCCCTGTGGGACTCATTTTTGTTCCTAGAGATTTCTGTTCAGTAATATTGAAACGATTATCTAGTGGGGATTCCGATAATAATCAACCCATGGGATGCGAAAAGAATTACACCTGTTAGGCCATTAGAATGTTTGAAGAAAACCCGTGCCTGCTACACACATCTTTCAGCTAAAATGATGAATGTTGAACAACTTAATATTTGCGACCCTTTGCTTCTCCCTCAAAAATTATGTTATTATTTTCACACTGGTAAACTGGAGGACACGGACTCCTTCAATCCGATTTATTATTACTAGCGTCAAAGGTTTCTATAATATTGTGTACTTGTATTAAGCCAATTAGTAATGTTATATAATATTTGCAGCACGAATGAAAGCCTTCCAAATTCTCGGCCGCGACGCCATAAGTAAAGAGAATGGTTTATCGTCATTGTGGCACGGAAAGTATTTATACACAAGTAAGTCATTAATATTATATGATAGCTTGACATGAGCCTCTGGATCATTGTGCAGTCCGCCCGCACAATGATCCAGATACGCAATTTTTTTATTCTAACTAATTGATAGATTTTGTTGGCCTGAAATTGTGTAGAACCAAAACGGAGTACTTGTTCTGCGATTTCGGCGGTCTCTCCAATCTAGTGCCTTTAGCTCTCGCCGGAACGCCCATACCGATCTGTTCCGCCTTTCGGTACCTCTGGCCACTCGTCCAAGGGAATGGTGAAGTAGACCGGGACGTAACACATCGGATCAACGCAGGATGGATGAAATGGCGACAGGTCACAGGAACAACTTATGACCCACGGATGCCCCTCAAGTTGAAGGGTAAAATCTACAATTCCGTGATAAGGCCTGTCATACTGTATGGATCAGAATGTTGGGCTGTGAAAGAGACGGATGAAAAAAGATTGCACGTAGCGGAGATGAGAATGTTAAGATGGATGTGTGGTGTGACACAAGAATGGATAAAGTGAGAAATGAGTATATTAGGGGAAGTTTGAAAGTGGCGCCAGCGACTGAAAAGTTGAAAGGGAATCGTTTATCTTGGTATGGTCATGTGAAGAGGAGGTATGAAGCGCATGTTGCTAAAAGAGTTTTGAATTTACATGTGGATGGATGGAGAGGGAGAGGGAGGCCAAAGAAAAGATGGATGGATTGTGTGAGAAGTGATATGAAAGAAACGGGAGTTAGTGATAGCGTGACGAGTGTTGCGCCGACCCCAAATAAGACGGGACACGGGCTGGAAGATGAGATGATGATGATGATAGATTTATTAACTTGTGTAGAAAAAAGGACAGTTTACTCGTTTTTATGTATAAATGTCCAAAAAAATCAAATCTACCATACTTAGGTTGTAAAATTTACTACCTTCCTCGAGTTTCTAATCTATTAGCTAAGCACCACCTCTAATGATAATTTGACTGTACGTGGGACACTCAGAAAGTTTTGAGAAAATTAAAACCTAACTTATATGAATATAATATTTTTATTAAATATTTTCAAAGAACTCTCCACCAGCCTCTAAGCTTCGGTGAGGTTGTGCGGCACCCAGCGGCAAACTATCCTCCTCACGCGAAGGTGCTCGTGTAATTTTTTTTTTCTCTTTATTTTTTATTAGGAACTTTTATACGAATGTACATGCCAGTCCCATCCAGTGTAAAATCTTGTGAACGCTTCCCGAACCAATTTGCAATGTATGCTGAATCTCTTTGTATTTACATAATTCGCCTGTTTCCTTGAATTTTTTTTTTAATGCTAGCACTCTTTCTTCCGTGACAGTCGTCGTAGGGCGACCACTCCTTTGTTCATCCCCCAAAGTAAGGTGACCGCGCTTGAACTCGCTATACCAGCGGTAGATTGTTGCTTTTGAAGGTCTTTCATCCATAAAAGTAATTTGAAGTCGATCAAATGACTCATCAGATTTTAGGCTACATTTAAAATCAAAGATATTTTTTTTGCGAGGGCGCACATCGATTGCTTCTACGCTATTCTGCGCAAGCGATGCGCGTCAATGCTGAGCAGAGTGCGGGCTAGTCGTAACATCGTTTTAAGTATGACAGCCAGTAGAGTAGACTGCCTGTACATGAATCGTTGTATTAGTGCTCACATGAGTATTGATACCTCGATTCATGGGTGAGGCAGGGGGCGAGTAGATTAAGGTTGTATTACTAACACTAGTTTTAAGTTTTTTATACTACTAACAAATTGGATCCAAGTTATCTTTAAAAAACTTTTATTTTTAAATGAGACATGATAATTTGATTTGTCTCTTGAAAAAATGAGGAGGGAAATTCAAAATTCGAACAATGGTATTTTTACTTTTAAATAACCAAAGTTTTCATAAAAATGACAAGTGGCCAGTGTCATATACACAAAATCTTTTATTCGCAAAACTTTCTGAGTGGCCTGTTATAGTAAAATTTTATCACAAACCAAACTAATTGTTTTAAAAATAAATCCGACATCAGATATTTTTTGTTTTTCGTTTAATCCGAAAAAGTTTGATAATATTTACGATGGAGATAAAAAAAAATAGGCAGTATAACATTTAGATTGCCAAATCCCCTCTTCTCTCATCCCCTTGCCAAATCGGTCGAAGCGAACTTCTGTGGGCCCTCATTGCCTCCGCTGGTAAAACCTGATGGGACACTGGCTCACTCGGCGAGAGAGAAAGCAGGTCTCTTTGCATCTCTCTTCGCCCATAATTCTCGTCTTGATACTAGCAGTGCTACTCCACCGAATCTACCTCACTGCAACACCTCGATGCCCGAGGTTCGCATAAGGAACAGAGAAGTTTTGAGAGCACTGTGTCGTCTAGACGTGAATAAAGCTAGTGGACCAGATGGTATACCAGCAATAGTTCTCAAGGCATGTGCACCCGAGTTGTCTCCTGTATTGACGCGCTTGTATCGCCTCTCATTTAGGACTGGTATAGTGCCCAAATCCTGGAAGCTTGCCAACGTGCAACCCGTGCCCAAAAAGGGCAGTCGTGCCGATCCCGCCAACTATCGGCCGATTTCAATAACCTCCATACTCTGCAAGATTATGGAGCGTGTATTGAACTCGCGCCTCATGGCATACCTGGAAGGTAACGATCTCCTCAGTGACCGACAATACGGGTTTCGCCACAATCGGTCTACTGGGGACCTACTAGTGTATACCACTCACATATGGGGCGAGGCCCTCGAGAAGAATGGAAAAGCAATTGCTGTCTCCTTAGACGTTTCGAAGGCCTTCGACAGGGTATGGCACGCCAGTCTTTTGAGTAAGCTTCTAGCGTACGGCATTTCCCCTGGTCTGATTAACTGGGTAAAAGACTTCCTGAGTGAACGGTCTCTCCGAGTTGTTGTCGATGGATGCTCATCAGAGCCCATGACCACTAATGCCGGAGTTCCTCAGGGGTCAGTTCTCTCTGCAACTCTTTTCCTGCTGCATATTAATGATCTGCTGATGCCCGGTATCTATGGGTATGCAGATGATAGCACAGTTGTAGAGAGATACCTTCCGGGTGCTCGGGCTAGTAAGGAACTAATCCGGTCCGAACGAGAGGCTATGGTGGAGCGTACGAATGTCTCTCTTCAGACAGTCTCCAAGTGGGGTGAAACCAACCTGGTAGAATTCAACGCCGCCAAAACACAAGCATGTCTGTTCACCGCCAAAAGGAGTCCGTTCACCTTGGCTCCTGCTTTTCGGAATGTATCCCTGGAGTGCACCGACCGCCTTCAGCTCTTGGGTGTCGAAATTTCTTCTGACCTCAATTTCGGGCGGTTCATTGAGTCCAAAGCCAAGGTAGCTGCTAGAAAGCTAGGCGTTCTTGCAAAGGTCCGGCGGTACTTCACACCGGGTCAGCTTCTAATGTTATACAAAGCACAGGTCCGATCGTGTGTGGAGTACTGCAGTCATATATGGGCTGGTGCTGCAAAATGCCATCTGGCAGCTTTGGACTCAGTAGAAAGGCGTGCGAAGAGGCTAATTGGGGATCCAGATTTGGTTAAGTCCAATCTACAAAGCCTCGAGCACAGGCGCAGGGTAGCCAGCCTATCGGTGTTTTACAGGTTGCATTTTGGAGAGTGTGCGCGGGAATTGCATGACCTGATTCCGCCATCTCCTTTCTACCATCGGACAACCCGACGTACGCCGAGTATCCACCCTTACGTTGTTGAAACACCAACGGTCCGAACTAAGCGATTTGCTTCGTCGTTTATACCGCGTACATCGAGGGACTGGAACAATTTGCCTGCTGCTGTCTTCCCGTCCAACTATAATTTAGGTGCCTTCAAGGCTAGAGTGAATAGGCTCTTAATAAACTAGTGCGCCTCACCATCAATGATTGCATCACTGCTTACCATCAGGTGGGATCGCAGTCAAGCACTGGTTTATAGCGAATTAAAAAAAAAAAAAAATAGATTAGATGTCGTATTCTATTAGGATTAAGATGAAACCGGATTGAATAAAAATAAAATGCAGCACTAGACTCACCAGGTCACGACACGATGACGTCCGATTGAGATTAACATTTTCATAATTGTGTTTTCGTTTTTTTTTTGTGTACGATTACAAATCCAATATCATCCATTATGCTTTTTATTTTCTGTCGAACAATGCACAGTTTGAACTACATTATATCTAATCCTGGCCGCTCAAAAGGGCCACACGGCCACATGCGACATTTGCGACTGTCGCTACCTGAAGCAGGAAACGGCTGCATCATCATCATCATTTCAGCCGAAAGACGTACACTGTCCAGTGTTGCCATAACGACCAGTCATGTGCGTCTTACATCCATCGGCTTCCGCGACTCTCACCGGCCATCGGTCCACTTTGTGGAAGACCTTACAACGCTGCGTCTCCCGGTACGTAGTCGCCTCTTCGGCCATCATGTTCTACGAGCAATGTGCCCTGACTACTGCCACTTAAGTTTGGCGATTCTTTGGGAAAGAAACAAAAAGAAAGAAAAATATTTTATTTGGCACACAATAGATACGGCTATGTCGGTAACCTTGTTCTCCTGCGGATATCTTCATTTCTGATGATCACGCAAGAAAACTCCGAGCATAGCTTTTTTAACCCATGCTTAATGAAATTGAATTTCTGATATAAATAATTCTATATCCATATTCATTATTCTAATCTACGTTAAAAACGGGCCACGTGCATGTTTTGCTTTTGACTCGAAATTATTAACTGAAGCGGGAGTCTGAGAGAGTGGCTACAAGTAGCAAGCAGCGACGATTTGTAGCGTGTGGAGAATTCTGGTGTTATCGTGTGCGGCGAGTCTTAAAGCAATGTATAAAATTAAAGGTTTTTCCTTTAATTTTATACATTGCTTTAAGACTGCGCATTGGTGGCGCGTTTTGTGATAGTCCATATGCGACCAGACTTTGATGAGCATTCATCATTATCATTTCAGCCGAAAGACGTCCACTGCTGGACATAGGCATCCCCCAAGTGTCACCACAATGAACGGTCCTGTGCGTCTCGCATCCATCGGACTCCCGCAACCGTTACCAAGTCATCGGTCCACCTTGTAGGAGGCCTTCCAACGCTACGTCTTCCGGTTCGTGGTCGCCATTCCAGAACCTTTCGGCCTCAACGGCCATCCGTTCTGCGAGCAATGTGTCCTGCCCATTGCCACTCAAGAAATAATGATGAGCATTAAGGAAGGATTTTTGAAAGCATTTCCTTAGATGAGATTAATCGTCGTTAAAATCTTGTATTGGGTGTACTGTTTATTTTAATATGAATTCTATTTACAGTGGTTGCAGATCCCGATGCTGCCGAGTTACTTTTGAAGAGTTGCCTTGAGAAAGATGACATTATGAAGATGGCTACCCTATTTGTTGGCAATGGATCCATATTTGCTCCAGGTAAAATAAACGAATTGTGTGATAAATGACAATAAAAAAAAACAATAATAATTTATCATTATCAATTTATAATTTTAGTGCCAATCTGGCGACCGCGTCGAAAAGTTTTGGCTCCTGGCTTCAGCGTGAAATACTTGAAACACTTCATGTCAATATTCGCAAAAGAAAGTAATGTTATGGTGGACAATATGAAGAATATAGCAAGAACTGGTCCGCTATCCGCATTCAAATACTTTACTTCTTATACCATGGACGCAATTGCAGGTATACATATACAATGATATAATTAAAAACGTTTTGTCTTTAAAAAATGTTGCTATGTACGTGTCATCAAAAGACAAGGCGTTTATAATGGTTCGTTGAACGACGTAATAGTTCTGTTCTGTCGACCTAACGCTAGTGGGCCATAAGAATTTGCCATGCCATAATATAATGAATGATCAATGTTGAGCTAATCCAGAGAATCTAATCGGAGAATAATCCAACTGATACTGGTTTACCACCAACGTAAAAGAGAACCTTATGTCAGTAATATACAATGAAAAAAAAGGGATCGGTCAAGTGCGAGTCGAACTTGCGCACGAAGGGTTCCGTACCATTATCTATTACATTATAAGACCGATTATAATAATTATGTTATTAATATCGAGCAAAAAAATCATGTTTATTGTATGAGAGCTCCATATAAATTTTATTTTATTCTGTTTTTAGTTATTTGTTGTTATAGCGGTAATAGAAATACGTCATCTGTAAAAATTTCAACTGCCTAGCTATCACGGTGTATGAGATACAGCCTGGTGACAGATAGACTGATATTGAAGTCAAGGGGTCCCGTTTCTACCCTTGAGTACAGAACCCTAAAAAACTGGTTTGTTCATGTCAACCTTCATAAAAAAAGATTGAATTACAGAATCAACCCTAGGCTACAAAATGGGTACCCAAAAAGGTACGAACCAGCCCTTCTTAAAAGCATTTGATGAGGGGTTAGCAAAGTGCGCAAAACGTCTTTGCCAGCCCTGGCTACACAGTGACCTTATTTATACCAATCTACCCGTATACGCACGATTGCTGAAGAACAAACAGTATCTGTGGGATTTCATAAAGGAGGTAATCAAACTATTTCTTCTTATTTGAAAAGTAATTTTAAATTCATTAGTGAGCAGTTTATCACTGAATCAAAGCACTGAAAAAAAACAGTTTGAGGAGTCGGATTAACGGGGAAAGGGGTCGTTACGATGAATATTTTAAAAGTATACTATGTGAGTTCGACAAATGGATGTGCGTTAATCGCACATCCATTAAAAGGCGGCGGGAGCTCCGCTCCGCTTCGCTCCCGCCTTAGCCTTCTAACCTACACTGTCCATGACAGGGTGCCCTAAAATATGCTCTTCAATTCAAATCACACTAGAATAATGACGAGGTTCAGGGTGTCGGACCAACGTGCATTTGAAATAAGGTGATTCGCATTACAGTTTTGTCGCAATAGCGTTAATCGCACATCCATTTGTAGAGCACACGTAGTGAACTCATATTTTAACAACTAAATCTTTTAACCTGCAGTTTCAATCGTGTTTAAAATATTTTGTCATTATACTGGGATAGATAGAATCTTATGTCTTAATTTAGATCATATCCTCTCCGTGTGCCAAGTTATAAACACTCGCTGTTTGGGAATGTTTATTATTTAAATTAATCTGAATTAGGTACATACAACAGGTAAAAAGTAGGCACTTTATCATTTGAATTATAATCCGAATTCCAACTTGATCAGTCTATTAAATTCAGAGCAAATTGCTGTGATACATGTGATCCTATAATTATGTTTTTTTTTTTATTTGGACCAAAAAAATATAGGATAATTATATGAATGTAGGTGATTTTTTAAAATTCCAGGTGATAAAAACTAAAAGAACAGAAATGATAGAAAAAAAGGATATTGAAGAAGACAATGAAAGTACGTTCCTATAAATCATACATAATAAATTATAATAAGTAGCGTTTTCTATTTTATGCCTTGTATTTTTATCAAACAGAATAACATTGTCGCTACATAATAGTATGAGACAGCAGGAGTTACCGTGTTCATTACATCCACAATTGAATTAATAGCAATCAAAATTATGAATTTGCTCTTGCCAGATTCGCCAAATGGTAACTTACAGACATTTCTGGAGAGTTTAATAAGGTTGTCAGGCGATGATGAAGGGTATACAGAGACAGAAATTATAGAAGAGCTCATGGTTATCATGATAGCTGGCAACGACACTTCAGCAGTCGGAGCATCTTTCATATCCGTTCTGCTTTCAAGACATCCTGAAGTACAGGAGAAAATTTATAATGAGTAAGATTCTTAAGATTATAATAACAGATATAAACTTGTTATTCGAAATCAATACAGAGACTAACATTTGTGACACCTCACTTGATGCTTTTATTATTTTATGTATAACCTAAGTAAATACAATCAGTACGGATTCGAATAGCATATCAGGCACGACAGATGAATGAGATGAGATTGATTTCATCTCATTCATCTCATTAGTTTTAATAGCTTTTCCATTTGTATTTTTTAATCGGTATTGCTGAAATATAGCTATCTTTATAATCTTTAATCTTGGTTTATCTTAATCTCACCCAATACAAAAATGAAGCCGCTTTTTATGCCTGTCTTTGTATAATGCTCTGTTCTTCTAAACTGTGTAATTAAAATTGATGTAGCGTTCACGCAATTAGCGCTAGATTTATAGTTATCTGAAGGAGCAAGGTCGGATTTCTAATTAGTAACATAAATTAAGAGAATGTCTGTTTCAGGTTACAACAAGTGTTCATTGACTCCGACAGGCTCGTCACTTTCGAGGACTTGCCCCGTCTCAAATACCTGGATGCAGTGATCCGGGAGACGCTGCGACTGTACCCTCCTGTACCCGTCATTACGAGGAAAGTTGAGAAGGATGTTGTTTTACGTAAGTTTGCGTATATACTAAAAAGAGAAAAGAAAAAAAAAAAAAAAAACATATTTGTTACTAAAACTGCCTTAAAGCAGATAGTGGTTATCTTTTAAAATGCTGACGAAGAATAAAAAACCAATACAGGTTTTAAAATACCAAACTCAGCATAATGAATATAATGCAAACAAAAAATTTCTGTCTTCATTCAGTTCAAAAGAGCGCCTACAGCAGAGAATATGCAAAATGCTCAAACGCGATTAGGAAAACCGTTGGACGCGGTAAAATATGAGTGATCCTCAATAATAAGAGAACAACTGAACCCATTGTAGCCGCTTTTAAACATTTTTAACAAACAACTTCAGAATAAGCTTTTAAAAATGTATTTTTCATTGTTGTATTAACAGCCTGTGGCATCAAACTGGTACCCGGTACCGGAGTCATAGTAAACATCTGGGCGCTACACCGCAACCCTCGGTACTGGGGAGACGACGCAGAGCTGTTTCGACCTGAACGGTTCCTCGATACACCACTCACGCATCCAGCTGCCTTTATGCCCTTCAGCCATGGACCAAGGAACTGTGTTGGTGAGAGGATAGTTTCGTCATATTCTTGTGGCACTAAGTTATATCATAAAACCTCCTGCAAAAGCATAATATTAAACAGCCTCGACGAGTCATGACATTAAATAACGTCAGGCGCACCATACGTTAGTTTGGGATGATACCAAATATTTTGGGTCATTGATCCTCATTATTTTTTCTTTTCTGTTTGCAAATATTGTTTCAATTACTTCATTAGTAAACTCTTATAGAATTTGAGTTTATTGTGGAGTAGAAAAGAAGCCAATATAGGTACTATTAACTTCTCTAGCCCTCCCAAAAAATTTGCTAAATTAAAACATATTTTTTTTTTAAAAAAAAAAGGTTGCATTTGTTACTATTAACAGACAAGAAGATGATTTTTATTTATTTAAGGATCACCAACAAGTGTTACAAAAAAAAAACTTAAAAATAAAAATTGGTACCCGTAACCTACCCCCCTAGCCAAGTTACAATCGTATCGTTCGGGCTGGACGCTTCGAGTAGGCCACGCCTCCGATTCCTTTGTTCTGACGTCATCTCAACGCTCAGTCACGTGGTCTGAACAAAGGAATTGGAGGCGTGGCCTACTCGAAGCGTTTGGCGTGAACGATACGATTGTAACTTGGCTAGGGGGGCTAGTCCTATAATGCACACTCAATTATAGGCAATCACAGCTTATGCATAAACGAGCGAATATGGCTCTAAATAATTATGATGATGGATGATAATAATACTGGTCTAATTCAATTTGTGAAGCGATTTCTAGACACAATAAGTAATTACGTTTATTTTATACTTTGTCATAGGTTACCAGTACGCTATGATGTCATTAAAGACGGTGATATCTACAGTATTGAGACGGTACAGGATTCTTCCAGCTACTCCACTAAACAGCAAGTCTGAGTACCCACCATTGCGTCTCAAATTTGATTTGATGATGAAAGATGAAGACGACTTCCAAATACAAATAGAATCTAGGCGTTAACAACTAATAAATAGTATTCATATGTACGTAGTTTTATTAAAGTACTTACTACTACCAAAGAACACTAATGTATAGAAGTCAATCTACATACAAAGCACGATTGAGCAACGCACACATAGACACCGCTCACGGACACGATATCTCGGAGCGCTTGAGACACGCATCTGTGAACATTTTTGTGCAATTTTTGAGGAAAAAAAAGTTTAACTGTTCATTGGACAGTTGTTTAAATTTAACATTAAATTATGAATTAATGTTTAAAAGCTACCAGTTGTTTCAGAGAGGTAATAAGGTATTTGCTTGTATTTTGATGGTTCGTTTTAATGTAACACAGAACAATTAGGTAGGTAGGTAGGTAAGCGCCCGTAGGTAAACAGTTAAGATAGGAACTGCCCCCCTAGCCAAGTTACAATCGTATCGTTCGCGCTGAACGCTTCGAGTAGACCACGCCTCCGATTCCTTTGTTTTGACGTCATCTCAACGCTCGGTCACGTGGTCCGAACAAAGGAATTGGAGGCGTGGCCTACTCGAAGCGTTTGGCTTGAACGATACGATTGTAACTTGGCTAGGGGGGCTGTTCGCCGCCGCCACCGCGGCTCCAGGGCGCGCGCGACTCTCGCGCCAAGATAACCCTAGCGCGACCGTCGGGCGTAGGTATGAAAAGTGAAGTACATATATGAGATACTTCTGTACCTATCTACTTTGTGCTACTACTATAAGTGTTTACTGATTGTTGAATTTTATATCCCACAGTTGGGCTAACTCATCACTTACAGTTCTGTTCATCCACGTCTAATGCGAACCAGTGATTTTTAAAAATACATGCTCTAAGATTTACTATATTCTTTAAATACTCAACTAATTGTAGGTCTACCAGATAATTTAGATAAGGTTCAGTTTTATACTTATACAAATATATTTGAAATACGGCGAGAACTTTGGATTGCAGTGTAATCAAAGCCTAGTATTATTGGTGAGAAAAAAAATCCCACGAAATATTTTTTAAATTTCATAAAAAAATGGTTGTAATACAGCAATATTAAATAAATTAGCCTTAAGCATAGGCGTAAGGTAGCCAGCCTTTCGGTGTTTTACAGAATGCATTTTGGAGAGTGCGCGGGAATTGCATGTCATGATTCCACCATCTCATTTCTACCATCGGAAAACCCGACTAACGGCGAGTATCCACCCTTACGTTGTTTAAACCTCTACGGTCCGGACCAAGCGTTTCACCTCGTCGTTTTTTTTTTATTATCATTATTGATAGGCTCGCGTTTGACCACTATCTCACCTGATGGTAAGCGATGATGTGGCCGACGATGGAGCACGCTTGCCTAGAAGTAACCTATTCACTCTTGACTTTATACCGCAAACATCGAGGGACTGGAACAACTTGCCTGCTGCGGTCTTCCCGTCCGATCAAAATTTAGGTGTCTTTTGAAAAAATTTGGACGGTCATTAAGATTTTACTTAAAAGATTTGGAGTGGAACTCACGATACCAGAACACAAGTTATTTAGGGCAAGATCAGAACCTCTTCCAGAAATGTTACAAATGTTAAAATAAATAACTTTATTTTAACACTTGTACGAATTTATTTAAATGTGTAAAGTCCATCAAAATGACTCAAACCAGGAGGTGTGTAACAAACAGTTGGATCACTTTCCCGGCTCCAGTTTATAGCACTCAGGTTAAAATCACCCACTAGTCTATACATCTTTTTTTTTTTTTCCGGTGGGAAAATCATCTTATGACATCCCCCGCTCTTGGGCGGGGCGGGAGATAGTGTCAGACTTTTACTGACTAAAAACCCACTCCTGTTCCTTCGTTGCCTTTCGTACCAGGGCCGAGTCTTCCTTTCAGAATCAGACCCTTGGCCCCAGTAGGCTTCGACCCTGCTGGGCCCCTACAGTTGCTGACATCTCCTTGAGGCGCGCGTGGAACAGCACGCGCCGTTGACAACTTGAGCTTGGTCCGGACGGTTACCGGACGGTCGGACGGCAAGCCACCCATTGCTCGCCGTCCGCAAGCCCGCGCCTACGGTGGCCGGAAATCGGGATCGGAATACTAGTCTATACATCTACGTTCCAAAATTGAGCTACAAGAATCTAAAAAATATTCCAATATCAATCGAGCTACAGGTGGTGGTAAGTATATGGTGCACAGAGCTATTTGACGTATTGATTTTGTAATAGGTGCTTCAACGGCAATCCAGAAATCTTCACACTGGCTCTCCCAGCGAAACATGCGTTTTGAGTTTATTTCCTTCAAAACGGCAATCAAAACCCTGTCTCATCTTTTTTCTTACTATCTCTATTCAATCTATAAACAACGTATCTATTGTCAACCAGCTCTGCACTCATGACTGAATCTTTTAACCATGTTTCGGTTCAAATTACAATATTAGAAGACTCACAAGATAGCTGACGGCAAAAACTGTGTGTTTTTGTTCGCAAACCTCGCGTATTTTGGTAATATATTTTTAAAGCTGTGAATTTAAACTAAGGTAAAAGCCAAATACATTGCAATAATTAAAAAAAAGCCTAAACATACTATACTAACTTATTTAAAGACTCAATAATCCTGACGTAGATATACTCTTCTTCTTTTTTTGTGGCTTTCGCATAAAAATCCATCCAGATCTGTTGCAGACAAATTAATATTCTTTGATTCTCGCAGCAGCGTGCAACACCTTGTTGGCGGCAGATAGATGTTCCGTAACAAAAATAGGTAACTTTGATCCGAAATATGCCAGGTGTCCAGGTGCACTGTTTATCTTGTTTTTGAGGTTGGATTTGTCATAATAAATAGAAGCTGCTTAAAATTCTTCACGGGCTTGAGCAAACTAAGCTGCACTATTACAGATTGTGGACGGTTTGTGATGGGATTGAGTTTAGCAATCCTGGTACAATGCATGATATATCTGTCCGTAATGTCGTATCCAATCACCGTCACAATTTTTCAAAATGCTTGTAGCCTAAATATCAGCTGAAACTGAACATTCCTTTGGGATAAGAAGTTGCCTAAGGACACTGAATTATTCGCGTGTTCGTTATTGCATCTGTACTTCCAGGGATTAGGTATTCTTTATACAAATATACACAAACTATTTTAATATCTAAAGTTAGTTTGAATTCGATATATAAAGAAAATATTTTCAGAAATATTACCTTATAATTGTAAATCTACATTTTTGAATGACGCAAATGTGTAACAATAATACTTGATTTATTAATTATTCCAGGGTTTTAGTACAAAAAATTAAAATTTCAAATGAACCAATTTTGCTTTTAAATTATGAAGGGCGTCACTGACACTTCTATAATACCCAATTGTAACCACGTTGGCAATAAATCATTTCCAAACTATGAATATTTACGGTTTAGGGTACAGTTCCGCAATATGCGAGGTAGCTAAGTTGTGAAACTGAGCTATGTATTTCGTTTTACTAGAGCTAACCTGCTAAGCTCTGCTATAAAAACATTAGACTTGCGGGATAGGGTACTCCGTACTTTACAAAGCTCATCATCATCTTCCTGCCCTTGTCCCGTGTTATTTGGGGTCGATGCAACATGTTTTTTCTTCCATTCTGCCCTATCATTCGTCATGCTATCACTAACTTCCTTTTCTTTCATATCACTCTTCACACAATCCATCCATCTTTTCTTTGGTCTCCCTCTCCCTCTCCATCCATCCACATGTAAACTCATAACTCTTTTAGTAACATGCGCTTCATCCCTCCTCTTCACATGACCATACCAAGACAAACGATTCCCTTTAAATTTTTCAGTCACTGGCGCCACTTTCAAACTTCCCCTAATATACTCATTTCTCACTTTATCCATTCTCGTCACACCACACATCCATCTTTACATTCTCATCTCCGCTACGTGCAATCTTTTTTCATCCGTCTTTTTCACAGCCTAACATTCTGATCCATACAGTATGACAGGTCTTATCACGTACTTTACAAAGCTAGAGCTACAATACTCGTAAGTCTAGGTTACATCTAATTTAAGTAGTTTGAAAAACTTAGCTTTGTTTAAAGTTCCACTAGAGCATGTTAAGCTTTGAAAATCAAGTAGTCTCTTGATGGAAATTAGAAACGTCCACAGCTATGCAGCATAACAAACGCTTAGTGAAAGCGCAGTCTTATAGTGGGATGTAATTATCCTTCCTATGTTCTAACACTTGGTTCATAGGTAGTATATTTCTTAAGACCATATATAGCAATACTAAACCTGAACCATATGGCTTCATGAAAGGCCGTTCTACTGGAACTAATCTTGCGTGCTTTGTATCAGATTTAATCGACGCCATAGACCGTGGATTACCTGTAGATATAATCATAACTGATTTTAGCAAGGCTTTTGACAAGAAGGATTATAAAATCTTAGTTAACAAATTACACATAATTGGAATTGCAGGAAACTTACTTCAGTTTTGCAATTCATTCCTTGTTAAACGCACACCTAAACATGTGGTCAATGGTTATTAGTTGAACCTGTTTTTTACACTTTCAGGCGTACGCTAAGGCTCCGGGTCCACAGTTTTTCATAAACGACGTAGCGTCTGGTTTTGTACAATGATATATATATATATACCCGGATGAAGAAAAAAAGGTAAAAACTTACGTAAGTGGGCAGGGCACATTGCTCTTAGACCAGATCGATCGGTCGATGGGGATGAAACGTTCTGGAGTGGCGACCACGTAGCGGAAGACGCAACGTTGGAAGGCCTCCCACAAGGTGAACGATGACCTGGTGAGGGTCGCGGGAATCCGTTGCATGCGAGACGCACAGGACCGGTCATTATAGCGACACTTGGGGGAGGCCTATGTCCAACAGGTCTTTCGGCTGAAATGATGATATTCGGATGATCTAAAAATTATAAAACGAAAAGATTGCAATCAGGAGCCATACTTGAAACTCCAAGAAGACTAAGACCGTTTCTCCCAGTGGTGTTTGGACAATAACATATTGTTTAATGTTGACCTTATTTACGTGATTTAAAATTAACGACCATATTATTTACGAAAAAGAAGTAATTCGTGACTTGGACCATTCATATAGACAATTTAGCTTCAGTCTAATATTCACGTTGATAAAAGTGCCAAAAATTAAACCAGTCTTCCCTTGTCCTTTACATGCTAAAAAAAGTTGTGAACGAAAATATATTACTCAGTGCTTACCATGCATACATATGGATTCCATACTTAAATAAACTTAAGTGGCGAGTGTGTACCGGACGACGCTTCGTTGATAGACCTCCCTCCGAATGATCTGGTAAAGGCCTCAGAAATCCGCTAAATATGAGATGAAATGGAGCAGTCGACCTAGTGCCACGTGGAGAAGCTCTATGTCCAGCAGTAGACGTTTCTTAGGTTAAATGATGATGATGCTAATTTAGTATGCACTTCTGGCTATTCCATACGAGAGTACAGGCGTAGCGTTATGTTGTTCAGGCAGACGAAGCTACGGGATAGGCTAATTAACAGTGTAAATACGATATAGTCTGATTTATTTATTTCATAAAACTTCATGTACAGTTGTGGTACATAGGCAGACATAATAATAATAATAGTTTATTTGCATCAAGTTGTACATTTTACATTAAATACATTTAATACATACTATACCATAATGCAACAAGGCATTCTCTACCGTTGGCAATCTAAACCTTGGCGTTAAAAGAGACAACACTGTGGTAGGTGTGCACAATAAATAAATAACAGATATATCAAGTACAATGATTGACGTTTTGTAATTATTATCTTTTTTTATTATTTTTATGTCATATTGAGGTTTTAGTAAACAGTTATGCTTATATTGTGGGTCTTTTTTTGCATTTAAGCCTAGCTACAATCTAGAGGTATTTAAGTCAACAATTTCAAATTGTTTAATATCAATGATTTATAAATATGTATAGCATAGCATAGTCGGCTTTATAATGTTCCCACTGCTGGGACTCAGGCCTCCTCTTTAGGAGAGGGAATGGCCGTTGGCCGCGGATTGATGGATATCACATTTCATCGATTTTTTGGTTCTAGGACATGCTGGTTTCCTCACGAAATTTTCCTCCACCGTTTTGAGACCATAGCATAAGCATGCGCCTGGCTGGGGTTGATCCTGCAACCTATAACTCGTAAATAGGGGTCGTTAGCACTCGGCCACCACTGCTCTTATAAATATGAATGTGCCTTTAATAATTGTAAACTTGCAAGCCCCCTAACACCTCAATTAGAATATCGATTTAGTTTTACATCTTATTAGTATTATTGTGATTTATTTGTTACTATTTTACTAAGTGATTCATACTAATATTACAAATGAGAAAATAAGCCTGTCTGTCTGTTTGTATCACGCATTCCTTTTCTTCGACATTCGCGAGTAAAGATTTACTATATATAAAACAAATAGTTTTTTTAAATGGCGATAGTTTACTTAGGGACAGTCGAAATGTTTTCAGCCAAGAACTTTGTTTTTGCCACAGGTGATGAATGGCGATAAGGCCTCTTCTTTGACTTTTAGGGTTCCTTCTTTTTACCTCAAAAAGAAAAAGCGAAACCCTTATAGGATCACTTTGTTGTCCGTCCGTCTGTCTGTTGGTCTCCCAGACCCTTTATCTCAGGAACGCGTAAAGGCATTGAGTTGAAATTAAAACCATGTACTCAAGTTGTGGTTCCTTCGTGCTCAAGTTCATGCTATCGCCAACTTCGAGCTTAGTTTAAAAGATTGATAATTCATCTAACGGAATCCAACGCGATGTTTGACGTAAAGGCAACGCATCATCTCAATCAGTTTCTGTCTTACAATGGTCACCAGACATTCATTCATTTATCATTTATCAATGGCGCTCTATTTCTCTTGAAAAATGTCAAAAATTGATAGGAGTCAATGCCTCGCCGGTGTAAGGCAGTCATCAAAAGCCGTGGACACGCTTGCAATTTTTAACATTATCATCGTCTTATTTAAAGAATTTTTTAAAATCTTAATATTACTGACACAGCTCTCGAGCAGTTTAAGAATCGTTCTTAATTATTTGTGCAGGTTTAGTACTATTTGAAATTGTAACTGTTGATAATAAATTAAATTTGTAAGATAGAAAATGATTTTAATATCTACTCATTATCCCGTTTACTATTTCCATGTAGCTATTTCATAACATAATTAATTACTTTTGAGATGGAACATAAAAGTATGTACTTAAATTGTGTGGTACTACAAATCTTTCGTAATTATATTACCACCACTGCGTATCATGGTGACATATATAAACTTAATAATTTCATTATCAATTTCTTCACCATTGTTCTTTTAATAAAATACCTACGTTCTTTATCTGAAGATATAAAATTAAGAGCAAACCCACGTACATTCATTAGTCAAGAAAAATTAAATCTTAACCTTAAGGTTAACATAGTGTTTTCGGAAATACGGCAGTATTTCGACAACTATTTGCAAAATTTTCAGTAGGCAGTGTTCACTTAATAAGAAATATTAACCTCGTTTGAAAAGTAAAGGATTTTCGTGAAATAAAAACTATGCTGTGGCTCATAGCGGGTGTACTCCTGATCTGGATAGCGGTGTCCAGGTGGAAGAATAGAAAACTTAATGCTTTGGGAAAGATTTTTTCTATAAAGGGTATTTGTTTACCGATCGTGGGACATGCTTATCAGTTCTTAGGCGATGATGAGGGTAAATATTTTTTTTCAGTTACTTGTTTCTATCAGCCCGTATTATGCAACTGCTGCGCAAAGAGCAGCATGTTTTCCTTCTTTTTCAATCCTGGATTAATCTGTACCGTTATCATCATCATAATCTACATTACATCATCCTTCTTTAAAATATTGTTTCACTTCCAAGGCCCGGTTCTCTATAATAAATTAAATAAACACTATCTAATATATGGTCTGTATGGGTAACCTCTAGAAAATTCGAAAAGATATTGGGGCGTGCCAGGTTTCGAACCTATGACTTGCGACTTGGTAGTCCAACGGTCATATCCCTAGGCTATTATTACTTCCAGAGGTTGCCTAAACACTCACTGACGTACCGTTCTATTGGGGAACAGTCCATGGGCCAATTGTTCTTTGGGTGAAAAGTTATTGGTCAAAACATTCTGTTGGTTAATCATTCACTGACGTAGAGTTATGCTAGCGAAACGTTCGTGGATGAAAAGTCCTTTGGATGAAAAGTTAATGGTTTAAAGATAATGTTGACCAACGGTTCACGGACCAATCGACTTTTGGTAAACCGTTTCAGTTTCATAGTAATAATCCCGGAATTATGGTATACCACCGTTTGCCCGAATTTTATTTACCCTAATATCATTTGCCATAATAGTCAACAACCATAATATTATACGACGTAATATTCATTTGCCCTACTCTTATTTGCTATATTAGTCACGTGCTAGAAGCTTTGTTTCCTATAAAGTCACTTACCATAACATCATTTCTCATAATCATTGTAAGCTCTAATTATCACATGCCATAATTATCATATGCCATAACATCATGGCTGAGTCAGGGATGGCGGAGTCGTGTGAGCGAGCGAAGCGAAAGTATAGACCTAGCCATCCCCTTCGTGGTTATTTTATAAACCACACAGAAGTAGGAACCTTCGCGCTTCGCTTCGCGGGGCTCCGTCGAACAAGCTCGTCAACCATTAACTATGCACAGAATATTTTAAGGTTTAGCTAGGTCTACTCGCTCGCTTCGCTCGCATTTAAATGTTATGTCTAATAATCATTATGGCGTTTAAATATTATGTTTGATAATTATTATAGCACTTAAAAATATGAAAATCAATACGTATGGCACTCGTATCTTATGGTATCTAAGTTTCGGGCAATTAACAGTATGTCATATGTCTTTTAGGGCAAATTTTGAGTCTACACCTTATATATTTTTTTAAATTTGTATTTGAATGAAAAATTTGGGTCTTATTTTCATAAAGCAATAAAAAGTCGATGAAAAATAAAACTACAGGGCATGAGAAGTGTTTAGGGGTCTGAAAGGATAGCAGATAACCCCTCCCGTCGACCATTTCAATTTGGCACAAGATGCCAAACACCCTGTATGTCATCAACGTGTCTCATTGCTTGACTGGTTTGCCTAACGATTCTAACGCTCGCAAGTTTTTATTTAATAGGTCTATTAACCCTTTCAAAGCGGTAGAAGACTCCTTCGTGATAAGTTTGATGATGATGACATGATTTTGCACTAATAAGCGTTTAATATCAAATCGATCGCAAATTAAATTCCAAACCACCTCATAATTAGTCGCTGAAAACTCAATAGATTGGATTACCACAGCAGCCATTCCCTCCAGAATAACACGTAAATAGTGAAACTTGTTAATTTCGTCGATCTCATTCATCGTTATGATGGATGAGGCTAGTGAAGGTGTCATGGAATTCTAACTAATCGCTATATGAACCATTTAATTTGGGCAGTTGTATAGTAGGCAACTTAATGGATTTATAA
Organism: Mythimna pallens; assembly: GCA_961205895.1. NCBI lineage: Eukaryota > Metazoa > Arthropoda > Insecta > Lepidoptera > Noctuidae > Mythimna > Mythimna pallens. The sequence goes on along the minus strand of OY540827.1, from coordinate 25,666,295 downwards.
ATACTGCCACGACTACCTTTACTACTAACTGTACCAGTTTCTTTATTACTTTTACTCACTAACTGTTGAGCCCTCGACAATGCCTTATAGTATAATGTCTCGAACTCGGAATGACACGACATTACTTGTACTACTTAGCCTTCTTAAAATTAACAAAAAACTTGATACATCAACGCATGTTGCTAACAAGAAAACGTCAGGCTCTTGAATTGAAGGTTCTTGATAACTTCAATAACATTTATTTGACTAATAAGTTTTAAATAAAATGCACTTGTATTTTTTCACACTTACAATGTGCCTAATTTTAATAAATGATTCAGATTCACCAGAAAGCCATATATGGATTAGATTATGCAAGTAGTTTCCTGCAAAATTAAATCAGAAATGGGTAGATCTAATAATGTTTTAAATTGAAATGATCGTAAAACTTTTTGAAAAGTTTAAAACTCTCGCATACATTTTAGAATTATGTAATTTTTTACTCATTTAAGTATAGAAATAGTATGTCAATCAATCTAAATACCTGTAAATATTATGTTTCAGATACCATGATAAAAATGGACAAAGTTGGAAAAGAAGCATATGAAAAAGGTGGCATGTTATCTATATGGGAAGGGAACCTCTTTTGTATAGGTAAACATAAAAAAATAAAATGTAAATTATAATATTAATATTTAGGTTTCGGATGAATCTAAAAAATAACATAAATCAACTAGTGCTTGACTTCGACACCACCTGATGGTAAGCAGTGATGCAATAGTCGATGGTGTGGCGCAAAAATTTATGAAGAGCCTATTCACTCTACCCTTGAAGATACCCACATTATAATCAGACGGGAAGACCGCAGTAGGCATATTGTTTCAGTCCTTCGGTGTACGCGGTATAAACGACGCGGCAAAACGCTAAATCCGGACCGTAGATATGTGAGAAAAGTGATGGCGGAATCAATCATGCAATTCCCGCACACACTCTCCAAAATGCCTGTAATTACTGATAGGCTGGCTACCCTACGCCTGTAACCCAGGTTTTGCAGATTGAACTTAACGAAATCTGGATCACCAATTAGCCTCTTTGCACGTTTTTTTCAATAAGGCGTATTTTGCCTCTGGGTTGTAGGCGAAATTAGTTTTCTTTTTTTTTGAAAACCAACAAAAAAAAACTAAGTTGTTAGCAAAGAAAATTCATAAACAACCAGTAATCATATTCATAAATAATAAATCATGTATATTCGAATTTGAAGTTCTAGAACACGTTAGAGCACTGTCTATTTATAACTAATATTTATTGCATATCAAAGATAACATAGTATTAAATGATTTGAAAGTTCATGTATAAAGGCGAGCATAACTCATTATTTCTTGATAGAAACACTACCTTACTTGTTAAAAGTTCATCTTATAGGTGACTGAATAACATTTCAACTCATCATCATCATCTTCCTGCCCTTGCCCCGTTTTATTTAGGGTCGGCGCAACACGTTCTTGTCTTCCATTCTGTCCTGTCACTCGTCACGCTATCACTAACTCTCTTTTCTTTCATGTCACTTCTCACACAATCTATCCATCTTTTTTTTGGCCTCCCTCTCCCTCTCCATCCATCCACATGTAAATTCATAACTCTTTTAGCAACATGCGCTTCATCCCTCCTCTTACTTGGCCATACCAAGATTAACGATTCCCTGTCAACTTTTCAGTCACTGGCGCCACTTTCAAACTTCCCCTAATATACTCTTACTTTATTCATTCTTGTCACACCACACATCCATCTTAAAATTCTCTTTTTTTTACAACTGTAGATACTTATTACAACATTATGTGAAATTTATTATTAAGTCGGCATGTAAATTACAAATTTTTAAAACGTCTAGTCTAGTTTTAGTTTTGCTATCTTTACATGGAATTTGTTATATTGTTGTTTCGTGATAATAATAATTATTTTACCTACAAAACTACAAGAATTTTAAGTAGGCTTACTTTATTATATACTAACCTAAGTAAAAAATTAATACCTTTGTTATATTTTATAGTCGTAGCAGATCCGGTGATTGCTGACTTAATTCTCAAGACAAGTTTGGAGAAAGCAGACCTTATGAGACTCTTTAGAGCCCTTCTAGGAAATGGCAATATATTTGCTCCAGGTCAGTACTAACAACTGCAAAGGTTCATGAGATCCGGAAAGTGCGGAGTTAACTGCGAGTGCACGGTCTCCTGCGAGGCGGTGAACTTCCTTTTCGGAATGAAATTATAGGATATTAGGATGCATCTGCGGTTAATTGGGATATCATGACGGAGGCCATTTCAGTCGACGATAAGGTGGCGATTTTTAATGATATTGTAACCAGCCTGTATAACATACATGCTCTTGTAAAAGAAGTGCAACTGAAACGTTCGCCCGCGCCATGGATGACAAAGGCAATACAGATGGCCATGCGGCGTAGGGACCATGTGTTCCGTAAATTCAAAAGGGATCGTACTGATGAGAACTGGACACTTTTTAAAGCATCAAAGAATAGATGCAACCAGATGGTACGCAACTTCTCTGCTGTGCCTACAATGGATCATCTAATCAAACAACAAACTCTGTCTCTAATCTCTGGTCTAACGCGTCCTCATATTAATTCTTTTCGTTTCGTTCCAGTTAAGCCGGGAGAGATCAGAAAAATCATCCTCTCCATCAAATCCAAAGCAGTGGGATGTGATAATATCACTCGTGGTATGATCATAACCATTCTGGATGAGCTCTTACCTGCAATTACCCATATCGTAAACTTCTCCTTGTACTCTGGTGTATTCCCCTCCTTGTGGCGAAAAGCCTATGTTCATCCGCTACCTAAAATTCCAAATTCCACTCTTCCTACCCACTTTCGCCCGATTTCAATCCTTCCCTTCCTATCCAAAGTGCTTGAGGCCTGTACCCACAAACAACTCTCTAACTTTGTGCACTTTAACTCACTGATTAGCCCTCTACAGTCTGGGTTCAGGCCGGGACACAGCACTGTTTCCGCCCTCCTTAAAGTGACTGGCGATATAAGGGCAGGACTGGAAGATACCAAAGACACTGTACTAGTGTTGGTTGATTTCTCGAATGCCTTCAATACCGTCAGTCTCTCCTGGAGCTCTGGAATGGTTCACCTCCTACCTTCAGGAGCGTCAGCAGTCGGTTCACGTTGGAGACACTTCTCGCTGGTGTGATCTGGCAACTGGCGTTCCACAAGGCGGCATTCTTTCTCCTCTTCTATTTTCTATTTTTATTAATCTCATTACTTCCGTTCTTTGGTGTGCGTATCATCTCTATGCAGATGACCTCCAGCTGTACTGCCAAGCAGGGGTCGATGAAATATCTGATGCTATCGAAAAGATAAATAGGGACTTGATGGCCATTAAAACCTGGTCTAATAAATTTGGCGTTGCAGTAAACCCCAATAAATGCCAGGCGATCATCATTGGGAGCTCTCGAAGCATAGCCAAAGTGGATTCTGCAGCTTTGCCACCTGTTCACCTGCAGCTGTGACGTAAAGGATCTGGGCTTGCGCATCGATAGCACTCTGAACTGGCGTACTCAAGTCATTATTGTTAGTCAGAGGGTTACAGGAGTACTGCGGGCCCTGTATCGTCTTAAAAACTTTTTGCCATCGAACACGAAGGCAATGCTTGTACAGACCCTAATTTTTCCTATTATCGATTATGGCGATGTGTGTTACTATGACCTGAATGCAGATCTCCTCAATAAACTCGACCGTCTTCTAAATTACTGCATTCGATTTGTTTTCAATCTGCGCAAATATGATCATGTCTCTGCACATCGATCGCTTCTAAAGTGGTTGCCCATACGTCAGCGCAGAGAACAACGGGCGCTCACTACCTTGTTTTCATTTCTCAATTCTCCCAATTCCCCTATTTATTTAGCCCCTCACTTTCAATACATTTGCGCCAACCACAATAAAAATCTACGCTCATCTCATAACCGTCTTCTACTATGTCCTACCTACCTCATCGCACTGACTTTCTTCACTGTTCTTTCTTTGTTCAGGCTATTTCTCTGTGGAATGCGCTCCCCCAAGAGGTCAGGATGGTTACAAGCCGATTAAGATTCAAGATTGAGGTTCGCGAGCATATTCGTAAGAAGTTGGCAGTAGTATCATCACAACATTAATATTTCTCTGTTAGTCGATTTGGACCTTGTTTTATTTATTTATTTTGTTTTTGAGTATATATATTTATTCATTAAATTATGTATATATAATATTTACCTATATTGTGTTGTATCTATGATTCATTTGTATATCTTTTTTATATTAACCTCTCTTATTCTTTCTTTTGTCGCACCTACCACTATTCTTCTCTGCATCACCCAAAGGTTGACTGGTAGAAAATGCCTAAGGCATTAAGTCCGCCTTTGTACCTTTATGTGCATGAAGTATTAAATAAATAAATAAATAAATATAGGATCTGGAGGCAACAGTTATTGTACAATCGCACAAGTTACGGACGGAGGCGATACAACAGAGAGAAAATCCAATGCCGCAACAAATTGCAGCACGGAAAACTGAGTGCCGGTGGGATCTTAATGGCGGCATGGAAACAGTGACTGTTGCAACACCAATCGCAATTTAAGTCTCTTCTTTGAAGAATGGTTAGAGAGGTACCATTGCTGCCTTAATTTCTACATGATGCAGGTCCTTACCGAACAAGGTTGAGTGGGAACTTGTGGAGATTCCTGTTCCAAATCCGGCACAAAGAAACACTTGAGTGTTGCTAATATGCGGATCGCCCGAAGGATAAGGTGAAGCATACGGTGAAGGTTTGACAGCTTGGACGAAACACTACTGTATTCTCGTGGAGACGATCTGTGGTGGCGACCTCTCGCGTTCGGTTCTTTTTCAGGCCATAGTTTGGAACGAAGGGGCATGGTAAGCATTCCATGCCATCTCGTTCCGTACCACGGAAGAGGAGTTGACTGCTGTGAAGGAGGTAGTAAAAAGTGATAGAAGAAACGCCCGAGCATTGACAGTTGCAGAGTAAACCCGGCCATAGTAAGCATGGGCTTGCAGATGGTAAGCAATGTTTAGCTCACCATTCAATAAAGACCAGACACAGACCGATCGAAGGTGCGTTGTGTTCATATTTTCTTAAAGTACATAAAACATTAAAAAAATCTTTCACTAATTAAAACAAAACTGTCACATCAGACATTGTCGATAGTTGAGTGTGTTTAGTGTTGAGTGTTGTAAAAAATAAAACGCAACTATTACTATCTCTTACACCGGCCCCTGGTTCAGGCATAGTCTGGAGCGACGGGGAAAGGGATGCAGTTGTCTCCTTCTATGAAGCAGTAACGCTAGTGAAGGAGATGACCGTAGTCGTGAAGGAACGGACTTTCTCACGCTATCGCGATACACGACGCCTCGGGCGTCGGGAGTCCGATAGCAAGACGGACGACGACCCGCCGTCTGCCATTCCAGTAAGGACCAGACCCGAGTCGTTGGAGGCGCGTAGTGTTCCGCGTGCATCTGCAGGGCCGATGCCCGCTACATTTTGAGATGCTCGAGTTAATATGATCCAAAGTGAAACAAGAAGGCATAAAGTTTAGAATCAGACCTTTCAGTTATCATGAAGAAGAGGAAAGAAGCTGAGGCGTGATTGTTTCCGTTCACTCACGCATGCAGCCGCTTCCTTCGCTAGCATTACTGTTTCACAGAAGGAGGCGACCGCCTGCCATTCCTCCTCGCTCCGGACTGAACCAGGGCCCACGCGAGAGGTCGCCACCGACAGTCATCCCCACGTGGACACGGCGATGCTCCGCCCAAGCAGGGCAGACCTCCACCGTATACTTCGTCGTGTTCTCCCGGTGGTTCACCAAATGATGACACCTGGGCGTTTCTTCCCCTTGAATCAGGTGCAGGAACCTCTCGACCTTACCATGTCCAGTGAGCACCAACGTCATGCCGGAGGTGAGGACGCCGTAACGTTTCTCTAGCCACTTCTCAAAGAGGGGACTTACCGTCATAATTATAGCGTGCTAAACAATGCAGCGGTAAACACTCTTTTGAAATGCTAAAACTTTCAAAAACCATAACAGGCATTATTTTTATTGCACTGCAAACTTTTATCATTCCTATTTCTATTTCTAATTTTAGTTTCGATATGGCGTCCCAGGCGTAAGGTGCTAGCTCCGACATTCAGTCAGAAGAACCTCAACTCCTTTGTGGAGGTGTTCTCTCATCAGAGCAGCATTATGGTAGACCAGCTGAGTAATTTCGCCGGGAAAGGAACCTTCTCCGTGTGGAAGAACCTCACTACCTACACCATGGATTCAGTATGCGGTATAGTGCTTAAAGTTTTATAGATTTTTGCGGGTGCAGTGCCTATGCTTAGATTTCCTTTAAGATTGTGTACTTTAAAGAATCTTTCTAGATTATTGATGTACCTAAAAACGTAGGCCTAGTATTTACGGACGTGTAGCTTCATTCAGAGACGCGTATTCTGATGATATTCTGTCGACAAAGCGGCAACGTCATGCCGTCGTGTCATTGCACAGCTTCGTCGACAGTTTCATAGTTTTATTTGTAAGCTGTGAGCAGACGTACACAAAGCGTTTTATTAAGTCTATAAATAAGTGCATCCTAAACCTGAAATGCTTTTCATTTCCTTGCAGAAACAACTTTAGGCACACAATTAAACACCCAGTTGGAACCTGAACTGCCTTTTCTCCAGAACTTCGAGAACTGCTGCCGTATAGATGCTAAACGTATTCGCCAGCCATGGTTTCACAACGATACAGTAAACAAAATCTTAAACAAGAAGGCTTTCGAGTCGTATGAACGAAGTAAAGAACATATATGGAAGTACATGGATAAAGTAATAATACTTGTTTACTGTTTGAAATTTTACCGTATGGTGTCGGACGTAAAGAATAGCACCATCCCATTTCTTCCCGTGTGTGTCGTAAGAGGCGACTAAGGGACATTTTGAGACCGTGTGTAATGTTAAGCACCTCAGGTCATCACGTGGTGGCGGGTAAACCACCAGAAACAGCACTCCCAAGGAGGGTTAGTGTCAGGCAGGCGGCCGACTATAGCCATATGTTGGGTATAAATGGAATGCGTGAAAAGGTTAAGGCGTACTCCACAGGTGATGAGCAGGGGCAGCACCCGGCTTCTATAAGAAGTGGACTAGGGTTTTTGCACCATCCCAGGCGGGGCAACGTTAGAAGCTAGCTCGGGAATGAAATTGAGGTATGCAAGTTGGAATATAGGGACAATGATTGGTAACGCCAGAGAGTTAGCGGATGTATTAAAAAGAAGACGAATAAACGTGGCGTGCTTACAAGAAACTAAATGGAGAGGAATAAAAGCAAGATAAATTGGTGAGGGATATAAGTTTTTTTTACTGTGGAAGTGATGGTAAAAGAAATGGTATAGGAATAGTGTTAGACAGCAAATTGAAAGAAAACGTGAAGGGATGACAAAGGATTAATGATAGGCTTATAGTTGTGAAGCATAATCGAATGTCCTAAATATAGAAGTACAAACTATCGAACGTCCTAAATATCGATGGGTAACTAATTATATTATTTGAAAATCGAAAATAAATATATCTAAGTGCAAAAATTGGTTAATTTTCAACATTTAATAAATTCATTAATTCATCCTAAAAATACGTAAAAGTTACAATATCGAACAAATTTTGACATAAGTAGTATGAGTGGATAAAGGCTCCGGCGCTACGGGAAGTGCAACCCCTTCGCCCTTATGTAACAAAGGATAGGCACCCGTGGGAGCCGTAGCGGCTGAAGCTGGTCGCCTGAGGCGACCAGCAAGCCGAAGCTGCGGAGGCGAGTTGTTGCCTTCCCTTCGTGCCTTCGGATTTTTATATACACTCTAGGGGTAACAGCCAAAAGACTACATAAATTCGGGGCATATGACCGGGTACCTCGTGGGGTTCTGTGGTGGGCCCTTAAGGAAAAAGTTGTGCCTGGGAAGTATGTGCATTTGATCCGAGTGATGTACAGTCAATGCAGTACCCAAGTCCGGTCTACAGTGGGCAACACTGACAGCTTTAATGTGGCTGTTGGCTTACATCAAGGTTTGGCTCTCAGCCCTTACCCCTTCTTCCGTAGGGGCCCAACAGGGTCGAAGCAAGAATTCCTTAGCAGGGAAGAAAGAACTCCTTCTTTGCCATATGTTTTCCAGGGCCCCGGGGATCTCTTTCGCATCACCCATGGCCCCAGTAGGCTTCGACTCTGCTTGGCCCCTACGGTTGCTGACATCTCCTTGAGGCAGGAGTGGGTTTTTAGTCAGTAAAAGTCTGACACTATCTCGCACTCCGCCCAAGAGCGGGGATGTCATGAGATGATTTTCCCACCCGAAAAAAAAAAAGTCCTTACCCCTTCTGATCTGATGATAATAGACGCTCTGACGCCGGAAATCCAGGAAGAGGCTCTGTGGTGTATGCTGTTTGCCGATGAGATTTATAAATAATAATAATAATATTCCACAACTATCACACAACGCCGTCTAGTCTCAAGCTAAGCAGAGCTTGTGTTATGAGTACTAGAGAACTGATAAACATACATATATATTTTCTAAATACATACATATTGTAGATAAATTACATCCAGACACAGAACAAATGATCGTGCTTATCACACAAACATTTGTCCTGGGTGGGCATCGAACCCACGACCTCCGGCACAGCACTAACTGGACAGGGACCAACAGACCAGTCCATTGTGCAGATTGTGCTGGTTGCCGACAGTAACCTAGAGGTCCAGAGCAAATTGAATGTGTGGTGGCATACACTGGAGAGTGTTTGCTTAAAATTGAGCAGAGCAAAAAGCAAATACTTGTTTTGCGATTTTGACGGTCTCTCCGTTTCTATGCCCTTAGCTATTGCTGGAACGCCCATACCAATCTGCTCTGACTTTCAGTACCTCGGGTCGCTCATCCAAGGAGATGGTAAGGTAGACCGAGACTTATCACATCGGATTAATTCAGGATGGATGAAATGGCGACAAGTCACTGGAACAACTTGTGACCTATGGATGCTTCCCCAAGTTGAAGGGTAAAATTTACGAGTCCGTGATAAGACCCGTCATACTGTATGGATCAGAATGTTGGGCTGTAAAAAGACGGATGAAAAAAGATTGCATGTAGTGGAGATGAGAATGTTGGGATGGATGTGTGGTGTGACGAGGATGGATAAAGTGAGAAATGAGTAATGAGTACTCTCCTTTTTGCAAGCGCGTTTTAAGTAACATGGATAAGCGATGTCCGACTGTAGCCCTATTTATGGACATGACTAAAGCATTTGACCGCGTTAACGTTAATTAACATACTTTTGGACAAACTTTATGCAATTGGTATTAGGGGAAATGTACATAAATTAATTATTAGAATCCTATCTGACTGACAGACTACAACAAACTGAAATATCAAAAATTTGCCCAAAAACAAAAAATATGACAGTTTATAAATCTGCCCAAAGGCATGTCAAATATGGCGTGCCACAAGGTAGTGTACTAGGGCCATTCCTTTTCCTAGTCTACATTAATGACCTACCAACTGTAACTGACAAACCCATGACTCTCTTTGCTGACGACAGTACTATTCTTTTTGACTCGCATGACAAAAATGATATTCTTGACAATATAAATTTGACGATAAATAATACAATGGATTGGTTAATAAGTAATCATTTAAAAATTAATATTAGTAAAACAAAAGCTATTAATTTTAGGCAGAGACAAACGTTACAGGATTTAAACATCAATTGTTACGGCCACATAATAGAAGAAGTAGAGTCAACCAAGTTTTTAGGATTATACATTGACAAAAAAATGACTTGGAAAAAACAAATAGAGCATATAAGTAACAAATTAAACAGTTATTCATTTGCTTTACGTGGTCTTAGTAAAATCGTGGATATTACAACCTTGGTAACTGCTTACCATGGTTATGTGTCGTCTACTCTTCGCTACGGTGTTATTTTTTGGGGAAACTCCACTGATTTGGAACGTGCGTTCAGGGCACAAAAAAGATGCGTAAGAGCAATATGTAGGTTAACTCAAACTGACTCATGTGAGCCTCATTTCAAGAGATTAAAACTATTAACATTACCCAGCATCTACATTTATGAGACAGCACTATTTATTCACTCTAATCTTGAACTGTTTGAGTATCGTACTAGAAACCGTCACGGAGATAAATTATGCGTTCCACCTTGTAAAACCGCGCTCCTTACTAAAATCTTTGTTTGCATGGGCCCAAATATATATAATAAACTACCCTCAATTATACGCAGTACAAATAATGTGAACTTATTTAAAAATAAACTTCGGTCTTTTCTTATAGATAAGGCTTATTATTCGGTTAAGGAGTACTTCAATGACAAAATGCAATGCAATTAATGTTAATAATATAATTAATTAAATAATAACAATTCAAATATATATATATATATATATTTTGACATAATTAATTTAACTTTATTTAATTTGACTTTTAATTTATTATAATCATTATGTACCACTTGACTTTTTGTATTCTTATTAATAATTTTGAAATTTTATTTAGATTGACTTTTATCAATGTAATTCTATTATTTTACAGACATGATCATAATATCATATGTAATTTTATAATACATTTGCATGCGAACATAAGCTGAATATGGTGAAACTGTACCTCTGCAAACATCTTTGTAAACCCATATTATGCAAGTAAAATGATTGATTGATTGATTGATTGATTGAGTATATTAGAGGAAGTGTGAAAGTGGCACCAGTGACTGAAAAGTTGAAGGGGAAACGTTTGTCTTGGTATGGTCAAGTAAAGAAGAGAGATGATACGCATGTTACTTAAAGAGCTATGAGTTTACATGTGGATGGGTGGAGAGGGAGAGGGAGGCTAAAGAAAAGATGGATGGATTGTGTGAAGAATGATATTAAGGAAAATGAAGTTAATCATAGCATGAAGGTTGACAGGATAGATTTGAAGAAAATACTCACAAACACACATATACACAGACACACATCACGTCAAACTTATAACACCCCTCTTTTAAGTCAGGGATTAAAAATACGTGTTGCGCCGACCCCAAATAAGACGGGACAAGGGCAGGAAGATGATGTACTCTTTGAAATAACCTATTTATAGGTAACATCTATTGTGCACGATGAGTAAAACGCTTTCTTATTTTTTTTATTGCGTCCTTTGTTTGTTTGTATAGACTAATTTGGTATATAGTATTTTTTTCGTAATCAGCCAAATATTATGTTTTTGTATATTGCCATGAAGAGCTAAGTAATGGGGTCACTATGACCGAAATCGGCTAGATGTTACCAATAAATAAAAATTGTATTCTAATTCTTGCATGTTATCCATATTCTTGCTTACACTACACGTTCCATAAGTTTGTATAGTGATTCCTGGATAGTAATGTATGCGTGACATACATTACTATCCAGGAATCACTATACCTTACCCTTTTTTAATTTCTATGTAACTATTAGTATTAACTTCTAAATTGCAAAAAGTTTTAAAAATTATAAAGTGCACTGTAACTTTAGTGTATTTTTTAATCTGTGCTTTAGTTTCGGGATTCAGTGATTCTAGTTTTGATTCATCGAAGAAAAAAAACCAGTAATTATCTTATTATTTTATTTTCAGATAATAAAGACAAAATGGGAGGTTTTGAAAAAAGAAAAACAAACATCGGAGTCAAATCAAGGTTAGTTCAAAAGTAGCACATAGCCTTTTGCATACGTTTGTCAAAAACAAAACATATTTCTACAAGTTTGATATTTTTTTCTTCTCAGGAAACGAGAAAAGTTGGAAAACATTCCTCGAAATGCTCATAGAATCACCAGTAGGCTATGGTGACGTGGAACTACGAGAGGAAACCCTAGTTCTCGTTCTGGCTGGTACTGATACTTCAGCAGTTGGAGCTGCTTTTACTCTAATATTGTTGTCCAAGTTTCCTGATATACAAGAGAAAGTATATGAAGAGTAAGTACTATAGTCCTCTACAGCTGTGTTCTTACTCTTGATACTATCATAAATTATCATCATGGGAATCGTTTTGTCTTGGTATGGTCATGTGAAGAGGAGGGATGAAACGCATGTTGCTAAAAGAGTGATGAGTTTATGTAAACTACAACATGTGTGGATGGATGGAGAGGGAGAGGGAGCCCAAAGAAATGATGAATGGATTGTGTGAGATGTGATATGAAAGAGAGGGGAGTTAGTGATAGCGTGATGAGTCACAGGACACAATGGAAGACAAGAACGTGTTGCGCCGACTCCAAATAAAACGGGACAAGGGCAGGACGATCATGATGATGATTGTGTGTGTGTAAAGGCCCCCGAATCCTCAAAATTTTATTCTTTTCGAATCAACAATGGAAGATATTCTAGCCAAATTTTCAGATAGTAACAAATCCGTAATTATTTGTAGAGAAAAAACTCAAGTAGGAACAGATTTTCAAATAATCTAATTTGTCTAATATTTTTATAGAACCAACTAGAGTAACTCCAACCTTTTCAACTTGTATTGATAATGTTTTCTGCAATTGTGACTATTTAAAAAAAGCTATAGTAAATTATCTTCTGTCTAATCATAATGGACTAACGGTAACTTTTAAGTCTCAAGCAGCCTCGGAAAAAATTCAAATTCAATTTAGGCCAATTATAATTGTCAAATTGAAAAAAAAAAATAGCACATTAAAAGTAAGTTAAATGTTCTGGGTCATGATATTGATTAAGCTGATAAATTTTACGATAATTTCTTTTCAGTTGTACTCAATGAATTTAATACACCTTTTGAAAAGAAGTTGAAGATATTTCCCCTAAGTTTGTATTTAGTGACTGGGCGATTAAAGGTATTAGGATAAGTAGAGAAAGATTATGTGAGCTATACGGCCTTAAGCCATTCTGCAACATTGAAACCCTTAATAAATATGTAAATAGATATTCTAAACTTTTCAGAAAGATTTGCAAGGTAGCGAAGCCCCTGTACATTAGCAACAAGTTGAAATTGGCAGACAATAAAATAAAGAATGTGTGGAAAGTTAATAATAGTGAAATTGGTAGGAATAAAGTACGTATCACGGATTTTTTATTGGAGACTTCACATGGTCCCTTATGCTCAAATATAGAAGCAGCCCAAGAATTTGTGAAATATTTCACTGATATACCTCTCAGGACAACGGAAACTCTAAATTCCTACCCTGAAGCTTCAATTGCTTCATTGAAAGAAAAATACTGTCCAGTTGAATTTCAATTCAAACATATAAACCCTTTGAAAGTCATAAAGGCTTTCCGGCAAATCAAAGTCAAATTAACTGAAGACCTATGGGGACACATCCATCGGGAAGTTCCTGCACCGGATTCGTGCGGAAGCGACGCCCGGGTGTCACCACTGTGTGGACCGCCCGGAGGACACGGTGGAGCATACGGTGGAGATGTGTCCCGCTTGGGCAGAGCAACGCCGTGTCCTCGTGGGGGTGATCGACGGTGGCGATCTCTCACGCCGGACCTTGGTACAGGCCATGATCCGGAGCGAGGAGGAATGGCAGGCGGTCGCCTGCTTCTGCGAAGCAGTAAAGCTTGCAAAGGAGGCGGCCGATCGAGTGAGGCAGCGGTCCTCACGCCCCAACCGCCGCCGGGATTCCGATCCCGATTTCCGGCCACCGTAGGCGCGGGCTTGCGGACGGCGAGCAATGGGTGGCTCGCCGTCCGACCGTCCGGTAACCGTCCGGACTAAATTATTAATTAGAATACTTTAAACTTAATTTGTGTGTGGACCAAGGAGTTATATAATGAAATACAGTAAGGTTCATACCACTTTTTAAATCCGGTGACAATAATGACACTAATTACAGACTTGTATCAAATTGAAAAAAATATGCTTAATCAAATGCTTTACCATTTCAACAGTAATTAAATCTTTCACCAAAGGACGTTGTACGACTGACGCTGACGTCACTTTAATAAAACATATATTTGCAGCTTGGGAAGAAGCCCAAGATACGATAGGATCTTTTTGTGACCTCTCACAGGCTTTTGATTGCGTTAATCACGAAACCCTGCTTTTAAAGCTAGAACATTACAGGCTAGGTAAACTTGCACTCAGCTTGGTGAAATCTTATTTAATTGACAGGCAACAGCCAGTTCTAATAAACAGTGTCAATTCTCCGGGTTTGAAAGTCAAAATGGGTGTACCCTTTTTTTTCGCTGGGAAAATCATCTTATTACATCTCCCGCTCTTGGGCCGGGCGGGATGTAGTGTCAGACTTTTACTAACTAAAAATCCACTCCTGTTCCTTCGTTACCTTTCGTACCAGGGCCGAGTCTTCCTTTCAGAATCAGACCCTTGGCCTCAGTAGGCTTTGACTCTGCTGGGCCCCTACAGTTGCTGACATCTCCTTGAGGCACGCGCCGTCGATGACTTGGGCTCGGTCCGGACGGTTACCGGACGGTTGGACGGCAAGCCACTCATTGCTCGCTATCCGCAAGCCCGGGCCTACGGTGGCCGGAAATCGGGATCGGAATCCCGGCGGCGGTTGGGGCGTGAGGACCGTTGCCTCACGTGATCGGCCAACTCTCCTCCTCGCTCCGGACCATGGCCTGTACCAAGACCCGGTGCGAGAGATCGCCGCTGCCGATCGCCCTCACGAGGACACGGCGTTGCTTTGCCCAAGTGGAGCACACCTCCACCATGTGCTCCACCGTGTTTCTTCCGCACGAATCTAGTGCAGGAATTTCCCGAACTTACCATGACCAGTGAGGACCTGCGTCATGCGGAAGGTAAGGACGCCGTGTTGCCCTTCCAGCCAGTCCTCAAAGAGGGGATTTACCGCCATAATTATGGCGTGCCCAGCACCGGTTTGCAATAGTCGATGTCGCCATTCCACCATGAGACCCCGCCGGAGCTCTGTCCGCCATGCTGCGACTTGTCGCGGCAGCGGAGTTTCGCCCCGACATTGCATCTCCACGCGCAGATCACGCCTGCGTGCAAGGGCTGTTGCCTCCAGATCCTATGATGGCTGGCCAGTGAGGAGGCTCGCCGCTTCGCGGGAAGCCGTGCGGTATCCCCGCACCATCCATATGGCCATGATCCTCTGGCACGCAATTCGAAAAGTTAATAGATAGATGTCCACAATATTATGAGTTACCAGGGAGCCACATGTGCAGAAGCAGTCATTGCCAAACAAGCGTGTCTTCGACATAGTCTTTAACCTTGTAATACGCTTTTTTAGTTAGGACACGCTTAATATGGGTTTTGAACTTGTCCTCGCTAAGTTCAGTCACCGCCTTTGGTAGCTTGTTATAAAAGCGTATGCTGTTTACTAAAAATGACTTGCTGGTCTTAGCTAATCTCCATTTGGGTAATACAATTTCGTGTTTAATACGCGTATTTATGTTATGAAAATCGCTTCTAATTTTGAAAAGTCCTAGGTTTTACGAACGTACAAAATACCTTCTAAGATATAAAGAGAAGGCACAGTAAGTATATCGATTTCTTTGAATTTATTTCTGAGGGACTCGCGAGGACCCATTTTATAAATAGCCCGGATTGCTCTCTTTTGCAATATAAAAATTGAGTCCACATCAGCTGCAGATCCCCACAGTAAAATATCATAAGACATAATACCGTGGAAATAAGCATAGTATACTAACCTAGCTGTGGCTACATCTGTCAATTGCCTTATTTTTCTTACTGCATATGCGGCTGAGCTAAATCTACCTGAAAGAGTTCTAATATGAGTGCCCCACTGCAGTTTAGAATCGATAGTTGTATAACTATCGATTTACGACACAGTTTCCGTAGTAACATCAAGTTTGTTGCCGTCAAGAATTAGATTCACACCAACTTGAGGGACATTCGGTAATGAAAATTGTATACATTTAGTTTAATTCGCATTTAATAAGAGATTATTAGCTGCGAACCATTACGAAAGAACAGTCAGACTTTCATTGACATGCTAGACATCCCCATCTTTTCTATCTACTTTAAAATTAAGAGAAGTGTCGTCAGCAAACAGAATTATATCGGATAAATTAGCCATCATGTAAGGAAGGTCATTAATATAAACTAGAAAAAGAAAAGGGCCAAGAATTTAACCCTGAGGCACGCCCATCTTTACTAAAGACCCCGAAGACGTCGCCCCATTAATGGATACTTTTTGCTGCCTGTAAGATAAATAGGAAAAAACAAGATCAGCAGGAATTCGTCCACGAATTCCGTAATGATGTAATTTACGGATCAGAGTATTATGGTCAACACAGTCAAAAGCTTTTGAGAGGTCACAGAATATGCCAATAGTATCCTGGGACTTTTCCCAGGTTTCGAAAATGTGACTGATGAGTTTTACTCCTGCATCCGTCGTTGACCTTTCGTGAAGCCAAACTGATGACTATGCAAAATCCTATTTGAATTGAAATGAGACAACATCTGGTCAAGCATGATTTTTTCATAGATTTTACTCAATGCTGGAAGCACAGATATAGGTCTATAATTAGAGGGATCACTCTTACTACCTTGATTTGAAAATTGGTACTATTTTACTATGTTTCACTAAATCAGGGAACATTCCGCTGTCTAAGCATTGATTAAATATGCCTTTGCCGTTAGGACAGGAGCAATAGTATCAATAATATCTCCAAGAACCTTAACGGATATACCCCATAAGTCTTTAGTTGTTTTTATATTAAGACTTTTGAATATTTTTATAATTTTATCAAAAGAGATACGCTTAAATTCAAAGGTTGGTATATCCTTAGTGAAATGTTCTTTTAAAAAAGATTAACGAAGAAGGGAGAGATTTCGTAACTTCTATTGGGATGTTGGTGAAAAAGTTTTCTAACGTCTCAGCCACTTCTGACCTATCTGAGATGATTTTATTGGCAATTTTTAGCGACAATTCATTCCGATCTCGTTGGTTTGTCTTTCCAGTTTCCCTGTATATCACCTTCCAGACAGCTTTTATTTTATTATTAGAATTTTCAATTAACTTACTTATTGATTTCGATTTAGCTTGGGCGCAGACTCTTTTGAATATTTTTGAATACATTCTAACGTGGTTATGCAAGTTAAGATCAGATGACAAAGATTTTTCATGATAAAGCTGATATAAAGTATATCTGCTTTTTCCTATTCCAGCAGTAGCCCATTCATTAAATTTGGATTTATTATTGATTTTATCTTTTTTAACTGGACACGCCTTATTAAATTCTTGGCATACTGTAGAGAATAATGTACCATAGTTTACATTGGGGGTCTTGCGAATCAAAATTGGCTGTTGAGAGACTACTGAGAACATTATTATTAAAATAATTTAATTTATTTTTAGTAAGCGGTCTAAACTCTGCAGGTGAATCTAATTGTAACTTTTTGACTAACTCGAAAGATACGAGTTGATCAGTGAGGTCAGACCTCGCGCCTCTAATTATGGATGAGTTTTTTTATATTACAATTAGTAAATATATTATCTATGCATGAAGCTGAAGTAGGTGTTATTCTTGTTGCTTCAATAAAAATACATTTTAGATTAAAAGAACTAAACAATGAGAGAATCTGAATTTTTCTGGTGAATTTACTAGTAAATTGATATTTAAGTCACCACAAATGAAAACTAATTTGTTATCTCTAATAAGTTTATTTAGTATTTCATCTATTAAGATCAAAAAAGATGTCAAGTTTGATGCAGGTGGTCTGTAGACACATAAGAAAGTTTGGCCTTCAACTTCCGTACATGCTACCTCACATAAGCGATCAACAGAGCAAGCAGTGATATCTTTCCTTTCCTTATATCTTAAAGAATTATTACATAATATCAAGGTACCACCCCGATCGCACTGGCAACTAAAAAATTATTTATATTGAACATCATTCTGTCTGGTTTTAACCAGGTTTCACAAAAACACAAGATATCAATATGATATTTATGTATTAACATTTCCACATCTAGAATTTTGCCAGAGAAGCGATTTATGTTCTGATGGTACAATAAAATGTTATTATTAGGCTTCTCGTTTGTCGTTTCTAAAAGTTTAAAGAATCTATATCAGTATTATTAGGCATACTAGATAATACTGATTCGTCACTTAACCTAATCTCAGTTAAATTATCAATAACTGCGTGTATATTAAAAGCTAACAAAGTAGCCAATATCTCTAACAATCTCTAACAAAATTATTAGTATCAAAATACAATAAACGGTCACTATGACGGCATGACAAGATGTGCATTAAGTTATTAAGGCTAAAACTGTGATCATTTTTTTGATCATGTAAACAGTTTGAAAAGTTTCTAAGTACTGCGATAATACAGAACACAATGAGAACAATAAATACTTCATTTCAAAAAAAGAAGAACGTGCCTTTATTATATAGTTTACTTATAATTCCAAGTCAATTCAAAGATATAACACTTCAAAGTAACCCGATTTTAAAAAAACGACAATTTTATAGATAGAGACATATTATTTAGGAAACAACAAAGAAATGCGAATTCAGAAAGAGATTTAATTTTTCTCCAAATTGTTACCAGGATACAAGAAATATTCGGCAATTCTGACAGACCAGCGACTCATGAAGACCTGCCTCGGCTCAAGTATCTAGACGCAGTTATCAGAGAAAGTCTACGACTGTACCCACCAGTACCATTTATTTCTAGAAAAGTGGAAAAGGATGTTACGTTGCGTAAGTTATATAAGACACTTTTTATCACTCCGGATAGGTGGATTTAGGGTCACTAGGCGTTTTGAGTTATATCCGGAAAGTCTCATGACGAACAACCAGTTATCCCACCCATGCGTACAAAGCTTTTTGGGAACACATTCATTATGCGTACAGCTAAGGAGTAAAATAGCTGCATGATAGCTACAACCTAGGAGTTTCTAAGTCAAGAGTGAATAGGTTACTACTAGGCAAGCGTGCTCCATCGTCGGCCACATCATCGCATGCCATAAGGTGATATAATGGTTAAACGTGAACCTAGCAGTGATAAAAAAAAGTTTAGTGGTTACCAGTCGATGTATTTAAATAAGTCAATATAAGATCGCTTAGCGTAAATAGCATATAATTTTTCTAAGGCTAGAATACAGGCCTTTTTTCACTCCGCAAATCGAAGCCTACTCGGTCGTGCAAATTGAGATAAACACGGTTAAAGTTTAATTTTTTATTTTTGTTGTCACAAACTTATTATTTTATTATTTGCAACTCTGATGATTTTGTTTGATAAAATACCTTATGGGCTAGAGACTAGTATAATTTTTTTTTATTAGGTATTTTTTTTATTTTATTTATTTATGTATTCACTGCTTTATGCACACAAAAGTACAGAGGTGGACTTATTGCCTTAGGCATTTTCCACCACCACACTGGCCGAAAACGGATTGGTATGGCAAGGTTTATGAGAACGTGTTTAAATTGGTAGAATTAATAAATGAAAGGCTATACAAATATCTATTTCATATATGTGGAAAATCATAAATAATGAAACCAACAGGAACAAAATACATAACAATGATTACACATTGAAGACTTATCATGGTGTTATTAGCCATAATAAACTAGTTGCAGAAGAATTTGTTAATTTCTTTGCAAGTATACCAATTAAAACTACTGAAGCCCTAAATTCGGCGCCATCGCATGCTTTTGGTTTATTACAGGCGAACGTTGCAGCCTGCTCAACTGAATTTAATTTTAAACATATAAACCCCATAACAGTAATAAAAGCTTTTAAACAAATCAAGGTTAAATTGACTGAAGATCTATGGGGTATGTCTATCAAAGTTTGTACCTCAATTATTGAGACTATAGCGCCGTACTTAGCCTTAATATTTAATTTGTGTATAGATCAAGGAGTCTTTCCAGATCTAATGAAATACAGTAAAGTGATACCACTTTTTAAATCCGGGGATAGTAAAGACACTAATAATTATAGGCCAGTTTCCGTGTTGCCGGTTTTTAGCAAGATATTTGAAAAGGTAATGTTAAATCAAATGCTTAATCATTTTAACACGAATAACATCTTGCACGATAAACAGTATGGTTTTACCAAAGGACGTTGTACAACGGACGCTGGTGTCTCCTTACTAAAACACATTTTTAATGCGTGGGAAGAGGCACAAGATGCTATTGGCATCTTTTGCGACCTGTCTAAGGCGTTTGATTGTGTGGTTCATGAAACATTACTCCTGAAACTGGAGCATTACGGACTAGGCAAAACAGCGTTAAGCTTGTTAAAATCTTACTTGAATGACAGACAGCAACTAGTTCAGATAAACGGTGTCAATTCGTCTAGATTAAATGTGAAAATGGGGTACCCCAAGGTTCAATTTTAGGTCCTTTTTTATTTTTAGTTTACATTAATGATTTACCCTATTTGTTGCAAAACAAACTTAATATGGTGTTGTTTGCCGACGATACTTCCTTGATTTTCAAGATAAATAGAAAGACTAATAATCTTGACGACGAAAATAACGCCCTACTGCAGGTCCAAAAGTGGTTCACTGCTAATAATCTAGTTTTAAATGGGAAAAAAACGAAATGCATAAGATTTTCCTTACCGAATGTTAAGAGTAGTAATTGTGACATAATATTGAACAATGAGGAACTAGAATTTGTCGATAAAACGGTTTTCTTAGGGATTACGCTTGACTCAAGGCTACAATGGGGTCCTCATTTAACATCTCTTGCGGGACGGCTTAGCTCAGCTGCATATGCTGTTAGAAAAATCCGCCAATTTACGGATGTTGATACCGCTTGACAAGTATATTTTAGTTATTTTCATAGTATCATGTCTTACGGTATCCTACTATGGGGACGGGCTGCAGATATCGACTCAATTTTTATTCTACAGAAAAGAGCTATCAGAGCTATTTACAATCTCCGACGGTGCGATTCTCTAAGGGAACTGTTTAAGGATATTAACATACTGACGGTGCCTTGTCAATATATCTATGAAAACATCATGTACGTTAGAAAAAATCTTCATCTTTTTAGCAAAAGAGGCGATAGACATAATTATGTTACAAGAAATAGGGACCAATTAGTTCAACCAGGTTTCAGACTGGCTAAAGTGGCCTCTTCTTTCATGGGGTACTGTTTGAAATGTTATAACAAAATACCTCCACAAATATTAGAACTCAATGAAACGAAATTTAAATCTTGTATTAAACGCACACTATGCAAGCAAGCATATTATAAGTTGGAGGATTATATTCAAGATAAAAATGCTTGGCTCAATGCTGGTCCAGCTCCACTACCACCGGGGTGTACAAATTGATTAGTTTTGAAACTATTATTATTATTATTCTTTAATGTTTTTTTTTTAATCTGTAAAATATTATTGTTGTTAATTATTATTGTATTTAGTATTGTATAATGTAGAAGCATTTGTTTTCAAAGTTTGTAAATGTGAGTACCATGGAGCTATTTTAATGGTTTTTAGGTTATTATTGGACTTGTTTGACATAAATGAGCATGGCAGTTGAGAGTTTGTCATGCTCACTCAAATGTCTCACTGATGGTGGCGCGTGTGTTGGATCATTCGGTTCCCTTTATAATGGTTGAGCTGAGTGGTGCTAATATTCGCGTCAGGTCCGTGAACGGGCGCTGTCAGTTGACACTGGTCATCTCTTAGCTGCCAGTTGCTATTTTAATATCTATATTTAGTTTTTATTTTTACTTTATTGACATTGTTCTCACATGATAGCGACAAGAAACATGTAACAGAGATATTTGTAATTGCAAAACACGATTGAAAAGAGTGTCCATGGAGTTTCTTGCACATTCTTCTCCATAGAGATCTACGCTTTGGAATGTGCAATTAGCATCATTTTTTTCTGACAGACTGACTTCTTGACATTTCAAAAGTGCCTGTAAATGGTTTATTTGAAATAAATGCTTTGAATTTGAATTTGAATTTGTATATATATATCTATAAATATTTGTGTTCTTACAGCTTCAGGTGTGACCTTAACGGATGGTTGCACCATCCTCGTTAGCATCTGGTCCATTCATCGGAACCCCAAGTACTGGGGAGACGACGCAGAGCTGTTCCGACCTGAACGATTCCTCGACACGCCGCTCACGCACCCCGCTGCATTCATGCCGTTCAGTTCTGGACCAAGAAGTTGTTTAGGTAATACCAGATCAGGGCCCGATCTAGCTATTTAGCCGCTCCGGGCAAAGATAATTTTCGCTACCCTTTACATACACAAAACCATATAAGTCATGAGCTAGTTACGTTGGGGGATGTTAAATATACAAGTAGGTACCTACATAAAATACTTGATATTAGTGCGATTATACCTATCTGTAATATTCACGTCAGTATATTGGGCTGTGGGGATGTAGTGTTATTAAAACAATTGTTCTCAAGCGATTACCTTTGATTACTGACTAAAAGAGTACAAGTGTATTAATATACGAGTATTAATAAAAGATACATTCATATGGATAGGGTCATAGACCTTATACTGTAGATAGAACTACTACACCTCACCTTGGAGGTGACAGGAAAAAAAAAGTTTTTCTGTGTGAGAGACTCAATTCGGGAATTGAACTGTTTTCATAGGTAAGTTTGTCCGGAACCCTCAGTGCGTGAGTCCGACTCGTACTTGTCCTGTTTTTTTTTTTTATTATTATTCAGTCAGACTACTAATAAACCCAAATGCCTTTCCGAAGATTCCATATGACAAGCCTATATCGACGGTGAAATGGTAATACCTTCTACCTGTCATTTTTCGACAATTGCTTTTTAGCGCTTATAATTTAAATGGAGTCTGTAACGTTATTTCGAGAGTCACATGGTCAATCAACGGAAAGTCAACTGAACGATTGATCGAATAAAATTTATTGCGAAATATCCTTTTATCGCCAAACGCTACTTCGACTGAACGATTCATCGAATATTTAATAATCGATGTCATGCCTTCGGGATCCGGTGACATATGGAACTAGAAGGGTGGGAAAACATTGGGGGACACTGAATATAATCAGGACCTCAAGGTTAAATTCAGTTATAACTGAATCAAATTAAATTATGGAAACAACTCTTAACATTTTAGGAACAGGAAATTTTTGACTTCGACAGTTTCAAGTTATTGGCACTTCGCCGTCGATATGTTATTTGTTTTTGGTCTATCGTAGTTTTTTTTTTCGGGTGGGAAAATCATCTAATGACAACCCCCGCTCTTGGGCGGAGCGAGAGATAGTGTCAGACTGTTACTGACTAAAAACCCACTCCTGTTCCTTCTTTGCCATTTTTCCAGGGCTCCGGGGGTCACTTTCGCATCACCCATGGCCCCAGTAGGCCTCGACCCTGCTGGGCCCCTACGGTTGCGGACATCTCCTTGAGGCGCGCGTGGAACACTACACGCCGTCGACGACTTGGGCTCGGTCCGGACAGTTACCGGACGATCGGACGACGAGCCACCCATCGTTTGTCGTCCGTGGTCTATCGTAGTTAAGTTCACGATCAACACAAACCATAAAATCACTCTGAGTAGTGGTTAATATAAAAGATGATAATTGAAATGTGTATGATGATCATTGACATGTATTACAATTGTAGTCGTTAGTTTCATATTTACTTAGCACTCGAAAGTTTGGTAAGATGAAAACATATGAGAGTATTAGATACTAATTGATATGTTGAAATACTTGTTCATTCGGGAGAAGTGTGTAGTACGTACCTGCATATATAAATACTCTGCTAGTTGTAGGTTTTGAATGTTACAATAGTTCTGGAGAATTAAATGATTATTTTTGGAGCTCAAATAGTTGCCTATTTATCAGAGAGGAAGTATGCGAGCTTTGCCAACCCTTTTCTCTTTGCGCAACTCTCCTACTCTTCCTTCTTATCTTATATCTCACTTTCAATATATCAGTTATTCACACGCTAGAAATCTGCGTTCTGTTACAATCTCCTACTGTTATGTCCTTCTCATACTTCTGATTTTGTTCATTACTCCTACTATATACAGTCCATCCTTCTGTGGAATTCGCTAGCTGTTGATATCAGGACGGCCGCAAGTCATTACATGCACTTAAGTGGAAGTTACGGAATTACAAATAGCAGAATCATCTTAAAAACTCCTTTACTGTGTATATGTATGTATATTTATGTATGTTTAGTTACATATACTGCTAGTATTATAAAATTACTTTATATGTAATTTTGTAATACTAGTTTTCTAAATAATATTTTTTTTTGCACCTACCATATTGCCTCTCCACCACCCTAGGCCGACTGGTAGAGAATGCCTAAGATATTAAGTCCGCCTTTTTACCTTTTGTTGCATTAAGATTACGTAAATAAATAATTAATAAATTATAAATAACCTTTTTTCAGGATATCAATACGCCATGATGTCGATGAAGACTGCCCTATCAACACTATTGCGTCGGTACCGCGTCTTACCATCAGAATCAATGAACGAAAAGTCTAAACCACAGAATGACTTAAATGAGGCCAATAATAATACAAGCAAATCCAAGCTGAGGGTACAGTTTGATATTATGATGAAACATGTGAATAATTTTGAAATTCAACTTGAAACGAGAACTTAAGTGATAAATATATTGATCTTTGGATGTTATATTTTTAGCTCTAAATATTTTGATAAAAATCGATATAAAAAGGTCGTATTTTATTTTTATTAAACCAACATCTACTGTGTACAGCATTTAACAGGTAAAGATAACAATTGACCTAAGTTTTACATAGTCACCAATAACAGATTAGCACAGCATTCACAAAATAAGAAGTGATTTAAGACACAAAAGTAGGTAAGTAGTTATTATCTACACACATAATAAAACAGTAAAATTATTTTGCGGTGGTATTAATTGGCGCAAAAACTACTGAACCGATCCTGTTTAAATTTTGCATACATAATTCTTATAGGTCAAGGCAACTTATAGATTATAAATTATCACACTATTTGCTATGGGGGGTAAGCAATAATCCAAAATGTCGGTATTGAACGACATTTGCCACGAGTTCGATCCCCAGCAACAGTTAAATTTTTTGTCATTATTAATTTTATCTTCTTTTTTTGTAACAAAATAACTTATACCATTTTTTCAAAATAAAATTGACATCAATGTCTTCTATTTTTTTTTAAAAACTAATCAAAACACATAATATAATCAAAGCGGCGAGTAAAATCACAAACTATAATGTTACATTATTCCATTTAGCTGCAAATTAAGCTTCTGAAACGAAAATCATCACGCTATCATCGGTAAGGAGCCAACCAGTCAATTATGACGTTTATATAAGAACGATGACGTTTATGTATATTTTAAACGATAATCGTCAAAGACCGTAGCGCAGTGGTTTCGTATCTAGACTTGCATGTAATTTATAGATTGTCCGAATCCCAACTATGGCTCTCTTAGGAGAATTTTTTATTTAATTTTACCGTAAATTGGATTTTTTTTTGTAGAAGTAGATGATAATCTAGGGCCATCATCCTTCAGTTCCTACAAACTCTAGCAGAAACAAAAGAAATTTTGATTACTGATAGAAAGTTTTTGCCGAAACCATAGTTTAACAAACAATTTATTATCAATTTAAAATCAATAAATGGTTACATAAAAAATCTACTTATAACTAATAATACTCTCTGCGAAATAAATGACATAATATACGCGGCAACCAAGACCCTGATAACAGCTAATGGGCAAAAACCATATACTCCGTCGTCCACGATAAAACCTAAAAAAGACCTACCTTGGAAGTTAAGAATAAAGAATAAAATTGAAGGCATTAGGAAAGAGCTAGTTAGACTCATAGAAATAAAAAGAGGAGTCAACACTAGAAGAATGATACATATTAGAGACAATCCATAAATATAATATTTTTACCGAGCAAGATCTCGATAATACTGTAGAAATACCTATTGAGTAGCGTAATTAGAATCACAATAGAAAGACAATGACCGAGTTTAATAAATTAAATCAGAAAGTAAAAGCATTAGCAGGAAGGATAAAAAGGTACGACGATATGAATAATAGAAAACTCCAAAATCAAAGATTTTGCGAAAATCGGCATTCTTTTTATAGGTCTCTTAATGGCTATCAACAGCAAGCTCCGACAGAAATCCCAAACAAGGATACAATCTAAGATTTCGGTCGTCGATACTGTCACAGCCTGTTTCAAACAATAAAGATGCGGCATGGATCTCAGAGATTCGAAAGGAGGCAGAAAACATACAAGAGCATAGGTTTGAAGAAATAGATATAGAGATGGTTAGAGAAGCTTTAAGGAAAACGCATAACTGGAAAACACCTGATATAGATAAAATACAAAATTACTATTTTAATTATCTCACAAGTGCACACGAACCTATAGCGAAACTATTTTAAAGAATAATTAACAAAAGAGACTCAGTAGAAAATAGGTTTACAACAGAACAAATAATACTGATACACAAGTGTGGGGGCACTAAAGAACCACAAAACTGGCGACCAATAGCATGATTACCGACTATTTAAAAACTTTTAACTTCCGTGTTATCAAACGAATTGTACAAATATTGTGAATCTAGCATTATCGCTCCAGAACAGAAAGGATGCAGGCGACGCGCCAGGGGTTGCAAAGATCACCTCATGATTAACAAAGCCATACTAGAAGATGCTCACCAGTGCCAGAAAAACTTAAGTGTGGGATGAGTAGACTACCGAAAGGCATTTGATAGCATCTCACAAAAATGGCTTCTCCAGGTGTTGAGGTTATACAAGTGCTCGAGTGCTAGCATAGGCTGAGGCTTCTGAAAATGGTCATGCCTACATGGAATTTTATCATGACAGCCCGTGACGCGAACGCTTCTGTAACCACTGATCTCACAGTTATTCGCCGAGGAATATTCCAAGGAGATTCACTATCGCCGTTACTTTTTTGTTAAGGTATAAACCCAATTTCAACTATACTTAACAAATACATATTAAAAGGCTATAAACTAAAGAGTAATTTATTTGTTAATCACCTAGTATATATGGACGATCTGAAAATTTATGTAATAAAAATAGTTTAAATTTTTTATTGGATAGTACCGAAATATTGACGCGGGACATAGGAATGCAGTTTGGATTAAATAAATGTAACGTTCTACATATAAGAGCCGGTAGAGTCAGTGAACAGCATAGAGAAGGACACATACTATCAAATGGATTGAAATTCGAACACCTGAAAAAAGACGAAGCGTATAAATATTTAGGTATTAATGAGGCAGGCTAAATAGATCATAACAAAATAAGAGAACAACTGAAAAAAGAATACTTTAAACGAATAAAATCAATAGTAACTACACAATTAAATGCTAGGAATCAAATAAAAGCGATTAATACATATGCGGTACCGGTTCTACTCTATGCATTTGGTATAATTAATTACAAAAATAGTGATTTAAAGAATATAGATGTTAATACTAGGAAACTTTTAGCAATCAATAAAACACAGAAACAAAGTGGCAGGAAGCCCTAACACAAGATTCAAATAAAAAAAAATGAAACAGCAAAGTTAATGTGGGAAATCCCAGTTCAGACAGATGTCACAGTTATACATAATAGACCAGATGTAATATATGTAAATAAAACAGAAAATAAAACGTATTTAATAGAAATAACAGTAGCATCAGATTACAACATAGGGCCTAAAGAGATTGAAAAATTACGCAAATACCATCTGCTTAAAACTGAAATAACACGGTTGTGGCGCACACCTACAGAAGTAATACCGATAGTAATAGGAGCGACAGGAATAGTAGAAAAGAGTATACATAGATATTGCGATAAATTAGATTCAGCTATAAGCATTCATTTAATACAAAAGCAAGCAGCAATCCATACAGTTAATATTTTAAGTAAAGTACTGGGGGACACAGTATTTGTAACTAATTAGCAGGGGATCCGAACCTCCTTTTCCCTGAGGGTCTCATTGCGGGAGCAAGTAAAAACCACCGGGAGAAAACCCAAGTAGAAAACTCTTTTCAAAAAACCATAATATAACATAATAAACTTTATTGCACACCATAAAAGTAACTCAACTTATACATAAACTTAAATGTATGGGTACAATGGCGGTCTTATCGCTAACAGCGATATCTTCCAGACAACCTTAGGAATCCATCCTAAGGTTGTCTGGAAGATATCGCTGTAAGAATTTAAAATAATACAGGGGTAGTCTGCGGTGTACTACTAACAAATTGATCAGTGTATATATATATAAAACACAATACATAACTATAAATATATAAATATATACATACTTATTATGATATGTTACACAACTTTATAAAAAAGGGACGAAAAAAAAAAAGAAAAGAAGAAAAAGAAATAATAATGTATGGTTGGTGAAAGAAATTAAATTACGTAGAACCAGGATACTGTATATAATTTGTTCATATTTAATTGAATTAAACACAAAAAAGTGTCTCCTGAAAAGTTGCTATTATGCAGTTACGCCCCTATTCGTAGGATACGACGAATATGTGGACTTAAACTAACGGATTAATGTTTATAAGTGTTTATTCAGCTAAATATTGTAACTCTCCCTTCACTATTATTTATGAGATAGCAGTAATGATAAAACGCGATATTAGTAATTATGAAACGAAGTGCATGACATAAAAATGAGTCGAGTGTAATTAAATGTAGGCCAGTTAAATTTAAATCGAGTATTTTTGGAATAGGACTAAAAACATTTATTTATTTATTTTATTTTATAGAAGGCTCACAGACAAATAGAGAAAAATGATATAAACATTGTAACATTATTAAATAGCTAATTATAAGCCTCCACACATAGATAAAAAAAATATATCAATAAAAAGAAATCACACACAAATCAATTAATTACTAACGAGAAGTTAATCACAGAAAAAATCTGTGCCATTTGCCGTCGTAAGGTCAATACTCAATTCTTTGTTGCATTCCACAATGTAGACTTAGGTGGTAAATATTTGCCAAAAGAAACAATCATGGACCCTGTCGGGCACAGCAAAATAAGGATATAATAAGCGAAAAAAAAGACTTATTTTCGGTATCTTATAATCTAATTAAATATAAATACATTTTTATGAAATAATTAATTAATAATAATTTGTAATAATAATAATTAATAATGTCAATATTTAAAATCTAAATTATACGTAAATAAGTCAAAGGAAATAATAATTTAACAGATTTGCTTAATCCATTCTAATCCGTTTCAATGATTTATCATTTAAATATTCGTCAACACTGTAATAACATTTTCAACACACTTGCTCAGAAAGTGACTCTTATTGCACTGCACTTAGGTATATAATGGCACTAGTTACCAAACTGTGACATTTTGATTACCGTTACGCACTAGTGCTATAATGTAGTTAAAAACTCTTTGTTCAACCTCTTTGTTCGCAAAACAAATTTTGAACTCGAATAAAATTCCCATTAAGTTATTGAGTTGAATAGTATATAAATTAGTGTCTTACTTACTTATTTTATCCAATTCACCTTGTACAAACGATTTATTTAATAAAAAACACTTAGTAAATAAATTGTACATTCAAATAAAATTTGTTTTTTTTTTTGTGGTCTATGGCCGCCATTTTAAGATGCGCGCGGATTTTGGCGTGATTTTTTTTTATTCCAGTGAAGTTCAGTGGCTGTATTAATAAAATACTACAAATCATTACAAAATGTTCCATCCGTATTCTATTGTCACTACGAAAGACATTATCCTAAAAACTTTTCACGCAAGAAAATATAAACGTAAGACTAGGCAGTATGATCAAAATACCTCAGCCTTCCTCTAGGAGTAAATAAAAAAAAATGATGCACGCGCTTATGAAAACAGATTTTTACCGCCATGTCACAGAAAATTTTACTAGTTTTATTGTTGTTTTCTTAACAAGTGTATCGAAAAACGTCGTATGACACACGTGAGTAATTAATGATTATTCTTGGCTCTATTAAGACCCTCGCTACGGCTCGGGTCTAAATACCACCTCGACGATAATCATTAACATTACACACTTGTATCATAATGTACTATTTCTGATTAATAGCTTTTTTAATTTATTTGTAAATAAATGAAGTTTTTTATCTTCTCTTATTGCTTCGGGTAACATTTTGTAAACTTTGTGAGTCGTGTTTTGTGTCGGAATGTGTATCTTGATTGTATGTCTTCTCGTTTAGTGTAAAAGTCTTTGTGTTTGTGAGCGAACTTGCATATTTCAAGTATATATGTACTAGGTAAAGTTAAAATATTCAGATTTATAAAATGGGGTTTGCAGCTATCTGTCTGCTGTATATTAACTAGGATACGAATTAGTTTCTTTTGGACTGTGAACAGTGCAAGTGCGTCTGTACTGTATCCCCACATTATTATGTCGTAGCTAAGCCACGCATAAGCAAGGCATAGTACGAGTATGTAACGAGGGCAGTCTCTAAATTTGTAGTTTTTTTAACTTCACGAAAAGCGTATAAACATTTTGAAAGTTTAGATTTTGTTTTTAATATGTGTGATTTCCAATTTATGTTCTTGTCTATGGTTATGCCTAATAATGTGAATTCATCAACAGTTTCTATTACATGCTTATTAAAAGAAAATGATACATTCAAAGGATTTTTTTGGTGAGGGTGGAAAGTTATATAATTAGTTTGGTCTTCGCAAAGTTGATTTCAAGATTGTCTTCGTTCATTCAGGTTATTATTTTGCTAAATATTTCATTAAGGGTACTATTTAGGTTTATGTAGTCGTGGCATTGGGTGAGAATGGAGATGTTGTCCGCGAACAAAACGCACGGTCCGGATTCTGCTATAAATTTTGGGAGATCATTGATATAAATGAGAAACAAGAGACATCCAATTACACTACCTTGTGGTATTGATGCGTTAATCGCCTTTTTGTGAGACCGTAACTTTTGAAGTTCGTTTATTATTATTATTGAAGTAATCTATTTCTACTAGCTGTTCTCTATTTTTCAGATAAGATTTGAACTATTCATGTGCGCGGATCCCTAATCTATAAAGTTTATGTAATAAAATATCATATTGAACTTTGTCATAAGCTTTGGTCATATCAAGTATTAATCCCACTGCGTATTTTTTATTATTTAATATGCTTAAGGCTTCCTGTATAAATTTGTATACTGCTAATGCTGTTGATCGATTTTTATGAAAGCCGTTTTGGCATTCGTCAAATATTTTATATTTTTCGCAGAAAGTGTACACACGGTTGCACATCGCTTTCTCGAAATTTTTTGAAGCTGTAGGTAGTAAAGCTATTGGACGATAGTTACTTGGCTCTGTTTTTTAATTTTTCTTGTGTAAAGGTTTCACTAACGCTATTTATAACTGATCAGGGAATACACCCTCTTCAAAAGACTGGTTTAGTAATTTAAAAAACGGTAGCGTTAGTTCATCAGCGCATTGTCTCAATAAACAGAGTGGAAGTTCGTCGATGCCATGACTTTTTGTTTTTTTTTTTTTTGTGTTTTTAGCATATTATTAATCAAAGTCAAAAGTCAAAGTCAAAGTCAAAAATTTTTATTTCACATAGGCCTACATGGGCACTTATAAAACGTCAGAAGCTAGTGCACGGTTCCAAATTGGTCGTTTCCTATGAAGAAGAACCGGCAAGAAACTCCATGGTTACTCTTTTGAAAAAATGATTGTTTACAATATTTTCATATTACAGTATTAATAGACATTATGTAAGAACAGTGTAGACCAGTCGATATTGTACCCAAAAGCACAATAAAAATAATCATATTAAAAAAAAAAGTGAGTCGTAATAGGAAGTAACCTAAGAATTCGCGAAGTCCACGGTGTTCTCACATTCACATTAAAAAAAAAAGAAGCTATATAAAAAAAACAAGAACAATAAGTCATTACAATTATCAATAAATGACATGTCAACAAAAAGAAAATTACTAACGAATTTATGGTGGTTGGCGTCTAACAATATAAAAAATATTGCAAAAGCAATGTGTAGGAAGAAAAGAAAAAAGAAAATGTATATATTACAACAAATGTGGAGCAGTTAATAGATAGATGTACACAATGTTACCAGGGGGCCACATGTGCAGATGCAGTCATTGCCAAACAAGCGTGTCTTTGATATAGTCTTTAACCTTGTAATACGCTTTTTTAGTTAGGACACGCTTAATATGGGTTTTGAACTTGCCCTCGCTAAGTTCAGTAAGGTTCGACTGGAGTGAGAAACATTGTATTTTCGGTATGTGAAAGCACTGGTATATTTTTCGACTCATCGTT
The DNA here is from genome assembly GCA_961205895.1 of Mythimna pallens. Classification (NCBI taxonomy): domain Eukaryota; kingdom Metazoa; phylum Arthropoda; class Insecta; order Lepidoptera; family Noctuidae; genus Mythimna; species Mythimna pallens. The sequence continues at coordinate 25,634,014 of OY540827.1, read as the reverse complement.
GCTCGCCACACTGGTGCAAAACAAGTCGATATCAAGGTCCCTAGAAAATCTATAAAAAAGTCTAAAGAGTAAAATGTACAATAAACTACCAAATTCTATAAAAAAAACATCAAAATCTTAGATATTTTTTAAATTAAACTTAATGAATTTTTAATAAGTAAAGCATACTAATCGATCAATGACTTCTTAAATGATAAACATATTGACGAATGAAATAATAATGCAAATTGTATTTGGTATGACTATGAAATTTGATTTTGATAATGTGTACTAATTTTATGAATAATAATGGATACTGACATAAGTAATAATTGTGTAATAATATAAGTGATAATCGACTATAATAATATCTGTGAGTGCCTCCCAGATACGTCATTCGGTTACTGTGAATGGTTTGTGCAACCCAACTTGATGCATCCAATAATACTAAGCAGCAGATTGGGCGCGGGGCTTTTCGTCACATACATCGGTCGTTAGGACAACCTCTTAGTTCCTACTCATCAAATATTAAGAATTAATTGTAATTACGCTATTAAATTCATTTAGTGGAAATTTTGGGTTTTTTTTTTGAACTCCTTCGCTGCCCATCTCATAATTGACTTAAGGGTATGTTAGAGCGACTCTGACGCAATTGTAAGAACTAAACCTCCCGTGACAAACAATAAATAATTTTGATTTGATTTGAACAGGACATAAATACTAATATTATTCCTTCAGTTGCCTTTTGCGTTCTAATACCACAGGTTACTTTGCAGAAGTAACCCCATGGTTTGCATCAGGGATCAGCGCGAGTGGTCACTACTGCCGATCGCCCCCACGAGGACACGACGGTGCTTCACCCATACCTCCACCGGATGCTCCACTATGTTCTCCGGGCTGTCCGTATATTGGCGACCCTTGGATATATTGTCCGACTGAATACGGTACAGGAACCTCCTGAACGTATAATGTCTATGTCTCTATCTCCGAGGACCTGCGTCGTGCGGAAGGTGAGGAAGCCATGACACCTCTACATGTAGATGTAGAGGTGTCACGGCTTCCTCAAAGAGCAGACTTACCGCTATGATACCAACTATACTTGCTTAGTATATCCATCGGTCTCGCAACACATAGAGTTCAGTGATCCTACTAAATATTACAATATTGTTTCTCTTGCCAGTTATCCTCAAGATGCTATTTGGGCTCTCACGTGCACACTCACACGACTGATGCAACTTTTTTACGCATAATCGCACAGAAGCTGTAATATCTGTAAATTTTCTTGCGTTTATTATATGCCCTAAATGTCAGTATAGTCTGCGAATATACGCCCTGCAGCTTATTTGTGGTTTCACTAAATTATCCAGATATTTATCAAAAGTCATCTACGCTGGCGTCAGCAAACATTCAATATCGAGGGTCGAAGGAGTCGAAATAGAGCCCTGAATACATTATTATTCTAGACGCACAAGGTACGGTAGGTTTTGTGAGTAAACTTAGTCCACAGGCCCTCGTGCAGGACATATGGTAGAATGCCATGAACATTGTTATTTTAATGGGAGCTCTACACTGAGCGAACCCGCGTGCCAGCATATTACCACGAACTGACAATGCCCTGCACGAACTCTCAATGTCTAATTCATCAGTGAAATTTTCAGCTATATTGGGAATGTAATGACACGATGTGATGTGTGTGTGTGTAATGTGACGCAGATATGTGAGGTTGCTGATATAGGCTGAAGAATCGTCAAACTTAAGTGGCAGTTAGTAAGGACCGCAGAACAAATGGCCGATAAGGTCGAAAAACTCTAGAGTAGCGAGTGTGTACCGGACAACGCAGTGTCGATAGACCTACCTCCGGGTAAGCTGATGATGTGGTAAACGCCTCAGAAATCCGCTACATATGAGATGTACTGGAGTGGTCGATCTGGTGCCACTTGGAGAAGCTCTATGTTCCATAGTACACGTTTCTTAGGTTAAATGATTACGATGCTAATTTAGTATGCACATCTGGTATTCCATATGAGAGTCTGTACAGGCGTGGTGTTATGTTGTTCAGGCGGACAAAGCCGCGGAATATGCTAATTAATTCATTAAACCCCGAGCGAACCGGGTTCGCTCGGTCATTGTCTTTTTATTGTTTCTCTAATTACGCTACTCAAAAGGTTGACAGTGTAAACACGGGCAGACCATTAATTACCATTTTGCTTTCACGAATGTTTTGGTTCAATGATATCGAGTGGTGAGTTCATTAACACTTTGCTGAAGTTTATTATTAATATGGCGCAGTTGATTAATTAAGCCGTCCTTTTCTTCAAAGTATTTCTTAAATTCTTCAAAGTGCTGATTAAAAAATTCAAAAGAGACTTTTCAATTTTTACGCCGACTACATCAACTTTTGACGCACTTTGGAAAACTCTCACAAAATTCAAAAACTCTGTTTCTGTCTTAAAGCGAGTTTCTCGCGGCGCTAGGCCTGCAGTAGCGCAACACTTAGCAGGATGCATTCGACTTGCTGCCCGAGAGAACTCGCTAAGTGCTTGGGAACAACTGCTCACCTTCCCTTACAGAATATTACATGTTGAAAAGAATTTGGCAACTAAAAAGACCTTAACCACACAAATTAAAGAAAATTTTAATATTTCGGCCTTTAATTTGGATTCAAAACACATTATTATTGACACAGACTCAAAGTTATACCTCTGCAAGAGGTATATCATATCTGGTCGAAGCTAAATTAGGGGAAGGTGATATTAGCTGAGCAGCCAGAATTATTTTTAGTAGTGATGTAAAAGCTCCGTGTTCTACAGACACTCTTGTAGCTCTGGAGAGCAAACACCCTGCCCAAGCGGATGGCCTTTCTTATCCTGACCCTCCTGATTCGGACATTCATACCCTCACCGTTACAGGTCGAGAGGTAGTCTCAGCCGTTTGCTCCTTCCGGAGCGGCGCTGCCAGCGACCTCGACGGCTTGAGTCCTCAACACCTGAAGGACCTCATCTGCTCAGGCGCCGGGGAAGCTGGTGAGTTGCTCTTGAAAGAGCTTACGGCTCTGGTTAATCTAATGCTCTCAGGCAAAGTGAACGAGGCCGTCATTGACACTCTGTACGGGGCCAATTTATGTGCCCTACGCAAGAGAGATGGCGGCATCCGTCCCATTGCCGTGGGCACCACCTACGTATACGTATACGGCGTATGGCAGCCAATATTTGTTATAAATTTTATGGTGAGGCTGTTTCGAAAAAATTTCAGCCCCTGCAGTTAGGTTTCGGCTCAAAAGGGGGCTGCGAGGCTGCCGTACATGCCATGTCGACCTACCTAAATTCTAATTTAGGAGGGGTCATCCTGAAGGTAATAAAAATAGCCTTTATTGCTTTTCTTTTCCTAATACTTACAATGAATATTTACATGCCTTAAAACTAGTTTATAATTTAAAAGGTTCTATTTCCTTACATTTTATTTTTACTTATTTTCTATTTATTTATCGGCAACCGGTTTAGCTTGTCCTTCGACAAAGGCCTCCTCTAAAGCTTTCCATTCTCCTCGGTCTTTTGCTATTCTTGTCCATTCTGGACCAGCTACTTTTTTATTTCGTCTTCCCATCGTGTCGTCTGACGTCCTTTATTTCTTTTTCCATCTCTTGGGTAACACTCTGTTATTAATCTCGTCCATTTTTCATTTTTATCTCTAAACATATGACCTGTCCATTTCCATTTCAGTGACTTAAACACCTTTTCTACATTTTTAAATTTGGTTTTTTCTTTAATGGCATCCAGCCTTGCTCTATCTCTTCTCTTTATCCCCACTACGCTTCTTTCGATGCTGTTCTGACAAACGTTCAGCTGGTTTAAAAGTTGTTTTGTTAACTCAACTTAGCTGCCTGGTAGCAAATTAAGATGCACGAATTATATACTTTTCCTTTATCCTTGATAGGCATGTCCTTATTTTTCATAATTTCGCGTAGTGACCAAAACCTTTTCCAAGTGTTGGCGATCTTCTATTTATTTCCCTATTCATTGTGTCCTCTAGGGATATCAATTGTCCTAGATAGATATATTCGTTTACGAATTCTATTTCTTCGCCGTTCACTCTGATGGGCACTGGTTGTTTGGAGTTGGTTATGACTTTTGTTTTTGTTGTATTCATGGACAGCCCTGCAATAGCACTTTCATCTGATAGTTGTTGTATCATTATTTCTAAGTTACGTGGACATTCTGAGAACAAGATAATGTCATCAGCGAATAGTAAATGGTTTAACTTCTCACAATTTACGTTAAGGCCGTATTTATCCCAATCCAGGTTTCTAAATATTGCTTCTAGAACTGCAGAGAACAGCTTAGGTGAGATTGGATCCCCTTGACGAACTCTTTTGTTGATGGGAAATTCCTCTCCTGTTCTATCCAGCTTTATCTGCGCAGTGCTTCTTGAGTAGATATTTTTTAGAATTCTTATATATTTTGCTGGTACTCCCTGTGACTGTAGTGCGTCCCAGATGTATTCGTGTTCCAGAGAATCAAATGCCTTATTAAAATCTATGAATGCCAGATAATATACTTTATTGTATTCTTTGAATTTTTGTATTACTTGTCTTAAAATATGAATACTGAGGTTGCTGATATAAGCTGAAGAATCGTCAAACTTAAGTGGCAGTTAGTAAGGACCGCAGAACAGATGGTCGATGAGGTCAAAAAACTCTAAGAGTAGCGAGAGTGTACCGGACGACGCAGCGTCGATAGACCTCCCTCCGGGTAAACCGATTATGTGGTAAACGCCTCAGAAATCCGCTACATATGAGATGTACTGGAGTGATCGATCTGGTGCCACTTGTTGACGCTCTATGTCCAATAGTATACGTTTCTTAGGTTAAATGATTACGATGCTAATTTAGTATGCACCTCTGGTATTCCATATGAGAGTCTGTACAGGCGTGGTGTTATGTTGTTCAGACAGACGAAGCCGCGGGATATACTAATTAATTCATTAAACCCCGAGCGAACCGCGTTCGCTCGGTCATTGTCTTTCTATTGGGTCTCTAATTACGCTACTCAAAAGGTTAACAGTGTAAACACGACATAGTCTGATTGTCGTGTCGCAGTTATTATTTTTATTTTTTATTAATATTTTTATGTCATATTGAGTTTTTAGTAAACGGTTAAGCTTATATTGCAGTTAAACCTAGGTCTTCCTTTGCAGTTATACCTAGCTACAACCTAGAAGTATTTAAGTCAACAATTTCAAATTAGTTAATAACAATGATTTATAAATATGCATGTGCCTTTAGTCATTGTAACCATTAACACCTCGATTAGAATATTGATTTCGTTTAACATCTTATTAGTAATATTGTGATTTATTTATGTTACTTATTGATTCATCATACAGACAGACAGGCTTATTTTGTCTGTTTGTCTGTCTGTTTGTGTGTTACTGTTTCATGCATTCCTTTTCTTCGACATTCGCGAGCAAAAGCTAGTTTTATATAAAACAAATAGTTTTTTTATTATGTGTGGCTGTTTGCTTTTTTATTTTGTGTGGAAAATAAAATATGTTTTTTACAGATACATTTAAAGTTATCCATACAATTACAAAAACATAAAGACTGAAAGCACAGCAGTTCATCATCGTTCTATTGCCTTATAATAATAATATAACTGGCGCATCATGTTTATCGGCTAAGGATTGAAGAATGCCATTGGAGCTGGTCCTAGATCTGCTTAGCAACGAGGCAGCCTTCTTCCTTACTATAGCGTGGAAATCATCCACACGCGCTAAAGCGAACATACCCGATGCACTGCAGTATCTAGGGAGCCCAAACAGCAATCTGAAACCATAATTATATTGGATTCGCAGAGCAACTAGAGCCTTCCGCGTATAATTGACCCACAGACCGCCCGTGTAGATTGCTTGGCAAAAAGCTTTAAATAAAGTAATTTTGACCCCATTACTACAACGAGCAAACCTGTAAGCCAACATATTGCATCTAACTGCTAGCGCCTTGCGTTCCCGTTTAATATCACCCTGATCCCTGAGGTCCCCGGTGAGATTGTTACCTAAGTACTTAAACTGGCTAACCCTCTTAAGTGGCCTCTCATTAAGACAAACGACAGGCTCATAATATACATATCTACTGGGGGCCTCAAAGATCAAATACTCACTCTTGCTAACATTATATTGCAGGCCATTGTTCGCCGTATATCTCTCACAAACAAGCAGCATCTCTCTGATTGAGCCAGCTGTAGGACCCAGCAGCACCATGTCATCCGCATAGCTTAAATTATTCACACAAGTGCCATCCATTTTGCATCCGACTGGTTTGCCGCTAAGCTCAACAATCAACTCATTCACATACAGGGTAAAGAGCTGGGGGTGAGGCAGGGGGGGTTAACCTAGGTGAGGTTAATCTCCTGCCTCACCCCACACTCCAACCTGTACGGCTCCGAGAGAGTACTACCCCAACGTACTTGATTACGCTGATTCCAGTACCAGTACTGAAACAAGCCCGAGCCGAGCCTTATCTCAATTAGTAATTGACATCTGAGCGCGCCATAATTATGGCAATAAGTCCCCTCTTTGAGGAGTGGCTGGAAAGACGTCACGACATCCTCACCACCGCGCCGCGCCGCTCGCGGACGCCGTGTCCGCAAAGACCTGCGTGGTAAGTTCGGGAGGTTGCTAACCGCCCGGGTGTCATCTTTGTGTGGATCACCGGGAGGATACAGTGGAGCATACGGTGGTAGTGGTTAATACGTAGGACACTCAGAAAGTTTTAGGAAACTAAAAAACTAACTTCCATGGACAAAATATTTTTATTAAATCTTTTCAAAAAACTTTACTCCAATTTTCGAAAAATGTTTTCCAGTCCACCGCAAACACCTCTTCCACGGCCTTCACGAACGCTGCTAGCTTGTCTTCTGGCGATGAAATGTATGTATGTATATGTAATGGGAATAAAAAGAAGTCACATGGTGCCAAATCAGAACTGTAATGAGGGTGCCCCAAGACCGATGAGCGGTGTGATGTCCAGGAAATCCCTCGTTTTGAGCTAGGAGTACACGGGCGCATTGTCATGGTGAAGCTAACTTTGAGGAGCAGAGCCCGGTGTTTGGTTGCTTGTTGCTCATTGCAGACAAAACTTCTAGCAGGCATTTCGTGCTTTGATGCTGCTTTGGTCTCGTCAAAGTGAAGAAACTAGCGATCAAAATTTTCCCAGCTATTATTTAATATTGCTTGATCACTTCACTTCCGTAGGCGTTGGTTCGTTTTGAAACAGCCAATCTATCGATTGACGCTTTGTTTCTGGATCGTATTAATAAATCCAGGTTTCGTTACCTGCCAGAATATCGTAAACGCGCCGAGATTAGCATGTTTCAAATTTTTAAATAATATCACGGCACTACTCGACACGGACCTGCTTCTGAGCTTTGGTGAGGTTGTGCGGCACCCAGCGGCAAACTATCCTTCTCACGCGAAAGTGCTCGTATAGAATCTTGTGAACGCTTCCCGAAACAATCTGCAGTGTATGCTGAATCTCTTCATATGTAATTCACCAGTTTTCTTAAATTATTTTTTTACTGCCAGCACGCTTTCTTCCGTGACAGCCGTCGTAGGATGACCACTCCTTTGTTCATCCCCCAAAGTAAGGCGAATGCGCTTGAACTCGCTATACCAAAGTAGATGATTGCTTTTGAAGGTCCTTCATCCATAAAAACGTTTTGAAGTCGATCAAATGATGAATCATCAGGTAGGGCACATTTAAAATCGTAGAAAATCATCGTACGAAAATGTTCTGTGATGAACGAATGAGACACGATAATTTGATTTGGCTCTCGAAAAAATATGAAGGGAAATTCAAAATTCGAACATTGGTATTTTAACTTTTAATAACCAAAGTTTTCAAAATAATTACAAGTGGCCAGTGCCTTATGCCTTGAAAGAAGGTAGGAGGCACTGCCACTACCTGTCACTACCTTTCGGCCCCAACGGCCATCTGTTCTGCGAGCAATGTGCCCTGCCCATTGCCACTTAAGTTTGGCGATTCTTAGTGCTATGTCGGCAACCTTGGTTCTCCTCCAGAAATCTTCATTTCTGCATCGATCACGCAAGGAAAGTCCGAGCATAGCCCTTTCCATTGCTCTTTGGGTGACTTTAAGTTTGAACTTTGAACTTTTGAAAGGTTCTGGAGTGGCGACCTCGTACCGGAAGACGCAGTGTTGGAAGGCCCCCTACAAGGTGGATGACCTGGTGAAGGTTGCGGAAATCCGATGGATGCGAGACGCACAGGACCGTTCATTGTGGTGCCATTTGGGGGAGGCCTATGTCCAGCAGTGGACGTCTATCGGCTGAAATGATGATGATGATGAGTGCCTTATGCTTAAACTTTTTTTCGCAAAACTTTCTGAGTGGCCTGGTAATTTGGTCTTGAATGGCTATTATGAAACCTTCGGTTTCTGGAAAAAGATTTCCACGCGTACAGCTAAGGAGTGGAATTCCTTACCGGAATCGTGTTTCCTGATGGCTACAACCCGGAAATCTTTATGTCGAGAGTGAGTAGGTTACTTCTAGGTAAGCGCGCTCCATCGTCGACCACATCGTCGCTTTCCATCAGGTGAGATAGTGGTCAAGCGCAAACCTATCAAGAATAATATATATAAAATTAAGAGCAAACCCACATATATTCACTAGTCAAGAAAAATTAAATCCTAACCTTGAGGTTAACATATGTTTTCTGAAATACGGCAGCATTTCGACAACAACTTTCAAAATATGCAGTAGATAGTGTTCACTTTATAAGAAATATCAACCCCTTTTGAATAGTAAAGGTTTATCGTGAAATAAAAACTATGCTGTGGCTCATAGCGGGTGTACTCCTGATCTGGATAGCGGTGTCCAGGTGGAAGAATAGAAAACTTAATGCTTTGGGAAAGATTTTGTCTATAAAGGCTATTTGTTTACCGATCGTGGGACATGCTTATAAGTTCTTAGGCGATGATGAAGGTAAATATTTTTTTACAGGTACTTGTATCTCTCAACCCATATTATCCAACTGCTGGGCAAATGGCACCATGTTTTCCTTCTTTTTTAATCCTGGGTTAATCTGTACCGTTATCATCATCATAATCTACATTACATTTTGACTGGTCTGTTGGTCTAGTGGTTAGTGGCCCTGACTGCTATGCTGGAGGTCATGGGTTCGATTCCCACCAAAATGTTTGTGTGATAAACACGATCATTTGTTCTGTGCCTGGGTGTCATTTATCTATAATTTGTATGTATTTAGAAAATATATATGTATGTTTATCAGTTGTCTAGTACTCATAACACAAGCTCTGCTTAGCTTGAGACTAGACGGCGTTGTGTGATAGTTGTGGAATATTATTATATTATTATTATTACATTTACATCATCCTTCTTTAAAAGATTGTTTCACTTCCAAGGCCCAGGGGCCCAAGTCTGCTATTTTTATAAATTCGTGATTGCAACACGATGTTATTGTCATTTTGCTAAAAGTTCGTAATCTGCTAATTCATTATGATCGATCATTGATCGGTCAATGATCTCGTAATAGAGTTGTGGTATAATGACAATATCGAGCTTATTAAAAGCAATGACTGCACAATAACGTTCTAATGGTACGTCACTGATCAAAGTAACTATCAAAATTTTACCAGATTACCGCATACGTCAGACATTCATTTGTGAATATATACGAGATTACCATTCTATGCCAGTTCTTTCAATGGAGTGTCAGTGGTTGACCATTGGAAAGTCATAATGACACTATTATATATTAGTAGATTACCAAACTTGTCACAATCAACAATTATGGAAACAATGTAGGACCATTCTGACACTATTGTAATAGCAGACTTAAGGCCATGTTCTCTTTAATAAGTTAAATAAACACTATCTAATAAATGGTCTGTCATATAACAAGTATAAAAAAACTGATGAAACAGAAAATTCGATTAATTTTATTTATTTACTCTTTCCCTGATAATTTACAATAAGACATTTTATTAAACAGTAATATTGACATTATTGATATTTCAAACAATAAATAAAATGTGTGGTGATCTTACGATCACCTAGACGTTTCCAAAATATTCAAATCTTCCAGATCAATCAAGTCAATCGTATTAATATCCATTTTTAACGATTTTTATATCGATTTTATATAACACAGAATAATAATCAAATATGTATATATCGATTAGTATCGAAGTAATAAACCTTCATTTTTTAATAACGTTTTATTTATTCATGGTCTTAAACCTAGTAATAATCCCGGAACTACACTACATTTAGATCGCGTTTTGGAATGAGATGGAAGTGTACTAATTCTTTAGTGAGGAACCTATAAAATTTCATCATTAAAACTTTGCATGACAATTCCAATAAGCCAAGCCACGGCTATATTGTTTTACTACAAATTTTTTATGCCTACCTCCCGTCATCACATTAGCTCGGGTTTCAGTACGACGTTTAAGCATTTTTCAAGGTCATTTAAGTTGTACAACCGTATGTACAATCGGCACGCGAGGAGATAATGCAGTTTTGTGCTGCTAATTAGTACTTGGTTATGGACAGTTTCCACAAACCCTTCTTTGTATTCGTCTATGGAGAGTTCCTAGGCATTAGAAACAATTGTGGAGTTCGAGGTAAAAGCTCTCGGAGTTTTGGACCTGGATCTGTGCTGGACGGAGCGTAGACTTCACCAGTCGAAACATTTCAAGCTTGATATTGATATTCAATGTGCCTCTTTCCATGCGGTGCTCATTTTCATGTTTCACTGCGTTGATCACAGCGATATCGTTAAATATTTGCTTCTTCGTCGACAGGATTGACTTCATGTCGATCTCATTTCTAGTTGCACCGTCAGGGTTTGGCCAGGCCCACTTCCTATGCTCAAGCTTTTTGAAGATGAAATTCGTCATGTAGAGGTGCTCCTTCTCTTTAAAACTAGCCAGTAGGTGCCGTCGATGGTTTCAACGTCCAAATCCAAATTGCCCCGCTCGCAGTTTGTCACCGTCTCGTTTGTTGCCCCCTAGTTTCGCGTTAAAGTCCGCCATGACCACAGTGAAGTGGTCATTACATACATTGCATTCTCATACACGGTCTATACTTCATCCTCGGAGGGTGTCGAAGTCAGGGCTTAAGCCTGAATAACCTATAGCGAATATCCTTGATGATATTCTGAGTATAAGATACGCCATCGTGGTCGACACACTCCACAGTGGTCTTCACCTCACTGTTTACAAGAGAATTGTGGACGGAAAACACGACACAACCCCGTGACTACTGGTCACTCTTCCGAATATAGAGCACGTTACCAGAATTGAGAATTATTGTGTCCTCCTCCTGTCTTCGGACTTCAAATAATCCTACAATACACCATCGTAAACCACTCAATTCCTCCTCAAAGTCAGAAAACTTGTCGTCGTTTCGGAGTGTACGCGTGTTGTATTTTTACCAAGCCTAGTCGTTGTCTTTAATGGGATATCCGGATCTCTTCTGGAGATTCTTAGTACCCGTTGTCTCAACGTAACCTTGACCGCTATTGAAGTTAAAGGTAGACGGGCTTCAGCCCCTCATCGCATCGCATCGTCGTCACATTTTCCAGCCAGCCCATCGAGCTGGCTGAAAAATGCTGCTACCCATTCTCCAGTATGTCCCTTAGTCACCTTTTACGACACCTACGGGAAGAGATGGGATGGTGTTATTCTTTTCGTACGCACACCATACCGTATGTATACCTACAGCATAAACATATCTTGCTGATACTTGGTAAATGATATTTATTTTACGAATAAGTTTTAAATAAAAATACACTGCCACTTTTAATTTTCTGTTTACACTTACAATGTACCAAATTTTAATAAATGATTCAGATTCACCCAGGAGCAATTTATGGATTAGATTACACTAGTAGTTTCCTCCAAAATTAAATCAGAAATGTGTAGATGTACGAGTCGAAGAACGGCGCGAAAGGCCTTTGTGCAGTAGCAGATGTTTTAAGTTGAAATGATCATAAACCTTTTTGAAAAGTTTAAAACTCTCGCATACATTTTAGAATTATATAATTTTTTACTCATTTAAGTATAGAAATAGTATGTCAATCAATCTAAATACCTATAAATATTGTGTTTCAGATTTCATGATAACAATGGACAAAGTTGGAAAAGAGGCATATGAAAAAGATGGCATGTTATCTATATGGGAAGGGAACCTCTTTTGTATAAGTAAACATACAGAATTTTATGTAAATTCATAGTATTTAGGTTTTCTTAAAACTAATATTAATCATATACTTAATAATAAAATATATACATATTTTTTAAATAATATCAACTAGTGCTTGACTTCGATCCCACTTGTTGGTAAGCAGTGATGCAATAGTCGATGGTGAGGCGCATTAATTTATGAGGAGCCTATTCACTCTATCCTTGAAGATACCCAAATTATAATCGGACGGGAAGACCGCAGCAGGCAAATTGTTTCATTCCTTCGATCTATGCGGTATAAAAGACGAGGTGAAACGCTTAATCCGGACTGTAGAAGAGTGAGAAATGTGATGGCTGAATCAAGTCATGCAATTCTTCCGTACACTCTCCAAAATGCATCCCGTAAACACTGATAGGCTGGCTACGCTACGCCTGAACTCCAGATTTTGTAGATTGATCTTAGTGAAATCTGGATCGCCAATTAGCCTCTTTACATGTCTTTTCAATATGGTGTATTTTGCCTCCGGGTAATTGGCGAAGTTGCTTTTCTTTTTTCTGAAGATCAACTAAGTTGTTAGCAAAGAAAATTCGTAAACAACCATTAATCATATTTATAAATAATAAATCAAATTATTATATATTCGAATTTATAGTTCTAGAATGTTGGAGCACTTTCTATTCCTAAGTTATTGCACATCAAAAATAACATAGTATTGAATGATTTGAAAGTTCATGTATAAAGGCGAGCGTAACTCATTAATTCTTAATAGAAACACTACGTCACTTGTTAAAAGTTCATCTTATAGGTCATTGAACAACATTACAACTGTTATAATTACAACATTATGTGTAATTTATTATTAAGTCTGCTTGCAAATTACAAATTTATAAAACGTTTTTAGTTTTAGTCTAGTTTCGGTTTTGCTATTTTTACATAAATAAAAAATGTTTATTTCAATTATAATAGGCATTTTGATTCATATTATTGGAGATCGCCTTTTAAGCTAGGAATTGCTTGTGTTAGGTGATTCCGCACTTCCACTTGTCATTGTTATGCAATTGAAATGTAGACACGCAAGACTAAAATATAAATAAAATAAAAAGGTAGCTTAATAACCTCCTTCTTTTTGTAGTAGGTTAAATATTATACAAAAAGCTCTGCAAATGAATGAGAGTTATGCCGTGATCGCGAGTGTAGATGTGGCATGTGTATCATAAGTGATTGTGTAAGGGTGTGTATGTGTGCGAGGGTATGTGCGTAAGTGTGAATATGAGTGTGACTAGTCAGGTTGTGTGGTGTGTGAGTTATAGTTTGCTTATCCCAATTTATATCCTGCCTTTTTATTTATTAGTTTGTTTATTAGCTATTAGCATAGCATAGCATAGTCGGCCTTTTAATGTTCCCACTGTTGGGACTCAGGCCTCCTCTCTAGGAGAGGGAATGGGCCGTAATTCACCACGCGGGCCCAGTGCGGGTTGGTGGATGTCACATGTCTTTGATTTTTTGGTTCTAGGACATGCCGGTTTCCTCACGATGTTTTCCTTCACCGTTTTGAGAGCAGTGGTGATGAAATAAATTACACAAAGTAATGCGCCTGGCTGGGTTTGAACCCGCGACCTACAACTCTTAAGTCGGGGCCGTTACCACTCGGCCACCACTGCTCTCCATTATATTAGCTATTAGTCTTGTGAAATTGTTTTCACGCCTAGACGAAGCGTTGATTCAACTATAGGCTGTCGGTTAGCCCTGCGACAATGTCTTGGGATCGAAAGAAGCTAAGCAAGTCTTCTTTCAACAACCATGCGCATCTCAACCCATATGTAACTAATTTGATTATTGCAAAGCAGATATAATGGACTCAATATCACCGTAGTTTTTAGTTTTAAGGCAATCGGTTCCACCTTTTCTACAGTCCCGGATCTTCATGGAATATATACTTAATTCATTATTCAGCAAGTTACATAGACCAGATGATTGTCTTGAGTATTGCCTTTTTGTGAAGGCAGATCTAACCTTGACAATTGGAGCAACTAAGTAGCTCCTGTTTTTTTTGCTTAGAGGGGTCATACGGGAGGGATGTGTGCCTTCTTAGTATAAGTTGAAGCAAATAAAGCTTTCTTACAGACAAACGTCAGATAATAGGTAGAGGCTGTGGGTGGGGTATCTGTAGGGTTTGAAGGATATGACCTTAAATAAGGACCTCTGCGCCCTCTCAAGTTTCAAAAAAAATAGTTTTGTTGTCTCTGCCCTGCAAGACAGGAAGTATTGAGGAGGACATAAAATTTGTTATATTGTTGTTTCATGCTAATAATAATTATTTTACCTACAAATTTACAATTATTTTAAATAGGCTAACTTAAATAAGTAAGTGAAAAATTTATACGTTTGTTATATTTTTAGTGGTAGCAGATCCGGTGATTGCTGACTTTCTTCTCAAGACATGTTTGAAGAAAGCAAACATTATGAGACTCTTTAGAGCCCTTCTAGGAAATGGCAATATATTTGCTCCAGGTTAGTACTAAAAACTGCAAAGGTTCATGGGATCATTTATGCTGGCGAAGGAGATGACCGTAGCCGTGAGGGAACAGACTTCCTCTCGCCACCACGATACGTAAAGCTTCAGGCGTCGGGATTCGACAAGCAAGTCGGACGACGACCTGCCGTCCACCTGTCCAGTAAGGACCCGAGTCGTTCACGTCGCGTAGTGTTCCGCGCGCTCCTTGAAAGCCATATCAAAAATACCGTAGGGGCCCAGCAGGGCCGATGTCCACACATACACATGTGTGTACATTTTGAGATGCTCGAGTTAACAGGATCTAAAGTGAGAAAAGAAGGCATAAAGTTTAGAATCAGACCTACCGGTTTTCATAGCCTACCGTTAGCTATCGTAGATGAGAGAAGCTGACGCGTAAGTATGCTTCATCGCGTTCTCTCGGTGGTTCACTGAACGATAGCACTTCCGCTTGAATCAGGTGCAGGAACCTCCCGAACTATGGTAAGTTCCCGTCCGGTGAGGACCAACGTCATGTGGGAGGTGAGGACGCCATAACGTTTCTCCAGCCACTTCTCAAAGAGGGGGACTTACTGCCATAATTATGGCGTGCCAAACAATGCAACGGTAAACACTCTTTTGAAATGCTAAAACTTTGAAGAAGCATAACGGGCATTATTTTTTATTGCACTGCAAACTTTTATTATTTCTATTTCTACTTTTAGTTTCGATATGGCGTCCTAGGCGTAAGGTGCTGGCTCCGACCTTCAGTCAGAAGAACCTCAACTCCTTTGTGAAGGTGTTCTCTCATCAGAGCAGAATTATGGTAGACCAGCTTAGTAATGTCGCCGGGAAAGGAACCTTCTCCGTGTGGAAGAACCTCACTACCTACGCCATGGATTCAGTATGCGGTAATGCTTAAAGTTTTATAGAGCTTTGTGGGTGCAGTACCTATGCATAGATTTCCTTAAAGATTGTATACTTTAAAGAATCTTTCTAGATTACTGATGTACCTAAAAACTTAGGCCTACTATTTACAGTAGTGTAGCTTCATAGACGCGTATTCTGATGAAACTCTGTTGACGAAGCAGCAACGTCATGCCGTTGTGTCATTGCAGTTTCGTCGAATGAGTTCCATAATTTTGTTTGCAAACTGTGAGCAGGCAAACATAAAGCGTTTTCATTCAGTCTATAAATAAGTGCATCCTAAACCTGAAATGCTTTTTATTTCTTTGCAGAAACGACTTTAGGCACACAATTAAACACCCAGTTGGAACCTGAACTGCCTTTTCTCCAGAACTTCGAGAACTGCTGCCGTATAGATGCTAAACGTATTCGCCAGCCATGGTTTCACAACGATACAGTAAACAAAATCTTTAACAAGAAGGCTTTCGAGTCGTATTCACGAAGTAAAGAATATATATGGAAGTACATGGAAAAAGTAATAATACTTGTGTACTTTTTTTAATTGTACCGTATGGTGTCGGACGTAAAGAATAGCACTATCCCATTTCTTCCCCGTGGGTGTCGTAAGAGGCGATTAAGGGACATTTTAAGACCGTGTGTACTGTTAAGCACCTCAGGTCACCGCGTGATGGTGGGTAAACCACCAGCAACAGCATTCCCAAAAAGGATTAGTGTCAGGCAGGTGGCTAACTGTAAAACAGTAGCCAAATCTTTTGCAATATGTTGGGTATAAATGGAATGCGCGATAGGGTTAGGGCGTACCCCACTGGCGATGCGCAGGGGCAGCACACGGCTTCTGTGGGAAATGGACTACGTTGTTGCATCATCCCGGGCGGAGTCAACATAAAAAGCTAGCTCAGAAAATGAGATTGAGATAAACAAATTGGAATACAGGGACTATGACAAAAAAGGAAGGGCCAGAGAGTTAGCGGATGTATTAAAAAGAAGACGAATTAACGTGGCGTGCTTACAAGAAACTAAATGGAGAGAAACAAAAGCGAGAGAAATTGGTGAAGGATATAAGTTTTATTACTGTGGAAGTGATGGTAAAAGAAATGGTGTAGGAATAGTGTTAGACAGCAAATTTAAAGAAAGCGTGATGGAATTACAAAGGATTAATGACAGGCTGATAGTTGTGAAGATTATGCTTCACAACTATAAGCCTATCATTAATCCTTTGTAATTCCATCACGCTTTCTTTAGCCTATCATACATATCCTGAGAAAATGTTATGTTGAATGTAGTTTGTGTGTGCATACCACAAGTAGAATATGATGAAACGGTGAAATAGAAGTTTTGGGAGGATTTTGATAGAGCTTTTATGGCCATCCCTGTACATGAGGAATTGATTGTTGGAGGTGATTTTAATGGACATGTGGTAAGTATAAGGAGGGTTTATGAAAGAGTACATGGGGGATGGAGTTTTGGAAGTCCGAACAGTGAAGGGGAGATGCTGCTGCAATCCGTTACTGCATTCGACCTGGCAGTAGCCTGTCACCTACAAAAGTGGTAACTACAAGACGCAAATCTATTACTTCTTTGTTAGGCGTAACCAGCTAAAATACGTCAAAGTCTGCTAAGTGCTGTCAGAATAAGACCTAGTCTCACAGCACAGACTCCTGGTTAACCAACCCAATGAGTCCGTCAGTGAGTGTGACACCAGTCAGTAGTCAAGACTCAGAACAAAAAAAAAACCAAAAGATATTTTGGGAGAGACGAGAGGAAAGGGTACATGGTGGTGGTCGATAGATATACAGAATGTGTTGAAGGAAAAAAAGAGGAAATTTAAGAATTGGCAGCGTATAGATTCTGAAAACGCTAGCTTACAGTCTGTAAAAAAAGTGAATATGATACTTTAAAAAAAGCCAAGAAAGCCGTGGCAATAGCGAAAGCAAAAGCACAGGACAAACTATACGACACACTAGACAGTCCGGCAGGCCAGAAAGATCTATACTGGCTTGCTAGAGCAAGAGAGAGAAATGCGAGAGATGTTTGTCAGATAAGATGTATAAGGAAGGAAAGGATGAAATTGGAATGATTCTATCAGATGACAAAAAAAATCAAAGAAAGTTGAAAAAACTATTTTGAAAGACTGAAGAATGAGAAAAACAACTGGAATAGGATTTTAGAGAATAAATCAGTGAATGTGGATTTAGTGAGAATGATTAGTATGGATGAAGTCAGAATAGCTGTAAATGGAATGAAGAATGGTAAGGCCTTAGACATCATTGTCATTAGACGGAATAACAATTGAAGTGTGGAAGTTGCTGCAAGTGGATAAACGGACGTGGTTAGCTTTGTTTTTTAATAAGTTGTTGCGGGAAAAAGCCATACCTGATGAGTGGTGCAACAGATCCCTGGTGCCCATCTTTAAAAACAAGGGTGATGTGCTTGAATGTAACAAATAGAGGAATTAAGCTAATATCACATACTACGCCATACTACTACTACTACATAAAGCCTGGAAGAAAGTTATTGAAAGGAGGCTGAGAAAAGAGTGAAATTTCACAGAACCAATTCGGTTTTATAGGATACAACGGATGCCATTTTTGCAATACGCTAGTTGTGCGAGAAATACAGAAGTGTGCATAAAAACTTGCACATGGTATTCGTTGACCTCAAAAAGGCATATGCCCGAGTACCTCGTGAGGTTCTGTGGTGGGTCCTTAAGGAGACAGGTAGGTGTACCTGGGAAGTATGTGCAGTTGATCCGAGCGATGCACAGTCAATGCAGTCCTAAGTCCGGTCTACAGTGGGCAACACTGGCCGCTTCAATGTGGCTGTCGGGTTACATAAAGGGTCGGCTCTCAGCCCTTACCTCTTCCTGATGATAATGGACGCTCTGACGTCGGACATACAGGAAGAGGCTCTCTGGTATATGCTGTTTGCCGATGACATTGTGCTGGTTACCGAGAGTCGCCTGGAGGTCCAGAGCAAATTGGAGGTGTGGTGGCACAGACTGGACAGTGATGGCTTAAAATTGAGCAGAGCGAAAACCAAATACTTGTTTTGCGATTTCAGCGGTCTCTCTGTTTCTATGCACTTAGCTCTCGCTGGAACGCCCATACCAATCTATTCCAACTTTCGGTACCTCGGGTTGCTTATCCAAGGCGATGGTGAGGTAGACCGAGACGTAACACATCGTATCAATTCGGGATGGATGAACTTGTGACCCACAGATGCCCCCCAAGTTGAAGGGGAAATCTACGAGTCCGTGATAAGACCTGTCATACTGTATGGATCAGAATGTTGGGCTGTGAAAAAGACGGATGAAAAAAGATTGCATTTAGCGGAGATGAGAATGTTAAGATGGATGTGTGGTGTGACGAGAATGGATAAAGTGAGAAATGAGTATATTAGAGGAAGTTGAAAGTGACGCCAGTGACTGAAAAGTTGAAGGGGAATCGTTTGTCTTGGTATGGTCATGTAAAGAGGAGATATGAAACGCATGTTACTAAAAGAGTTATAAGATGTGGATGGATGGAGAAGGAGAGGGATAGGAAAGATGGATAGATTGTGTGAAGAGTGATATGAAAGAAAAGGAAGTTAATGATAGCATGACGGTAGACAGGATAGAATGGAAGAAAAGATACACAGACACACAGACACGTCAAACTTAAAACACCCCTCTTTTCCGTCGGGGGTTAAGAAGAACGTGTTACACTGACCCCAAATAAGGACGAGACAAAGGCAGGAAGATGATGTACACTTAGATATACCCTTTATAGGTACTATCTTTCGTACACGATGAGTAAAATGCCTTGTTATTTTTTTTTGTTGCGTCCTTTGTTTGTTTGCTTGTATTGAATAAGTTGGTCTATAGTATTTTTTCCATAATCAGCAAAATATTATGTTGTTGTATATCGCCATGAAGAGCTAAGTAATGCAGTCACTATGGCCGAAATCGGCTAGATGGAAGTAATAAAAAAAATTGTATTCCATTTCTTGCATGTTATCCATATTCTTTCTTACACTACACGTTCCACGGGTTTCACGCATCATCTCAATATGCTCTATACATTACTATTCAGGAATTACTACATTTTACCCTTTTTTAATTTCCATGTAACCATTAGTTTCACCTCAAAATTGCTAAAAGTTCAGTGAGCCCAGCATATTGCTCATTTTTTTTTTTTTAACTTTTCTAAAATGTAACAATCATTTTAATTTAAAAATTATAAAGTGCACGGTAATTTTAGTGTATTTTTTAATCTGTGCTTTAGTTTCGGGATTCAGTGATTCTAGTTTGGATTCATCGAAAAAAAAGAACGAGAAACTATCAATTTTATTTTCAGATAATACAGACAAAATGGGAGGTTTTGAAAAAAGAAAAACAAGCATCGGAGTCAAATCAAGGTTAGTTTAAAAGTAGCACTTAGCCTTTGCGTTTTGCATACGCCTGTTAAAAACGAAATATATGTCTACAAGTTTGATTTTTGTTTTCTTCTCAGGAAACGAGAAAAGTTGGAAAACATTCCTCGAAATGCTTATAGAATCACCAGTAGGCTATGGTGACGTGGAACTACGAGAGGAAACCCTAGTTCTCGTGCTGGCTGGTACTGATACTTCAGCAGTTGGAGCTGCTTTTACTCTAATAATGTTGTCCAAGTACCCTGATATACAAGAGAAAGTATATGAAGAGTAAGTACTAGTCTTCAACTGTTGTGTTCTGACTCTTGATACGATCATAAATTATAATTAAAAAATAATTATTACTAACAAGGGACCTTCCCGAGCATCGAACGGGTGTTACAAATCTTTGATATTCTTGGCTTTTCTCAACTGCAACATGCATCTGAACCTTTCTCATGAATCACTCTGTCTATTGTATATAGATAGTTATAAAAATAGTTATATATATATATGTGTGTGTGTGTGTTTTATAGTGTGCGTGTATATGAAAGTTGAAAGGGAATCGTTTGTCTTGGTATGGTCATGTGAAGAGGGATGAAACGCATGTTGCTAAAAAATTTATGAGTTTGACCGTACAAACTTAAAAGGTAAATTGCGGTTTACGATTTATGACGTATTAAGTGAATGGATGGAGAGGGAGAGAAAGGCCAAGAAAAGATGGATTGTGTGAGAACTGAAATAGGAGTTAGTGATAGCGTGACAAGTGACAGAACAGAATGGAAGTAAGAACGTGTTGCGCCGACCCCAAATAAAACAGGACAAGGGCAGGAACATGATGATGATAATGTGCGTATACAGGCCCCCGAACCCTCAAAACTTTAGTCTTTTTGAATCAACAATGGAAGATATTCTACATAATAACAAATTCGGAATTATTTAACTCAAATAGCAGCAGATTTTTAAGCTTTTTTAAATATGTAAATTGGTCAAATGTTTTTTGCAGAACCAACTAGAGTAACTCCAACCTTTGCAACTTGTATTGACAATGTTTTCTGTTCTTTTCCGTCTGATCTGCTTGAAAAAATTCAAATTCAATTTAGGCCAATTGAAATTAGCAAATTAACAAAATTTAATAGTAACTTACAAAATAAGTTAAATGTTCTGAGCCATGATATTGATGATGCTAATAAATTTTATGATAATTTCTTTTCAGTGGTACTCAATGAATTTAATAATACAGCTTTTGAAAAGAAGTCGAAAAATATTATCCTTAAGTTTGTATTTAGTGACTGGGCTACTAAAGGTATTAGGAAAAGTAGGGAAAGACTATATGAGCTATACGGCCTTAAGCCATTCTGCAACATTGAAACATTTAATAAATATATGTTCTAACCTTTTCAAAAAGATTTACAAGGTAGCAAAGGCCCTGTACATTAGCAACAAGATTAAATCGGCAGGGAATAAAATAAAGACTGTGTGGAAAGTTATTAACAGTTAAAATGGTAGGAATAAGGTACGCAACACGTATTTTTCATTAGAGACTTTACATGGTCCCATAAGCTCTAACATACAAGTAGCCGTGAAATGTATCACCGATATACCTCTCAGAACAACGGAAGCTCTAAATTCCTCCCCTGAAGCTTCACTTGCTTTATTGAAAGAAAAAGGCTGTCCGGTTGAATTTCAATTCGGACATTTAAACCCTATGGTAGTCATAAAGGCTTTCCGGCAAATCAAAGTCAAATTAACCGAAGACCTATGGGGACATCCATAATTGGGACCATAGCACCATACTTAGCTTTAATATTTAATTTGAGTGTGGACTAAAGAGTCTTTCCAGATATAATGAAATACAGTAAGATTTATGCCACTTTTTAAATCCGGTGACAATAATGACACTAATAATTACAGACCTATATCATTATTGCCAGTTTTCAGTCAGGTGTTTTGTAAAAGACATGCTTAATCAAATGCTTTACCATTTTAACAGCTATAAAATCTTTCACAATCAGCATTATGGTTTCACCAAAGGTCGTTGTACGACTGACGTTGGTGTCACTTTAATAAGACATATATTTGCAGCGTGGGAAGAAGCCAAAGATGCGATTGGATTTTTTTGTGACCACGCAAAGGCTTTTGATTGCGTTCATTACGAACCCTTGCTTTTAAAGCTAGAACATTATGGGCTAGGTAAACTTGCACTCAGATTAGTGAAATCTTATTTAATTGACAGGCAACAGCAAGTTCAAATAAACGGTGTCATTCTCCGGATTTAAAAGTCAAAATGGGTGTACCACAAGGCTCAATATTGGGTCCTTTCCTCTTTTTAGTATATATTAATAACCCACCGCATCTATTAAAAAAATAACCACATATTGTATTGTTTGCTGACAATACGTCGTTAATTTTTAAGATCAATAGACGTTCCACAAATCTTGAGGACGTAAACAACGCTCTACAGCAAGTTCAAAACTGGGTTACTGTTAATAATTTAGTATATGGAAAAAAACTAAGTGCATGATTTGCGTTACCGAATGTTAAAAGTAATTACTCCAACATAGTATATTATACAAGAAGAAACTCAAATTCCTCGAAAACACGATTGTCCTGGCGATCACGCTTGAGTCGAGGCTACAATGAGATCTTCATTTAACATCTATGGCAATCTTCGGCTAAGTTCAGCAGCACATGCTGTCAGAAAAATCCGTCAATTTACTGATGTAGATACAGCGCGACTAGTTTATTTAAGTTACTTTCATAATATTATGTCTTACGGTATTTTGCTATGGGGACGGGGTGAAGATATTGAGTCTATTTTTATTCTGCAGAAAAGAGCTATCAGAGCCACATATAATCTTCACAGACGCGATTCGCTTAGAGTACTATTTAAAGAAATAAACATCCTGACGGTCCCTTGTCAATAAATGTTTTCATAAATGTTTTTCAATAAATTTATGAAAACATTATGTTTTCATAAATGTATTGAGCTGAGTGAGGCTGATGCATGCTTCATGCTCGTGAATGGGAGCCGTCAGTTGAGACTAGTCATCTCTTAGCTGCCAGTAGCTTAATTCAATTATATTTTATTAATTTGTTTTTTTTTTTTAATTATTATTACTTTCTAGTAATTGGTATATTTTAGAATATAATTATATATATATTATATAGAAATATATATTTTAGAATTCTAGAATAGTAATTGGTATATTTTAAATAAACGTTTCTGATTGATTTTTTAAGTTTAACAAGACAGACCCAATTTTATACATAATATAATGGGGAATGTAACTTTTCCCATACATGCCATGCCTAGGCCATATTTTAAAGGACTGTGTGATAAATCAATAGCAAAAAGAATTATGTCTACCACCCGTAACAAAAAAAAAAAATTAGAAACTATTTAGTATATTGCTATAGTTTGTTATCAGGCGTTATTTTTCTTAAATAATAATACTGTATGTCTGATATTTTAAGTTCACCATTGTTAAATATAGTTTTAGTTTCGGTTTTTATGGTGAGTACGCATTAAATAGTGTCAATCACTATCACAACACTAATTTTAGTGATGAAAAACTGTGAGAATGGAAAAAATATAACAGTAAAAGCCAATATTTTATCAATGGAAACCTCAAAATGTTACGTATTATATTTATATTTTATTATATTATAACGAAAATGGATGGATGGATACCAGACGCACAAGACCGGTCATTGTAGCGACACTTGGGGGAGGCCTATGTCCAACAGTGGACGTCTTTCGACTGAAATAATGATGATGATGATGATGATGATAACGAAAATGGGTGACGCCTGATAAAAATGTACTTGCAATACTTCTATACGTATCTTCGTTAGGTTACGGTTTAAATAGCTGGTTGTTTTTCCTATTGATTCCTCGTATTGGCTTCTAACATATAACCTAGGTATCATTTCTGACGAAAAGAAAAAAGTAAAACATAGTTATGTACTAATAATTTCCATTGGCCTTTATGTGTGTTAGGATAAGGATAAGGATTTATGTGGGATCGGTTCAACATGTCTTCTTTTGTCTATATTAACTATCATCTCAGTAATCACCTAAAATTATAAGGAGTATTACTAACAATTATTTTTTTGTAAACTATGATAAGGGAAGCCCCTTAAGAGGTAGTTAGTCATCGTCATCATCATCATCCTCATCATTACAGCCAAAGGAAGTCCACTGTTGGACATAGGCTTCTCCCAAGTGTCGCCACAACGACCGGTCCTGTTCGTCTCGCATCCATCGGATTCCCGCGACCCTCACCGGGTCATCGGTCCACCTTGTGGGAAGCCTTCCAACGCACTTCATAGGATGTAATAGGTTTTTACCTATGAAATTGCCGTACTTTAAAACAGATTACTTTGAAGTGTTATATCTTTGGATTGACTTGGAATTATAAGTCCAAATAAACTTTTATTAAAGGTACTTTATTCTTTTTTCGAAATGCGAATTCAGCAAGAGGTTTAATTTTTCTCCAATTTATTACCAGGATACAAGAAATATTCGGCAATTCTGACAGACCAGCGACTCATGAAGACCTGCCTCGGCTCAAGTATCTAGACGCAGTTATCAGAGAAAGTCTACGACTGTACCCACCAGTACCATTTATAACTAGAAAAGTGGAAAAGGATGTTACGTTGCGTAAGTTATATAACACACTTTTTATCACTCCGGGTAGATGGATTTAGGATCACTAGGCGTTTTGAGTTATATCCGGAAAGTCTCATGACGAACAACCAGTTATCCCACCCATACCTACAAAGCGTTTTGGGAACACATTCATTATGCGTACAGCTAAGGAGTGGAATAGCTACAATCTAGGGGTTTCTTAGTCAAGAGTGAATAGGTTACTACTAGGCAAGCGTGCACCATCATCGGCAACATCATCGCATACCTACCATAAGGTGAGATAATGGTTAAACGTGAGCCTATCAATAATAAAAAAAAGTTTAGTGGTTACCAGTCGATTATTTCAAATAAGTAAATATAAGATCGCTTAGCGTAAATAGCATATAATTTTTTTAAGGCTGAGACACAGGCTTCTTCTCACTCAGCAAATCGTAGGAGCCCACCAGGGTCGAAGCCTACTCTGTCGTGCTAATCGAGAAAAACGCAGTAAAAGTTTTCTTTTTGTTGTCACAAACTTATTTTTATGCCAATGTACACACTTCTATAATAAACTCCCTAGTCATATTCAACAACTAAGCCTTAATAAATTCAAATCATTTGTAAAGCGTAAACTTTACCAAAAGGCTTTTTACACTATAAAGGACTATGTTGAGGACGAAAAGGCTTGGGATTGATCTGCTCCAGTACGCACTATAACTGTTGTCTTATTTTTTTTTTCTCTTCTCTTTTGTTTTATTTTCAATTGTGATTTTTACTGTTTTCTTTTTTTGCTACAATCTAACATTGTAGATTATCTTTATTTTTCAATTTGAGACAATTTTTATTTATTTTATTTTTTTCTATTAAATTTTGACATAAGTAAATATTTACTTTACTAAGTATTACGTTTTGTAAACTATATATTTCCTTTTATTATTGTGAACGTGAGGACTATGTTGATTGCATTTTTTTTCTTTTCAATAATTTTAACGTATGTCTGGCAATTTGAGTATTTTTTGCGGCCTACCCAAATGTCCTTTCTTTGGTATTGTTCGTCAAGTCGTTGAGCTCCTTAGTAGTCCTGAGTTGAGCTTTGCGAATACTGACAAATGCTTGCACTGACTGGACAGGTCCACTCAAATCTGTATGGTTCTTTCTTCAAAAGACCATCTCAGACAAATCTGCATGGTTCTCATGTGATTTGTCTATCACATATTTACTGTATGGGCTTTAAAAGAGACTTTGACCCCTGAGTTTGTTTCGGTGTTTCTTCTCAGGATAGTCAGCTAGGAAACACCGGCGTCATCTAGATAAAAAAATAAAAATTGACGTGTAAAAGTGTTTTACAAACCTATTTGCAGAATAAATATCATTTATCATTATCATTTACGAGTATTATTTTAATATTTGCAACTCTGATGATTTTATTTGATAAAATACCTTATGGGCTAGAGATGAGTATAATTATGTTTTTATTATTTTATTTATATTGAATTCTTTCTTTCTTTCTTTCTTTCTTTCTTTCTTACTTCCTTTCTTTCTTTCTTTCTTTCTTTCTTTCTTTCTGTCTTTTTTTCTGTCTTTCTTTCTTTATTTCTTTCTTTCTTTATTTAACAATTTATGTACACACAAAAATAAATCAAAGAAAAGAAGAAGGAAACAGAAGAATAGTACAAAGGCGATGCTTATTTCTAAAGAAATCTCTTCCAGCATACCTGCGAAAGAAGAGTTGGAGAAAATAGAGTTGTAGGCACTGTGTGTAGAAGTAAAAGGAAAATTGGTACACACACAAAATACATAAATCACAACATCCAAAAAAGTTAAATAAAAAAGATACACTGTTATAATTATATAATAAAGTAAATATCACAAAAATACATACTAAATAATATAATACAATAATACGTACTAATAGGCAACTATGACGAAACAGATAGTATTCTTACACTCTTCTTTTTATTTATGTATGTATTTTACATTCAAGTACATTGATTTGGCTCGCGAGGTTGTCGATATGTGGGATGTAGACTCGGCGATCATTATACCGATAGTCGTGTCAGCCAATGGCTTAATAGCCAAGAGCCTTGACCAACACCTTAGGAGGCTCGCGTTAGGCGACTGGATCAAGGGCTTGATTCAGAAAGCGGTACTCCTGGACATGGCTCGCATTGTTAGGAGGTTCCTTTCTCTGAAGCCCTAACCGGTAGCTTGGACCCTGTTCCCGATACCGGTGGGGTACTATTTTTTTTTGTATGATCTTGTTTAAAAAAATATTTAAAAATGTAATTTATATGGTATTTACATCGAATAAAGGAAATAATAATAATAATGAACATAAACAAAACACATTGATAGATATGCACAAAGTAGTCGACTGAATTTGAAGGCCTGCCGCCGCGGCTGAGGCTAACCTGCGGTGGTGAGCGTTAAAACCATCTGCGAAGACCGCGTGGGGCCGCCCAAACCCCGCAGCGCCGGAGCCGTGACAGAAACTATGCTTGCTGCATGTTGCATGCCTGCTTGCATGCTGCATGTTGCATACTTGCTTGCATGCTGCATGTTGTATGCCTGCTTGCATGCTGCATGTTGCATGCCTGCTTCCATGCTGCATGCCTGCTTGCATACTACATGCGTTCTGGCATGCTACATGTCTGCTTGCATGCAGCACGCTTAAAGCTAGCTTCCTTGTTAGAATGCTTCTTACTGGGACCAATTAAAACCACTTTTGTTCATAATTCATGCAACTATAATTTAGGTGTCTCCAAGGCTAGAGTGAATTGGCTCTTAATAAACTATGCGCCTCACCATCAATGATTGCAGTCAAGCCCTAGTTTATATCAAATAAAAAAACAACTGTATTATTAAGTGCCATTTCACCAACATTACCAAAATTTCATTACAGAAGTGTAACATCGGTGAAAAGTTTTTAAATAAAAAGAAACGAAACTATAATAGTTAAAAAGTTTGTGGTAAAATGAAATTCGGTCAAATATTTTTTGAACTTATGTTATGTAACCTTCCCAATTGCTTCACTTTCGTAGGCGTTAGTTCATTTTGATACAGCCAAACTGTCGACTGACGCTTTGTTTCTGGATCGTATTGATAAATCCAGGATTCGTCACCTGTCACAATGTCGTAAACGCGCTGAGACGAGCCTGCTTTAAATTTTTGAATCATATCACGGCACCACTCCACACGGGTCTGCTTTTGAGCTTCAGTGAGGTTGTGCGGCACACAGCGGCAAACTACCCTCCTCACGCGAAGGTGCTCGTGTAGAATCTTTTGAACGCTTCCCGAATCAATCTGCAGTGTATCCTGAATCTCTTCGTCGACTCCTTTGTTCATCCCCCAAAGTAAGGCGACCGCGCTTGAACTCACTATACCAGAGCACATGGTTGCTTTTGAAGATCCTTCATCCATAAAAGCAATTTGAAGTCGATCAAATGACTCATCATGTTTTAGACCACATTTTTTTTTTCTTTTTATTTTTTATTAGGGACTTTTATACAAATGTACATGTCAGTCGCATCGGACATTATAATAGTAAATACCTTACCTATATAGTAAAACGTAACAAAACAAACTTAATTAAGCTATAAGCAGCCTCTGAGTTAGGTGTCGACAAGATGTGATGAAAAATTCCAACATCGTATATGTTTGTACCTAGTTCTTTATACAATTCCTTTCTTGCAGATTGAAATCTGACACATTCCGTCAACAGATGTGTAACATCTTCTACTGTGCCACACTCCTCACAATTTGGTGAATTAGTTTTTTTCATTAAAAATGCAAACTTATTGAGCGGCATGTGTCCAGATCTCAGTCTGTGAGCCGTTACTAATAACTTTCTGTTGAACCTGGTGTTACAAAACCATGGTATAAGTAGAGGCTCCAAAACTATAGATCTATACCACATTCCCTTTTCTTTCGATCGTTCATTGAAATTTTCTTTCCAAATTTCGTGACATTTGTTTTTATATCTAGGCAATAATTCATTTTCAGACCACATTTAAAATCGTAGAAAATCATCGCACGAAAATGTTCTCGACGCAGATACATTTTTAAATGAAACACGATAATTTGAATTGAAAAAATGATATTTTTACTTTTAAATAACCAAAGTTTTTAAAATAATTACAAGTGGCCTGTGATACATAAAAACTTGTTTTCGAAAAACTTTCTGAGTGGCCTGGTATCCTATTTAACTTTGATTTCGTTAAGGATGAACTAATAGCTAAATACATATTCTACTAATCATAACCACCCAAAGTATTACGTATGGTTTATATACTTCGTACTTTTATCAAAACCATAACACATCTACTAAAGATAAGTAAGGGCATGTGCTCTTGAGTGCTTATTACTAGGAATCGCGATACAGTTTCTTTTAACGTACACTAAACATAAAGAACCAGTAATCAATTTATGCACTCGTTTATTCTAAACATTATCTTTGTCTAGCCATACTTTATTAAAAATATTGAAATTTATTCATGTATATCTCGTCTTGTTGATTCCGAATATATTTATATACCAGTAACTCAAAATTGACAAAAATGTTATATATGGTGGTTATAGTTAGCGCGGCAGTACTTGACCACGGGTTAAGTGAAAATGAACCTATGGGGCCCTGGAACGCAAAGAAAAGAAGGAACAAACGAGTGTATTTTAGTCAGTAAAAGTCTGACATGCCCCATGGTTTTCCACCTTAAAAAAGGCCTCTACTTAAAGAGAGGTGCAATTCACTGACACCACGCTGGCCCAGAACGGATTGGTATGGCAAGGTTTATGAGAATGTAGTTAGATCGGTAGAATTCACAAATGAAAGACTATATAAATATCTATTACATACATTATATCTATAAATATTTTCGTTTTTACAGCTTCAGGTGTGACCTTAACGGATGGTTGCACCCTCGTCGTTAGCATCTGGTCCATCCATCGGAACCCCAAGTACTGGGGAGACGACGCAGAGCTGTTCCGACCTGAACGATTCCTCGACACGCCGCTCACGCACCCCGCTGCATTCATGCCGTTCAGTTCTGGACCAAGAAGTTGTTTAGGTAATACGAGATAGCATCGCCAGAGCAGTTATCCGTGCTCTATAGTTGTAATCTTTGAAAAGTTGTGCACTTTTTGGAGTTCCGTACCTCAAAAGGAAAAAACAGAACCCTTATTGGATCACTTTATTGTCCGTCTGTCTGTCTGTCTCTCTTTATATTATTTATTGTACACCATGATAAGTTACAAAATATGTGGATATCAGAGTTCATGATAGGCAAGCTTAACTCAAAGTTGAGTTTTCTTCCAGCAAACCAGTGACAGAGAGAGTTCACAGTAGAGGGTAAAATCCAGTGCACAATTTTAAAATTACAAATAATATGAATATAATAATACATAAACATACTTACACACATAAATACATACTTATATAATATATATACATAAATGTACAATGTCATGAAAGGAAATGCTCTTTAATTTTCCTCTTAAAGACATCCAGAGAACGGCTGTCGCGTAAGGAGTGTGGAAGAGAGTTCCATAGACGCACTGCAGTGACAGAGAAGAAGCCATCATAACGGCTGAAAGCGTGAAATGGAATACGAAGAATAAGAGAATTGGCAGTACGACAGGGTTTAGAATAGAATAGAATAAACTTTATTGTACACCAATGAAGTAACACAACTTATACATAAACTTAAATAAATGGGTACAATGGCGGTCTTATCGCTGACAGCGATATCTACCAGACAACCTTAGGATGGATCGTAAGAACTTAAAATAATACAGGGGGTAGTCTGCTGTATACTGCTAACAAATTGATCAATACAAAATTAATATATAAAACTCAATACATAACTATAAATATATACATACATATTATAATATGTTACACAATTTTATTAGAAAAGGGACGAAAAAAGAAGAAAAAGAGAAAAAGAAAGAATAAAGTATGGTTGGTGGAAGAAATTAATTTACGTAGAACCAG
Source organism: Mythimna pallens (assembly GCA_961205895.1). NCBI lineage: Eukaryota > Metazoa > Arthropoda > Insecta > Lepidoptera > Noctuidae > Mythimna > Mythimna pallens. Next base: position 25,603,384 of record OY540827.1, on the reverse strand, counting down.
GATATTGTTAGAGAGAAAGGAAAGAAGGAAGGGGAGGGGGGGGAGGAAGGAGGGGGGAGGGTATTGTTAAAGAAACTAGCCCAGTCAGGCTTGCCTAATTGATAATGGCAACGCGTCCCACAAACGCGCCGCCTAGATCGCAAACAACTCGTCACAAAACTTGGTAGAATGTGAGGGCTTCGAAAGGTTCAAATTTTCCGACGATTTCAAGTGTCTAGAATGTGTGTCATGAATAAACTTAAAACGTTCTTTGAGATAAGAGGGGTTGTAGGAATAAACAGAACACTGTAAAAGCAACGATAAAATATAAGCATTCGAAGGCAAAGGCGGATTAGCAGCTACTTGAGCTTAATACGAAATTCAGAAATATGATCATATTTGCGCAATCAAAATATGAATCCAATAAAGAAATTTTGAAGTCGTTCAAGCTTATCTAGCTCCACTTCAGTTAGATCCAGATAACTAACATCGACATAATCAAGGATTGGGAGAAGGAAGGATTGGGCGAGCGCAGTTTTGGTAGCTGTTGGAAGAAAATTGCGCAGCCTTCGTAAAGACCCCGCAGACGCAAACAACTTGCGGCTAACTTCCTATATATAGTTCATCTAACGGAGCTTGCGAATATATTTGAAGATCGTCAGCGTAAAGGTGGTAGGATGAGAGAAGTTCATTGGAAATTGAGTTTATAAAGATAACGAAAAGAAGAGGAGAAAGAACGCCCCCCTGCGGTACGCCGGCAGATGTATTGCACCATGACGAGGACGAACCGACTATTAAAATTAAAAAAATTAAAATTTCTTTATTTCTGACCCATAAATAGTTAGTGTGTTAATAACAGAAAGTGCTTAAATACTATATTAGTGTTATTAGTAACCTATAGCTAATTCCACCCAGGGTCTCTGGATGGGGCAATCCGGCCTGTCAGCAATCATTTTCAGGATGCTGTTACGAGTGTTGCGCAAGCGTTGCAGCAAGGAAGCCGCTTTCTTACGCATGATGGCGTGAAAGCCATCCGTGTGAGCCGCGGCAAACATTCCCGACGCACTACAACGCCGCGGCAACCGCAACAGCATCCTGAAAGCGTTGTTATATTGTACATGCAGGACGTTGTAAGCCCGGTTGGTATATGACACCCACAGGCCGCTCGAGTAGAAAGACTGACAGAACGCTTTAAATAAACTAATTTTGACGTCTGCCGTGCAGCGAGCGAACCTACGAGCGAGCATATTACCCCGCACTGCCAACGCCCTGCGCTCGCGCTCTATGTCGCCATCATCACGTAGGTCACTAGTGACAACATGACCCAGGTACTTAAAACTATCAACCACATTGAGTACCACGCCGTTAAGATATACTGGAGGCACTGCGAATACGTTGCCGACAGCCACACAGGTAACTACGAAACCTGGAGATATATTAAGACAGCTTAATATGACAAGTAAGATATCAAAATCGACGGTATTAAAAGCGTTGCTAAAGTCTGACAAGGCAAGGACCATCAGATTTCCGTTTTCCATACCAAGTCTAATATCTTCTGTAATACTAACGAGAGCTGTAGTTGTGGTATGACCTGGACGAAACCCGGATTGGAAAATATTAAGGAGGTGGTTTTTTCAAAGGAAAGTACTAAGTTGGTTATGGATAAAGCGCTCTAGGAGTTTGGACAGAAACAGTAGTATGGAGATAGGATGGAATTCAGAGGAACAGGATTACACTTTTTCGGAAGAGGGGTAATTTGTGCTTCTTCCCAAGAATAGGGGAAAATACCGCAGGTTAGAGAAAAATTAAGGATATAGAAGATGACAGGAAGGGTTTCGTCAAGAACAAGGAGTATCATTTTGCGACTGATACAGTCACTACCAATATTGTAATATTTGGTTTGCTTCTGAACCTAGACTTCGCCGCTGCTTTCCTCCATATCCTTTAAGTCGTATGTTAGCCAAGGGGCCGAACAGGCGCATGCACATCGTATAGTTGGAGAAGTTTGGAGTTGAGTAAATTGACTTTAACATTAATTGACTCAGCGGCAATAAGATCAGAACAGTCAATGCTGCCGGCATCCTCACGGAGACTCTCAAGGTTCAACTCTCAAACTTCTCACTACCAAAACTTTACTAGAGGAGGATCTTAGGTTTCGCCTTAAGAGGGCGAATTTTATAGAAAAGGAAGACAAGATCATGATAAGAGAATGCGTCAGCGGTACATTGTCCATGCTTAGTAACATGTTGAGTAGATGAAACAAGTATAATCAAGTAATGAAGGAATACAGTTAGGAAAGTGGTGAGTGGCAGTCAGGGGAAGAAGAGACAATGTACAAGAGTGTGAAATGGATTGGAGTGAAGAACACCGCGAATTGCGATAGAGAAGGCAAGTGTTTAAATCCCCCATTATAATAGTGTGACTGTAAGAAGAAATAATGTTTACCAGGAGACTTTCAAAAGAAGAAAAATAGTCGATACGCAAAGAGGGACAGTAGTAGACACCAGGAGACTTTCAAAAGAAGAAAAATAGTCGATACGCAAAGAGGGACAGTAGTAGACACCAGGGAGAATTTTTGAATGATGTAGGTTGACTTCTAGGAAGGAATGCTCGCCAGCACTTGGCGGTGATGGCTGCGATGACATATTAACAACTTTGAAAGGAATGTTAGCTCAAAGATATATGGCAACACTGCCACCACCGCAGCCTGTGCGATCATTTCTAATCAGTTTGTATCCGGGTAAAGAGTAAATACCCAAACAGTGCAGCCCCCCTAACCAAGTTACGATCGTTTCGTTTGTGTCAAACGCCTCGAGTAGGCCACGCCTCCGATTCCTTTGTTCTGATGTCATCTCAACGCTCAGTCACGTGGTCAGAACAAAGAAATGGGAAGCGTGGCCCACGTAGTCTATTATATGTAGAAGAAGAGATTAAGCAAGAGTGACCTTAGTATGAAATAATAAGAATTTTTGGAGACGTTTAAGGGACTGAAAAGAGTAGAAGACCATCTTACTAACATCAGTTATCTGAACCTTCCAAGAGAGGCTAGTATCTATATGGACGCCTAGGTTTTTAGCACTTTTCAAGTAAAATATGGGCACTGAATCATATACTACTTGCGGGAGAGACTAGTGATCCAATAGGTCTCTGTGCGTTAAGACCCTTTATCTCGGGAACGCGTAAAGGTAGCAAGTTGAAATTAAAACCATATACTCAAGTTTGCGGTCCCTTGAAGCTGAGTAAAAATGAAACTTCAGAGTTAACGGAAAAAAAGATAGTACCGTTTGTATCGCAAAAAAACGTATATTTCGACGCTCTCAAGGAAATCAAAATTCATAGGGAAATTACCCTATGAATTGAAGGAAATTACCCGTTGACCTAAAGTTTTGAAATTTAGCATGATGCAAGGTCTCATAGCACAAGTTTAGGAAAAAGTCTGAAAACTGTAATTTTGTGGTTACACTACGAAAAAAAAACCTTTTTTTTTTTCGATTTGGAAAAATCTTCGTAACTCAATTTGGGAATTGAACTGTTTTCATAGGACAGTTTGTCCGGAACCCTCAGTGCGCGAGTCCGGCTCGCACTTACCTACCCGGTTTTTTTATTTTTATACAGTCAGACTACTAATGAACGCAAATGCCTTTCCGAAATTTCCATATATATTTCAAGCCTATACAAAGGTGAAGTGGTATTACCTTCTATCTAATATCTTTTGAGAAAATTACTTTTTAGCTCTTATAATTTAAATGGGGTCTGTAACCTTACTTCGAGTGCTATAAATATGGTCAATAAAAGAAAAGTCGACTGAACGATTGATCGAATAAAATTTGTTGTGAAACAGCCTTTTATCGCCAAACGCTACTTTGACTGAGCGATTCATCGAATATTTAATAATCGATGTCATGCCTTCGGGATCCGGTGACATATGGGACTAAAACGGTAGGAAAACACACTGAATTTAACCTTGACCTCAAGGTAAAAATCAATCGTTCAGTCGACTTTCCGTTAATCGACCATAATGACTGTAAAAGCAACGTTACGGACCCATTAAGGTGTGTTTCCATGGTTACATGGTTTTGTGAAATCTCCGAGGCGGATATTTAGTTGCAACTGCAATATATAATAATAGGATATTAAATTATGGAAACACCACCTCCTAACATTTTTGGAACAGGAAATTTTTGACTTCGACAGTTTGAAGTTATTACAGCTACTTACTTAGCCCTTTGCCATCGATTTATGTTGTTTTTGGCCCATCGTAGTTAAGTTCACAATCAAAAAGATACAAACCACAGAATTATACACTCACTTTCAATATATCTGTTCTTCATACGCTAGGGAATCTGCATTCTTTTAACAATCTTCTACTGTTTTGTCCTTCTCATACTTCTCATTTTGTTCATTCCTCCTTCTACATATATAGTCCATCGTTCTGTGGAATTCGCTACCTCTTGATATCAGGACGTCCGCGAGTCATTGCATGCATTTAAGCGGAAATTGCGGAATTACTTTCTACACAAATAGCAGAATCATTTCAAAAACTCCTTTACTGTGTATACGTATGTATTTATAGTTTTATATAAATATGTATGTATATTTAATTATACCTTTATATCTAATTTTGTAATACTAGTTTTCTAAATAGTATTTTATTTTTTATACACCTACCATATTGTCTCTCCACCACCCTAGGTTGACTGGTAGAGAAAGCCTAAGGTATTAAGTCCGCCTTTGTAGCTTTTGTTGCATCATGCATGATTAAATAAATAAATAATAAATAAATTTTAAATAACCAATTTTCAGGATATCAATACGCCATGATGTCGATGAAGACTGCCCTATCAACACTATTGCGTCGGTATCGCGTCTTACCATCAGAATCAATGAACGAAAAGTCTAAACCACAGAATGACTCAAATGAGGTCAATAATAATACAAGCAAATCCAAGCTGAGAGTACAGTTTGATATTATGATGAGACATGTGAATAATTTTGAAATTCAACTCGAAACCAGAACTTAAGTGATAAATATATTGATCTTTAGATTTTATATTTTTAGCTCTAAATATTTTGATAAAAATTGATATAATGTATAAAGGTTGTATAGGCACTTGCAGCAGAATACACAGCAGTGAGTGTAGAGAATAACGGAATATAGTTCAGCATCTATCAAAATGCCTAGAAATTAGACTTGTAGCTGAGTACGAGTAAGGATATGTATAAATCTATATTGATAATAAAATAGAAAAAAACACATCGAGCGATGTTTTCAATTGCCACAAAAACTACTAAACTGATCCAGTTCATATTTGTATTAGACGACATTCCACCTCAAGTTGAACCCATAGCTACAGTTAAGGACGCTTTTACATTTTTCACTCGCCCAATTTTAGGTAAACTAGTCGCAACACACATCATCATCAACCATCTTAAATAAAAAGTATGACACATTCGTAACCACAACTCCCGAAATGACTATCATATCAAATTACTCAATTAATTTTGTTAAAAATATTATTTTTAGTTTCATTCTGTATCAGTAAATCAATATCGAACCAATTCTAAAAATAAGTATGGTACTCGTAACTAGGTAATAATTTTATTTCGAAAAAGTATCAACTTATACAGTCGCAGTATATGAATCGGCACCGACTAGTGACGTATTTATTTTTTCCATGAAATTGATATACCCGTCCTTCCAAGAGCGTATCCGAGCACGTTATGAGGCTTAAAGTTGTCCGTTCAATGAAAAATGTATGAAGAAATTTTGAGAATGGTTTTATTTTGGTCATAAATCACAAAGTTATTTATAATTAAAAACAATTAGTTATATTTATAGAAGACAAAATAAGCTGTATTATTTTAAGATTTTTAAGCTAAAAATGTGATTTAGCTTACGCGAACCTATTCAGACCCCTTTTTTTGTAATTTTTTTCGATTAGTGCGTTGGCAAAATCGTATTTACATGAAAATTTTGTATGAGACCATAATATTTATTTTATGCCATCCTGGAGATAATTATTCATACTGCCTTTTATTTGATAACACGACATCCATAGTTATGATTCCTAGCTCATCATAATGGTACCCGAAAAACCGAGATATTTGTCGAAAAATGTAAAAGCGTCCTTAATATTTTCGTTGTTATGTTATCTTTTTCTGTATACCTATGCAATATACGATGATACTTTTGAACAAACAAAAAATTGGCTTTTATCATATATAACCTTTCGTTAACATTTCTATTAGATATGCAAATGTTTTGTAGAAACGAATAAAAAACATGTATAAAATCGAAGTACTGAAGAGATAATAAATTTTTACATTATTCCATAAAGCTACAATTTTAACTTTAGAAACAAAAATCATCACGCCTATCATCATCGAGTCAAGCAGTCAATTATGATATATAGGTAACTATATATATATCATCATCATCATCATTTCAGCCGAGAGACTGCTGGACATAGGCCTCCCCCAAGTATCGCCACAATGAACGGTCATGTGCGTCTCGCATCCATCGGACTCCCGCAACCGTTACCAAGTCATCGGTTCACCTTGTAGGAGGCCTTCCAACGCTACGTTTTCCGGTACGTGGCCGCCATTCCAGAACCTTTCGGCCCCAACGGCCATCTGTTCTGCGAGCAATATGCCCTGCCCATTGCCACTTTCGTTTGGCGATTCTTCGTGCTATGTCGGTAACCTTGGTTCTCTTGCGGATATCCTCATTCCTGATTCGATCACGTATATATATATATATATGTTACGATTAAAGGTAGGTGTGTAAATATTCATGTCAGCAACGATCACAACGCGCAATGAATCCATACGTGCACGTGCCAATGAGACGATGGTAATTCAAATCTCATACGGTTTTTTAGGTAATTGTTTTTTTTTCATTTCATTTTATTGTAAACACGAAATTCTGACGTACTACCTTTTGTATTTTACTACTTTTTTATAGACATAATAAAAAATGTACCAATTACCACATTAATTTATTAATTAATTAATTTCTGCATGAGCATGAGAAATTAGTCTGGTAATAAAAAGTAGTCTCTTACATTTTCATACAGAAACCAGACTGGTGCTAACCTGTCTCTAGTCAGAAATCAGAAACGTTTATTCCAAATAGACCAATTACAGGCAATTTTGAATTTTCAAAATGTCAGTCAGTCAAAAAAAAGTGAAGCTAAATTGCACGTTCTAAAGCGTAGATCTCTATGGAGTAGAACGTGCAAGAAACTCCATGGCCAATTTTTTTTCAAAAAAAGCAGTTATATCACAAGTGACTGTGCGAAGAAGCAGGCAGTAATAACATTCAGTCATGAGTGCGAGCGAGATAAGCATAAATTGAAATGTTCTAATGAATTGAACAGCGCGATAAGAGAAACAAAAGGCACATTTGCGAATACAAAAGCAAGATGTCGAAACATGGAGCACATCAGCGATGCCAAACCTTTTACAGTAATTCGAATAAGAAATAATTACGGTTATTAGTACATAATTGAAAATGATGCTACATCTAGACTTCTTCTTCTTCTTCCTGCCGTTATCCCATATTACTTGGGGTCGCCGCAACACGTTTTTTTCTTCCATTCTGTCCTGTCACCCGTCACACTATCTACATCTAAACATATGTTTTAAATAATTTTGCTAAAGTAATGAAAACAGAAGGATGTGCCACTCTAATTTAGTTTGTTTAAATCTTTCTCTTTAGGTATTATAAAGACAGCCGATCCTTCTTGCCTGCGGATCTTTACGTATTTGACCCATTCGTGCTTATAGTCTTTTTCGGGGTATTATTGTTCGGGTTTTATTCAGCAACTTTTTGGAGTCGGAGTTGAGTTGATAATTCACGTAGACCCAGTTTGTTTGGCCTACGAATCCAAGTTCCTGGGCGGATAAGGCCTTGAAAGAGCGGGCAGCAGCAACAAAATCCTCCTTGATATATCTATTCAGGAAGCTGACCACAATTGACATGTATTTTGTGTTGAACAATGGAATCCTAGATAATATATTTAGATTGAAAAAAAAAGCTTTCTGGGTGGTTTAAAAAAAAATAACCCTAACCTAACCAGTGGGTGGTAGCAATTGTATACTTTCATATATTTAGATTGAAAAAAAGTTTTCTGGGTGGTTTAAAAAAAAATAACCCTAACCTAACCAGTGGGTGGTAGCAATTGTATACTTTCATGTAAACTAAGTAATAAGAGCTTGATAAATTAAACACTAAAATTATAATAAACTATTTATTAAGTAGTAACATATATAACATATATTTTACTTTTTTCAAATATTATTAATTTAGCATTGGACAAGCTAAATTCACTTAGATGATGTATAATATGTCATTTGGCTATATTACTCGTCATTTGGCTATATTATTCGTCATTTTTAATGCAAATAAAAGAAAATTTGCGTTTTGTAAATATTCATTGTGGCTGTATGAACTAATACCTTTGTCATAATATTACAAACAAAGTAAAAAGTGAACGAAATCTGTCAAAATGGCGTCAAATATTACGACAAATTATCGATTTTAATTTTTTTTTTTCTCAAAAACTATATGTTTCCTAACATTGAGACTTTGCGTAATTAGTTTTTAGACATATACCTTTCCAATATAAAATTATGAGCGTAAAACTCGTTGTCCGGTATAGTACAGTTTAGCCCCAGCTAGTCAGCCTAGTCTCAATGCCCGCCGTTGACTATCAAACTCACAGCTGGCCTTGAGTTCTTTGAGTTCCTTTTTTGTGTATTTGACATCATCAGACAGCGTTGGCAGGCCAGCCAGTTGACGCTCGAGCTCGCAAATCTCATTCATAATCATTTCTAGAGACGCAGGAGCTGGTTGCAGAGACGGTTGATGTTCGGCACTTTCATCGACATTTCCATGCCGGTCATTCCCATGTTCGTTAAGCTCCTAATTTTCTCCACCCAGCCTCCGTGATGCTAGCGCAGCTAAAATCAGGGTGCCCTTTGCTTGAGGTACACTGAACACCATTATTAAAATGAAAATTGCAACTTGCACACTTCATCATAGTTTTCATTGAAGTTACAGTGAATGAGATGTAGATTAGGTTTACTTTTAGGCAGGAAAATAAAAAATCTAGACTGGAGCAGTAAGGTTACTGTATTCCGTTACAAGATAGAACATATAATTTTTGAAGGTACAATAAAAATTAATCGACCCGCATAGCGAGCGCCTGGCAAGATGTAGATCGCAATCAGTAACAGCTTCCTTGTAGTGCGCGTGAAGGTTGGTTTCTAAACATACAGGATAGTTAAAATGTTTAGAACCACTGATCAAACGCCAGTATGTTTATGCAAGGTGCGAGGGCACTTGCGTAGCAATTGCGTGAAGTAATGATTTATGTACAAGTACTGTTATAGTTTGTGAGTAAAATTAAATAAATCAAATTAAATGTCACAAAACTACATAAAATCCAACACGCTTCATAAAACTGCAAGAACGCTATAGTAAAAATTCAGACGACTTGAGAACCTCCTCCTGTCGGTTAAATATTCTCAAGAACGCAGTCTCAATAAGTCATATACACGGAAACTGCATACTCACGGACTCAAAATCTCCTCCTTATTTCCAAGTCGGCTAAACATGAGAAGCACACTACTAACGATATTAGGATTTATCGTTTACACCATTAATCTAAAATCAATCAATACAATGAAAATTCCAGGATATTTAAATATCAACAATTTAGACGAAATCCTAAAGAATTTTCAAGATATACTTCAATTGGCAGAGACATTTAAAGAAATGGATGACCTGGTCCAAGATGACGTTTCAGACGACAGCGAAACTTATATACTTTACAACCCGCTAGAAAATTCCACGATTACAAAAGTTCGTTCGCCGATTAAAATACCTTCACTACTATTTTAAAGAGGTAAAGTTTGTTTTTTTAGGAGGTAATCTCTGAAAATACTGATCCGATTGCTAAAATTTTTACCGATAAAAAGCGGCTCTATTTCTGAGTGACATTGTGAGGTGGTGTGTTGGGAGACGAGTGAAACGTGTGCTGGTAATACACTGCCTTTATTATAAAAGATACTTCATTAACAGAGTCCTTTTCTACTCGCCTATCGTCAAATTCGAGCATGGTTTACAAGCATGTTGCTTCTTCTAACGTAATCCAACGCGATGTTTGATTGGGCACTCCATAATTATGGCGGTAATTCCCCTCCTTGAGTAGTAGCTGGAAAAACAATACGGCGACCCCACCTTCCGCATGACGCAGGTCCTCACCGGACATGGTAAGATCAGGAGGTTCCTGAACCGGATTCGCGCGGAAGAAACTCCTAGGTGCCACCAATGTGTGGATCGCCCGGAAGACACGGTGGAGCATAAGGTAGAGTTGTGCCCTCCCTGGGCAGAGCACCGCCGTGTCCTCGTGGGGGTGATCGGCGGCAGCGATCTCTTGCGCCGGGCCTTGGTACAGGCCATGGTCCGGAGCGAGGAAGAGTGGTAGGCGATCGTATCCTTCTGCGAAACAGTAATGCTAGCAAAGGACGGGCCGCACGTGCACTCGCGAGGCAATGGTACTCGCGCCCTAGCCGCAGGTATTTCGATCCCGATTTCCGGCCACCGTAGGCGCGGGCTTGCGGACGGCGAACAATGGGTAGCCCAAGACATCGACCGCACGTAGTGTTCCACGCGCGCCTCAAGGAGACGTCAGCAACCGTAGGGGCCCAGTAGGGTCGAAGCTTCTGGGATTATAGGTGATGCGAAAGAGATCCCCAGGGCCCTGGAAAAAAGGAAAAGAAGAAACAGAAGTAGGTTTTTAGTCAGTAAAAGACTGACACTATCTCCCGCTCCGTCCAAGAGCGAGGGATGTTATTAGATCATTTTCCCACACGAAAAAAAAAAACGCGATGTTTGATGAAGAGGCAATACAAAAAAAGAGAGACAACGCCTGAAAACTCTGTTGGTTTTACTCGAATATTTCACAAAACTTGTTTCAGAAAATACTGTTGTATAAACCCTTAAACGTTTTTCAGAAAAATTGTCGTTCTTTAGAATCTCGATTAAATGTGCAAGGCTTCTATTGATGTACTTCTTTATATTTTTAATATATGAGTACATTATTGGAGGGCCAAAGTTCACGTAAAATAGCAGATTTTCAGAGGTCTTTACTAGATTAGTTTTACACAAATTTATATTTTTATTTCTATGGAAGCCTAGATAATATCCACAAGATAGCTGTGTATCCAAAATATCTACAGAAAGGTGTGCAATAACATCATAATCACGTAAGAGTGGTTGTGTGAAAATGTACCTCGAAAAGGACGCTCTTAAATATGTCAAGATTATAAAATAAACTTACTGCATCACACCGTCCCTTTACGAGAAAAAAAAATCTTACAGCTAAATAATAATAGCTAAGTTTTTTTATACCTGCGCAAATATTATATTTATTTAATTATTTATTTTTAAAGAAAGCTTACAGGCTAATAACAATTATAAATTTTTTACATGAGTAATTGCTAATAACAAGCTTCCACATATTCAAGCATAAACTAAGTATATGTTTAAATGCTTGTTTACACCTCCGCATACAAGATATTATTATAGATATTTCAAAGGTACGCTATTATTAAGATAAAAATTGCTTTATATAACCTTGTTATATATTTTTTTTATTTATACAGCATTCTTGGTTAATTTGGTACGGTTTTTATATACAATATCTTCCTTTCCATTTTACATTAAAATCCCCAATCAGCCATTGGATAAAACTAGTGTTGTGTGAGAATGGCGTGGAGGTGGCGATGTTCAGCGCGCACAGCACGCGCCACGCCGCCACGTCCACGGCGCGCCGCGCTGGCCTGTCCATAGATGCCATTCGAAAGGCGGCTGGTTAAACAGCAGCTTCTCAAACATTCGCGTTATATTATTGTCGGCCCATACGTGAAGAAAATTCCTTCGCAAGTTCTGTTTGTTTTTCGCCAAACACATTAAATAAGACTAATTAATCATATTGATCATTATAAATTAAGATTGTATGTATAACCTCAATAGTTATCTTATTATTTAAGCAATTGATTTTACATTACGCAATAGTTACAATTTTGAAAATTAAAATATTGTCAATGTATTATTAGATCAGATTAATAACACTTCTTGTAAAGACTTCACTATAATAAACCAGAATTAATTAAATTAGGTATTATTATTGAACTCTAAAACCAGCTAAAACTTCATCTCTAAAAATCTACCTACGTTGCGAATGTTATATCTGAAGAATGAAGCGAGTTGAGAAGTTGAGATCAATATTATATTAATCGCTTCATTCGAAGATATAAACACCCACCTGCCCTACTTGTCCATAAAGAAGTTTTTGCTGGATTCACTTACTCTCAAAAGAATGAGGTTTAACAGAACTGCTAGGAGAGACCTACTTAAGAAAAAAAAAATACATAATTTAAAAAAAAGTGCGAGTTTGCCTTGTATGGTACAGGAACTACGTTGTGAATGCTATAGTATATCTTCGAATGAAGCGATTAATATATTATCTATCCAACTTCACTTGCCGAAGTTCGTTTGATCTTGTATAATAAAATTAATATGTTTTAAATCGACGCCTGAAAAATTAAACTATGTAGCAATTTTTGTAAGTTTGACAGAAAGGATAACGATCATGACCAGTTATTATTTTATTTATTTATTTAAACTTCATGTACAGTAGTGGTACATAGGCGGACTTAATGCAACAAGGCATTCTCTACCAGTCAACCTTTTTTTATTACATATTAATATAAATAATTTAGGGTAAAAAAACATGGAAAAAACGTATCCACCCATGTACTCGTAGCAAATTGCGTAAGATCTTTGATATTTTTTATTGTTATAAATTAGTGCTTGACTGTGGTCCCACCTGATAGTAAGTAGTGATGCAATCGTTGATGAAGAGGCGCACTAGTTTATTCACTCTAGCCTTGAAGACACCTAAATTATAATCGGACGGGAAGACCTCAGCTGGCAAGTTATTCCAGTCCCTCGATGTTAGCGGTATAATAAACTATCCTTAATTAACATTAAAATCACTAAAAACATTAATAATAATTGATACCACGTTCCATTAAAAGCATCAAAGGGGCCTCTGCGTGTTGAATCGACTCCTCGTACGCCTTCCAAAGGTCCAGAACCCCAGGGTTCTGAGATATAATAACCCATATAATAATAATCTTTATTTAATGTTTTATACAATATTGTTACATGTAAACATTCCACAGCCACAAGGAAATCTTAAACAAAATATAAATATGCTAATTTCCAACGAATAACTAGGAGTGAGTATAACTAAATTATAATTTTTTAAGGACCTAAGGAAAATTAACTTTAAGCCTAGAATTATGTATAAGTAGCGACTAGCCCGAACTAGGTTTATAAAACCTGTGTCATCACTTAACAAAACTAATGAATAAACCCTCCAATCATACTAAAACTTCCAATAATTTATATGTCTGTGTAATTAAGATACAATACATATTCCGATAATAATGTACCTACCACATTAAGTATAATTTATGCTATATATTATCTAATAATTTAACAGAAAAGGCCAATACAAAAAAAGGACAAAAAAATGTAATATTGATCTTAGACAGTAGCGTTTTAATTTACAAAGTCAATTCAAAGACTGTAATTATAATTTCGAAAAAAGCAAAATCAAGTATGATTTTGAAATACAAAACCTTCAAAAGAAAACACAATAAAAAAAATATTTTAAATTTAAAGAAAATTTTTTTGGAAATATGAATCTTGCCAACAAATGTTAAATGAGCGCATGCAGGAGGCGTGTGAGTTGGTGGACTTGGTGAAGTTCAACGCAAAGAGGTATGAGTCATTGACTAACAATATCACCTGTAGTCTGTTGTGCTCTCGCTCCGCCACCTCCCAGGTCTCTGAAATTCTTACATCTTCTAATGTTGTACCTCATGCGTCAGAAACGATAAACCATTGTCAAAGTAACATTCTGGTGTATTCAGATCTTTGTTAAATAACCGTTGCAACCATACCATTGTGAGTCATTGTTACCATAATCTGCATTTTAATGAGCTTGTTTATAAAATAAAAAATACACAAATGAATGAGCAGACCACAGTGGTACTTTTGATTGGAAATAGTCTTATTATAACTAAAAGGGACATAGTTAGTGGTATTGAAACACTGCTTAAATTGAAATTAGTGCGAGCAATATGCCCATTGCCACTTGGTAATGAGCAGGGCATATTGCTCGCAGAACGAATGGCCCTTGGAGATGAAAGGTTCTGGTGTGGCAACCACGTACCGGAAGACACAGCGTTGGAAGGCCCCCTACAAAGAAGACCGATGTCCTGGTAAAGGTTGCGGCAATCCGATGGATGCGAGACGCACAGGACCGCTCACCGCGGCGACACCTGGGGGAAGCCCACGTCCAACAGCGGACGTCCCCCAGCCAAAACGATGATGATGATGATAATGAACAACCTTCATAATTTTAATCTTTTTGTAGCGACTAAAATACTAAAATTAGACAGTGCCTACTAGGCAATGGTCCTAAAAATCAACTGTCACATGGACCCAACGCTGAACAGGTTTCTCATGGCGTTTCATGGGATTAGGTTTAGTAGGAACCGAGAATAGAGTGCACTTAACAAGCCTTGACTCATGACTCTGCATCATTGCATTTACTAAAGCCATGTCATTTTGGGACTTGACAATTAATAACTTGTTAATTCATTATTTATTTTGATTTTCGATAGTTTATTTTCAAGTTAACGATTCATAACTTACCTTGATTTTCAAGTTAGCAATTCAAAACTTGCCTGAATTTTCAATTTGACAATTCATAACTTGCCTTGATTTTCAAGTTAGCAATTCATAACTTGCCTTGATTTTCAATTTGACGCATTTTTTTTCAGGTGGGAAAATCATCTTATGACAAATCCCACTCTTGGGTGGGGCGGGAGATAGTGTCAGACTTTTACTGACTCAAAACCTACTCCTGTTCCTTCTTTGCCTTCGTCCCAGGGCCCCGGGTTTCACTTTCACACTACCCGTGGCCCCAGTAGGCGAGCAATGGGTGGCTCGCCGTCCGCAAGCCCGCGTACGGTAGTCGGAAGTCGGGATCGCAATCCCTGCGGCGGTCAGGGCATGAGGACCGTTGCCTCACGCGATCGGCCGCCTCCATTGCTAGCATTACGGCTTCGCAGATGGAGGCGACCGCCTGCCACTCCTCCTTGCTCCGGACCATGGCCAGAACCAAGGCCCGGCGCGAGAGATCGCCACCACCGATCGCCCCCACGAGGATACAGCATTGCTCTGCCCAAGCGGGGCACACCTCCACCGTGCGTTCTACCACGTCCTCCGGGCAGTCCACACAGTGGTGACACCCGGGCGTCGCTTCCGTACGAATCCGGTGCAGGAACTTCCCGAACTTACCGTGTTCGGTGAGAACCTGCGTCATGTGGAAGGCGAGGACACCGTGAGGTCTTTCCAACCACGCCTCAAACAGGGGACTTACCGCCATAATTGTGGCGTGCCCAAATTTGACACATAAAGATTTGACAGTTCATAACCTGCCTCGTTAAGATAAATAGATTTACCATGTACTATTTTGACAGTTCACAACCTACCTTGTTTAGATACATGAATTTACCAAATACCGTTTTACCACCTACCGAATACCGTTTTTTTAAAATAGACTATTATAATAATATGAAATTTAAAATGGAAACAATTTTTTTTTTCAGACAATGCACTTCAACGATATTATATTTACAGAGATGGCAACATAATGTAATAACGGTTTCAGTTGAAGTTATTACGAGTTCCCTAGAACATCTCTTTATGTTTCGAAAAAAATCTTGCTGCAAGCACTAAAAAAAATTATTGCTACGTCACAAAACAACACTAGTTCGAACTTATTGGCGTCAAAGACTCACAATTCAAAGTTTCGCACTATTGAAACAGCAACTCAGTCACTATTTCTGATTAATAAAAAGGTTAGAGATCAGTCTCAGTGATGTGTTTTCGTACAAACTGAAATTACAGACTAGCGGATTAATAAATAACCTTTAATTTTATGTTTTTTTTTTAAGAATTTGCTGTTAATTAAAAACAATTTATTGCTAAATAATTGAAACTTTCATTTTTCTTTCTACAGTTTCGAACTGTTTGATATTTCACTTTTACTTTATCACACTTTACTTTCGATAATTCGTAATATTTTAAAAGAAGGACTTTTAATATTTAATATTTTAAAATTTAATATATGATTTTTAATATTTTAAAAGAAGGAGTTTCGAACTAATGGAAGTCAACTGCACCTGAGGCATGTTGGTGTACATTTGAATGAGATCTATGATAATCAGTCTCCAATGGACCAAAATGTGAAATAGAGTAATGGATTGTATGAAACTTAGCTGGTTTTAGATGGGAGATGAGGTGTTCTGTAGGGCTTGCCCAATCAAGGAACAAAAGACAACGATAAAGTCAGGAACATCCTACCTTGGCGCAGATCAGCAGCCTTCTCAGAAGTATTCTGGAGGTAGCAGCACTGTTGGAGCTGGCCACTAATTACACAACACGGTTATGTATCACTTTGTCCTTGATTTATCAATTTTTATACGGAAAACACGCGTTTCAACTGTGTTTCACGGCGAGCAGCAGCGAACAACAACCAAAAAGCTGTAGGGGGTGATTTGTTCTGTCCATTCTTATTAGCTGATCTCTGATGTCATAGGTCGTTCCTTCAATTGAACCAATTATGGGTAAGATACAGAAAACTTATGTTATGTAAAGAGAAGAGCACTATTGAATACTTCAGGCCGTTCTTTTCAGTTGGCATTATCTCTCATATAGTGCAACAAAAACAACTGGATATTTGTAAATAATGCCTGGCCTCTCTAACACCATGAATGATAAGTCAGACAAGAAATCAAAAAAGGGAAGTTGCTAAAATCATTTAAAATTAAAATATTTGAAGGCGCAGGTTTGAGAGAATTGATACAGGTAAATCTAGCAAAACCAGAGTCAGCACAACTAAAACCATACAGAAACCAGTTCCTGAAATGCTCTCAGATGTGGTCCGATATGATGAAGTTGTTCACTATCCTACTACCACTAGAGGTAGGTGTATGTTTTGCACCAAAGAGCAGACTGGATTGCTATGCCAAAAATGTAAAATAAGACTTTGTCTATTGTCTTTGTACTGAATTAAGAATTAAGAATTGTATTTTATTATATAGATATTGTACCCAGATACAGAACAATGATCGTGCTCTCCGCCTAAGCTGTAAGGTGTGTGAACCTCATATATATGCACCTGCGGTTCTTGGGTGGAGGCCGATGGCAATCACGCACTGAGCTGTCGGCGCTGCACAGGGAGGTTCCCGCGTCACCACACCCAGAACGACATAGTCCGTAGAGACCTTATATCGGCAAACATCCCCTGCGTGCTTGAGCCTCCAGGTCTTAGCAGTTCTGATGGTAAGAGGCCGGATGGGCTGACTCTGGTGCCATAGAAAAACGGGAAGTGCCTGATCTGGGACGCAACTTGCGTCAGCACTGTCGCCGCCAGTCACTTGAGTCGCACCATGCATACTGCCTCTGCCGCCGCTGAAGACGCCTGCTCTAAAAAAAAAGGCTGAAGTACGCTTCCTTGAGTCAGCTTTACCATTTTGTGCCGGTTACTGTAGAGACTCTGGGCTGTTGGAGGCAAAGTGTTTTGTGGGGGATTTGGGCCGTAGGCTCGGGGAGGCAACGGGTGACTCCCGGTCCGGGTCGTTCTGGGTGCAAAGGATGGCCATCGCTATTCAGCGAGGTAATGCGGCCAGTGTTATGGGCACTTTTGCACTGGGAACGATCAGGGGCGGGTTATTTATTGACATTTGACATTTTATATAATTGTAAATTGATAATTTATTTGTATTGTTTTTTGCAATTATTTGTTGTTTTTTCCTACATATACTTATCTCATAAATAATTATTTAATTTATTTAAAAGTCTGATATTTTAGTAAATATGTGATTGATCTGTTTTCTAACAATTTGCTGCAAGTAAATAGTAGCTGTAAGTAAATATAAGCTTCTAAGGCTGACATAATATTTTTTAATGATTCTTTGATAGAACCAAACAATTGTTGTAGTATTTATATTATTTCACGTTAGAATGTGATATTTCTATTTATTTATTTTTCTGTATAGAACTTGGCAATGTGGAAAATATGATTCATAGACATTGTAAAGTTGATTGTTGCTGGTATAGCAATGTATCACATGTATATTAAATAAATCACATATTAATATATGTATACATTTTTTATTTCATTTTTTACTCTTTCCATAGGAACCCATTTTAAGTTAAATTTTTAAACATTAAAACAAAAAAGATCTTGCCTAGTATAGGGTTATAGATATATGTATAATCCTAGTGATAAATGTGCTGATTATTATTATTTTTTATTTATTTTTTATTATTATTGATAGGCTCGCGTTTGACCACTATCTCACCTGATGGTAAGCGATGATGTGGCCGAAGATGGAGCACGATTAAAATCGATAGACTTTTATCAAAATATTCAGCACTTTTATCACTTACGTTCTTGTTTCAAGTTGTATTTCAAAATTGTCCACATGTTTCATCATAATGTCAAAAGTTACTCTCAGCTTGGGTTTCCTTGGATTATTATTGGCCTCATTCGGGTCATTCTGCGTAGCTTTCATTGATTCAGTTGGCAAGATGCGGTACCGACGCAGTAGTGTTGATAAGACCGTCTTCATCGACATCAAGGCGTATTGATAACCTGAAAAATATTTAATCAATATAATAAAGTAATCATCATTTAGATTTTTGAAGTATCATCACGTGAACTAGTTTAACAAGCAGGATAATTTTTAGTAGAGGGCAGAACCGCTGGCAGAAGACTGTCTAATATATTTTCAAAATATCAAGATGGTGCAGTCGCACTATAATGATGCAACAGTGTAGTCAACATAACAAAAACGATATTTATATACCCTCTGTGACTGTTCGCTTTCCGCACAGACTCCACAAGGTTTTTTAATCATAGATGAAACTAATGTGGATAGGTAGTATTTTAAGTTTCACATTGACATTCACATGAGACTTTGAGCCCTGAGTTAGTTTCGATGTTTCTTCTCAGGGTAGTCAGCTAGGAAACACCGGCCTCATCTAGTTTAAAAATAACGAAAAAAAATATTGACGTGTAAAAGTGTTTTTTAAACCTATTTACAAAATAAATATCATTTATCATTTATTATATACCAGAAATGGTGAATATGAGAATCTTTACTGTTATATTGTGGAATATAACAATCATGTACCATCTATATATCCATCTATCTATATTATGCGAGTAAATTATTTGAATTGAATTTTGTATTTGAATCCTAAGTAGGTAAGATACTGAAGTGGAAAAAATAGGACAATAATAGTGATTGTTTTCCATTTAATAAGTTTTTAAATGTAATCCAAAACAAAAGAAAAACAATATGACACGTATTACTCCTTTTTAGGGTTCCTTACCTCAAAAGGAAAATAACGGAACCCTTACTTACGGTTTTTGTTGTCCTTCTGTCTGTCTGTCTGTAAAGACTCTTTATCTCGAAAACGCGTGGAGGTATCGAGTTAAAATTAAAACCATACACTAAAATCTGCGGTCCTTCTAAGCTGAGAAAAAATCAAACTTCTAAGTTACCGAAAAAACAAAGATACGAATAAGATTATTTATTCACAAATCTCATCTTTTTTTTACTACTACATTGAAAATATGGTTTATGGCTTGTATGTAAGTTGTGGACCGTGGACGTAACTACATTTGTATTCTAAATAATGCCCTCCTTTAAACAGTCGTTTGACTTAATAAAAATTAAAAAAAACCGGGCAAGTGCGAGTTGACTCGCGTACTGAGAGTTCCGTACAACTTACCTATGAAAACAGTTCAATTCTTGATATGAGTTATGAAAATTTTTACGAATCACAAAAGTTTTTTTTTGTTGTGACGTTTACCTACAAATTTACAATTTTCACATTTTTTTTCTAAACTTGTGCTATAAGACCCTGCTTCATGCCAAATTTCAGGATTCCAGATCAACGGGAAGTACTCTATGAATTTTGATTCCCTTGAGAGTGTCGAAACAAACGTTGTTTGCGACATAACCTGCCGTAACTTTTTTTTTGTTATCTCAGAAGTTTAATTATTTCACAGCTTCAAGGGACTGCAGATTTGAGTATATGGTTTTAATTCCAACTCGATGCCTTCACGCTTTCCCGAGATAGAGGGTCTTGACAGACAGACGGACGGACCACAAAGTGATCCTATAAGGGTTCCGTTTTTTCCTTTTGAGTTACGGAACCCTAAAAACGCAACATTTAAAAGGTCATAAACTCATTACTATAGACCACAGAATTGCTGCTTCAGCAGTATTGTCTTATATTTACCTATGCAACCCCTCGGTCCATAGCTGAACGGCAAGAATGCAGCGGGGTGGGTGAGTGTCGTGTCGATGAAACGTTCAGGTCGAAACAGCTCTGCGTCGTCTCCCCAGTACTTGGGATTCCGATGGATGGACCAGATGTTAATGAGGAGGTTGCAACCATTCGTCAAAGTGATACCTGAAGCTGTAAAGAAAAAAACATAACGTTCATGTTTATTATATCATCTCTCTTCTGAGAATCCTGCCAATCTGACTATATTTTACACCTTGCTCTATCAATTTGTATTTGACAGGCATCGATGCAATAATGTCCCGCTTTTCTCACAGAAAGGAGGCATGTGTCCCTACGTTGGGAACATTGTAGGGTATTTATGTTACACGATTGCATTATCTTATTCAGCAACGTCATTTGGTAACCATAATAGGGTGACCAGACAGTTGCAAATAACAGTTCCAACTAAGGTGACCTTGGTTTATGTGTTTGGTTTGTGTTGTGGCTACATGGATATAAACCACGCGTCAACACGTCCTGTGGTTAGGAAAACGCTCCTCCCAACCAAGGGCGTTGAAGGTCATGGATTACAACTGCTGTCTACATAGATTGAAACTATCAAGGTCACCTTGGTTGGGACGTTGGTCACCCCTTAAAACTGTTTTTTATTGTTAGTCATGATCCTTTTCAGATATAACTGAAAACTTTGCCCTGAGACTATTTTCTTAAATCCACTAACCTGAAGTGAAAAGAAATGTCTTATGTAACTTACGCAATTTTACGTCCTTCTCGACTTTTCTAGCAATAACGGGTGCTGGTGGGTAAAGTCGTAGACTTTCTTTGATCACTGCTTCTAGATACTTGAACCGAGGCAGGTCTTCAGGAGTCATTGGTCTGTCTGAGTTGTTGAATATTTGCTGTATCCTGGAGAAAAACCGGTGAAAAATTTATTAAGTTTTTTGCTCTTTCTGACTACGCATTTCCATATTATTCCCCACGAGTACTAACTACCTCTTACTGGGCTTTACCTATCGGACTTTGCAAATAAAATGAAGGCTAATTGTGATATAGTTATTATGATTTGTGCTGGTATCAAGATTAATAACAAATAAATGGAAGGCAATTTTTACATGTTTGCTGTAAGGACTTTAAAAGATACTTTGACCCCTGAGTTTGTTTCGGTTTCTTCTCAGAGTAGTCAGCTAGGAAACACCAGCTTCATCTAGTTCAAAATGACAAAAAAAATTGACGTGTAAAAGTGTTTTTAAAATACCTACTTGCAAAATAAATATAATTTATCATTTGTTAATAGCACTTACTCGTCATATACCTTCTCTTGTACATCAGGGTACATAGCCAACATAATTATAGTAAAAGCAGTTCCAACTGCTGAAGTGTCTGTACCACCTACTACGAGGACCAGGGTTTCTTCTCGTAGTTCCACGTCACCATAGCCTACTGGCGATTCTATGAGCAGTTCAAGGAATGTTTTCCAACTTTTCTTGTTTCCTGAAAAGAAAACAGAACTTAACAACACTTAACTTATGAATACTTTAGAAACGTATACAGTTTCCTTTTAATATAATAGGGGTTAAAGTATGAGATTGCCGTTTTTTCAAAATGGGTTGCTTTGAAATGTTATATCTTTGGATTGACTTGGAATTATTTTTTCCGAAATTAGGTGTTTATTGTATTCTTTGTGTTTTGTATTTTCTGTAATATCGCACTTCTAGAACACTTCAAAGCAACCCGTTTTAAAAAACGGCAATTTCATAGTTAAAGACCTAATATTATCATATCAGTGCTAGATTTTAACTAACTTTGATTTGACTCCGATGATACTAGTTTTTCTTTTTTCAAACTCTCCCATTTTGACTTTATTATCTGAAAATAAAATTTTAAGTAAGTCATAAGTAATGAGGACTATCTTGATTTCAAATGTAAATATGTAATAAGTTAAACTTTTTCTTTATTAATGTTAGACTCAGACTTCAACAGTTATTTCTTAAAAGTGCGTAACAAATTCACTAACCTAGTTAAGTCGGTTTTAGAGAAAAGAGAGGGCAGCAGAAGGCGAAATCAGTTATATTTTGATCATTGTACTTTAGAATAAAAACCATTTATTTGAAAAAAAAAAACAAATACAGACGAGGACAATCAATGTCAAATGATATAATAGTTCCCATATTTACAACAACAAAAGAAAATTATACAAAATATTACATTTTGTAAATTTTAAAATAAAAATGGCAATTTGTAAAATAAAAAACGTAATGTAAGTGTTCTATTTAAAATGATAATCAACTTTAAAGCAAGTGTCAAAACACTGGGAGTGAATGGCAATAAGCACATCTGAAGGGACTTAGACTTATTTATGAAGAAGCAAAGTACGTACTTGGTTTTTTCTACGTTCAATGTTAAAAGATCAGCAACTTTTTCAAGTAAACTATACTATACAGAAACTTAGAGGTTGAAACTAGTGGTACGAAAAAAATTATTATAAAAACCTAAATAGTAATGTATACTAGTAGTTTCGCTATTAAACCGATGCGTTTTACCTGTAGAATGTGAAGGGTAAAAATGAGATGTGACAACATGCAACAAAATTAACAAAACGCTTTACATGCAAGAAAGATAGAGCACAAATAAAATTACTTTATTCATAAAATCCCATATATATTCTATACTTCGAGTATGCGACTCGACAGTCTTCTTATTAAAAATTTTGTTCACTGTATCGTTATAAAACCATGGCTGACAGATGCGTTTAGCATCTATACGGCAGCAGTTCTCGAAGTTTTGGAGGAATGGCAGTTCAGGTTCTAACTGGGTATTCAGTTGTATGCCTAAGGTCGTTTCTGAAATGAAAAAAAAAACATTTCAGGTTTAAGATGCATTAATTTACAGACTGCATGATACCAAGAATATAATAAGAATATTTTAATTTTTGAATTAACTGAGTTTTCAGAAACATCAGTAATCCAGAAAGACTCTTTAAGGATATGCGTAGGTAGTGCACCCACAAAATATAATGATCAGATTAGAATGTATGGAACAAAAACTATAAGCATTATACCGCATACTGAATCCATGTTGTAGTTAGTGATGGTTCTCCACACAGAGAAGGTCCCTTTACCAGCTACTTTACTAAGCTGATCCACCATAACTCTGCTCTGACGAGAGAAAACTTCCATAAAAGAGTTTAGATTCTTTTGACTGAAGGTTGGAGCCAGGACCTTGCGTCGGGGACGCCATATTGGAACTAGAAGTACATAGAATAATATCAAAATTATAGTATCAGATCACATTCATGATGTACAAATGCTCGCACTAATCGTCTCATACAAAAGGACCGCTGAAGAAAAGTCCTCATACAATGGGCGCCAAAAAATAGACAATACCAGCACAGGAAAAGGTGGCAGACAGTTGGTGAAACCATGGAAAAAAAGGACAGACTTAGGGAGACCTTGACCCAGCTGAGGAAAAGTATTAGCATAAACCGAATGAATTTAAACCAAAATACTATTTAGTATACTGCTAAAGTTTATTATCAGGCGTTATTTTTCTTAAATAAAAATACTGCATGTTTGATATTTTAAGTTTTCCATTGTTAAATATAGTTTTAGTTTCGGTTTTTATGGTGAGTACGCATTAAATAGTGTCAATCACTATCACAACACTAACACGTATCTATTTGATTCGTTTATTACTTTTTTTTACTAGTCTTAGTGATGAAAAGCTGCGAGTGGGAAAAAATATAACAGTAATAACCAATTTAATCTATTTTATCTATGGAAACTCAAAATATTACGTATTTATTTATTTAAACTTCATGTACAGTAGTGGTACATATGCGGACTTAATGCAACAAGGCGTTCTCTTCCAGTCAACCTTTGGATTAAAAGACACAGACGATATTATGACGATAACAACTTTTATAACTTTTTGAATCGTTATAATTATCTCAGAAACGGTGACTCGTATTTTTTATTAATATAAAAGTATTGATATATTTTTTATAGATAATTTTATGATCTACAATTTTTGTCAAAGGTACTTTTATGATAAAACTTACAGTTTTGCTGAAAATTGCGAAAAACTAATCTTTTTGACCTTTGACCTTGAATAAAATTTCTTCCATACACGGGAATGATGGAGAACTTTTAAATATTATTTATAATTATGTTTTGAACAATTTTACTGATTTTCAGCTTGTTGGGATTTTATGCACCTTCGAATGCCTAAATTGACCGGACTAACTGTATGATATAACAGCAGAATAACTTACTTTTAGTTTTTAGCGGCAAGACCACCCGTAATTAACCCTTATCAATTTTAAGCTCCAACTATAGTTTTGTATAGTGTATTATAAAGAGTATAAAAATAATATCTATATCATCATTTCAGCCAAAAGACGTCCACTGTTGGACATAGGCCTCCCCCAAGCGTCGCCACAATGACCGATCCTGTGCTTCTCGCATCCACCGCACTCCCGCGACCCTCACCAGGTCGTCGGTCCACCTTGTGGGAGGCCTTCCAACGCTGCGTCTTCCGGTGCGCGGTCGCCACTCTAGAACCTTTCGGCCCCATCGGCCATCCGTTCTACGAGCAATGTGCCCTGCCCACTGCCACTTAAGTTTGGCGATTCTTCGGGCTATGTCGGCGACCTTGGTTCTCCTGCGGATATCTTCATTCTTTATGCGATCACGCAAGGAAACTCCGAGCATAGCCCTTTCCATTGCTCTTTGGGTGACTGTAAGCCTTCTGATGAGGCCCATTGTAAGCGACCATGTTTCAGAGCCATATGTCATCACTGGCAACACGCACTGGTCATAGACTTTCGTCTTGAGACACTGTGGTATGTTGGACGAGAAGATACCGCGCAGCTTCCCGAACGCTGCCCAGCCGAGTCGGATTCGACGATTGACCTCTTTCTCAAAGTTAGACCTACCCAACTGGATTGTCTGTCCCAGGTAAACGTAATCGTCTACAACTTCGAGTGCAGATTCTCCGATCTTGATCGGAGTGGGTGCTACATGGTTATTTACCATGACTTTGGTTTTATCCATGTTCATTTTAAGACCCACTCTTTTGGAAGCTCTACTAAGGTCATCGAGCATTGTACTGAGCTCCTCCGTAGTTTCAGCCATGACTACTATATCATCGGCAAACCGAAGGTGAGTGATGTATTCGCCATTGACATTAATGCCTAGTCCACTCCAGTCCAGAACCTTGAAGACATCCTCCATTGCAGCCGTGAACAGTTTCGGAGAGATGACATCTCCCTGCCTCACGCCCCGCTGCAGAAGGATAGGTTTCGAGGTCTGGTCCTGAAGTCGGACTGACATTGTGGCGTTTTCGTACAAACACTTCAGCACTTCGATGTACCGATAGTCAATCTGGCACCGTTGGAGAGACTGCAGTACAGCCCAAGTCTCGATCGAATCAAAAGCTTTTTCGTAGTCCACGAACGCTAAGCATAGAGGCAAGTTATACTCCTCTGTCTTCTGTATAACCTGCCGAAGCGTATGTATGTGGTCTACGGTGCTGAAACCTTTTCGGAAACCGGCTTGTTCGGGAGGCTGGAAGTCGTCGAACCTGCGCGCGAGACGATTCGTGATGACTCTGGAAAACAGCTTGTAGACATGGCTCAGAAGTGAGATGGGCCTGTAATTCTTAAGCAAGGCATTGTCGCCCTTCTTAAAGAAAAGTACCACCACACCTCTGCTCCATGCCTGTGGCGTCTTTCCCTCAAGTATGACGGAATCGAACAACCTCTGAAGGGCCCTTAGGACCGGTTTTCCACCCGCCTTCAGGAGTTCGGCTGTAATTCCGTCGTCACCCGACGCCTTGTTGTTTTTAAGCTGCTTCAGAGCCACCCTAATCTCGTACAGGCTGACGTCCGGGATATCTTCGGTATAGTGCCGGGTTAATCTAGCTCTTGGGTCGTTTGCTAGATTCGTTGTGGGTTTTGTGATAGATGTGTACAGCTGTCCATAGAATGCTTCGATCTCTCCCAGAAGCTCCGATTTGGCGGATATGACTCTGCCATCGTCGGTCTTCAGTTTCGTGAGCTGGCTCTGCCCTATAGACAGATCCCTTGCAAAAACCTTGGAGCCCTTATTCCGCTCAATCGCATCTTTAATCCTTTCGGTATTAAAGAGGCGGAGATCGCGTTTTAAGGACTTTGAGATCCGTCTATTGAGCTGCCGGTAGATGCACGCATCGTCTGAAGACTGCAGAATCATCTCACGCCTCTCTTTCATGAGTTCGAGAGTTTGATCAGAGAGCCTTTTCTTCCTTGTACGACGAGTCTTAAAAAACTTAGACCCGACCGTATGGACAGTTTCCACGAACCCATCGTTGTATTCGTCCACAGAGCCACCTAGGCACTCGAAACGATTGTGAAGTTCGAGCTGAAAGCTCTCGGAGTTTTGAATCTGGATCTGTGCTGGACGGAGCGTAGACTTCATCAGTCGAGATCTTTCAAGCTTGATATTGATATTCAATGTGCCTCTTACCATGCGGTGATCACTTCCAGTTTTCACCGCGTTGATCACAGAGACATCATTGAATATTTGCTTCTTCGTCGACATGATGAAGTCAATCTCATTTCTGGTCGCACCATCAGGATTTTGCCAGGTCATCACAAATCATCTAATGAAATCCCTCGCTCTTGGGCGGAGCGCGAGATAGTGTCAGACTTTTACTGACTAAAAACCCACTCCTGTTCCTTCTTTGCCATTTTTCCAGGGCCTCGGGATCTTTTTCGTATCACCCATGGCCCCAGTAGGCTTCGAGCCTGCTGGGCCCCTACGGTTGCTGAAATCTCCTTGAGGCGCGCGTGGAACAGTACGGGCCCGGTCCGGACGGTTACCGGATGATCGTGGGCTTGCGGACGGCGAGCAATGGGTGGCTCGTTGTGCGCTAGCCCATGCCTACGGTAGCCGAAAATCGGGATCGGAATCCTGGCGGCGGTTGGGGCGTGAGGACCTTTGCCTCACGTGATCAGCCGCCTCCTTTGCTAGCATTACCGTTTCGCAGAAGGAAGCGACCGCCTGCCACTCCTCCGGACCATGGGCTGTACCAAAAAGGACGTTGAGACGCATGAATCACGGGGCTACTCCAGGGTAATCTACTTGGGCCAAAGAAAATTTGTGAAACAACCGCAAAACTTTAAATCATTCACATTCCAAGTTTATCTATGTATCTAAATATGAAAAAGTTATTCAAGATACAACCTAGCCCGTGACAATCCGCGATAGTAAATGAAATTTAAAAATAAAATTAATTTGTATGTTATGAACATTTAAACAAACCAATTTACCATTTCACCTCTTTGACTGGCCTGTTCGTCTAGTGATTAGTGGCCCTGACTGCTATGCCCGAGGTTGTGGGTTCGATTCCCACCCAGGACAAATATTTGTGTGATGAGCACGATCATTTGTTCTACGTCTGGGTGTAATTTATCTATAATATGTATGTATTTAGAAATATAGTATGTTTATCAGTTATCTAGTGTACTCACAACACAAGTT
Source organism: Mythimna pallens (assembly GCA_961205895.1). Lineage (NCBI taxonomy): Eukaryota > Metazoa > Arthropoda > Insecta > Lepidoptera > Noctuidae > Mythimna > Mythimna pallens. Next base: position 25,575,409 of record OY540827.1, on the reverse strand, counting down.
CTGCTTAGCTTGGGACTTGGCGGCATTGTGTGAATGTTGTAAAAAAAAAAAGAAAATAAATATATTTATCGTACAAACTAGATTTTCTGTGGCTAATACTGACCTGGTGCGAAGACACTGCCGTTTCCCATCATAACTCTTAAGAAATTAATAACTTCGGCTTTCTCCAAACATGTCTTGAGCAGAACATCAGCTAACACCGGGTCTGCTATCACTATAAAATTGACAAACGTTTTAGTAATAATTCTTTGTAAGTTAGGTTGGATAATAAGTAAGTTAGCCTTACTTTATAAAGAAAGAAAGAAATAAACAAAAAAACATTTTATATGGCGGAACAAGGCGCTGTACTGTATTGTACTGAAATCGAAGCAGACCACGAAAGATTTTTATTTATTATTAGATTATTTATGTAAAGCACGACGTTTTTAAAACTTCTCGAATCCTATCTCTCTATTAGAATGCAATGTACAGAGATTTTTTTCTCAGTCTAGATTGATTTAGTTTGGTGTCCCACAGGGTAGCGTCCTTGGGCCCCCACTATTTTTAATCTATATAAATGGTCTGCCAAAGATAACTCAACATCAAATGGTGATGTTTGCAGACGACAGTACTACTATAGTTAAATGTATTAATCGCAATATTTATCAAAATGACATATTAATAGTGTACTATCGGACATAATCACTTGGCTTGATAAAAATAATTTAGTAATAAACTTAAAGAAAACCAAAGTATCAAAGAACTTCAGTACCAAAAGTAAATATCAGACATAGTAATTGTGACATTGAAGAAGTTGAAGTAAAATAATTCTTAAATTTATTTCTTGATAACCAACTTAACTGGAAGGCCCAAATAGATGGCTTAAGTAAGAAAATAAATAAAACCGCATACGCACTTTTCCAAATTGCTAGGAAAATAAATATGGATGCACTACTAGTTGCATATCATGGCTTGGTAGCTTATTTTGCGATTTGGCACTGATAGAGATATTGTTTTTAAGGCACAAAAAAGATGCATAAGATCAATATGTGGTCTGAAAATTGAAGATAGCTGTGTATTTTTCTTTAAATCGCTGAAAATACTTACCTTACCTTCTTTACATATTTTTGAAATTAGTGTTTTCGTTAAAACAAACATAAGTTTGTTCGAGAAAGTGTCAACGTTACGTGATGTTGCAATAGCCAAATACCAATACGCAAACACTAAGCAATCAGCGTTGTAAGACTGCCCTAATGAAAAAGAGTGTTTTAGGCATGGCATTGCGCATCTACAATAAAATACCAGATGTCATAAAAAATCTAAATATTAGACAGTTCAAACAAAAGTTGAAACAGTTACTGATTGAAAAATGTTATTACACAACTGATGAATTTCTAATTGATGAATTAATGTAGAATGATTTATTTATTTGACTGTAGAATTTATGATTATTGTGTGACGAATGGTAATTAATGATTATTTATTTACGCATTGACATTTCTCTATATTGTGACATTTATAATTTTTGATTTACGCATTGACATTTCTCCATATTGTGACATTTAATTTTTTATATTTTATTTTATCATCATTACAATAATTTTGACATACCTGCAAATAATTCAAGTTTACCTGTCGCATGATAAATGTATTTTTTTTCTCTATGCATGCAACCATATTTGTACGCCTCTAGGCATAACATAGTGACCTATGAACCTTATTTAAGATCTGTATTAACTGCCTATGTTAAACAAATAATAAATGATTATTGATTATTTATTAAAATTTCACGAAACACAAAAGTACAAAGGCGGACGGACTTAATGCCTTAGGCATTCTCTATCAGTTAACTTATGGTGTTTTTTTTTTATGTGTAAGAATCATCTTATGACAAATCCCAGGGGGAGAAAATGACCCCGGAAATCCTTAGGCGGAGCGGGAGATAGTGTCAGACTTTTACTGACTAAAAACCCACTCCTGGTTCCTTCTTTGCCTTCGTCCCAAGACCCCGGGTTTCGGTGGTAAAGAAAAAATATGGCAGATGCAAAAAAAATTCCCAGCGTCGCCATCCACCGCATTCCCGTGACTCTTACCAGATCATCGGTCTACCTGGTGGAGGGCCTTCTAACTCTGCGAAAAAAGGTGTCTTAGATGTTATCCTTTGGAATTAACTAGAAGTGACCCAGTGCCGAAAACTATGGAAAAATGGAATGGTCTCACTGCTAGGCAAAAGTCTACCTTTACTCACTAGTTGGGCCGTACACACCAGTTTGGGTAAAAGTAGTGACATATTTTTTTACTATTTTGAAATACATATCAACAATACTTGTGAATTTTGTAGGTAAGATAGTAGGGTAATATAAGCGCAAAACAACAATCGAACAAAATGACCAAAATATATGTACAAATAAATATATGTACAAATAAATTGTACAAATAAATTGTACAAATAAAGTATAACAATTATAATGTTGTTCAATCCCCTGTAATGTGATATCATTACAAGCAAGGTAATGGAATACTGAGTTACGCTTACCTTTCATATTAAATGATATTTATTTTGCAAATAGGTTTTTAAGGTCAGTATTTCCATACAAAAAAAAAACCAGGCTTGTCGGAAATGAAACGTATCTCAGAGTTTTAGTACAATAAAATGTAATAAAATTCCATAAAGTATAGATGATAGTATAATGTAAGAAATTTGTATTGGTTTAGTGGATAGATTAATATTCCGATATTTCAAAATATAATTATAATATTTAGAAACAATGTACATAGAAACTGGTGGCTGAATGTGAAAAATTACCTGGTTATGAACTACGGGCCGGAAAATAAAAGACAGAACTTAAATTCATAGTTTTTTTTTATTCTACATTGCCTACCGCCGGCAGATTAGAAGTCCATTCTCTCCAAATTAGAGTAATTCCGATTTTTTTTTTCTTTGATGTACCTGGCGCCCGAATTCTTTAATTTTTTCTCATTTTTTAGTACATCATCGACCCGCTAACTCTTATATTATAACACACACATTTTTTTTTAAATATATATTACATTTTTTGCTATTAATTTACTAACGTTTTCTATTTTGATGGATATTTGAATTTGTCTTGGTATCAAGTTAATTTTTGGTAATATGTGGGACACTCAGAAAGTTTTGAGAAACTAAAAAACTGACTTCTATGTATAAAATATTTTTGTTAAATCTTTTCAAAGAACTCTCCACCAGCCTCTATACAAAGTTTCATGCGTCTGAACCAATTTTTGAAACATTATTTCCAGTCCGCCGCAGACACCTTTTCCACGGCCTTCTCGAACGCTGCTAGCGCATATTCCGGTGATAAAAACTGTATCCCTTTCAGCAGATTTTTTATTATAAGGAATAAAAAGAAGTCAGACAGTGCCAGATCAGGACTGTAAGGAGTGTGGCCCAAGACTCTGACTAGTGTGGAGTCTAGGATGTCCCTCGTTTTGAGCGCTGAGTGCGCGGGCGCGTTAAAGGAGAACCCCGTGGAGCCCGGTGTTCAGTGGCTTGTTGCTCATTAGCAGACAAAACTTCTGGCAGGCAATTTGTGGTACCATTCGGCATTGATGCTGCTTTGATCTCGTAATGGAATTGAAATCTAATTTTAAAAGTAGGAACTCTATTCTTTATTCTAAATACGCGGATTTTCAGATTCACACTGAACTTAATATATATTTTAATGCATACTTATCCAAAGGAGGTCCCCTTGCCAATGACTTATAATGCCGCCTCTTTCATATGACTCTTTTCCTAACTCGGCCATTGCTTTCATGCGATCTGAAACACAATAATCATAAGGTGCTTAGACTTATTAACATCCTCTTTTGCAAATCATGGGGAATTGGATAGTTTTAAAAATGGTTAATGGTGGTAATATGGTTCATAATCTTATCATCATCATCATCATCATTTCAGCCGAAAGACGTCCACTGCTGGACATAGGCCTCCCCCAAGCGTCGCCACAATGAACGGTTCTGTGCGTCTCGCATCCATCGGACTCCCATAATCTTATACTTTTACAAAAATAACGTCTTTGTTTTAGATGGGAAATTATCCAATGAGTTCTCCCGCCCTTAGGCGGAGCGAGAGGCTTGTCTGACTTAAACTGACTAAAACCCACTCCTACGGTGGTTGGAAATGTGGGTTGTAATCCCAGCGGCTGGGGCATGAGGGCAGTTCCCTCGCGCGTGCGGCCACCTCATTCGCTAGTATTACTGCTCCGCAGAAGGAGGCGACTGCCATTCCTGCTCGACCATGGCCGTGGCCACGAGCCGTTCAGGCTGTTTTTGCCCTTGGGCTACACATTCCTATTCCTATCATACAAAGAAACTACAAGCATAACTACTAAATTACAAATAACATGAGATGATTAAATTACTTACTTAAATTACTCGTATATTTATTGTATATTTTTATATAGCTTCTTTTTTTTTTTAATGTGAATGTGAGAACACCGTGGACTTCGCGAATTCTTAGGTTACTTCCTATTACGACTCACTTTTTTTTTTTAAATATTATTATTTTTATTGTGCTTTTGGGTACAATATCGACTGGTCTACACTGTTCTTACATAATGTCTATTAATACTGTAATATGAAAATATTGTAAACAATCATTTTTTTAAAAGAGTAACCATGGAGTTTCTTGCCGGTTCTTCTCCATAGGAAACGACCAATTTGGAATCGTGCACTAGCTTCTGACGTTTTATAAGTGCCCATGTAGGCCTATGTGAAATAAAAAATTTTTGACTTTGACTTTGATTTAGTATTTTTTTTTTAAATAATTTTAATAATAAACTGAGATAAAAAAAAATAACTGAGATGTCAAAGTATTTACTCTCCTACATCCGGAAACGTGCCCAGAAAATGAGCAAATTCCAATAGACATAATCATCATTACATATCTCTATTTTATTTTGTTTTCAAATTATCAAACGAGTACACCATTATTATTTATTTAATACAAAAAAAAATGGGGCTCTATCCATAATCGTTACTAATCATATTTGTGCAGTGAAAAGTAAAAAAAAATACAAATTTCAAAATTGTCCACGAAAATTTTTCATAATTGGTAAATTCATAATTGTATCAATCATTCATGACAATTGCTACTAGAAAATACTACGCGCAGTGTCTTTCCATTTTAATGTACAATATTTCTATAAATTGAGTGACATTTTTTTTTTTAATTGTAGTGTTATTAAATAAATAAATAATAAATAAATAAATTTTGGGATACAAACAAACGCTAACAACTTTGCTGTTTATGAATATTATTTATGAGACTTTACTTAAATAATAACAAGACCTTCTCTAATAAGCCCTTTAAGTATTTGTACTAATTAGGAATTAGTGGTGTATAACCAAAAAATCGATCTGTTATCATTTCAAAGATTGTCGGCTATTGTTGATTGAAAGATTATCACAAACATCATAGTGTTAGTAACTTCCCGTTGCAGATGGTGTTACAATTTGGAGAAATAAATTACCAGTGGTCAAGATTAAATCTAAATTGAAAAGGAAGCCAGCATTAGGATGATACAGGCTGACAGAAATCAGTAACACTATTAAAAAATATTTACCTTCATCTGAGCCTAAGAACTTGTAACCATGTCCTATGATCGGTAAACAAATACTTTTTCGAGACAAAATCTTCCCCAAAGCGATTAGTTTTCTGTTCTTCCACCTGGACATCGCTGCCCAAGTCACTAGGAGTACACCCACTAGGAGCCACAGCATAATTTTTATTTATTGAAAACCTTTAGTACTCAAAACAGGAAAATATTTCTAGTGAAGTATTCGCGACTGACTTTTATGCAAGTGTCGCTGTCGAATTATGGGAATTTCAAGCTTTAAATTCATATGGTCGTTCTTACCTAGTGGACGTGTGTGGGTTTGCTTCGTATTTTATTTTTTAAGATTAAAGTTCTTTGCAGTTTTTTTTATTATAATTGACTGTGTTTGTATCTAAATTCAGACTTCTACATTCTCTTTAATTTTATGGGAGATCGAGTAATCAATAATGTTAATAATAATTTATAACAATATATAGTTCTTAGGCCCAATGAATGTGGTGGTTCTGGTGGCGGTACCAATGGCGTCAATTTGACCTGACCTCTTTTGCAACACAATCCAGGAGCTTCATTTTTAAACTTAAATGCCTTGCAATATTGGCGGTCATTGGTCCAATAGCAACGATTTGCTGTGAACTGTCCTCGATTTCAACGTTATAATTGAATGCAGCCTGATAGGGGTTAAACGTAACATTTCTATGTTGTTGATTTCAATTCCATCGATTCCGTTCAACTTCATTCCGCGCTTCGCGTTGCTCGTCAGTTTGATTTTCTCTTGTATATCTTTGACTCGCAGCATTGCGAGTTCAGTGACTTGAGTTTGTACGTCTAATTGCTGGCATTTTCAAAAACGAAAATTCAACTGTAAATTAAAGAAAACTATTGTATTCTTCTTTATAACCAAGTATGTCACTTTTTATTTTAGTAACGTTTATGTTACTCCATATTAAACTGAACTTTTAATATTAGGCGTAATGGCTCTGAACTAACCGTGATGTACACTTTTTTTTTTTTTTTTTTTTTTGTTGCCGGGGTGGAAAATCCTCATGGATGTCCTTCGCCTGGGGCAGACGAAGGGGTCTGTCAGACTCTTACTGACTAAAAACCACCTCGGTGTTCCCTCCCACACTTGGACCGGGGATTGTGGGAGCTGATGCGCCATCCATGATCCTCGGCTAGTGCCGGCCCGCCTACGCGGGCCACCTCAAGCCCGCGGGGAGTGTGAGGTGTCCTCCCCCCGCGACGTCCAATAGGGGCGCGCGTGGAACACTACGCGCCGCCGCCTCGGGTCTTGCTGGATGGGGGACGGCGGACGACCCCGAGTCCACCATCCCTCCGGACCTCTTTATGGGGGCTGGAAGAGGGCGTTGTCTGCCCTCCGCCGACGCCCGGTTCGCCTGCTGCGGCACGGAAGAGTGGCCACGGCCTCTCTCTCCCTCTCCGCAGCCTCCTTCTGTGAAATTACGGCTTCACAGAAGGAGATCACCGCATCCCACGACTCGACGCCTCCGACCATCGAACGAACGACGGCCGGCAGCGACAAGTCGGGGCCCACTTCAGATACAAGGACACGGCGCTGCTCCTCCCATGCGGCACACTCTGCCAGTGTGTGTTGCGCCGTGTCCTCCCGACAGTCGGTGCAGTGATGGCACCGAGCGTCCGGCTCCCTGTTTATGCGACACAAGTACTTCCCGAAGCAGCCATGCCCCGAGAGCACCTGCGTCGCCCTAAACGACAGGGAGCCGTGTTTCCTCCCGAGCCATTCGTCGAGCACTGGTTGGATCGCATCGACGGTGGCGAGGCCGGCGGTAGGGCGCAGAAGCCTGTCCCGCCATTCCGCCACCATGACCTCTTGGAGCTGAGACCGACGCAGCTCGACCTCGCGCTGCATCGGTTCAACACCCCGCGTCCTCATCTCCTCGCGCCACCGGTACAGTGAGGCGAGGACTCTCGCCTGCAGTTCCCAGGGCGGAGATCCGGCCAGTGCACAACAACCGTGATGTACACTAAGTTAAGTTAATTTAGTTTTCTTACATCCTTTTTGTGGGAAATAATAATTATTTTACGTGTATTTTATCAATAAAATAACTCCGACCGAAGCATTTATTTTAAACGATATTAAGTTTTTTACATCCTCTTCGGTGATATTTGTAGCATAATATAAAACGTCATAAGGTCACATTAAAAAAGTTTATATTGTCCAAAGAGGTTAGATTAGAAATAATATTATATGGTGGTTAAGTATTCTTAAATTTTATAATTCTCCGCGTAATTTCTAAATTTTTTCTTTCATAAGATCCTTCTCCTGACAATAATAAACACAACAAAAAAAATAGTGAAATTGGTCCAGCTGTTCACGCGTGATGGCCAAGCAAAATAGGGATTCATTTTAATAGATACATATATAAATAATAGATAGACAATAAAAATCGTTCCAGGTACTGACAACCCCTACTTCTTTTAAGTTTTTAATATGGCCTCATAAATTCAGAAGATGGATAGTTCAAATGAATTCATAATAAGTATAACAGCTGGTATATAAGTTGATTATAACAAATTCAGCATCAATTTTAATTGCAATAAAGCACACTACACATAGAGGGCGACTGGTAATTAGTGTATGATACTTAAACACGTGCTTGTGCTCATGATAATCAACAACTTTTACTATGGGAACAAACCTGAAATCAGCTGTTCAGTACATTTATGTTTGCCTAATGTACAGCTAATATTTTTTTCGCGATTTCGGCTTTGCTCCCATAATAAAAATTGTTGGTTATCATAAGCACAATCACGTGTTTAAGTATCGTACACTAATTGCCAGTCACCCTTTATATTGTGCTTTTATTTCAAACTGTATCCTGAAACCACCTTTTTTAACTTCTGTCTAATGCTATCGCGAATAGAGTATAGTCGCTTTGAGTTTATTGATTACAAACAAGAGCAGTGGTGGTCGAGTGGTAATGGCCCCGACTTATGAGTTGTAGGCCGCGGGTTCAAACCCAGCCAGGCGAATTACTTAGTGTAATTTATTTCATCACCACTGCTCTCAAAACGGTGAAGGAAAACATTGTGAGAAAACCGGCATGTCCTAGAACGAAAAATTTGAAGACATGTGACATTTGCCAATCCGCACTGGGCCCGCGTGGTGGATTACGGCTCATTCCCTCTTCCAGGGAGAAGAGGCCTGAGTCCCATCAGTGGGAACATTAAAAGGCTGATTATGATTACAAACAAACATACAAATCTTTTCTTTTTATACTATTATGTAAATATGCAACATTCTAATAATAAAATTTCAATGTATACTAATAAGATATTTAAATATAAATATTCTAATTGCGGTGACATTTTGTCAATGTTTAAAGTTTACAAGTATGTGCATGTTTAGGAGTCATTGTCGGGTATGTTATTATGGTGAATAGTATAGCACAAAAGATCCAGAAGGGTCGAAGTGCTCTGGCCTAGGACTAGCCCAATAACAAGATGGTGAATAGTTCAGGTTGAAGAGAATAATAACAGCAGACATAAACTGCTGTTAAAAGATTTAAAAAATTAATATTTCTAAATTAATATCATTTAAGTAACTTTAATGTCCACGAAATTTCAAGGTGGATGGTAGCCATTCAGCTATCTCATTTTGCACTACATGTCACTAGATGTTATAGACTCAATTGACCACCAATTGAGTGATACAGCATTTTGCTATTAACGGTGATTAGTTTTATGGCCCTCAGAATCCAAAATAACGGCAGGAGGGATTTACATCGGTGACGAGTCAACGATAACATCCGTTAGGTCTACATCGGACAGGTTCCTAGGACACAGTTGTTTCAGAAGATTCCTATGTCGGATTTGGTGGAAAGTAACGCCCGGATGATACACTTGTGCGGATTGCTCAGAGGTCACGGTCTACCTGGCCACCATCGGAGACGCTCCGGGTGTCGGGAGTCGCAGGGCTATTCCTGGCCACCGCAGGTGCGAGCATGCAGACGGCGAGCAATAGATAACTCACTGTACGGTAAGGATCAAGCCTAGGTTGACGGCGCATTATGTTCCACGTGTGTTCAAATGTCAGCAAAATTGAAGAGGCCACTTAGGGCCGACCGGGCTGCGGATTGTTCGAAAGAGTTACTGTGGCCCTTGCAAAGGGCAACTGAAAGAACACCATGAATTTTAATTAGTGCAAGTCTATCACTCGCAAGTCTTCGCTCCACTAGTGGGTGCGACAAGCCATTAGAGTAGAATAAAATAGAATAAAATTCAATAGATCATCATACAAGGCCGTGACATGGCGAAAACTAGAGGAACGCTATGCGGAATTGTGTTTTGAAGAAATCACTCCTTATGGAGGAGGCTTTATGTTTTCGTCAGCATTGATTTGACAGAGCGTACGAAGTTAGTTTTTATACAAAATGGAACATTAAACGCACACCTGCACATAACTGAAGTCCTGATTCTACATGCATAACCTGCATTAACTGCTCTTAGGGACGATTCCATTTCTATGGACGACAATGCACGTGCTCGCTGTTCTGGTGATGTGGACTTCTACAAGAAGTGGATCACGGGGGGACCAGTGGATGGCCAGTGGATCCGTCGTTTAGGTTGGCCAGCTCCATGTCCTGCTGCTACTGAGGTCAATCAGTCCAATTGAGCTTGTCTGGGATATTCGAAAGAGACGGGTACGATCAGTGCAACCTGCTCCACAAAACATCAGGGAGCTAAAAACAGTCATTGCAGAAGAATTGGAAAATTTCAAAAAACGTTGTCTATATGTATAAATGGAGAAACTGACTGACTGACATATCAAGGCACGGCCAAAACTACTGGGACTAACAGCGTGAAATTTTGCACAAGTTTTCCTTTCGTAACGTAGGCGAGCACTAAGAGAGGGTATTCCAAAAAGGATAGCACATTTTAAGGGTATGAATCGGGGGTTCAAAGTATGCTAGAAAAACCTACTTCCACGCGGGCAAAGCCGCTGGCAGAAGCTAGTTAATAAAATTTTAGAAAGTATGCCCAGAAGGGTTCAAGCCGTGATTTTGGATATATGCATATTAACTTACACAATATAATTGTAAGTAAACAGACTACGTCAACAATTAAATTATAATTAATTTATTGCAATGAACCTTAGAACGTAAACCTTAGGTGCCCAATTTTTTTTTTCCAAAACTGTATTTTTCCTAAGACAGTAAGCTCATAGCAAATTTGTATTTACCTACGTCAATATTTATAGTAGGGGAGACCGGGATGCTAATTTTGCAGTTACTGAAGCGTCATAGGGACCTATTGGATTGTGAAGATTATGTTCTAAAACGAAAAAAGATTGTGTCAAGTTTCCATTTTAGTGGGGGCAGAAGGTCTAAAAATTTTCAAAAATGTAAAATAAAAACAGTCACATGGAAATACTCGAGCGCGTCAGACATTCATAGTGTATACGCTCTGTCTTTCTGATAACCGTTAGGTATTAATCTAACGATTTACTAATGGAGGGTGGCCGAAAAAAGGGGTAAAAATACCAAAAAAAAGTTATTCGAGCGTGTTAGATATTCAGAGTGAATGTTAAGTGAACTATTTAAATGACTGACGATTTGGACGTAACCAAAAGTCATAACTGATTTTTGAAAATGTAAAAACAAATGTGACCTTGAGATACTCAAGCGCGTCAGATTTTTATACATAGGGTTCTACTTGATTGCTCGCCGTCCGCAAGCCTGCGCCTACGATGGCCGGAAATCGGGATCGGAATCCCGGCGACGATTGGGGCGTGAGGACCGTTGCCTCACGCGATCGGCCCCCTCCTTTGCTAGCATTACTGCTTCGCAGAAGGAGGCGACCACCTGCCACTCCTCCTCGCTCCGGACCATGGCCTGTACCAAGGCCCGGCGCGAGAGATCGCCGCCGCCGATCGCCACGAGGACACGGCGTTGCTCTGCCCAAGCGGTGCACACCTCCACCGTGTCCTCCGGGCGGTCCACACAATGGCGGCACCCGGGCGTTTCTTCGGCACGAATCCGGTGCAGGAACCTCCCGAACTTACCATGTCTGATGAGGACCTGTGTCATACGGAAGGTAAGGACGCCGCGTTGCCTTTCCAGCCACTCCTCAAAGAGGGGACTTACCGCCATAATTATGGCGTACCCAGTACTGGGTTGAGATAGTCGCTGTCGCCATTCCGCCATGAGACACCGCCGGAGCTCTGTCCACCATGCCGCGACTTGTCGCGGCAGTGGTTGTAATACTGATAGGATTTCCTTCAAAATAAAAAAAAAATCAAGCGCGCTCGAGTATTTCGTCTTTTTTTACAACTTTGTGTTTAGCCCATTTCCTTATGCCACGCTCAAGTTGTCAGATTGTTGAAATATACAATTTTCTGCTTGTACTCAACTTACCTTGCCTTAATCTGATGTGCTCGAATTTTTCCGAGGATCGATTTCTTTTTACTAATCTGACGGGCTGCCCTCAACGCACTCTTCATATGTGGTACATTACAGGATGCAGGGTTTCTCCCCATATGATTTTCTAACACGCTCAAGTAACGCGCAAAATCCCTACTTGGACGCTCCTACTATTATTATTGTTTATGGCCTCGCGCTTGTTTTGGGTTTAATATAATTATACATGTGTAAAGTTGTTATTGCATATTAAATTTTGGTAAGTTATATATTTGTACTTGTACCAACTTAGGCAGGGAGCAAAGCGGACACTTTTGTGTCTTGTGTCAGATACAAGTTATCCACTCTCTGCGCATACGTAAACATATTTTGTGTCCAGTTACTTCCACTTAATACATACTCATGACGATCAAAAAGAGTTAGGTTTCGGTAACTGGAAACTAAAATTCGTCAGTTGAAGACATAAGCAACATTAACAAATTTCTTTATAATTGCACTGAGCTACGCAAACGGAGAAGTTGCATTCGGTGTCCGTCTCCTGTGTGTGACACAAGCCACGCATACTGGACGGGTGGCGCACGAGCGCGAGTGACGCAGGGGCACGGGCGGGGCGATCCAAAGACAAGTGGCCTAAAGTTGCAACTGATGACTGCGTCCGGTTGTCGCTACCGAACACAACAACTACGGTTACCAGTGACCAATAGTAGCAACGAGCGACTGTGTCCAATCACCGCTACATGATATAGCAACTACGGTTCCTTGTGATGGTTTGCCGTATCGGCAACAAAAAGTGTCTACGTTTGCGCAGCGCCTAATACTCACATTATATTCATGTCGCAGTCTTGTGTTGCGAAAATTTGAATAATTCATTGCAATTCAAATTACCTTTTAGATTTTTTTTTGTGGGAATGTCATCTAATGAGAAATCACGCTCTTGGGCGGAGCGTGAGATAGTGTCAGACTTTTATTGACTAAAAACCCACTCCTGTTCCTTCTTTGCCTTCGTCCCAGGGCCCGGGTTTCACTTTCATACTACCCGTGGCCCCAGTAGGCTTCGGCCCACGTCGTTTGTTTTATATGTAAGATCATGATATTTATCAAGTTGCTATGCAACTTCGTCAAACCTGTGAGATCGATTCAGAAGCAATTTTAGCGATTTGAAACTTGAAATTACAACATTTGTTGTAAAGTTTCAAGACTGATTATCTTATATATAATCAGTCATTCTGTCAATATATGTCTTAGCGTTGTATGCAAACTAATTTTTTTGGTGATTTCAATATATGTATAAATTGTGTACTATTACCAGAAAGTTCTGTATTCTAGTGTTATGTACAAAGTACATAATAATAAGACAGCGATGAAAATTTTTGTTTGTAGATCAAGTAGTTTTCGACACATCGTGTTTGTTTAGTCAGTGAGTGAATGAGTGACTACTTTCATTTTTATTTATACAGTTTAACTAACATCTTGTTTTTTGCTTTTTAGTTTTTTTTTTTTGACATGACAGTCTTGTTTTTTAATTTTTTAAATTATTATTTTTTATTCTAAACCTTTTAGTGATAACTTTCGGTTGAAAATATGTCATGTAACACAATATAGATTGAAATCATTTATACGAACACAAGAAGAGATGAAAATCAATCGCCTCATATAGAATTGTTAAAGATTTCTGAGGTGATGTAATTGATCAAGAGACTACCTGTCGTGTGGCTCGTGAATCACTTTATGTGGACCCAAAATGCTGATTGCCAAACCTTCTCACGCCTCACGCGACTAAGCGCAACAAACAACGCAACGTGGAACTCGACGACAATCCAGTATTTCGAGTTGTCGCATGGTAAATTGACCGACTCGCAAATTATTTAAGATGTCCACAAAAGTGCTGTCATCCGCTTGCCTCATATTTTACATTCTTCATGCTTCTGGTGGTAGTTGCATCAGGTCCCCAAAAAGCAAAATATTAACACCTCCAAAATAAGATTCGCTCATTTTCATTTGTTGGAGTCTAAGATGAATATTTCTTAGAGTGGTATAATAATGATACCATTGAAATCTCGTCTATAATGAGCCATTTTATGGTTTGCTACTTTTGCCTATCTCTTTGAAGGCGCTCGCCTGTCAAGAGTCGCATCGTCTCAACTCTGCCCTTTTCAATAGGTAGGGCAAAAGTGGAATGTAAGGTAGAGCCCCCAATTAATCTCGCTGCTACGCCAGTTGGTGCCACTATAGCTACGGCTTTACCATTAGAATTATGACTAAGGCGACGTATTTGTTCAACCACAAGCTTTAGGGTAAAAGTTTTACCCGTGCGGGCGCCACCTGTTACAAATACTCGTAATGAGTCTTCCTCGCAGTTCGTAGATAACAGCCCTTCTGAAATGGATCTGAACAACTCTCGCTGGCATATATTCATTGATCTCACTGCTGCTGCATACTGCTCGTCAGTCATTGACCTTAATTCAGACTCTTCAACTTGTTCGGCCATAATACCCTCACCCTCATCTATTAAAACTTGGTTTTGCATGGCATCATTTTCGATTATATCCGCAGTTACGTTTGTACTATTAGCCAAGTACTATTAACAAGTTCGTACCATATACTGAACTCACCCAAGCTTAAAGCCTCTAGTGTGAGCGGCCGCGATACGTATCGGTCAAATATATTTCTATATGGTTCATTGGCACTGTCATGTACCCTGAGCATTCGATACCTTAAATCAGGAATACAGGAATTGACAAAAACTACTTTTCGAGACGAATCACGCATTTTGCACATAAAAATGTCATTCGTTCCTTGTCATTTCGTTCTCGTCTAATATTCGCGATTGATGTGAAATTGGCCTTGAAAAACCAAACCTACAATAATTATGATTGTTTTTTCATGTATGAATGTGGCGATGTGTTTGTAAACGAGAAACCAATCTCCATAAATCCGAATCTTCGTTCGAGTCAGGAAGTGTACACGATATAACTTTATGTAAAAGCGCAATTCCCTCCTCGTTGTCAAAGGAAGGCATATCCTCACACCACACCACAATGTGTACATGAGCACTTCCCCGCAGCTGAAATTCTATGTCGTTTCAATAAATTGATGAAAGTGTTCAGTCGAAGCATAAATTGTCAAAGTCAAAGTCAAAGCATTTAATGTGAAGTCAAAGCATTGCCTGCACAATGTTACGGGGTATGATACCACTAGACGCAATTTTTCTGCGAAAGTAAGATCAGACACCGGAAAATCAGGGCCACCATCACTTACTAAGAGAGCTCGTAATATATCTGACCAGTGTAGATCATGAAACGACAGTGTGACAGATAAAAATGTGGAGCTCCCAAATTTCGAAACATGGCCATTAAGTCTTTGAATTCTTTATGCCAGTAAGAATAAGTGCCCCTAATATTTCTCATCACAAGATGTACATTTTGCACCACATTGGTAGGTTCTGCACCGTCTTGGCGCAAACGGCCACACACAGATACCTTTTGCTGAGCTTTATATAATTCTACCAAGGACAGAGCAAAAAACAGATATTCGATTGATTGAAATCTTTTTTCCTGACTCATGACTCTGGTAATAGTCAAGGGAGGTTATGGGGATTTGTCTGGGTTCTCTAAATCCATTTTTCCCATCAGGAAAAAGTTTCACCCATGCCAATTCTTCAGCCCTATCTTCTCTGAGGACACTTATAGGATCGGCTGTTTTGCGTTTCAATTGACAAATGGGAATGGAGTGGTTTGTATTCACATCTGCCCAAATTGTATTTATTTTGGGCAGAGCAATATCGATGTGAATCAAACTGGTAGTCACAATTTCACCGTCGTGTAAATTCGGCAGAATATCGTCTACTTAGCCATCATGGGTGTTGTCATTGAGATCGTTAATATCCATCTCAGATAAATCTGATACGTGTGGAGGCAAAACGTTATTTTCTGGCGTATCTTATCTTGATGTGGGGCTGGCCTTAAAACCAGAGCACTTCGACCCTTCTGGATCTTTTGTGCTAACCTTCTGGTGTAACCACAGTTATAGAATACTGCAGATCTTTTTCTTGGCGAACCTCAAGCACAACCAGAAGATGTCTGCATAGTACACACGGTGACTTTGATAGCGTAGCAGGGCACACTAACATGATAAATGTGTGCGTAAACGCTAGCGCGTGAAACACAACAGGTATTATCGTTGTGTGATACAAAGTAACTCGTTTCTACACTCACACTCTTGAAAAAAAAATAGTAGCCGTCTAAGTTACACGACTATGAAAATACAGCCAAAATTGGCTACTGTTATTAATGGCGCTGTGGCGCAATGCGTATGATACTTAACTGACGAGTAAGAGGTCCCAAGTTCGATTCCAATCGTCTGATGTAACAAAAAGTTTGCTTGTTTTTATTTTCTTTTTGATTTACCCCTGTTTTTTTTTTTAATAGTAATGTTATAGTTACTCTCATAATAATTAAAATATTTTGAAAATATTGTGACAAAGAAAACTGCGATAACGATCCAACTATGTTTATTACAACTTATTAATTACATACATTAAACGGAATGGTCACAATTAACGAATCTGTTCATGATTATCTTTAATACAATATATAAAGTGAAAATATTCTAAGTCAGACAAGGATGGACGTCACTTTTTTAAGTTTTTTATTAGTGACATAAATCAACATGTTATCAAGAATGAATTATGATAGATATCGCAACTCTTGATCTCAATAACAATAACATCATGTCACATAATAACAACAACAGTATAATTACCTACAGCTTACTTCTTAGTCTTTTTTTTTTACTTATAACATATCAATCAACATGTTTTAAAAAATGAACTATGATAGGTATCGTAACTCTTGATTTCAATAACAATAACATGATAAAAACAACAACAACAAAAACAGCATACAGTAATACAGCTTTTTAAAAATATTTATAATTGGATTCAATTTAAATCAAAATTAATATCTAATTGGTGCACCTTCATTGTCGATTACTTCTTGTAACCTCGTTCTCATGCTAGCCACCAAATTTTCACACAGGTCAGTGCCGCGAAACGATTCCCACATGGATGACACTAAATTATCTAAATTACGTTTAGATCTCACATCAGATGAATCCCAGTTGAGCACCATGTGACCCCATAGATTTTCTATGGGGTTCAAATCGGGACTTTTAGAGGGCCATTCAATAACAGTCAAGTTTTCTTGGACACTTAACCAGTCTTGCACCATTCGTGCGCGGTGCACCGAGCAGTTATCGTGCACGAAGTAAATATGCTCGTCCGGGTATGCCACGCGCACGGTAGGCAACATAACATTTTGCAAGATGTCCAAGTAACCTTGACTGGTATTGCGACCCCCTACCTCCACTAACTCACCGGGACCCATCGATGACATCCAGCCCCAATAACCTAACGTAATGCGACCACTAGACCTGCATGGGAGAATATTTTTCTGATGGTAACGTTCTCCATCTTTTCTCCATAATATTTTACGCCCATCCTTATCTGACTTAAAACACTTTTCATCACTAAATATAACTATGTTATTGCACCAATCAAAATCTATAAATTTTCTTGCAAACCGCATCCTTTCTTCCTTATGCAACGCCGTCAGTAAAATTTTTTTCGCAGGCTTGCGACATTTAATTTTTGCTGCTCGTAAGTGGCGTCGAACAATTGTCATAGACACGTCGTGCATAATCGCAGTGTTTCTTGTTGTAGCAAAGCCGTCAGCGCTATACGTAGCAACAATATTTCGATGCAGTGGGTTGGCATCCGTATATGCAATTGCTTTTGGACCCGGACGTTTGGCATCGATTGTCCCTTCAGCTGTATATCTATGCACCCAAAACTGCACAGTTTTCCTCTGTAAACAATCACAAAATTACGTTAAAACCTAACAAATATCAACAATGTTAAATTATTTCGCATTATGTTAAGTTTGGATTTGTTACTTACCGGTAGCATTAGTCTCCTCGAAATTTCACTTATGGATACATTTTGTTTATATAATACTACTATCTCAGCCCTCAAAAGTGTAGACAAATGAGACATGTTAATTATTACTTGTAAAAAGTATCACTTTCCACAACGATTAATTATTTTTTGTCTCGGAGTAAGTTGTAGAACACACGATCGTGATAGGCAAAAGCGTTATGCCAGGTTAACTTATTATCCGACTCATTTCTTAGTAAATAACTAATAAAGTGGGTAGATGATAATATTCATACACTTAGTTTTTAAAGCAAATATTCTAAGTTTTAGCTTTAATAAACTTCGTTATCATTATACTACAATAAAATAGAAAATAATGTTTTGTCAATGGCTAGGATCGAACTCGATACACCTTTAACGGCAAGCAAGCACTTGATAATCAGTGCTAATTTTCCATCTAATGAACGAAGCGAATTTTTTTATCTAATTCGTAGCAAACACATATACAAATATGTGTGTGTGTATATCGAGTAGTAAACGAGTTTTATTTTGTTTGCGAGTTGAGCTGGAGACATATTATTTGAATAGGTGAATTATTGTGGGATGGCACGCTCGGTTTTACTTCTGTTTGTATTGATACCCACAGCTAATTGATTATTGTGAACATTATTGCTGATTACCTACCCATATCATCAAAATTACTTTCCAAAGATTAAGTGTAAGTGTTTTTTTGCAAGAGTGTGAGTGTAGAAACGAGTTACTTTATATCACACAACGATAATACCTGTTGTGTTTCATGCGCTAGCGTTTACGCACACATTTATCATGTTAGTGTGCCCTGCTACGCTATCAAAGTCACCGTGTGTACTTCTTCAGTGGAAAATCTCATTACCATTGAAGTTCCCTTTTCGCCAGCTAAAAAACCTTTAGGACTTCTCGAATGGGAATCGAAAAGATAATATTCGGTATCGTGTTTAAATATAGCTCCTGCATATTCAGTTTGGCAGGTTAGTCGTGTAAAACCACTCCTTTTGGGGCAGTCGTGTAAAAATGCAAGTGATTGATAGAGGAGACCAAAGACCAAAATCACCTCCACAAGGACACGACTGTGCTCTGCTCTAGCGGGACCGACCTCCACCGTATCGCCACCGCTGTAATAGCTTGGGTATCGTCCTTCATTGCGTCTTTTCCACCAAAGTAAAACTGCTTTAAACGTTGACCAAACTCATTCAGCTTCTCCTTAGACACCGTTGTCCTCCTTAGGCACCAGATACGATGGGTCTTTATTCAAGATTTCCAGTTTTTTTTATATGATCATTGACTATCAATATACCATCAGCGGAATTGTAACCGATTAAAAGCGGAACTTTGCTGACTTTTCCGGCTAAAATCAAATGTATAGGTTCTTCAGTCAAGAACTGTTTTTGTCCTTAGAATTTCTTTTCTATCGTTGGCGTAAAATAGACAGACAGGTAAACCTCTCAATTTCTCTTCTTGACATATTTTCATTTTGACTGAAATCCTGGTTAAGTCAAGAGCTGGGACTGTTCTTAGATAATGCAATAGTTAAGACTTCTTTTATATCCTTTCCTAGCGCATTTGCAGATCTAAATGCTTGTTCAACGGGTTTATGTGCTATCGCCCAACAGAATAAGATAAACAATATTCGTAAATGCGAGAGGCACCAGTCCCTGCGTAGTTTAGCTTACTTACCCACATTTATCGTACCTAAATCTAATAATGTTTACAGATCACGGACGTGGGAATGCATGCTACCAAGTTATATGAACGATTTACCATTGGAAATTACTAAGGCAATAAATATTAAAAAAACTGCTCAAGAGTGTTGAAGAGATACTTTCTAGATTATAATGCGATCTAGAAAGTATCTTTTGAATGAGGACTATGTATGTATACCTACTGTTCGCCTAAAGTATGTTGGCGCCGAATTTGTTGCTTCTGACATACCGCTGTTAAACCCGCGATGGTTTGTGCTGGTATGTAAATATGTTAGCATGAATGTATCAATGTTATTGTTTAATTTAAAAATAACACACTCCACTTTATGCTATCGCTTTGTTGAATAATCCTTGTGACATAGGTGATACCATGTGGTAGGTCACACACGATGCACCAGAGTTTACTCCAAAAATAGTTATATTATCCGGATCTCCTCCAAACTTACTAATATTCTCCTTAATCCATCGCAACACAAGTAGGCCAGCATTTCCTGGGACTTCTGGGGTGTCTAGACAAAGGAAGCCTAGTGCTTCAGGTCTGTAATTGATAGTCACTATGATGACATCGTGTTGGAAGAAATACTCCGGGCCGTATGTTTCAGCGTTACCGGATCCTGACATGAATGCTCCTCCATGAATATAGACCATCACAGGGATATTGGAGCTAGATTGTAGTGGCTTTGTGTAGACGTTCAAGCTAAGACATTCCTCACTTCCCTCCACAAAGTCTCTGATACTCATGTCAAACTGTGGGCACACAAGCCCATGCTCGGTGGCGTCGCGTATGCCTTCCCATGGCTTTACTGGTAACGGCGCCTGCAAGAGAGATAAGTTAATCGTTAGTTTCATAGACGTAATGTTATTTGGTGAGTATGGTTCATTTTATTATTTTTAAATCGTTATTTTTATTTTATACAAAGACAAGCCATGCGGGATCGGGAGTCACGCTACTACATGAAATCCGTAATTAGACACATAGTAGTACATAAAACGCAGTTTTGAAGTTGCCCCGATAATTGGTTAAAGCAAAGAGATGCGTTTACGGTGACATGGTCACGTGCCAAGACGTCGTTAAAAATATTTTTTTGCATTCGTACCTGGGTTCTTTCCTTCTTTCCTTGGAACCTGGAAAGCGTTAGTGATGAATATTATGCTGAAAGTTCCCATCAATATTTGAAAACTTATAATACATAGTGGACCTACCAATTATTTTGCGATAAAATGTGTTAGTCGATTACTGCTGGTCTATATTAAGAGAAACTCACTTAATAAGTATAAAAGAAGGAGTAATCCGTATCATTTTTGTTTTTGTTTTTTTGTGGGTCAAATATAATATCTAATAATAAATATATTTATTTTCCAAAAATATCTTATGTTTATTTGTAAACATGAGAGTATGTAAGTGTGTATTTACATAAAATATTTAGATGCAGCAGAAATCTTTACACAATAGGTTAAACTCTGTCCTTTAAACTAAGTTATCCTGTTTCTTAAGGGACAGTGTTTCGCAATGATATTCCAAAGAATATGTCTATAAGTGGACTGTGTCGATTTATATTCAGAAAAAATATATATAATTTACTTTAATTTCTAAATTAAGTAACTAAATAATAAACTACTAAATAATAATAAATATATATATTTATTATTATTTTATATACCTACTATTTTTTCACTTCATTATCTTACCTACTAAAGCTTCATTATCCTACCTATCCACATTAGTTTCACCTATGGGTAAAAAAACCTTGAAAAGTAGTGTTATGTTTATAAAAAGTTTAAATTGTAGTAGCTAGTTTCATATTTGCTTAGCACTCGAAATTTTGGTGAGGTCAAAACAGATGAGCGTATTAGATACTTGATTGTTCAAATACTTGAACAATTGGTTATGAAGAAATACCTGTATTGCAAACATTACCTACGTGCAAACATTAAAAATAAAAATAAAATTCTAGATGACGATCCTGGTCAAGTCTGAAAACTTCTAAATCATCATCATCTTCCTGCCCTTGTCCCGTGTTATTTGGGGTCGGCGCAACATGTTTTTTTCTTCCATTCTGCCCTGTCACTCGTCATGCTATCACTAACTTCCTTTTCTTTCATATCACTCTTCCCACAATCCATCGATCTTTTCTTTGGTCTCCCTCTCCCTCTCCATCCATCCACATGTAAACTCATAACTCTTTTAGTAACATGCGCTGAAAACTTCTAAAGAATTATATAATTAAAAATAATGAACTAAACCATTTTAAAGGTTATCAATACGCCATATCCACACTGGCTACCCAACGTCGCACTTCATGACGCTAAGAACTGTCACAGATGGCGAAATACCATTAGCAAGAAGCTAATGCAGCGGGAACTTCACGACCCTCAGTAATGAGGAATACGACTCGAGGAGGAGGAAGACTGATCAAGGGTATCGGGATTCTTGCTAAATAACTAGTATTTGTCTGTTTCTGAAAATTTTTCATCGTAGGTAGTTACCATTCAATTTCCCAATGAGGATGTTTATTTTGCTTTTCATGGTACGTGGTTTTTTTTTTGTTGACATAAACCATGAGCCAAATAATGTACTTGACTAGTACTATCTAGTAAACTTCATTGAAGAATTATTTACTTTATATTGCGTCAGGCGATGTACTCGAGTATCTTGAATAAGGCTTCGTTTGGTGAAGTGATGGCACAGCATACTATGGATCTGTACAATATGGGAATGATTTCTTGTTTTGAACAATAAAAAAACTTAACTTTTAAAAAATGTAATAAGTCGTTACTTTAAAGTTTGACACCGTGGCCGGCCCAGATGCAGATGGCGCGAGCAACTTAACATTGTTAAGCAAACTAGACCCAACCCACAAAAGGTTCATTTCGAGATGATTAAATTTTTGTTTTAAGAGTGGATAGTAAAACTTCTACCTCAACCCCAGAAAATCCTTCTATGTTATCTTCAACCATCACATAACCAAAGCAAATATCATGATTCATTTTATCAAAAAAAAAAAACTGAGCAAGTGCGAGTCGGACTCGCGCCCTGAGGGTTCCGTACTAACTTACTTATATAAACAGTTCAATTCCCAAATGGAGTATCGAAGATTTTTCCGATTCGCAATTTTTTTTTTCGTTGTTTTAACGCAACAACAAATTTACAGTTTTCAGATTTATTCCTATACCTGTACTATAAGACCTTGCTTTATGCAAAATTTCAGGATTCCCTATGAATTATGATTTCCTCGAGAGTGTCGAAACATACGTTTTTTGAGACTTAAACGGCCGTATCTTTTTTTCATTAACTTAAAAATTTGATTTTTTTACAGCTTCAAGAGATCGCAAACTTGAGTATAAGGTTTTTATTTCAACTCAATACCTCCAAGCGTTCCCGAGATAAAGGATCTTAACAGACAGACATGCAGATGAACAACAAAGTGATCCTTTAAGGGTTTCATTTTTGCCTTTTCAGGTACGGAACCCTAAAAAGAAGAACATAATTTGTGTTTTTGATTTTTAACTTAAGGGTACCATGTAAAATGAGTCCATTTTTAGCTTTATTAAAAGTGACTCACTCTAGGGTTGGTACCCTAAACCGTTTTCATTTTCTTTCTTGGTGCATGATGTATTTACCAGAATGTTTTCTAAAAAGTTTTAATACATAGTTGGGTGTCGATTTAAATGCCCAATTTTACTAAGAATGTAAATTAGTTCTTGTTTACAAAATTAGGTATGTCCGGACTCATACAATAAATACTGTTCTCAATTTATTAGCCCTAAATAAAGTAAAGTGGAAGGAAAAGAGGAAGGCCTCGCATAGGGAGGGCATTGACCAGGATTATAATAGCTTGAATAATAATTTAATAATATTACTTATAGTAGAGGCATTTTGCGGCATCAGATTTTTTGCCAACTATAAAAATGACGACTCAATAAATCAACGATAAAGAAGAACTAATCTTGATTTGAATCTTTTCATGATGTAAATCAGGGTAAAACTATCCATCTAAACTCAAATGAGTTAATCAAGTTTCTTATTACATCATAATATCTTATGCCTTATCCAATTGTGGTCTGCGCAACATTCTTATCAACTTTACGTAGCAAGCAAGCGTTTTCTATCACGTGCTTTTCATACTAGACCCTAAAATTATAAGTACTTGCTACAAAAAATTGAACATATCTTTAAATACATCATCGATACCACGCAAAACTATTTTGTCACATCTACTAGAAGATGCGTGTTTAAACGTTTCAAACATACTTAAATTTATAAAATACTACCATTTATTTGTTTTTTTTTGTTATAAAAATTTCTTCGTTATTATTTGGAAAGGTGTTTTTTTCTAGAGCCATTTCATTTACGATACGATATCAGTTGGTGTTTTTTTCTTAATCGGACTGAATTTCCAGATCATTGTCAGGCTTGTTTTATTTTTAATTAAATCTGTAGTTTTGTTTTGTTATATTAATATGTTAGGACAAATTCTGTTACTGTTCATTCTAGTCTGGATCTTAGTGTTATGGTGGAAAAGGAGACATATGATAAATCTGTCTCACAAACTCAGTGCGACCAAGCATATGACCCTACCTCTTGTTGGACATGCTTATTTGTTTCTTGGAAGTGATGAAGGTAAGAGTTTTATTTTATTTTACTTTGTTTTGCGGGTGTTTCTCTTCACTACCCTTGGTTGACTGGTAGAGAATGCCTAAGGCATTAAGTCCGCCTTTGTACCTTTATGTTGCATGAAGTTTTAATAAATAAATAAATATAGGGATTTAAATATAAGTAAACTGCACGTCTATCACACTTGTATTAATTTTGTTAAGTATATGAATATAATTGTTTTGTGTTATAATTGTTCCACATATGGAAAACCAAACAAAATTTTTTTTTTCAATACATTTTAACATCTCAGTCATAGTAATCAGAGATTTCTTCTTTTTAACTTTATATCTAGTGAATACGCGTATGCCAATACACAAAAAAATATAATACATTTAGTTTATTTGTTACAATAAAAAACTTTTTACAAAAGAAAATAATTAAAATCACTACAAAAAAAAAACACTAAAAGATCAAAATAACTGTTATTCCGGAAATCGGTGTTTATCGTATTGTTTGTTTGTTATTGAACACTGAGTTTCAAAATTCAACTTATTTTCTTAGTTTTAGTAGCCAGAGTAGGTACCTACCTATTTTTCATGACAATTCCAATTATCTCAAACACTGATAGGATACATTGTTTTATTATTAATATTAAAATTATATTATTATTATTCTCAGAGTGATCAAGATCAGTTAAATCTAGTTCACTGAGACCAATGATTCTGTTGCCTCATGCTGGACAGGATCAAGATTTGATACCTACTGTCTGTTAATGGACTCGCCAGACACGAGTTAATTATAATGGTAGAATTTATGTTTTTCTGAGACCGCCGTGATATTCACGGGATCTGAGTGAGAATTCAAGTTTCAGACGTTTTGGACCTTAATTGCTGTCTTGTACTGATAATTATTTAATTCATTAATTAGGCCAATGAGTACTGAGATAGAATAATGAGCTAGGTTGGGTCCACCCAAGTAAATTACAATGTAACATTATCACTCGGAATCGTAAATACCTAATAGAAAAATAGTCTATGTTCTAATCCAGGTATGATCTTCCTATGTTCGAAACATCCAATTCCAATTAGCCGGAGGTGATTGGTGAACAAACAAAACTTACTTTCACATAAAGAATTATTAGTATATTTATTTTATTTTGCTGGCGACAAAAAATGTTACATGCTAGAGAGAAAAAAAAAATACTTACAACTAGATGCACAAACAGGTCCACATCTTGACACATGAATAACAGAAAAGAAGAACGGTGGTAAGAGTTTACAAAATACAGTTCCTTCCATGAAAGCTTTATAAGTCATAACAAAATAATTCATTACTATAGACATATTTTTTTTTTACTATCATACAACACCATCTAGTCCCAAACTAAGCAGAGCTTGTGGTATGAGTACTAGATAACTGATAACTTACTTATATATTTCTAATTAATACAATATATACTTTAATTTAATTCAATTCATCTAAATTCAATTTAATTCAACGCAATTTACTTTAAATCAATTTAATTCAATGTATTTTAATCCCATTTATTTTATTAAATTTAAGTCTACCTAATACACTTTATTTGTTATTCCATTTGATTTATTTCTATTTAATTCAGTCAAAATTAATTTAACTTTCTCCTTATTGTTTTTTGGAAAACATATCTATAAGTAGCTCTATTTTAATCAACTGGTTGTAGGGAATGTCGAACTTCATAAAGTGACCATTATATGTTTCAACAAGGCGAAAAAGAGGTGCGCGCATGCCAGCGTTAGTTTTGCTCTTGTCTGAGTGAAATAGTCGAGGCACACGCACCTGTCGACGTTTAACAGTTCTGGGTACTCTATAACATAACTGATTAGTAAGGTCAGTTCCCGCTTTGAGGGGTCGCTTGAGAGGCACCGAGGCGTCCTAACCTTCCGCAGACGCCAAACATCACAGGACATGTTAAGTTTGGGAAGTACCTGCACCGGATTCAGGCTCGCGTTCCACCCTATAGCGGGAGAAGTGATTGGATGATATTCCACCTTAAAAAATAAAACACGAAGTCACAAAACAAGTTTCCATGAAAAACTAACGCTGGTTTCGTTTGAACCTGAAACATCCTGAAGTACTGACAATGTCTTAATATTTTAGATCGCATGACACAGTTCCAGAAACTGGGACAAGAAGCCATATCTAATGACGATGGCGTGACCACCGTATGGCAAGGACATCGACTTTATATAGGTAAGTCAGTAATAAACTAGAGAACATAAATTTCCTCTTCTACTCCTCTTGCATACGGTGTCTATATCTCTTTTTTTCCAACTCTACTTTCGCAGGTATGCTGGAAATTCCTTTTGAAAAACTCATCACATTTGTACATTTTTTTTTTTTAAATTGATATAAACCAGGTTTTGACTGCAATCCCATCTGATGGTAAGCAGTGATGCAATCATTGATGGTGAGGCGCACTAGGTTATTAAGAGCCTATTCACTCTAGCGTTGAAGACACCTAAATTATAGTTGGACGGGAAGACCGCAGCAGGCAAATTGTTCCAGTCCTTCGATGTACGCGGTATAAACGACGAAGCGAAACGCTTAGTCCGGACCGTTAAAGTTTCAACAACGTAAGGTAAATACTTGCCGTACGTCGGGTTGTCCGATGGTAGAAAGGAGATGGCAGAATCAAGTCATGCAATTCCCGCGCACACTCTCCAAAATGCATATTTATTTATTTTTATCCTTATTTTTTACGTTCGAGTGAGGGGGGTATGGGTTTTGCCATTTAACAAATTTCGGCCACAGCGGCCGTATTCCTTGGTGGTAGTGAGCTCACGCCGTGTCCTCGTGGGGGCGATCGGCGGTAGTGATCTCTCACGCCGGGCATTGGTACAGGCCATGGTCCGGGGTGAGGAGGTAGTCTGCGAAGCAGTAATGCTAAGGAAAGGAGGCGGCCGATCGCGTGAGGCAACAGCAACGGTCCTCAAAAAAAAGATATGATGCTCGGTTATGTACCTTCATGTGACTTACATATCCAACCTTGACCGGAAAACTCCGAGTGGATATGGCAGAACAACATTAACGACATGATAATTATTGTTATAAGTGGTCTAGCTTTGAGGCCATCGTGTTTTTGGTTGTAAGAGTACATCAATTATTACGTAAAAACTCTGAGCGGAAATATCAGAACATAATTAATTACATGATTAATTATTTGTTGTTAGTAGCTTTGGAGGTCATCGTGTTTTTGGTTTTTATGTGAGTTCAATAACTATTACGTAAATAAATAAATGATTGAACCTATCAAGCATTGACTAATGAACTGAATAAAGTCTCTAAATTGTTGGTCACTGTGAAGCCGCCATGTTCAAAGGCAGCACGTAAAACTTAAACTAAATGTCTCCGAAACGGCAAATATGTTGTTACCAAAAACAGAAAAACTATAAACGACACTCCAGTGGTGTTGTTGACAATACACGGATCGCAATTGACCGTTTCGGGCACCCTTTAGCAAATTTTCGACAGTTTTACATGTCGATGAAGCCTCGTGATGCATTGGGCATTGGCTGCGTCTGTGGGGTACTTAGTAACTTTAATAATATTAAAACAATAACCTGATGATGATGATGACCAAGAGAGTCCGCTAGACGCAAAATGCACGAGACCGGTAGGCATGGCGACGCTTGATGGAGGCCCAAGCCTGAAAGTGGAACGTCTTTGGGGCTGTTCAAGTATAACGTAAGCAGATTTTTTGCAAATATGAACTCCCACCTCCCCTTTGTCAGCAAAAGTAAGCAAAGCTCTCACCCTTTGGGCATGCTTACGTAAACATTGGTACAAGCATTTGTCAAAGTGTTGGTTTCGTTATTAATTTATGAGCAGTAGCATAGTCATAGCATAGTCGGCCTTATAATGTTCCCACTGTTGGGACTCAGGCCTACTCTCTAGGAGAGGGAATGGGCCATAATCCACCACGCTGGCCCAGTACGAGTTGGTGGATGTCACATGTCTTCGAATTTTTTGGTTCTAGGACATGCCGGTTTCCTCACGATATTTTCCTTCACCGTTTTGAGAGCAGTGGTGATGAAATAAATTACACAAAGTAATGCGCCTGGCTGGGTTTGAACCCGCGACCTACAACTTGTAAGTCGGGGCCGTTACCATTCGGCCACCACTGCTCTACTTATTTGTTATGAGCAGTACTTCAAATAAAATTTTGAATAATTAATTTAAAAAAAAAACACGACTGCCATGTCAAAAAATTGAAATAAAAAGCAAAAAACAAGATGTTAGTTGAACAGTATAAATAGAAATTAAAGTAGTCACTCATTCACTCACTGACTAAACACGAAGTCTCGAAAACTACTTGATCTTCAAAACAACATTTTTCATCGCCATCGGAGGACCAGTCTGTAGAATACATTCTTATATAAAAAAGTAACTTCTTGTTTTTTGCTTTTTATTTCAATTTTTTGACATGGGTGTCGAGTTTTTTAATCTTTTTAATTATTTTTGTGCAACATAAGCTTGCCCTCTGGCAATAATTTTAGGGTGTAGGTCCACGACGGCTCTGTCCAATGTTGTCCCTTGTAACTTGTGGACTGTCACGGCCCAACATAATATAAGCGGTAGCATACAGCGCTCTGCTTTTCCATAACCCCTTAGCCCATCAAATTCGACTTCACTGGGTTTGATTGTGATACCCATACTAATAGTGTTGCTACGTAGACGTACTGACTTGTCGTCGAACTCTACGAAGACGGCTTGTGATAATTTTCCTGGTTATAGTTGGTCAAGGCGTGGCGACCACTTCGAATTTTTGGACGATCCCCATAGCGCCATTTACTAAACCATGACCAGCGTTAATTTTCTATTGAGTTGATAAACAACAATTGATTCACTAAACTGTCAAACACTCCGTTGTATGTAGTCTATGTTATCCATTGTATAATGTTATGTTTTATGTAAGGTAATGGCATTGTACTGCACCTACTTTTCATTAGGGTTCCGTACATCCAACAGAAAAACGGAACCTTTAAAGGATTTCGTGTCATAAATAAATAAATAAAATAAATAAATAAAATAAATGTCATCTGGAGTCGATTAAGTCTGAATTTGGCACACATATGACTTTCTGGGACCCAAACATGGACGTGTAAAGTAAATAAATGGATTTAACTGTGGGGATCACTTTTGATAAATAACTAGAAACCAAAATATTTTGCAAACTATGTCGTGTCAAGTAATACGGCTCGCTTTGATAGACTCATTTTATTTTAAAGTGAATTACGTTGTAGTTTTTTTTATTTTAGATATGAGAAAACATGTTTTTTAATCGTCAAAGTTGGTTCTTGTTTGCAGTGTTAATTTTTTTTTTTCGTTAGGATTGGGAAATCCTCATGGACGCCCAAGCTGCCCCACAGATGAGCCAGTCTGGGCAGTGTCAGACTCCTACTGACTAAAACCGCACTCCTACCTTACATTTAAACCACGGACATGACGTCCGTGCCCTTGTTTGGTAATTGTACATTGTTTGCTTCTGGGTATTTATATTTTTGGAATCCACTCGTCAAAGCCTAGTCGATAATTACATGCATTAACAGATTAAAAATTAAAAAAGAAATTGGATGGGTGTTCATTTATTTATCATACCCAACACATTGCATTTATATATTTTTTCAATAGCCTATGTTACTCAGGACGATGCAAGGATTCTAACGATACCCTCACATGTAAATCAGTTCAGTCATTTAGAAGTTATGGTGGAATAAAGAGACTCACATACTTACATACATGGACCCTTAAAACATAACACTTTTTTTTTGGGCAGTCGTGTAATTAACAGTCCTCGGTATAGACAGGTCTAAGTGCCACAAATCTGGTAATATTTGTCTAATCTAAGAATCCGTTATATAATATCAACATAAAGTAAAGTAGGTGTTTTTTAGATTCTTTATATGTTATGGATATCTCGTATTCTTGTGGGTCTGAAAATAAAGCTTTATTATTATTATAAAACTGTTCCATTCACAGTCACCGCTGATGCCAAACTTGCCGAGCTACTTTTGAAAACCTGCCTGGAGAAAGATGATGCGCTGAAGTGCTTGCAGCTGATGACTGGCAATGGCAGTATTTTTGCAGCAGGTACAAACTACTCGATTATAAAATCTAACACAAGAGCTTTATCACATTTTTATCTTACTGCCTAGTAATGCAACACAGAATGACCTAAACAAATATTTACCTACAAAAGTCTAGTAAAATTTTCACAAAAATATTTTAAGATATCTTTAACAGTAAACCAATTCTTTGACAGTCAACATATGGCGTCCTCGTCGCAAGAACTTGGCTCCGACCTTCAGCCCGAAGAACTTGGTCCAGTTTGTGGATATTTTTTCCCGCCAGAGTGCCATCATGGTGGAACAGTTGCAGGCTGCAGTAGGAAGAGGACCTTTCTCCATATGGCAGTACATTACCACCTATACCATGGATTCCGTTTGTGGTAAGATTTAACTATGGGTATATATAATATAATAAGCATAATCAGCCTTACAATGGTCTCAATGCTGGGACTTCCTCACTAGAAGAAGGAATGAGCCGTAATCCACCACAGCCCTGTGTGGATTAGTAAACGCTGAAGAGAAGTTATAAATAATGTTAGGAGAAATTTAAATATCACCAAAGAATAATCTAAAGAACTTTTGGAGGTATGCGGAACAGAGAGTAATCCTCCGACCAGACGGGTGTTATGTCTGGTGAGCAACTGCCCATTAGATGATTTCGGGCTGTCGTATATATTCAAATCACGTAGAGAACTTTAATTGCGCAATGCAGGATTAGTTCTTATGGTTATGTGATATAGATACCGCTACAAACTCTTATATGTTCTGTTGTGCTTGAGCACTGATCTTGATCACTGTTAAAAGTAAATTTAGGCAGCTGACGCTGTGGTTTTATATTATGGTCGTAACATTGTTTATTTTGAATCTTATATCTATACTTACATACATAGTCATAAGTGACTAGTGTGTGTGTGTGTGTGTGCGTGTGTGTGTGTGTGTGTGTGTCTAATGTTTAGTGTGTGTTATTGTCATTGTACATTGTGTTTTTTTTTTTTTTTAATCATTATGTATAGGTATGATATACTCGTGTAACATACAAATGGTTACATGCACGAAGGATACAACACCATCAATAGAATTCAGTAGTTGTGTTTGGCTCTTCTTTTGCCTTACCTCCTTCATGCAGTATAATTATAGCTCATCTAAGAACACAAAAAGGTAACTGAGGACTACGTTTTCTATTTCAGAATCAACCCTGGGCGTTTCAGTGAACTCTCAGAAGAAATCAGAGCAACCGTTTTTGAAGGCATTTGACAGATGTACTCAACTGGACTCTGCTCGACTATGCAAGCCATGGTTGTATAATATGTCTGTGTACAAGATGACTCCGGCTTACAAAGAACATGCTCAGTGCAAGGACTATATTTGGAAGTTTGTTAATGAGGTAAGTAACTATGCAAATCAAATACACCATTTCTATATCATTATTAGCTGCATTCACACTTAGAGCCATCAATTATCACCTCTTTTATGATTTTATTCCATATTTTCTGTTTTTAGTGTTCCGTACCTCAAAAGGAAAATACGGAACGCTTATAGGATCACTTTGTTGTCCGTCTGTCTGTCGGTCTGTCAAAACCCTTATCTTGAGAAAGCGTGGAGGTATTAAGTTACAATTACAACCATATGCTCAGGTCTGCGGTCCCTTGAAGCTGTGAAAAAATAAAACTTCTAAGTTAAAGAAAAATTTAGATACGGCCGTTTATGTCGCAAAAAAACGTATAATTTAAAACAACTCTCAAGGGAATCAAGATTCATACAGTACTTCCCGTTGACCCTGAAATTTATCGTAAAGCAAAGTTTTAGAACACAAGTATAGAAATAAATCTAAAAACAAAAATAATGTTGTTACCTCAAAAAAAAAAAACAACTTTTTTGGGATTCAGAAAAATCTCCAAGACTCCATTCTGGAATCAAACTATTTACATAGGTATGAGTTTGTACGAAACCCACAGTGCGCGAGTCCGACTCACACTTGCCCAGTTTTTTCATATAGTCTGTATGCATATCATTCAGATTTTGGCTGCGGTTCTTTGTAGATCGATTAACACTCCTCTTACTGTATGTTGGTAACTATTCAGACAGAGATTTCATTCTTAACAATGTTTCTAAAATCTATAACTTTTGTTACATTTCAGATCATAAAGTCTAAGAAACAATCTTTGAAAGACGAAAAAGTTTCTATGGCTGAGACTCATCAAAGTTAGTACCAGTCAATTTGCGTTAGACTTGTATCTTAAAAAAAATAACAATAACTTAAAAAATAAAATAACTGTTTATAAATGTATTTGTCACCATAATGATTTATTTATTTTATTTAAAATGCATATTTCCTTTTTCTATTCAAATCTTTTTGTACACTGCACCTTTCCGGCACTGCGTCTTTATATCGACACCGTCACCGGCGCACACTGAAAACCAGCGCTGTGAGCTCATCGCATTATGCGTGAGGCCGCAGCTTTATGCTAAGCGTTCGGCCGTTTTGCGCGGATGTGACGCATATCTTCCCTATCAATTGATTATGTTTGTTAGCTAGTTTTAAGATTGTGTCATTTCGCGTAAATAAACTGCTTTTTATTTATTCTTTCTTTCTAATAAATGATCCCTTCCACCAGGCTTTCACTTTCTGGTTTTGGCAAAATATCTATATCGAAATAATTGCTTAAAATATTTAAATTAATTCTTTTACTTTTATTTCAGATATGAAGCACGACGGTCTCAAGACCTTCTTGGAACTCCTCATAGACAACTCCGGAGGGCACTGCGCCTACACAGACATAGAACTGCGAGAAGAAACCCTGGTGCTCGTACTGGCTGGTACTGATACCTCTGCAGTCGGAACTGCTTTCACAGCCATGCTGCTGGGCAGATATCCTGATGTACAGGAAAAGGTTTATCAAGAGTAAGTTGGTTAAATTAAAAAAACAACAACAACATACTTAAGTGGCAATAGGCAGGGCACATTGCACGCAGAACAGATGGCCGTTGGGGCCGAAAGGTTCTAGAGTGGCGACCGCGTACCGAAAGACGCAGCGTTGGAAGGCCTCCCACAAGTTGGACCGCTTGAATCCGATGGATGCGAGACGCACAGGACCGGTCGTTGTGGCGATGCTTGGAGGAGGCCTATGCCCAAACAGTGGACGTCTTTTGGCTGACATAATGATTATGATGATAATCAACATATTATAAATATTATTTATTATTTATACACACAAAGTTACAATATTTTCCATATTTTAATTATATTGGAACAATATTTATTTACTTTTTATGACTCGCAAAAGTCTGATATCCAACCTTACCAAAGGAAGACGAAGGAGGTTTTACAGGTCTGTTTTGTTTTTGGTGTGACTGGAAACTGACCCCAATAAAATTGGTAATTTATGCTAACCCTGCTAGAATTTGGCATATTTTATTAACGGGTAGAATCCATTTCCAGTTTTCAGTATTGTTTCAGTGGGTTTCATTCGAAGAAAACATCAATAATGCTTTGGTTGTGGATTTGTAAATAATTTATTTTCAGGCATCTTGACCCATATACCTTACCGACTAACATATATAAAGTAAATTAAATACAATTTATTGTTGATAAGTAAGACTTAGGACTTATGTCGAGCGCCGATTGTACTTGTACATACGTCTGTACAACTTAAATAACCTTGTAAAACGCTTAACTGTCGTTTTGTACACTCGGATGTACGAAGTTTATTCGGCCGAAAATTTCGTTTTTCCTACAAAAATCCAAACGTAAAAACGCGCAATTACGTAATAATAATACCCCTATACGTGCGAGGAGTTAAAGTCTAGAGCTAGAGCTCTTAGTTATTCTATAATTAATTTTTCAGGTTGCAGGAAGTATTCGGGGATTCTAAAAGACCTATTGCTGCGGAAGATCTTCTTCGACTAAAATATCTGGATGCTGTGATAAGAGAAACTTTGCGTTTGTACCCACCGGTGCCAATAATTGCTAGGAAAGTTGATAAAGAAGTTACTTTGCGTAAGTGTTGCGAAACAAATTCTAGTCTTCGTTTCCTGCCCTTAGCTCAATTTATTATCTGTGATCTCGAGACGTTTCATCTTTCATGTAGTCCAACTAACGGTTCTTATTTATTTTTTACCCGACTGCCAGAAGGAGTGTTTGTATCTAATATATAAAATTCTCGTGTCACAATTTTCGTTGCCATACTCCTCCGAAACGGCTTGACCGATTTTGATGAAATTTTTTGTGCTTATCCGGTATCTATGAGAATCGGCCAACATCTATTTTTCATCCCCCTAAATGTTAGGGGTAGTCCACCCCTAAAATTTTTTTAGACAAGGAAATTATTTATATGGCAAAACAACGTTTGCCGAGTCAGCTAGTTTATGTATATTTCATTGACACGTCCTAGAGCCTAAATGGTGGCAAAGTGACTTGATTGGAACATTCAACATTCCTTATTATTTTTTACAGACCAGTTTTTGACACTCCCTTTCCCATTCAGAGATTCACAGAGAGCTTTAATTAATGATTTATTTATTTATTTAAACTTCATGTACAGTGGTGGTACATAGGCGGACTTGATGCCACAAGGCATTCTCTACCAGTTAACCATTGGGTTAGAAAAATGTGGTAGGTGTGCACAATAAACAAATAACAGATATTTTAAATAGAATGTAGTTTCGTTAAATTAAGTTGCATAAAATAATAAATTACATATATGTGCTAATATAATAAACTAATAAACACTATGATACATATGAATTCATTATAATTAAGATAACTTAATATGTAACAATTATGACGAAGACCGAACTAAGGTTGAGAGGACTTCGACGAAGCTCGAATATAAATAATATAAGAAATTATATTGAAGGGAGTATTATATAGTTATTATAATGAGGAAACACAAGTTACTAAGTTTTCTTACCCGTTTCAGCATCTGGAGTAACCCTAGTAGAGGATTGTGGCCTAGTGATCAACATCTGGGCTATACACCGCAACCCTCGATACTGGGGAGACGATGCGGAACTGTTCCGACCTGAACGGTTCCTCGACACGCCACTCTCGCATCCCGCTGCCTTCATGCCGTTCAGCCATGGACCCAGAGCTTGCATTGGTAAAAAAATATCAATTTATTTCATGCAATATTTATTTTTCAAACCTTTTTATGTTGTTACGTCTGAAAACTGCATCATAATTTTGAAATTGACAGGCCTGTTGGTCTAGTTGTCAATGGCCCTGGCTGTTATAGATACATACAAACTGGCGACTGGCATGTTGGTCACTAGACCAGTCTGGGCCACTAACCACTAGGTTAGTGGCCCTTTACAATATATCCATTACAAGTCTGGCTATAAAATTTGAAGATTTCCTTCACTTTCTCTAGGATCCCATCATTAGGTCTTGACCTGATGACCATGCAATGGTATCACCGGGAAAGTACACTCTTTCTGACAAAATAAAATTCCAAATTCGTCCAGACGACTTTAAGTAGTTAGGGAACAATTTACAAATACTAAAATAAAAAGATTCCGACGAATTGAGACCCTCCTTCTTTTTCGAAGTCGGTTAAAAAGAACAAAATAAAAGAAGAAATCTTATTGTACTGACCCCAAGTAACATAATAAACCAGGGCCCAGATAATGATGAACTTGTGTCGCATTATTCCAGGTTATCAATACGCGATGATGTCCATGAAGACCGCACTGTCGGCCCTTCTACAGCAGTACAGGATCCTGCCAGCCACAACAACTGAAGACCTGAAACCTTTGAGGGTCAAATTCGACGTTATGATGAGAGATGTTGACAATTTCACCATACAGCTTGTAAACAGACTTTAAAGATGTATGTATGTATGAAAAAAAACTATTGCTAATCCTACGATTTCTCCATTAGATGGTTTTATACTTGAGAATGTGTGCGAATGCTATTTTTTTAGTGCATTAAATAATGTATTTAGAAATATTCAACTTTCGATTTCCCTCTTTTCGTGCTGATCAAGCGGAGCTGACTTTCCAGCAATTTTGTAGTTTTATATATAGAGGGTAATCTAAATAAGTACGTGGACACAGTGCAGGGTGGTAGCAGTCACAATATCTTTGAATTTTTTAACGATAGCAAGCGTTGCACTTGCAAAGGAAAGGTTTTTGAGTTTGATCTTCACAAGATAGAGAGCTTTTTTCATATTATCGGATACCATGGCCTGCCCTGCTGCAGGAACGCAGACCACATAGCACCGCACACTATAGCATCAACGACATTATTCGTCGAGCTCTTGCCGGCGTACCCGCCTTATTAGAACCTAACGGTTTGGTACGGGACGATGGGAAGAGACCAGATGGTATGACGTTGGTGCCGTGGAAGATGGGTAGGCTGGTGTGGGACGTAACTTGTGTCGACACCCTTGCGTCATCCCATGTTCCTAGTTCGGCGGGATGTGCCGGCGCTGCCGCTGCAGCTTCTGAGACTCTGAACAGCGCAAATACTGTAACCATAAAATTACAGTTTTGAGCAGTTTGCGCTTAGGTACGAGTGGGTTTGAATCTATAAAAAGATTGACACTCCTCGCTCCAACAAGAGCGGGAGAAGTTAATTGAAGATATCCCACTCTAATTTTTTTATAAGAGTTACTTTTCAAAAAAATGAATGAAAATTCTGTAATGGTTTGCCCGATCTAGTAATCATACCCATAACATCACGCTCGACAGTTGCACTTGTGACTTGTGACCACGCAACGCTACTTAAGCTAGCTGCATTAACTTATGTATATTTAGGGACTTATGAATTAATATATTTAAGTAAATATGGACATAACCTACTTTGTTATTTTTTCACGTGTTACCTATTTATATGATGTAACCGTAACTGCGTCTGGTAGTGTCAATTTCAACAAAGATAAATTTGATAACCGTTATTATTAGATACTTAATTATGGTACTTGATATAAATTAGGTAATGTATGTAATATTTTTAATGTATCTCTAACTTTTAACTGCAACTATATCGGCGTTCATTACAGTTACAAGATTAAATCAAATAACTTTGTATATTCACTAAAAGTATCAACTTTAGATCTTACTTTTAACAACTTTATTACTTATGTATGTAGATATGTGTTTACTCCGAAAATTGGTAGTTATTGGTTACACAATTGGAGAAAAAAACGTGCATTTTCGCCATGTAATAGGTTACTGCCTACCTGCTAATCTCGGAAATGTTTGAATAGTTTTTGCAATGTGACGTCATTAGTTAAGTATCATCATTCTTAAGAACCAACCAAATATCGTCTTCAGGGTCAATAGCTTCGCAAACTTTAATCTTGTCAACATTTTTCTCAAGTGGGTTCCAGATGCATGCACTAGACTCTAGCTTACTTTGAACAAGCACTCTAAAAATGGAATTGATAGCACTTGTGTTCTTGAAATCTTTAGTATTTCTCAAAATTAAACCCAAACGTCTAAAAACATCCTTTGAAACTGCTAATATATAGTCATGGACGGTTAATGTGTATGATCAAATGTGAAACCTAGATTCGTTACTGCGACTTATGGTAATTGTGCTGTTATTAATTTTAAAATAAAAGGAGACTGGGTTACATGCTCTGGTAAAAGTCACAACGTTGCATTTTGACGATTTGAACTCCATTTTGTTATTTACCTACTTACCCTCCACTTGTGTACAAATAGCGTTAATGTCGCGTTGCAGTGCCAGGCAATCTGCCTCAGAGTTGATTTCAAAGAGCAGCTTCAAGTCATCTATATATAGTAGTCTTTTAGCAAAGCAAAAAATAGTTGGATAGTCATTTACCAGTATCAAAAATA
This sequence comes from Mythimna pallens, assembly GCA_961205895.1. NCBI lineage: Eukaryota > Metazoa > Arthropoda > Insecta > Lepidoptera > Noctuidae > Mythimna > Mythimna pallens. The sequence goes on along the minus strand of OY540827.1, from coordinate 25,537,257 downwards.
GTAACGGCCCAAGTATTGGTCCTTGACTGACGCCGCAACGCGTGTTAGGATTCATAAAGAGCCAGCCTAACAAACTGTTGTCGATCGCGAAGTTAGTCAGCGCGAAGGTAATCAGCAAGAAGCCCCAGCAGACCACCAGGTGGAAATACTATCTTTAGTTGGAATCCTAAAGTTTCAACAACAAAATTTCATTATTAATCCTATCAAACGCTGTCCGGAAGTCAAAGTACAAAACATCCAACAGGACACCTCTTCGATCCAAACGTTTTGATATAAATTCTGCTAGAGTCTGAAAATTGGTATTTAACCTATCTTTTTGCCTTAAAACCATGTTTCTCATTACAGAGATACTTATCTATTTGGGAACAAATGTATTTATGAAATACATTTTCACAAACTTTACCTGGAGCCGACATAATCGCAATGGAACGATACTCCTCAATGAATGTTTTATTGAACTGAGACTCTTGTGACCATTTCCAATAGGATTGGGAATGGGATTTCTCAAATTAAGTTAAGTCACTTAATTTGTAAGAAACATCATACCCTACTCCTAATTTATTTGAATTCGCCGTTACATGTATTTTTAACGTAGTGAAATAATAAATAAATAAAACATTAAAATAAATAAAAATATGCATTTATTGTAATAAAGCTTTTTGTTAAACTATAATAATTTTATAAGTTTGTTTAGGAGCTGTTTTGAAGACATGTTCAATTTAGATGACAATGCATGTTTAGCTAAGTGACATCATTCTAAATCTAATATGTTGCACTCTCCTGAAGATGGCGGACAAGTTATTATTTATGCACCACTGACCACCCACTCTCTCCTTTTGATTGATACACATGATATGGGTAAAAAATGAATATTATATTCTCTCTCTGTAACTCAAAGGTTTGCTGGGAGAAAACTCATTGCTGAGCTATGTTCACCTTTGTAAGTACATGAACTGTGAAATCACCATGTGCTATGATATATTTTTGTGTACAATAAAGAATTTAGCCGATACTTGAGTAAGTGGTGATGGATTTAGAAGAACTCAAATTCAAATTTTAAGTTGACACGTGTTCCATCTCACTTTTTCCTACGATCCAGCTGCACAGTAAACTTATCAGCATCTTTCATCATGACATCAAAGGTCACTTTGATTGGCTTCTCTTCTGCTTTACATCCGTTACTTCTGCTCGTGTCAGACGACACTCGGTATCTTCTGATAAGTGTCGCTAGTGCTGTCTTCATTGACATCATTGCGTATTGATAACCTGTGAAAAGAACACTATTTGAAAATGTTCCTTCTCTATGTTACTTACTTAAAACTAAGTCACATTCTGCGTAATGATACAAACTAGTGATTAAACACGATCCTACCTGATGGTAAGCCGTGATGCGATCGGTAATGGTGAAGCGCACTAGTTTATTAAGAGCCTATTCACTCTAGCCTTGAAGGCACTTAAATTATAATCGGACGGGAAGACCGCTGCAGGCAAATTGTTCCAGTCCGTCAATGTACGCGGTATCAACGACGAGGATTTTTGTTTTTTTTTTTATTTATCCGCTAACTACGCCTAAAGCACGCAACAGAATTCAGTCCGGCTTACTGTGATATACAGAATGATAAACGAGGAAGTTGTGTGTGTTAATTTGTACTTTTTTTACTATTATTGATAGGCTCGCGCTTGACCACTATCTCTCCTGAAGATAAACGATGATGTGATCAAAACTAGCCATACACGCTAGGGTATACCTGACAGGTTTGTCTGTACAGTTGAGTTTTACAGATAAACCAGAGCGTGTATGTTGCACAATTGTGGAGGTTTTACCTTAACGATGGAGCACGCTTGCTTAAAAGTAATCTATTCACTCTCGCTTAAAGACCGCTAGGTTGTAGCTATCAGGAAACACAGTCTCCGGCAGAGAATTCCACTCTTAAGCTGTACGTACAATAAACGTGTTCCCAAAACGTATTTTGCGTATCCACCATGCATCATGTGAAACGAGGCAGCTAAGAATAAGAAGATGTTTATAGAAGAAATTTGCAGTGGAGCAGGCTCAGGCTGGCATAAAAATCATCTATCTAGCCTTTTCACACTTTCAACTTGCCTGCTGCGGTCTTCCCGTCCAATTATAATTTAGGTGTCTTCAAAATTAGACTGAATAGGCTCTTAATAGTGTGCTTCACAATGATTAACGATTGCATCACCGCTTACCATCAGGTGGGATCGCAGTTAAGCACAAGTTTATATCATTTAAAAAAATCTTTCGTCCTGGTAATGAAGCACGTTTTCCCTAGATGTAACCTGTTTACTCTCGACATAAAGACCCCCATGGTTTGTTATTTATCAGTACACAGGCTCTAATAGAGAATTTCACTCCTTAGCTTTAGTATCTATATTGATATCAGTTCCAAAACGTTTTGCACCTTAAGGTGGGAGCCTTCAATGTGACGATAGCTCATAGCCGTTGGTACGACTCATCCAATGAGGTGACGGATTTGGCAGAATGATTGTGTTACTGTATACTGTACTGTATTTTACAAGAAGCCACTGCATATCTTACTTATGTAACATGGCACAAGCCTATTGCTCTAACCCGGGCGTAAGTTTAGACTCCAGACTGCTACTGAAAAATTCCCGATGGAAAACCCAACGACACATTGCTCGACTCGGGAATCGAACCCAGGACTTCACTCTCAGCAGCAGCACTTATAGCCACTAGACCAACGAGGCAGGTTACAATTTTGAGCCTGAAAAATTCAAGAATACTAACCTAAACAATTCCTGGGTCCGTGGCTAAAAGCCATGAAGGCTGCAGGATGCTTGAGTGGCGTGTCGAGGAACCGTTCAGGTCGGAACAGCTCCGCGTCGTCTCCCCAGTAACGAGGGTTGCGCTGTGTGCCCCAGATGTTTACGAGGACTCCACAGCCTTCCACTAATGTTATACCTGATGCTAATAAAAACAAGAAATAAATTAAATCTGAGATACAAAATTATACAAAGAAAAGGAGCCAAATAATGGTCTCATTCTGATTCATTTATCACAAGATTTTCCTAAGACAATTATTAATATTATTATAGTCTATGTAAGACACACAGTAGACTAAGTAGGATCTATTTTTTGTACTTTTTTATACATGATTTTAATAAAGACTTTTAAAAATCAATATTAATCTTAATTATAGTAGTTCAAAAACTTCGAATTGAATCAACCTGTCTAATGCTAGTAAGTTATGGGAGCTTTATCGCGGGAAAAGCTAGCATTAGACTTATCTTACAGGAAATATTTTATTCTTTCAGTTTTACTGAAATTTTATCAATATCAGATCAATAATTTTTAAGAAAACCTCTTTATTTTTAGTTTAAATTGAAAAGGTTATATTGGCGTCAAGTAAAGAAATGTTTGGTCAACTGGACCTTTTCGAAAACGACCCGCGGGGTCACTCAACCCAATCCCATTTGAAAAGGTCGACTGGACCCACTGAGTTGACCCGAGCGCCGAAGGTTTTATACAAACTTACAAATGTAAATACTCGTAGTTTGATTCCCGAATCAAACTATTTCTCTAACAACTCAGATAAACTGTACTCTGAGGAACAAATTTAATTCTGACGTCATAAAATCGTTGTCAGCTTTACTCCGTGACCGTAGTAAAAAAACTGGGTAGGTCTATTCGACTTATTCAAAATGTAATGATGTTGATTGATCCCGTGGGTCCATTTCAAGTGAGTCCACTTGAACAAAATCTAGTCGGAGGCTATTTATAAATTACATCACACTTTAAGGAAAGGAAACTTATGTTTAGTGACGTCACTTTTAAAATAAGTATTACTTAATAAAAATAAATATTTCCTTCTCTATCATTAGGTATGATCCTATGTTTTAAATTATTTTGTTGGCGAGTTCAAAACTAATTTCAAAACTTCTGTATTACTTAATAATTTATGTGATGTCACACTAGGGAGGGTCTTTTGTTGCAAATGTGATCACCTGTGACAAGGACGCGACGGTAACAATATAATAAAATTCGAGTGGCGGAATTTAAAATAAGACTCAGCCATCCGCAACCACAACATCAACATTTAAATGTTAATAAATACGTACGGAGTTTGACATCCCTTTCAATCTTCCTGACAATGACAGGCACAGGGGGGTACAGCCGCAGCGTCTCCCGGACCACTGCGTCCAGGTACTTCAGACAAGGCAGGTCCTCGAAGCTCACTGCTCTATCGGAGTCACCGAATACTTCCCTTAATCTGAGAACGATTAGAACAAATTATAAGTCGGAGGAATATATTCAAGATAAAAATGCTTAGCGCCTTAGTGTCACTAAGGCGTACAAATTGATTAGTTTGGAAATTACTTTTTTTTTAAAGAAGAATGGGTAATTTTGTATGGAACTGGGGTTTGGGTCCCGGGACGTCTCGTGTCTCGAAGTCCCGGGACTTTTTGTAAACTTGGAAACCTTGAGTTTCGGGACTTACAGGTGGAGACTCGAGACGAGACAAGATTGTCGAAATTCTCACATCTCACAGTCTCAAAACACGGAATTTTTACCTCGAATATTAGTAAAAATGCACTAATTGGCTTTGCGGAAGAACTGTATGAGCTCTTCGAAAATATCCGGATATCAGATGTGGTAATAATTGGCGTGTGCACCTAGTACCAGTAGCTCTCAAGTATACAACGAGCCTGACAAGTCTTTTGATACTTGAATTACTAGATAATAATAAATTAATAAGAATTAGTATGATTTTTAACTAAGTTCGTTTTATAACTAGTATATAAGATTTATCTCACCTAATGTGACCATACAGTTGCATACTGAGTGCTAATTACTTAACACTGTTAGCGCATAATTGTTCAAATTATCTAACAGATAAAATCACAAAGATATCGAATATGCGTGGAACACTTTACTAAAGATTTTCGAAAAAAATAGAATATCTTCTTTCCCACGCTCGCTACGAAATTACCCCCATATGAGGGAAATATATTTTTAAAGACCTTTCTAATGGTACCAATATCAATTTGCTACAATGTGGGTACGTTTCGTCTCATGTTCTTTAAAAATATATTAGCATAGCATAATCAGCCTTTTAATGGTCCCACTGCTGGGACTCAGGCCTCCTCTCTAGCAGAGGGAATGGGCCGTAATCCACCACGCAGGCCCAGTGCGGGTTGGTGAATGTCACACGTCTTCGATTTTTTTTATTCTAGGACATGCCGGTTTCCTCACGAAGTTTTCCTTCACCGTTTTGAGAGCAGTGGTGATGAAATAAATTACACAAAGTAATACGCCTGGCTTGGTTTGAACCCGCGACGTACAACTCGTAAGACGGGGCCTTTACCACTCGGCCACCACTGCTCTCTCAAAAATATATTACCTATTGCATAATGTAGCAAATTTTTTTTTCGTAATTGTAAATGTGAGTACCATGGAGCAATTTATCGTTTCAGGTTACTATTGTACTTATTTGACATAAGTAAATGATAATTGAAAGCATGGGAGTTGAGAGTTTGTCATGCTCCCTCAAATGTCTCCCCGATGGTGGCGTCTGTGTTGGATCATTCGGTTTCCTTCAAAATAGTTGAGCTGAGTGGTGCTGATATACCTACTTGTCTGGTCCGTGAACGGGCGCTGTCAAATGAGACTGGTCATCTCTTAGCTGACAGTTAATATCTACATATATTTAGTTTTTCTTTTTACTTTACTTACATTGTTCTGACAGTCATAAAAGTCAACAAGAAACATGCAATGAAGATGTTTGTAATATATAACATGACTGAAAAGAGTGTCCATGGAGTTCCTTGCACTTTCTTCTGAGAGATTCTTCTTTCATAGAGATCTACGCTTTGGAATGTGCAATTAGCATCATTTTTCTGACTGACTAACTTCTTAACATTTCAATAGCACCTGTAAATGGTTTATTTGAAATAAAATGCTTTGAATCAAAACAAAATACATCTGACACACCAATATTGTACAGGCGAAAGTTTGTAAGTGTGTATGTGTGTTACTTCTTCAAGGTTGAACAGCTGAAGGGACTTGGATGACATTTGACTGGAATCCAATCATATCTATAATATAATCTTGATGACAAGACTCACTCTTTATACACTTTCTCCTGTACATCAGGATGCCGCGCCAGCATAGACACGGTGAAGGATATTCCCACAGCTGAAGTATCGGTGCCAGCCACCACGATGACCAGGGTCTCCTCTTGCAACTCCAGGTCGGAGTACCCTCGGTCTCCGCCAGTCGCCTCTATTAACAGCTCCAGAAATGTCGTCATGTCTTTGTCAGAATCTGGAACGTTGTTTATTTTTAATAATGAATTATCAAGCGTATTTTTATGCAAAAGCATAAAGAGATAGAGCATCGTTTAATTCTACAATCTCATCATTATCATTTCCCTAAATTTTTCCCAACTAACTTGGGGTTGTCTTCCAGTCTACCCAGATGAAGCTGAAGGTTCGTATTTTAGAGCAACTACGTATCAGATCTCCACAAAACTGGGCAACACGATACTTGGATAGACTGATGATCAGGTTTTCTGGCGTCTGACTCATTACCTATATCGACTGGTAAAAATCTACGAATGACAACCGGGACCAACGGCTTTACGTGCTTTCTAAGGCATGGGGTGTCAGTAATGTAGGTACTAGATAAACTCAGAAAAGTACATATGAAATTAAATCAAATCTATAATCTATAGGTATTTAAATACTCATCATCATCATCATTTCAGCCGAAAGACGTCCACTGCTGGACATAGGCCTCCCCAAGTGTCGCCACAATGAACGGTCCTGTGCATCTCGCATCCATCGGACTCCCGCAACCGTTACCAAGTCATCGGTCCACCTTGTAGGAGGCCTTCCAACGCTACGTCTTCCGGTACGTGGCCGCCATCCCAGAACCTTTCGGCCCCAACGGCCATCTGTTCTGCGAGCAATGTGCCCTGCCCATTGCCACTTTAGTTTGACGATTATTCGTGCTATGTCGGTAACCTTGGTTCTCTTGCGGATATCCTCATTCCTGATTCGATCACGCAAGGAAACTCCGAGCATAGCCCTTTCCATCGCCCTTTGGGTGACTTTAAGTCTTCTGATGAGGCCCATTGTAAGCGACCACGTTTCGGAGCCATATGTCATCACTGGCAACACGCATTGGTCATAGACTTTCGTCTTGAGACACTGTGGTATATTGGACGAGAAGATACCGCGCAGCCTCCCGAACGCCGCCCAGCCGAGTCGGATTCGACGATTGATCTCTTTCTCGAAGTTAGACCTTCCTAACTGGATCGTCTGTCCCAGGTAAACGTAGTCGTCTACAACTTCGAGTGTAGAGTCCCCGATCTTGATAGGAGTGGGTGCTACATGGCTGTTTACCATGACTTTGGTTTTGTCCATGTTCATTTTAAGTCCCACTCTTTCGGAAGCTCTACTGAGGTCACCAAGCATTGTACTGAGCTCCTCCGTAGTCTCAGCCATGACTACTATGTCGTCGGCAAATCGAAGGTGAGTGATGTACTCGCCATTGACATTAATGCCTAGCCCTTTCCATTCCAAAACCTTAAAGACATCCTCCATTGCTGCCGTGAACAGTTTCGGAGACATAACGTCTCCCTGCCTCACGCCCCGCTGCAAGAGGATAGGTTTCGAGGTCTGGTCTTGTAGTCGGACTGACATAGTGGGGTTTTTGTACAAACATTTCAGCACTTCGATATACCGATAGTCAATTTGGCACCGTTGGAGAGACTGCAGTACAGCCCAAGTTTCAATCGAATCAAAGGCTTTCTCGTAGTCTACAATCTATACTCCTCAGTCTTCTGTATAACCTGCCGCAGCGTATGTATGTGGTCCACGGTGCTGAAGCCTTTTCGAAATCCAGCTTGTTCGGGAGGCTGGAAGTCGTCGAACCTGCGTGCGAGACGATTCGTAATGACTCTGGAAAACAGCTTGTAGACATGGCTCAGAAGCGAGATGGGCCTGTAATTCTTAAGCAGGGCATTATCGCCCTTCTTAAAGAAGAGTACCACCACGCCTCTGCTCCACGCCTGTGGCGTTTTTCCCTCGAGTTTGACGGAATCAAATAGCTTCTGAAGGGCCTTAAGGACCGGTTTTCCACCCGCCTTCAGGAGTTCGGCCGTAATTCCGTCCTCACCCGACGCCTTGTTGTTTTTCAGCTGCTTCAGAGCCATCCTAATCTCGTACAGGCTGACGTCCGGGATATCTTCGGTATAGTGTCGAGTTAATCTAGCTCTTGGTTCGTTTACTAGATTTGCAACGGGTTTAGCAATAGACGTGTATAACTGTCCATAAAAAGCCTCGATCTCTCCCAGAAGCTCCGATTTGACGGATATGACTCTGCCATCGTCGGTCTTCAGTTTCGTGAGCTGGCTTTGGCCAATAGACAGATCTCGTGCAAATACTTTAGAGCCCTTATTCCGCTCAATCGCATCCTTAATCCTTGCGGTATTAAAGCGGCGAAGGTCGCGTTTCAGGGACTTCGAGATTTGTCTATTGAGCTGCCGGTATATGCACGCATCGTCTGAAGATTGCAGAATCATCTCACGCCTCTTCTTCATTAGCTCGAGGGTCGGATCAGAGAGCTTCTTGTTCTTATTTGTACGGTGAGTCTTGAAAAACTTAGACCCAACCGTATGGACAGTTTCCACGAACCCATCGTTATATTCATCCACGGAGCTTCCTAGGCACTCGAAACGATTGTGGAGTTCGAGCTGAAAGCTCTCGGGGTTTTGGATCTGGATCTGTGCTGGACGTAGCGTAGACTTCATCAGTCGAGACCTTTCAAGCTTAATGTTAATATTCAATGTGCCTCTTACCACGCGGTGATCACTTCCAGTTTTCACCGCGTTGATCACAGAGACATCATTGAGTAGTAGATTTAAATACTCACTTTATTATAAAAGCAAAAGCGACTATATTCCCGCGCGCGCGGTGGGGGTATTATTATTACGTAATTGCGCGTCCCAACTTAGTATCACCAAAAAAATACTGATTTCTGGATTTTCCTATTAAAAACAAAGATACGACGACATACGACAAGCATTTTTCAAGTTCATTCAAGTTGTAAACACGTACGTACAATCGGCGCTCGAGGGGATATTTGTTTGTAAAATTTTCGTGAAATAAACTTGGCTCAAGATTACGACATGGTCTATTTATGTGCAGCATACCTGGGATACTGCATATCTCTAGTCTGTTCCCTTGGGATCAATACAGACTCTTAGACGGATGAAGTCGCTGGCAAGACTTGTAGATAATAAGTAAATCCTCTTAAAGAAAACGTATTTCATCAATTGTTACTATGATTGTTTTACTTTAGTTTCACCATGTCATAAAAACCAGTGATTTCATTTCGCATGGTCATAAAGCGAACGTGTGCCTACTGATTTAGGTATAAGAAGATATTATTGTAGTTTGCGAGCAAAATAAAATAAATTGAATTAAAAGTAACGAAACTAGATAAAATTAAACATGCTTCATAAAACTGCAAGAACACTATAGTTAAAATACAGACGACTTGAGAACCTCCTCCTTTTCGGAAGTCGGTTAAAAATCCTAAAGAACGCGGTCTTAATAAGGCCTATACACGGAAATTACATACACACGGACTCAGAATCTCCTAATTATTTCCAAGTCGACTAAACATGAGAAGCACACTGCAGACGATATTAGGATTTATCGTTTACACCATTAAACTGAAATCAATCAACACAGAGGAAATGCCAGTTCCTGGATATATACAATACAACGAAATGGAAGGAATGCCTCAGAACTTCGAAGATGTACTTCAAATCGTAGAAGTATCTAAACAAAATGATGGTCCTAACAAAAAACAAACACTTAACAAAATTAAGTGGCCTAAGACTACGTTTCAGACAACTACGAAACTCGGTACTGATAAAGTTTGGACCAAACTGGACAAAAAAGGCAAGAAGTGGACATACAGCACGCAGGAAAATTCCCCGACTACACAAATCAGTCTGGATGAAAAGCCGGATAACACCTCATATGTCGATAATACTTACCGATATTTAAGGTCGTTGGGATGCACTAAATGCGGTAAAAAATTGTAAGCAAATGACACATTTCGCCATAAATTGGTATCCATATGGTGACTGTGAAATATTTCAATAACAACATAAAATACTTACAAATAACCCTGTATACCTATCGCTTTTTGTGGATTGAAAAGTTAATACAAGTTATCACATAAAATGCGGTAGGTGACTGCAACAACTAATACTCCATAATTTCAAGGCCCCCACAATATACTTACTTTGTGACTAGCTTCTGCTACCGGCTTCGCCCGCGTGAAAGTAGATTTCTCCATACAAACTTTGGACCCCCATTTCATCCCCTTAGGGGGTGAATATCGGAAAATCCTTAATCCTCTCTTAGTAATCAGTAGTTTCGGCTGGGGGCTGATATGTCAGTCAGTCAGTTTCACCTTTTATATATATATAGTTTAACAAAATGTGTGGAATTATATAGGGTGACTGGTAATTAGTGACCGATACTTAAACACGTGATTGTACTCATGATTACAATCAACTTTCCCAAAGAAACTTTTTTTTAATACTAATTACTTTAATCACAACAACAAAACAGCTGTTTGAAACTTTAAACTTCGCGCGTGCCCCTTAAACCGATCAGCTGTAAGCGGGGCGGCACGGCGCCCGCGCCCGCGTTATCGATGCCGTAAGCAATGTAAGTACCTACATGTTGCGGTAGAATAATATCCAAAGACTAGTTAAAGTAACTAGGAATCGTGAGCTTTTAAATGACTAATCTAAGCCACGAAACTTTAAGATACAACATATATGTCCCGCATAACTAGTAAATATCTAGGAACGCACGCGCCCTAACATAAAAAGTAGGCACGATCTATCAGCTGATAGTATGACCTCGGGAAAGGGCAAATATACTTGTAGTAGAGCGCCTTCAAGAGATCAAGCTCTATTCAAGAGATTTTCGAATATACTGATACAGCAACACGGGGCCACGGCAGACCACGAAGGAGAAGGAGAAGGCGAGACAACCGGGATATCTTCCTAAAGAATTGGAAAAAGGAATTAAGGAATCGTCATCTTTGGAAGGAATGGAGGAAGGGCATTTGCCCAATACTGGGACAAAACAGACTAGTAATAATAAACAATAGGAATCGAGACGGGGTGAGACTTGCCGTACCAGTTTTTTGGTTTTCCTTTACATTTTTAGTTAAATAAATAATCTACATAGTAATATTATTAGTATCTATTTTAGTCTCTTTCTTAGAACACCCGCTCGTTTACATCATAATGATACATAACAATGTATTAATTACTAATAAGTTATGTACTTTATGAAATGGTTCCCAAGGCTGTATAATTATCTCTATTAGCAAGTGGTTAGTCTATGTTTACCACTGGTAAGTTCTCTTGGCCCGTTAATAACCGTTACTTTGCCTAACCGACTAGTTTGAAGTACAGTTAAAACGATTTATTGTAATTGTTTGAAGGCTTTGTGAGACAGGAAATGCATTGGAGACCATGAATTGCAGTAAATGATAGATATTTAGTGTAGCTACTCACTCTTCTCGAAGCCTGTGTCGTTTTTCTCCATGGTTTTCCGTTTTGACTTGATCACCTGATGAATATGAAAATTATTGTTTTCATTTTGAAAGTAATAGATCTGACGTCATGATTGAACCAGTCTTAGTAATGAGTTATATCACCATAAAGCTTCTGCCAGAAGCCTCACCAGCGTCAAAATAGGTTTTGTTCATACAAGTTTGGACCCCCGTTTCATCCTATTATGGGGTGAGTTTTGAAAAATCCTCTCTTAGTGCTCGCCTACGAACAGCAATTTTGGCTGAACGTTGATATGTCAGTCAGTCAGTTTCTCCTTTTATAGACGAAAAATGAAAATTATTGCTGTTTCTGGTCTTCATCTGAACATGGTTGAAGCAATCTTAATAATGAGTTATATCACCAATATACCACCAGGTTACCCATTAACAAGAGACAAAGACTTCTCGCAATAAGGCTAGAGAATCCATAAAAAAAAATAGGTTTTCTATTGAAAAATTGAAAATTATTTTGTAAGTATTTTATATCACCCAATGCAATGCCACTGAGCCCAAAACACCTAGCACCCTGAGGAAACCCAGTGACAGTAGAAAAAAGAAATTACGTATTTATTTAATAAAATAATGACGATCTCACTGCTAGAAGGCAGACCTCCTCTTCTGTATACGAGGAGTTATAATCCAGGGCCCTGTGCCGATTGGTAGATAGATGCCAGATATTTTCGACACATTTTTGACTCTAGGGCCGGCCAATTTCCGAACAGTGGTCATCAATCACCACTGCTCGGAAATCAGCCAGTTTTCGGTTTTACAGAAAGAAAATCTCTAAACTATTGACATCGCTAATTAGTAGGTGCTTAATTTATTTCTTTAATCCAAAAGTAACTTTACCCAAAGTCTCAAATACCTAGGAGAATTTTTTCAAATCCGTTATAAATTAAATAAGTAAGAAACCTTTCAAATCTGATGTAAGGGGAAAATGTCAAATAACAGAAAAGGATGCACAAACTGCAATATGATGTCACCACCATCAAACTATGGGCGTAGAAAAGAGATAGTGAGATGTTCCCACCACGCACCCACTCTTCCCTAAAAGCAATTAGTAGCAGCAATTAGAATTAGTAGTAGCAATTAAAATTAGTAGTGGCAGTTGCTTCATTTATAAAAAAATTTGGTGAGGTTTTCAGAAAAATATTTATTGTTAGTGTTATTTGTTTTTTAGTACAAAATATTGTACAAAATAATCACAGGTAAGAACTCAATTCCGAAGAGGCCTCAACCTAACAAAAGGAAGCCAGACTGGTAATAGTTACCTTATCAATAAAACTGCAGATGGTATTCTTGCACCTTTCAAAGCTGGTGTGGTAAGGGAGCAGCTTATACACGGCATCTGCAGCCAACCACGGCGACACCATTCGAGCAGCCATCAGTTTGCAGCACTCGTCGAATGCCGTCAGAAATGGCTCGTCAACTGTCCTCTGGGCATTTACATTGACTCCTAGGGCCGTTTCTGTAAAAAATCGATCGTTTCAATAATTGTCCATGTTACTAACAAATTGGACACCATGGTCTGAAATAAAGTGTATGTTATTATTATTATAAATCTATAGAGCACTTGGCTTTACCAACAATGGGGGTTTGGAAGAATAAAAATTGACCTTTCCAACCACTTTTCCTTAAGTAATTCACATGACAAGTGAAGTTGAAAGAAGCTGAATAGAGCTCGTGAGTTTAGACTCCTCTAACGTACTTCGTTAGAGGAGTCTAAACTCACGAGCTCTACGTCTCTACGTTGGCGCGCTCCAATAAACCCTAGGTCTGTATCAGTAGATCTTTGCTTTACCGTAACATACCTAAAGTGAGGGGCCAGACTCCGATCCGATCTCCCGGGAAAATTCTTGTTCCTCATCTCCGGCCAGCCATATTTTGTCCGGTTCTAGTGAATACTGACGAGGAACAGAGCTACAAGAGAGAGGCTGTTGCCTTTATTTGCTGGCTTGAATGAATATTTGCAAGAGCAAACGTGCTGGGGAGAAGGTAGTATAATCAAGTAAGATGCTAATAGGGATCTTCACCGTACTTCCGAGACTGTCCTGATAGCCGTGGTATACCTCTCCACTCTTCAAGCACCTCAGGTTATTTTGTGCTGTTGTTGCTACGCTACTTCGTGCTAGTAACCGTTCTTGGGAGGCTCGATGGACCGATGAACTGGCGAGGGTCGTGGGAATCCGATGGATGCGAAAGGAGCAGGACCGGTCGTTGTGGCGACACTTGGGGGAAGCCCATGTCCAACAGTGGACGTCTTTCAGCGGAACTGCTGAAGTGATGATGATGATGATGATTAAAACGTCATACGTAATGTGGCACCATCACTATCGAACTTACCACAAACAGAATCCATAGTATAACTCGTCAGGTACTTCCACACGGAGACAGGTCCTCTCCCTGCGACTGACTGCAGCTGGTCTGTCATCACGATGCTCTGCCGGGAGAATATCTTCACGAAGTTGTTCAGATTCTTTGGAGTAAAGGTCGGGGCCAGGACTTTGCGGCGAGGACGCCAGATGGACACTGATATAATAATGATGAATATCTATTTAAAGTCCTATTAATATTTATTATAAATGAATATAAAAATCTGTATGATTCGAAGATTTAAAGATGTTTATTAATCAATCACGTCTGCATAAAACATGGCCTGGGGGAGAACGTAGGATACTTTTTAGCCCGAAAAAACAAGGTTGATGCACCTAATTTTAATGATAATTCATTCTACTCGTATTTCAATTATCTATTACCTACTCATTTATTAATTGTGCTCACCTGCCACAGTAGTAAGAAAATAGATAGGTACAGAAGTCAATTTCATGTACCTATGTACTTCACTTTTCATACCTACGCCACTCGGTGGTCGAGCTAAGGTCGGCGCCCCTCAGTCTGAGCGCACCCGGGCGCGTTCAGACAGAGTGGCACCGACCGCGCGATAAATACATATAAATATATTGTTAAAATATTACATGCCCACCAAGACACCGCTTTCTCGGGGAGAATACCTACCTAGCCCGCGTTTCAAAGTACGATATTTTCGATATTAGCGTGCTTACTATAGCTAGCTGTAATTACTATTGGTAATTCCAAATTAACGTAAACACGTAGGTATATAAGCCCCTCTAGCCAAGTTACAACCGTTTCGTTTCAATTCTCTTTTCGTCGATCGCCTCTAGTTAGCCACGCCTCCGATTCCTTTGTTCTGACGTCATCTCAACGCTCAGTCACGTGGTCAGAACAAAGGAATAGGAGGCGTAGCCGACTCGAGGCGATCGACGAAAAGAGAATCCAAACAAAATGGTTGTAACTTGGCTAGGGGGGCAGGGCGTTTTATCCCCACGAATCCGGTGCAAGAAGGTTTATTTTAGAGAACGTCTAAAAGATGACTGCATCCATAATTGATGAGCCTCGCTAAAGTCGACGCCTGCTAAGGCTACGGGATTGTTTGATAGACTCACCGCGGTCCTGGGACGCAAAGGGCTGCTAATGGAACGCGGATGTTTTTAGTCGATAAACTTCAGACACTCACTTTTGCTCCACCCAGAGCGGAAAAGTTTTTTAACATATTTCCAGCAAAAACAAGTCATTATACATAGATTTACCTGGTGCAAATATAGTTCCATTGCCGATTAGATTTCGCGCGAAACGCATGACATCATCTTTTTCAAGCGAAGTTTTCAGGATAACTTCTAAATCGACTGGGTCTACAACAACTGCAAAATATAAGTTTGTTTTAATATTAACGTACACTATTCAATCAAAATTAATTAATTAGTATCGAGCAGTGGTGGTCGAGTGTTGACGGCCCCGACTTACAAGTTGTAGGTCGCAGGCTCAAACCCAGCCAGGCGCATTACTTTGTGTAATTTATTTTCATCACCACTGCTCTCAAAACGGTGAAGGAAAACATCGTGAAGAAACCGGCGTGTCCTAGAACCAAAAATTCGAAGACATGTGACATCCACCAATAGGCACTGGGCCCGCGTGGTGGATTACGGCCCATTCCTTCCCCTAGAGAGGAGGCCTGAGTCCCAGCAGTGGGGACATTATAAGGTTGATTATGCTAACGTAGTACCAACCGCTAACGAATTAAATCTGATAGATTTATGCCTGGAATTTGCTTTAGAATTTTCCTTTGGTCTAATTAATGCTATTGAGAAAATCCTGAAGAAACTTCATCCAGTTTGCCTATCATCAAACAGAGTAGCGAGTGCGAATTGTTGTTACATTAACGCGATTGAAACGTTTGGGAGAACCAAACGTTTCTTAGGTTAAGGGGATTGGAAAGGGGATGCAACTCGACATACATTTTCACTGTTTTTCATACATCCGCTCTTACTTGATTATGATGTTATTACACATTTTTCATTACATATTTTGGAAACACAGTATCTTGTGAATATTATCTAAGCTTTTAATGAACTTAATTTATAAATTTGTGTAAAACTAATCCAGTAAAGACCTCTGAAAATCTGCTATTTGAACTTGAAAGAAAGAAAAGAAAGAAAGAAAATCAATATTTATTTGAGATTCGCACAGGACAAATAACAATAAAATAAAAAGTAACTTTTTAATGTATAAATATTTAACTTAAAATAAAAGAAAACAATATTAAAAGATAAAAATAAAAGACCTGTGCGAGGCCAAAAAAGCTCCTATCTCAGAATATGCTGCGATTATATTAGTAAGAGTAGATTAAAAGTAAGCATAATAATAATACAAATAATAAAATAAATTTAATAATAGTATAACAATACAGCCTTTCAAGATTCTTCTTGCATTGATTTGAGGAAGATTTGAAGTAATGGCAAATGAGTTCGAACCCATGATCAGTGGTCACCATAAAGTTAAGCATGTAACTAACCTGTGTAATATTGTTCTCCTATCCATAAGTTAGTGAGTCCGCCATTTTTTATTGCTTCACGACCCAGAATTTGGAATGTTCGCATACGATCTGCAACAAAATGTTACGTCATTTCTCACGAATTTCTTGTATAATAAAATTGTTCGTTGAATCCGAAAAAACTTCACAGTAATAATTTTATGTAAACGTCAATAAAAAAACATAGGATGCGCACGCAGGATAGTCAAGTATCAATAAAATAAAGTTATAGGGAAGCCACTAGAGTTACCGTGGCCCTAGAACGCAAAGCCACCTTCAGCCAGAAAACCTTTAGTGGCCCCTTTCAGTAGGTGTTAGTCCGTAAAAATCCCTCTCGTTTCACCCTAGAGAGAGAAAAATTATTTGGTGATTTTCCACCACATAAAATAGGTGCAAACCATTTCTCACTCGGTTCATCATTCATTTTCAAGGTCTCTTAAAATACATATGTATAGAAAGATGTATAAACACTTAAAAAACGACTTAAAATGCACAATGCTAAGGTCAATACCTGTGTTGGTGGCATTAGATTTAAATAGAATAGAATATTTAGGGAATTGAAATTAACACCATGCGAGCCTGGTCTCTACAAATTATTTTACGTTTATTGTAAATTGGATAATACTTCGTAAAAAAATTAAGCACTGTGGTTCAACGAGCAATAAGTAGCTCGCCGTCGAGTAAAGATCAAGCCCGAGTCGACAACGCGTTGTGTTCCGGGCCAAAAAGATGTCAGCAACATGGACGGGGCCCAGTAAGACCAATGAATACGTGCTGGGAATAACGGAATGATCTGGGTTTGAGTCGGTAAAAGTCTGACACTCCCTCTCGCTCCACCCAGAGCGGGAGAAGTTATTTGAAGATAGAACTTATGACTAGCCAGCGATCTGACTTTTGAACTTTTTTCTAGAACCTCCGGACCACCATCACAAAACTACCATCACACAATCTAGCTTAATTCATATAAATATCTTACTTACTTTCACCACCCCCAATAAACAAATACGCATGCCCCAAAAAGGGGTAAGCTTTTATATCACATTTAATTTTACTAGCCACTTCTAGTATCTTTCGGTTCTGAAACCGTCTGACGACAAGCCAGAGAGCCACAACTGACGCAAATACTAGCCACAACATGGCTCGGTCTGCCCCCATAAACAACTGTGACGTTTATGAACTTACACTTACCTTATATAAAGTTAGTAATTAAGGAACTCGTTTTGCTAAAATACCTAAGTATGAACGCTGCATTTTTAGATTCTTTTATTATTTAAACGTGTTTTTTGAACTTGAGATTATCCAATTAAATGAGTCCAAATTTAAGTAGACAAGCATGTTATAAACTGGAAGATTAAATCCTTGACAAAAATGCTTGTCTAAATGCCGGTCCTGCTCCACAGCCACAGCAACTTTTGCCAACAATTTTTTTTTTTTAATGTATTTATAAATATTGCAAGAGATGTTATTGCTCTATTGTTGGAGTGGGGAGGGCTTCCATTCTTATTAGTTGCAGTAGAATATTTACTAGAAATGTATAGGTTCAGCATGTAAAGTACACCTCAACTAGGAAATTATGTTACAATCACAAGCTCTGAAATTTTCCTCAGATGCACTTTTTTTTTCGGTGGGAAAATCATCAAATGACATTGGCTCTTGGGTGGAACGTGAGATAGTGTCAGACTTACTGACTAAAAACCCACTCCTGTTCCTTCTTTGCCTTCGTTCCAGGGCCCCGGTTCCCTTTCGCATCACCCATGGCACCAGTAGGCTTCGACACTGTTGGGCCCCTACGGTTTTGCTGACATCTAATTGACGCGCGCGTGGAACGCTACGCGACGTCGACAACCTGGGCTCGGTCCGAACAGTTACCAGACGGTCGGACGGCGAGCTACCCACTGCTCGCCGTCCACAAGCCAGCGCCAACGGTGGCTGAAAATCGGGATTGGGATCCCGGTGGCTGGGGCGTGATGGCCGTTCTCTCGCGCGAGCAGCCGCCTTCTTTGCTAGCATTACTCAGGTGCACTTAGGTAGTTATTTTCAAAGAAATTAGCTATCGTAATTAATAATATGGGAATCGACGTACTACGCTACGTTGGTACCTAGTGCATCGGTATTGCACACGTGCGTTTAACATAATAAACGCACATCCTGAATGTGCGTTTATTATGTCACATGTTGTGTAGAGCGACTGCCTAGACTAGATATAAGACCCATTTCCAAAAACTGGGCAAGTGTGAGTTGGACTTACACACTGAGGGTTCCGTAAAAACGATATTATGTAAATAGTTCAATTCCAAATCGAGTTTTGAAGATTTTTCCGAATAGAAAAGTTTTGTTTTGTGACGTAAATACAAATTTTCAGTTTTTAGATTAATTCCTATACTTGTACTATAAGAACTTGCTTCATGCCAAATCTCAGGGCAGGCTCGTTGTCCTAGAAGGTCAACGGGAAGTACCCTATGAATTTCGATTTCCTTAGGGAGTATCAAATTTACGATGTTTGCGACATAAACGGGCGTATCTTTTTTTTTTAAGTTTAATTTTTTCACAGCTTCAAGGGACCGCATACCTAAGTATATGGTTTTATTTTCAACACGATTCCTCCTAGCGTTCTCGAGATAAAGGGTCTTGGCAGACAGACAGACAGACGGACAACAAAGTGATCCATTCAGCCGTTTTATTTTTTCATTAGTGTTTTTTTTTATTGATATAAACTAGTGCTTGACTGCGATCCCACGTGATGGTAAGCAGTGATGTAATCGTTGATAGTCAAGCGCACTAGTTTATTAAGAGCCTATTCACTCTAGCCTTGCGCTGCACCACGTGGTGCAACGCCGTACTTACGTCTAGTGGACCGATAATAGAATCAAATGGGCTTGGCGGAATAGAATAAACTTAATTGTCCAAAAAACTTAAAACCATGGGCACTGTATTGTACTGCGTTGGAGCGGTGGAGCACACGGTAGAGATGTGCCCCGCCTGGGCCGAGCACCGCCGTGTCCTCGTGGGGGAAATCGGCGGCAATGATCTCTTGCGCCGGGCCGTGGTACAGGCCATGGTCCGAAGCGAGGAGGAGTGGCAGGCGGTAGCTTCCTTCTGCGATGCAGTAATGCTAGTAAAGGAGGAGGCTGCACGTGCACGTGCGAGGGAAGGGCCGTCACGTCCCAGCCGCCGGGAACCCGATCCCGATTTCCGACCACCGTACCCGCGCGGGCTTGTGGACGGCAAGCAATGGGCAACTCGTCGTCCGACCATCTGGTAACCGTCCGGACCGAGCCCAAGTCGTCGACGGTGCGTACTGTTTCACGCGCGCCTCAAGGAGATGTCATCAAACCGTAGGGTCAGTAGGGTCGAACCCTACTGAGGCCAATTCAAGGTTCTGATTCTGAAAGGAATACTCGGCCCTGGTACGAAAGGCAACAAAGGAACAGGAGTGGGTTTTTAGTCAGTAAAAGTCTGACACTATCTCTCGCACCGCCCATGAGCGGGCTATGTCATATGATGATTTTCCCATCAAAAAAAAAAGTTTTGGTTCTAGTCAGTAAAAGTCTGACTCGCCCTCCCACTCCACTCAGACCGGGAGAGGTCAATGGATGATTTACCACCTTAAAAAAAGCCATGTGCCAAACATTGGGCACGCCACAATTATGGCGATAAGTCCCCTCTTTGAGGCGTGGTTGGAAAGACCTCACGGCGTCCTCACCTTCCGCATGACGCAGGTTCTCACCGAACACGGGAAGTTCGGGAAGTTCCTGCACCGAATTCGTGCGGAAGCGACGCCCGGGTGTCGCCACTGTGTGGACCGCCTGGACGACACGGTGGAGCACACGGTGGAGGTGTGTCCCGCTTGGGAAGAGCAACGCTGTGTCCTCGTGGGGGCGATCGGCGGCGGCGATCTCTCGCGCCGGGCCTTGGTACAGGCCATGGTCCGGAGCGAGGAGGAGTGGCAGGCGGTCGCCTCCTTCTGCGAAGCAGTAATGCTAGCAAAGGAGGCGGCCGATCGCGTGAGGCAACGGCAACGGTCCTTACGTCCCAACCGCCGCCGGGATTCCGATCCCGATTTCCGGCCACCGTAGGCGCAGGCTTGCGGACGGCGAGCAATGGGTGGCTCAACCGTCCGGTAACTGTCCGGACCGAGCCCAAGTCGTCGACGGCGCGTATTGTTCCACGCGCGCCTCAGGGTGACGTCAGCAAATGGTAGGGGCCCAGCAGGGTCGAAGCCTACTGGGGCCATGGGTAGTGTGAAAACGAAACCCGGGGCCCTGGGACGAAGGCAACGAAGGAACAGGAGTGGGTTTTTAGTCAGTAAAAGTCTGACACTATCTCTCGCTCCGCCCAAGCGCGGGATTTGTCATTAGATGATTTTCCAACCTTAAAAAAAAAAAAATGTGCCAAACATAATCACGACCATCAGCAATCGTAGGCCTTGTAGTAGGTAACTACTTAGGTAGTGATTTGGCGATTTCGACGCATGATAGTAGTTATCATGCGTCGAAATCGCCAACAAAGCAAAAAAATTAGAAATTTTAACAAGAAACTCTTTTTTGGGCGGTTAATTCAAAATTGTACCCAGGCTACCCTCAGGAGACCCCCGGGGCCTTGAAAAAATGGCAGAGCAGTAAAAGTCTGACACTATCTCACGCTACGCCCAAGAGCGGGGGTTGTCATTAGATGATTTTCCCACCCGAAAAAAAAAAACCCAAGCTACCCTACCTCCAGAGGTGTCGTAAAGCAACTTGGTTCCTACATCCTACAGCACTACACTTCAGTAATTATGCTATGAGTTCATTTGTTGCTTAATGAGGTCACTTTTAATTATTTTCCTGCAGCGACTTTTTCAACGACAATGTTTTTACCCCACTAGGTCAAAAGATCAAGTAACAGCTCCTTCATGTAAACTTAGTGTGTATTTAATTACTCAGAAATAACTCATATGTATTTATAATTGCAGTCTTGATTGGGGTCGTCTAACGAAACTATTAATTACTATGATAATAATTTATTCTTAGTACTTAATGTCCGTCATTTATAACTTGGCTCATCTACAATAAAACAGTAAAATTGTTGAAGTATCGTTGCCCTAGAATTTAATTTGTTTTTTATTTTTTCTTCCAAAGTATAGCAACACTACAGTGATTTTTTTTTAAATTATGATTCAGATATATATAAAAAAATACTACCTAAGTTTATATTGTATGAAAAGATTTTAATTCTGCCGTTGTAATTAAAAAGGCCACAACTTACATTTTTTTCTATTTTTTTTAAATAAGTACATATTCGGAATCATTGTTTTTTTCTGATTCCGAATATGTATTTAACTCACTTTTGTAAAAAAAATTTAGTTGTACCCATTTTAATTACTACTTATTAATTACACTACAGAATTAACTTCTGATTATAAATCTTTAAGTTTCTTAAAAAAAATATCTCCTGTAAAAGAACAACAAAGTTAATGAAATTATTAAATATCTACATACTTATATCACCGTAATATATATTTGCAAAATTATTTACTAAGTATTATCAAATCACACTTATAGCCAGTTTAAGTAGCGCTAAATAAATCCTCATAATTAGAAACTGACGTGACTAGATTTTTTACGATAGTAAATAATCATGGCGTTTTTTTTTGCTGGCTTGACTTCATGACTTTTGGCTAAACTGAACTCATGTTGCCACTAATATAAATCTTGGTGGTGAAAAACCTATTAAAAATGTTATCTCACTCTTACAAGCTAAAATGTGTCTCGTGTTTCTCTTTTCGTGGGTTTTACTAGATATTAAAAAAACAAAATGAAATTGCTTTTTTAACATTTATTTCATAATTTTTACAAATCCTGCTCAAATTTTTGGCCTCTGTAGTGAATGCAGGTCCGACATCTGTTTCGTATTTTGACAGTTGTTGTACGAAGTCGTTTTTCGTCCATTAATCAGAATCCAGTTCTTCTATTTTGCTCTTCTCCGAGTTCTTCAATTTTGCCCAATTTCTTGCGATTTGACAGTAGGACGTGACGTCACTACAGGACAATCCTATTCATATTTGGAACGCATTGTATGTGAATTTACATGTTTGTGAACGCATCTACGATGCAGGAGTGATTCCTAGTGTGAGGCAAGTTTAAAAAAAAGAACTAACCTTAAGCGCAACCATGTTAAAAAAAAGCGTCTGGTAATTTATTTTTGACTCTATTTTAAGACAGATAATGTTGATGTTTGTTTGGCAACCACTGAGATGTCACATGTACCTCTCAACAGTATGAGCTAAGGTAACCTACAAAGTTATCTTTGTAATGTGGTTGTTACACATTTGAAAGCACCCAAAGAGTACCTACTGGGGCCATGGGTTCGTTTCTGAAAGGAAAAAATGGGGTCCTGGAACGCAAGGCAAAGAATGAATATAGGAGTGGGTTTTAGTCAGTAAAAGTCTGATACGCCCTCCCGCTCCGCCCTAGAGCAGTTCTCTTTCATAGTTCAAATCTTAATGCTAACATATTTTAACTATATGCATACTTTTACTCTTGTTTTCTAAATTACCTTCCCTTTTTTATGCACCTACCATATTGTCTCTTCACCACCCGAGGTTGACTGGTAGAGAAAGCCTAAGACATTAAGTCCGCCTTTGTTCTTCGTGATGCATGAAGATTAAATAAATAAAATAAATAAACATGGATCTAACGAAAAAAAAGACAGCAATTCTAACAAGTAATAACTTGTAAATAAATAATTTATTATAAAATATTTTCTCCTCATATAAAATACAATTATAATAACTTAAAAATAGTAAATAAATGTTATGTAACAAAGTCTTTTGTCATCAAACATCGATACCCGTTTATATGTATATACATTACAATTTGCCTTGCTATTCTACACTCAATAACAGTACAGTACGTTCAAAATAAATGTTAGGCACTCTGAACCTTGGTGTTCCGAACTATACCGCATACTCGAAAACACAGAATACGCGTTCACCATTTTTTTTTTTTAAATATAAGCTAGTGCTTGACTGCGATCCGACCTGAAGGTAAGCAGTGATGCAATAGTTGATGATGAGGCGCACTAGTTTATTGAGAGCCTATTCACTCTAGCCTTGAAGATACTTAAATTATAATCGGACGGGAAGACCGAAGCAGACAATTTGTTCCAGTCCTTCGATGTATTAATTATTAATTAATATAATTAATAATTAATAAAAAACAATTACTGCGTAGCTATTTGTTCGTCAAAAGCGGTCAAGATATGTTGGCCGTACTGTATATTATAAAAAGGCATCCCAATAAAATTAAAACAACAATAACAATACAATAACCAGAATAATTTTGCTACAACTTATAGGTACTCCATTCACGACAAGAATAGAGATATAAACAAACTTTTTTCACTGTTCGTTCAACCGATTTTGATGTCTATTCCATAGGCATAAGAATAAAAAATGGTGACAATACAAACTTCTTAGTGCACCTGCCGTTTGTCATGCTACCAACACAATAGAATTCAAAATGGGTTGAACGGACAGTGGAAAAGATTTGTTTAAATGTATAATTTTATATCAAATCGAGTCTAAGGGCTATACTTCACCGGGACACCATGGTGGCGCAACCAGTTGCGCCGCCATGGTGTCCGTAAGCTACCAAGCTAGACACCATACAGACACCAGAGTCACTACACCGCACTCAGATAGTATCAAAATGGACCTTAAATGCACGCGTTCGAGCTGGTCGCGCCGCCAAATTGGTTGCGCATCCAAACGGACACCAGATGAGTAACTCTCTATAGAGCTGTATACATTTTGTTGGTAGCGGCGACTGGTGGCGCCACCATGGTGTCCCGGTGAAATACAGCCCTAAGGCACTACACATTGCACAAACGACTTAAAAAAAAAAATTTGCAAATATTTTTATCCGCACTGGACAAGTGTACTGGACTACGGCGAAGGAGGACTAAGCACCAACAGCGAAATCCCTTTATTCCGCAAGGGTCGCACATCCACGACCAAATACTCCATCTCGTCAGTCACCTACGGGGATTTAAGAGCTAAACGAGATGGAGTACCCAATCGCAAACACACGTCCTTAGCAAATAGGACATGAAAACACTCTTCAGACCAAGCGGTTAAAGGATTGAAAGGCTGATTGTTTTATATTGTATCCCACCGCTGGGCAAAAGCCGGGGAGGCTTTTGCCCAGCGGTGGTCTCCTTCCAAACCTCTCTTGGGCGATCCCTGGGCAAGATTGCCCCGCGAACATTATCGTCACCCCACCTTCGCCGTCGTGACATCACGTATAAGGTTGCTTATGTAAGAAATACATATTATTTCCTGCCACAGGAATAAAAGTCTCACTTATTGTATTTAAAACTACATTTTTATGCTCAATTACAAGGGCTTTTATGAAAAATAAAAAAAAAAAACATTTTAAAAGATTTAAAGAGTTTTTAACCTTTTTTAAATATAATACAGGCATGATAGTGATGAAAAATAATATCATTTCAATTCCAGAACGTTATTTACTATGCGTTCCAAATAAGAATAGGAATGCCAATAACGTCAATCTGTCAAATTCTGATTGAAAAGTACGGTTTGCAAAAAAAGGTTATTTGCTTATCAATGATTTTGTTTTTGTTTAGCTGAGCCTTAGTTAAAATCAAAATTAAAAAATACATAATAAATTTAATCATATTTAAAAAAAACATTAAAACGAATTGAATTCATTAATTATGACTAATTTGACTGAATACTTGTGGAGTGATACTGTTTCGTTAATTCTGTTTGTTACGTGGTTGTTTCCTGTTAAATTTGTTATTGTTGTTAATTGTTAGTTGTCATTTGTTTTTGTGGTTATTTGTTATTGTTGATATTTGTTTTTGTTTTTACCTCACTGACTTTGCTCAAAATGAGTAAACGAGGCACTGTTTTACATCGGAGGGCTCGTGAAATTGTCTGCAATGTAACCAGTACGTTGAGAGCGAGAAACAGCGCAATTTAAAATTGATACAACAAATGAAGGCAGCAAGCTTTCTCCCAGGACCAGATAGTATAGATTATGCGACTAGGGGACAAAGCAGTGTCTTTAAGTCGCGGGCGGCATGTTGAATTTCGAAAGAAACGAAGTTTTAATCCTGCACGACAGTGAGGGATGATTTACTCCCGAGCATTGCGACGGAATAAATCAGGGTTCAGTTAAAAAACCAGCATTAGACAACCACTACATAATTGTCTGGTTTTTACACTGAACTCAAATTCAAATTCAAAGCATTTATTTCAAATAAACCATTTACAGGCACTTTTGAAATGTCAAGAAGTCAGTCTGTCAGAAAAAAATGATGCTAATTGCACATTCCAAAGCGTAGATCTCTATGGAGAAGAATGTGCAAGAAACTCCATGGACACTCTTTTCAATCGTGTTTTGCAATTACAAATATCTCTGTTACTGAACTGGACCTATTTGTCGCAGCCATGAGACACAATATATGTGTACTCTTGAATCTTAAGTTTCTACACTGTGTGTGTAAGTGCGTGTAAATATTTTTCTTTCAACTTTCCAACAAATTAAAGACTTCTGACAAACCAACAGAACTCAAACTAAGCGTGACTCTTGCTTAGTGCAAATCTGTATTTACTGCTTCTATTAGCGTTTTCAAACTCCGACAATGTCGAACTCTATCAGGAAGAGCATCATCGTAACCGACAGTTTGTACTTTCTATAGAAAAGAGTTCTTTCCTAATTTATTTGTTATAACAATTTTTTTTAATATATTTTAGAAATATTTAAAAATGTAAATTATATGTGAATAAAAAATATGTAAATATGAATATAAGTACATAATAATTTAATATTTATTATAAAATATCATTATAAAAATTTTGAAACGTCATAATAAGCACTATTTACATATTATAATAAATACTTTTTAATTAGGAAAGCAAAAGCCGCTTCCTGAAAAGGCTTGGTGTTCTCAATTTAAAAAGTTTTGAAAAAAGTATATGAATGAAATACACACAGAATATGTCAGTTAGAACATCTGCTTGCTACATAAATGTTATAATTATTTCTCACAACCAATATTACATTATTTCCCTTGTGATAATTTACCCCACAATTCTATAAACTAGACTTAGCGGTACAAGGTTTGCCAGCGTCTGTGTACATTTTGTTCCAGAAAACGACTCTTTCCTTATCCAAGTTATTTGAGAGCTTCATATCCTGATTGAGTAGTAAGTATTCTTTGATTGCGGAGGTGTAGGGCCGCCATTCTATGCTTCCTTTAGTCGGTGTTGGATTACTGGAAACAAGTAGATAAGTGAAATTAATAAAAAAAAATGTTTTATGATATTGGTAATGCATGATAGCAGGAAGACCAGACTGAATGTTGGTCATGAAGATCAATCTCAGAGGAAACTAGTTATCGACGCCAGAGTGCACAAGTGTCACCTCTTTTCTCTCCTATAGTCTCATACGTTTAGGCGCAGAATGTCCAATTCGCAAAATATCCAATTCGCGGAATGTCCAGTTAGCAGAGTGTCCTGTTCGCAGAATGTCCAGTTCGCAGAATATCCAGTTCGCAGAACGTCCAAATTGCAGAATGTCCAGTATTCATCATAACGTTGTCACTACTAATTGTTGGAGGATTTAAGTACAAAATAAAAATAGTCAACAAGGCATGATGTGAAAAAATTGATGTATATAACTTGACTACTTAATGATATATTTATACTTAAATCCTCCAACAATTAGTGGTGACAACAGTATATTCAATGTACTCTGTGGTGACAACGTTATAATGAATACTGGACATTCTGCGAATTGGACATTTTGCAAACTGGACATGCTCCGAACTGGACATTATGTCAATTAGACATTTAGTGTCCACTGGACATTTTGCGAATTGGACATTCTGCGCCTAAACGGTCCCATAGAACAACAATCCGACAGCCGGGAGATAGATTAGACTGAGGACACCGCTCGCTTCCAAAACTCCGAGCTACTTTTCAGTACAGTTTTGCACTTGAGTCCATTGAGAAAAAAAAAGCTTATAAAAACGAGCTCAGATCATCACTTGTCGAGACAAAACTCCAAAGTCTTGAACATTGATGCTGAGTTTTCAGCCTGACAGCTTCCTATCGTTTAGGTACATCTCGGGGAGTATACATCGGAATGAGGATCAATCACATAACAAATTCGATTTTTACTAAGTACATCGTATGTGTAATAATTTACTGAGCATTTAATTTTTTAATTTATTAAAATCCGTCAAGAAATGATAGATTTATTAAAGTTTTTCTGTACGTTTACTTGGAAACGCGCGCTCTCGCTGGACTGTTTACGATGACGTCATCTGTCATTCGACGGTGGAGGCCGATCATGACAGATGACGTCACAGTGAGTCGCTTCATTCTCGGGCGCGCTTCTGAAACTAATTTTGCTGTATCTTCGTCATTTTTGGTCCGATTTAAATAATTTCTTCACAGTATTTACTATTATTGTATTATTACTTCACAGCATTTTTTTGAGACATAGTCTACACAAAAATCATGAATGATCCTCATTGCACAATTTAATTTTGCCAAGCCAAGTGACCACCAGGCGTATGGCGATGCGCCACCGGTACTTGTGGGTGGACGTTCTACACATATTTACAAAACATTTTGAGAACATTCATTATCGTTTAGCGATACCGCTAATGGAAAAGTAATTTCTCTAAGCCCCCAGGAATTACCTGTTGGAGGCCGTGTTTCTTCATAGCTACAACTCAGGGGGATTTTATGTCAAGAGTAAATAGGTTACTTCTAGCCAAGCGTGCTTCATCGCGTAACATCAGGTGAGACAGAGTTCTTGAAACGTGAGTCAAAAACAAAAAAAATAGTAGTAATAATATTTACACTTACCCAGTCTTGGCAAAATCAGCCCAAAATTTAGTAATTTGGTACACTATTTTTTTCAATTCATCATTATCTTCAAGATAATTCCGACTCATTTCACTGTGGAACAAATAGAATAGATCATCTGCATGACAAGCTCCTTTCACGTTGTCGAGACCACTTACGTTTTTCACAATATTCAAATCTGTGGCATAGTCAAAGTTATATAAGAATACTGGAGCCATGCTTTGGAAGAACTGCAAAAATCTATGTGTTTGGTACATAAAGTTAATATCCGTCTGCAAATTTGTAATAGCTTGATTATCATCCTTCGTTGCGTCTTTTCCGCCAAAGTAAAACTGCTTAATCCGTTGACCAAACTCTTCTAGCTTTTCCTTAGACACCGTTGTCGCTACATCTCTGGGTACCAGATATGATGGATCTTTATTCAAGATTCCCAGCTTTTTAATATGATCATTGACAATCACTATACCCTCTGCGGAATTGTAACCGATTAAAAGCGGAACTTTGCTGACCTTTCCTGCTAGAACTAAATCTACAGGGTCCTCAGTCAAGAACTGTTCTTGTCCTTCGAATTTATTTTCTATCGTTGGCGTATAATAGATGGGTAAACCTCGTAATCTCTCGTCTTGTGTTCTCGTTTTCATTCCGAGCCTGGCTAAGTCAAGAGCTGGGACTGATCTTAGATATTGTAATAGTTCATTGACATTCTTTGTATCTTTTCCTAGCACTTTGCCAGATCTAAATGCTCGTTCAACGGGTTTATGTGCTATCGCCCAGTAGGACAAGCACACTCCACTTTGTACTATCGCCTTGTTGAATAATCCTTGTGACATAGGTGATACCATGTGGTAGGTCACACACGCTGCACCAGCGCTTTCTCCAAAAATAGTTATATTGTCTGGATCTCCTCCAAATTGGCTAATATTCTCCTTGACCCATCGCATCGCAAGGACCTGGTCTTTCATGCCAGCATTTCCTGGGACTTCAGGGGTGTCTAGACAAAGGAAGCCTAGTGCTTCAAGTCTGTAGTTCATAGTCACTATGATGACATCGTGTTGGAACAAATACTCCGGGCCATATGGTTCAGCGTTACCGGATCCTGACATGAATGCTCCTCCATGAATATAGACCATCACAGGGATCTTGGAGCTAGGTTGTAGCGACTTTGTGTAGACGTTCAAGCTAAGACAGTCCTCACTTCCCTCTACGAAATCTATGATACTCATGTCAAACTGTGGGCACACAGGCCCATGCTCGGTGGCGTCGCGTATGCCTTCCCATGGCTTTACTGGTAACGGCGCCTAGAAGAGAGATAAGTTTATCGTTAACTTTCATATACAAAATGTTATTTTTTTAAATATTTTATTTTATACCGAGACAAGCCGTGCGCACGATGGGATTTCTTATCTATCTCATGTTGGACCCAGAGACTTAGGCTATAAGCATAACAAAATCGCAGCAGTAAATCACCTCTTTGAGCAGTGGCTAGAAAGGTGCTACGGCGTTCTCACCTTCCACTTGATACTGGTCCTCACCGAACATGGGCAGTTCTGGAGGTTCCTATTTCGGATTCGGGCACAAGAAACACCCGGATGACACCATTGTACGAATCAAACGAAGGACACGGTGGAGGTCTGCTTCGCTTACGCGTTACACCCCCGTGACGTGGAGGTGATCGGCAGCCACCGTAGGCGCGGGCTGCCAAACGACGAATCCCTGTTCAGCCGTACGGCAAGGACCGAGCCCTAGTCAACGGCGCTTAGTGTTTTACGAGCACCTTCCAGCCAGTAGGGTCGATGTCCGCTAGGACTAAAAAAACTGACTAAAAATTCCCTGTGGCGGCTCTCCGGTAATTCTTACAAACGTTCCCTACGTTTGTAAGAATTACCGGAGAGCCGCCACAGGGAATTTCTCAAAAGGGTAAACCCCTAGAACGCAAAGAGTAACAGAAGAACACAGGTGTGGTTTTAGTAAAAGTCTGACACGCTCTGTTCCGTGGAGCAAAGAGTGGGAAAGTAATTTAATGATTTACCACTTCAAAAAAAAGGGACTTGGGCTTTGTTTTATCTAATATCTATCAAAGAATGACTAGGAATTTTAAGAAGAGAATGTTGCTCACGAGAGAGATTGTCTTGTTATATTATTGATTGCAAGCACTACTGCTGTCCATGCGATCTGGTTTCCGATTCGACCGGGTCAGACAATGTTAATGTAGATATTTCCATCAGAAATCTCAGTATAGTAAATAGGCTCCTCCCTATGACATGGGACTTCAATATAAGTGGGTGTACATCAGTCCTCACAAAATCAAAGACACTGGTGGGCAAAAGCATGCAAACCGTATACTAGGTGCGCTGCAAAACTACTGAAACTTTTGCGACCTCCCCAGCGCCAGGAACGGTATGTCAGTGTAGCATACTACGTGACGCCACTAAGGAGGACGGCGCGCAGCACCCATTCGTTATCAATACCTCAAAAGCAGCCCCAGAACCGATCCCTGTTGGACAACACACGACATCTCTCGCCTGTTCCATTATCCCCGGTGATCGGAGTAGATGACGGCTGTTTGTTAAATTGGTCTCAACCGTACGTCAGAGGTAGGTCGGCGTCCGGTGATACCGAAGTGCCTCTCTAATGCAATTCCAGGGCAGAGCAATAAAGGCATTGGTGATGTCAAGGGAGACCATCAAGACGACCCTACCCCGGGACACCGCATCTCCCGTCGTGAGGTCTCGTACGTGTATAATGGTGTCCACTGTGTAGTGGTACATACTTGATTTAGATACAATTCTGCCTTGCCCTCCCAGGAAAACCGTCGTGATGTTAGTTAGATTCAGAGATTTTTATGAAATATGGGGATAACCAGAACGCTGCATTATTTTTTAAAATATCGCAGCAGATATGAGCCTTAGTAGCCTCGCACAGTTTATTTTTTTCTCTTTTTAATGTTGTTATTTACTAGATTAGTTTAGTGAGAGTCTCAAATAAATGTTTTTTTTTTTCTTTCTAGATAAGGAACAGAGGTGTTTACCTACTACGCCCAGCGGGTGGTGATTTCAAGCACCTATGAACAATTTTATCAGCATTCAATCTTCATTTAAATAGTTTTTAGATATAAAAAACTCACCTTACCTTAAACCTCAACTCTCCAACTGGCGGCTGTCCATAGCGAATACCTTTGAAGCTGTAGTAAGGACTTCCGTCTAAACATTTTTTGACCGCTCCCTTCAATTTACCTTGTTTTACTGTCACCACTGGATTTTCCTGGAAACAACAGAATATTATGGTTAGATTAGGTAAGCTTAAATTTAAGGTAACTGTTCTACCTCAGCATATAACAGTAAAACACCTAGGAGAACACAAAAAAATAAAACCTTCGTAGGCCTTCAACGGCATTAATGTAAAACGTCAGAAGCTAGTGCACGGTTCCTAGGTCACGTCACCAAAAAAAAATGGGAAAAATCTTCGTAACTCCATTCGGTAATTTAACTGTTTTCATAGGTAAGTTTGTACGGAACCAGTCAAAGTCAAAGTCTCTCACAAATTGGCATGGCTCACTTCAGATAAAAAATATCAACTAGAAGCAGAATAAAAAAAGGAAAAAAAAAGGTTAAAAAATACTAATGAGAGAGTACATCTATACATCTTGCAAGCATTGGTTAACAGATTACTAGATGTAACAGATTACTAGCTGTATAGATAGCTAGAAATTAAAATAAAATAGATCTTATTTTGAACCACCAATAACCAAGGAGGTTTTCAATTACCCTTGAGTTTACATTTCAATGATGTTCACACTTATTATTATCATTGGCCCAACCAATATGATTACATCTCTTTTTTATTTTAAACAAAAAAAAAAAAACAAGCAAGGGAGTGCCATGTGTGATTTCTATTGATTTTAGTTTGCTGATTCCAAATTTAACAAATTAACTATGTTAGTGTTCTTGGGATATTACTATTTAATAAACTGGTATTAAACAAAAAGATTTTTATTTTTTTTAAGAAATTAAATTGAGCTATACATGGGTTTACTTAAAATTTAAATGTATATTATTTTGTTTCAGCCGGTCTGTCTCACTACAAGGTCAAGTCTGTATTTCATATTTTCCATTTCTGTGGTTTAATCAAATCTGTAGCTTATCTCTATTAGACCACTTCATATTCCGACAGTCTATGTTGCTGGTTGATTTTGCTTAAGTAGGTGTTTGAGAGCCAACAAATGCTTTTCCATGCGTGGGAATTGCATGTAAAATTCATATGCTAGTGAAATCACATCTATATAGTTAGATTCACTGTGAACAAATATCTCCACATAAGTTTTTTTTGCTTTTATTTTGATGATGTCTAGTATTATTGACTTTGGCTTCAACTGTAATCTATGAAGATAGACAGAGTAGTGTTATCAAAGTTGGTGCCATTAATATCTTATCTGTTGGAACTGTAGAAACTGTTGGACTTTGAACATAGCTACACATGACTTGCCAATTTCATTCTCAAATTAACGAGTCCATAGTACAAAGTTATTCTATTTGCAAAATAATGTCATGATGTAATTTCAAAATAATGTATTACCACATTGTACAATCAATAAATAATCTCTCCTGCTCTGGGCGGAGCAAGAGGAAGTTCTTTATGTTAAAGGGCTGCGGAAACTTTTTTGAACTATGCTGCTACCTAAGATAATATCTACACTAATATTATAAAGAGGTAAAGTTTGTTTTTTTGTTTGGAGGAGGTAAACTCTGAAAGTACTGGTCTGATTGTTAAAATTTTTTCACCAATTGAAAGTTGCTTTATTCCTGAGTGACAGAAGCTACATTTTATGTACATGGGTGAAGCTGCGGGCAAAAGCTAGTACCTAATACAATGATTGAGTAGCCTAATGGTTTATACAGTAGAGCAATTATCATTAAAACTGCAAAAGAAAAATGCAGTCGTGGCTCATTGGTAAGAGCCCCTCCTACTTGTGTGTTATAGCTTCATAAGTTCATGAACTGAAACCCATTTAAATACTAAAGGTACAAAGTACAGAAACACAAGTATGGATAAATAGCTTTTGTGATTTAAAATATCTGTGTAACACCGCATGCAGTATTTGCTGACATAAAATGAAATGAAAAGAGGCTACCATTAAAATCAATCTGCACTGCCTTTTTTCCTACTGTGTAAGAAAGAAGAAAGAAAGAAAAAAATGTTGATTTGTACCAGACATACAGTAGAATTAAAATTCAGTTGAATTAGGATACATTACAATTAAAATACAGTAGCATTAAGTATGAAAAAATAACTTTAAAAACTATGCAAGGCCAAAAAGGCACCCAACTCAGCATATATGCTGCGATATTTAAAATGATAAATAATGCAGTGCCGGTATTCTGTTAAGTCCTGCTGTGATGCCACAGGCACACTCGTGAAGGTTAAATAGAACTATTTAGGTAGGTATTGAATGTGTAGTGGTCCCGTTCCAGTCTAATCAGATGTAGCTGAATGCCAGTTTTACCTAGAGAGTATCTGCCCTCCAGAAACCAGTAACTAACATTGTGGGCACCCAAGGCTTGTGAGCCATAAATCATAACCTAGCTATGAAGTAGTTAGATACAAAAACGTTTTTAGTAACGTTTATTAAATCAATAGATTGGTAGCTAACTAATTAATTCTTTAACAATTAAAAAAAAAGAACTAAAACTTACCAGATCCATGATTTTCACTTAAGATTATTTTAAACAATTACTTATAGCAGTTTTGTTTTGTTAACACAAAAATAAGCAGCTCTACTCTAAGTAATTAAGTTCATCACAATGTTCACACAATTTTTGTTTGTTTAGTTTTTATGCTCCGTCAGTGGTCAAGGTACAATTCCTCACTGTAATAACAGAATAAGGTGGAACAGCTGTCATTTATTTAAATATGTGTTAATAAGTCACTGTAAATATCTTAATGAAACTGATAATTCCAATAAACTGATTATTAAAATCATCAATTAAGTAATGAGACGCAAATGAACTGTCAAAGTTGGGAAAATAGAACCAATTGTAATTATTTGTAATCGGTCAAAATACGTGCAACACTACCTAATCTTATCAGATTTTATGAAAGCACATGCACTGACATGCAGTCACTTTTTATCATTTTATGATGATAACACTTACCTTTGAACTGTCAATGGACGAGAACCATCTCATAGTCTGTTTCGTGCGAAACACTATTTTTTCTACTGATTTTATAATAAACATGGTTTCACTTTAAAAGTTTTAAATGCTCTGAAACATCCGGGCTATCTTCAACTCGGTATCATAAGAAATTTGCAATATTTGTTTGTTGACTACGTTTTATATGTTTATTGGGAGGTTATAAATAAATAGTCCAAAGGTAAACGTCACTTAACGTCAATGCGAAGAAAGAGATACGTATATGATTTTATACACGTGCGAAAAGGACACAGTATTATATTATCATCCCGTGACTATAGATAGAAATGGTGGGTACAAAGGTTTATTCTTACTTGACTCGCTGTGGTCTCGGTTGTATTTGAAATTAGGTACAATACAGTACGTAGCTAATTGATAAGTCGTAATTAAAGTCAGGGTATCACTAATCAACGACGTAATTATTTTAATGTACCTAATCCTACACACCATACTCACACCTACACACCACACTCACACAGCCACAACTTAGTTTTAACTTTCAGTATATTACAAAGTACTCTGTAGTTATATAAAACAGAACAACGACCCATCACTAAATTGCTGTTTTTCTTAAAATTATAAGCTATCCCAAAATTGTGTTATTGCGTACTTAATTACATATTAACATAAATACCATAGTAATTATATTTATTTAAGGGTTTATAATTAATAATGTATTACTATTCTTAGGTCTACTTTCCAGAATGTTAAACTATTGAATGGTGTAAGTAATACAGCATGTTTTTTTTTCTTGGGATTTAAATTTTTCCAAAAATCCCATGACGCAGATTAAGTTTTCATCCAAAACAATCTCAAGACCCTTCTGAATATTATTCGCTATTATTTATAGTTTTAGATTTAACCATTCACACCCACTTGAAAAATTCAACCTGTTCATAATAAGAAAAAACTGCAAAGAGCGAAAAGAGCAAAATAATAAAAGCTATTCTCCACCAATAGTTTTCAAACTCTGACAATGTCGAAAATTTTGATAAAATAATGTGAAATAAGTCACAAAGGACATGTCAGTACATCTGCTTGCTACATGACAATAATTTTCTTACAACCAATAATATATTATTTCCCTTTTATGTAATAATTTACCCCACAGGAATATGCATGGAAAAAAAGATTGTTAACTAACCAGTTAATTAATAAATACACAAAAATATAAAAAGAGTACATCGTCTTTTTCCACGTTTATTCGCTAGATAGTCCTACTTCCGCTACGTAAATCGACCTCAGCGCCACCCGTGGCCGCACCTGGAACTAACTAACAGCGCAGAGCAAGCCACCATTCCTTTATCATTGTTCGGCTCATAATGATAATAATTGATATACACCAGGAAGAAATTATTTGGACTTCGGACGTCTTAGGAAACATAATACAAATTTTATTTTAAGGTAAAATTTTTATATTGTGTTCCGTTTGACGTCCGAAGTCCATTATGAGAGATCTGTTTGTTATCTCCTGGTGGCTTGCTTAGTAAAACGCAACAATGTGAACAATATTCCTATAATTGTATAAGAAAGAATATAGGACACAAAAGAAATCAGCATTGCTTAGTTGTCTATAGTAAAACTGATTTCGTTCTATGAATGAAATCGGCGTTTAACAAGACTGCATTGATATTTCGTAAAAGTTTGTTACTGCACAAGTTAAAAAATAGACTTTAGTTTGAATATGTATATTAACGGGCTACGTAATAGTTACGTGATGAAATTGCTGACCCACATTGGTAAGTACCGGAAACAGTGTATATTCCGGAAATAGTGTTTCATCTACTAGTAGTAGTAGTAGTAGTTGTTTGACGAGACTCGGTTGTAGGTAAAAAATATTTTTTCAGGGAATCTTGATATTTTGTTAACCATCTATTAATGTTCTTTACAAAAATATAGCATAGCGTCTGTCTGGAAAAATAATAACGTGTAATTAAATATTTAAAGCCAAATTCCGGATGCAAGGCTGTTGGAACTTAATTGTCCACGAAATAATTTTGAGTTACAATCAAAGAGATTCGAAGTATGAAGTCTGACTCAATGCTAGCAATAATTTAGTAGCAGTACGCCACGTAGCACGTATGCACGTAGATTTGCAAATTTTCAAAGAAATTTTTTGTAGAGTTAATCAGAAACCGATGCTGTAGCTTGTTTGTCAGTGAGAACAGCACACTAAGCTAAAATAATCATTTAATAAATACTGGACTATATATATATATCAGACGGAGTGGTGGTGGTCCCAGCCCCCATCTGCAGTTTTATTTGGCTGTATAAGTGTTGAAACTTTCTCTTACACCAACCAAAACTTCCTAAACCTCACTTTACCAGTTTCCTGCTAGGGAGTCGTAACCAAATTGGTCAGGTTTCCAGGTGTAGGCCATGAACTTCACCCAGATGCGCGGTGGTGACGTAACACAAGTGGCAAAAGAGTTAGTGCAGTGTAGTCACGTCGCTCGGCAGATCTCTTTCTGTATTGTATAGTCCCAATACATGGGGACAGATATCAGACGGCCCGTCGGTGTTACTTACAGTTTTGTCCTCAAGATTTCTTTCTCGCCAATGTAGTAGTCCGCGTAACTCGTCTGCAAACTATGTCGAATGACTTGAACCTCTCCCAAGACGATTACTGTAGCTACGCACGGCAAGCAACCTTCCCCGGAGGGTGATGAAGGTCGCAAAGTTGAGATAACCTCAGAAGCTAGGTCTGCTTGAGGGATCAACTGCCGGCTGCTAAGCGAACCGCTGTAGCTACGTACGGCAAGCAACCTTCCCCGAAGGGTGATGAAGGTCGCAAGTTGAGATACCCTAAGAGGCTTGGCCTGCTTGAGGGATCAACTGCCGGCTGCTAAGCGAATCTACAAACACGGTCTTCCTTCTTCTTGATGTTGGATTGCGTGTTCTAAATTTTCTGAAAACCTACACAAGACATGTATGACAATGCAACTTTCCTGAAGGGTGATGAAGGTCACAAAGTTGACATAGGTACCTTAAAAAGTGTTGTGTTGCACCTGTTTGTGAAACTGCCAACTGCTTCGCGAATGAATAGGCTCTGATGGATAATGAGGTAAACCCTTTACAGTTAGTTCGAGTGTCACAATCTTCAGGAATTACATACAAGGTTCGATAATGCAAACTTTCCCAGGCGGTGATGAACGTCACAGAGTTGATGTACACCAAGAGGCGTTTGCTGAACAAGTCCATAGGCAATGAAGGATAATGCAAAACCATAGTCTGGTAGCCAACACTCGGAAATGGACCACGTGTCTTATAGAAATTTCCAGAAGCTTAATGCATGATACGGCAAGCAACCTTCCCCGGTGGGTGATGAAGGTCGCAAAGTTGAGATACCTTAAGTGGCTTGGCCTGCTTGAAGGATCAACTGCCAGCTGCTAAGCAAGTGAATTGGCACTGACAGATCATGCAAAGCTAAGTCTGGAGACAAACTCTTGGAGATAAATCACGTCAATTTCCAGAAACTAAATGCAAGCTATGACAATGCAACCTTCCCCAAGGGGTGATGAAGGTCGCAAAGTTGAGATACCTTAAGAGGCTTGGCCTGCTTGAAGGATCAACTGCCAGCTGCTAAGCAAGTGAATTGGCACTGACAGATCATGCAAAGCTAAGTCTGGAGACAAACTCTTGGAGATAAATAACGTCAATTTCCAGAAACTAAATGCAAGCTATGACAATGCAACCTTCCCCAAGGGGTGATGAAGGTCTCAAAGTAAAGTTACCCTAGAGGCGTTGTGCCTGCTCGAGGGTCTGACTGCCAGCTTCTAAGAAAGTCAATAGGTATTGACAGATAATATGAAGTTTTGCTGGAGGCAAATTCTTGTAGCTGATAACGTCAATTTCCAGGAACTAAATGGAAGCTACGACAATGCAACCTTCCCCAGGGGGTGATGAAGGTCACAAAGTAAATATACCTTTTGAGGCGTTACGCCTGCTTGAGGGTCCGACTGCCAGCTACTAAGAAAGTCAATAGGTATTGACAGATAATATAAAGTTTTGTCTGAAGGCAAAATCTTGGAGCTGGATAACGTCAATTTCCAGGAACTAAATGCAAGCTACGACAATGCAACCTTCCCCAGGGGGTGATGAAGGTCACAAAGTAAATATACTCTTTGAGGCGTTGCGCCTGTTTGAGGGTGCAACTGTCAGCTACGAAAGTCAAAATGTCAATACAGATAATTCAAAGTTTTGTTTGGAGGCAAACTCCTGCGAGCTACGGCATTGCAACCTTCCCCAAAGGATGATGAAGGTCATAAAGTAGAGATACCCTTTAATGCTTTGCGCCCGTTTGAGAATCCATCTGCCCGCTGCTAAGAAAGTCACTAAAGATTTTTAAAAACTTTGGATTCTTATATATGGCAACCAGACTTGTAGAGCTACATCAGGCCCGTGCCACGCGACGCCAGCCGAGGCGACGCTACGTACCACTCAGGCGTCGCCCACGTATGCTTCGGTCCAATGTAATTCCCGGTTTATGGTGATAACTACATGAGATTTAATTAAATTATTCGTCTTAAAATAGGACCAGGCAATGACCAGTTAGCCCAAGTACAGAGGTATTTAATATTACGCAGCTCAAGCACTACGTTACACGTCGGCAGTCCAGTTTAGAACTGACGAAAACTCTTCCAGCGCCATGGCATGACCAAATTCTAGACATGTAATTTGTAGCAGTTGACTTTCTTAAATTATGCGAAGAAGAGACAGTGCTCTTTGTGAAATTCGCATCTCATGATAGGCTAGGATCAAGCTCCACCTCTCAGCACGTTTGTAAAAATGAGGCGTAGCTTTTTCACTGGTTTTTGTTAAAAATTAAAAGTGGTGATAGTGGATAAAGCCACAGGCATGGAAATCAATTTGACATTAATTTTAGTTTGCCCGAATAAGGCTCCCTGAGCTTACTTCTGGTAAT
This sequence comes from Mythimna pallens, assembly GCA_961205895.1. Classification (NCBI taxonomy): domain Eukaryota; kingdom Metazoa; phylum Arthropoda; class Insecta; order Lepidoptera; family Noctuidae; genus Mythimna; species Mythimna pallens. The sequence continues at coordinate 25,497,735 of OY540827.1, read as the reverse complement.
TGTACATTTTCGGCTCCCCCCTTTCTTTTGATCATCAAAAGTTGCGAGATTAGATGATCCTTTCTGGGCTATTTTTATTGCAAAAAGAAGAGTGTTTTTATGTAGTCGAGAGGTACTACAACTTCTTTATTTTAAAAGTTTAAAGATCGAATAAAATATCGTTTTAAAAATTTTGGCAGGTACTCCGAAAAAAAAAAGAACTTGGTTCAAATAAATTGTCCAAATATTCAATATCCTCATCCAATTCCTGCATTGTATATATCCAAAAGGCAAGATTCTAACCCAAAGAGTCAACTGTTTTCATCGAGGCTATATGATGATGATATATGAACCTCGAAAAATACGAATTGCTCGGCAATAACATTTGCAGGCGCCATACCCGAACAAGGAACATTCGGTCAAAATAAAGTAGTAAAATGACTTACCAGATATTGTACTTCAAACCTATTTTGTGATCGGGTCCGGCGCCGTTTAACGGAGGCTTCATCATCTTCATTCGAACTTGAATTCAAATCTGATGAACTTGACTCAATAGACGCATTCACGCGTACATTAACACTTCTACATAACTGAGCCGAGTAGTAATTAATGATTACTGACTACTCAAACGCCCACGAAGTTGTTAACGGTCGTCCATTTTAAAAACGAACGAAATAATTTTACGTAGCGGAAAAATAAAAACGGTAACTTTCTACTTTATTCTCGAAAGTTAAAACATTTTAACAAAATGGAGGTTTGTTTGTTTTCTAAATTCAAAATCTAGCGACATGCGCGCGGTATGAAAAACGACGCAACAATGATAAAGGAATGGTGGCTTGCTCTGCGCTGTTAGTTAGTTCCAGGTGCGGCCACGGGTGGCGCTGAGGTCGATTTACGTAGCGGAAGTAGGACTATCTAGCGAATAAACGTGGAAAAAGACGATGTACTCTCATAATGGACTTCGGACGTCAAACGGAACACATAATAGAATACTAATTGTGAAAATAATATCAAAATTGTTAGGAAAGCAAACGAGATATAACAATTTAAAACAAATATTATCTATCTCTCTCGCCAAGACGCTTTGCCATGTCGGACTTCTTTTTCGTAGCTATAAGTACACAGATACTGGCATGAATCTTGAGCGCTCGGCGAAAGAGTGGGGATCGCTTTGCGCATCATACACATCGGCGAACGAATCACTGTACAAGGATGCACTCGCCGGCTGCCCCTACGTCTCACTTCATACCACTAAAGAGACCCGATATTTCACTTCTGCCAGTGGAAGTCAGCGCTCAAGATCCAAGCAGCCGGCAGTGGCGGCCTTAGGGGGTGGCGAACAGGGCAATCGCCCGGGGCCTCGGTCTTACAGGGGCTTCGCGCAACAACAACAAGCAAATTTTAAAAAATATACTTTTTTTTATTTTTTTTTTAACTTTTGATTTTGATTCTTAATTACTTATTAAGGTTATAATATAACGGTAAATTAAAGTAAAGTTAGAGATTGAGACACAGACATTTTTTCACGAAGGACAAAGGGCAAAAACCTGCCGCCCGGAGCCTCGCAATGGGTAAGGCCACCTCTGCATGCCGGTCTTCTCATAACGGATCTGTAACTTTGCTGTTGATGAAGTTTGTTTTTTCATATTTGTTTGCCAGAGCTAAACAAATACCTATTTAATTTAGCAAATAAACAAATTGCATGCATATTCCATATTCTATAAACTAGGCTTAACGATACAAGTTTTGCCAGCGTCTGCATAGATTTTGTCCCAAAATTCCACTCTTTCTTTGTTCAAGTTATTTGAGAGCTTCATATCCTGATTGAGTAGTAAGTATTCTTTAGTTGCGGAGGTGTAGGGCCGCCATTCTATGCTTCCTTTAGTCGGTGTTGGATTACTAAAAACAAGCAAACAGGCGAAATTTAAAAAATTGCTTTGTGATAATGGTAATGTACCTATATGTCAAAGCCGTTTCGTATAACACGCGGTATAAATTAAAAAGGTCGCCGTAATGTAATGAGGTTATCTCACATTTAGCCGGATTATGCTGGTGATACGTTATATAAAGCGGCGTCGAACGTTTAGCTGTATTGTCAGTAGCGTGACTATAAAATTATAAAGAACCGATAAAAAAAAAAGCTTGGTTATCAATTAGTCAAGGCGTTTATTTCAAACTAGCTTCTACCAGCGGTTTCGCCCGCATGAAAATTGATTTCTCCATACAAACTTTGAACCCCCGTTTCATGCCGTTAGGTAGTGAATTTTGGAGAACCCTCACTTAGTGCTCGCCTACGTCATAAAAGGAAGCTTTGTGCAAAATTGCACGCTCCTAGTCCCCGTAGTTTCGGCTGTGCGTTGATATGTCAGTCAGTCAGTTTCTCCTTTTATATAAATAGATAAACCATTCACAAGCACTTTTGAATTGTCAAGTAGTCAGTCAGTCAGAAAAATTACGCCAATTGCACATTTCATTAGTCATATTCAACAACTAAGTCTTAATAAATTCAAATTATTTGTAAAGCGAAAACTTTGCCAAAAGGCTTTTTACACTATAAAGGACTATGTTGACGACCAAAAGGCTTGGGATTGACCTGCTTCGGTACGCACTACAATAGGTACTGTTGTCTTATTATATATTTTTTTTCTTTTGTTTTTATTTTCAATTGTGCTTTTTATTAATATTGTTTATTACAATTTGATACTGTAGATTATTTTTATTTTGCAATTTGACTTTATTTTTTTTTTGACATCTTTCATTTTTGTGAACGTGAGGACTATGTTGATTGCTTTTTTTTTTTCTTTTCAGTAATTTTAACGTATGTCTGGCAATTTGGTCCACTCTTTGTATGGTTCTTTCTTCAAAAGACCATTTCAGGCAAATCTGCATGGTTCTCATGTGATTTGACCATTACATATTTACTGTATGGAACGAAAAACGAAATTAAAAGAACGAAAAAAAAAATTGACGTGTAAAAGTGTTTTTTTAAACCTATTTTCAAAATAAATATCATTTATCAAAGCGTATCTCTATAATTAAAAAAAAATGTGTAAGGTACGTCGACAATTAAGGACGACAGGGGCCTCTTACTTCTGTCTTCGGGGTTTAATCTAACATGAAGAGAATACCGGTGGCTTCGTTCGCTCGCTTACTCTAGCCCCCTTAACTAACCTAAACTGTCCGTGTCGGGATACCATAAAATTCCGAGCCCGCTTCCTTCGTTCTTGAACTGTTTATACCAACTAAAATGTAGTGTTTAGACTTATAAAGCGCTAGATCTCCTATTTTAGGTACAAATATATTATAGCTGTCCGTGACAAAGGTACGTTTTTGAAAGAAAGAGAGAAAAAGAATATATGAGACATGAGCCAAGGAGATCATCAGTAATAAAGCACTCAACGAGACAAGTCTCCAAAGTCTTCAGCATCGACACCGAGTTGCAACCTGTTGGTTTCCTGTAGTTTACGTTTAGGGGAGTGTGCATCTGAAATGCACAATTTAATTTCGCCAAGCACGTTCCATCATCGTACCACCAGGCTTATCTTTGGCATTTCGCCATCGGTACATGGTGGACATTTCCTTCCAGATACACAGCGTACAGATAATGAGGGGAATTACCTGTTGGAGGCCGTGTTTCCTCATAGCTACAACTCAGGGGGACTTTATGTCAAGAGTGAATAGGTTACTTCTAGCAAAGCGTGCTTCATCGCGTAACATCAGGTGAGACAGAGTTCAATCGTGAGTCAAAAACAAAAAAAATAGTAGTAATAATGTTTCACTTACCCAGTCTTGGCAAAATCTGCCCAAAATTTAGTAATTTGGTACACAATTTTTTTCAATTTATCATTGTTTTCAAGATAATCCAGACTCATTTCACTGTGGAACAAATATAATAGATCATCTGCATGACAAGCTCCTTTCACGTTGTCGAGAGCAATCATGTTTTTCGCAACATTCAAGTCTGTCTCATAGTCAAAGTTATACAAGAATACTGGAGCCATGCTTTGGAAGAAATTCAAAAATCTATGTGTTTGGTACATAAAGTTTATATCTGTCTGCACATCTGTAATAGCTTGAGTATCATCCTTTGTTGCGTCTTTTCCGCCAAAGTAAAACTGCTTTATCCGTTGACCAAACTCTTCTAGCTTTTCCTTAGACACCGTTGTCGCTAGATCTCTGGGAACCAGATATGATGGGACTTTATTAAAGATTTCCAGCTTTTTGATATGATCATTGACAATCACTATACCCTCTGCGGAATTGTAACCGATTAAAAGCGGAACTTTGCTGACCTTTCTTGCTAGAACTAAATCTACAGGGTCTTCAGTCAAGAACTGTTCTTGTCCTTCGAATTTCTTTTCTATCGTTGCCGTATAATAGACGGGTAAACCTCGTAATCTCTCGTCTTGTGTTCTCGTTTTCATTCCGAGCCTGGCTAAGTCAAAAGCTGGGACTGATCTTAGATATTGTAATAGTTTATTGACATCCTTTGTATCTTTTCCTAGCACTTTGCCAGATCTAAATGCTCGTTCAACGGGTTTATGTGCTATCGCCCAGTAGGACAAGCACACTCCACTTTGTACTATCGCCTTGTTGAATAATCCTTGTGACATAGGTGATACCATGTGGTAGGTCACACACGCTGCACCACCGCTTTCTCCAAAAATAGTTATATTGTCTGGATCTCCTCCAAACTGACTAATATTCTCCTTGACCCATCGCATCGCAAGGACCTGGTCTTTCATGCCAGCATTTCCTGGGACTTCAGGGGTGTCTAGACAAAGGAAGCCTAGTGCTTCAAGTCTGTAATTGATAGTCACTATGATAACATCGTGTTGGAAGAAATACTCCGGGCCGTATGTTTCAGCGTTACCGGATCCTGATATGAATGCTCCTCCATGAATGTATACCATTACAGGGATCTTGGAGCTAGGTTGTAGCGATTTTGTGTAGACGTTCAAGCTAAGGCAATCTTCACTTCCCTTTACAAAGTTTATGAAATCCTTGTCGTACTGTAGGCACACAGGTCCGTGCTCGGTGGAGTCGCGTATACCTTCCCATGGCTTTACTGGTACCGGTGCCTGGATGACAGATAATTTTATCGTTAGCTTTCATTTCTTTAAAATGTTTTATTTTATACATAGACCAGCCTGCGCACAGTGTGATTTCCCGTCTAATGTCTCATGTTGGACCTAGAGGCTTTGGGTATGCCAAAATCGCGGCCATCCTTTGAGTGACTAGAGAGGCGCCACGGCGTCCTCACCTTCTGAAACAGGTCCTTATCGGACATGACTAGTTTGGGAGGTTGCTGTTTCGGATTCGGGCCGAAGACACGCCTAGGTGACACCGTTGTATGGATCGCCCGGAGGACACGATGGAGCATTCAGCGCAAATCTCCTTCGCTAAGACGTTGCACCACTGTGTCCTCGTGGAGGCTTTCGGCGGCCAGCGGCGACCTCTTGCGTCCAGTGCAAAGTTAATGTCATTAAAAAAATTGTCTTTTATTTCTTTTTTAATGTTGTTATTTAGTAAATTAGTTCCAGGCTTATATGGATCATGTTATCAGCCTTAAATGTTCGTCATCATCATCAGATGGTTTAAAGATATAAAACTCACCTTACCTTAAACCTCAACTCTCCAACGGGCGGCTGTCCATAGCGAATACCTTTGAAGCTGTAGTAAGGACTTCCGTCTAAACATTTTTTGACCGCTCCCTTCAATTTACCTTGTTTCACTGTCACCACTGGGCTTTCCTAAAAACAACAAAAACTGGAAAATTTCATGGAAATGTGCATGGACATGTACCTTAGCAAACAACTGTAAAATATCTAGGAATACGCCTAGACAAGAAACTAATATGGAGACGACATCAAAATCAAATAAATATAAAACTTCTTGTCTACGAAAGCACAATTAAACCAGTGTGGACTTAGGGCATAGAACTTTAGGGATCGGCAAACCACTCTAATATTGAAATTCTCCAATAATTTCAAAATAAAGTCTTTAAGACTTCGTAAAGAATACAGAAGTCTATGAATATTTAGAAACGCTAATTTATTACAGCAGTAAAAGTTATTTTGTTACTCTAATGGGTAATCCATTATAGTAACACCAGATCGCTGATGATGATGATGGAGCCGGAAGGTAGGCACTGGAACTCCGTAATTAATCAATGTATCCTAGCCGTGTTTGGGCTTATTAAATTTGTCATGAGATACACTTTGGCTATAAGGTACTATCGAACTGATCTGATGATGGAGCCGGAAGGTGAAAGGTAGATACAGGAACTTTATAATAAAACAATGTAACCTAGCAGTGTTTGGGTTAGTTGGAATCGTCATGAGAAATAGGCACTCTGTTACTACTGTAAGTGTATCGCAATTATATAGTGTAAAATAAATCCTAAATTACAAAAAAAAATATATCGACTTCACTATAAAGAACACTTATACCTACGGATCGAAATAACTTCAATTTCGGAAGTCGGTGTTAAATAAGAAACAAACAATACCGAGAAACACCGACTTCCGAAATTGAAGTTATTTTGATACTTTTAGTGTTATTTTTAGTGAAGTCGGTTGTTCTTTTTTTTGTAAAAAGTTTTTATATTATCACTCATTGTACCTTTGAACTGTCAATTGACGAGAAACACCTCACAGTCGGTTTCATGCAAAACACAACTTTTTCCAAAGATTTTTTAATAAACATGATTTCACTTTAAAAGTTTTAAATGCTCCGAAACATCTGCACTAACTACAACTCGGTATTTTAGAAATTACTATCTAGTTATTGACATAAAAAACTGCAATGTTTTTGACTCCGATAAATAAATATATTTGGGAGGTATACAACAAAATAAATACCTACACAGTCCAAAAAAAATTAACGTCAGTGATAAGAAAGAGATGCGAATAAGATCTGTATGTAATTTTGAACACGTGCGAGGAGGACGCAGATTTTATGTTATCATCATAGTAATTAGAATGTGGTGGGTACAAAGTTATGTTTAGAGTTATTGGCAGGATTTCTTCATTCTTTTCTTTTACAAAGTATTGACATAATTATCATGGCAAAGTTAAATAAATTATTGAATTATAATAAAAATAAGTAAGTATAGGTAGGTACTCATCGACATAATGTATTTCCTGCGCATCTACCTCGACCCTATGTTTGATGCTGTTAGTCATCACAACACAAATATAGCCTTATGGCCTCATAGCCTCAGGTTGCCTGACCTGAACCTAAGGCTAGCTGTGCTCAGTTCATGGAGCATCGATTGTAGTTCCTGAGCTGTGGGGGCAAAAAGTACCATGTCATCGGCAAATCGGAGATTTGTTAGCCTCTTGTTACCGAAGTCAATGCCTTTGGTGTTCCATAAGGCTGCCAGTGACTTACATACATCCTCCTGCTACATGCTTGTGAACAATTTGGGAGTGAGTGGATTCATTTTCATCAATTCCTAGTTCCTTAATAACAGAAATTGGTTATATTAGCTATTAGTTGAGAACTTAAGCATGTAAGAAATTCTCAGAAACAAAAATTTGAAACGGAACGATCTATTTTTGTTTCGAACACGCACGACGCAAAATTTAATTAGTCACAATTTTTTTTTCAAACCTCTCGTTAGATCTGCCTCTTGTAGAATCAGTTAGCGATTTTCTAGCGACTTGGAACTTTTGGAGTTGGCAACATTACAGATACTGTGACTGTGACCCACGCCCACCGCGTCTCGTCGCGGTGATGGTGAGTGACTGGCTGACTGCAGTTTGCACCCGAGGTTACTAAAACAAAAACCAATGTGCAGGTCGGCCTGACAACATTCATGGCTAAACGAAGTCGGCGCCCCTGGGCGGAATTAACTTGTGCAATTCCGACGCACACTTCCCAAATGCAACCGATAGAAAACCGATAAGTTAATAACTCGCGTTGATGATATAAACTCTGAAGCATTAACTCGACGGGTGTACCATATCAATGATCCTCTTGACTCGTACCTACTAACCTTAAGGGCCGTCCCTCACTAAAGAAAAAGAAGGAACAGGAGTGGGTTTTAGTCTGTAAATCTGACACGCCCTCACGCTTGATGTCATTATATGATTTCCCACCTACAAAAAAAAAACGTATTCCGATTCGGACTGAAGTAACTTGATCGGGTTCAAAGAAATGTAAGTGAGTTGATGTCGATGTGATTTTTAAATAATAAATCATTAAACCTATCGATTCTTGGTCTATGATCAATTAGTAAGTAAAAGAAAGATTCATATACCTCAAACCAACTAGTGATTTAACAGTAAAAAGAACTCGGCAGAAAACTAATTCAATCACGAACTTGTCCGAGTCCGAGAGAAAACAGCAGCTTGAACGCTAAATACTACCGCTATGCGGCGCTAGTGGTAGCAGAAAAGCGCGCGAGCGGGCCACTTATCTTTCGCGCGCCAATTTTAAATTGAAAAGGGACATTAGCCAACAAATTGCGTTTCATATTATTGATTAATTTACACATTTTATTTGTATAAATTTTACTTTATTTACGATAAAATACCCCTTCACAAACACGACAAAAATTGACAGGGCGATTTTGATGTCGCGATATGGCCGCAAAAATTCACCAATAGAAATTGCTGATTTAGTCTACCTGCTAGCTTATCAGGGCACCCACTTCACCCACCTTCAGTGTAAATAAGGATTAGCACGATTATCAGTTTTATTGTGGCCAGGAATTATTTTAGAACGAGTTTTATGAGCGGTGCGCGTTGCATTGAACAATTGTGCAAATAAGTGCGATTTTTTGTCACTATTTGTATTGGAATTATTATTTTTAGCTTTGTATCATATTATTGAGTATTTGCCGCATGTTATAGCGTGGGCGATTGTGCGCAAACAGGCGGAACTAGATGATACCGCGCGCCTCGTACAGCGAAGCTACGCTGAAAACTGTTGCAACTGATACTACACGATTTTTGTAGAACCCTATGTATTGTATAGAAAATAATACTAAAATACACTTTTAACAGTGTATGCATTTGATTGAATTCAAAAATTTTAACACATTGTTGGTAGCAAGTTGCTCTGAATAAATCATTTGCATTTATGAAAAGGCGTCGCGAAAACTTCGCAATGCGGTTAACCCTATTTCAGCTGCGTATATTTTTTGAGCATTCGCTCCTTTGGAGCTAGTCCCAATCAATGTATTTTTTTAACCAGGAACACTTGTTAAAACCTAGCTAAGGAAGATATGACCTAAATAAATCAAATTACCTAACCCACTTATTTTAAACAAAAAAAGTGGATGAATAAATAAATCAGTAACAACTTCAAACAAATCATCGTAGCCCGATTTTCATAGAAATTGTTGACTTGGGTCGAACTCTTAAAAGTAGTCCAAACCATCGATAATATATTTTTTTTATTATCGGGACACCCGTGTTTTTTTTTATATTGAATTTAAGGTAAAAATTCATAAAATACCATGTTAATAATGTTGTAAACATAGTAAGTAGCAGAGCGATCGAATAAACAGCCAATCACGAAGAATGATTTGCAACAAAGTTGGTACTCCAGTTGGTAGGCACATACCTACCTACTCTTTAAAGCGAACGATTTGATATCAAACCTTGATTATATGAAACGTTAATATTGAAAACAATTCAAAATACCAATAACTGTTAAATTAATATTTGCAATACAATACAAAAGTAATCGCACTATGGTACAAATTACGAACGCAACTGGCTCAAAATCACGATTCCTATATAAAAAAAAAATATTGCAAAAATTAATGAAAGCCGCTATCTGCTGACATGTGTTCTTGAGAATTATTTTCTCACGGCTTTGTCAATAACAATATGGAATATATTAATAATAACTCCTTGTGAACTGTGATTTGTTGGAACAAATATGAGCTTTGATTGCATTTTAACTTATTACTTGACTTATTTTAGGTTAATTCTAATAATAGTGACAAGTTTTGACGACATGTCAATAATGTGTCGAGATAACGTCATGTACGTTGCATTTGATATGCAGGGCAATGAATATTATGTTAGTATTGACCCTGTTGATATGCCCATTCGTCAGGTATGAGAGAAGGCATTTTTGGAGTTATTATTTTGTTGTCTTAAAAATATTTTACACTGTGTCTTTGGCAAAAATACATCAAAGAAGTGACATAAAAAAAAAAAATTAATTTACTTTATATTAAATATCCCATATATAAAATAAACCAAAGCAAAATCTTCGCATCAAAATTTGTTCTGACTGGCAGAAAATCAGTTGGTTTCTTTTAGAAAAAATTTAGCACTAACTTAAACAACTTTCTTTGTTAAAAACACGCACTCAACATCAAAAAGCAACCCTTTTAGCGACCGTTTAGTTTTTTATAAAGACTTGCACCGTCATTATTTACAACCCCTTCGGATAAGCCCTTGACAACAAACCTTTTTAACATTTTAAAACTCCGGCCAACAATGCATGATGTATAGTTTTTTTTTTTACCAACTAGGATTATGCAACTCTTCCGAATAAATGTTTTAATATTTAAAAGATTAGCGTCATGTTATTGCGATTTAGTTAAAGTAAATATTTTTGGATTTAAAATGTTTTCATTTGTAAAAAAGATTGTAGTTTTATAGTAAGTACAATATTGGCTGTATAAGTTTTGATGTAGGTACGAATAATGAAATAGATTGGTGTCACTTAAATGAGTTGTTGACTCGTTTCGTTTTGTCCAAGAAAAAATAAGTTTGGCGCAATGTTGGGCACATTGTACGAATTTTTAAAGTGACTAGTAAATATTTACATTTGAATCTGTGTGAAATGTATCCTAATTACTTTTATCTAGATAGCTATTTGATGAACTTAACAACAATAACGTTTTGTTTTGTGCTTTCTGTAGCTACATACATTAACTGAATTTCTTTTAAGAAATTCAAGATCTCAAGCAGCAAGAAAACATTTCTGTTTGTTTGTCATCTGTTTCTATTCACCACTGGAAGTCTCGTATTGTAGCAACTGTTATTTATTCAAAAGCAACTTATAATTTTTCTAGCTTCCCCTTTCTTAACAGGCAGGCAGGCAGTTAGAAAATTATACCAAATAATTATTTCATCAAAATAATAATTAAAGATCAAGTTAAGTCTGCAACAAGTATAATGATCAATTCCTGCGCGGGCGCGGGTTAAGTCCGCAGAATTATGCTCGGTGGCGAGCTGTTTGGTGGCGCGAGGGGCGCATGCGATGGGGTTGAAATGAATTTTGCTAGAGATGGTTGCTGTCGATAGTTGGAAGTTGTTACTAATTGAAAGATCAGGCAATCTGTGCATTTAAAAGGTTAAATCCTGGCTCATCATCGCCCAGCCTAAATCCTTGAACCAAGGACGATGAAATGCATAGGAGTTCCGTTTTATGATTTATACAAATAATAAGTTAGGATTTTCCAAAATTCACCTCCTAAGGGGAGGAAACAGGAGTCCAGAGTTTGTATGAGAATTGTTATGCGATACAGAACCCCGCAGCCCTGGGACGAAGTCAAAGTAAGAACATAGGAGTGGGTTTTAGTCAATAAAAGTCTGACACACCCTCATGCTCCACCCTAGATTGGGAGAAGTCATTTGATGATTTTTCACCTAAAAAAAAATTAAACAAAGTACCTAACTTACTTTTACGCGGGCGAAGCCGCTGGCAGAAACTGTATAAAGTCCCATCAGAAGATTTCACATCTGAAATTAGGTATAGAGCTTTCGATCAACAATGTGTATATTGCTGGTCAAAATATACAACAGATATGACCTATACGGTTCAGGCAGAAACGGTGGTTTCAATTTCGAAAAAAAAATTTAGGCACGTTACAAATTAGACGTAAGTAAGTCGTCGACGGCGCGTAGTGTTCCACGCGCGCCTCAAGGGGATGTCAGAAAAACCGTAGGAGCCCAGCAGGGTCGAAGCCTACTGGAGCCAGGGGTGCGAAAGAGAACCCCGGGGCCCTGGAACGAAGACAAAGAAGGAACAGGAGTGGGTTTTAATCAGTAAAAGTCTGACACGGTCTCGCGCATCGCCCAAGATCGAGAGATGTCATTGGATGATTTCCCACCAAAAAAAAAGGCAAGCCATGTGATTGGCTGTTAAAATAGAATTAAACTTTTGACAGCAGCAAACGCTTGATTAATATCTACTCGTATGTGTCGTTAATCTAAATACCAAAAACTGGACCAGAAAATAGCTGATGGATAGGGGAAATCTCGACCGTAAAGTTTACCTTTACCGTTTCAATCCAAGGGGACAAGTCTCTTTTACACCAAGCCAACCGTAATGCTGAACAGTTGGTTAACACACTGAACTTGAGTCCTGCAATGTACACTTTAAACTTTTGATTACTAAAAACAACAGCGAGCGCCTCAAGCTCGAAACTGTGATACTTGGCTTCAGTCACCGATGTTCTCCTTCTCGAGTCGATAGTTTTTTTTTTTCCGTAAGTATTTGGGCCCAGTAGATTGCCACGTTTATAGCAGCGTCAGTTGCTTTTTTAGGTCCATATTGGACACTAGTGAGCCTTCGTCTGGTCATGGGCACCGCAATCGAACGAAAGGGCCTATAATTTTGCCATGTTGCGTTTGTAACTCAGTCTATTGATGGCTTTCCATATAGGCCACTGCGGATCGCGAGCTTCTTGGTTTGGTTGTCATGAGGATATTGCGGAGATCCTTAGCAGAAAAAGAACCCTATTATTTTTTATCCTTTAAAATCATCGACATAAATTTAATATCGATACGAGAGGACTACAACCCTTAAATCACTGTATTAACCCTTCAGTGTGCATGTAGGAACATTTAATGCATTCATGGGCTCTCGAGCGTGGCGACGCCAAAGTAACTAAACTACACTGCCCCAACGTTCGCAATATATTTATTATTTTAAAATGGGACCGGGGCATTTTGAGATTAGGGTTTTAGTAGTTGGTTGTTATTGAATTTAGGTTCCACCTGTAGGTGAAGGAGTTTTTGCTTTTTTGTAACTATATTTTTTTGGATGGTAAGTAATTAAACAGACTTCTTTTATTTTTATTTTGTGTTCTAAAAATCCATATTGCCTTCTAAATGACTAAGTCAGCCACAATTAACGAGCGGGTAAGATAGTATAATTCAGGATACTATCTTAAACATTAGCCACTTAGTTATCTTCTATAGCCACTTTCTGGGTGGTTATAAAAAAATGGGTCCATGAAGTGACGCGTTGCAAAAAAGACCAATTATAGTTTATTAGAGACTATCTCATTTTCCTGTTGCCTAAATAAAAATTGAGAAGTTTGATTACGTGGTCAATTAAGAAATGTATGGCTTTTTTTTAAATTAAGATAAACCAGTGCTTGACTGCGATCCCACCTGATGGTAAGCAGTGATGCAATCATTGATGGTGAGGCGCACTAGTTTATTAAGAGCCTATTCACTCTAGCCTTGAAGGCACCTAAATTATAGTTGGACGGGAAGACCGCAGCAGGCAAATTGTTCCAGTCCTTCGATATACGCGGTATAAACAACGAAGCAAAACGCTTAGTCTGGACCGTTGAAGTTTCAACAGCTTAAGGGTGGATACTCGCCGTACGTCGGGTTGTCCAATGGTAGAAAGGAGATGGCGGAATCAAGTCATGCAATTCCCGCGCACACTCTCCAAAATGCAACCTGTAAAATACCGATAGGCTACCTTGCGCCTGTGCTCGAGGCTTTGTAGATTGCTTCGTAGCTTGACTTATAATTTCTCTATTTTTTTGGTTGTGATGTCTTGTCGTTGTCATCAAATAATATCTCCCATTCACAGCGGAGTAAAGGAGTATCCGACTATAACTGACTAAAACCCACCTGTGTTCCTCCTGTTGCCCTTGCGATCACTTTCACACGGGCGAAGCCACCAGTAGAAGCTAGTTAATATTACAAAGGTAACAATTTGTAAGCATGTATGTGTGTGTGTGTCTGTATGTTTGTTACAAGCTCTAACAGCTGAATGGATTTTGATGAAACTCGGCACAAGATTAGACCATGTCCTGGATATTTGTTATTCCAAAGAGTGTCCATGGAGTTTCTTGCACATTCTTCTCCATAGAGATCAACGTTTTGGAATGTGCAATTAGCATCATTTTTTTCTGACTGACTTCTTGACATTTCAAAAGCGCCTATAAATGGTTTATTTGAAATTAAATGCTTTGAATCTTTGAATCTAGGAGTATGTTGACATAGGATAATTTTTTACTATTACGAGGGCTAAGAAGATGCTAGTATTACCATAAAAATGAATTTATAGTAGATTTTTTTTTAAAGAACTTTGGAGATAGCTTAGGAATGGAATACCCCTCCGGAGTCTGTGTTTCATGATAGTTACCACCTGGGGTCTTTAAGTCAAGTGTGTATAGCTTGCTTCTAGACAAGCGTGCTCTATCGTCGAACACATCTTCGCTTACCATCAGGTGAGATGGTGGTCAAACGCGACCATATCTATACATATAATAAATCTGTAGAAGCTTTTAGCTGTCCGCGCATCACGTAAAATGTACGAAATCGATAAACGTAGATAACTTTTATCATCATCATCATCATCATCATTTCAGCCGAAATACGTCCACTGTTGGACATAGGCCCCCCGCCAACGCCTCCACAACTACCGATCCTGTGCGTCTCGCATCCACCATGATAACTTTTATACATTACAATAACTGTGTGTAACTTGATATAGGTATTATTTGTTTAATCGCAATCGGTTGACTATATCGAAAGACATACTTACATTCATTGACTGTTAGGCAGTACGAAGTTTGCCGAGTCAGCAAGTCCATAATAATAAAAAAAACAACAACTTTAGTTTGGTCTTCGTCAGAATTATTTTTAAGTTCTCCTAATGATTTAATATTTTTCATAGTATTTATTAGTTTAGAATTTTAGCATAATAGGTATGTATTTTATTATTATAAATAACTTATTTTTTATTTTATTTTGTCTGTTTGAAGTATCTGTTATTTGTTTATTGTGCACACCTACCACAGTGTTGTCTTTTTTAACCCAAAGGTTGACTGGTAGAGAATGCCTTGTTGCATTAAGTCCCCCTATGTACCACCACTGTACATGAAGTTTAAATAAATAAATAAAAACTAGCTGTAGGCCATAATACAAATATATCATGGATGCAGGAATCGAAGCCACGACACGCAGCGCAGCGGCGACATGTACAATGTTTTCCGCCACATCAACAATGTTTGTACGATTCGTCATAACCGTTTCCGGCTGATTGGTTGACAAATAGTCGTACAAAGCACCGTTTTAACACCAAATGTCACCGTCACGGATCATCGGCGATTCCTGCTGAAATGCTCGTTAACTGCGTCACAGTAGCTGCCAAAGGGTTGAAAATATGGTGCTTTTTAAGGTGGGAAATCGTCCAATGACTTCTCCTGGGCAGGGTGGAGCGAGAGGGCTAAACCTGCGTCCTTCAGATGACCTTTGCTTTCTAGGACTACGGGTTTCTTTTTCACAAAATCTCTATCGCGGTTCTAGCGTGCATTGGTCCTACTGGGCCCTTACGGTTTGCTGACATTTCTTTGAAAAGTGCGTGGACTCATCATCATCATCATTTCAGCCGAAAATGGCAAGTGACGTTACAGCAGGCCTAGCGACAGGCACACATCGACATCGAAACGACTGTTTCGTTTCGATTCTCTTCCGTCGATCGCCTCGAGTTGGCGACGCCTCTTATTCCTTTGTTCTAACCACGAGACTGCGCGTTGAGATGACGTCAGATCAATGACTATACAACCACGATATATATGTACACACTATACATGGTTTAATTCTCTTTGCGTCAAATCAAAGGAATCGGAGGCGTGGCCGACTTGGCTAGGGGTAATAATAACAATAATATAATATTCCACAACTATCACACAACGCCGTCTAGCCCCAAGGTAAGTAGAGCTTGTGTTATGAGTACTAGACAACTGATAAACATGCTTGTATATTTCTAAATACATACATATTATAGATAAATTACACCCAGACACAGAACAAATGATCGTGCTCATCACACAAACATTTTTCCTGGGTGGGAATCGAACCCACGACCTCCGGCATAGCAGCCAGGGCCACTAACCACTAGACCAACAGGCCAGTCTAAGACATAATGTCAGACTGACGTAATGTCATTGCCATACATTTTGTACTTAGCGTTTGGTGGGAATGCTAACAGAAAAGTAATTTGTCTAAGCCTGCTGATGTGAAATGGTATTACTGATGAAACAGTTGACGAAGTGGTTGAGCAACTTGCAGCTGCGCTGCGTGTCGCGGGTTCGGTTCACGTACGGAACAAATATTTGTATGACCTACAGATAGTTGTTCCAGGTCTGGGTGTCTTATGTATGTGAGTTTACATATATGTAAACGCACTCACGATACAGGCTGATACAGGAGTAATTCCTAGAGTCCAACGTTTTTAAATGAAAAGAAAATAACATTAAAAAAACTGAAAACGGAAGATGGCTTCATCGTATTCTGCTCTGTCAAAAAACATGGTTGGTAGTTTAAAAAAAAGTGGGCAAGTGCGAGTCGGATTCGTGTACTGAGGGTTCCGTAATACGTATTGATGTAAATAGTTCAATTCTCGAACGGAGACTCGAAGGTGTTAATCAACAACAACTTAACTAACAAGAAATTTACTGTTTTCCTATACCTATGCTATAAGACCTTGCTTTATGTCAAAAATCAGGATTCTGGGTCAATGGGAAGTACCCTATGAATTTTGATTCTCTTGAGAGTGCCTAATTATACGTTTTTACGACATAAACGGCCGTACCTTTTTTTTTTCGTTAACTCAGAAGTTTGATTTTTTCACAGCTTCAAGGGACCGCAAACTTTAGTATATAGTTTTAGTTTTAACTCAATTCCTCTATCTGTTCCCGAGATTAAAAGGTCTTGACAGACAGAGAGACGGACAACAAGGTGATCCTATAAAGGTTCCGATTTTTCTTTTTGAGGTACGGAACCCTAAAAAAAGATTATTTCCACCGATTATTTAACTCGCCAGAGTTATACTAGTATAAAAGGACCCAAAACATCCACCAAAACGCGTGTCTGATCAAATATTTATATAATTTATTGCTTGTCAATATCGACAAAGGGTTGGCAATAAAAAACGACGCAGTTTGCACGCGCTATTAAACTATTAAATACATTATAGCGAGGCGAAGTAAGGTGCCCAATGTAACTAGATTACAAACAGTACCGTAGCTAGGCTTGGGCGAAGTGAGTCCTCGCCCACGGCCTCGCACACAAAGCGGCCTTGCACAAGAACGAGAGTTTTTTTTATAATATATAGGCTCGCGTTTGACTACTATTTCACCTGACGGCAAGCAACGATGTGAGTTGCGACAGTCGCGGTCTTATTTTCGAATTTATGACAGAAAAAGGCCTCGCTGATGTGTCTTCACCCACGCCTAAATTAGTCTTCGCTACGCCTCTGATTACAAATAATGTCACAGTATTACACTGGACCAATGGGAAGGTTACATTTAAGCTATAGTAGCTAAAGTGTTGACTTACGAGTTATGGATTTCGCGAGTTACCTACTACGAGTAATGATCGAGTTGAAGCTTCTAGTCTTGGGCATCGTCACCGATTTGCTAGCCTGTCGGTTTTCTACCGGTTGCATTTCGGGGAGTCATCATCATCATCATCATCATTTCAGCCGAAAGACGTCCACTGTTGGACATAAGCTGCCCCCAAGTGTCACCATAATGACCGATACTGTGCGTCTCGCATCCATCGGATTCCCGCGACCCTCACCAGGTCATCGGTCCACCTTGTGGGAGGCCTTCCAACGCTGCGTCTTCTGCGAGCAAGTGCCCTGCCCACTGCCACTTAAGTTTGGCCATTCTTCGGGCTATGTCTGTAACCATGGTTCGGGGATTTCGGGGAGTGTGCATCGGAATTGCATAGTCTAATCCCGCCAAATCCGTTCCATCATTGGACCACTAGGCGGACGGCGATACACCACCGGTACATGGTGGATATCCCACAAAATATTTTGGGAGCAAATACATTGTGCGTACAGCTAAGGAGTGCAATCTGCCGGATTCTGTGTTTCCTGTCAGATACCGCCTGAGGATCTTTAAGCCAAGAGTCGATACTACGTCCTAAGAAAACTTGTGACGTCATTAGTATTTCAGGTACCTACGTTACATAATTATGGATCTCTGTTGTCCGAATTTTCTTTTTTTTAATTTTTTATTAAAATCAGGGTTGTTATGGAGTTCCGTGACCGTAATAGAAACTAATGGATGTCCAAAATATCCGTAGCCATAATCGAAACATATAAAACTTTCGAATAATTTTATAGTAGGGGTCTAAATGACAGGTTACAACAGGTAATTGATTTTTTTTTTTTGCCCGGTCAAACCTATGGTACAATGCGTTCCAAATAAGAATAGGATCGAGTGCCATGTTGTGACGTCACGTCAAACCGCAAGAAATTTGTCAAAATTGAAGAACTCAGAGATGAGCAAAATTGAAAAACTGGATTGTGATTAAACTATTTTCGTTCACAGTTCGTAAATAAATTAAATTTTAAAAATTTATAGTTTTGCTCACCATGATAATTATTCGATTTGACAGTATGTCGTGACGTCACAACATGGCAATCGGTCCTATTCTTATTTGGAACGCATTGTACTTACATAGACTAGAAATCTTGCTATTTGTATTTTACTGTTATAATTTTAAAATTCTAATATAGATCTGTAACCAAAACTATCCGAATTTAGCGGATAATCCGAAATAATTTCATATCAAGAACCGTAGGTATCCGAAATCAGTATAATTATTCCTCCGCACCTAGGTGCAAAATCTCATGACAATTATATTCCTGATTACAATGTCCTTTTCTAACCTTAGATCTGTCCATTGTGATCCATAGGAAAATTCACGGCTGTTTTTACAAAACCATTTTTTCTCTCGCTGGGTTGGGCGAGAGGGAGTGACAGACTTATACTGACTAAAACCCACTCATGTTCCTTCAGTTGACGTGATTCCTTTAAATAATCCTGCAGCCCAACTGGTCACTCTATCTCGGGTTCTGTTTCCCTGGCACCTACCTACTTAGATAAACAAAAATTACCAATTATTAACATTTTTAATTCCATCAACATTTCAGTCCAATTAGGTCTATGTCGGTACCATTACTGGACAGACTTTCTTTTTTTCTTTAATAATGACAAACTAGTGATGGACTGCAATCCCACCTGATGTTAAGCAGTGATGTAATCTTTCTTCAATTCTGATGGCCATGGATGCTTTTTTTTTTAATAAGTAACATGGTCTAAAAAAGTGTCCATGGAGTTTCTTGCAAATTCTTTTCTGTCTTATGTGTGGTAAAAACTGACAATATTAATGTATAAGCACTAATATTATAATAAAGAGTAAAGATTTGATTTTTTGTTTGTTTATATGTTACGATTTAACTCAAAAACTAATTGACCGAATTCAATAATTCTTTCACCATTAGAAAGCTGCATCTTCACTGAGTAAGATTGGCTATTTATTTTCATGTAGGCGAAGCCACTGATAGAAGCTAGTTATATAATATATAGGTATATTTGTAGGCCTCTGGACAAAACATAAAGATCTACCTATCTTTAACACCTCACACTCAAATAAAATATTCTAATTCTGATCAATTTAAGTTCTTATTTAGGTAGGTACCTACTCATCAAAACCTTTAAGTACTACGTTAAAATTAATCAACAATTTTCCTCTCCTCTTAGAAAATCAAGTGTTGTAGGTGGAGCTTATTTCACCCTACATGACTATAGATTGAGAGCCCATATAGCGGGGTGTTCGCTGACACTACCCCCAGTACGAAAGCGACGCACGCGCGGACGCATAGTGCGCGCGGACTCTAGTCATGGTGGACAAAATTATAATTACATAATTATTTTTTTATAATTAGTTTTTGGTAAAATAATTTTAATTGACTTTAGTGTTGTGATAATTGATTTTATTGGTGGAATAATCCGAGATTTAAAAGTGAAGATATTTTTTTAAAGTGAGTTACATTATCTATTAATATTGTAATATGGAAGTATTGTAAAAACAATCATTTTTTTTAAAAGAGTAACCTTGGAGTTTCTTGTCGGTTCTTCTCCATAGGAAATGACTTATTGGAACTGTGCACTAGCTTCTGACGTTTTTATAAGTGCCCATGTAGGCTTATGTGAAATAAAAATATTTTGAATTTTAGTTAGATTTTACAGTTGTTTTTTTTTGTAAAACTTGATAGCAATAGGGTATTATAAAAAAAAATCTACAGCTGTTTCTCCCAAAGCTATAGTATGACCTGAAAATAAGCTATTGTCAGTTGATTATCTTTTAGATAACTAGATTTTCGACTTCGTATTACACGTTTATATGTAGAGTTAATCTATATTATAGTTAATTGTTTCACTAGTAAATGTAAGTTTTCCTTTAACACATTGTAAACGTATTCTGTAAGCCATTATTAGCTGACCAAAATAAATAAATACAACGAGACCAAAAGTAAAACAGTGTAGAACAATGGGCCTTAGCATACAACATGTATGACCTTATTCTTATTTCTATAAAAACGAAATACCACTCACTGATTAATCACGAAATCTCACAAACTATAACACCTAGAAATTTAAAATTTGGCAAGTAGGTACCTTATAGGGTGTAGACATACGCTAAGAACGGATTTTACGAAACTCCATCCCACCAAGGGTGTAAAACGGGGGTCGAATGTTTGTATGGAGGAACCTACTTTTACGCGGGCGAAGCCGCTGGCAAAAGCTAGTAATATTATAAAACAAAGTCAACCACCAACGCCATAAACTCAAACACTACTGAACAGATTTTCATGTAGTTTTCACCAAACAGACATAATACTTCATGAGGAAGGTTTAAATGTGTAACATATGCATAATGTAGAAAAAAAGCAAAGAGGTGCTGGAGCTGGGTGAGTCGCTAGGATTAAATCATAGACCTTTAAAAACCAACTCACGAATCTTGAATACCAATAGCATAAAACAGTCTATTTTCCCTAACGGCCACAAATATTATTACGCCAACTCATAATAACCTAAAACGAATAAAACAATTCAATAGCAATTAACTTGCCGACTCGGTCATGGTTCGTCGGTCATAGTCGGAATAAACAAATGCCGGTCGCGTGTCGGACGCATGGGCGGTAACAAAGGTGGCGCGCCCTTGCGATTGATTCTTGTTGGTAGGTGTTTTAATGTAGAGTGATTATTATTAGGAAATGTAGTTCATAAATATCATTTTTTGTAGTGAAATAGGTGCCGATTTAAGTGAGTGTAGACAAATTAATAACAAACTCACAAAGTCACAACGTATCTTCATTCGCCACATAATACCATAAGTTAATATAGGGTCTACCTGATCTTAATTATTTTGCATAGACTTTATTTCGCAGAAAATCGTTTAGCATACTCTTAATTTTGTTAGTCAGTCATCTTTAAGCATTAATTTTATATCCATAATAATTTAACAGCATAAACTTCATATCGCAAAAAATTCATAGTCAGAATATCTTTTGGCATATGTTTTATATCGTTAGTCATTAGCTGCGGTGATAATAGTAATATCGAAACGGTAACCTAAATACCAATTAATTGCTTTCGAATCGGAGAAGGAAACAAGACGCCCCACGGTGGCCTCCTGTTTTTTTATCTGTGGGGTCTAAAGTAAAGCTCCTGTTTCTGTGTGGTTATTTGTTTTTAAATTGTTATATTAAATAATATTTATGCCTTAAAATATTTGATTAAAGAAGATTATGCCAAATATTATGCCTAATAAATTTTAGAGCATCAAGATTCTGCCATATATATAGATACAGGGAACCCTATATTATAGGGTATGGTAGTATATAAAATGTGCTTGTATGATAGTATGCAGTATGTGTAGGATTTAGTTAAGTAGTAATGTGAGCTTCATTGCCCCTGAGGCCTCACAAAATAATGGTTCTCTTTTTTTGATGTTCGGTGTTATATTATCCCTTACGAACCACCCTTAAAGGTAGTTTCAATAATGTGATTTGGCATTTCAAAAGCGACTATACTTTTTGATTACAATTAAATTGAAGTATTTTCTGTATCTAGCCTTAATTGTCTGAATCAACCATGAAGTGGTTCTATTCGTACAAAAAAACTACGTAACTACATATTAAATATGCCGTGTACAGTATATCATGGCGTATGCTATGGTGGTGGTTATGGCACGCGACGCGGAGCGTGTCCGACGCGTGTTCATAACAGGTGGCGTTACGCCGATCATGTCTGTGATTAAGTTATTGACGACGAATTACCAACACCAAATAAGGGATTTTGATAAAGTCACTTTCATCATAGACAGGCAAAGAACGGGGACTGTCTTCTTGAACTAATTTTGAGAAAAAAGCATTTAAAGTTTAAAAGTGTAGTTATTTTTATTGAGATTAAAGTTTGAAGTAACGTAATTTTGACGAAATTTGCTGAGTTATTGTCGAAACCAGTAGAAGAGAATGGAATTATATTACACATAATTATCTATGATATTAGTATAAAATACAAATATACAATTATTGTGACATTTCCAGTTCTTTGCCTGTACACTTCTGGCTAAGTTCAATCTGTATTCGTATTATCTTTCCATTTTTTTAATATAGTTAAAGACACTGGGGATGTTCTGGTTTTATAAAAGTCACTGGCTATCGATGTGTAATAATTAGCTTGATTTAAAACCACTATATCAATTATAAGATTTCAGTATTGCATAAAAATATAAAGTTATTGTCTTATAAAAATCTGACCCTTTGGTGATATACCAGATCAATCTTTAGGGCGTATTCGAGCACCCTAAATCGGAAATCTGCCCGGAAGTAGGAAGTAATAAAGTTCAATAGTAACTGACTTTGTATGGTGTTGGTCACGCAATCGTCTGGCCATAGGGTGGGCCACCTGTCCCACAAGTGTAATAATTGGTGCAAGACAAATAATGAGGGCTGAGAGAACACAAATATATGGGACTTACTAGTGTAGAAATATGGTGGAGTAGAATAAAGTAGTTTATGCGAATTAAAATAAAAGCCTTAGACGCTATAATTTAACTAATATTTTTTTCTTTAAAATCCATAGCTATTCCATATATAAAGCATCATCTTGATTAACGTTATAGGATTGAATTACTACATCTGTGTTATATTTTATTATCCACAATCATTGATCAATCATTAATCAGCTTTTCTTTTCTTTCCAGATTTCCATGATGTTCAGCACCAACTTTGAAGATTACTGTGACTTCAATGACAGCATCTGCAGTAATGATTCTGGCATCGACCGCTCTTACACAGACTCCTTCGTGAACTCTACTAACAGCACTCCATTAAAACACGAAACCTCCGACCTTGGGATATCTCTTACTGTAACCAAAGACGTTAGAAGAAAACTCTTTGACGATGAATACGATCCTTTTCAAGATTCAGTAGACGATGTTAAAATATTTGAGGAAAATGTACAAGCAGTGAACACATCTACCCCAAAAAAAGAGAAAAAGCCTAAAGATCCTAATAAGCCTAAAAGAAAATACGCCAACGGAAAGAACAGAATATCAAGATGTAAGAGTCCAACGCAGTTGATGAAGATCAAGAGGAACAGACGAATGAAGGCTAATGATAGAGAAAGAAATAGGATGCATATGTTGAACGAAGCCTTGGACAGACTACGCTGTGTGCTACCAACATTCCCTGAAGACACAAAGTTGACCAAAATAGAAACATTACGATTCGCCCACAACTACATTTTCGCTCTAAGTCAAACATTAGATTCGTTAGACAACATTAAACCTGGTCAAGCTTCACCACAAGAATGCAGTCTAAGCTACGATAAGCTACAAAATTATCCAATAACTGGCGAGAAAGTCACAAAAGATGCTTTCAGAGACATATTTTCAATTCCAAACAAACCTGAAGGATGTAATGATGGCAGTTATAGAAACTTCCAAGGATTCAGCAGACCTTTTCCAAATGGATCCAACTTTATGCAGACAACTGAAGGTGTGCTTATAAATGTTGGAAACGTCACAGTTTCTGTGAATAATAAGGGAGGGAACTGTATCACATCAACGACTGGCACCGGTTTCTTTACTCATCCATCAAGTTTCGGTGAAGATATGAATCAGCAATCCTATCAATACCATAGTTACGGAGCTACCACCTATCATGAAGCTTCTTATGAAGTAAATAATGTTAACGGAGAATACTTCAATCAGAAAAATTACGAAACATTCAAAAATGCTTTCGACACTGCAGCGAAGAATAGAAAGATTGAGAAGACTGAAGATTATATGTATGGAAAGTATAATAATGCTATGTATGGGTACACTGACACTACTTCTTATAATGGAAACACCCATGAATATTTACAAAATAGCTACTATTATAATGATCAAAGATGTTACAGAAACTTTTATAACAGAGCTCCTAGTGTTGTGAATGCTCAAATCTAATGTTAACTGTAAAGCTAGTCATTATGTACAAAATATTTTTGATATATTAATTATACAAATTAGTTTTATGCACAAATTATACTATACCAAAGACAATAACATTTAGTGTTAGGATTAGTTAGTTTTGTAAAAGTCTATTTCGCTAGTCAATTTTGTGAAATAAAAATATACCTTTTATATTTGTATTTACTTGTTTTATTTAAAAGATGACTATTACATGACATGTGAAATTGAGACTAAAATAGATAAGAAGGAGCTAAGAAAAACACTGCTGAGAAATCAAACGGACCCTGGATGAAAAAGCATAAGTTTAATACAGATAGTAGCAATTTCAAACAAAGAAAGTATATAACATATCGAACTGTCAAGTTTAAACAATAGCAAATAAACGGTAGCCTAGTTTAACGTATAGAAAGGGAGAAATTGACGCATGATTTACCACTGTGTAATAATACAAGTAAGCACCATGAATATAAATCAAATAGGAACA
The DNA here is from genome assembly GCA_961205895.1 of Mythimna pallens. Taxonomy (NCBI): domain Eukaryota; kingdom Metazoa; phylum Arthropoda; class Insecta; order Lepidoptera; family Noctuidae; genus Mythimna; species Mythimna pallens. The sequence continues at coordinate 25,472,721 of OY540827.1, read as the reverse complement.
ATAAACGTTAAAGAGCGAAAAGTTGTGAATGCTTATGCGCACCCCTATAGCCGCTTTGTTCAGGATCTATAGAAAAAAGGCACACATGAGTCATTCAACAATGAGCCTTATATCGTTAAACTAGAGTTTTGCACCACTGCCAAAGTAAGTTTGTCAGTTTAGAATAGGGGCACCCGTTTGGATCGAGTTACGATTTTCAAAAACTAATGTTTGCTTTGGAAATTCGTTACGAGCATTGTTGCTGGACGTCGATATTTGCTCCAATTATTTAGATGTCATATTTTTGGAATCGTTGTTAGATTGGAAACCAATCAATAATATACCTTGACACTTAGAGCTAAAACTGGAATTTCTGTAACATAAGAAGAAATTACATATTTCTTAGATATTATAATGCATTTGTTACATATAATAATATCTAGGTAGCTATATTGTTTTGACATAAAAACATTTGAAAAACTATAAAAATATATTGCGACTTTTCCATTAGAAAATCTCAGAAATATTCTCTTTTTTTATTTACTTATTTAAGGACAACCAATATGGCCATCACCATTATAAATGCATTTTTACATTTTATACGAAACCTTTATTAAAGGCCACTGCCGCGGCATGCATTAAACATATAAGGTGTTATGAAAAATAACGTATCTATTAACATTTTGTTCGACGTTAAGCCAACTAATAAAAGTATGACAACAAAAACAAATTCCAAGTCTTTTAGAGAGATTTTTTTAATGTGACTTGTTATCGTTGTAATAATTATTTTTAAGTAGTTTGGTACTCAATTTTTAACCGACTTCAAAAAAGAGGAGGTTATATGTTCGGTTGAATGTATGTTTTTTTTTTTATATTTGTTCACCGATTTCTCGGTCAATTGTGGACCGATTTTAAAAACTTTTTTTTGATTAAAAGGTTATGCTTTCGAGTTGGTCCCATCATCATCATCATCTTCCTGCCCTTGTCCCGTGTTATTTGGGGTCGGCGCAACATGTTTTTTTCTTCCATTCTGCCCTGTCACTCGTCATGCTATCATTAACTTCCTTTTCTTTTATATCACTCTTCACACAATCCATCCATCTTTTCTTTGGTTTCCCTCTCCCTCTCCATCCATCCACATGTAAACTCATAACTCTTAACATCCGACAAATATTGTTATGATCTGATCATGATCTTCGAAGATATGGAACAGAACTCCTCATAGGATCACAGCAGAACCGTCATAGTCGATGACTGACTAAAAGTAGAGGGGGAATATATCGAACTGATCTGATGACGAAGCCTGAAGTTAGGCACCGGAACTCTGTAATAAATTAATGTAATCTAACCGTGTTTGGGATTATTAGAATTGTCATGAGATGCACTCTGGCTATAAGGTATTTACTTAAGTTTGGCTGAGGGGTACTTTTTAGTGTTGGTACCATAACTTAAAAGAGTAAAATAATTTTTTTTTACAAAAAAAAAAAAACTTTAATTTCGGAAGTCGGTGTTAAATAACGAAGAGACAAACTATTATAGAAACACTGACTTCCGAAATAAAAGTTGTTTTGCACTTTTACGTGTTTTTTTTTACTTTAAAGTCGGTTGTATTTTTTTTTTTTTTCATTAGTAATCAAGAGATTGATTGGAATGAGAGAGAACGTCTGAAGCTCACGTTTCGGGTGTTAGCTACCATACATTTAATTCTGCGTAATATCTACTAACTCAAACAAACCTGGAATATTATTTACAAACATAAAAATACCACCTGGCATCCAACTGTCACCCAAAATTACAATAATTACAGAACAAATCTGCGCTTTCGTCACGCTCCATTGCGCAGGAGTTCTGATTCGAAATGGTGCAAACAGGAAATTAGCTTCCGACTGAGAGTTAATTTTGCTGTCGTTTTTGTGTTTATGTGATTGATAGGAAATCCGCCTTTTGCAGAAAAGTTTTATGGTTGTTGTGGCCTACTTTCCGTTCATGACTCTGATTCCCAAGTTGGTGGTTAAAGGAAAATTGAATCAGCAAACATTCTGCCGTCGGTAGTAATTATATTCTCATTTACATAAACGATTTACGACAATTTGCCTGCTGCGGTCTTCCCGTTCAACTATAATTTAGGTGTCTTCAAAGCTACAGTGTATAGTCTCTTAATAAACTAGTGCGCCTCACCATCAATGATTGCATCACTGCTCACCATCAGGTGGGATCGCAGTCAAGCACTGGTTTTTATCAATTAAAAAAAAAACGAAAACCAAGCTTTTTAAGTCAAACTACTCGATACATCACTGTACCTAATGTGACAAAACACACACCTATTGCAATTTTCTGGTTACAAACCTCGTTTATTTAATTCCATTGACACTACAAAACCGAATGACACGCCGTAACAGCCGTGTCCGTACACAATGCAGCGAGACCGACGGATTATCACGGCTACCGATGGAAACCAAACATTTGTCAACCCCATTCTTATACCCGAAAGTCATATAATAGCAAAAATAGTCCTTAAATAAATGAAGGAAAGACTGCAAATTGTGTAGATGGATGGAATTTCGGGAAAGAAACGGAATTTGGAAAAAATCCAAACTAATTATCCTCGACACTACATTTTGGCCAATATTGCAGATTAGAAAACCACAGTGCATTACCGATATGTGCAGATTTTAAACAAAACTACATAAAAATGTATTATTTGCTGCGTCCTATTATAATTAAGGTGAATGAATAAGCTCTTAATAAATCAGTGTGCTTCACCATCAACGATTACATCACCAGTTAGGTGCCATCGGTTGGAATCGCAGTCAAACACTAGTTTATATAAATTAAATATATATATATATATATCAGCAAAGTAGATTGAAATTGCGAGTAAGTTTATTTAAAACTGATTTTTCTATTCTACTAGTATTTGGTAAAACGTTTTAAATTGAAAAACACAAGGTACAAAATATCACAGATATTGTTATCTACTACATCGAGTTGCTAAAATGCGGTACTTAGCAATATCTCCCCACAAATCTATCGTAACTGCACCGGCGGCTATTAATCCAATGCATTCAGATTCCACCCTAGTGCAGTAAAACCAATCAATTATTATACATCGACTCAATCTAAGAGGGACAGTTTGCTAGTAGGAATATAATAGTGACAAGTATGGTGAACTTTGAACACCTAGTTTCTATACATCATACGATTCAAAGAGATGTTCTATATACTGAATTTGGACACATTTTTTAAGAGGTCAAAAGTGCAGTGCGTTCTAGACACTTTAGCTTTTGTATAGTGCAACTGCACTTTTGTTTTGACCATGCACATATGCATGTATTTGGTTTTGCAAATAAACTATTCTTTTCATCAATCTCTACGTCTTAAACACTGTTTTATTCGACCACTTCATTACCATTTCAGTTGGAAGACCGGTCATGTGCGCCTCGTATCCATCGAATTCCCGCGACCCTCACCAAGTCCACCCCACAAGAGAGTCCTTTCAACACAGCTTCATCTGTTCTCCAAGCAATGTGGCCTGCCCACTGCTGCTTATTTGGACAATGTCAGAAACTTTGTTTCTACTCCGGATATCTTCATTACTAATTCGACCGTGCAGGGAAATTCCGAGCTTAGAGCTTAGCCCTGTAATTTAGCTTTTGAGTGACTTTAAGCCTTCTGATGAGGCCCATTGTGAGCGACCACGTTCTACAGCCACCTACGTCTTGAGACACTGTGGTACGATTGTTGAAAAAAATTACTCTTTTAATGATTTAGCAATTCCATTGATAATATAATTGTTTTTGTAAAAAATCGGAGTGTTGTCGAAATCACGGTGCGACATCATTAACGTGAAATGGCGCGTAGCCTGACTGCGTCACATCACCGCATCGAGCAGATACGTATACGGTGCTGAGCCATGTTAAGCCGATGCACGATACAATGCATCTACTGCAGCAGTGCAGTGAATGTATGGTGCTGTCGTTAACTGCAGAGTTAACGACACCGTGCCGTGGAAATGTAGCCAGGCCTTTATTTGCTGTTTTCACATTAGAAGCGACAAGTAATATGTAACCAAAATTTTTGTAACTCCTAAATGATTTAAGAGTGACCATGGAGTTTCTTGCACGTTCTTCTCTTATAGATCTACACTCTGGAACGTGCAACTTAGCTTCACTTTTTTTAACTGACCGATTTTATTAGACTACGTCGAGTTGACCTTAACCAACAATTCGTATGCATTATGCTACCGTGCAGTCTCGAGTACCTAGTATAACAAGATACTACAGATACTAACCAGCAACTTAAATCGTTCTTAAGAAAATAAAATATGAAATTACCAGCCTAAGGGGCCGGAGGGCACCCCTGCCCTTTAGGCTATGTGTCTTTCTAGTAAAAATACCACAAAAATCTCTTTCATCACACTGTTCTTTTATTTTTATTAAAAAAAAACTATAATCAAATAAGAACACATGTCTGCCTATCGTATGTCCAGAAACCTAGCCCAGGGCTAATTGGTCCTCCGTGTTTGTTTGCTTGTCTGTTTGATTTTGTTTAAAATTCATCCCGGCCCCGGGCCACTATTTGTTTAGTCCAACTAAGCTAATATTCTCGTTTGTTTAAGTTTTTTTAATGGAAGGGTGATTTTATTTGATTTTGATAATGTGGTCGCTTCTGAATTTTGTTTTTATTGAGTCACTGGAGTGTTGAATTGAATAAATTATGTACTTCAGTTTTAAGCTAAAAAAAAAATATAGATAGATCCGAATATTGTTTGTATAAATTATTTCCAGAATAACGTCTCGTTTGTAATACTGTGCAGTTTTGCTAGACCAAGCTTCGGCAAAGATTTTTTTTTGTTAAATATATTGCCTTTAAGGTCTTATTTTAAAATCACCCTATGAATGGTGAATGAGGATTGAAAATATAATTTGCCTGCTCGACTTCACCGCTAAAATCTATAACAAATATTCATACCACCCAATATTATCTAATCCCAAACATTATACTAATAGAGAAAAGTATCAATTCTGTCATTCTCCGCATTTAATACCACAAGATGAATTGACATCACCACAAATTGGCAACACAGCTGACGTTCAATTTATCTACTAATTACCATTCGAAAACTAACGCTATCTTTAACGTATAAGGTTTCAAATTGAATGCGATTAATTCGATTATTGTACCAGCAGAGAAAGAACCCTGTCATTTTTTTTGTAGACAAAATTTGATACAAAGTTAGGCTGGCCAGGATTTCATAGAGGTCTTATTAAATTGGTGAAAGTAAGTTAGGGAGAAGAGCTTAGTGATTTGACGTTCAGCAAATATTGTAAATTATTTATTATAAATATTAGTTGGTGTGTTTTCGATCGGTTTTGTGGCTACCGTAGGTTTCATAAATATAATAGGTACTGTTATTGGTGGCAAAACCGAATTTATTGAAGCAACGTTAATATCTGAGCTTTGTATTGGATATATTTTTGTGCTTTCTTTTTAAGGTAGGAAATTATCTAATGACTTCTTACGCTTTAGGGTGGAGCGAGAGGGCGTCTCAGACTTTTATTGACTAAAACAACTACATCTATGTTCTTTTAGTTGCCCCTGGAGTCCCAGGACCACGGGTAACCATTTCAGAAGTCGACCCATAGTCCCAGTAGGCTACGGCCCTACTGGGAGCTACTACAGATTTGCTGACATCTCTTTGAGGCGCGCAAGGACGCACGCGTCCCTCTCTTCGCTAGCTTATTTTTTGTGCTCTTGAAATGTGTCTTAAAAAGTTTTATCCTAACTTTTATATTGTAGATGATGATGTAGATAAAAATTTGAATTGTGTTTCTCTTAGGAACGAACGGCAGTCGTTCGCAGAAACACAATTCTTTTTTTCTTTCATTATAGGTACATATTATTAAAATCTGCCATATAATGTTTCTTACTGCCAGGTGTCCGCTCTAGGAGAGAATGGGCCCCCGTAATCCACCTCAAAGACACATTGCAGGATAATGGGTGTGACCGTGTCATGTCTTCGACTTTTTTTGTTCTAGGACAAAGTCACAGTAAGTCAGTTTTGAGAGCAGTAGTGATGAACTAAATAACACGAAATAAAGCTCCTGGTTTGGTTTGTACCCACGACTTTTAAGTCGTAAGTCGGCGCCGTTACCACTGGGCCGCAAGTCATGGCCCACAACTACGTTCGTTTTATTTATTTACATATTTTATTGGCCAACCACAATCGAGATTTTTTTTTATTGTGTTTCAGTGTATGAAACATTTTAAAAAACATCTATAATCTAACGTTAGTGTTATAATACCCTATAGGTTAGCACTGTGCAGTGCTAACCTATAGGATAAAAGTAAAGTAGGTGCTTACTTTAATATATCATTAATAAATAAAACTAAAATAAGAGTAAAACTTTAGGAAGTAATATTAAAATTATAACTAAAATAGAAATCAAAATTAAATTAAAATCTTAGTTTGGGACTAAACGGCGGGCGTTGTGTGATAGTTGTGGAACATTATTATTATTATTAAAAAAAAAATACAAATTAAATTTGGTCAAAATATAATATAATAATAATAATATGACATTTATTTCAGACAAAAGTCCATATATTGTTAGTAACACAAGAAATTTTATAAAGCTATTGTTAGTTCCTACATACAAAGACAATCACAAAGCTGCATCGCACAGTAGCACCAGTTTATGCCAGGCCCTGGACGCGACCACCCTCAGTGTGTAATCGCATCCAGTGTCGCCATATCGGCGAGTCCCAGCGACCCACGAACACGCTCAAAGGCTGTTCGAGCTGGCCCGCATGCGCTCCATCACAGACGCACAACGCCTACGCATGATGGCGTGAAAACCATCTACGCTTTTCTCCGCAAACATTGCTGAGGCGCTGCAGTAGCGCGGCAGCCCGAACAGTATCCTGAACGCGTTATTATATTGTACACGCAGAGCACTGTATGCACGCTGCGTGTACTTAGTCCACAGGCACACGAATACATACGAGTAATTTTTATTATAAACCATTTCAATTTATTAAAATTAACAGATTACTAAGTGACCAACAACGCAACTGTCAGTACCAACGTACTTAATTTAAACAAGCAAAACCATTGCATTTCATATACTTGATAGGTTTATTCTACACCAAGCGTAACCACTTGAAAACCTTTCATTGATTTGTAACCTAGTACACGAAATTGCACCTTATTTTACAAATCATAAATGTTATTTTCGATTGCCGTGGTTAAATCAGCCGTAGACGTTTTGTGATGATTAAATTTGAACTTAACACTGAATATATAAAATTTATTTTTGCCTGAATCGTCTTGCTAGGGTTGTCCTAAGTTGTAACATTTGGTAGTATGGTCGAGTTTGGTACTTGAAGTTGATTGAAAACTAACTGTACCTTTGTGTGTTTGTTTGTTGAAATAATATTAGATAATAAGAGTTACGCATCTGTGGCTAGTTTTGGTAATTATTTCTTGCGGAACAGTGGTTTTGTAAAAGAGGCAAGAATTAAATAGATGCTGATAACTATAACTAATTTACGTTGATTATCTTTACGTGCTGCGGTATTTCCGTCCGATTATAATTTTTGTGTCTTCAAGGCTAGATTGAATAGGCTCTTAATAAACTAGTGCGCTTCACCATCAGCCATTTTATCACTGCCTACAGGTGGGATCGCAGTCAAGCACTAGTTTATACAATAAAAACAATATTTATGAATGTCATCGGGATATTCTTTAAATATAAAGGACTGAGGAGCAATTTTCAATTTCTTTGGACACTGCAAATGCTGTCTGTATGGGGTATATATATGTAAGTATGGGGAACCCCCAAAATTTATTGTTTTTTTTTCTATTTTTTGTGCAAATCTTAATGCGGTTCACAGAATACAACTACTTACCAAGTTACAACAGTATAGCTCTTATAGTTTCGAAAAAAAGTGACTGTGACATACGGACGGACAGACAGACACATGACGAATCTGTAAGGGTTCCGTTTTTTGCCATTTGGCTACGGAACGAAAAAAAAAAGATAAATATTAAAAAAGAAATAGGAAAAAACCGATGAAAAAGTCCACCACTGAGGGTCCAGAATCATGTACTTTACAGAATCCATGGTATTCGTTTGTGCGTCGATGTCAAATACACCCTGTATACACATAAAAATGTACAATGCTAATGAACGTGGAACAATTGGGAACAATAAGAGAAGTAGCGTAATTTTTATAGGTATTCAGACAAGTCTCCAAATATTAATTTCGTTTCAAAATGACATCTTCGTTTCAACATCATTTAAAAGGTGATCATGGGAGGTCATGGTGTTGCTTACAAATTCTTCTCCATAGACATTTTCCTGACTGACTTCTTGTCAAGAAGTTTCAAATGTGCTTGTCAATGGTTCGTGTGCGTTTCTGCATACGAACTTAGGACCCCATTTCATCCTTTTAGGGGGCCAACTTTGGAAGATCCTCTCTTAGTGCTAGCTAACGTCATAAGAGGAAACCTTGAAAAATTTCACGCTCCTAGTCCCAGCAGTTAGAGCTGTGCGTTGATTATGTCAGTCAGTTAGTTTCTCCTTTTACATATATATGGGTAAATGCTTTGATTCTTATATATTCTATATTTTTACACCCTCATGGTCCAAAACACCCGTGAGAATTATTCACATATATTTTTTGTCACGCAAAGTACTTGTAATCCGGAATCCTAAATCGACACTTGATCACACTAATAGGTGGTACTTCTGGTACATTTTGCCACTAAATATGACACGCTTATGTTCAAGTGGGATAAACATTTCCATTACACAGTATTTAAAAAGCCATGAGCGGTGATAGGGTTAGTTTAGTCATTGTTAACGTGTGAAACTTTTTGTTGATATTTTTATAGGATCATTGAAAATAGAACATTATTTTTTGAGTGTTTAATCTAGTGATACTTCGCAATTGGTTCTTTTTTGGCCGTGAGAAATTTCCTATCAGAATCAATATAAGATTTATAAATACATATTATATATATTAATTGATTTACAAGCTTGACTGCGAAAAAAGTGTTTTTTTTTGTGACGTAACTACAAAATTACAGTTTTCAGATTTTTTCCTTTACTTTTGCTATGACACCTTGCTTCATGTCAAATTTCAGGATTCTAGGTCAATGCAAAGTACCCACCAAGTAAAGAAAGAAGTGTCTTCCGTCAAAGTACCCTATGAATTTTGATTCCCTTCAGAGTATCGACATAAGCGTTTTTTGCGACATAAACGGTCTTATCTTTTTGTTTTCTTTAACTCAAAAGGTTGTTTTTTTAACAGCTTCAAGGGACCGCAGACCCAAGTATATAGTTTTATTTTCAACTCGATACCTCCACGCGTTCACGAGATCAAGGGTCTTAACAGACAGACAGACGGACAACAAAGTGATCCTGTAAGGGTTCCAATTTTCTTTTTGAGGTACGGAACCTTAAAAACAATTCAAATATAGATATTAAAATAAACCACTGGCAACCAAGAGATAGGTATTGTTGAGCTTTAAAAAAAGCGTTGCCCAACATTCCCCACATTGCGATAAATCATGATACAGAACTATTAGTGTGGGGCAATGATTTTTCATGTGTGCGTTCACAAAAATGCAAACTCAGAATTACATTCCAGACCAATTATCTGTAGGCCTACAAATATTTGTTCTTTGCGGGAATAATAAATAATAATGGCTTAATAGCTATGAGCTTCGACCAACATCTTAGGACTTAGGAAGCTCTCGTTAGGCGGCTGGATCAAGGGCTGATTAAAAAAGCGATACTTCTGCTGGGTTACGATGACGTTTAAAGTAAGATTGTTTTATTCTTATTTCCATTGTGGGTAAGAGATGGCGCTAGACAACCTGTATAGCTCTGTCTCTTACCCACACTGAAATAAGAATGAAACAATCTTACTTTGAACGTCATGGTAACCCACCTGGACACTACTCTTATTGTTAAGAAGTTCCTTTCTCTTGAGTCCTGACCGCGCCGGTAGCTTGGACTCTGTTCCCGATACCGGTGCGGTGGGATAATATGCTTTTTATCAAAAAATATATTGAAATATTTAAAAATATAATTTATGCATGTAGGTATTAAGTGAATAACGATCTAAATAATAAAATCAAGTTAGGTTAGGTTAGATTTAAGTGTAGCCACCAATAGCCACCGTGAAAGGGTAGGTGTAAACAACAGTGCTTTAACACACACACGCTATGTTGGTGGACAGTTGCTAAGTGTGACGTCACGCCAGCCACGTGGCGGACACGTGACGACACATGTGGCATATCAACAGCTATGATAGCCAGATTGTGGGCAGTTAGTTTATTAGGTGCAACAAGTGGAGGCTACAGATTTGATGCAAAAAAACTGGCAAAATAGTCTGATAATTTGTTGGAAAACGCATTGGCATATCTAGGGTTATTTTTTTGGGAGGCTGGCTCCGGACTTGCCTGATTTTTGTGTATAGTTATCATCAACTATTTTGGCGTTTATCAAAGAATTTCGAATCGGTAGCCCGACAGACTGGGGCGCCGGACCATACTGGGGTGGCCTTAAACCCCCTTAATTTCCTCCAATAGGAAGACGTTTCCCATTAATTTGTAATCGAAAATTACGTTCTTATTGATGACATTAAGATCCTGTCTTTCTTAGACTGCCGTCGTCTTTAACCTACTTTTTAATTACATACTTTTTTATTTTTTTAAATTTCTGAGATTTTTTTGGACAAAATACAAGGAAACAATATTTCACAAATTCCAACCACCCAAGATTCACTACTCTAAACAAGCTTACCTAATGATTGCAAACGCTAATATTTTTGGCTCAAACGGGAATTAAAAAGTAACTTAATGTGATTAACACAACACACATACATATGTATAATTATATTGGTGTAATAAGTGTGCCTATTACACTTCTATTACCCACAGCACGTGTCTCATAAGCGTCAAAACGTGTCGGTCTCGTGTCGTACTCGCGCCGGTCACGTGCCGGACGGTACGGTTAACATAAACTGTTTATAATACGCAGATTGGTGACAATTAAGTGGTTCATTTGAGTGCTGAGTAATATGGTACAAATTACCAAGTAGGTAATTTTTTTTAGTATTTTTAGCAGATGGGTTAATGAAGTATTTTTTTTTTAGCTTAGACTGTTTATTTAGGGAAAGTCTTACAAATGGACTTTGAAACAATTAACCCTGAAATTTCGTACACCTATGTATGTAACTTGGATAAAAATGCATTAATATGGTAGGTACCATAAAGCGCGTCAGATGCTGGAGTCGGTTAGTGGCCATAAAAACTGCTCGATCGCAATAAGATAACCCCATCGTGCATCGTGCGTGTGGTACTATAACGCGTGATAAAAGCTTGTTATTAAAACCATGTTTTCAAAGATTCAAAAGCATTTATTTCAAATAAACCATTTACAGGCACTTTTGAAATGTCAAGAAGTCAGTCAGAAAAAAAAAAATGATGCTAATTGCACATTCCAAAGCGTAGATCTCTATGGAGAAGAATGCGCAAGAAACTCCATGGCCACTCTTTTCAATCATGTTTTGTAATTACAAATATCACTGTTACATGTTTCTTGTCGTTATCATGTGAGAACAATGTAAATACAGTAAAAATAAAAACTAAATATAGATATTAAAATAGCAACTGGCAGCTAAGAGATGACCAGTCTCAACTGACAGCGCCCGTTCACGAAACACCGAAATCTAATTTTCTTTCGAAAGAACAAGTATACTTATTAGAACTTTGAATGTTTTTAGAGGCATTAATTGCCCTAATAACCGTAACAAGAATGTATTTAAGAAGCAAGGGTGGGCATTCAATCAGTACCCAAAGACCACACAGCAGCTTAACAAGCGTGAAATTAACACAAATAAATAAACATTAAATGAAGTCTGTGGCTGAACTCCCACGCATATCGAATTTACTAATAACACGCCGATGTCACGCCTGTCATGACTTAATCGGAGCTACTGGATTGAAATCAAATAGGAAAAATGTATAGAGTTTCAAAAAGCTTTCGATAGAATCAATAACGACATCCTATTAGAAAAATTAAGTGCTATAGGCATTTTGCTCCCAATATTCTTTTAATTATTTTGATCGCTGGCTATCTCCGTGATCGTCAACGGTATGAACGATTGGTCCTCTACAATTCTCACACGTTCAGGAGTCAGTCAGGGTACAATATTAGTCTCACAGGGATCCGTTCCGGGGCCGCTCCTGTGGGACATCGGTTACGACTGGGTACTGCACGACTTCCCTTGCGGCATCAGCGTGGTTGGCTACGCTGATGACTCACTGGTTCTGACACCATCGTCGGGATCCCGAATTACGATGGGATGGGATGCAAACGTCTCGTGCCGGAGGCTCTACGCGAGTGGCGTCGTGCGATCCATGGAACTTTACGGGGTTCCGCTGTGGTACGCGCTGTGTGTGGTGTGTGGTGTATGTTGGCTGTGGTGTAGTGGTAGTGGTTGTGCGCACAACCACTACCACTGGCGCGCCGCCGGCTGAACATATCCTAAAATGTCGTGGACATCTAAATAGTGGAAACCGCACGGTCTAATGCGAGGCGGCGAGCCTCCTTGCCGGCCAATCACCACACGATTCGGAGGCAACAGTCCAACGCCGTAAAAAATCGCGGCATGGTGGAAAGAACTCCGGCGGTATCTCATGGCAGTATGGAAACAGCGACTGTCGCAACCCAGCGCTAGGCACGCCCCTGTCGAGGCGTTAACCCTGTTCTTCGAAGAGTGGCTACAAAGGTGTCACGGCATCCTCACTTTCCGCTAGATGAACGTTCTTATCGGTGTCTTATCGTATTTTTTTTTTGTGACGTAACTACAAATTTACTTTTTTTAGATTTATTCCTATAGGTTCCTGTGCTTGACCTTGTTTTATGCCAAATATTTAGTATTTTGGTAAAAGGAAAGTGACCTATGGATTTTGATTCCTTTAAGAGTGTCGAAATATAGGTTTCTTTTGCGACATAAACGACGGTATCTTTTGTTTTCGTTAACTTAGAAGTTTGATTTCTTGACAGCTTTAAGGGACCGGAGACCGGAGGTTTTAATTTTAACACGATACGTCCACGCGTTTCCGAAATAAAAGGTCTTAACTGACAGACAGTGAGACGGACGGACAAAGTCCTATAAGGGTTCCGTTTTGTCCTTTTGAGGTACAGAACCCTAAAAATCAAACTTTTAACCTATTATATAATACTAAACTTACCACTAAATGCTATTCCTTTTCATTAGTCTGTTAATTGTAATTTACTGTGTGATTTCTGAACAGTTTTGTTTTTAAATCATCATTAGTAAATGTCTCAAAATTTTCTCTATTATTATTACTAAAGCACACAGAGCAATCTGTCCGATTGTCGCGGTGTCAAATCGTTTACCCTTATCGCTTCTACCCGACACCATGGAACACCACACCATAGCCCCATCTGTCGCGCTGCACCACTGCACCGAGAACAATGACTGCATTCATGAAGCGATTTTTTATCGAAAAAATGGTTTTTGGGCCAAAAAATTGTTAGGTTGTAAGTGGAGCATAGAGGGGGAATGCGGTGTTGTAATATGAAATTGGGTTATACTGGTTTTATTACGTTTTAGATGAGATTAAATTTTTTTTTTTCAAGCTAAAAGCTGTTTTGTGCTGAACATATTATTTATTAAGTTGCTCGACTAATGGTAAATTAAATTAAGCGTTCAGTTGTCCTAATAGATTATTTAAAACATCACTCATACATATGTAATTATGTATAGTTCTTACAGTCCATCCTAAGGTTGTCTGCTAGATATCGCTGTCAGCGACAAGACCGCCTTTGTACCCATAGATTTAAGTTACTTAGTGCAAAAGTTTTGTTACTATTTTGGTGTACAATAAATTTTATTCTATTCTATATATATATGATTTTATTTTGTACTATGCCTATATAATATGCCACTTACCGCCACCTACACCTCCTGAGACAGAAACAGTTGGAGGAATATCGTACAAGAGAAAGTGATTTTATTTATTTATTTTATTTTAATAAGTACAGTGACAGACTACAGACTAAGACAATCAGCACAATTAAAAATAACATACAGTACATAAATCTGAAGTCCAATTATTGCTGTACTACAACACTCAAATTTTAATATGCTTCAGAAACAGAAAAAAAAAACACAGTAAAGGTGAAGTATTATGGAGAAGTTAATAAAGTACACTAATGTAATTACATTTTATATAAACAATTTCTAAATTCGTTAAAGCTGTTCAAAAACAAGTCTACCTTAGGGCATATTATATTATATTGATTGCACATTCTAAATAACGGGTTATTCTCAGAGACATTATTGTTACTAGCGGGAATACTAAATAATTGTGGAGTGCGCACAGATCGAGTTGGTATTTTAAAGTTTAACTGGTCAAGTAATTTAATGTCAAAGGAGCCATTAGCAATTTTATGCAATACGCTTAAATCACTAACTGATGAAGCAGGAAGGTTCCGACCCTCACTTTGATGAATACAGCCCAGTTTCGTATTACAATTCTTTGAAATTCTCAGCTTTTCTCGGATGATATAAAGTATTATTATACTCCTAAACCTTCTTTATGGATTGCTTTATCTATTGGTGAAAACTGCATAGTAATCCGTTCGTAGTTTTTGAATTTATCGCGTTGATGCAGATAGACACGCAGTGAGGTACCTAGTTTGACGATTTGTAAGGATATGCATAGTTATGCGTAAAAAAATATTTTATTGGTTTATAAAACTACGTAGCAAACTTAAATATTAGCTATAAATACTTTATACTAAATCTAATGCATTGTACACAAAGAACAACGGCGAGGATATTATTAATGAAATTATAAAGTGCCTACTTAGGTTAGCATAGCATAACATAGTCGGCCTTATAATGTTACCACTGTTGGGACTCAGGCCTCCTCTCTAGGAGAGGGAATGGGCCATACACCACGCGGGCCCAGTGCGGGTTGGTGGATGTCACCTGTTTTCGAATTTTTGGTTCTAGGACATGCCGGTTTCCTCACGATGTTTTCCTTCACCGTTTTGAGAGCAGGTCCTACTTAGGTTACCATGATATATACCGGCAAAATAATTGACTAAGTTTTATCAAATCAAACTAATGCCCTAAACTGGAATATTTATAACACGAGGATTCTATTAATAGTAATGTCTAAGACAAAATTGTTTAAAAATTTAATATACTTTTGTATATTTTAAATATAAGTCAAAATTAAACAAACTTAGGTATATTGAATCATTTACATCATCAAATTATTTATTTTCCTTGTCCATTATTACAAATCAAAATTATCACAATTATTTTATTTTTTTGGTAATGGTCGACGGCAGAACATTTCACGGACTTGATCTTTGTGACAAATACGTACTTCTACATACAAAAATACATTCTACAATATCCCTAACTGTTTACAACATAGGTACATACACATCGAACTAACAGTAAATCACAAATAAAATAGAGTCAACGAAAACTATTGTACAGTGGGGGCACCTGGCCCATAGCCATGGTCCATTGTGTGCACCCTCGCGTAGAGCCCGTGTGGAACAGCCCTTAAGATTTAATTACCGACCTTTATAGCTACCGCTACTGTTTACTTTTATTACTTGCTTTTGTATAGAGACGAAATGAAATTTTGTCGATATAAAAAAATCTTTGATTGGAAAAATTGGAGTGATCCGAGTGATACTACATAAACACCACTATTTTATAATTAGTACAAAAAATGGGGTTCTATCCGTTACCTGATAATATTTGTGTAGTCTAAAGTAAAAAAAAAAACGAAATCCCAAAATTGTCCACGAAAATTTGTCACAATTGGTAAATTCATAATTGAATCAATCAATCATAACAATTGCTACTAGAAAATACTAAGAGCAGTGTTTTTCCATTTTGATCGCCATTAATTTGTTCATTCAATAGCCTGTACAATATTTCCATAAATTGAGTGACATTTTGGGATATAAACAAACGCTAATAACTTTGCTGTTTATGAATATTATTTATTGAGACTTTACTTAAATATTAACAAGACCTTTCACTTATAATAAACCCTATAAGTATTTGTACTAATAAAAAAATAGTGGTGTATACCTAAGAAAAAATCGTGTTCCTTTTATTATTGTGAACGTGAGGACTATGTTGATTGCTATTTTTTCCTTTTCAGTAATTTTAACGTATGTCTGGCAATTTGAGTATTTTCTGCGGCCTAACTAAATGTTAATTTAATTCTTTTGTATTCTTCGTCAAGTCGTTGAGCTCTTTAGTAGTCCCGAGTTGAGCTTTGCGAATACTGACTAATGCTTGCACTGACTGGACAAGTCCACTCAAATCTGTATGGTTCTTTCTTCAAAAGACCATCTCAGACAAATCTGCATGGTTCTCATGTGATTTGACCATTACATATTTACTGTGTGGACTTTAAAAGAGACTATGACCCCTGATTTTGTTTCGATGATTCTTCTCAGTGTAGTCAGCTAGGAAACACCGGCCTCATCTAGTTTGAAATGACACAAAAAAATTGACGTGTAAAAATGTTTTATAAACCTATTTGCAGAATAAATATCATTTATCATTTTTGCGCCGACTCCAAATAAAACGGGACAAGGGCAGAAAGATGATAATGGCTACATAATTACCTACAACTTGAATCTAATCTAATATTTATAAAAAATCTTATGTCACAGTGTCTGTTAACGAACTGATCCGAAACAGCTTGACCGACTTTGATGAACTTTTTTGTGTATATTTGGTAGGTCTAAGAATAGGACATAGGCCTTTTTTAACCCTCCTACTCCCACCTCATTGATTTCTTTTATAATTTATATGACAGAACAACGTATAATATACAGGGTTATTTGTAAAACACTGGCAACCTCTCAAGACTATGTTACTAACATCATAAATAACAACTTTTGTTCTATAATGACTTTTAAAAAATTTACATACTTTAGTTCATCAGATTTTCATACAAAAATAAAATTATTTAAATTGAACGTTCTAAATATTACGAAGACTATGCGAAGCAAGCAATAGTACAATAGCGGAGAGGAATCGGGCGGCGGGGGTGCTTGGGTGTAGGTATAGCAAAATACAGAGTTGAAATGTGTTAGATAGAAAAAAATAAACGAAATATTTTAGGTTTGTTTTTGGTAAATGAATTATGTTTTGTAAAAAGTTATAGAATAAAAATTGTTGTTTATGATGTTAGTAATACAGTTCTGCAAGGTTGTTAGTGTTTTACAACTAACCCTGTATAAAAATCTTGTGTCACAGTGTTTGTTATCGAACTCGGCCAAAATGAGGCGGCTTGAGCGATTTTTTTTTGTGTAAGTATACCATACAGGTCTGAGAATTGGCTATTTTTTTCTTTCCTACCCCAACCCCCATTTTTGTCTTTGGTTATTTATACAGTAGAAAGTGATATAATAAGTTTTAGGAAAAAAATCCTAAATAAATTCTATGTTCTATTACTATAATATTCTATGTTCTATTACTATAATATTCTATGTTCTATTACTATAATATTCTATGTTCTATTCCAGTACATGATCTACCCGTGGGCCAAATTTCATAATTTGGATGAAATTCGTTCCGTTCAGCCAATTAAGCGTAAAAAAGTAACAAATCTACAAACTTTTGCCTTTATAATAAGTAAGTGTAATAACTAGAAAAAATCGGTTTTTTGTCCTACACTGAGAAGAAACATCGAAACAAACTCAAACAAAGAGAGATTTAGACTAGAATTGTTCGGTTAGGTCTAGGACAATCATTGGGTGGTAAATCATCCAATGACTTCTCACGCTCTAGAGTGGAGCAGGAGGGCGTGTCAGAGTTTTACTGACTAAAACCACCACAGACTTTTCAGAAAATCCCCGTGGCCCTAGCAGACATCGGCCCTGCTGGTCCTCTATTCGGTCCGGATGTTCACCGGACGGCGACCTACCCATTTTTTGTCGTTTGCAAGCCCACGCCTAATGTGGTTTTAACTCGGGGTCGGGGTTGCGGCGACTTGGGCTTGAGAATGTCCTATCCCTCACGCATGCAGCCGTCTCCTTCACTAGCATTACTGTTTTGCAGAAGGAGGTGACCGCCTGTCGCAAGAGGTGGCTGACACCTTTCGCCTACAAGTTTAGAGGGTATTTACCACCATGATTATGGCGCGCCCAATCGAGCGATGATGATGAGATTTGTATATACAAAATTATTTTTAGTATATGCGAAACCTGAATATAGTTTGTTCAGAATCAGTAACTGAATGGATTCCAATAATTTTTACACCATGTTATATTTTTTCCCAAAAATATTTAAAAAAGGTCACAAGTTGGACACCACCGACACTAAGTACAAAACAGGCCACGGCAGGTCAGGCATTAAACGCCAGCGCACAGCTGGATGCGGGAGCAAAACCACCCCTCAGTCGCCCGAGTGGCCCGGTGACCATGTATTTATGTCGCCAATCAGGTACTATAACGGACTTAATGTTTGTTATTTTTCATAATACAGTTTTGAAATTTTGAATATAGATTCTATACATAAAAATATTAATACAAGTGTTTCAGGTTTCGCATATACTAATTCATTCACGTGCAGCCCAAACCCATGGACCTAGAACGTTGAAATACTGCACAGAAATGCCTTTTATTATGTGAACCAAAGAATAAGAAAGGAATTTCCAAAATTAATCCCCTAAAGGAACGAACCGGGGATCCAGTTTGTATGGAGAAACCATGCGGTATCATGCGCTCTAAGCAGCTGGCAGAAGCTGGCTGGTGGTGATAAAAGAAAACACACTGAATTGGGTAACCTCAAAATTTATTTACATCAACAGTTTGTACAAATCAATCAGGCATGCCTTCTCTCCCGCTAGCAGTACGTGAGCAACTCATCCACGGTGCAGGGCTTGTCACAGCACTCGTCGGTGAGGCCGCGCTTGCCCCGCGCGCCGCCCAGCGCACGCGCCGCGTCCCCGCGCCCCCACCAGCCGGCAGCGCGGTCTTCTGGCCCCCACCAGCCGGTGGCGCGCTTCTCCTCCGTGGCGCCCCAGCAGAGACTTGCCAGCACTCGAGATAGTCGCCGCCCGCAGTAGTAATTGGCACCGTCTTGAGCCTCACAGCACCAAGAGCATGCCACTACGATGATGAGGACCAAAGTTAGTTTCATATTGATTGTTGATTTAGTTGGAACTTCAAGTAAAGAAAAATTACTGACTCGATGAGTTCAAAATTATGATGGAGGATCATGCAAGAAGGCTACTGTCCCACGAATGTGGTTCGAATGTGCTGATGCTCAGTGATTCCTAGTTTTTATACCGGGAGAGAGTTCATGAATATTCAGACCTAATTTTATTAATAATTATGTCCTTAGTAAAATCTATGCGCGTGGGTTAAGCGAAGTTCACCTCATGTGTCACATTCCCTTTCCATGCCAATGAACACCTCTGTTGGTAGTTTAGAAATAAACTAATGTGTTATGAGCTCATTTTGTCCCATATAAAACTAATCGCAGAAGATAAGTAAATAATAAAAGATATTTATTTTGCAAATAGGTTTTAAAACATACTTTTGCACGTAATTTTGTTCGTCAATCTGAACTAGATTAGACTAGTGTTACCTAGCTGGTTACTCTGAGAAATAAAAGAACATATTGTCAAAGTAGAAATAATAAAAAGGTGTTAAAAAACAACAACAGAAAAATGACAACTAATAAAAATGATAAACTAATAAATACTATGATAAACATCAAATTATTATTATTAAAAGTAAAAAAAATATAAGTATTATTATGACGAAGATCGAACTAAGGTTGACAGGACTTCAAGTAGTAATTCCGAATTTTACGCTTGAAGGAAAGACTTTCAGCTTTCTTGATGTCAGGTAGAAGCACGTTTTATATGGTACGAATTTATTAACACTTCTGTTTACATCTCAATGAGCCCTTTCTTTTTTGGGCCTGGTTGCAGGATCCACTAACTTGTGTTTGTTCCTAATATTATTCTATTTTTTAAACACGTTTATATTTTTATGTGCACACAAAATATTCAATCTGTAGATTTAGCAGCAGGGGTAGCTAATATCAATCATCTAGTTTGTTTAATAAGTACCTATTTGTAAAATAAATATCATCTAATCAGTCTTTGCCTACAGTTTTGCAATACATCTGCAGAACGTAAAATGGCAATATTTTAAACAGAACACTTGATTAACTGACATGTTTGTAATTACTCACAACATGTCGTCGTTATTTATAATTTATATGTTTACGATGAAATATAACTTAAGTAGTAAGAGCTGACCTAAAATATGATGAAATAGCTCAACAGGACATTGCTTTAAGCAGTGTAATAATGTTAGGAGCTATTAAACTTTATTACATAAGTTTGAAGTAACTAACATAATATATTGTTGCAACATTACAAATTGCTCGACTTAATATCTTAAAAAAACTTTTCTGTGCTCAATAAAATCGAGCTTTTTCTACTAAAATAACACTAATACAATATTAGCTATCGTTATTCTCTATATATTATACGAGTACATAATTCCTCTGTACGTGTGGTTTGTCACCCAACTCCTCCTAAACGGCTTGACCGATTTGAAAGTAATTTTATGTATTTATTTGAGTGGTTCTTGGATGATTTGAAAATGCATGGAGGAGGTGCTGGCCAAGTTCACAGCGACCGTGGCAGCTGCCATAACACGCATATAATAGGTAAGTTTATTCTATTCTATATAGTTAATACAGGATAAAGTTTAATGCACTAAGTTAAACTCAGCAGTAAATATTGGTATTATCGCGGTAAGTTCCCTCTTTGAGGAGTGGTGGGAAAGACCTCACGGCGTCCTCACCTTCAACATGACGCAGGTTCTCACCGGACATGGTCAGAAGAATCACTCGGGTGTCACCACTGTGTGGACCGCCTGGAGGACACGGTGGGGTATATGGTAGGTGTGCCTCGTTTGGGCAGAGCACCGCCGTGTCCTCGTGGGGGAGATCGGCGGAAACGAATTCTCGCGCTGGGCCTTGGTATAGTGCGAGAGTGGTCCATGGTCCGTAGCGAGGAGGAGTGGCAGGCGATCGCCTCCTTCTGCGAAGCAGTAATGCTAGCAAAGGAGGCGGCCGCACGCGCACGCGCGAGGCTACGACCCTCACGCCCCAGCCGCCATGATCCCGATCCCGATTTCCAGTCTGGCAGATGGCGAGTAATGGGTAGCTCGCCGTCCGACCGTCCTGTAACGGTCCGGACCAAGCCCAAGTCGTCAACGGCGCATATTGTTCCACGCGCGCCTCAAGAAGATGTCAGCAACCGTGGCCCAGCAGGGTCAAAGCCTACTGGGGCCATTAGTTCGCTTCTGAAACGAAAACCCGGCTCTGGTATGAAAGGCGACGAAGGAACTAGGAGTGGGTTTCAGTCAGTAAAAGTCTGACATCCCGCCCCGCCCAAGGGCGGGAGATGTCATTTGATGATTTCCTACCTAAAAAAAAGCAGTAAAGATTGGTAACGATATTTAATGATCTACTACATACGTATTACAAAACAAATTCCCTCACTGCGTCTATCTATCTGTTCGCGATAAACTCAAAAAAACAATTGAACAGATTTCCATGCAGTTTTCACGAACAAAGCAAGTAATTACGGTATAAGTCCGCACTAAGCGTGTCGCTTCATCGTTTATACCGCGTACATCGAAGGACTGGAACAATTTGCCTGCTGCGGACTTCCCGTCCAACTATAATTTAGGTGCCTTCAAGGCTAGAGTGAATAGGCTCTTAATAAACTAGTGCGCCTCACCATCAATGATTGCATCACTGCTTACTATCAGGTGGGATCGCAGTCAAGCACTAGTTTATATCAAATAAAAAAAAAACAATACGGTAAAGAAAAGCATAAAATTTAAAAGATTTGTAACACATGTACGAAGCTGCTAGTCGCCAGTCGAAAATAAAAAAAAAGATAAAGAGAATTTGTTTATAAGCCGATTAAAAAAATTATTTCACTATTTTTATCTCGATGAAATCCAAGTTTACTTTGGCATGGGCCACAGGAGCGAAGCTGCGTAAATAAACTAGTATTACTATAACACCTACAAACTTAAAAATTGGCAGGTAGGTTGTTCCTTATAGGATGTAGGCATCGGCTAAGAACGGATTTTCTGAAATTTACCCCCTCAGGGGATGAAACGGGGGTCCAAAGTTTGTATGGAGAAACCGACTTTTACGCGAGCGAAGCCGCTGGTAGAAGCAAGAATTCTTATATGTTCTAGTACAGCATAGCGTAATCAGCCTTTTAATGTTCCCACTGCTGAGACTCAGGCCTCCTCTCTAGGAGAGGGAATAGGCCGTAATCCACCACGCGGGCCCAGTGCGGTTTGGTGGTGGATGTCTTCGAATATTTGGTTCTAAGACATGCCGCTTCTTACGGTACGATTTCCTTCACCGTAGTTATTGAGAGCAGTGATGATGAAATAAATTACACAAAGTAATGCGCCAGGTTGAGTTTGAACCCGCGACCTACAACTCACCACCACTGCTCGTCATTTACGTTCGTATTTTAATCGTCTGACAAAATCTAAATTCGTGAACTCCGTTGCTAAGTCACCCACATCTCATAAGGTGTTCAGCCAGATGGAAATCGAATGTAACATCTGAGCGAAATTTTCTTTAACCTACGCACTTAGATTTCAGTTAAGACCTTATGACAAAATTTGTCTGAATATTAATGAGCAGCCTCCAGGTATAAAAGCTGAACATTACTGAGGAACAGAACATTCAAACCACATTTGTGGAACAGTATCCTACTTACATCCGCTAACATAACTTTGAACTCGTCGAGTCAGCAATTTTTCTTCAGTTGAAGTTCCAACTAAATCAACAATCAATATGAAACTGACTTTGGTCCTCATCATAGTAGTAGCATGCTCTTGGTGCTGTGAGGCTCAAGACGGTGCCCATTACTACTGCGGGCGGCGACTGTCTCAAGTGCTGGCAGCTCTCTGCTGGGGTGCTGAGGAGAAACGCGCGGCGAGTTGGTGGGGGCCCGAGGACAAGCACACTGCCGGCTGGTGGCGGCGCGAGGACACGGCGCGTGCGCTGAGCGGTGCGCGGGGCAAACGTGGCCTCGCCGACGAGTGCTGCAACAAGCCCTGCACCGTGGATGAACTGCTCACGTACTGCTAGCGGGAGGAAAGAAATGCATGATTGATTTGTATAAATTGTGTTGTTGAATTTTTGTTGATGTAAATAAATTATGAGGTGACATAAATCAGTGTGTTTTCTTTAGTCACCACACAAGGTCACCGTTACATTTTTGTCACACTGTTATTATTATTAGTCTATGTTGTTCCACTGGCACAGCTGCCACAAAACAATCCCGAGTAGGCTTAAGAGCCGGAAGAGTGTTTTTCTAGCACACAGACCATTCTAGGATCACCACCTAAAGAAAGAATCAAGCTTTGGAAAAAATATCATCAACAATCATCCGATTTCTTTGAACCCCAGAAACATCTGCCGCCTGGACGTGAATTGCAGTGGCCTATATATAGAAAGCACTAAATCGGTTGCGGACCAGAGTAAGCTGCTGCAAACACAACTGTCGGATACTGTGTGTGTGCCCGAAGTACCCATAGCACTTTGGAGGACTTATTGAGCGCCACCGATGCTGCAGCCCAAACAATTAACGAGTTTATCATGAATTCGAAAATAAAGAACAACTGTAGCTGCATAGTAAAGGCCTCTCTTTCTCCTTTCAATTCCTTTCGGTTTTGCGCAAGGACTCTTGTTGGTCTACCTATATAAAGAAGTTACCTGATGCTGTATGTTCTTTTTAATTACAATTATCTGCGACCCTTAATTTTTCATTACGAGATTTTATCTTTCTTGTCTATTCGAATTTCTAATAACTAATGTGAAAAAATAGATGAGTTTAGTAACTATCTTGATTTTTTATTTGTCAAAGATGTAACAACATTATTTTTAGTTTATGCGAAACCTGAATATAGTTTCTTCAGAATCAGTGACTGAATAAATTCCAACAAATTATTTAAATTGAACGTTCTAAATATTACGAAGTCTATGCGAAGCAAGCAATAGTACAATAGCGGAGGGGAGCGGGAATCGGGTGGCGGGGGTGCTTGATGCGCTTGCGTCGAGTCATCAGATAGTAGTAGGTAGGTATATATAGCAAAATACAGACTTGAAATGTGTTAGATAGAAAAAAAGAAACGAAATCTTTTAGGTTTGTTTTTGGTAAATGAATTATGTTTTGAAAAAGTCATAGAATATAAATTGTTGTTTATGATGTTAGTAATACAGTTCTGCAAGGTTGTTAGTGTTTTACAAATAACCCTGTATAAAAATCTCGTGTCACAGTGTTTGTTATCGAACTCGGCGAAAATGGTGCGGCTTGGGCGATTTTTTTTTTTTGTGTAAGTGTACCAAACAGGTCTGAGAATAGGTCGTAGGCTATTTTTTACTTTCCTACCCAAACCCCCACTTTTGTCTTTAATTATTTATATAGTAGAAGGTGATATAATAAGTTTTAGGAAAAAAATCTTGAATAATATTCTATGTTCTATTCCAGTACATGGTCTACCCGTGTGCCAAATTTCATAATTTGGATGAAATTCGTTCCGTTCAGCCAATTAAGCGTAAAGAAGTAACAAATCTACAAACTTTTGCCTTTATAATAAGTAAGTGTAATAACTAGAAAAAATCGGTTTTTTGTCCTACTCTGAGAAGAAACATCAAAACAAACTCAAACAAAGAGAGATTTAGACTAGAATTGTTCGGTTAGGACTAAGACAATCATTGGGTGGTAAATCATCCAATGACTTCTCACGCTCTAGAGTGGAGCAGGAGGGCGTGTCAGAGTTTTACTGACTAAAACCACCATAGACTTTTCAAAAAATCCCCGTGGCCCTAGCAGACATCGGCCCTGCTGGTCCTCTATTCGGTCCGGATGATCACCGGACGGCGACCTACCCATTTTTTGTCGTTTGCAAGCCCACGCCTACTGTGGGTTTAACTCGGGGTCGGGGTTGCGGCGACTGGGACGTGAGAATGTCCTATCCCTCCTTCATTAGCATTATTGTATTGCAGAAGGAGGCGACGGCCTAGCACAAGAGGTTGCTACCACCTTTCACCTCTACGTGGTCACAGTGATGCTCCGCCTAAGCGAGGCAAATCTTTACCGTATGCTCCACTATGTCCTCCGGACGGTCACATCGGCGGCACCACACCCGGGCGTTTCTTGAAGGGGCCTGCGTTGAGCAGAAGGTGAGGACGCTGCCGTGACGCTTCTTCAGCCACTCCTCAAAAAGGTAATTTACGACCATGATTATGGCGCGCCCAATCGAGCGATGATGATGAGATTTGTATATACAAAATTATTTTTAGTATATGCGAAACCTGAATATAGTTTGTTCAGAATCAGTAACTGAATGGATTCCAATAATTTTTACACCATGTTATATTTTTTCCCAAAAATATTTAAAAAAGGTCACAAGTTGGACACCACCGACACTAAGTACAAAACAGGCCACGGCAGGTAAGGCATTAAACGCCAGCGCACAGCTGGATGCGGGAGCAAAACCACCCCTCAGTCGCCCGAGTGGCCCGGTGACCATGTATTTATGTCGCCAATCAGGTACTATAACGGACTTAATGTTTGTTATTTTTCATAACACAGTTTTGAAATTTTGTATATAGATTCTTTACATAAAAATATTAAGACAAGTGTTTCAGGTTTCGCATATACTGACTCATTCACGTGCAGCCCAAACCCATGGACCTAGAACGTTGAAATACTGCACAGAAGTGCCTTTTATTATGTAAACCAAAGAATAAGAAAGGAATTTCCAAAATTAATCCCCTAAAGGAACGAACCGGGGATCCAAAGTTTATATGGAGAAACCATGCGGTATCATGCGCTCTAAGCAGCTGGCAGAAGCTGGCTGGTGGTGATAAAAGAAAACACACTGAATTGGGTAACCTCAAAATTTATTTACATCAACAGTTTGTACAAATCAATCAGGCATGCCTTCTCTCCCGCTAGCAGTACGTGAGCAGCTCATCCACGGTGCAGGGCTTGTCGCAGCACTCGTCGGTGAGGCCGCGCTTGCCCCGCGCGCCGTCCAGCGCACGCGCCGCGTCCTCGCGCCCCCACCAGCCGGCAGCACGGTCTTCTGGCCCCCACCAGCCGGTGGCGCGCTTCTCCTCCGTGGCGCCCCAGCAGAGACTTGCCAGCACTCGAGATAGTCGCCGCCCGCAGTAGTAATTGGCCCCGTCTTGAGCCTCACAGCACCAAGAGCATGCCACTACGATGATGAGGACCAAAGTTAGTTTCATATTGATTGTTGATTTAGTTGAAACTTCAAGTAAAGAAAAATTACTGACTCGATGAGTTCAAAATTATGATGGAGGATCATGCAAGAAGGCTACTGTCCCACGAATATGGTTCGAATGTGCTGATGCTCAGTGATTCCTACTTTTTATACCCGGAGAGAGTTCATGAATATTCAGACCTAATTTTATTAATAATTATGTCCTTAGTAAAATCTATGCGCGTGGGTTAAGCGAAGTTCACCTCATGTGTCACATTCCCTTTCCATGTCAATGAACACCTCTGTTGGTAGTTTAGAAATAAACTAATGTGTTATGAGTTCATTTTGTCCCATATAAAACTAATCGCAGAAGATAAGTAAATAATAAAAGATATTTATTTTACAAATAGGTTTTAAAACATACTTTTGCACGTAATTTTGTTCGTCAATCTGAACTAGATGAGACTAATGTTTCCTAGCTGGCTACTCTGAGAAATAAAAGAACATATATTCATAAATGTCAAAGTATAAAATAACAAAAAGGTGTTAAAAAACAACATCAGAAAAATGACAACATAGAATAAACTAATAAATACTACGATAAACATCAAATTATTATTATTAAAAGTAAAAAAAATATAGGTATTATTATGACGAAGATCGAACTAAAGTTGACAGGACTTCCAAGTAGTAATTCCGAATTTTATGCTTGAAGGAAAGACTTTCAGCTTTCTTGATGTCAGGGAGAAGCACGTTTTATATGGTATGAATTTATTAAGACTTCTGTTTACATCTAAATGAGCCCTTTCTTTTTTGGGCCTGGTTGCAGGATCCACTAACTTGTGTTTGTTCCTAATATTATTCTATTTTTTAAACACGTTTATATTTTTATGTGCACACAAAATATTCAATCTGTAGATTGAGCAGCAGGGGTAGCTAATATCAATCATCTAGTTTGTTTAATAAGTACCGATTTGTAAAATAAATATCATCTAATCAAAGTCTTTGCCTAAAGTTTTGCAATACATCTGCAGAACGTAAAATGGCAATATTTTAAACAGAACACTTGATTAACTGACATGTTTTTAATTACTCACAACATGTCGTCGTTATTTATAATTTATATGTTTACGATGAAATATAACTTAAGTAGTAAGCGCTGACCTAAAATATGATGAAATAGCTCAACAGGACATTGCTTTAAGCAGTGTAATAATGTTAGGAACTATTAAACTTTATTACATAAGTTTGAAGTAACTAACATATATTGTTGCAACATTACAAATTGCTCGACTTAATATCTTAAAAAAACTTTTCTGTGCTCAATAAAATCGAGCTTTTTCTACTAAAATAACACAATATTAGCTATAGTTATTCTTTTTATGTTATACGGGTACATAATTCCTCTGTACGTGTGGTTTGTCACCCAACTCCTCCTAAACGGCTTGACCGATTTGAAAGTAATTCACGCCCCAGCCGCCATGATCCCGATCCCGATTTTCAGTCTGGCAGATGGCGAGTAATGGGTAGCTCGCCGTCCGACCGTCCGGTAACGGTCCGGACCAAGCCCAAGTCGTCAACGGTGCATATTGTTCCACGCGCGCCTCAAGGAGATGTCAGCAAACCGTGGCCCAGCAGGGTCAAAGCCTACTGGGGCCATGGGTTCGCTTCTGAAAGGAAAACCCGGCTCTGGTATGAAAGGCAACGAAGGAACTAGGAGTGGGTTTCAGTCAGTAAAAGTCTGACATCCCGCCCCGCCCAAGGGCGGGAGATGTCATTTGATGATTTCCCACCTAAAAAAAGCAGTAAAGATTGGTAACGATATTTAATGATCTACTACATACGTATTACAAAACAAATTCCCTCACTGCGTCTATCTATCTGTTCCCGATAAACTCAAAAAAACAATTGAACAGATTTTCATGCAGTTTTCACGAACAAAGCAAGTAATTACGGTTTAAGTCCGGACTAAGCGTTTCGCTTCATCGTTTATACCGCGTATATCGAAGGACTGGAACAATTTGCCTGCTGCGGTCTTCCCGTCCAACTATAATTTAGGTGCCTTCAAGGCTAGAGTGAATAGGCTCTTAATAAACTAGTGCGCCTCACCATCAATGATTGCATCACTGCTTACCATCAGATGAGATCGCAGTCAAGCACTAGTTTATATCAAATAAATAAAAAAACAATACGGTAAAGAAAAGCATAAAATTTAAAAGATTTGTATCACACGTACGAAGCTGCTGGTTGCCAGTCGAAAATAAAAAAAAAGATAAAGAGAATTTGTTTATAAGCCGATTAAAAAAATTATTTCACTATTTTTATCTCGATAAAATCCAAGTTTACTTTGGCATGGGCCACAGGAGCGAAGCTGCGTAAATAAACTAGTATTTCTAGAACATATCTATATATAAATACAAAAGCGAAATACCACTCACTGATTAACCACGAAATCTCAGAAACTATAACACCTACAAATTTAAAAATTGGCAGGTAGGTCCTTATAGGGTGTAGACATCCGCTAAGAACTGATTTTCCGAAATCGGGGTCCAAAGTTTGTATGGAGAAACCGACTTTTACGCGAGCGAAGCCGCTGGTAGAAGCAAGAATTCTTATATTTTCTAGTACAGCATAGCGTAATCAGCCTTTTAATGTTCCCACTGCTGAGACTCAGGCCTCCTCTCTAGGAGAGGGAATAGGCCGTAATCCACCACGCGGGCCCAGTGCGGTTTGGTGGTGGATGTCTTCGAATATTTGGTTCTAAGAAATGCCGCTCCTCACGGTACGATTTCCTTCACCGTAGTTATTGAGAGCAGTGATGATGAAATAAATTACACAAAGTAATGCGCCTGGTTGAGTTTGAACCCGCGACCTACAACTCACCACCACTGCTCGTCATTTACGTTCGTATTTTAATCGTCTGACAAAATCTAAATTCGTGAACTCCGTTGCTAAGTCACCCACATCCTATAAGGTGTTCAGCCAGATGGAAATCGAATGTAACATATGAGCGAAATTTTCTTTAACCTACGCACTTAGATTTCAGTTAAGACCTTATGACAAAATTTGTCTGAATATTAATGAGCAGCCTCCAGGTATAAAAGCTGAACATTACTGAGGAACAGAACATTCAAACCACATTTGTGGAACAGTAACCTACTTACATCCGCTAACATAACTTTGAACTCATCGAGTCAGCAATTTTTCTTCAGTTGAAGTTCCAACTAAATCAACAATCAATATGAAACTGACTTTGGTCCTCATCATCGTAGTGGCATGCTCTTGGTGCTGTGAGGCTCAAGACGGCGCCCATTACTACTGCGGGCGGCGACTGTCTCAAGTGCTGGCAGCTCTCTGCTGGGGTGCCGAAGAGAAACGCGCGGCGAGTTGGTGGGGGCCCGAGGACAAGCACACTGCCGGCTGGTGGCGGCGCGAGGACACGGCGCGTGCGCTGGGCGGTGCGCGGGGCAAGCGTGGCCTCGCCGACGAGTGCTGCAACAAGCCCTGCACCGTGGATGAACTGCTCACGTACTGCTAGCGGGAGAGAAGAAATGCATGATTGATTTGTATAAATTGTGTTGTTGAATTTTTGTTGATGTAAATAAATTATGAGGTGACATAAATCAGTGTGTTTTCTTTCGTCACCACACAAGGTCACCGTTACATTTTTGTCACACTATTATTATTATTATTAGTCTATGTTGTTCCACTGGCACAGCTGCCACAAAACAATCCCGAGTAGGCTTAAGAGCCGGAAGAATGTTTTTCTAGCACACAGACCATTCTAGAATCACCAGCTAAAGAAAGAATCAAGCTTTGGAAAAAGTATCATCTACAATCATCCGATTTCTTTGAACCCCAGGAACATCTGCCGCCTGGACGTGAATTGCAGTGGCCTATATGGAAAACACTAAATCGGTTGCGCACCAGAGAAAGCTGCTGCAAACACAACTGTCGGATACTGTGTGTGTGCGATTGGGAGTGCCCGAAGTACCCATAGCACTTTGGAGGACTTATTGAGCGCCACCGATGCTGCAGCCCAAACAATTAACGAGTTTATCATGAATTCGAAAAGAAAGAACAACTGTAGCTGCATAGTAAAGGCCTCTCTCTCTCCTTTCAATTCCTTTCGGTTTTGCGCAAGGACTCTTGTTGGTCTACATAAATAAAGAGGTTACCTGATGCTGTATGTTCTTTTTAATTACAATTATCTTCGACCCTTAATTTTTCATTACGAGATTTTATCTTTCTTGTCTATTCGAATTTCCAATAACTAATGTGAATAAATAGATGAGTTTAGTAACTATCTTGATTTTTTATTTGTCAAAGATGTAACATTATTTTTAGTTTATGCGAAACCTGAATATAGTTTCTTCAGAATCAGTGACTGAATCAATTCCAACAATTTTTACATCATGTTATATTTTTTCCAACGCTAAGTACAACACAGATCACGGCAAGCCATAGCAAGCATTAGACGCCAGCGCACAGCTGGGTGCGGGATCAAAACAAACCCTCAGTTGCCCGGATGGCCCAGTGACCATGTATTTTTGTGGACAATCAGGTATCATAACAAGCTTATAACTTTGCGATTTTTCATGATATAGTCATGAAATTTTGTACATAGATTCTTTACATAGAATTACTAGACACGTGTTTCGGGTTTTGCATAAGTATACTAAAATTAATGTTGTTTAAGGCTTTTAAAGTACATAAATTCAACAGTCTACACCGATGACATTAAACATTTCAGCTTAGCAATTATCAATTATTCAAACGTAACTAAATCTGCAGTACATTTTGATCCCCAAAATCCACGGGGAATGATCATGAATATCAAACGGGCATCGCATAGGCCCCACACTTATCTGATCCGGATTAAACCGGTAAAAAGCGATCATTATTCCGCCTCTGTGGACCAAATGGGATTTTTTATTTGGGCCACACCTCGGGCTATTGTATGTGGATTGTCATTGGACTGGAAAATTTTATTCCTTTTTTAAAAACCGGGGATTACCTTTTTTCCGAAAAAAATATAACTGTTCATCTTAACTTTATACTTACTTATATTATTTTTGGTCTAAGTACCTATATATTGGCCTATTATTTTTTTATCTACCTTATTTGGGATGTTCTTCAGATTAGTTATTGGCACTACCATGATGTCATAAAATCAGCACGAATCCAGTGTGAGAAAGGGATAATGCTATCTGGATTGATCCGGATTTATAGCCCCGTCTCTCTCTCACACTGTCGTGGTAGAGGTCCTAATACCTGTACCATGACGTTTAAAGTAAGATTGTTTCATTCTTATTTCCAGTGTGGGTAAGGGATGGCGCTAGACAACCTTTAAAGCTCTGTCTCTTACCCACACTGAAATAAGAATGAAACAATCTTACCTTGAACGTCATGGTAGTCCCCCAAGTCCCTACAAATACGTAAATATTATTATCTCATGTATCGGGAGGTGAGTAAAATTCACCACCCGATGATTGTAAGGTAAGATAATAATATTTTTCTTTGTTTTAAATTTATGCTTTAAGTACAGTGGACGAAATGTCGAAATTAATAAAAAAGGACGATCCTAATGATGACTAGGCTCTACCTATACTATATTTTTACATACTATATTTTTACAAGATATCTGCTGTAAACTGCAAATCAAGTGATGTCAAAATGAAAATGCTGAGCATCGGGTCCTGGGTTCGATTTATTGATCCGATCCGCCTTATTTATTGAGTTTTTATTTATTTAAACTTATAGGCGGACTTCACGCCAAAAAAAAATATAATGCAGCAAGGCATTAGGGTTTTTCAATTAAATTTCTGAGAAAATATTCTTAGATTACGCACTTTGAAAGGAGCTGTACGGTTGCACCCTGATAATGTACCAACCTCGGGGGGCCGACGCCTCCTGCCGGAGGCTCTACGCAGGCATCGTCCGGTCCATGACCCTTTATGGTGCGCCGGTGTGTGTGGGCGCCGTCAATATGAAAGCGACCGGCGGCCCTGCTGAACGCATGCCAGAGGGTCATGGGCATACGGATGGTGCGGGGATACCGCACGGTTTCCCGCGAAGCGGCCAGTCTCCTTGCTGGCCTGCACTCATGCATGATCTGCGCGTGGAGATGCAACGCCGGGGCGAAACTCCGCTGCCGCGATATGTTGCGGCATGGGGACAGAGCTCCGGCGGGATCTCATGGTGGAATGGCGACAGCGACTATCGCAACCCAGTGCTGGGCACGCCATAATTATGGCGGTAAGTCCCCTCTTTGAGGAGTGGCTGGAAAGGCAACACGGCGTCCTTACCTTCCACATGACGCAGGTGCTCACCGGACATGGTAAGTTCGGGAAGTTCCTGCATCGGATTCGTGCGGAAGATACGCCCGGTGACAACCATTGTGTGGGCCGCCCGGAGGACACGGTGAAGCATACGGTAGAGGTGTGCCCCGCCTGGGAAAAGCACCGCCGTGTCCTCTTGGGGGCGATCGGCGGCAGCGATCTCTCGCGCCGGGCCTTGGTATAGGCCATGGTCCGGAGCGAGGAGGAGTGGCAGGCGGTCGCCTCCTTCTGCGAAGCAGTGATGCTACCAAAGGAGGCGGCAGATCGCGTGAGGCAACGGCCCTCACGCCCCAACCGCCGCCGGGATTCCGATCCCGATTTCCGACCACCGTAGGCGCGGGCTTGCGGATGGTGAGCAGTGGGTAACTTGCCGTCCGACGGTCCGGTACCCGTCCGGACCGAGCCCAAGTCGTCGACGGCGCGTACTGTTCCACGCGCGCCTCAAGATGTCAGCAATTGTAGGAGCCCAGCAGGGTTGAAGCCTACTGGGGCCAAGGGTCAAATTCTGAAAGGAAGGCTCGGCCATTTCTCCCATTCTAGGTGGATCGAAAGAGAGTGTTAGACTTTGTAGTTAAAGAAACTTTATTCACTTAAAAAGAATAACGTACCTATTCATTTCTCTGAATCATTGACGGCACGTAGTGTTCCACGCGCGCCTCAAAGTGATGTCAGCAAAACCGTAGGGGCTCAGCGGGGTCAAAGCCTGCTGGAGCCAGGGGTTGACTTACGAAAAAGGAACCAGTGGACCTGAAACGCAAAGGATGTAATTTAAGTCAGTAAAATTCTGACACGACCTCTCGCACCGCCCTAGAGCGGGAGAAGTCATTGGATGATTTCCCACTTTCAACAAAAATCCTATTCACTTTTGTGAGGAAAACAAAAATAAATTAAGGATTAAGTTAAATGATAGTATCGCAAAATTAAAAGACTAAAGTAAAATTAAGTACTGACTTATATCCACTGTGTTCCTTCAGTTGCCCTTTGCGTTCCAGGACCATGGTAACATAACCAATAACGAAAACTAAAGCACAGAACTCTACTTATTCATTTAGCTTAACACATTTTGTTACTTCGTAATATAAATCCACATTTGTCCCCCTTTTAAGATGATATCTCAGCACATTAGCGATAATCCCTAAGATAAGAATCGGGTTTCACAATAATATCGGTTCTTGATCTACCCCTGTCAATGTCCAATGGGTGACAGTTATTTGTCAAAGTTGTCAAACGCCTGGTTTTTTTTTTTCGGCCAATATTTATTTGTGTGACTGGCCAAAGCAGGTTGATTGATTTTGAGTTTAAGGTCAGCTATGTAGCCTTTTTTTTTAACCAACTTATGAAAATAGAGGAGGTTTTCAAGTCAACAGAATGTTACTATTTTTATATTTTGTTCTGCGATATCTTCACCGATAAACGATCTTAATAATTATTTTTAAAACGACTTCAAATAGGAGGAGGTTCTTAATTTGCCGGGCTCTTTTTATTTTTTATGTATATTCCGTGATTTCTCGTACACGCCTAGGTCGATTTGGAAAATTCTTGTTTTGTTTGAAAGGGTATACTTTCTAGGTAGTAGTAACATGGTCCAAAAGTTAGGATTTGATGTTAGGGTGAGGAAATCGAGGCTACCCTTCAAATTTTATAGACACACATTTTATAGGTAGGTTACTAATCTATATATATAAAAGGACAAACTCAACGCACAGCCGAAACTACTGGGGCTAGGAGCGTAAAATTTTGCACAAGGTTTCTTTTTATGACGTAAGTGAGCACTAAGAGAGGATTGTCCAAAATTCACCCCCTAAGGGGATGAAACGATGGTCCAAAGTTTGTGTCGCGAAAACTAAATTTTCGCGGGCGAAGCCGTTAGCAGAAGCTAGTTTACTATATAGAACTTGCATATTATTTAGATTTAGCTGAGAGGTATGTAGAACAAAAAAAGTGAAATAAAAACTTACAAAAATAAATAAATAACAACGAAACAACGACTTCCGAAATAAAAAATATTTTGCATTGTTTAGTGTTTATTTGTTTAGAAAATAAAACTCAAATATTAGCCTTGATCAAAGGCATCCTCTATAATGCTTCAACAGCTTAAAAAATTATTTTGGTGATTAATTTTTAAATGTGCAAACCGAATACAGTCTACGAGTGTGTAGGGTCATCAAAACCATGCAAAAACACCGGCCAGATCGAACCGAACCGCGGCCCTTATTTTCACCACAAGCGAAACGAATCGATACACACTCCTCTTTATTTACACACTACAACAATATAACGCAATTATATATTCAAAATAATGTTAACACTTGACAAAAGTTTACTTTTAACAATAGTTAACATTTGAATGTAAAGGATTAACACGCGGTCGACTGTGACCGATGAGTGTTTAAAAGACAATGATATGATTTATTGTGGACACGGATTAAAATAATTGGCTTTTGGTAAAGAACTTGGCTATGATAATTTCAGATGTTTAATAACATTTGTTTGATTAAATAAAACTGTTTTTTTTTTATACTTTAGCATTACAATGATAGGACTATATTAGTTAGGTACGTAGTTTATTCATTTGAGCATGTATTGTTATATGGTTTATTAGTACTTATACCTATTCTCGTATTCGTCATCTCTCTCTCTCGTTTATTGCACCTACCACTTTTTCTCTGCATCACCCAAAGGTTGACTGGTAGAAAAAGGTTGACTGGTAGAAAACGCCTAGGGCATTAAGTCCGCCTCTGTAGTTTTGTGTGCATAAAGCATTTAATTAATAAATAAACATTGTACGTATCCGAAAGCTGTCACCTGCATCATCCTGTAGCAATTGTAGTATAGTTTTCTTTATATAAACAAAACTTGTGCAGTGAGTCGGTCTATCATAGATTCGAGAGTAAAGGCGGAATTCACCAATAAAACTAGTCGCGTTTTGACCTTGGCTCGCATAATCGCGTTTAGCCGCTGTCACTAGTGTCAATTGTCTGTATTTTTCTTTTGTTCTAATTTTACAAGTGATTAATTTTACGCGATTAGTTTTATTGGTGAATTCCGCCTTTTACTACTAATTAACAGAGTAGGATTAGTGATTAAGAAAGTTTAGATTAAAAGCATCACTGCTTACCATCAGGTGGGATCGCAGTAAAGCATTGGTTCATATCAATTAAAAAAAAGCAAGAGTTTACAAATCACATTAGTTTGAATAATGTGTGTCTATGGGTTAATATTAATCTCCAGCTAAAAGAAGATTGATTAGATACACACAGGCCCGAGGTTACCTACATTCTAAGTATCTAAAATCACTTAATGTAAAGTAAACGTACTCCAGTCACAGAAACTAATAAAAATACCAAACTTTATCCAGCTAACGAGCACAAAAATGCAAATCAACTTACGACATCCACACAAGAGGGGTGAATGGTTCTCTCCGCCCCTTCCACCCCATCCCTTGTTGCCTTAATAGCAGCCCACCCCTATCTTAGTGCCCTACTTGCAACGTACTTGCCACCCTCAATTTTAAATGTTGGTATTTATGTTTTTGATGGACAAGCCTGGTTATGCATTCCGCGAATTTTTTTTTCAAAAGAATCATATGAAGTATCAGTCTAAGTCTTTACATAGTATTGTATCGAATCTTCTCGTCAATCATACCTAACAATACATATGTTCAGATTTTAATAGGAATTACTGAACCGATATTGATTTCACTGATAGAAAGTGACATTATAGGAAAACGACATCGTAGCGACATCTAAATACCACTTAAGAACTAAAATTCAAAATCATGCATAGTGGTTCTCCAATCGATTAGAACATATACAACATTCCGAAATCAAGTATCGGGCAGTTGTCCAGACCAGACACAACCCCCGTATGGTCGGACCCATCTCTAACACAGTGCCAGTGTGGAGCCGCTGCAGAGGAAATGATACCATCCATCTGCTATACAGCCCATCCTGCACGACCACCTACACTTTTCAGGATTTACCTATAAAAGGCCAATAACAGAGCTGTACTGGTTGCCAAATAGGGGTCATAAAAAAAAATTAAGTCAATCGACACGAAAAGAAGGAGAAGAATAGATGTTGGCCGGACTTTACACCTTGTTTCGCTTATAATTTACATTCGTGCAAAGCCACCTGGTCGCTAGTAAAATATATGTAAAAAACCAAACATATTGGTCATTGGGCTATGCTCGGAGTTTCCTTGCGTGATCGAATCAGGAATGAGGATATCTGCTGAAGAACCAAGGTTACCGACATAGCACGAAGAATCGCCGAAAGAAACTTAAGTACAGTGTAATTGCGGGCCGAAATGTTCTGGAATGGCAACCACGTACCGGTAGACGAAGCGTTGGAAGGCCTCCTACAAGGTGGACCGATGACCTGGTAAGGGTTGCGGGAATCCGATGGATGCGCAGGACCGTTCATTGTGGCGACACTTGGGGGAGGTTTATGTCCAACAGTTGACGTCTTTCGACTGAAATGATGATGATGATGGTAGGTCAACTAACTCCTTATTATCTTTAGGTTCCTCTTTCTACACAAAGTCATTTAAAATGGGTTTGTGCTATATAAATTACAAAACTTTATTATCATCATCTGCCCAGCTTTTTGCCTACAATGTTGAGATTCCTAGTCTAAACAGATGCAGCTAAATAGCACTGCACCGCGAGCGACCGCGGTGTAGAGGTTAACCAATAACACGAAGCCATTGTGCCCTTGGCGAGACTGCTTACCAGATTTTCAACCTTCTGAATACCTATACCCGTGACCACTGTTAGATCTCTGAATGACAACGGCATAAAATTTCCGTGCGTTGCGAGATGGCGAAGTTATGTATTGGAAGTGGAGGTCTTCCATTCACTGACACTAAACGAGAGTGTGCAACTATTATTATTTATCCTCACACCCCTCGAGATGTACCTAAAAGTTATTCTTATTGATATTTGAGACTAATTCTGTAAATGTGGGATGTGGGGCCTATGTGGATAACTTTTCCTTTCTGTAATTTTAACGTATATAAGTCTGGCTGTTTTAAGTGCTTTATGCGGTTTACCCATAAATGTCCTCTCTTTGTTATTATTCTTCAAGTCGTTGAGCTCCTGAGTTCCGCTACACGAGTACTGACAAATGCTTGCACTGACTGACTGGATAGGTTCACTCAAATCTGTGGTTCTTTCCTCAAAAGACCATCTTAGACACTAATGAGCATGGTTCTCATATGATTTGACCATTACATGTTTGCTGTATAGCCGTTAAAGAGAGTTTGACCTCTGAGTTTGTTTCGGTGTTTCTTCTTAGGGTAGTCAGCTACGAAACACCGGCGCTTCATATAGTTTAAATTGACAAAAAACTAGACGTTTTAAAACCAATTTGTAAAATAAATATTATTTATCATTTAGTTCATAATTATTTCTCTTAAAAATATTTTTCGAATGAGGAGAGATGGAGTTAAACAGAAGAGTGCAGTTAAAAGTTTTATTATTTATTTTCATTGACATAATATTTGCATACAGTCCTTTTCAATATAGTTTTTAGCTAAAGCTGGTGTTTTATCTCTAGCAGTAAGACCGCAGTACGTCGATAGAGCAAGGACTGAAGCAGCAATCTTCAACGATTCCTCGCTTACCGCGACTGCCTTCCAGCGCCCGCACCGCATCCGCTGACAGCCACCAGCTAGCATCACGCTTCACAGAATTAGAGAAAAAGCAGACGAACGCCATCTTTTTTGCAAGAACCTGCCCACAATATACAGTTCGGGTTTCTGGTACTTGCTCCTCAAAGCACCAAGAACAAGCTACCACGAAAAGGAGGACCAAAGCCAGTTTCATATTAATTGATTTGTTGAATCTTCGACTTCAAGATTGAAAAGGTGTTAAGAGTTCCACAAATGTGGTTTGAATATGCTGGTGCTAAACTGTTCCAAGCTTTTATACCTGGGGGCAGCTCATTAATATTCAAACTAATTTTATTTATAGGGTTTTATCTGCAACCTGTGTGCTTGGGTTATGGAAATGTTTGCTCTACTTGCACCTTGATTTCATACTTGGATGAGCTTTGTATGATGTGAAGATGCATAGGTAAGAAATAGATCTGAAATGTTGTTAATCAATGACACGGAAGAAAATCGCTGTCAGCTTGTAGACTGCTGACGGGTAGAGTACTGAAATAGTTTTAAATCAAGTCTCCAGTGCGCAGTGCAATAACAAATTGAAGAGTGCTTTGAAGTATTCTATTTGGGAATATTATGACATGCTGCCCGAATTGGCAGTTAATTTTTCTTCTTGAATATTAACTTAACAAATTGTATGTGTCTTTCTTTTACTGCGACTGATTTTGCATGGTCAGTTCTCATCCTACACGTAGCCGTCACCTCCTATTCGGACACTGAATCCTAACTACTTGAAAGAGTGGAGAGAGAACAGCGATTCAGACCGGAGATACTACTGTGTAGAAATAGACATGAATGTTGTCTTCCATCACACTTCATCACTCCAGTAGAGTGTCTGCAGCAATCTCTGAACCGATTGCAGACTGAGATGGGATGATGCAATCTGGCGAAACAGGGTATTCTTGATCCATTCCAAAATCAGTGTGAAGCCACTTCACAGGAAAACGAGGTTTTTATTTATTCAGTATGCGTAACAACCTGCACCACCTGGGAGCAATGGTGGCCGAGTGGTAACGGCCCCGACTTACGAGTTGGAGGTCGCGGGTTCAAACCCAGCCAGGCGCATTACTTTGTGTAATTATTTCATCACCACTGCTCTCAAAACGGTGAAGGAGGAGGAATCGTGAGGAAACCGGCATGTCCTAGAACCAAAAATTCGAAGACATGTGACATTCACCAATCCGCACTGGGCCCGCGTGGTGGATTATGCCCTATTCCTTTTCCTAGAGAGGAGGCCTGAATCCCAACAGTGGGAACATCATAAGGCCGACTATGCTAACCACTTGCATATTACAGAACTAAGGTTGGATAGACACGAAAAAATAAATTTAATAAATTTCATTTCTTTTTGAAATATGTATATATTTTAAATTCAACCTATTTCTTTATATTAAAAACTTTTTGCTCAAACTTTCAAATCCTGGCACACAAAAACATAATATGAAATTCGAACGTGGAATAAAAATTTACAAGAGATCCAAGCGGCCCATCAGACGGGCGCTGATTCGCAATTTTTTCAAAATTTCAGTCTGTTTCTAAATTTTTGTAACGTGTAATAGTTTTATAAAGTTTTTTTATATATTGTTTTGCTCGGATCATCAAAATTATCAGTATCCATCATGGTAAGTGATTTTAAAAATGTATTTTCTAGTTTACCGGTAGCCCTACTTAGCTAGATTATTCTAGGACTATAATAATATTCGTACATTGGAATTACTCGTGTAATTCCTTTAGTTTTGATTCTTTAAAAACTGATCGCTTCCTACCTGAGATAGTTTTGTTTTCTTAGCGTCATATTCCAGAAGTGACAATTGACGACCATTTTTATTCCAAGTTTTTTTCACCCATTACAATTGTTGGTTTATTCCACTTCGTAATGACATTCTTCGGGTATACTATATTCTTCTATTTAAATCAAATGTTACCAATGTTTGGAGAAGATTACCCTTGCCAAAATTGGCCATTTTGCCTTATTCTTCCCAACCGTATCAGGATCAGCTTCAAGACTAACCAGATGCAGCTCAATTTATATTTACGTGAAGCGTCTCACAGCATAATAATTGGGTAACACGCTTGGTCAAGACTGGTGTCAAATTTTATGGGTTTGGTTTCTAACTGCCGTAACGATTGTCTATGATATTCGCAGAGGAAGACACAGGGACCACCGACGGCTTGACGTGATTTTTAGGCACAGAAGTCTCGAGTCTTCTCACAAACCCACTCCTATACTTTGCCTTCGTTCCAGGGCCCCGAGGTTCTCTTTCGCTCAAACCATGGCCTCAGTAGGCTTCGACCGTGCTGGGCCCCTACGGTTTTGCTGACAATTCCTTGAGGCGCGCGTGAGACACTACATGCCATCGAGTTTCTTAACCTGGAAAATTAAACTGTCTGCCATATATTATTTAAGCTGAGGGCCCAGTGTAGACATCTTATGATATCTGTCAACTATTTTTAAGCGTTACTTTTTTTTTGTACGTGAGCAGAGGGAGTGCATCTCAGTGCACGTCGGGCAGGCGGGAGTGCAGATGGGGGTGGCGTGCTGGCAGCTGTACTGCCTGGAGCACGGCATCCGGCCCGACGGGACCCTGCCGGCCTACGAGCAGGACCCCAACGCCGCCGACTCCTGCTTCAACACCTTCTTCTCTGAAGCTGATCGAGGGAAAATGGTGCCGAGAGTTGTGATGGTCGATTTAGAGGCCACTGTTATTGGTAAGTTTGTATTTTACGTATCGATGTTTTAGTTCCGCTGCCAAATGTTGGGATCCTGTTGAAAGTATAGCGTCTACTTATGGCTGAAGAGAATCCACTGCTACCTTCTGGTAAGTCTGATTTAAGTGTACCTTTTTTTATAACTGCTGCTGATTGCTACGACTCTTTATCGCAGCGTTCAATTCTTAAAATTAGATTTAGAACCCTATAGTCCTGGCTTCGTCTCCACAAACGTATTGCAGCGGTATCTATCTTACACTAAATATTATAAAGGTGAAAGTTAGTCTGATGGCTTATCATATTTTACATGGGTAGACCTTTTTTTAATGGGTTTGCGCTTGACCGCTATCTCACCTGATAGAAAGCGACGATGCGGTCGACGATGGAGCGCGCTTACCTAGAAGTAACCTATTCACTCTTGACTTAGATTTCCTGGTTGAAACCATCAGGAAACGGATTTCGGCAAGGAATTCCGCTCCTAAGCTGTACGCACAATGAATGTGTTCCCAAAACGCTTTGTGCGTATAGGTGAGATATCAACCATGTATCGGTGGCGCATCGCCGTGCGCCTGGTGGTCCGATGATGGAATGGGCTAGACGGAATTGGGTCATGCAATTTTCCGAAATGCAACCATTAGAAAACCGATAGGCTAGCAACTCCGCGTTGGTGCTCAAGACTGTAGCGTCGACTCGACGAATGCATAACTGCCAATGATCCTCCTGGCTTGCCTCTCAATGGCCTCAAGTGCATCAAGCTGTTATCGGGCAGATCCGTCCCAAAGATGAAAGCAGTACTCCATACACGATCGAACTTGCGCTTGATAAAGTTTGAGCAGCTGTTTCGGCGTGAAGTACTGTCTGACCTTCGCCAGGATTCCCAGATTGTTTGAACCATGTCCTGGAACAATGGGATTATCCCGGGACAATGAGTGCCCAAGTTTTTAACGGATACACGCAGGTGAAGCCCGGTGTACAGCAGATGGTTCTATAATATACGTCTCCACCCATACGTACAAAGCGTTTTGAAATTTAATATATTGTGCGTACCTACAGCTAAGGAATTCACTGCCGGAGTCTGTGTTTCCTGGTTGCTACAACCTAAGGGTCTTTAAGTTTAAAGGTTAATAAGGTTACTTCAAGGCAATCATGCTCCATCGTCGGCCACATCATAGCTTACCATCAGGTGAGATAGTGGTCAAACGCGAATCTATAATCCATAATAAATTATAGCTATTGATTCTTATTTACGTAGTGATACGATTCCTAAGAATAGTAGATACTAGATCTTTCAGCTTTGCTCTTGTCGATTTTGAGATCTTACTGCAAATGCACCCTCTAGCTGCCAACTATGTTAAATAATAAAGCTATAATGAATTGACAATACGATATTTGTCTTGAAATTATTTTCAAATATTCGATTGCATATCATATCCGACGTTGAAGCAAAGCAGATTAAATCAACCAAAATAACAAAGATATAATGATCGAAGTTCAGGAGTGTGGAGATTTGTGAAGCTTGGTCTCATGTTCCTGCCCTTGTTGTACATTTTTATTATTATGTGCGTACGTGCTCACGTTTGACCACTATCTCACCACTCTTCCTAAAGACCCCTAGGTTATAGCTATCAAGAACAGACTCCGGCAGGGAATTCCACATTCCATAATGAAGGTGTTCCGAAAATGCTTTATATAGGTATGGGTGGGATGTCGGCCATGTACCGATGGCGCAACGCCGTACGGTCTAGTGGTCCGATGATGGCACGCCATAATTATGGCGATAAGTCCCCTCTTTGAGGAGTGGCTGAGTGGCTGGAGAGGCAACACGACGTCCTTAAAGATTTTTTTTAACCACATATTTTAAATTTCTGGACTTATGTGATTACGGATAATGCTGAGATATATCTATTATATTATTGTATTGACTTTATATTATGACATTGAATACTCAATAACTAATAATTATAATTTTGCATGCAATTGATACAATTAGCTAAACATGTGGACTATAGATTAATACCTGACTGTAACAACTTTATACCATGTTTAAGGCAAATAAAGACTTATCTTATCTTATCTTATCTTATCTTACCTTCCACATGACGCAGGTACTGGCCGGACATGGTAAGTTCAGGAGGTTCCTGCACCGGATTCGTGCCGAAGAAACTCCCGTCACTTGTCACTTGTGTGGACCGTCCGGAGGACACGGTGGAGCATACGGTAGATGTGCGCCCCGCCTGGGCCGAGCACCGCCGTGTCTTCGTGGGGGCGATCAGCGGCAGTCTCTCGCGCCGGGCCTTGGTACAGGCCATGGTCCGGAACGAGGACGAGTGGCAGGCGGTCGTCTCCTTCTGCGAAGCAGTAATGCTAGCAAAGGAGGCTGCAACAAGCACGCGCGAGGCAGTGGCCCTCGCGCCCCGGCGCCGGGATTCCGATCCCGATTTCCGATCACCCGTAGGCGCGGGCTTGCGGACAGCGAGCAAAATGGGTAGCTCGCGGTCCGACCGTCCGGTAACCGTCCGGACCAAGTCCAAGTCATCGATGGCGCGTAGTGTTTCACGCGCGCCTCAAGGAGATATCAGCAACTGTAGGGGCCCAGCACGGTCGAAGCTTACTGGGGGCCATGGGTGATGCGAAAGAGATCCCCGGGGCCCTGGAACAAGAAGCTGGCCTAGCAAAGAAGGAACAGGAGTGGGGTTTTAGTCTGTAAAAGTCTGACACGCCCTTTCGCGTCTTCGGCGTCGATTCTCAAGACTTTGTAGTTTTGACTCGACAAGTGCATCATTGCCGATGATCCTTCATAGCTCACTTTAGTTGTTTGATATTATTTGGGTTCGGTTCAACACGTTTTTTCCTTTTCCCTGTTCTTTCATTTAACTTCTCGCACAATCCATATTTTTTTTTGACCTCACGCTTCATGCATCCACATGTATATTCGTAACTCTTTTAGTAATATTATGTAACATGCATTTCATCACTTCTCTTACAAAACCATACCACGATAAAAGATTCCCTTTCAATTTTTCAGTCACTGGTTCCACTTTCGAACTTCCTCTTATGTGCCCATTTTTCTTATTTTATCCATTCTCGTCACTCTACAACTCCACTAGATGCATTTTTTTTTTTCATACGTCTTTTCCACAGCCCAACATTCTGATCCATACAGCATCATAGGTCCTATCATGGACTTGTAAAATTTACCCTTTTTCTTAAAGGGTACTTCTTCCTGCCCTTATCCCATATATTTTGGGGACGGCGAAATAAGTTTTCTTCTTCCATTCTGTCCTGTCACCCGTCACACTATCACCAACTCCTTCTCACACAATCCATCCATCTTTTCTTTTCATCCATCCATCTACATGTATACTCAGAACTGCATCGTTTTTATTTTTAGTTTACGTGACAAAAGAAAAAATACTTCTATCTCAAAATGGCTTCTTAAAAATGTAGTTTTTGACTAAAAACCTGTCCCTTTGCAGACGAAGTCCGTTCAGGTGAATACCGTCAACTGTATCATCCTGAACAGCTAATCACGGGCAAGGAGGACGCGGCTAACAACTACGCTCGAGGCCACTACTCCACCGGCCGCGAGGTCCTCGGGCCCGTCATGGAGAGAGTCAGGAAGTTAGCTGACCAGTGTACTGGTCTACAGGTACTTTGATACTATATTACTTTCTTTCGTCATTGTCATCAGCCAGTAATGACTTTTCCATTGGATTTCGTGTCTTGCTTTACATAAATGTCACCTAAGC
This sequence comes from Mythimna pallens, assembly GCA_961205895.1. Lineage (NCBI taxonomy): Eukaryota > Metazoa > Arthropoda > Insecta > Lepidoptera > Noctuidae > Mythimna > Mythimna pallens. Next base: position 25,427,877 of record OY540827.1, on the reverse strand, counting down.
ATGAGACCCTTCTACAACTGTTCCTGTTTTTGCGTTGTAAGTCGACAAAAGATGGACAGCTGACCTCAACTTTTTTCTTGTTTTTACGTGATTCACGCAAGTTCTACTTTCGGAGATTTAGAAAACCTCTTTTTAGGGTTCCCTACCTAAAGTGCTATTTATAAAGCCTTTGCTATCCATCCGTCCATTCATCCTGCCCCCCTAGCCAAGTTACGATCGTTTCGTTTGCGTCGGACGCATCGAGTAGGCCACGCCTCAATTCCTTTGTTCTGACGTCATCTCAACACTGTCACGTTCGACGCAAACTAAACTATAGTAACTTGGATAGGGGGGGCAGGTGTTTGTCTTTTCGTCCGTCAGGGGGGGGCTGTATCTCATAAACCATAAGTGGTAGAGAGTAATTATTTTCACAGAATGTATATAGAATTAGCCACTACAACAAAAAATAAAATTAAAGTTAGAAATTAAAGGGGGTTCCTATGTACAAGAAACGTTATTTTGTCACGGTTTTTGGGCTCGATTTTAATATTTTAGTATGAAACCCTTCCACGTTAATCTCGCACTTGCCTCGCACTTGGTTAGTTTTTTGTTAATGTCCGTAACTTTTTTTTTGTTTGTTTTTAAAGTGAATAAAACCTTGTTACTTACCCACCTACAAGTTACGAATTCCGATGAACGTTTACTTCGCCTTCAGGGTTTCTTCGTGTTCCACTCATTCGGCGGCGGGACAGGCTCCGGCTTCACCTCGCTGCTCATGGAGAAGCTCTCGGAGGAATTCGGAAAAAAGAGCAAACTGGAGTTTGCTATCTATCCGGCACCCCAAGTAAGGATCTAAATTATTTCGGTCTAGCTGGCTAGCTGCTGTTTAAATATATTTAGATTCAACGATTTATTTTATTCTAAAATGGTAAGTAAAATACTCGAAGCTCGTAGGTTTCCATTATCTGATCTTAAACAATAAAAAGAACGGGTTTACATACTTATATTATGTACAAAAGGTGTATACCCACTGCCATTTCTGTTCCTCGCCTAGGAGTTATTTGACGTTTTCATTTTACTTCCCATCAACGAATATTTAAAGTATCTCCTCTGCAACCAGGTGTCCACAGCCGTGGTGGAGCCCTACAACGCGGTGCTGACGACCCACGCCACCATCGGCCACTCGGACTGCGCCTTCATGGTCGACAACGAGGCGATCTATGACATTTGTCGGCGGCGGCTGTCTATAGAGCGGCCGTCGTATGCCAATCTTAACAGGCTTATTTCACAAGTGAGGACGAATTACTAATCTATGGCGTCCAGTACACGGTCATGCAAGCGTCAGTCAAAACCATCAATCATGTATGAAACTGACTGATAATGAACTTACTATCAGTCAAGTTTCATTCATGATTGATGGTTCCGTGGACTGGACGCCTAAGTCTACTGCTGATCCATCTATATACTCCATTTATTTGGGTAATTAACTAAAAACAATCTTAACATGCCTTTTATCTAAAAAAAATTGTGTAAAAAAATTATATTAAAATGTTTACAATTAGGCATTTTATTAAACCGATGTTTAGTAATTAACTAAATTTAAATAACCTTTCTATGTCTTTTAAGAGATTTATTTTAAATAAAAAGATTGTTTACGTTTAGTTAAGTACCTAAACAGATGGAGTTGTTGGTCTTCATCTGTTGTGTATTAATTCTTTGAAGGTTATGATTGCTACGAGGGGTTATGCTACTCTAACACGAAAGAGCGTTTACAGTTTGTCACTTTACCAATTTTTTTTAAAGCCACCAATCTCCGCTTAGTCAAAATAATCAACGCCATCTCGCGTTTTCGTCGCCAATCTCCGCCGCGAAAGAGCGTTTAGTGTTTGTCACTTCTCAAAATACATTTCACAAAACTAGTCTTGAACAATCGGCGCCATCTAGCGTAGCCTTCGTAACTGGTCTAATGTCGAATTAAACGTAACAACGCGTAGTAACGCCATCTATACGGAAACAGTCGGCAACAAAATAGCTGTCATTCACAGCTATAATGTTGCCGTCTGTTTTCGTATAGTTGGCGTTGGCGCTCCTATTGGAATTAATTTTTAATAAGAATTTGATTTTGATCTTGCATGAATTTTCTCTTTTCTGCCTCCAGTTAAAATCTGATGCCTACTGGCTGTAATTGAACCTTTCTTTCGGTTGAAATTAAAGTAATCTCTCCAGCTCTAGATGAAGTTAGATGGAGTTTTACTTTTCCTGACTAAAACAACCTACCTGTTGTGTTCATACACAGACACACAACGCGGCCCAGGCAGCAGCAGATAGTTGCGTGCTCGAGCCGCGGTAATTCTTTAGAACAATCTAGCAACCCTGGCAGGCAAACAATTCCACCATATGTTTTTCTCATTGGAATCGTAAACTCATATTCAAAATTAACAGAAGAACCTGATAATATTTTCTCAAGTTTGTTTGCCTCTCGCGAATGAGAATCTAGTTAGTATCTCTGCCCCAGGTGGTGTCGTCCATCACAGCGTCGCTGCGGTTCGACGGCGCACTAAACGTGGACCTGACGGAGTTCCAGACGAACCTGGTACCCTACCCGCGCATACACTTCCCTCTCGCTGCCTACGCGCCTGTGGTCTCCGCCGATAAGGTATGTATGTTGTGTAGACTGCGCAGTTCTTGAACTGTCTTTTTGGAGAAAAGCCGTTAAATTCTAAATTCGAAACGGCTTCGAGGCAAAATATTTTAAAGGTCAAATCGGAATTTAATAAGACGTGTAAATAATCCTTTGGTCTGTACAAAATAACCCAATCGGATGATTAAGCTTGTATTATTCCCTTTCAGAAAGAATGCCAGTACAACTATACGGTATCATGGTGGTTATGGACCATAGCGTTATTGTTTTAGCTTATTTCCTGTTTAGGTCCCTTAGGGTATTATGAACCCCGCCGTCCTTTTCTATTTCCGTTTGTAGCAACATTTAGCCTGCAACCTTTATGTCATCAGCCCTTTTTCTCGACCTTCTAACAGTTTTATCCTAATGAGCCGCGCCATTTTTTGTTTTGAGAGTCCGCCTTTATTTTTATTCCTTACTAAATTACCTGTCCATCTCCAATTCTGTTTCAAGCTATACTGAAGAGCTGTAACTTACGAATATCTTTCTTGTTTTCTGTATTCCAGAACTTAGCGTTACTATGACTTAAATCTTCTGTAGATAATTATTCGGTGGCCGACACTGAAAGGTTTCATGAACTTGAAAGGCTACTTTTTTGACGGACTGATATTATTACGGTTACGCTCCAATCATTATTCGGGATAGTTGGTAGAAAGTAAGAAGAAAGCCTTATTTTTTACTCTTTCTTTCTTATTTTTTCTCTTGCTAATCGAATTGAATACTTGCAATAGTGATTTAAAACTTTAACATTTCAATTTCAATAAGCTATTTCCCTACGGTCTTCAGAGCGGCAATTTTTAAAAAATATACTTACAAACTGGCCTTCTCCAGGCATACCACGAAGGCATGTCAGTGTCCGAGATCACAGCGGAGCTGTTCGAGCCACAGAACCAGATGGTGAAGTGTGACCCTCGCGACGGCAAGTACATGGCGTGCTGTCTGTTGTACCGTGGCGATGTGGTGCCCAAGGACGTGAACGCTGCTATTGCGGCCATGAAGGGCAGGGCCGGGATACGGTTTGTGGATTGGTGTCCTACAGGGTTCAAGGTGAGTGTGCTTCAGTACTTCATATTTTTTATCCCTAGTAGGTGTAGCATCTCTATTAGCCCATCACCCTACTGATACATCACTTGTTTCCTGGTCATATTCCAATCATCCAGTCCTCGATCATATCATTCTGTCATGCAGTTACAATCTATACGTATTTGTTTTGGTTTCGGTTTTTTAGGGCTCAGATAGGAAATTTTAACATTGTGCATCGTTAGACATCTCATCTGAGGAATAAAAACAATTGTTTTTACATAGAAAATATGCAAAACCACTGTAATATTTATTCTTAGAGGCGAAAAACAAAACACAAAGCTAAAGACTAGCTGAGCCCATGTATGCAACATATATACTACGCATTATGATATCTCTTGATTTTACTTGAAAACATACATACTTGGCAAACGCAACGGTGGCACACGCGTTCCACGCAACATCTCGATCCAGCCCCCCTACCTAGTCAAGTTACAACCATTTATTCTCTTTTCGTTGATCGCCTTGAGTCGGCCACGCCTCCTATTCCCTTGTTCTGACCACGTGACTGAGCATTCAGATGACGTCAGAACAAAGGAATCTAAGGCGTGGCTTACTCGTGGCGATCGACGAAAAGAGAATCTAAACGAAACTGTTGTAACTTGGCTAGGGGGGGCAGGTCTGCGGATCTAAATGATTGTAACCAACTTGTCTGACGTTCACGATGCAACGTACGTTCATGGCGTAAGTGGGCTCAGTTTTTTATCCTCGGACAAGTTTTCTAACAATCTCAAAATCCCCGCGTTTCGTTTTTAGGTGGGGATCAACTATCAGCCACCATCAGTGGTGGCAGGCGGCGACCTCGCGCAAGTGAAGCGAGCCGCCTCAATGCTCAGCAACACCACCGCCATCGCCGAGGCCTGGGGCAAGCTTGACCACAAGTTCGACCTCATGTACTCGAAGCGAGCATTTGTGCACTGGTACGTACTCAACAGCTAGTAAATAGTTTGCAGTATGTTTCTGTGATCTGGAAGACTGTAGCTGATGCTAGTTTACCAGCGCGTAAAAGCAAGCAATTTTCATTCTTTTCTATATTATGATCTTATTAAAACCAGCGTGCGGTGTTATCTATCAAGCGTTACAGGCGTTAATAATAATAATAATTGTTTCTGATCGATTGGTTGGTTGATCGGTTGGTTGGTTGTTGATTGGTTGTTGTTGATTGCTGTTATTGGTGTCGTTGTTTGAGATTGTCTCTTAGAACTGATAGTTGCTAATTTTAATTTTAAACACTCATAATCAGCCTTATAATGTCCCCACTGCTGGGACTCGGGCCTCCTCTAGGAGAGCGAATGGACCAATATTTACTTCACCGTTTTGAGAGCAGTGGTGATGAAATAAATTACACATAGTATGGGCATGGCTGGGTTTGAACCCGCGACCCGTAAGTCGCGTAAGACCCGTCACCACTGGACCACCACTGCTCTCCTTTTACATTTTAATCTTTATTGAAATTGTGCTCACATATTAAAAGCGACAAGAAACAAGTAATCAGGATTTTTGGAGAATTAGGCGGTACGAAGTTCGCCGGGTCAGCAGCTAGTTCGAGAAATACTAGTTTGTTGTTGATAATAAGCTCTGATGTAATTAGTTTGGTGTTGGTTCGTACGAGTTCACGTAAGTAAGCTGGCACCAGTTAATTGCTCGCCACGATAATGCTAAAAATGCTAACAGTCTAGCACCGCTTGACTTTTAGTAATGTCATCGGCAGATACAATCTCCATTCAAGGAGAATATGGGAACAAAGCAGCAACAAAGGTTCTGTTTTGTTTCTTGTATCTGTACCTGGGTTGTTGTGTGAACCTTGGATAAAGGGCAAAGAGGCGGCCACACAATTCTTTTCTGCAGTGTTATCAAACCGTACGTTATTTGGTTACAGGTACGTAGGCGAAGGCATGGAAGAGGGTGAATTCTCAGAAGCACGTGAAGACCTCGCAGCGCTCGAGAGGGACTACGATGAGGTTGCCATCGAAACGTCGGAAATGCAGCCCGGCTGCGACGACGAGCTATGACGTCAGCACGAGGAGGGCCGCGCCCCCTCCCGCCGCACCCCTCCGCGCTCGCTGCAGACCGCCCCGCCGGCGCAACACTACGGCGACCACAGTAACTCAGCCACAGTGCACGGCCCAGGGCGCACGTTCCAGCTGCACCTATACTGCAAGAAGGTCGTCTACATTTGAACCCTACCAAGATATGAAGTAACATCGAATTCGGTGCACAGTGTGACCTGCAACTCATGTGCTGCGGTCGGTCTGTGCGTGTCGACACGGCGGCTGCAAGCGTCGCCGCCGAAGCGGACGCCACAAAACCGCGGCCGCACGTTTATTGATATTGATTATTGCAGAACTGTGAAAATTTATATAAAGGTTCGAAAATGTCCGCGGAGGTCGGATGATGCTCGAGTTGCTTGTGCCCACCACCGACGTACCGATGACTGCGTGGCGTGACCGAGTTGTGCTCCCTCGCCACCACTCTACCAGTTTCTCCGTCGAGCAGTCTTGCGACGTCTTTTTTTAGTTTTATTTTCTTTGGAATATTTTTTAAATTTTATAGCAAATACTGGACGGAGAAATGCCAAGTTTTTATTATTTTTATTTTTACACTTTAAATGAAATTATGTGGCAAGTTTTGTGGCGAATCGCGTAAGTGTGTGGTGTGAATGCGGCGCTATTGATGTAAGTGTAATGTTTATTATTTGTGTACGTCCGTTTGTGTTCAAAATGTTTTGAAAAAGTTTACATTGTTCCGTCTGATGTTCTTGTAACAATAAAATGTCCAGTTTATTTCCATTCTTGGTCTTAATTTGTAGTTTGGCAGGCTTCCTTTTTTCCTAGCTTTGACTTCTCAACTTACTGCACCTACCTGCATAACTCATTTTCCGAGTTAATATGAAGTTAAGAATTGGTCAACACAATATTTTTGAGTGGGTAGGTAAGGGCAGAGTCACACCGGAATTGCAGCGGCCGGCAGCGGCTGGCTAATAGGCTAAAATACCGACAAAACGCGCGGGGGCTTGTGGCACCGCGGCGGGGTCGCGCGACCTTTTCATGCTTTTCAGGCGATACTGGTTCACGCTAAAAGTGCTCGCCGCGTTGCTGCCGGCCGTACTTGTAACACTCGCGTCACACGCTGCAGCGTACCCTAGTCACCGATTTTGTTGAAATTTCTTAGGGATGTAGCCCTGAAAGAGTTCTATTTAGTACCTCCAATAAAAAAAAATGTACCTCTTGGGTTTTGCTATAAAACGCTGGCGCGTATACGCCTCCAGCGTACCCTCTTTTTTTAGAAGGTTTGCAGTTGTGCAATACTGTGGCAATACATACCAAATAATTGTTCCCACACATAAACCTACGAATACGTAATATTGACTCGATAGCGTGCACCTATCGGCCACAATATTAAATTTAAAATTCTAACCTAAAAATGTAGCACCCAAAAAAACGGTATTTGGATGAGATTTTTTACTCAAATTATTGTCCCCACTAAGCGATCCATGAAAATGTAATTATATCTCAGAAATATGCAAAACTTTAGGAGATAACATCAAATCAAAATCATACTCAACATCATCAACACAGATCTAAAGATCTTTGGTATGCCTAGATGTGGCAGTCAAATTTTAAGTAGGTACTGAACTATAATTTGTGGTAGGCATATTTTTTATCGTTGCTTTACTGCGGTTAACCTAATTTAAGTCAATTTTTTACTTGGGTTTAATGAATTAAAGTTAAATTTTTATTTTCGGACTTCATGGTCCAACTGTTAGTTTAAATAAATATACATAATGCGTTTATCTATGAAATTTACAATTAAAATCCTACAACTTCTACATAACATCAAAGCATAAGCATGGTTCGATAAAGGTACGCTGTTTGTCTTATTCATAAATCACATTTGTTTTAATACATATTTACAGATCTTTTATCTCACGAGCGCGGGTGAGCCATAGTTGTAGTTGAAGCGCGTATAGACACGCGCGCTTGTATCCGTAACTACAAGTAGCGTTAGCAAGCTCATTCATTGTTTATGAACAAAATAATAAAGGTATTATATAGTGTGGTTTTAAATTACTTCTTGATACTAAATCTGATAATTGCAAAATGAAAAAAATAATAATATAAAAGCCTATGTAACTCATAAATAATTATTTTTTTATTACATATTTATTTTGAGCCCATGTATTATTTCGAACGTGTATTGTTAATACGTAACTTTCGTCAGTATAGACAATATGTTGGCTTTGAGAACGGTATTCGGATATTTTTTTAATATTTCAATCTCCACATCTGGATATCATGCCGTTCTACTAAAACTTTTCTATTATTATCGGTTTTACGCCACTTGTAGCCTAATTTATTTAGGAACTTACGTAACGTAGCTAGACATAAAAAAAATGAGAAAATACCCAGTAACTTATTTATGTATTTTTAAATGTAGATATAATTTAATTGCATTGCATCTGAACCAATTGTTACAAACAAGCGCTAATCCCGCCGACAAACTGTTACGCAGTTTGGTGGGTTTATAATATGTAAAACTTTATTCATCCAAATAAACGATTTATTATTATTATTATATATTATTATTCATTGAATCCAATTTTTTCATTTAAGACTGACCTGACTTTCGCAAATGTTGGAATTTGTTTTTGTACGATATGAAAATCTTGTATTGTGCTCCGAATAACATCAGCTGTAAATCCATCAATGTCTACTTTATTTTCTCTCTTTCTTCGATTTTTCATTGGTGAAGTGAATTTTGAAGATGTGCTAGCTACATCTCTTTCATTAGACATGTCTCGTTCTTCTTTTAATATTTTCTGCACTGTTCGTTCACGAACTCCCGTCACTGATACAGTGCGCTTTTAAAATATTACGCAAAATGATACATCACCATTTGGTTCTCGATGCAATTCATTGAATTCATATTATTCTTTGAGAAAATGATAGACATTTGCAATTATTTGCCGACTCTAAAAAACAATAGATTATTAAAATCACGTTTATTAAACTAACTCAATACAATAAATAATCACAACGTAAATACTCACCAAACATAAACATCAATTTGCCTTAACTCACTGCGAACAACTTTTCTTCGTTTACTCGTACCTTCCATGCTGACGGTATTAGTTAAATAATTTTGGCGCGAACTGGATAACACTACTGACTCAGCCGTCGACTCGGCCGAAACTGAGCGCTCCCGAGTGTACGCAAACAAAGACAATGTGCATGTACATTTACCCACACAAGTATGGCACACCCGCGCTCGTGAGATAAAACATCTGTACATGTGTTAACACTTTTAGGTTGTCGCCAGCTAATCCTAAATATTGTACAAATTCTATCGTAATGTACTTACAGAACATTACCATTAAACGATTTAGGGATAGCCAGAGTGATCTCATATCAATTCCAATAACCCGAAACATAGCTAAGATGCATTGTTTTAAGCATGCTAAGTTTCAACGACCCTATTACCAAGACTTCGCTATCCGTCCGGCTGTATCTGTCCGTCTGTCACCAGGCTGTATCTCATGAACTGTGATAGCTAGACGATCGAAATTTTCACATATGATGTATTTCTGTTGCGGCTATAACAACAAATACTAAAAACAGAATAAAATTAATATTTAAGTAGGGCCATACAAACGTGATTTTTTTTTTTGCTACGGACGGTACAGAATTTTTCGTGTGCGAGTTCGACTCGCATGTACCCAGGTTTTTCTTTTAAGACTGATTTTTGGTGTGTGTAAATTCATTCCAATTATCTATTAATTCCATACGATTAACAAAAAATACAAACCTTACCATCGAGTGTGTTAGGGCACGCTATAATCATGGCGGTTAGTCCCATCTTTAAGAAGTGGTTAGAGAGGCATCACGGCCTTCTCATCTTCCGTAAGACGCAGATCCTCACATGGTACGTTCGGGAGGTTCCTGCGCCATATTTAGGCGGAAGAGACACCCGGGTGTTACCAATGTGTGGGCCGGCCAGTGGGCACAGTGGATATCCGTGTGCGTCCTCGTGGAGGCGATCTATATCGGTGGCCTCTCGCACCGGGCCGCCTTTGTACTTTTGTCTTGCATGGATATTAAATAATTAATAAATGGCAGGCGGTCGACTGTTTCTGCGAAGTAGTAATGCTAGTAATGCTAGACGGCCACACTAGTGAGGGAACGAACATCCTCACGCCCCAGCCGCCGCGACCCCGACCCCAACTACCTGCCACGGTAGGCACCGGCTTGTGGACGACGAATGGGGTAGATCATCGTCCAGCCGTGAGATAACGGTCCAGAGAGGATCTTCGCCAAATGTAAACCGATTTTGACGATTCTTTTTTATTTGAAAGATTTGGCTGCCAGGTATTTAAATATAATATTTCACAAATATCACACAATGCCGTCTAGTCCCAAGCTAAGCAACACAAGCTGTGTTATGAGTACTAGATAACTAGAACCGTTATTTAAATTTGGTGAAGATCTGATAATGATATTTTTAATTCAGAGATAGATAATAAATAGACCAGTGTTCCATAAACACTCGTCTATTGATTGTTAATACCATTTCATAACATAATGTAACTCCAATATGGGTATAAAAAAGTTGCTGAAATAGAGAGATACGCTTCTGATATATATTTACGTAAACCGCAGAAGAGCATACCATACGACGTCCTCGTAACTTATTTATTTTGTTATCAGGTGTTCGTGTGACGACATACACCATCAAAAAATACTCCCACCACAAAAGATAGTTCAGTACCTACTTAAAATTGGGAAATTATAAAACGAGCGAATAAAAAAAAACTTAGCGACTGATGAGATGCTGTTTTAATAACTTGAGCGGTATGAATTTGAGCAAGCGAAAAATTAACTAAACTAATGACAATAGTAATTAATAATAAAATCCAGAACGAGCATACTAAAATTGGGTTGTGATTATCCATTTAAGATATTTAAAATTCCAGCCGTGCGACTAAATTACTAAGTGAGCGGTTAGGAATAAAATTGAGGTTTTACTTAACGAACTACTAAAAAGATCACTTTAAGAAATGTTTTCACCATTTTCTAATTATCTAGCCGCAGGCAGATTCACCATTTTGAACTGGGTGAAATAGGTTAGGTTAGGTTTGAACTGTGACCGAGCACGCGTGAGCCGAGCGAGCGAAGCGAGCGGTGCCGCGGCAGCGGCTGGCGAACGCTACGTCCAAGTTGCTCGCACATTTTATTTTACTATTTTCTAATTATCCGGGTTTTCGCAATATCCTAATTATCAAATTACCTTGTGACATACATAATACATAAATATCGATATTTAGGACTTTCGAAACACTTCATTTAAGATAAAATGCCGCTCAGTACATATAAATCATTTATTTTAAAAAAATCAGGACGTAACGTTGACACTCAAACAAATACTAGGTCGCATAAATATTATGAAGGTTCTCATTTTATATTTTGATTGTAAGTTACCGTTCTGTTGATTTCTCGCCACGCGCAGTCAGTCGCTCACTTACTAATACTAAAACATAAATTAATTATTTTTGTCGCTTAAAACTTTAATCTACAGTCACTAGTTTAAATACTACCCCTTAAAATTTGACTGCCACATCTAGGCATACCAAAGATCTTTAGATCTGTGTTGATGATGTTGAGTATGATTTTGATTTGATGTTATCTCCTAAAGTTTTGCATATTTCTGAGATATAATTACGTTTTCATGGATCGCTTAGTGGGGACAATAATTTGAGTAAAAAATCTCATCAAAATACCGTTTTTTTGGATGCTACATTTTTAGGTTAGAATTTTAAATTTAATATTGTGGCCGATAGGTGCACGCTATCGAGTCAATATTACTTATTCGTAGGTTTATGTGTGGGAACAATTATTTGGTATGTATTGCCACAGTATTGCACAACTGCAAACCTTCTAAAAAAAGAGGGTACGCTGGAGGCGTATACGCGCCAGCGTTTTATAGCAAAACCCAAGAGGTACATTTTTTTTTATTGGAGGTACTAAATAGAACTCTTTCAGGGCTACATCCCCACGAAATTTCAACAAAATCGGTGACTAGGGTACGCTGCAGCGTGTGACGCTAACACTCTGTTCGTTTCAGAAGTGGTAGGTAGGTATTAATGAAGCAAAATGTTCCATTCGCAACACTGCCCACTGGCGAAGAATGTCCCATTCGCAAAACGTCCCATTCGCATAACGTCCTATTCGGACAATGTCCCACTTGGGAGCATCAGTCATGAAAAATGAAATCAGCAGTTTCATACAGTGTTTTATAACCTACGACCTAGTGCCCCCCATTTCGTATTATGACCTACTAGCTTCTGCCAGCAGCTTCAGCCGTGTACTGCGAGGTTTCTCCATACAAATTTTGCACTATATCTTCTGCCAGCAGCTTCGCCCGCGTACTGCGAGGTTTCTTTGAACTTTGAACTCGGGTTTCATCGTCTTTTTTTAGGGGTGAATTTAGGAAAATTCTCTTAGTGCTCGCCTACGTCATAAAATAAAACCTTGTGTAAAATTCCACGCTCCTAGTCTCAGTAGTTACGGCTGTGCGTTTATATGTCAGTCAGTCAGTTTCTACTTTTATATATTATATAATAGATCATATGATAGGTACTACTTAAATGTGGCACTGATGAAAAATTACTTGGAAAATGCTACAACAAAGACGTCACCCAAAAACAACGCCTAATCAACCATTGTGGATCCGGTAGGATGTGGGAGTAGTAGTGATTTTTTCTATTCTAATAAACTAAAAAAAAACCCAATAAACATTTACTTTTATTCAGAATGACACGTACAATCTTATAATATTTATAAATTCTATTCAAAACATTAGGTACTTTGTACATAATACTAGAATAAATTAACATTCTGGTAACATTACATAATTTACAAACTGAAATTGCGATGAAAATCCGTTTACTGACTCGTTTAATGACTGATATATAAGACAATTTTAATATCAAGTTTCAAATGGCTGTAATTGGTTCCGTTTCTCAACAACTTGATAAATATCATGATCGTACTTATAGACATTGGTCCATTTGCCATAAAATCTTTATAAAAGAATTTCCAATATATCTTTTTCACAAAAATAACATAAACCCAAACTTTCTTTGGGGCAATCTTATAAGACAAAGAACATCACATTCAAGCATTCTAAAAACTTAAATCCTATCAAAATATAACATTCGTATAATAAATAGGAAAATACAGAATATTTAAAAATATACAGGTTTATTAGACATATTATTTATGATTATTTAGGCCTGTGTAGAATAAATATTTTGAATTGAATCGAATTATTCAAATTGTCACAATATAAGACTACAACATGGATATTATTTGCGATATGTGATTTGTGTGTGTGAGGTACACTTAACAGTGTTGAATGAATATACAATGACAACTGTAAACGCTTCTATTAACCCCACAATAAACGTGAAGTCATATGCTTAATAATGTAAGATATACAAACCCACTATGAGCTATTAGCTATTATATGTCTTTGGATATAAACTAGGTGCAGTTCAGAACCAACAAAAAAAATCAGGTGACAATTGTGTAAGTGGGTGTCGACCCGAATCAACAATAAAATGGGTAGGTATTTCTATTAAATTTTGTTATTATTTACGGAAATCGGTAAAAGCGTTTCGTAGAGTAAGTGGGCGGGGCCTCGTACAGGATCTCGCACTCACGCTCACAGTGACATGACGCGTGATAAATCGCAACTGATGATTCTGTTGTTGAAAAACCACTCAAAATTAAAAAAAGGAATTCAACAACATCAATGCAGATTCAAAACTGCACCTTGTTAAAATATGCTATACATACTCCCCAAATAATTATATATATAAATATTTTGTTTTGCGTTTTATTTACTGACATACAAGCCCAAGTGGCGAGGATCACGTCGAGTAAAGTCATGAAAATAAAAAAACGTCATACCAAACCCATAAAATTATTATGTTTCAAGAGTAATAAAAAGTTTTTAGTCCCAAATAATTATAAGACTTCATTATAAAATAAAAACTACACAAATTAAATATGCCTTCGATATGTTATATTCGTACTAATGCAACATCGACGATCTTTGCTGACTATTACAGATACTACATTAAACATACAGCATAATATTTATAGACATTTTCATATTGCTAACGATATTAAGGGGAAAATCCCGTAATCGGGGAAAGGGCGTTTAGAATCAGAAAGACTAATCTCTACAGTACATAATATTTAGAAACATATTATTAGAAATATACTTTAGTCTCTAATTACAATTGAGTGCGTTGATGATATCTCTCCTAGAGAGGAGGGCGAGTCCCAGCATTGGGATCATTCTAAGGGTAATTATGCTATGCTATGCGTTGATGACAAAAACACCCGAAACGCATGTTTGCACAAATTACAATTAACTAATATGCCAATGATACAACCCCCCTAGCCAAGTTACAACCGTTTCGATTCGATTCTCTTTTCGTCGACCGCCTCAAGTAGGCCACGCCTTCGATTCCTTTATTCTGACGTTACCTCAACGCTCAGTCACGTGGTCAGAACAAAGGAACAGGAGGCGTGGCCGACTCGAGGCGATCAACAAAAAGAATAGAAGGTTGTAACTTGGCTAGGGGGGCAGATATACATAGAGAGAAGATAAGCATACGCTCCTTGTAAAACACAGCACTGTTACCAGGAGCACTTAAGGCGATCCATTTTATAACCTAAACTTAATGGCCATTCCTATAACAGTTCATTTTAGGTCGTAAAATGGATGGTCATGGTCAGTTTAACGACATAGGGTGAGCTCCATCCCTCCATGTGACTCGCACGATTAACATTTTGACGCGAGATGGAGAGTCCCCAGTTATATTCTACAGCCTACACCCGGTGAGACTGGTAGGCAATGTAGGTATTTGGGAAAAGTTTATTGACTTATCTATTGAACATCGATAAAGGCAAATTCAGCCCAAATTTGAAGCACATCTTGACATTATACAACTTGATTACGTCATTGAGTCATGCAAATACTTAGCTAATACTATATTATCATTCCTATCCATCGAAGAGAGAAGGTATACAACAAAATCCTAAATTTCGAAACGCCCTAGCTCCCAATCCACCACTACTCCCATCAGCCCCCTCAAACCGTCTCCTCAAGCAAGGAGTCGGCTCTCTTCAGCTAGAGCTTCCTGTGCGGTGGAGACTCCGCCACGCTGGGGGTGAGCGAGAGGCGCCGGATGTTGGGCTTGTCGTACTCCTCCATGGACATAGCTCGGGACATGCGTCGCTCCACACCTGGATAGAGAAAAAAGTTAAAAACGTATTTTTAACTTGAAAAACACTAACAATTGATATAAATAGAAATTCATTTTTTTCTCGCGCATCGCCTCGCGTATGTATGTAATTCCGTATATCTTAGATGAAAACACCCTTAAAGTGAGGCAGTGCAGCGTTTTTTTAAGGTGGGAAATCATTAAATGAGTATGTTCCTTCTTTGCCTTGCGTTCCAGGACTCCAAGGTTTCCCTCTCGGAAGCCAACCCATGCCCCGGTAGGCTTCAGACCTTCTGAGGCCCTACGGTTTTACTAACATGTTTTTGAGACGCGGGAACACTACAAAATGTAAAAAAATGCCTTTCCATAAGCTACACAGAAGAGAGGGAGAGGTAGACCACAAGTTACCTGGATAACAAATATTCGCAAGGACATGCAAAAGCTTAGCCTTACAGATGACGACGCTTATCAGCGAAATGAATGGTGCCGAATGATTAAAAAAGCCGACGCCCATAACGTAAAGAGACGAAGGCAAAGAAAAAAGAAAGACACCCATTATCGCGTCCAATGCGTTTCGCAGCCCCACTTAAACTTAGCGTACCGAATTCTTTGATCTTTTAGCTATCCAATGATGTAATTAAATTATGGATGGAGTAGATATGTGGGTGCAACACTAAACTGTATCCCCAGACTTTGTTACCATTCGTTATTAAGGATTCCATACCTCACAAGGACAAAACTGAACCCTTATAGGATCACTTTGTTGTCCGTCTGTTCGCCTGTTTGACTGTCTGTCAAGACCCTTTATCTCGGGAAAGCGTGGAGGTATCGAGTTGAAATTAATACCATATATTCTAGTCTGCGGTCCGAGAAAAAAATTACGACTGTTTCAAAAATTTCGACACACTCAAAATCACTTCCTGTTGACCCAGTATCCTGAAATTTGGTATAAAGCAAGGTCTAGCACAAGTTTAGTTAAAAATCTGAAAACTGTAAATTATAGTTAGATTTTTTTTTTGTATTTTAGTTAGATTATTATTTTATTTAGTTAGATTAGATTCGAAAAAATCTTCGTAACTCAATTCGAGAATTGAACTGTTCTCATAGGTAAGTTTGTATGGGACCCTCAGAAATCAGAAAGGTTTATTTCAAATAAATCAATTACAGGCACTTTTGAATTGTCAAAATGTCGGTCAGTCAAAAAAGTGAAGCTTAATTGCACGTTCCAAAGCGTAGATCTCTATAAGGTAAAAGCATGAAACTTCATGGACACTGTTTTAAATCATAATTATGAGTTACATAAATCTTGGTTACATATTTCTTGTTGTTTCTATATGTGAGCACAATGTAGATACCTAAGTAATAACATTTAAAAAAAAACTAATTAAAAAATAGAAAGTGAAATAAGCCACTGGCAGCTAAGAGATGACCAGTCTCAACTAACGGAGTCAGTGCGCGAGTCCGACTCGAAATTGCCCGGTTTTTTGAATTGTCTCCCACTAAGGAAGGAATTTTAAAGACGACACATAAATAAGAAAATAATATATATAAAACTCACCTGGTGGTGGCAGCGAAGTCAGTAAGCCTTGACCCTGGCAGAATAGAAGGAGGGACTGTGCTATCTTGGCTGGCTGAAATAGAAAAAGGAATTAAATTCAAATTCAAACAGTATAGTCAAACGGGGTGAATAGGAACGCAGGGGTGAATAGGAACATAAGATTGAACGAGATTTTCGCGTTACTAAAAAAAAAAACAACATTTAAGTGCTCCTATTTATTCATTAATTGTAATAAAACGAATGCTTTAATAGAAATTAATAATATTAATTTAAACTAAAGTGTAAAACCTAATCAAAGTTTTGTTCCTATTCACCCCTGCGTTCCCATTCACCCCGTTTGATGGTACTAGTAGTTATATATATAGTGAGATTATATGTTGGTATGTGAATGCACCCACGATACAGGGATAATACCTAGTGTATAGCAAAGTTTATTTTTAAAATTTACAAAAGTAAAAAAGTGTGTGACACAGAAAATACACAGATAAACATTTACTGTTGTAAATTATTATAATGAATTATGCATTGTATTCAACCAAAGTCATACATAGGTCATTGAGCTTGCTGGATTTGAAATAATGAGGAATAATGAATGTTTAAATACAATAAAACGCACAAATTTATAAATTCCTTCTTCTTTATTTCAAAAAGAAAAATAACAATATAATAACATTTAATACGAGTATTTAAAAGTCCTATACAAAACAATAATATTTTTCAGTATCAAGTTTCGATTTTGACATGCTTATTAATTAAGTGTAGAAAAGGAACCGGCCATCCACCAGAGTGGAACCGAGCCACGCAACGTGCTATTAGACTACCACATAGTACTTCATATTTCATTGCAAGTCAACAGACATTAACATTTACATCCTGAATGAAATATAACCCTGAATAACTTACAATTTTTCTCACTAATATTTTTGGAGTTATGGGGGATTTTGTGTCTTATTCAAACTGAACCTAGATAAACATAATAAACCGAGCTAACATATATGATTTTTTGGTTTTAAAAGAGGGAACAAGTTAATAAAATTAATTAAGCAAATTTATCGGATTAGGCGCACAATACATTCGCAAAATAACACATTGGATTTTCGCAAAATGTCATATTCTCAAAACCCCATATCGCAAAATGTCACATTAGCAAAATGCCATTTTCACAAAATGCTATTTTCGCAAAATGTCCAAAATGTCGCTTCGGACACACAGTTTTTTTTTTAAGGTTTAAAGAACGAGGTGAATTCCAGTGAATTATATGGAATACCTTAAATCTGCACAGGTGAACACCAGCGACTTCCACATTTTTTAAATAATGATTTATAGGTCCATTTTTTGTATTAGAAAACACTCCCCTTACCCTTTTTTTCAAACTTGTTACCAGTCAAGTATTACCTACTTATCCACATACCTAAGAACTAAAGCACTGATTCAGTTCCTCGTCACTTAACTTCACAAGCCTCACTGACTCCTCCCAAACCCTTGCGGCCAGCTTCTGATCATACATTAGTTCACCAGCTCGAACTCGTTGGCAATTCTTAAAGTACTCTCCTTTGAATTTACCAGCCGTGTTACTAGTAGCAGCGTATATAGCAGTCTGTGCACCTTCCCAAGGATGCTTGAATAAAATCAGGGCCATAAAAGATATGAAACTAGCCCACACAATCCTGGAACTGTTGAAAATCTTCGTCCCGACTGCTCCTGGGTCCACAATGTTTACGATAACATTTGGACTCTTCATCCTTTTAGCCAACTCTCTGGTAAATAACGCTAAACATAATTTACTGTTCCCGTATATTCTCATCTTAGCCCAGTATCCCGTCTTGTTCCAGTTCTCGAAGTCAACTTTGCCAAACTTGTGCAGTACAGATGATGTGTTTACAATCCTACTCGGTTCAGACGGAGTGCCCGACCTCTTTAGAAGCGGTAGGAGTAACATGGTCAGTAGGAAGGCCCCGAAGTAGTTTACTTGCATGATGAAGTTCATGCCATCGGCGGTCAGGAAATCTCCCGGGATTCCTACTCCAGCGTTGTTGATCAAAATATCCAGTCTATCTTCTGTTTTCAGGATATCTGCTGCGACCTTTCTTACGGATTCTAGAGATGCAAGGTCTAGTAGTTTAAAGACTACGTTGTCGTTTCCAGAGCTCTTTATTATAAGTTTCGTGCCGTGGGAGCCCTCATCTTCGTAAGGACACGCGACGATGACTCTGGCGCCTCTGTGAGCAAAATCCGCAGCAATTTCAAGTCCCATGCCAGCAGTCCCACCGGTCACTAACACTGTTTTCCCATCGTATCTCTTCTTGGATTTGCACACTAAGTTAGTATTCTTTTGATAAAGACCAACTATCATGCCACCGATGATGATAATTTCCACTATTAACAAAATCACTGACATTTTGACTGGGTAATATTAGCACTTGAACATGATCCAAACAGTCCTTTCACGAAATTTAAATTTGATTGTAATTTTGTTTACAACCTATGTCCGCGTATTATCGCAAAGGGTCTCGTTGAGTGAATGAACGCAAGTTACTTTTACTTTGTCGTAACAGCGGACGAATGATTGCGTTGTGACGGTAACACGGAGGGGCTATTAGATTCGCATGCTTTGCTGCTACTAGACGAAGATCGACGTAGGTTACGCAATGTGTTTAAATTTTATAAATATCTTAAGAAGTTATAATTATATCTATTGTGTAATTTTAAGTAAGTGGTTTGAATGTAAGACTATAAATGCAGAACTAGGCTTACTGGGTGTTTTCAACGAACGATGACCTACATTACTATTTGCATCTAATGAATCAATTCCATTTTCTAAACTATGCGGACACACTTTTGCCGGTAAAAGCAAATTTGTTTGGTTAATTGTATATATTTATTTAAATGCATTTATAGACTCTTCGGTATCATTTATATTTATCATTTGGAAGATCTAGTCTAGGTCGCATTACATCCCTCTTCCCAAGTTTATCTTGGTCAGTAGTCCTAAATCGTTGTTGGCAAAAAGACTAAGTGGTTTAGCAAAGATAACTGTTTGATGATTCTCTCTCACTCAAAGTATTTATCTAGTTTGAATAACTAGTACTAAGAGGGGTTGGCGTATCCATGTGGATAAAACCACTAATTCAATAAATAGAAAAAAAAGCTTGGTCATTATTGTCATTGGAGAAATAAAACATAGGAAACCTGGACATATTTAATCTACCTTTAGCAGTGGAATGATTAATATTTGTGTCTTCTCTGTTTAAGAAGAGGTCGTTGCCTGTATTACTATAGGGCAACGACCTCTTCTTCTCTTCTTGTAGCTTACGCTAGTCATAGTCGGCCTTTTAATGTTCCCACTGTTGGGACTCAGGCCTCCTCTCTAGGAGAGGGAATGGGC
The DNA here is from genome assembly GCA_961205895.1 of Mythimna pallens. Taxonomy (NCBI): domain Eukaryota; kingdom Metazoa; phylum Arthropoda; class Insecta; order Lepidoptera; family Noctuidae; genus Mythimna; species Mythimna pallens. The sequence continues at coordinate 25,407,902 of OY540827.1, read as the reverse complement.
CGTAATCCACCACGCGGGCCCAGTGCGGGTTGGTGGATGTCACATGTCTTCGAATTTTTGGTTCTAGGTCATGCCGGTTTCCTCACGATGTTTTCCTTCACCGTTTTGAGAGCAGTGGTGATGAACTAAATTACACAAAGTAATGCGCCTGGCTGGGTTTGAACCCGCGACCTACAACTCGTAAGTCGGGGCCGTTACCACTCGGCCACCACTGCTCATACTACATACATACATAGCTTACGCTACAGGCTAGTTTTATTATTATATGAACAGCCCTATTTAGAGTGATGAGGGTCATAAGGATACTTACAGTCTCAGCCAGCACATCCCCAGCCCTATCCACCTTGAGGATGGTGACCCTTTCCTTATCCAATTCCTTGTGCATCTTCTCAATTACAGTGGAGTACGGGCTCAGCATCCCCGTGATGAGAAGAATGTCGGGCTGGCACCCGCGGAGGATCAGGTCTTTGCGACTGGAAATAGGATAAATGTTATTTATTTTGCAAATAGGTTTAAAAAAATACTTTTACACGACAAAACTTTCGTCTGTTTAAACTAGATGAGGCCGGTGTTTCCTAGCTGAGTACCCTGAGAAGAAATGTCAAAATTCCATACAGCAAACATGTAATGGTCAAATCATATGAGAACCACACAAATTTGAGTGAAAAAGGAGTAAATGAGTTTAAATATTGTTAAGTAAAAAATTGCGTAAATAGCTGTTGTAGACAGTATTAAAAGGGCAAATAATAAATCCTAATACGGAACATACTGACTGCAACAGTCGGGACCCATATTAGATGGAATGATTTTAGATATTTTAATGGGTCCCGACTGTTACAGTCAATATGTTACCCCCGTTACCAGTCCCTATTAGGATTTATTATTTGTTTTATGTGTTTAAATTAATGCAATTAAATTCGTTTCTACGCTATTGGACTGAATTTGTTTTTTTCTTTTCAGTTTTTATTTAAAGTTATTTTTTTCGCAGTCGGTCGTAATTTCTTTTAGACTTCCTCATTTTCTAGTAATAAAAATTAACACCAATAGAACAGCCGTTTTATTTCTAGTAATATAATCCTCTTAAGGTATATAGTTTTTGTGGCAGCTTGTAAAGTTCGTTAACAGTACAATATAGGCAACCTTCTTATATAACATTGATGATAACATCTGTAGAAGTTCGATGACCCAGTAGTACGAAAAATTCGCATTACGATTGATCTACATACATACGATTAATCTACATACACTTTCTGTTAGATTTTTTGTTATGTTATTTTTAGTTGTCAGATTCTTTATCAAGTGTTGTTGTAGAATGTAGAGTGTTTTATCAATTTGAAAACAAAGGAATTGTAATTTTCTATATTTCCGCTGAAGGTTCCAATGTATGATCCTAATGGTCTAGTACAGAAAAAATAGCTCAATGACAGAAAAAAGTCACATTCGGCTTCGTTAATTTTTAATATAAATGTAATTTTCTATCTATTTATTTTTACACCCCTTATAGTCGATGTAGAGCTCCCGCTTGGGCGGAGTACCACCTTGTCCTCGTGAGGGTGGTCGGCGGCAACGACTTTTCGCGCCGGTCCCTGGTATAGGCCATGGTCCAGAGCAAGAAGGAATGACAGGTTGGCGCCTCCTTCTGCGAAGCAGTAATGCTAACGAAGGAAGCGGCCGCACGTGTGAGGGGAACGGCCCTCACGCCCCAGCCACCGTGATCACGATCCCGATTTCCAGCCACCATAGGCGTAGGCTTGCGGATAGTGAGCAATGGGTAGCACGCCGTCCGGTCGTTCGGCAACCGTCCGGACCATGCCCAAGTTGTCGACGGCGCGTAGTGTTCAAGAAGATGTCTACAAATCGTAGGGGCCCGGCAGGGTCGAAGCCTACTATGGCCATGAGTTACGTGAAAATAAAACCCGTGGCCAGGAACACAAGGCAAAGAAGGAATATAGGAGTGGGATTTAGTCAGTAAAAGTCTGAAAAGCCTTCTCGCCCCGCCTAAGAGCGGAAGAAGTCATTGGATGATTTCACACTTAAAACAAAAAAAAGGTCGGCGATGAGCTACATAGTCAAAATGATCATATATCTACCGGTAGACGATTGCGATAAACTAATACTAGAAGTTGTCAAAAATGTTAATAAAGTTACAACTTCAATCAATGCCATTAACTTACTTGATAAACGCCCGGACATACAGTTTGATGTTATGAGTGTTGAGGTTACCACGCAGGCGGGAACGGTACTCTGTCAGCGTGCGGTCACGTTCACCACCCTCGCAGGAGTCACTTGAGATTTGCTAGAAGATAACGATGATATTAGACCAGATACCCTGATGAAAGATATAAGGAATACAGAGAAAGGGTTGGTTGAATGTAATAAGTTGCTTTTAGGATTGTCGTGCTATTCTCTAAGAAAACAGCCTTGAGTGCAGCGCTGACCACAGCGACGAAATCCAAATAGGTACATTGGATTAACAATCCAATGTATAGGTCCATTGGATGTATCTATTTTCTTAGAGAATAGCACGAGAGTCGGCCCTCCTTGTCTACATTTTCTATTGAGCATGATTTTGTGCCGTATTAGTGTCGAGATGAGCCTCTTTAATTCGTTTTATTGAAAACATGGCATAATAATAGGTAATATTGGCAGGAACGTTACAACCATGCTTAAATATAGCCATAAAATAATGCAATAGCTAGGTTATGACCGCAATATCGCAAAGCTTACGACACGTTGCGACATCGCACCTTAGCGCATTGGGGTTAGGCCTGCGACGCTTTGAGCACTGCTTTAAGATCTACATTCGCATAACGTAATTTTTTGTGGAATGTTTCCGTTTACTCATAAAACAGCTGATACTTTCAGAATAATAATAATATTCTACAACTATCACATAACGCCGTCTAGTCCCAAACTAAGCAGAGCTTGTGTTATAGGTACTAGACAACTGATAAACATACTTATATATTTCTAAATACATACATATTATACATAGATAAATTACACCCAGACACAGAACAATGATCGTACTCATCACACAAACATTTGTCCTGTGTGGGAATCGAACCCACGACCTCTGACATAGTAGACAGGGGCGTCAGGGCCACTGAACAACAGGCCTGCCAATAACAATGACATTATACTGAATGTATCAGCCTAGTCGAACTACTTGCAAAATTACTTTCTGTAGACTAAAACTTCAGTAATATTGAAACATATTGAAAAACTAATTGACCCGGGAAACGTTGTTCTACCATATAAATTATCAATTACCAGAGAAAAAATGGGGCGTGAGGGTAGGAGGGTAAAAATACCCTAAAACCTATTCTCAGATCTACCAAAAAACACAATATCAAAAAAAAAAAAATAGGTAATAAGGTTTTTGTATATTTTTTTTTTAATTGATGTAAACTAGTGCTTGACTGCGATCCCATCTGATGGTAAGCAGTGATACAATCATTGATGGTGTGGAGCACTAGTTTATAAGCCTATTCACTCTAGCCTTGAAGATTCTATTAGGGTAATTTTTTTGACTGTATTATAGAAGAAAAACCATAATCGTTGATAGTAAAATAAAATTATAGAAAAATTTACAACTAGGTACATGTGTAAAAGATCAAAGCATAGAAAACATGGCAATCTATGATTATTCACAAGAACATTAATAAACCAATAAGAAACAATACACAAGCTATCTATAAGCATAACTAAAAGTGACAGTTAAGGGGTGACCAGATGGTTGCAAACCAACGTCCCAACCAAGGTGACATTGCTAGTTTAAATCCGTGTAGACAGCAATTACTGTTGTAATCCATGACCTTCAACGCCCTTGGTTGGGAGGCGCGTTTTCCCAACCACCGAACGTGTTGGCACGTGGTTTACATCCTGTGGCTCGTGTTGCGGCTACATGCCGCAACACGAGCCAAGCTCCAACCAAGGTGACCATGGTTGGAACGCTATTTTGCAACCGTTTGGTCAACCCTTTATTGTTAGTATGTTAGTCGAAGTGAGGAAGACGCTTCTACAGGCGGAGAAGATAGTGGAATTATTTTAATCAAAGAAACATAAGTCAAAAGATTTAAAATAACACCACACAAGCTGTTGGGGTATTACCATCCTCAGAAATAAAAAATAAGTACCAAGACTTTATATTATGCAGAACAGAATTAAATACACAAGATCTTACAGCAGGTTATACTCTATTTGCAATAAGATTAGCCTTTTAAACAAATCTCTTATACTGTCCGTTCAATCGATTTTGACTTCTATTCCGTAGGTATAAGGATGGCATGAAATGCAAAAAGTGGTCACAATACCAATAGTAATAATAAAGAAAAACACGCAATAACTTAAATTAAAACTAAATGAATTTATAAACAAAAAGGTAAAAAAGGTATGTAACCTACATATATTATGTGTGTTCACATAATAATATATGTATATAACAAATTATATCAACTAGTTACTAAAATAATGACTACTTTAATGAGAAAATACATAAAAATTATTTAACTAAACGTACAAAAACTTATTTTTTTATTAAATTATATTGACTAATTACTAAAATAATTTTATATGACTATTTATTTTTCAATAATAAATTGGATAAAGGTGCAATAATTTTGACTAATATATTTCAGTCAATTATATTCATCCTCACTCCTATAAAACAGACTTTGCTGTGCCCGACAGGGTCCATAATTGAATCTTTTAAATAACATACCAACTATGCAACATTATGGAATGCAATAAATTATTGAGTATTTACTGCAGCCACCATATATCATGCCACCAACGCAATAAATGTCAAAATCGATTGAACGAACAGTAAAAAAAGATTTGTTTAAAAGTCTAATCTTATTGTAAATGGAGTGATACAAACATGGAGTGACACAAAACACAAATGATACAAAAATGGTCACACAGCAAAAATGAATGGAAAGTATTTTTTTTTTTTTTGGCAATTGAGCCGATTTCTACTATTCTGCCAATGTCATGTTGGGACGGTGTTCCAGAATGGCATGTAATCTCTTCTCTGAAAGGCGTCCATTACACGACAGGTTTTGCTGTCAGTTTTGCCACAGTCAATGTTTTGATTGACGAAAAACCTACCATCTATTGCGATGATTGACATTAGATGACGAAAACCTAATGGCGATAAAATTCCGTCATTCAAACATCATTCATGATTGATGGAATTGATTGATGCCTGCATGACTGTGTACTGGTACTTAAAGTTATACAGAGTTATTTCTGAGAACGCCAAAACCACACGCTTACCTCAAAGTAACTCGAGCCGAGCAATTAGTAGAATTAGTAACTAAATGAGAAGAAGAAATACCTGGTAGCTATAATCAAGCTGTTCTTGTTCAAAACTCACGTGGCCAAACTTGTGGTAGATGAGGAAATCCTCCTCAGATTGGGAGATGTCAGCCCCCCGCCACCTTGAGAACCTGCTGCGGAAGGCATCAGCTACTGACGAAGTCGAGGCCGTGCAGTTGACAAGGATGAGTCCCAGAAGGCGCCTGGGGTGGGCCAGGCCACACCTAGCAAGGACGTTGGCGCCTGCACCTTCGCCCAAGCCAACTGCGTAGCGGACGTGGAGGAAATCTAGGACTGTAATTAGGTCTTCGCCCAGGGTTTGGAGTGATGGGAACTGGTAGCTGTGGACAGAGTTGGTTTATGTTAGATGTGTGTAACTGTCTAATAATAATGTGGAAATACTGATTAAAAAAAACATTAGTAATTTCATCATGAAACCGTTAATGGTACTAGTGACAACGAAGGTAAAAAACCAGCCAAGTGCGAATCGGACTCGCGCACGTAGGGTTCCGTAACGTACGTAGCAAAAAACGGCAAAACAGTCACGTTTGTTGTATGGGAGCCCCGCTTAAATATTTATTTTATTCTGTTTTTAATATTTGTTGTTATAATTTAAACTGTCTAGCTATCACGGTTCATAAGATAAAGCCTGGTGACAGGCAGACGGACAGTTTACTCTTAGCAGTAGGGTCTCGAACTAGGTCTAGGAACCCTAAAAAAATCATAACTGCCTAAAAATTTATTTTATTTTAAGTTTTTATTTATTTTAAAACTAGCTTTTGCCCGCGGCTTCGCTCCCGTCATCTGACTACTCTATCTTACTCTACCCTACTCTATTCGAATTTTTCTTGCCGTAAAAACCATCCTTGAACTTCAACGAACATTTTAAAAAAAGAATTGGCCAAATTGGTCCAGGCGTTGATGAGTTATGCGCTTACCAACACATTTTGCGATTCATTTTTATATTATAGAAGATAATAATGTGAAACTAGTAATTACAAAATTCAACATTGGTCCCATTACTTCCAGATTATTTTAAAATAGAAATAATGATTTTAAATTAACTTCATGGAACTGTAATGGCTAATGACAAGAAGGATTTGAATTACAAATTACTTTGTCCATTTACTCACAAAATAAATTATAAGTCTATGAAGTACTCAAATCAAGTCTACAAGTCCACCCTTACATTAACACCTCTATGGTCCGGACTAAACGTTTTGCCTCGTCGTTTATACCGTGTACCTACATCGAAGGACTGTAACAATTTGCCTGCTGCGGTCTTCCCGTCCGATTATAATTTAGGTGTCTTCAAGGCTAGGGTGACTGTTCACTCGAAGACTCTAGGAGCCTGTGCTCTTAATAAAATAGTGCGTTTTACCATCAACGATTACTTCACTGCTTACCATCAGATGGGATCGTACTAGTTTATATGATTAAAAAAAAGTATTATTATCTAGACAATTTCAATCATGAATTACGAATTCACGTTTAATTCTTTTGCCATTTTTAGGGTTCCGTAGCCAAATGGCAAAAAACGGAACCCTTATGGATTCATCATGTCTGTCTGTCCGTCCGTATGTCACAGCCACTTTTTTCCGAAACTATAAGAACTATACTGTTGAAACTTGGTAAGTAGATGTATTCTGTGAACCGCATTAAGATTTTCACACAAAAATAGAAACAAAAAACAACAAATTTTGGGGGTTACTTAGAACTGAAACTCAATTTTATTTTTATCGAATACATACGTGTGGGGTATTTATGGATAGGTCTTCCAAAATGATATTGAGGTTTCTAATATAATTTTTTTCTAAACTAAATAGTTGCGCGAGAGACACTTCCAAAGTGTTAAAATGTGTGTAACTTCTAAAATAAAAAATAGATAAAAGTATATATATAGTGGTAGTTTTTAATACCTCATAAATCGTAAACCTCAATTTACCTTCCAAGTTTGTACGGAACCCTCAGTGCGCGAGTCCGACTCGCACTTGCCCAGTTTTTCTTTTAAGACCGCGAACACACCACAGCAGTGAAGATTTTACAAGAGTTGTATCGTACTTGAGACTTTCATCTGAATTACAAATTAGTTGCCCTCGAGTTCTCACAAACACTTATTTTATGATGGTACCCTTTGACTTGCAAAGCCGTTCATAAATTGTATTCTCGCGATCCAATGAAATGTTTAAACATTCGTTTCGGTTTCATTCTCAAACACTGCTGCCTTTATCTTTATAAAAACCTACGTTTACGCAAGCGAAGCCGCGGGCAGAAGCTAGTATTAGAATAATAGGCTAGTTCGTTTTCCCGTGGTTTAGCTTCCTTAGCTAAACTCATAGCAAATGTGCATTTTGAATGCGTTTGGGAAAATAATCATAAGTACCTGTGCACACATAGTATACACACTTATATAGTAATGTGTTATGTAATTAATTAATTATTAATTAGTAATATCGTAATGTGTAGCTTTTAATTAGTACCTAAAGGTTAATAAATCTGTAGAAATTTTTAGTTGTGCGCGCATTACCTAAAATGTACGAAATCGATGTAGATAACTTTTATAGGGACATTAAATGTGACATTGTGTGTAGCTTAATATATTACTTAGGCTTTGTTTGATCGCAAGCAGTTGACTATCTAAGCAGATATACTAAATTCATTGACTGTTTGGCGGTACGAAGTTCACCGGATCAACTAGTTTACTAATATGTATTTACTAATCAGATCAGTAATTCTTAAAGATATAATTTAAAATAAACCTGTCAAGTGCTACTCGATCTCGCGCTCAGCCCTCCTAGCCAAGTGGCTGACTCGAGGCGATCGACGAAAGAGAATCGAAACGAAACGGTTGTAACTTGGCTAGGGGGGTAGATGTTGGAAGCAAAGTTATCCCAAAACGTATTCAATGATTAAAATCATTTGCTCAACTCACGAGTCGGGGAGATCCGGTGAGTTCTCCTCGTGTCCAGGTACATCCACGTGAATGAAGCAGGATCGCTCCTTGATCTCTGACATCACTGGAGTGTTCACGAAGTCAACCATTGTCGAGTCTGAAATAATAAAGACATTGTCAACATAGTACCAAACTTTCGAAAGAAGGGATAAGAAAGGTCCAATCGATTTTATACACCGTATCTTAGACATCGACGTTCCAACGTTTACCATGTATCTAGTACATTATTCTGGACCTCCCGTAGTTAAATTATTCGTCGCTGGTTTCCTAATAAAAAAAATATACATATTTTAAAATGTATAAAATCAATATTCCAATCAATCTCAATGAAATTTTAATTCAAAAGTAATTAGTTCACTTGAGCTAAGCTGAGCAGGTACTAGTAGCTCCTTCTAGTTTTTTTTTAATAAATATAATCAGTCTTATAATGTTCCCACTGCTGGGACTCAGACCTCCTCTCTAGGAGAGGGAATGGGCCGTAATCCACCACGCGGGCCCAGTGCATATTGGTGAATGTCACATGTCTTCGAAATTTGGGTTCTAGGACATGCCACATTGTGATTTTTAATGAAAATAGTGAGTTAATTACTCATTAAAAATGACAGTGGGTTTGATTAGGATACCTATTATAGACAGTTTAAAATAAAAAATAGAAAAACACCGACTGGGGGTCCAGAATCATATACCTATACTGAAGTTTGTACGTCCATGTATAAGACACGGTGTACAGGCCTAAAGAAATACAGATTAATGATAAAAAAAAACAAATACACCTATCTATCTACCTACCAGAATAATCAGTACATATAATGGTATTGATAATTTGTTTTCATGGCATGTAGTTTCTATATGTCTTTATTTTTTTTATTCTGCGTTACTCGAAAAGGCTACCATTAGATACTGCAAAAAGAGCTTACGATCTTCAAAAGACTTAAAGGCTTCCTTGAATCATAGTTAATACTCTCAATCAAGTAACTTTAAAATGAATCTAATATATAAAATTCTCGTGTCACAGTTTTCGTTGCCATACTCCTCCGAAACGGCTTGACCGATTTTGATGAAATTTTTTGTGCTTATCCGGTATCTATGAGAATCGGCCAACATCTATTTTTCATCCCCCTAAATGTTAGGGTTAGTCCACCCCTAAAATTTTTTTTTATTTTTTAGACAAAAAATTATTTATATGGCAAAACAACGTTTGCCGGGTCAGCTAGTAATAAATAAATCTTGATCAGAAATTTCTTTGGTGAGCAACGACACCACAGACAGATGGGTTGATTCTGGGGTTAAAATATTACCAAATTAGCAGCAGTTATATTTATTATTTTGACAAATCCTACAGAAGCAACTAATGTGCTCGACCGTAGATTAACTGACTAGACTAGGGATGGGTCATACTAAGAATAAACTCCCGCTAAATAGAAAATTGAGGTAGTCTAATTGAGTCACTGCCTACGTAAAATATTTTGGTAACAGACATCCGTATGCTTGAATCCGACATCCGCATACCGATTGGATAAAGTGAGAAATGGGTATATTAGGGGAAGTTTGAAAGTGGCGCCAGTGATTGAAAAATTGAAAGGGAATCGTTTGTCTTGGTATGGTCATGTGAAGAGGAGGGATGAAACGCATGTTACTAAAAGAGTTATGAGTTTACATGTGGATGGATGGAGAGGGAGAGGGAGACCAAAGAAAAGATGGATGGATTGTGTAAAGAGTGATATGAAAGAAAAGGAAGTTGGTGATAGCATGACGAATGACAGGGCAGAATGGGGAAAAAAAACATGTTGCGCCGACCCCAAATAACACGAGACAAGGGCAGGAAGATGATGATGAGACATCCGTATGCGACTAGATCTCTAAACTTTAGTCCTTTCTAGATGAAACATTGTGGTGGACTCAGCAATAATGTTTTATTGGGGTTCCGGAGTGGTCTTTTAAGAGGTAACGGCGCCCCTTCTACATGTGCTGATGGTGATCACCGGGGTGGTTTTAGTGAGGTAAAAATCCCACACTCCCCGGACTTATCCCCAAAGTCCGGAAGCCTTTCGAAGGTTTCCCCCCGAAAACAAAAAAAAAAAAAAAAAGGTACTAGCTGCAGCCAGCAGCTTCGCTCGCGTGAAAGTAGAATATTGACCCAAGGGAACTACCATCCGTCTAGGGTTGCCAACTTTTATTAGAAGAAATAGAGTATATCTATTTTAAAAGAGGTAAATAAAAGGTACGGCTGGACTTATAAAAAGAGTAACATTTATTAAAAAAAAAAGGTATTTTTTGGAACTTTATGCAACACAAAACCATTTTTGACTGTTTTCAAAAAAATTGTACAACTTCAAACAATCTAACTCTAAGTTTACATGGATCAGGAGCATATTTTTTCATAAATTTCAATGAAGCCCTGTTCCTCCTTCACATTCATGACCGTAAAGACTTCTTCAGTAAAGTCGACTTTTTTGGTTATGATACTAGTATAGCAAACATTGTTCAAAATAGAGTATTTTAGCGTCCTCTATTAGTGTTACAAATTGTACGAGCCAATAATGCTCATACAGCAAAATATGTTTTGCTTATTAAACATAATAATTTAATTCAGTCGTCACCTCCGTCACGCGATATTGTGTTTTTGCAATAAATAAGTGCGGCTCTATACATAACTTTATTGTATTTACCAATAAACATTTTAACGTGTTTCTAAGTGGTTTGGTGTTACTTTATTTACAACCTACAACAACTACTGGAGAATCGTCAACGGCGAAATACTCCAAAATAGATTATAGAGTACGCCTACATGATATAGAGTACAATACTCTATTTTAAAGTACAGTTGGCAACCCTACATCCGTCCCTTACTCCCGGGATGAAAAGTATCCTATGTGCTATTCCAGGACATAATCTATTTTTGTGCCAAATTTCATCCATATCCGTTTGGCCGAACCAGAGTGAAGAAGTAACAAACACTTACACCACACAGCTCATGCTGAGTCATGCTCACTCAAACGTCTTGCTGTTTGTTAGTAGCTCATGTGCTGGAATGATCCAGCACATGAGCTACTAACAAACCTACGGTTCCCTTCAAAATGGTTTCATCATCAGGGGAGCGCCTTCAGTTGGGGACTGATTTATCTCTCGGCTGATTCTTTGTTTTTTTTTTTTTAATTTATTATTATCTGGATGTTTTTAACGTGCACGTCTTTCTCCCATACTATACACGGTGTCTTTGACATCGAAGCACAAACGAATGCCACGGATCCAGTACAGTGGAATTTTTCGTCGGCTTTTTCCTAATATTAAAAAAAAAGTACTTTTTTAAAATTTAAACTATGTAAAGTCGTTGTTCTAACCAGCCCGATGATATTTTTAGTACAAAGAAAAAAAAATAATTAGAAAGTCATCGGGGTAGATAAAATCGTTATTCTAATCAATCCCGATGACACTTTTAATTTAAAAAAATGTTAGAATAATGATTTTATAATTTAAATTAAAGAACGTAAAGATTCTTTTTAAACTTCGCGACGAAAAATTCCACCGAATTGCCGGTGGTTCAGAATCATGTACTGGATCCATGGTATCCAAAATAAAAAAAACTTCCCGGACCACATTCGTACCTACTTCAAGTACAAGAAAAAATTGACAGGCTACCTTTTTATCTATCTCTAAAAATATACATTTAATAGAACTAAAATAGAACATTTGATACATCGCCCCTTTTGCCTTTTATTATAAGTCAAAAGTACGAATAGGCTACTTCTAGGCAAGCGTGCTCCATCGTCGACCACATCATCTTACCATCAGGTGAGATGGGGGTCAAACGCGAGCCAATCATTAATAAGTAATAAAAAATTACAAACCAATCACTAATATCCATCGACGAGTATTAAAGTGTTTTGAACTACCACCATAATACACACAGGTATACACGATCGTAATTAGACCAGCTATTATGAGTTGTACTTTACTCGTATTGGCAATCATTCAAACATCGCCCCGACAAATAAAACTGACTTTATGGAAACAATAAAACAGGGTTTTAAAGAAATCTTAACCGAATGAGGTTTATTTCAATAATAAAACAAAGCCTCGATACAGTTAAAAGAAATAAAAGACGATAGTAAATTGCAAGATGATCAAGAGTCATAAAAAAAATCTTCGCTAGCAAAAGTTAGAAAAGATAAAATAACTACAGCTAATTTCAAATTACAATATATTAGTGCAGTATTTCTTTTACACTTAGCTCCACACTAGAAATTACTCATATGTATGTACGGTGACCCATTAAAAGTGCTTAGATACCTTAACGCCTATTTTCCCTTGCATGTTAGAGTTCAAGTTTTCGAAAATTAAACTAGATGGCGTTGGTTTCTTCACAGCTAAGTGGTGAGCAAAGGCAATCTCACAAAGTATAAACTTGACTTTTAGTTTAACAAATAATAGACACATGCGTCATCATTGTCGTCAACAACTGATTGTAGTTCATAATTTCATCAACTTAGCATAAGTCAAGATGGCCTAGTGGTATAGAGCACGCAGATTGAAGCGCAAATCAGTGTGCCGCAAGTTCGAATCCCACGCAATTGTTGACTTTTTGTAAGTTCTTACCCGATTGGAAATTATGGATTAGCATAACATATATTAAATTATTCTTTAACTTGTTCACACATTTCTTAGAGTTAGAAAGGGATCACAAAAAAACTAAATAAAGAATTATATTTCTGCGAGGTAGACATAAGTTTTAACTTGACCGAAATGAACTGTCGTTTGGTTGTAGTTGTTGGTTAGTGACGTGTGGTTAACAGTATTGTAATATTCGCAAAATGCAAGCTAATATTAGTATTGAAGTGAGGGCGACTATCATTGGGCTGCATAAAAGCGGTCTTAATAAAACACAAATATCTGAAGAAACCGGACTGAATGTGAGTATAATAGCTATTAATGAATTGTAACTTTATTATAACTTAATCTTCTAATTAAAATGTATGCCATTTATGAATCCATCCATCGTATATTTATGAGGCTTAAAAGAGAAATACATAAATCGTTGGGTTTATTGGATTGGTTATTGGATTTATAAATGCAGTTTTATTTTAAAATATATGCAATCATTATGATTGTTAACATTTTATATAATGAAAATGAAGTCAAGTAGGTATAGCAGCCTAATATATTTTTTTTTTGTTTTAGAAAAATACTGTAAGTCTTTGGATAAAAAGATATGAGGAAGAAGGTAGCCTTGCTAGTCGAAAGAGAAGTGGGAGACCGAAGCTTATTAGCGAGGCGCAGCGACAACATATAGTGGACGTATACAAAACGAATGGTTTCGCACTAACGAGACATTTTGCGGAATTATATGACACCTCGATGGATACTGTTCGCCGTGCACTTCACGCTGAAGGTGTGCATCACAGAAAACCTGCTAAAAAGCCGTACTTGACAGAGAGGCATAAACAAGAACGATTACGTTTCGCACGTGATCATTTAGATTTTGACTGGAATACTGCGGTATTTTCAGATGAAAAAACGTTTAAATCCAGTCGAAAGGGCAGGCTTCACTTATGGCGCAAGAATAACACTCGCTGGTGTGATAACAACATTATTCCTAACACCGAATCAGGTCGAATCACAATTAATATGTGGGGATGGATGAGTGCAGCAGGACCAGGAGAACTGGCTTTCATTCCTCCACGCGCAAACAGTTCAACTTATGTGGAAGTGTTAGACTCAATTATGCTACCTACTGTGCGCAACATTTACCCAGCTGATGAGTTAGCACAATTTCCGTTTGTCCAGGACTATGGGGTTTGATGGTGCAAAGGTGGGACTCGCGGAATGAGAGGTGTGGACGGGAACAATTAAAATCCCATTGCATGGAGGTGTGGGAAAGTTTTAGAGGGAGCGAAATATGCGGTAATATGGTTGGGTCCATGCGCAAACGTCTACTTGACTGTATCGAAAATAATGGGGGTTATACAAAATATTAAGTTTTAGTAAAATCAGTAGGTGTAATTAAATATTTAGTAGGCCATTTTATTTTAACATATCCATGATTATTCGTTAACAAACACTGTATTATATTGTGTTTACTTTCGTTTAAAACAGCTATATCTTTTAACTTGTGCCATCGCCTTATCTTAAGAATGCAGTGAACTCGCTATCAATTTTGTTGACAATAATCATGATTCTATTTCGTTTTTTATTCTTCTACCCACACTGTTCTAACATAATAGTTCAATTTATTTTTCTCGTCTAATTGACGATTATCTTGTGAGAACTAAAGTTCTTTTAACAGAAATTGAGGTTTAGTTTCAATCTTCTTTTCGTCAAGAAAATGAACAATTAAGCTATGACCTCAATACATTCATTGTGACGTTACATAAAAATAAAATGTTTACAAAGTTTAAATCATATATTATATCACTTTTCAATAAATAACTGGATATAAACAATTATATTTTATTTTATTAAAATTTTAATATCCTTTCATTGTTACGTTATTCATATTATGAATGGTCTAAGTGGGTATACTTCCAACAAACAATCTTACACGTAACATAGATAACGGTTACAAGATAAATTTTTTGTCTAGGTAACAATTCGACGTCACAATTCTCATAAATGTTTAATTTGTAAATATAAAGAATAAAGATTTTTATTAAACACGTCTTTTTATTTCCACCTTACATCATCGAAAAGATGTTACTAAATAATTGAAAATTACGAATGTGTTCTTCTTGTCGTTAATAGATCATATTCGTAATTTGCAACTATTTAGTGCAAAAAATGCAATAGTATTTTTCATAGAAATATAAAAAAACAACTATATTAATATAGATTGGGAATTTTAAAAGTAAAAAATAACCGCAACGGACCGACCATGATTTGAACTCGGGCTACGTTGTTTGCGAATCCAACACTTAGTTCATACGGCTACCAGCACATGACATATTTGCGTGAATTTTATCAATGCAATGGTAAGAACAAGTCGCCTCTGTGACTGTGTGATGCGTATTCAATGGCACAGAAAAATAATAATGATGTTTTAAGCTCAGTGCGACGACAGTTCCTTAATGTGTGTTATCTGTGGAATGTGGATACTCATACACGCGCACACATACGCATGGAAGTATCGTGCTCGCTCAGTTCGTAGCAATGTAATCTTTAGCGTTCTTATGGACTTTTGCAGTGAGGCCTGTAAATCCATATTCAACCTACCCTCTCAAGTTTGAAAACTAACACATAGATAATCAAATATTTATAAATTGATATTCAATTTTAATATCTTCATCTCTTTAAAAGAAATTATAAATTATTTCAATGTTTGAAGAAACAAAAAGAAAGTACAAAAATAAGCATTAGTTAAGCATTAATCATTTGAAGCACAGCGGCGCCATCTATTAACAGTATAATGTAATGTTGTCGATAGCAACATTTCAATCTGGTTTTACGCTAGATGGCGTCATTTCTCGCTTCACACGATTTTATTTCTGTAGTACCTATGGACTTTTGCTTTCGACCGTACCTCACACAGCGTAGCGAGAACCGAGCCACCATAAAAAAATTACCTGTAAAAAGATACTTACGATTGGTCCCAAGATCGTGGACTGTCAGGAAAACGCATCGTTTATCCTGTTGACTTAGATCCCCCTGAAAATTGAGAAAACAATTCAAATACATATTCAAAAATAGATGACAATATAAAGAGGAAATAGGCATGGCCTAGCTTGGATAGCTCTCTGTTGCACCCAACAATTCAGTTTATACATAGTAAAGGCTTCCCTTGTCGTTGTCAGCTATAGCTAATGCTATCCAAAATTCCGGACGTCAGGAATCCATTTTGAACAGATTAGTCCTCAGACAGTTGAGGAATGAAACAAGAGGATCCTAGCTCTTAGAGTATACTTCTGTTTGTCCTTTGTTCAATATACTTTGATGATTTAGGGCTTCCACAAAAAGGATGACTGGAAATTGCCTGACCATCTGTCATAGGAGATAAAAACTTAGATGGATTTTTACCCTAAAATCGTAAACATACGTAACATTTACTGTCTCGAATGTAGTTTTCATATTTCAGAGTTGTTTTCATACTACAAGTTTTTTTTATATTAATTAACAGTAATGTCTCTAAAATTATCTATGACCTAAAAATTATAGGTGATATTTGACCAAAAAATTATAATAGCGATTAGTAATTGTGCAACTGTCGCGCAGTCATCGCGCGATCAAAGGTTTTATCGTCTAAAAAATCGGTATTATTTAATAAAAAAAACTATTGCTGATCGATCGTTGATTACTAGTACCTTAGTATAAATTACGCATTGACATATTTATATAGATAAAATTAGGTTTATAAATCGAAAATTCTAAAATCAACTACACGCTCATTAGATTGATGAAACTGTGTGTACTTTAAAGATCGGAGATAATAATTATAAAGGCGTTAAACTGTCGGATTCATTCTAAAAAAAAAAGAAACCAACTACCCACAAAAAAAAAAAACAATAAAATTCCACCAAATCCCATAAAATTACTCTTTTATATTAATAAAAATAACTTCAGAGTTAAGAATTTAACATTTTAATTAAAAAAGCATTGAAGTGGGGTCTGAAACGTTTTCAACTTCAAATTCTCAATTCAAAAATCCTCTCATAATCGTTATTTAATAGATGTGACCTGTCAAAATGCACAAACAAAACACACAGGTGCCAAGTGGACGTAATCAACATGATAAGGTAGGTATATTTAGGTATGTAGGACATCTAGTAGATGAACTTCCGCCGTCTAACGGTGTTTGTGGAGCAATAACAACACACTCTCTCAAAGGCATACATAACAAGATGGTATCGAGTGACGACAATGATTTATGCTTGAACACAAGATATTAACGTACAGAAGGACCACTTTATATTATAAAACTGTTGAGTTATGCCGTATCGGAAAATGAAGAACACTTTTACAAGACGCAAATTTTGTTATGCTCCTTGGATCAACTTCCACCTATTTTTTTTTAGTATTTTAGGAACACTAATAAGATAAATACAGTTTTTTTGGTAACTGTACTACGGTACGGTAAACGGTACTTGAATTTCTTTTCCTTGTGTCCCAAAATATTACTCAAAAAAAATATTGGTAGAAGTTGCGACTGCGGTCTTGGTCCAAAGAGCCCGTATTTAAAGCCATACTAATATATGTATAGATGTAGATAAGTCTTGGTCACTCAACCAGTATATTTTATATCCTTTCACATAATTCTACTAAACACCTAGTTGATATTTCGTGTGACCCAAAGTAAAACGTTACATTACCAGTCGACTGCGACGCGAAGGAATTTTCCGACACAAAACCTTTGATTTCCTACGAGTTACTTCGCATTTCCATTCAGCTTTAGTAAGAACTCACGGGTTTATTTTAAAGTTATTTTTTCATACTTAATTTTACTGTAGGTATGTGTGAGGTACGAATAAACTTTTTTCTTTCTTTCTTTCTTTCTTTCTTTCGTTCTTTTTCTTTCTTTCTTTCTTTCGTTCTTTCTCTCTTTTCTTTCTGTCTTTACGAAAAGAGGTCCTTCTGTACATTCTTATTTCGTGACTCTTTGCTGGCTCCTATGTAACATATAGGTCATGAATGTCTTATAATAACGTCCAGGCGATTTCTTTTAATTACCACGTTATTTCATCTGATACAATTCGATATCTCATGAATGTTTCAAAGAGAAAGATGAACAGGAATTTAAAAACCACACATTTCTTTTACTTACCCTGTTCGGTGGAGCTAATATTCCCTGGTTAGCAGAAAAAGAAAAGAAAAATGTACTTAAACGTTTTTAAAAGATAGATAGGTTTTTTTAAATGCCTGTATAAAATAAATATTACATGTATTTAAAATGTGGTGGTGAAAATTAACATACCTTTACAATGTTTTAAATATTACTTAATTAATGCTAACAGTTCGGTAATAAATTAGCTAAACATGTCTAAATGTAAAGCTATTAAAAAGGGAAACAGGGCATTTTCATTGCGTGTTAAATACAAAGTAGAAACAGTATGACGTCTGGAACGAACTGCAGAATAATATAATATTAGATTCCGTTTCAGAATCTTACATCAAAATAAGTGACCTACACTTACTGAATATAAATACCTACCCATAACGTTTGACGAAATGCGTTTTGAAGTTTGTAGGTACCTACTAAAAACATTTAAAATGAAACATCTAAACATGAAAATATTATATTTTATACCGTTTATCTAATAGGTACTAACTAGCTTCTGCCAGTGGCTTCGCCCGCGTGAAAGTAGATTTTTCCATACAAACTTTGAACCCCCTTTTTATCCCCTTGAGGGTGAATTTAGGAAAATCTACTCTTAGTGCTCACCTTCGGTATAAAAGGAAGCCTTGTGCAAAATTTCACGCTCCCGGTCCCAGTAGTTTCGGCTGTACGTTGATATGTCAGTCAGTCAGTTTCTCCTTTTATCTAAATAGATTATTGAATATAACCCGCTTTAGTAACTTGCCACGGCTGGCAACTAATTTTCTCGGATATAATTTGCTTTTCCAAGATGGCGTCAATAAGTGTTTCCCGCCAAAAGTCAAGGGAATTGAAATGTCAAACGGAATATTATTCTCATTCCATTTTCATAAATGACAAGGTGATGTAGATACTCGGAATGACATTGGGACTTTTATTTGTTTATTTCATTTGTTCGATTGATAGGTGTGACCAGTATCATGTAGGTCAGAGCATTTTTAGACGCAATAATTACTGATTACTTAGTCAAATGCTCGATCACTCAGAGAATTGACGTTTATAATTAAAACAATTATACAATGCGTACCAAATAAGAATAGGATCGATTGCCATGTTGTGACGTCACTTCATACTGTCAAATTGAAGAATTAATAGGGTGAGCAAAAAAAAAGAAATAATGTCTAAAATTAATTTATTTACGTACTGTGAACGAAAAAAGTTTAATCAGAATTCAGTTCTTCAATTTTGCTCATCTCTGAGTTCTTCAATTTCGCCCATTTTTTTTTCGATTTGACAGTATGACGTGACGTCACAACATGGCAATCGATCTTATCCAATCTTATTCTTATTTGGAACACATTCTAGTATCATTGAGTTCTGTGCGCTGAGTGCGGGCTGTTTTTACGTCAACGCGATGAAAACGTTTTTGACGTTCGGTTATCCGATTGGCCCGCTCTTAACCAATCAGAGAGCCAAACGTGGTAAACGATCCGATTGCGCTGGCGAAAAACCATTTTTTTTTTATTCACACGTCTATCACACAACGCCGTTTAGTCCCAAGCTAAGCAGAGCTTGTGTTATGCACTAGACAACTGATAAACATACTTAAATATTTCTAAATACATACATATTATAGATAAACTCGCACTCAGTGCACAATGGACTTGAAAATAGGTATAATATTGATTTAAAACTTACTTGTACGTGAACATGGATATCCCCACTCCGATCTGTACTGACGACATATTTCTGAAACAAAAGAAAATCATTTTCCATAAAGTTGATCAACGAAATAAAATAACAGTTCAGAAATTACAATTGGTACTGAAATTTTATCTGCAGGAATTGGATAAGCAAAAACGAATATCTAATTATAATAAAAATAAAGGAAAACTGAACTCTCCGCCTGCTTCGTATTTTTAATGAGTTCCTTCTCTCTGGGCGTCGATTTTGTTTTTTTCGATATTTAGCATATTAGGCACAGATTGTATTGGACAAAATACAAATGAATCACTCATTCTATGGTTTTAGGAGCAAATAGTCCCTCTTAATATAATTAACACAATAAATAAACAAAGACAACACGAACACATTACTTAGCCACGAAGCCACGCACAATAAAGCTGATTAGAGAATACAGATTGAAATAATCCATTAGTCCAGACATACAGACCGTTGCTAAGCTGTTAAACCAAATACACCAATTTTCATTTAGTTTTATCGTAACTACCATTCCTATTAACACATCGTAAAATAATCACCCTTATAATGTTCCCATTGCTGGGACTCAGCCCTCCTAGCCAAGTTACAACCGTTTCGTTTCGATTCCCTTTTGTTGATCGCCTCGAGTCGGCCACGCCTTCTATCCCTTTGTTCTGACCACGTGACTAAGCGTTGAAATGACGTCAGAATAAAGGAATCGGAGGCGTGGCCTACTCGAGGCGATCGACGAAAAGAGAAACGCAACGGTTGTTACTTGGCTATAGGAGGGCAGGTCTCCTCTCTAGAAGAAATGGCCCCTAATCCACCACGTGGGCAAAATACGGTTTGGTAGATGTCACATGTCTTCGAATTTATGGTTCTAGGACATGTCGGTTTCCTCACGATGTTTTCGTTCACCGTTTTGGGTGGTGGTGCTGGAATTACTTAGGTACCTACACAAAGTAATGCGTCTGGCTGGGTTTGAACTCGGTATCTACAACTCATAAGTCGGTGCCGTTACCACGAAGGTTACGGACGAAAAATGGAAGAACGGAACACGTAGACTCCAAATAGCATGGGGTACGAAGGCATAAGGACCAACAGTAATGTTTGGTTATAATTTGTATGCTTTTATTAAATTTTCAGTAGATACCGACCGAAAGTTCGATTTTAGCTAGTTTTGGCCAAAAATCTAGTCTCGGATTCGGCTAAAAAGGGGCCGAAACTAACGTCTTTGACTGATGTCTAAAAACTGACTGATATGTTTTCGTTTTTATTCGATTATTTAGTATTTTATATTCGTTATTACTGTATAATGAAGCATGACTGTAATTCGAAATACAGTTAGAAGTAACTTATCAAAGTAGTATTTTTATTTTTTGTCTCATTTTCTATTACCATGGCAGTTTCGGTTTAGGTAATAGCCGAAAATGGAAGAGAAGCCGAACATAAGCACACCTTCACCGTATGAAACAAGTCAATGCTGGCTTTTTTATTTTATTTATTTAAGTACTAACGAATAAACCTTTGTCCCTTCTAAAGTTTTTGCATCCTAATCAATCAGCGAACCGCACGATACCATCAATTAGTCGGTGTAATCCGGCCGCACCCGCAGGGCGCACCAATCCCATTAGGTCTCGATCGACGGCTGGAACTCGATTAGGTTTCATGCTTATTTGCTGCTGCTGTACCATTTCCTGCTAATTTGTAAGACTTGTCGATAGTACGGCGTTTAGAGGTATACGGGACAGAGTGTAAAATCCCGAAAATCTCCGTTGAAACGTGTGGATCGTCCGACCGGACGTGAGTTATATCTGATTTATTTATTAAAACTTCTTGCAACATAAAAGTACAAAGGCGGACTTAATGCCTCTGAATCTGATGTGGGCCACTGCCCGATAGTTGATTTAGGGTTGTGGTATATGGTCATCCCCGGGCATCGACTTTATTACCGGACTTATTGCCCGGGGACGTCGATATGTTCTAATCGCCCGGAAAACTGTAACACCGCGATGCAGGATTTCGAAGTTTTTAGTTCCAATGTTGCTTCATAATCACCTGGGTGGTTTTAGTGAGGTAAGAATTCCACACTCCCTGGTCTTTTTCTCAAAAGTCCATGTACCTTTTGAAGGTTTCCCATCGTAAACAAAAAAAGGTATGCATAACAAGCATCCGCGGACCTGGAACGTAAAGGGCAACTGGAAGAACAAAGGAACAAGGGGTTTTAGCCAGTACAAGTCTGACAATCCCTCTCACTCTACCTAGAGCGAGAGTAGTTATTCGACGATATAACTCTCAAAAAAAAGTCTACACTATGCTATTGTAGCGACATCTATAGCGCCACTTGAGAACGAAAAAAATCAATTAGAGTTCTCCGCGCGATTTGAACATATACAACAGCCCGAAATCATCTATGGGGCAGTTACCCAAAACCAGACATAACTGTCGTCTGGTCGGAGGATCCTCCCTTTTCAACAGAAGTGTGAGGGAGTTCACACTCTGGTCCGCATACCTCTAAAATATGATACAGCTACGTAGAAATGACATTCAAGAGAAGTTACAGTGCATATATCGAAATGGTACGCTTTTGTATCAGGAACTGGGGCTTTACCATGTTGAGTTAAAATGTAACTGACATTTTAACTACAGAGGGATTAAGTTATACACCCTACATAGCTCCATCCCTTCAACAGTTCAGCCCCCCTAGCCAAGTTACAATCGTTTCGTTCGCACCGAACGCCTCGAGTAGGCCAAGCCTCCGATTCCTTTGTTCTGACCACGTGACTGAGCGATGAGATAACGTCAGAACAAAGGAATTGGAGGCGTGGCCTACTCGAGGCGTTCGGTGCGAACGAAACGATTGTAACTTGGCTAGGGGGGCAGTATAGGTCTTCTTGTTATGGCCTCTAAAAGCCCCATGTTATAAGATCATCTACGACGATACTTCAAACTGCAATCATACTTTCATCACAAACACAAAACGCTCTTACGTAAACACCTTAAAATGGCCGATCAACGTCAACACTTCCAGTGTGACACACGTATTAAAACCAATATAACTTGATATTTCACTGTGGCGCTACTCGCGAAAGAAAATGTCAACAACAATGTCAAATCTTACACTTTCAATTTAGTTCCGTATTTTACCACATGTCAAGGTAAAGTGGTGCAGTATTATGAACTTAAATGTTTGGAATAGTTAGGTATTGGACATGAACAAAGTTGAAATAGAGTTTGTTTAACGACATTACGAGCCGATGGTAGCAATATACCTAACAGATTAGCATTTTGCAAGCGAGTACGCGAGATTTTTTTCATAAAAAAATTAACAACCCTTAAACTGTATTTTGAGGATCGTTTTCACAAATCTTGCAAGAGCATGGCAGTTGAAAGTTGGTCATATTCACTCAAATGTCTCATTGATGGCGGCGCGTGTGTTGAATCATTTGGTTCCTTTCAAAATGGTGAGTGGTGCTGATATACGCGTCATGTTCGTGAACGGGCACTGTCAGTTGAGATAGATCATGTCTTAGCTGCTAGTGGCTTATTTTAATTTCTACATTTAGTTTTTTTTATTTTTTATATATTTTTATTGTTCTCGTTTAATAGTAGCGACAAGAGATATTTGTAATACATAATATGATTGAAGAGTGTCCAAGAAGTTTCTTGTATATTCTTCTCCATAGAGATCAAGAATGAGCATTTAGCATCATTTTTCTGAGTAACTTCTTGAAATTTCAAAAGTGCTTAAAAAAGGTTAAAGTGCGGTTTATTTGAAATAAATGCTTTAAATCTTTGTAAACGGGATGACTCAAATTAAATTTAGTTTATTTATTTTATTATTTATTATAAATTTAATTTATCGCAATACACCGTTGACGCGGAGAAAAAATGTTCTCAATTGTTTTATGTTCGTATTTTCTTCGGAAGTCTTCGTCCGCGCGAAGATCGTTGATGGCTCGCGATTGGTCCACCTGCGCGAGCACCTGTCACGCCGCACCGAAGCGTTCCATTTTCCACAGCTGTATGTATGTTATTTAACAATCTTTGAAAAAAAGCTAATATTCAATTTTGCTCTGTTCAGAAGCCAATTTTAAAATAATTACTTTCTAGCTAAGCGAACGAAACATAATGTTTTTTTTTTTAATTATCCTACACAAGGACTAGCTCCTGTATCGTGGGTACTTTCAGAAACATGTAAACTCATGTTCACAAGACATAGAAGACCTATCTGTAGGCGAAAAAAATATTTGTTCCATGTGGGAATCGAACCCGCGGCTTGTACCACAGCAGCCAATCGCTCAACTACTGCGCCAAACGTGCTCTCAAAAAAAAATGATGAAGTATACTGCAGACTTGTGGATCCCAGCCGCATTAGATTGATACCCACCGAGACCTGAGTAGGTAATAGATAGTGTGGCGACCATGGAGGCCACGCTAACTTGCAAACTGGCAAGTTATGCTTTTAAGGTTTATGGTAAGAAAAAGCATAGAGGTAGATATTCGAAACATTAGTTAGATTAGAGATTGTCAAACAAGAAAAGATTAAGCAAATGATATAAGTATTTTTTATAAATAACTAGCGGTCCCGGCAGACGTTGTTCTGCCCAAAAGCGGGATTTAGTAAAAAAAATAAATTACCCTACTCTACCCTACTCTACCCTACTCTACCCTACTCTACCCTACTCTACCCTACTCTACCCTACTCTACCCTACTCTACCCTACTCTACCCTACTCTACCTTACTCTACCCTACTCTACCCTACTCTACCCTACTCTACCCTACTCTACCCTACTCTACCCTACTCTACCCTACTCTACCCTACTCTACCCTACTCTACCCTACTCTACCCTACTCTACCCTACTCTACCCTACTCTACCCTACTCTACCCTGCTCTACCCTACTCTACCCTACTCTACCCTACTCTACCCTACTCTACCCTACTCTACCCTACTCTACCCTACTCTACCCTACTCTACCCTACTCTACCTTACTCTACCCTACTCTACCCTACTCTACCCTACTCTACCCTACTCTACCCTACTCTACCCTACTCTACCCTACTCTACCCTACTCTACCCTACTCTACCCTACTCTACCCTACTCTACCCTACTCTACCCTACTCTACCCTACTCTACCCTACTCTACCCTACTCTACCCTAAAAAAAAAAAGTAAAAAAAAAGTACCCTATGTCCGTCTCCTGGTTCTAAGCTACCTCCCCACCAATTTTCAGCCAAATCGGTTCAGCCGTTCTTGAGTTATAAGTGGTGTAACTAACACGACTTTCTTTTATATATATAGATGTAACAAATAGTGCTTCTAATAATAGAATAATAGTAAATAGAACCATAGAACCCTTTCACTTGTTATAGTGATAGGGGTCACTATAACAAGTAAGACATGAACAAAAAAAAACTCCCTGGCGGAGTCTGTGTTTCCTGATAGCTAGGCATAACTAAGGGGTTTATAAGTCGATAGTGAATAGGTTACTTCTAAGCAAGCGTGCTCCATCATCGACCACATCATCGCTTACCATCAGCCGCTATAGTGGTCTAACGCGAGCTTAACCATAATAAAAAAATTAAATGTACTATAATAAAAAATTAGGAGTATGGAGGTCGAGTTCTCTCCATTTGCGGGGCTAATGGAAGCAATCAGCTCCAAGTGGTCTCTGTAGGATAGATTGGTTTATAGCTCTTCTTGATAAACAACTTTCTTGAGCACTAACATAGAATTCAATTAGAGGTTCCCTATAATGAAAGAGTTTGTTCTAGAACATTCTGTAATACTGTATAAAAGTTTGATGGAAGTATGAATGCCGGTAGAAGCTATTAGGATACAGGGTGGTTTTTGAGAAGGGTCAGTAAGGGCGGATGGTCTTAGAAAACCATTTATAATTTTTAAGATATTCTGAACTACATTCACGGAAAAAAATTACAATTACAAAAAAATGCAAAAAAAAAAAAGAAAGCAAGTGTGAGCAAAGTTTTTGATGATTTCTGTAATTTCTAGTACTCTCATACCTTGATGAATGCTCCTATAGAGTCTTTTGACCCCTATAATAATAAGATCGATCTTTTTTTTGATATTTTGGCATTTTTTGCCGACTAAATTTTTGTCCCAAAATGCAGTTCAGAATATCTTAAAAAGTAATGGATTGTCTCCTCGAAACGTTTTCTTGTAGGTAACAGTACTAATTATGTGAAAGGAAATAAATTATTTGTATTTGTAACCATAAAATCCACCCTGTAAATATTCTACGTGTTATTCTAGTACAGGGTCACCCGTGCGCCAAACATCCAAATCCATTTTCATTATTGGATGAAGAAGTAACAAAGATACACACACATACAAATTTCCGCTTTTATAATATTAGCATGATCTACCCTCTACACACTAATAATTAATCGGAATCCCAGCAGCAGGACCACTACAAGGCCGATTATTTTATTGCATTATTTATTGTGTACACCATGATAAATTACAAAATATGTGGATATCAGAGTTCATGTACATAGGCGAGCCTAACTCAAAGTTGAATTTTCTTCCAGCAAACCATTGAGTGATAGAGAGAGATCACAGCAGAGGTTAAGGTCCAGTGCAGTTTTAAAATTACAAATAACGATGGTGAAGTGCCAATACCTTCTAACTAAAAATTTTCGAGAAAACTACTGTGTTTCTGCATGTTTTCGTGAAATCTCTGAAGCGAATATTTAGTTGCAACTGCACCAAATTAAATTGTGGAAACACTTCCTAACTAAGCCAACATGTAAATTTTTAGTATTACCTACTTTTTTTTTTTTCGGTGGAAAAATCATCTTATGACATCCTCCGCCCTTGGGTGGGGCGAGAGATAGTGTTAGACTTTTACTGACTAAAAACCCACTCCTGTTCCTTCGTTGCCTTCGTCCCAGGACCCCGGGTTTCGTTTTCACACTACCCATGGAATATTACCTCTTAACGTGATAAAGACAAAAATTTTTGACTTCGACTGTTAGGAGTTCTTGTCACTTCGCCGTCGAAAATATGAATATAAATAAACATACTTATAATATATATATGTACTATGTTATTGTGAAAGGAAATGCTCTTCAATTTTCCTCTTGATGACATCCAGAGAAAGCCTGTCACGTAAGGAGTGTGGAAGAGAGTTCCATAGACGCACTGCAGTGAAAGAGAAGGAGCCATCATAACGGCTGGAAGTGTGAAATGGAGTACGAAGAAGAATAGAATTGGCAGTGCGACAGGATTTAACCCTCGGGACAAAGCACTCAAAGCGTTCACGGAGGTATTGAGGAGAATTAGGATTGTGCAGGATAGTGTAGAGAAGAGATAGGATATGGGTATGGAAACTCAGACACATGGTCGTATTTGCGGAGGCCAAAGATGAAGCGGATGCACAAGTTCTGTAGTCGCTCAATTTTGTTTAGTAGAACCTCCTTTGCATCTAGAAAATAGACATCCGCATAGTCTATTAGCGGTAGAAGAAGAGATTGAGCAAGAGTGAACTTAGTATGAAATGGTAAGAATTTCAATTTTTATGTTATATGTAGGTGGCCAGATCTTAGAATTGATCATTTCATGATATGGCCAACTAAAACTGGCCAGATCGTTAACATTTGATGTAGGATTTCAATGATTATAAAAGTTCTAAGAAAGTAGGCCGAACAAACATTGAAATATCATCAAACTTTAACGTTTAAAACGATCTGGTCAGTTTAACTTGACCATACGAGTATCATAAGTGATCAATTTCTAAGATCTAGCCACGATCTTCAAATCGATTCTAAATTCAAAAATATTCGCGCGTAAAACACCTAACCCTTATTCCGCCGTCCTATATTCGTGTCCCAAACCGCAAATATTGAGACGTCTCCCGAAGTGGGTCGGGTTAACTGACCAGTTATAACCGTTTGTTTTACTGCGAAACTACTGACATTTCAGCTTTTATGACGGTTGGCGACGCACGTACCAATTGCTAGGTAAACGGTTTGCATCGCTCTGGTATTTTAATGATTGCTAAAATGTCTCAGCAATTTGTAACGGAAGGTTTTTGGCTTTATGTTAAGCTTTAATGTTAATTTTTTTATTGTTATTATTTATCGGTATCAGGTGAGATAATGGTCAAATATCACCACACCACCACCACACTATATATGACAACTATCTCACCTAATGGTAAGCGAAGGTGTGGTCGTTAATGGAGTAGGTACACATGTGGGCATCGATTCGAAAATGTGAATAGGATTTAGTTAAGGACCGAAATTTTTATATTTAAGGATCATAAATATTGATCACGCTGCCAAATTTAAGACGTTAAAATCGTATAATAAGCTATGAGAAGTCAAATCGTTAGGCCTTGGAGTACAGTGATTGATATGAAGTCAGTGCCAAGACAGAAACGAAAGACATAGTTAGGTACATAAGAACTTTAAAAGTTTGTATTTCAGGGTTTTCTGATGAAATGTAAGTAGTATAAAAAAATATTATTTGTTTTAAAAATTATAGATAATTTTATAAACAAATCATCATCATCATCATCTTCCTGCCCTTGTCCCTAATAATTTTATAAACAAAAAAAACTTGAGAGGTGTCAAGGGACATCCGGATGGAACGAAGTTCCTCTGATTCGATTACTGAAACTAATTTCTCAACCATTTCATTAAAATCTTTGGAATCTTTGAATCAATCAATCGATCAATCTCTCATTCAATCTTTGAATAAATCAATCTATCCATCAACTTATCAACCTATCGATTTATCCATCTTCCTATCAATCTATCATCAACCCATCAATCAATATATCAATCAATCAATCCATCAACATATCTATCAATCTATCAATCTATCAATCTATCAATCTATCAATCTACCAATCTATCAATCTATCAATCTATCAATCTATCAATCTATCAGTCTATCAATCTATCAATCTTTTAATCCATCAATCAATAAAACCATCTTTCAATCCATCCATCAATCAATCAATCTTTGACTCAATCTTTGAATCAATTGATATAAATATTTAGTAAACAAAAAAAAGTGTCGTGACAACTTTTCGTAAGATTTTTTTCATTCTAGCCCCCTTTCACAACGCGCGATAAGGAACTTCGTTCCAATAATAAAAAAAAAACAATAATACAAAATTATTTCAAATTTAAGTTTAACTTTTAAATGAGTATTTTTAAGTACGTAATTTTTTAAAATTAAATCACATAAAATTACTTGGTCTTATTTTTTTTTTTCAGATTTTTATTTCAAAATTTATCTACTGCATTAAACCTCAATTTTAGCATGTAGATGGATAGCATTGGCAGTAGCAGGGCAGTTAGGCGGTCAGCAGCGTCGAGTAAACAAACAACATTAGAGCAACAATGCGTGTTTACTGCGCGTCGGAAATAGATCGGTGCGCGCGCGCACGCAGCGCTCGTTGTTATGGAGCTATGGTTTGTGGTGTAGAGGTTACGGTTGGCTGTGCGAATTATTAAGGGAATGTACAAGATTTAAATGGATGGTCGATGGGGACGAAAGATTCGACTAGAGTGGTGACCACGTACCGGAAGACGAAGCGTTGGAAGGCCTCTCTCAATGTGGACCGATAACCTGGTGAGGGTCGCGGGAATCCGTTGGATGCGAGACGCACAGAACCAGTCGTTATGGCGACACTTGAGGGAGGCCTATGTCCAACAGACGTTTTTCGGCTGAAATGATGATGATGACAGGAATTTTTTAAGGGAAAGAACACAGATGACAGGTGTATTACAGAAAATAAGAAAACTTAAATGGAACTGGACTGGTCATATATTGAAAACCGAGAGAATTTGATTGAAGCCGATTCCCGGTCACTGTTGGCGCGGGCTTGTGGATGCGAGCAATGGATAACTCACTGTCCTATAAAGACCCTGGTAGACAGTTGTGTTCCACGTGTACTTCAAAGAAATGTCAATAAGATTGACGGGTTAGGGTCGACGCCTGCCAAGGCTGTGGATTGTCGGAAGGTCGGAAGAGTTACCGTGGCCCTCGTAAGGGCCAACGCTGCGACACCCGTCGCGTGACGTCGTGCGTGTATCGTGTGCTCGGGTCCCCGTAGCGGAAACCAGATTATTACCTGCGCAGTGTCGCTAGTTCAACTTTAACCGTGTGCATTCGAGTCGATGGAGAACTCTAATGTATTATTACGTAGCAAAACCGGATTTGTGAAGACTGAAACCTTAAGCTACTTCGATCAAAAACAATTCATAAATTCTTCTAGACACAAATGTGACGTATGTTCTTAATTGGTATATTTATTTAATTGGTAACGAGAAATCAGGAGCATGGTGGCTTAGTGGTAACGGCCTCGACTTGAAAGTCTTGGGTTAAAACCCTCCCAGGCGCATTAATATGTGTAATTTATTTTCATCACCACTGCTCTCAAAACGGTGAAGGAAAACATCGTGAGGAGACAACAGGATACTTTAGAAGCAAAAAAAAATGTGGCATCCACAAACCCACACTGTGCCCGCGTGGTGGATTACGGCTTATTCTCTCTCCTATAGAGGAGGCTTGAGTGGGAACAACCCCTCGCGCATATAGGGATATTATTATTACGTGATTGCGAAAAAACCTAAAATCACCAAAAATAAAATAAAAAAGATTTTTTATAGGAAAAACGAAGATATAGAGACCAAAATTTTCGGCCGAATAAATTTCATACAAACGTTTGTATAGTAAGACAATTAAGCGTTTTTCAAGGTCACTCAAGTCATACAGACGTATGTACAATCGGCCCTTGAGGGGTTAAAATGCTGATTATAGCATAATCAGCATTTTAACCTGACGAGAAATCTATGAAGAAAACCATATTTCTCAAAATCAAATTATCAGTTCAAACAACAAACTAAAAAACCTCATGCCAGGCTTGAATAAGCCACGACGTTCTAAAACCCACCAACGTACGCAGGTCATAAATATTTCCCGTTATCAAGCTCAAACTTCAAACAAGATTATTTGTATCGAAACAAGACACATAGCAGATGCTGAATAAAGCTCCAAAATCGCCGATGTTATTTTGTTTTGTTCACAAGTTAACCAGGCTCACAGAACACAGATAACTGAGATGGCTACTTATTTTTATTTATTTTTTAAGGTCAAACAAACAGCCTCTGTATTTAACAGGTAAAGATAACAATTGGCCTATGTTTATTAGTTTATTACACAGTCGCCAATTACAGGTCAACCAGCATTCACAATAAGGAGTATACACCACACCAAAGTAGTTATTATATAAAATAAAATTGCAATTTCAAAAGACCAAAGCAACAAAATAATTAATATAATCAAAATATGAAATTGTTAAAATAATCAGAGTAGTAAAAATCTATCCATATTCATCATCTTCTTCTATAATATAAAAATGAATCGCAAAATGTGTTGGTAAGCGCATAACTCAAGAACGCCTGGACCAATTTGGCCAATTCTTTTTTTAAAATGTTCGTTGATGTTCAAGGATGGTTTTTACGGCGAGAAAAATTCGAATAGAGTAGGGTAGAGTAGGGTAGAGTAGGGTAGAGTAGGGTAGAGTAGGGTAGAGTAGGGTAGAGTAGGGTAGAGTAGGGTAGAGTAGGGTAGAGTAGGGTAGAGTAGGGTAGAGTAGGGTAGAGTAGGGTAGAGTAGGGTAGAGTAGGGTAGAGTAGGGTAGAGTAGGGTAGAGTAGGGTAGATTAGGGTAGAGTAGGGTAGAGTAGGGTAGAGTAGAGTAGGGTAGAGTAGGCAGTTGACGGGAGCGAAGCCGCGGGCAAAAGCTAGTAATAATCCAGTAATAATTTAATATAAAAATGAATAGCTGTTCGTTAGTCTCGCTAAAACTCGAGAACGGCTGGACCGATTTGACTAATTTTGGTCTTGAAATATTCGTAATAATCCAGGGGCCCAAGTCTGTTATTTTTATATATTCGTCATTCCCCACGATCCCATTGTCATTTAACTAAAAGTTCGTAGTATGCTAAATTCATAATGGTCGATCGTTGGTCAGTCATTGGTCTCGTAATAGAGTAGTGGTAGAATGACAATATCGAGCTGTCTTGTAAAAAATTAAAAGCAATGACTGCACAACGACGTTCTAATGGTAGGATACTGATCAAAGGAACTGTCAAAATTTTAGCAGATTACCGCATAAGTACGTCAGACATTCATTTTTGTCATCATTATGTACTTTATTTTTTTGAAAGAAATGGCATAGATTACCATTCTATGCCATTTCTTTCAATGGAGTGTGGAGTATAGTGGTTGACCATTTGAAAGTCATAATGACGCCATGACGCTTTTTTTAGTAGATTACCAAACTTGTTAAAATCAACAATTATGATGTCCATGATAGACCATTCCAACACTATTTTAATAGCAGACTTGAGTCCTTGGGAAGGTTTAAACGGTGAGAAAAAAATTGAAAAAATGATCTCTAATTAAGATGTCATTATAAAATGAATTATGCTGTTCTGGTAATGCCAGTAGATGGCATTAATCCTTACTATTAGGCCGTACGAAGTTCGCCGGGTCAGTTACTAATTATTAAAATCAAAAAACCAAGTACCAAGCTACTTCTAGAGGTGCCAGTGTCAACAATCTACAAGAACTGACCAAAAAGGAGTGTCATCTTTTACTCTCAATAAAAGATCATCTACAGCCCACTCTACACCGTCTGCATGGGGACGAGACAGCAGCTCATCTACTTCTAAGCTACACAGTGCCGCAAAAAACTTTTTCGAACAATCCAGCAGCCCATTTAAGATGACTTCCACTTCAGACACCAATGACAGAAAGATGTTAACTGATGACTTCGAAAGGCGAACATGACAGTTTCGCAGTTCGCTCTCAGCACACTTTCCCTACGATTTTGTATGGTATTGCCGTCGATAATGCAGCATTTCCGACAGCCGCGATCTGTGCTCTGTTACCAGGCTTAAAAACAAGGATTATGGACGAAGTGAAAATTGCTGGCTTACAGTTTCTGGCAGTTTTAAGCTGCCTAATAAAAGTTGGGTAGACGTTTTGTAAAGAGATTTGTTTATTGTTAGAGGAACTGTTGTGGTACAGTTTTTGAGAGATGGTTGGTTGGTAGTCTTACCAAGGTTTTTTTTTAGGTGGGATATGGTGGAGCTCTAGGGTGGAGCGGGAGCATGTCAGACTATTACTGATTAAAACCACACCTATGTTTCTTCAGTTGCACTTCGCATCCCAGAACCTTAGGTAGATAACCCTTTTAGAACACTATGCGCCGTCGATGACTCGGGCTCAGTCCGGACGGTTACCAGACAGCTGGACGGCGAGATACCCATTGCTCGTCGTCCACAAGCTTATGCCTACTGCTGCTGGGGCGCGAGGATGTCCGTTGCCGTTGCGTAAATTAGAACTTGTAACATCCACTTCATGGGTTTAGTACAAAGAAATTATGTTGGAAAGTACATTGTAGTATTTTGTTTTAAACTAGTTAAAAAATAAAAGGCCCGATTTGACATTTGAGAAATACTCTAGAATGTAACTTGGAACAAAACTGAAAGAAACAATAAAATAATAATGAATTACATAGTGTTTTAAAAAAATAGTTAATTTTTTTGGTACGTTAAATAATATGATGGAATATATTGCGAGTATTCTTTTTGCATATACAGGTATTCGTTTTGACAGATGTCAAAACGGGCCTTTTACTTTTCGACAACTTTATGTTATTAACAATATACGAGTACCTACACATCAAATTGCTCTTCGCGGCTTTTGGCATTGTACTTGACCGGAAGTTCCAAAGTAGCCTAATCTCTTCAACTACCGGAGTACCTAAGTGGAGAGTTATTTTTAGTTTCTAAACTAGGCACAATAAACTTCCAGACAGTTTAGCTAACTGTATCTTTTTTTGCAGTGGAAAATCACGCGCTCTGTGCGGAGCGAGAGAGAGTGTCACACGTTCATTGACTACTAGATTCAGAGCCGTAGCGTGGACTAATTTAGACGTGGGCGAAGGCGTATCAACGAGAATTAAAAAAAAAAAAATATTCTCACAATATTTCCATATTACAGTATTAGTAGATATTATGTAAGGACAATTTAAACCAGTCAATATTGTATTCAAAAGTACAATAAAAATAATCATAATAAAAAGTGAGTCGTAATAGGAAGTACCTAAACTATGTATCTATACATATAAAAAAAAAAAACAAAAAATAAATAAATGATTACAACTATCAATAAATGAGACGTTTACAAATAAGATTCAGTTTACAGAATACCAAAAAAACTCATATTATGGGGCAATTGCATCGGTGTATTGCACTCATGTTTGTAAACATTAACAATGATATTTTGGGGAACAGATGAAAGACATATTTCCCAAATTCCACACATTTTTTCTTAAACCAATAACCTTTGGGTACAATGTTTGTTATATAGTGTCATTGCTTGCCTACAGCAGTGAGTGAGCAGTGGTGGCCGAGTGGTAACGGCCCCGACTTACGAATTGTAAATTGTTCAAGTCAAACCCAGCCAGGCGCATTATTTTTGTAATTTATTTCATCACCACTGCTCAAAACGGTGAAGGAAAATATCGTGAGGAGACCGGCATCTCCTAGAACCAAAAATTCGAAGACATGACTGTGACATCAACCAACAACCAGCACTGGGCCCGGTTATCATAATTATTATTGTTTTGAGGGTAGAAATTTATCAAATAAAACACACCACACCACTGCATACGGGTAGTGTGAATGTGAAACCCGGGACGAAGGCAATGAAGGAACAGCAGTGGGTTTTTAGTCAGTAAAAGTCTGACACTGTCTCCCGCCCCGCCCAAAAGCGGGGGATGGCATTGGATGATTTTCCTAACGAAAAAAATAAAAACCATACCACTGCACACCCATCCATACATACAAAGCGTTTGGGGAACACATTTATTATGTGTAAAGCTAAGTAGTGCTCCCTGCTGGAGTCTGTGTTTCCTGATATCTACAACCTAGGGGTCTTTAAGTGAAGATTGAATAGGTTACTTCTAAGCAAGCGTGCTCCATCGTAGACCACATCATCGCTAACCATCAGGTGAAATTAATAGTGGTCAAAAGTGAGCGTATCCACATTGAAAAGACTTGCGCACTGAGGGTTCCGTACAAACTTACCTAGGTAAATAATTCCCGAATTGAGCAGAAAATCGAAGATTTTTTCGAATCACAAAAAAATAGTTTTTTTTTTTGGTGACGTAACAACAAATTTACTGTTTTCAGATTTATTGTGCTTTATAACCTTGCTTTATGCCAAATTTCAGGATTCTAGGTCAACGGGAAGTACCCTATGAATTTTGATTCCCTTGAGAGTGTCGAAACATACGTTTTTTTGTGATAGTGGCCGTATCTTTTTTTCCGTTAACTTAAAAGTTTGATTTTTTTCACAGCTTCAAGGGACCGTAAACCTGAGTATATGGTTTTAATTTTAACTCGGTACCTTCACGCGATCTAAAGAGTCTTGACAGACAGATGGACAACAAAGTGATCCAATAAGGGTTCCATTTTTTTCCTTTTGTGGTACGGAACCCTAAAAACAACTCCCGCTTTGATATTGTGAGTGGAACATTATACCTAAGGCTGATAACGCATTTATTTATGAACACACTTATATTATGGAGAGAGAGAGTTTGTGTGTATGTATGTTTGTTACTTCTTCACGCTCGAACGGGTAAACTTTTTTGTAAAAATTGATAAAATTTGGCCCACAGGTAGACCATGTAGGTACTGTAATAGCACATAGAATACTTTTGAGTATTGTGATAGTGAAGACGCCAATTAAAGGCTTCTGCCCCCCTAGCCAAGTTACAATCGTATTGTTCGCACCGAACGCCTCGAGTAGGCCACGCCTCCGATTCCTCATCTCAACGCTCAGTCACGTGGTCAGAACAAAGGAATCGGAGGCGTGGCCTACTCGAGGCGTTTGGCGCGAACGATACGATTGTAACTTGGCTAGGGGGGCTGGTTAGATTAAAACTATTATTATTGTATTAAGCACTTTCAAATACATTTTGTATAAAAATTACGTCTCGACTTTTGTATTACATCTCCCTACGAGTATCTATTGTTTGAACATCAATCCATCTTAAACTTTTTAAAACATAAACCTTAAAAGTATAACATGCCAGTTTGCAAGTTAGTAATATTATTGTGTGGCCTGCATGGTCCCCGGGAGTATGTTCCCTTGGGAGAATTTTACACTTTCAAGCGGGCAATCCCGTTGGTTACTGCTAGTGATAATCTACAACACATTTTTTAGTATATGCGGAACCTGAATATAGTTTGTTCAGAATCAGTAACTGAATCGATTCCAATAATTTTTACACTATGTAAATATTTTTTTCCAAAAATATTTAAAAAAGGTCTCAAGTTAGACACCACCGACACTAAGTTCAACACAGGTCACGGCAGTAAAACTACCCCTCAGACGCCCGGGTGGCCCCACGATCATGTTTTTGTGCGGTCAACCAAGTAACATAATAAAGCTTATAACTTCGTGATTTATCATCGCACACTTACGAAATTTTGTACACAGATTCTTTACATAAAAATACTATACACGTGTTTCGAGTTTCGCATATACTAAAACTAATATTGTATAAAACATAAATCAATCAAGTAACAAGTTTGCTGTTAAAAATTGGAATTATTATAAACAAACACTCAACAATGGTTCATAAAACAAATAAATCAAACAAAAACTATTTTGCTATTTTAAAAATAAACATCAGACTACAACTTGCTAGCTATTTATTTTTGGCACCGATCGATTCCGAAGTTGTGACCTAATAAGCTAGGGTTAGACTTGCTACCTAGAAGTCGATAGATCTTGACCTGTACCATGACGTTTAAAGTAAGATTGTTTCATTTTTATTTCCAGTGTGGGTAAGGGATGGCACTAGACAACCTGTATAGCTCTGTCTCTTACCCACACTGAAATAAGAATGAAACAATCTTACTTTAAACATCATGGTAACCCTGCTGATCGTTTTATTAGCGCAAGACAAAAAGTTTACATTTGTTAGTACATAATGGTGGTACATTTGAATGTAGCAACTATCATCTAATAATAGTAACTATAAATTTTATGAACCTTGCCTGCCTCTCTCAAAATTTTACATGTAAGTATCTTGAGAGACAGTTTTCGGCTAAGTTTAACTGTATGTAATTAATGAGTCGGACGTTGTCGTCTTTATTCACGACTATCTTCTGCCAGTGGCTTCGCCCGCGTGTAGGCGAAGTAGGTTTCTTCATACAAACTTTGGACCCCCGCGTCATCCCTTTAGGGAATGAATTTTGGAAAATCCTCTCATAATATTCATCTACATCATAAAAAAAACATTTGTGCAAAATTTTACTCTCCTAGTCCAAGTAGTTTAAGCTGTGCGTTGATATGACAGTCAGTCAGTTTCTCCTGGATTCGAGAAATTTACAAAAAAATTATGACAGTCATAAAATTTGAATGTTTGAGTGATTTAAGTAAACAAGGCAATATTTATTTTATAAAACATGAATACAGTTTGTAGGTCATATAGGTGAGTATTTTGTCCTTAAATGATGCTCAATATGAAACGTTGGCCTTATGGGTCTCTCAAATTGACAAGACATGTACTTTTCCCGGACGAGCCAAAACTCAAATGAGGAAATCATTAAATGGTTAATGATTTCCTCCTTTTGAACTCCTCAATTAAAGCCAGAAATCAGTACTTTTTAACGTCAAAATTTACAAAAGGCAGTTCCCTAAAGAATCAGCTTTCACCAAAACCCAGTGTTATTAACCGACTGCACCAAAAGGAGGGTTGTGTTTTTCGAATGTATGTATGTGCAGTCAGAAATCAAAAGTGCAGTTGCACTTTACCAATGCTAAAGTGGCTAACATTTCTTTGTTGTAGAAGTTCAATAGTCCATAATTAGCTTATTCAATACTTTAGAGCCTACGCTACCAATTAAATCAGTCATGAACTATTGACCCTCTTCTACAAAAAATTTTTAGACATTTTAGTATTCATAAGGTAGAACTGCACTTTTGACCCCTGACTATACATTTCTTTTCATACACGCCCAAGAATAATTCATTTTCAACTTGAGAGGTGTCGTTAGATTCGTCTTAGTTGTGACAATAACATTGGAAACTTCAAAATCATAAGAAAAATAAAATGGTGGATTTTTCGCGGACGGGTTTTGAAACTGTTAAGTTTTTTGCTATTTTAAGAAGAGCTCTATAACCTGCCAGTGAGCTTGCGGGTGACGAGCAATGGGTAGCTCACCGTCCGCTCGACCTATAAGGACGAAGTCCAAGTCATAGACGGCGCGTAGTGTTCCTCGTGCGCCTCAAAGAGATGTCAGCAAACCGTAGGGGCCCAGGAGGACCGATGCCTACTGAGGCCATGGGAAAAGTATGTAAGGGATACTCGTGGTCCTAGAACGCAAAAGGCAATCGAAGGAACATAGGTGTGGTTTTAGTCAATAAAAATCTGACACGCCCTTTCGCTGTACCCTAGGGCGGGAGAAATCATTAGATGATTTCACACCTTAAAAAAATACCGGGCCAGTACGAAAGTAAGTCTTAATTTTTTTTATGTCTAAGTTCAAAACAGTGTTCTCCTTCTAGCGTGTAGGCGTGAGTGACTCAATAATTAATAATAATAATAATAATATTCCACAACTAACACACAACGCCGTCTAGTCCCAAGCTAAGCAGAGCTTGTGTTATGGGTACTAGACAACTGATACACATACTTATATATTTCTAAATACATACATATATAGATAAATTACACCCAGACACAGCACAAATGATCGTGCTCATCACACAAACATTTGTTCTGGGTGGGAATCGAACCCACGACCTCCGGCATAGCAGTCAGGGCCACTAACCACTAGACCAACAGGCTAGTCACTAGACCAACAGGCTAGTCATTTGTCAATTGCCTTGAAGATTAGCCGGCCAGAATGTTATAGCTGAAGTAGGCTCAGGGCCGACATGTAAGCAGGAAAGCTTATTTAAATCATTACGCAGGTGATCTGCAAAGTTTCCGACCTAACACAGATACAAGACATTTTTTCTCACAAATTATTTTTTTGCCGTTTTTACATTAATAATATAATATTCCACAACGCCGTCTAGTCCCAAGCTAAGCAAAGATTGTATTATGAGTACTAGACAACTGATAAACATACTTATATATTTCTAAATAGATAAATTATACCCACACACAGAACATTTTCTCCTTGTATCTCACACTTCTCCCAGCAATGATCTATGATGATATCTCTCTAACTCGTTCCAATAGTAGTTGGCGTTTTTTCTTTAATTATTTAAGAAGTTTTGCCTCCACATTTGACGAAAATCTCTGTCCTCCGAGCGCAATTATTAGATGAGGGAACAAAAAGAAGTTGCTTGGAGCTAGAACTGGTGAGTAAGGCGGATGATCAAGCAGTTCAATCCGTAATTCGTAGATTTTCGCCGTGGCAACCGCTGAGGTATGAGAGGGCGCGCTGTCTTGGAGAAAAAGGATTTTTGTTTTCTGCATCTCATATCGACTCACTGAAATGACTGTCTAATAACAACTGCGCGTACAAAATGTCTGTAACTGTCTTGAGTAACTGTCAAAAGATGCACAACTACATTCACTAGCTTTTATTGACGAGTGCTGCTATCTTTACATTGAGGTCGGAAATTTTTCAGACCAACCACGTTTTTTTCGCTCTTGGGCGGTGCGCGAGGGTGTGTCAGACTTTCACTGACTAAAAACTCTAACCTGTTCCTTCATTGCCTTTCATACCAGGGCCGAATTTTCTTTTC
This sequence comes from Mythimna pallens, assembly GCA_961205895.1. NCBI lineage: Eukaryota > Metazoa > Arthropoda > Insecta > Lepidoptera > Noctuidae > Mythimna > Mythimna pallens. Next base: position 25,368,357 of record OY540827.1, on the reverse strand, counting down.
AGAAACAAACCCTTGTCCCAGTAGGCTTTGACCCTGCTGGGCCCCTACAGTTTGATGACATCTCCTTGAGGCGCACGTGGAACAGTAAGCGCCCTCGACGACTTGGGCTCGGTCCGGACGGTTACTGGATGATCGGACGGCGAGCTATCCATTCGCCGTCCGGCCGCAAGCACGGGCTTGCGTGCCCATGGTGGCCGGAAATCGGGATCGGGATCCCGGTGGCTGGGGCGTGAAAGCCGTTCCTTCGCGCGTGCACGTGCAGCCTCCTCCTTTGCAAACTAATTACTGCTTCGCAGAAGGAGGCGACCGCCTGCCACTCCTTTTCGTTTCGGACCATGGCCTGTACCAAGGCTCAGCGCGAGAGATCGTTGCCGCCGATCGCCCCCATGAGGACACGGCGGTGCTCTACCCAAGCGGGACTTTTCTATCGGTGAAAAAATTTTCGCAATCAGACCAGTACCTACTGTCAGAAATTACCTCCTACAAACAAAAAAAAAACAAACTTTATCTCTTTATAATATTAGTGTAGATTTCAACGAAAATAATGTGGTCATATTTCATAGTAAGGTAATTATTCTGTCGGATACAGTGACTTGTGACCGCGACCGCACTGACCGCAATCCAAATAGATTTTGCTTGGAAACCAACTGCGTACCAACAGGAGTACCTATACAACAACATCTAAAAAGAGCCATTTCTAACAAAATTATTTATTTTTAAAAGAGAAAAACATAAAAATGTTTTTACTAAATCAATGGGTCTAAACTCAAAGAACATTTGTAACCAAAGGAGCTTAAGCGTGACCCAAGGGTTGGCTTTTATGTTGTCCAGAGGATAAAAGTTGCCATACAGCATGGCAATACCGCCAGTCTTTTGGGCACATAACCAGTCCATAGCGAATAAAGTCAAAAACCAGACAAGTGCGAGTCGGACTCGCGCACTGAGGGTTCCGAAAACAGTTCAATTCCCGAATTGAGTTACAAAGATATTTCCGAATCGCAAAAAAAGATTTTTTTTGTGACGTAACTACAAATTTACAGTTTACAGATTTTTTCCTATACTTGTGCTATGACACCTTGCTTCATGCCAAATTTCAGGATCCTAGGCCAACGGAAAGTATCCTATAAATTTTGATTCCCTTGAGAGTAACAAAATACACGTTTTTTGCGACATAAACGGCCGTTTCTTTTTATTCGTTAACTTAGAAGTTTGATTTTTTCACAGTTTCAAGGGACCGCAGACTTGAGTATATGGTTTTAATTTCAAGTCGATACCTCCACGCATTCCTGAGATAAAGGGTCTTGACAGAAAGACTGACAGACGGACGGACAACAAAGTGATCCTATAAGGGTTCCATTTTTTCCTTTTGAGGTACGGAGCCCTAAAAAGGAGCTTATTTCCTTGTTGCATTGTTGCAGTCTGGCGATCTATGGAAATGCTCCAGCTCATTCAATAATTATCATCATCATCATCATCTTCCTGACTAATGTCTCTTGTTACTTGGGCTAATACGACACGTTGCAGCGTTTTAGCCATATATGAGGGCAAAAGAGGAAGAAGTCGGCCATCGACTACCTGGAGGCGAACCATCCAGAACGACCAGCTGACAATAGGCGTAACAGTATCAAGAGGGCTGACCCCAAATAAGGAACAAGCCAGGGGATTGATTGATTGATTCATATTTTATTGGTATGGAATTTTTACAAGTCATAAACAGATTACATTACAGTCCATAAATTATGACTTACGAGTTGTAGGTCGTGGGTTCAAACCCAGCCAGGCGCATTACTTTGTGTAATTTATTTCATTACCACTGCTCTCAAAACGGTGATGGAAAACATCGTGAGGAAACCGGCATGTCCTAGAACCAAAAAATCGACGAAATGTGACATTCACCAACCCGCACTGGGCCCGCGTGGTGGATTACGACCCATTCTCTCTCCTAGAGAGGCCTAGAGTCCCAGCAGTGGGAACATTATAAGGCCGACTATGCTATGCTTGCTATGCAATAAATGTCAAATAATAAAAATAATATAATTTTTGGATACAGTCATAGATAACTTAATTAGTTTAAATTTGAGATAACGCTATGTAGGCCTTTTCTTCATCTTTGATATCACTTGATTCGATTCAATTCTTATTATACCTACTTAAATGAATTTTAAACCTTATCTTAAACCTAAAATATGTCAACGCAATCTGTAGCTAGATATATATATATGTGTGGAAGCTTGTTATTAGCAATTTTCATTACTTATGTAAAAAATTATAATTGTTATTAGCCTGTAAGCTTTCTTTAAAAATAAATAAATAAATAATATCTCAATCCAATAAAAGAAAAAAAAATAAAACAAAGAAATGATAGTCAAATCACACATAAAAATAATTTAATCAAAAGAAAAATCACAGTAAATTACAGTCCAAATCAATATTCATGACAAAGTTAAAGATCATCTTAAATTCGTTAAAAATCTTGCTCGATAAGCTATTTTTGTAAACGATTTTTTAATTTAAAGCTTTCTAACAATTCAGTAAATTCAGTATAATATTAAACAAGAAAGTTCTCAATACAAACCCACACACAAGTTAACATGACATAAACTAAAACAAGCAATTCCTCCGACGTTCACTGTGCTCCAAAACATTGAACACAAACATTGTAACTAGTATGGAAACTGCTGGAAACGATCCGACGGTCAAACATGGCGCACGTCCATACAAAGTATACTTTGTATGGAGCAGTAGCGGACGTACGAATTAGACTAATTGGATGAAGTTGTGGTCAACACAAATATTCAAACGCTTGACGAACCTGTACTAACTTTTCCTAACAGATTTCTAATATAATTGAGTTAAATTACCAATTTTTTTTTTATGCTGGCAGTCAGCTTGTGAATTGCAGACAATGACATCTCTTGCTTTCGGGTGAAGCGAGAGGGCAGGTCAAACTTTTTCTGACTAACCCCACATCTATATTCCTTCAGTTGCCCTTTGCGTTCCACGAGTATCCTTTTCAGAAGTTTCCCCATGGCCCTAGCAGGCATTGGCCCCGCTGGGCTCCTACGGTTTTGCTGATCTCTTTTGGGCACGCGTGGTATAATACGCGCCGTAAACAACTCGGGTTTGGTTCTGGTTCTTATACGACAAGCGGACGGCAAGCTACTAATTGCTCGTCGTCCGCAAGCCCGCGCCTACAGTGGCCGGATATCACTTTACGATTCCAGACACTCGAGCCCCCCTAGCCAAGTTACAATCGTATCGTTCGCGCCGAACGCCTCGAGTAGGCCACGCCTCCGATTCCTTTGTTGTCGTGACGTCATCTCAACGCTCAGTCACGTGGTCAGAAAAAAGGAATCGGAGGCGTCGCCTACTCGAGGCGTTCGGCGCGAACGAAACATTTGTAACTTGGCTACCCCGAGGAGTTTCCTATTACGGCGGCTGTGGCGTGACGGTAACATCCGGGTAATCACCATATGGCGGACTACCCGGAGGACGCGTTGGAGTATACGGTGGAGGTGTGCCCTTCTTGGGTGTATTTGGCGCAGCCGTGAGACACATTGTTTTTTTTTTTTATTTTTTATTTAAATCATTGTATGACAATTAAACATATTTTCTTTCTTTCTATGTCCCTAACCGTGTCCAGCCCCCCTACCCAAGTTATAATCGTATCGTTCGCGCTGAACGCTTCGTGTAGGCCACGCCTCCGATTCCTTTGTTCTGACGTCATCTCAACGCTCAGTCACGTGGTCCGAACATAGGAATTGGAGGCGTGGCCTACTCGAAGCGTTTGTCGTGAGCGATACGATTGTAACTTGGCTAGGGGGGCAGATCGGAAATTTCGTATCCATGACATTTTTGAGTTTATACCTATTCACGGATATCTACGTACCTATCTAACTATCTATGTCTACATTGTGTGGCCGCACTGTTGGGAATGTCTGGGGTTAATTGGCGGCCATTCAGTCCTGTGGTACGCGGATGGAAATCAAAACTACACGGAATAAAAAACGGCTGGAGAGAGGAATCAATTTGCATGCTTTTGTCTGTTACAGAGGATTTATTTGTGGTGGTGCGTTTTTCCATTTTACAACGCTGTAAATTCTTCTAAAGATAGGTCCTTTGAATTTGATGGTAAATTTATCGGAACTTTCTTTTTTTTTAGGTTGCCGCATACAAAGGGTTAAAACTAAAAACGGTACCCTATTAAGAAAGAAAGAAAGAAAGAAAGAAAGAAAGAAAGAAAGAAAGAAACAAAGAAAGAAAGAAAGAAAGAAAATGTATTTATTTAGATGTATTTATTACTAAAACTCTCACTCGGCTGTATCTCTTGAACCGTGATAGCTAAACAATCGAAAGTTTCACTAGAAACAGAGTAAATTGTGTAAAAAAGTTTTATTTATAGGTAATGATAGTATGTTACCCTTCGTGCACAAGTCCGACTCACACTTGTTTATTTTTTTTATTTTAAATAGGCCTGATGGTAAGCGATGATGTGGCCGACGATGGAGCACGCTCGCCTAGAAGTAACGTATTCTTGAATTATAGACCCCCAGTTTGTAGCCATCATCATACTTGCCCAGGATATTTCACTCCTTAGCTATACGCACAATAAATATGTTTCCAAAACGGTTTTGTAAGTATGAGTGGGATGTACCGGTGGCGCATCACCGTAATTCTAGTGGTTCGATGAACAATAAATTGTGCAATTCCGATGCATACTCCACGAAATGTAAACGATAGATAACTAGACAGGCTAGCAACTTAGCATCGATGCGCAAAACTTTGGTAAACAAAAGCTTCATAAAAACCGTCAAAAAAACAAAAGCATGCCTTCAGCGACAACGAGCAACTCGCCGATTTAATACTAATAAGAAAAACAATACTTTCATAAGATTTATTAGCTTTTAAGTCTGTCGTGTATTCGTGACAGTGGCGTGTTGGACACATGTTGTTTTATCATGTATGTGTGCAACCGTGGCAGAATAAATTAAATAGTTAAAAAAAGGCACCCTAAAACTAGGCACATACCAAATAGCTAGAGTTACTTAAAAATTGATCGCAACAACGTGAAAAAAAATATTTTCAACTGAAGTTTCTTTTGAGTAAAATTCAATATAGAATGCCATACCAGGGGTAAAGGTATCAATCAATGATATCGGAGAGAGCCCTTATTAGATTGACATCTTATCATATTATGATGAACTGCTATACCCTCCATATTTTACGTAAGTAGGGTATCTATTTTTGACCTTCAAGATATATTTCATCGAGAACGTAGGGTGAGAGTCAGGTGATTTGTATGGCGACCATTTGAACGCAATAAAATATATTGTGAGAAATAGGGATCGTCTCGGTGACTTCTCATCCATCATTACTGTAATAAAACTCAAAAAATATTACGTACATTATTACCACTCACCGTTTTTACACACTTTTTATGCCAATATAATAAGGCTTCTTTATAATTCATAAGTGCCTGGTACATGCTTTTCGTTTCAGTTAATCTAACTTTACTGATGAAGGTCTTTTGTGGTTATGTAGGTACTCTATGAGGTAAACAGGTACTCTAGGATAAATCTAATTCCTAAACCAAATACCGAAAGAAATGAGAGAGCTTCCATTTAATTAAGACAGGCCTGTTGGTCTAGTTGTTAGTGGCCCTGACTGCTATGCCGGAGGTCGTCGGGTTCGATTCCCACCCAGGACAAATGTTTGTGTGATGAGCATGATCATTCGTCCTGTGGCTGTTTTAATTATTCGCAAATTGATTCCTCGTGAATATTGTGATGTAAAATTGGTGTAGTTTTGTATCTCAAGTGTCTGAGCAACTGGACAATATGAGGAATCATTGAAACAGGCGCGATCTCGGTAAAATGGAGCTGAGAATTTTATTGAAGTTTTGGCTACCTCAGCGAATTTTCCTGAGAAGGCTGACTCGATACATTTTGCTGCCAAATACTACAAAAACATTAGAATATGTTGCACCCGCATTCTAATGGTTAACTAATGAACTATTCATATATCATATTCTTTTCATATAACGAAGATGGCTTAAAGGACTTAGTATCCAAGTCAAGACATTAACAAAGTTCATGGACATGCCCCGCTTGGGCAGAGCAACGCCGTGTATTCGTGGGGGGGATCGGCGGCGGCGATCTCTCGCGCCGGGCCTTGGTACAGGCTATTGTCCGGAGCGAGGAGGAATGGCAGGCGGACGCATCCTTCTGCGAAGCAGTAAGCGCTGGAGGCTACCAGGGCCTATGCTAGGCTATAAGAGGTCATTGCCGCCGATCACCGGGCCCACGAGGACATGGCGGTGTTCTGCCCAAGCGGGGCACACCTCTACCATATGCTCCATCGTGTCCTCTGAGCGATCCACACAATGGTGACACCCGGGAGTTTCTTACACACGAGTCCGGTGCAGGAACCTCCCGAACTAATCATGATCGGACCGGTGAGGACTTGAATCCTGCGGAAGGTAAGGACGCCGTGTTGTTCAGTTGCCCTTTGCGTTCCAGGCTCACAGCTTTTGAACAATTCTCCAGCCCTGGTGTGTCAACACTTTTTGATCAGTTTACATTAATTTACATTATAACAATATAACATAACAATATAACATTCCACAACTATCACACAACGTTGTCTAGTCCCAAGCTAAGCAGAGCTTGTGTTATGAGTACTAGACAACTGATATACGTACTTATATATTTCTAAATACATACTTATCTTAGATAAATTACACCCAGACACAGAACAAATGATCGTGCTCATCACACAAACATTTGTCCTGGGTGGGAATCGAACCCACGACCTCCGTCATAGCAGTCAGGGTCACTAACCACTAGACCAACAGGCCAGTCATTCACACATTAGTTTATATTAATTTACATCACGTGTCTATGTACATACGTCAACAGATATTATTTTTAAATAAAATAAAATGTTTTATTTCCTCAGCATTACACGCATCGTTTCTTGTTAAGTATTCGTGGATTTGATATATTATAAATACGATTTATAAAAATTCCATGTTTACGATCGAGTTTTATTTTACAAAGTTTATGCGAGTTTTTTATTGCATTAGCCAGCTGGTTTTATTTGTATAGTTTATATTTCGTAACATATTATGTATTGGAAACTATTTTTTAACCGTGGATTTGCTCAAGCGGCCTATCTCATGAGAGCTGTCCATTTTCCTATGATCACACTTATCACCGTGATATTATAAAGGTGTTTGTATGTATATTTTTTACCCTTTATGTTCTAAAGGTCAAACAGATTTGGATGAAATTTAGCTCACGGTTAGGCTATGTCTTGGAATGACACATAAGATACCTTCGTGCTGGAAAATGCTAGTAGTTAACATTTAATTTTTTTAGGATTCCGTACCTCATAAGGAAAAAACGTAACTCTATAAGGGTTTCGTTTTCATCTTATGGAATTATGTGTTATTAGGCGCTTTTTCGTACAAATATTTATAAAATCTATGTTTATTTTACCTAATAAAAACCTCAAATTAAAATTAATATAAGTAGCAATTAGTAAGCAATTATTGATACAACAAACTTTTAGAAATTCTGCGTCCTTCATGCTGAACACGGAGGCCACCATGCATCCTGACGTCAGAATGGCTGGTCAAAAAAATATTCATATTTCTCTGAATGTATCATATGTAGCAATTATTGAAGAAATGTAGCAAATATAAGCAATTGGGTAGCAATTCTTGAATATACTTTCAGAGCCGCTTGCTTTAGGCAACCAGCCATTCTGACGCTAACTATTCATTCTCTGATTAACTCGGTAGTAACCAATTACAATATGCTAATAAACTATGCATTTTATTAACTTTGAGCAAATTACATGATGGCGGTGGCGGCGTGGGAGAACAAACACCTACTGATGTAAACACTTTGTCACTAAGTCACACACTTATTTGTTTTACCCCCTAAGGGGATGAAAAGGGGTCCAAAGTTTGTATAGAAAAACCTATTTTCACGCGGCCAAAGCCGCTGGCAGAAGCTAGTTTAATACAGAATGATGTTCATCCCGTCACGAGGCGTAGAGTAAAAATTGTTATCATTCTCACTTGCATTCTATATACTTTTCATTTAATGACTTTTTTGATTGAATCTAAGGTAGATCACTACCTATTCACTTTTAACTTTAACTTTAGACTCCAAGGTTGTAGCCATCAGGAAACAGACTCCGGCAGGCAATTCCACTCCCTATCTGTACGCACAATGAATTGTGTTCCTAATATATTTTACGTAGGGGAATTAAACCCATGACCCGTAGGGCTAAAGCCTAACAAAACAATATGTGTCCCAAACGTACCGTCAAAATAAAATAAAGCTCCAGGCTTTCTTACGTACTACTCTATCCTATTTATTTCTTTCTTTATGTACAGTAGTGGTATTTAAGCAGACTTAATACAACAAGGTTCTACCCATCAAACCTTTGGGTTAAAAAACACTACACTGTGCTAGGTGTGCAAACAATATATAAATCGCACGCTTAATTAACAAAAAGACTTCCGGGATAGAAAGTATCGTATATGCTTTTCCAGGACATGGTCTACTCGCGTACCAAGTTTTATCGAAAGCCGTTCAGCCGTTCGAGCGCTAATTCACTAACTTTCACCTTTATAATATTTGTGTGATTAAAACGAAGTGCCGATAGTTGAGCAGTGGTGGCCGAATGGTAACGGCCCCGACTTACGAGTTGTAGGTCGCGGGTTCAAACCCAGCCATGCGCATTACTTTGTGTAATTATTTCATCACCACTGTTCTCAAAACGGTGAAGGAAAACATCGTGAGGAAACCAGCATGTCCTAGAAACAAAAATTCGAAAACACGTGACCTTCACGAACCCACACTGGGCCCGCGTGGTGTATTATAGTCTATTCCCTCTCCTAGAGAGGAGGCCTGAGTCCCAGCAGTGGAAACATTATCAGGCCTGCTATACTATGCCGATAGTTCGATTTCTTCAAGAACGTATTTCCGAAACCTAAGCCTACATTCCTGAGCTAGGGTCTATCGATATCAAACATACATATTATGTAGGCAAAGTCAAAGTATATACGTATGTATGTTATTATATTAAGTATACCGAACATTAGTGATACTTAATTTGATTTTAAATACTATTTTATATGCTTAGTCATAAAGAGACCTAACTCAATAAGAGGGTATTTAAATCTAGAAACTTATCTACGTTTCAAAAATAAGGTTCAATTTTCAAATAAGTACCTTCCTTTTGAGTTACGTCTTTTTGTTCCCTTGCGATAATTGTCTACAGTCACGCGGGCGGAACCGCTGTTCTATGATAATTATCAAACATTATAACTAGGTAAACTCAAAATATAACAATTTATGATGAAGTTCAAACTAAATTTGAGAAGACTTTAAGTAGTACTTCGTGGTGGAGGCACGAAGCCTACTTGGGCCATGGGTGATGCGAAAGAGAACCCCGGGGCCCTAGAACGAAGGCAAAGTAGGAACAGGAGTGAGTTTTAGTCAGTCAAAATCTGACACGAAAAGGGCGGAAGATGTCATTAGATGATTTCCCACATAAAAAAAGGAGTTGGTTTGGTTTTTAATTTATTGTAGGTATCTTAAATGTTACCTCTATCCGTCTAGCATTCATCTATTGTATATATTGGAGGAGAAACTGACTGACTGACATATCAATGCACAGCCAAAACTACAGGGCCTAGGATCGTGAAATTTTGCACAAGGCTTGCTTTTATGACGTAGGCGAGCACTAAGAAAGGATTGCCCAAAATTCACCCCCTAAGGGTATGAAATGGGGGTCCCAAGTTTGTTTGGAGAAACCAAATTTCACGCGGGCGAAGCCGCTGGCAAAAGCTAGTAAGTACATAAGATACGACGATTACATATATTTGATAGTAAAAACATAGCTGTTGGCAGTTTTGTTGACTTTAAAGTAATATATTATTTGAAAACATATCGTTTTCTTGCAATTACTTTTAAAATTAAATAGAAAAGTGCTTCATAAACAGACTAGTCATTTTATAATTGATATAATCTAGTGCTTGACTGCGATCCCACCTGATGGTAAGTAGCGATGCAATCGTTGATGGTGAAGCGCACTAGTTTATTAAGAGCCTATCATTCTAACTTTGAAGACACCTAAATTATAATCGGACGGGAAGACTACAGCAGGAAAATTGTTCCAGTCCTTCGATGTACGCGGTACAAACGACGACGCAAAACGCTCAGTTAGTTAGACAAAAAATCAACCTCCGTATTCCGGTCCCAAAATAAACAACCGAACTACTGAGACTAGAGAGAACCCACAGCTACAACCCACAGTACCTAAATATTTCAGCCGTCAATAAATTGCTATGTTCCGGTACGCAGTATCGTTGACTTCCTAGGAAAATTACAGACTCACAATTTTCATCTTAGCTGCAAAAGTCAAAGGTTTCTAACACATCGACAAACTGTCCACAAACACATACATTTAAATATCAATGCAAAAAACAGCTGCTCCTTCAAGGTTAAGCAACACTTGGCGAGGTCAATCCATGGATGGGTGACCATCTGAACATATTGAGATAACTCCGCGCCTCGGAAAGCACGTCAAGCTGTTAGGTCTCGGTTGTCATTTGAAAATCTTTGATAGCAATAGCCTCAGTAATTTGATTTTTTGCGAAAAAATCTACTAAGCCACTTATTTTTAGGAGACACTCATAAATATATAAAAATTGACACCTTATCTGTTAGGCGTTTATCTACCTACTAATCCATATAATTAGGTCACTAAAGGTCAAAGGTCAAAGCGGAAACGTTCGACAACAAAGGGAAAAGAATCGTAATCCGCTCAATAGGATTTCAAAAGATTATCAATTCTATAAACTGTAATACTTTGTAAAAAAAAATTGCTTAATTAATGCTTTTGTAAAGTTTTCGCTGAACGATTAATTATTTTTTTTCGAACACTCCTGTTCCATTTCATTTCATATCACAGTTACTATCAATACAAATAAAATTCAGAAATAGATATTACAAATATCACAAAGTTACAAGTTCCATCGAGTAGGCAAAAATAACTTGAACATCGCACAAACGATAACAAAAGCTTTTAAATTTCCCCAAAGATTCAATCCTAATCTACACAAATCGGAAATAAAGATAAACTCCCACCACAGTCGATAAACTACGTAAATCACATCCGAAAACTTCTAAATATATCCGTAAGGAACACGTCAACAGTTGCCACGGAACTCACTCAATATTCACAAAACCATAAACAATAATATACAAACTTTTTTAAATTTTGCCGCAAAAAATGACGTTATTTTTTTTTAAACTTACTTGGACTCCTTTCTCCTCGGTTTCAGCCATTACTTTCCACTGGATGCCGTATAGTATTTGAATGTGGAACGTCCGTTGCACGGGAGAGGCGGGAATGCAATGAAGGAACCGCGGCTATGAAGGGAAGCCGTATACTAACTCGACGGACAGTTGGATAAAGAAACGCGTCGTTGTTTGCTTGTAGCGTTTATTAAAACGGTTTGAAGACTTTGGTTAGGATAAGTGAAAAAGTTTTGTTATTCTTGTGAGGAAAGTGGCATATAAAGGGTAAGAGTTGGTACTTAAATTTGCAGGGGCGCCGACTGCGTGGGTGCTCGGGGGCTCAAGCACCCATGAGAAATAAACAGTGAAAGCCGACCACTTCTGAGAATAGACATCACGAAACAGATCAGTAATCACCTTTTAGGGTACATATAATATTTGTTGTTAATAGTTCGCAGTGTGTAAGTAGGACAGTACATTTTAGTAGTCGGTCGATCAGTGTGCATTTCTCTTCGGCACTTTTTCGAGTCATCAAATGTGCATGAGCACCCATGAGGGTTTCTAAAAGCCGGCGCCCCTGTAAATGTGTGTAAGGACACATAAGTTTTTATACCGTACGTACCGAATTATAGTAATTTTCTCACCAACTTTAATAAACTATTATTAAAGTTGGTGAGAAAATTACTATAATTTGTACTAAAAGCAATGAATACTGTTACAAACAATCTATTTATTGTGCTTTGAATAATAATCTAGCTTATTATGTTTTAGTGTTGTGTCAAACTGTTAAATTATAGAAATTTTTAATATAATCTATTTCAAATTCTTAAATCCCGGGATTATATCGTTAATCCCGATAACTTTCCGGGATTAATGCCGGGATTTTAGAGGAGGTACCTATTATCAACTCTATGTTACTTCCACAAACATTAAGGAAATATACTCCTACCTATTCCGATCTCTAGTCCTCCACTGCAGCGTCAATGTTTTTGAAGCTTGATGGGCATTGAGCCCGAGTCGTCGACGGCACGTAATGTACCAAGCGCGCCTCAAAGAAATGTCAGCACACCGTAGAGACCCACCTAGTAGGGCCGAGGCCTGCTAGGGCCATGGGGAAAAATATGTAAATGATACCCGTGGTCGTAAAACACAAAGGGCAACTGAAGGAACATAGGTGTGGTTTTAGTTATTAAAAGTCTTATACTCCCTCTTGCTCCACCCTAGAGTGGGAGAAGTTATTAGAAGATTTCCCGAAAAGAAGTGGTCCACCGCTGCGTCAATATTTTAAAATTCTAAGCATTTTTAACCCTCGGTGTGCGTTTAGCCTTCTCAATTGTTTAGCAAAGTCTATTACTAAGTGGAAAGTTCAATATTTACACAAAACATTCAAATGTAATAACATGATCCTTTTAATATAACCAGAGGTCGAATTAGGTAGAGTTATTATACCGACTTCATACAACGAAAGAATAAAGTGGATATGCCTCAAATCCCGAGATTAATTTAAAGAGCAGATTTTTTTATAACACTTTAAGAAATATAACAGATAAAAATTCATCATGCATTAATGACTTCCTCAGTTGACGTAGAGAGATCTTTTTCAATGAAAAAGATCTAAAGAGAAAGAGACTAATAAAAATCGTATGTTAATCATCTTTGTTCTATTTGTCTTATCTACCTCTGAGGTTTTTATTATTATTTATTTATAGTATTGTTGGCCACACGGTATTTTTCATTAGAAATCCCGGGACGATCCATATTAATATCAACATTTCGAAGCAAGTACATGTTTAAGTCTACCTAATTCCGACCTCTGATTATAATGTGTTTGCCTTTGCCTTCCCCGATAACTCCCAACTATATTGGGGTGGCCTTGGTACAGGCCATGGTCCGGAGCGAGGAGGAGCGGCAGGCGGTCGCCTCCTGCGAAGCAGTAATGCTAGCAAAGCCCAGCATTTTGAATTCCTTCTGTGAAACAGAACTTAACGAACCGAATTCCTGAAGTTCAAAACCCTAAGGAACGTTTAGTCACGTACCTACCTATGCAAAAACAGAATAGGTACTGACATAATCCTGTACTGTCGTCCTTATGCTACAATGCCGTTATTTGACAAAAACATAAAAGAGGACATACACGACTCCAAAAATAGCACAACACAACAGGAGACACGAAAAGAATAATGAATGAAATCTTAGATAAAGTTCCTAATATGGAGCAGACGGTCAGCGTGCCTGTGGTCACGTAGACTTCACTGGAGCAAGCAGTAACCGGGATTTAATGCTGAAGTGGGATGTAAACTACACAGTTGTCTAAGAACAAACATTAATATCTAACGATTTCCTGTAAGACTGTAGAGTTTATAATAACACTAAAATAATCATCAAATATTGCATTGAAAATAGGGTGTGTGGTGTGTGGGTGTGTTTTATGAACCACAAAACTAATATCTTCAAGGCTTATTCGTTCCATCATACATATCATTCTACTACGATGTCAAGAGCGGGACTATCTCGTAAAAAAAAAGTTGTTAACAATAATATAATAATAATATAATATAATAATATTCCACAACTACCACACAACGCCGTCTAGTCCCAAGCTAAGCAGAGCTTGTGTTATGGGTATTAAACAACTGATAAACATACTTATATATTTCTAAATACATACATATATAGATAAATCACACCCAGACACAGAACAAATTATCGTGCTCATCACACAAACATTTGTCCTGGGTGGGAATCGAACCCACGACCTCCGGTATAGCAGTCAGGGCCACTAACCACTAGACCAACAGGCCAGTCAGTCAAATATTGATTTTCATTTCAAATTCAGGCAAAGTACACGCATTACCGTATCCACACAAACATTTAACGATTAAGTATTCAAAATAATGTCAATCAATGAAATAAAATCACGACAAAATCAAATTATTATACATCATTACAATAAATTAAGACTAATTCATCATCATCATCTTCCTGCCCTTGTCCCGTCTTATTTGGGCTCGGCGCAACACGTTTTTTTCTTCCATTCTATCTTGTCAACCGTCATGCTATCACTAACTTCCTTTTCTTTCATATCACTGTTCACACAATACATCCATCTTTTTTGTTATGAAATTAAATATTTTTCCAGTGTATTTTATGTTTAAGTAATTTAAATATCAACAAATATGTTGCTCTGCCCTAACAGGGTCTACAATGATTAATAATTCTAAGCTTGTTTGTTACCAACTGATCAACATGCTGCAACATGTACCTATGCTGTCATATTAAAAGCAAAAATAGACTGAATCTTTCCATTCTCCAATAAACAAGCAAAAGATGTCATATAAACTTGTAAATTATATTTAGGTACTCATAAACAAAGTTATTGAGAACTGGGAAGTGTGCTACCAACAAAGTCCGTTGCAAATTGATTTACCCTTTAATTGCATCACTTTTGGGTAGGAATATACATCGGAAGTGAGACACAACATTGAAGTTACTTCTGCATATAATTTTAGTGTAAACAAAATCTAACTCCAATTTTAATTTCCATCTCTAATAATTTAATGTTACCTAATACTGAAAAAAAAACAAAAAATCAGAGTCAGAAATGAAGATATACGCAGGAGAACCAACGTTGCCGACATAGCACGAAGAATCGCCAAACTTATGTGGTAGTGGGGAGGGCACATTGCTCGCAGAACAGATAGCCGTTGGGGCCGAAAGGTTCTGGAGTGGCGACCGTGTACCGGAAGACGCAGTGTTGGAAGGCCCCCTACAAGGTGGACCGACGACCTGGTGAAGTTTGCGGGAATCCGATGGATACGAGACGCACAGGACGGTACATTGTGGCGACATTTGGGGGAGGCCTATGTCCAGCAGTGGACGTCTATCGGCTGAAATGATGATGATGATGACTGACAAAAAAACAGCGTTAGTTTTGACGTTATGGTTGGTGAATTGGTTGAGCGATTGGTGCTGTGCTGCATGTCACAGGTTCGATTGCCGCTCGGAACAAATATTTCAATGGTGTACATTGGTGTATAGAGAGGTATTTCGTATCTCGATGTCTTGTGTATGTGAATTTACATGTTTGTGAACCCACCAATACATGAGTTATTCCTATTGTGGGGCAACATTACTAAAAAAAAGAGTGTTATTGAATTTTCCATCAAGAATTTCTCAGGCATATTATTCCCCTTCTTAGTCAATTTACTGTACCGTTTCAATACTGAGTTCCTGTTCGCATAAGTACCAATTATTTTTTATTATATCTTGTGTGTGGTATTTTATTTCTCTCCTTTCTTTCCCTACGCAGTTCACCATTACCCACTTAGCAAAATGAAAATCTACCGCACAATAAAGCCGTAACTAAACAGAGTTTACTTCGTAATGCTGGCCTGTGTAACATCTAGTTTGTGTCCAATTGTACTAAATTATGATGTGGTGTGGGTGGCGCTATTTTCGACTCGGGTAGATATAGGCGGCTGCTGGGATGTATTGAATGGGGAGATGTTATCTATGGACAGCAATTGACGATACACAAGGAAAATTCTGAGGTTCTATGTAAAGTTTTGGTCTCTTGAGTCAAACGCAGAACGATGCGGTGTGACATGGGAGTACTGACATTTGCTTATAGTAATAATAATAACCTTTGACCCTGCAATACCAAAGCAATACAGTATTAGTTCTTATCCAATTAAGTACCTTAAATACTGATCAACTTGGCCCTTTACAGCATGTAATTTAAATGAATATTTTTGAAGATATTACAGATTTGAAATGCAGGGACATAGAGGTCGCGGTGGTATCAGCATTACACCCGTGCGGGGCCGGGGCGGGTCGCTAGTATAATTATAAAAAAGACTAAACACAAAATCTCACATTCTCGCTTTACTAAAGCCATTCTCATCCATTTCTTCCACTCACGAAGTGAACATCAAAACCCAGCAAATAATAGCTAGGTATGTGGTACGTCTCTCAATTGCTGCGTAATTAGGTCGACCCGTAATTACGGCGCATCCTTTCCGCGCCAGCCCGTCGTAAGAACGAGGGATAGGAAAATGTGGACGACGAGGGGTGTCCATGTTTTGTGTACGTATGTGTATGTTTGTCCGGTATGGTGGTATGGAGGAGCCGGCGTAATTAATTGGTTTCCAAGGTTTTACAACCTATATGTAAGTATGTATATAAGTTCGTGCGTAATAGAAATTGATTTTGGCGTTTGGTACTGTCAATTATATACTTTCTAGTAGCTTCCTTACCCGCGTAAAAGTTAGGATTCTCTATACAAACTTTCGACCCCCGTTTCATCCCCTTAGGGGTTGAAAAATCCTTTCTTATTCTTCTTAGATAGTTAATATAATTATCTACCTAATAGTACCTATCCTGTGGGATCGTTCGAAATAGTTACAGTGACCCTAGAACAAAGGGCAACTGGCGACTGAAGAAACACAGGTAGGTTTTAGTCGGTAGAAGTCTGACACTCCCTCTTTAAATCGAGTTATTCGATGATATCCCACCTTAAAAAGAAAAATATCTAATAATCTGAATAAAAATTCGAATAAAAAGTTAATACTACATTTTGACACAAGTGCAGAAAGTTTGTCATTGCGATCGAGGCGGAATTCGCACGAGCCGTAGGCGAGTGTGTTAAGGAGCCCAGGGCTGCAGTGATAAATTTGCACGTGTATCAAACGACATTTTTCAATACACTTACGAAGAAATTAATACACGAGGCTTGACCGGCGACTCGTGGGGGTCGACGCGCGCCCACCCTGATATTATACATGTAATAAAATTGTGGCGGGAGAGAGCAAACGCACTTTTCTGCACTAGTGCGGAAAACGTTCTATTGCGTGCCTAAAAGCGGTGGGATAATGGATAGCGGATTTTCAAGTAAGTGTATTGAAAATAGTTGTTCTGGTTTACGTATTTGAAAAAATATTCTACTTTTTTATTTCTTATTTGTTGATTTATAAAACTTTGTAACGTGTGAGCTGGTTTGTAATTAAATTAAATAAATTTGGTGTTACACTTGGGTACCTACTGCTAAATGATCATTCAAGGTAAAGAGAACACAATATTTCCAATAGTGACGGCATTTACTGAAACTTGAATCAAACTTGCTATGACTTATATATTGAGTAACCTACTACGATTTGATCATTTGTCCTACTCATCATCCCATCAACTATTTATATTAATTAATTATGTAATAAAAAATACATTCTTAAGAAAATATGTATACTTGATACCAGCTGACCCAGCTAACGTTGATATTGTAAAGAGCTAAAGTTTTGTTTTGTTTGTAGGAGGTAATTTCTGAAAGAACTGGTCCGATTGCTAAAATTTTTTTCACTTTACCTACGCGGGCAAAACTGCAGGCAAAACCTAGTACATTATGAATAAAAATGAGGGGGCTAACCCTCCAGGTAGGAAGATCAAATATAGGCTACGATCTATTCTCAGATCTACCAAATATACACAAAAAAGATAATAAAAGTAAAGCTGAAAGTAAATTTTCCTTCAAGCGAAAAAATTCGGAACTTGAAGTCCTCTCAACCTTAGTTTGGTTTTCGTCATAATTGTTATTTTTAAGTTCTCCTAATTATAATGTATTTATTAGTTTATAATATTAGCAATAAGTATTTTATTATTATAACTTAATTTATTGATACTAGATTCCACTTGATATTTATCTGTTATTTATTTATTGTGCACACCTACCACAGTGTTGTCTCTTTTAACCCAAAGGTTGACTGGTAGACTATGCCTTGTTGCATTAAGTTCGCCTATGTAACACTACTGTACATGAAGTTTAAATAAATAAATAAAAATCGACCCGTATCAGTTTGATAACAAACACTGGGACATGAGATTTTTAATACCTAGTAGAAATTGTAGTAGATAGATCTAAATATCTATTCCAAAACCCACAAAATTAAGTCTTACAGTAAAATATATGCTTAAAGTCAGGCGTAGATCTGGGGCGCCGACTCCGTGGGTACTCGGAGGCTCGAGCACCCATGAGAAATAAACAGTAGGTGCTTAGCACCCCTGGACATTTATTTATTTTTTGGTCGATCAGTGTGCATCCCACTTCGCCGCTTTTTCGAGTCCATCAAATGAGCACGAGCACCCATGAGGTTTTCTAAAAGTCGGCGCCCCTGCGTGGATACATATCTAGATTGGTGAACACATAAAACAATGTTTACATAAAAGATAAATCATCTTTAAATCTATCAAAACAAAATCTCGTCGAGTAAAAATAACTACCAGCGATAAACTAGCGCCATCTAGGTTAGTTTTCCAGCATCGTTTGGAAAATCCAGCGTGTTCGTTTTCAGTTTTATTTCAGCCGCGCGTGTCTTGAACTTCAGAAAGCAGTTTAGTTTTCTTGGCAGCCGCTTGGCACCGCTGTAAGGATTTTCTCATATTGTGTTCAACGACTTATATACACATATATCGATGAGTCGTGACTCTTTGATAAATATTCCAGTGCCTGGGGGTTTTTACGTAAGTTAATTTTGATATACAAAAACATTCTACAATCTAATATATATTATTCGCTATCCACCACGGTTTCAGCCGTTTCAACCTTGGTTACTACTCCACTCTCATTAGTTATAGCGTGATATTATAAGTATAACTTATAGCCTTCTTCAATTAGGGCTATCCAACATTGAAAGAATTTCTCAATTCGAACTAGTAGGTACTGAGATACTAGATAAAATATTGTAATCAGCACTGTTTTTTTTTTATTAATCCATGATCAAAAATTTTTAATAGGAAACCTTTTTTATGCATATTATTAGCTTCATATTTTTAAATTTTATCCATAGTGAAAAAAAACCAAGGTTTTGATCATTTTAACGCCCCAGGCACTGGACTAGTTTCTGGACTAAGAGTTTCGCCTCGTCGTGTATACCGCGTACATCAAAGGTCGAGAACAAATTGCCTGCTGTGGTCTTCCCGTCCGATTATAATTTAGGTGTCTTCAAGCCTAGAGTGAATAGGCCAGTGCGCCTCACCATCAACGATTTTATCACTGCTTACCATCAGGTGGGATCGCAGTCAAGCACTAGTTTATATTGTTTAAAAAAAATTGTTTTATGCATTATTTTTAGAGCATGCCCTGTAGTAACGGACTCGACTTACGACTTGTACGTCTTGAGTTCAAAACCAGGCAGGCGCTTTACTTTGTGTAACATATTTTATCGTCACTACTCTTTGAACGATAAAGAAAAACATCGTAAACAAAACCGGAATGTCCAAGAGCCAAAAGTTCGAAGACATGTGACATCGAACAACCAACACTGGCCCCGTATTTGGGGTATCTTCCCAGGATGTCTTTCTAGAACAGGTTTTTTTTAGAGCAGTGGTGGCCGAGTGGTAACGGACTTACAAGTTGTAGGTCGCGGGTTCAAACCCAGCCAGGCGCATTACTTTGTGTAATTTATTTCATCAACACTGCTCTCAAAACGGTGAAGGAAAACATCGTGAGGAAACCGGCATGTCCTAGAACCAAAAATTCGAAGACATGTGACATCAACCAACCCGCACTGGGCCCGCGTGGTGGATTACGGCCCATTCCCTCTTCTAGAGAGGAGGCCTGAGTCCTAACAGTGGGAACATTATAAGGCCGACTATGCTATGCTATGCTATACTTTTTTAGTAAGGAAACCTTTGACATAATTTCCTACTTTTTTTTTTATTATGCATTGGCTCGCGTTTGACCTCTCTCACCTGATGGTAAGCAATGATGAAGCCGACGATGGAGCACGCTTACCTAGAAGTAACCTATATATTCACTCTTGACTTAAAAATCCGTAGGTTGTAACTCCGGCAGGGAATTCCACTCCTTTGCTGTACGCATCATGAATGTGTTTCCAAAAAGCTTTGTACGTATGGATTGGGACGTCCACCATATACCGATGATGGCGCAGCGCCGTACATACCAACGTCTAGTGTTCCGATGATGGAACGGACTTAAATGCGGAATTAAATTGTGCAATTTCCAAATAAACTTTCATGCGAACGAAGCTGATGGTAGAAGCTAGCAAGTAATACTCTACAAGTTGAAAAGGAGAAACGCGTATCCTCGTCAAAAGGAACTCGACAATCCCACCAACGAACTAAGATTTACTCTGACCTTTAAACGTTTTCCTGAACAATATAAAAACTATTATTATCCACTCGTGCTGATTGACAATAACTTGTGTCACGTGCTGCGGCTGATGAGTGGGAGACTTCCTATTTAGCCACGATCGAAGTTAGGAATCATAGATTACTATAAAAGATACGATACGAAGACGATGGAGAAAGTATAAAGGAGATAGGTTGTTAATTTTTAGGGTTCCGTACCTCAAAAGGAAAAAACAGAACCCTTATAGGATCACTTTGTTGTCCGTCTGTCTGTCTGTCTGTCAAGACCACCCTTTATTTCGGGAACGCGTGGAGGTATCGAGTTCAAATTAAACCCATATTACTCAAATCTGCGGCCTAATTTAACTTGACTATATACTAAAATCCAAATATAATTGAACGTATGAGGATAAGTGACTTTTTATATTTTAAAGGCTGACTTAGAAGTCGTTCGGTTAAAAGCCGTTTAGCCATTTAGGTTCACGCTTGACCACTATCCCACCTGATGGTAAGCGATTATGTGATCGATGATCGAGCACGCTTGCCTAGAAGTAACCTATTCACTCTTGACTTAAAGTAACTAAAGGATCCTCCGACCAGACGTGTGTTATGTCTGGTCCAGGTAATTGCCCTTTAGGGCCAAAACTGCGATACGCGGTCGCCCGCGAGTTCCCATACAAAAGTGCTCCAACGCGGCTAGCCGCACAGACACCCGTCGCGGGGAGCCGCGCCCCGCGCTTATTTTGCTTCGTAATACTAATAATACATTAAAGTTCTCCATTGACACGACTACATGCACACCGTTAAAGTTGAACTAGCGACACTGCGCAGGTAATAATCCGGTTTCCGTGACGGGGACCGCCGCTCATGACACACGCTCGACGTCACGCGACGGATACCCGTCGCGGGCCGGGCTCACGCTTAACGCAGCGTCGGCCCCTAGTTAATTTTGGGCTATTGTTGCGCGGAGAGGTACATATAACGATGCAGTATTTTGCATTTTAGTCCCTATATAATAGTGGTTCATATATAGTATCGCTACAACTTTAGATAGCATTCGACTATTTGCATCGATAGCACTCGCTCTCATTCATAATCATAGATTTTCACCTCTTCTCCGAATTTCTAAGTGGTGTTTACTGAATTCTATGAAACATTCAGCCAAAGCCAATTCATTTGTATTTCGACTTGCTTCTTTGAGTGCTAAATCTTAGCAGTCAGCTTTGCCTTTCTCTCCGTAACTAAACGGAACAGCCAACATTTCCGCGACTGGCATATTTCTTGCCAAAGTGACAGGGCCTTTTAGTATTCATATTGCTTTCAATTCAAGCCATACACTTTGTAGTTCGAAATGTATGACGATAAAAACATCATCAGCTAGTAACTACGTGTATAAAAATGTTTTTTGCGTTTCTCTCTGATAAAATAACTCTGCTTTCAATGTAGTTTCTTACATCCCTTTATCTATGGTTGTGGCATTACGCTGAGGGTTCGGCCGTTTTGCGCGGGCGTGGCGCATATTTTAATTAATATAGTAGTATTGTATTTATTGATTATTATCTATATATATAAAAGGAAAAACTGACTGACTGACATATCAACGCACAGCCAAAACTACTGGGAATAGAAGCGTAAAATTTTGCACAAAGCTTCCTTTTATGACGTAGGCGAGCACTAAAAGAGGATTTTCCAAAATTCACCCCCTAAGGGGAGGAAATGGGGGTTCAATGTTTGTATAGAGAAACCTATTGTTACGCGAGCGACGCCGCTGGCAATAGCTATAAGTTTATAATTTGTAAGTTAGTCCTAAAATTGCGTCATTACCCAAAAATAAAAAGTTTTTCTTTCTTTTCTTTCTAATAGTTTCCACTGTAGTGCTATCTTGTTCTCATAAATAGAATACCACAAGTCAGTCTTGACATCTTATCTCTGCCTACTCTTTGTTCGCAGCATCAACAACTCGGTTACATCACGAAGAGGGGCTCGTCCGTCGTCTATTCTTAGGCCTGGAGACATCCAGCGTAATTGGTCCAATGTAAGCCACTGGGCTATTTCCATTGCGCAATCTTATGTCCACGTAATCATAGCTGTTGATTTACTTGTGAGTACTAAGGGCGTAGGGGTCAGCAGCGGAGGTAGAAATACTTAGGTACCTACCTATGTGTGTGTAGCTTTTGCCAGAGTCTTCGCTGTAAAAAATGAGACGTAAGACCCCCTCGGCCACGACTACTTTTTGTAAATGAAGACGACTTTCTGTCGCGCGTTTCGTAAGCGCGCGACAGCATTGCTACTAACGCGCGTTAGTCGCATTTGCAAGCGCTATAGAAAAGAAGCCAACGCGCTACTAAAACGCTACAGCATCGAGACTGTATCGATGCTAACGCGCTACACAATCACTACAAAAAGTCGCCGCGGGCGAGGGGCCTTAGGTGTTGTGCCACTAATATAATATAGTGGACATCCTACCCATACGCTCGAAATTTTTGGTAACAAATTCATTGCACGCACACCTGAGGAATGGGATCCTCTGCTGGAATCTGGGATTCCTGATAGCTATAAGTATATAACCTAGTGAATAAGTTATTTCTAAGGAAGCGTAACCATCATCCACCACATCGTCGCTTACCATCAGGTGAGACAGTGTTAAGATGTAAGGTGTCACGTCCAGCGCGGCGTGATCCTAGATGGAGCGAGAGGGTGTGTCAGACTTTTACTGACAACACCCAACTATGTTCCTTCAATTGCCTTTTGTGGTCTAGGAAAGTCAATATGTAAGGCAAAACCACGTCAAGCGCTGCGGGATGGTTCGAAAGAGAAAGGACCACTGAAGGAAAATGGAGGGAAAATGATTTGATGACCACGTGACATCTCGGGATTTGCATCTACTATGCAAATCCCATTTTTTTTTTGCACCTTTTCACAATCAGCAAAGAAGAAAAAGTGACACAATGTCTCGCGCCTCACCCAGAGAGGGAGAATTTATTTGATAATTTCTCACTAGAAAAAAAATTAAGCATCTAGCGGGTGACCTTCTGTAGTATCAGTCTATCCCATAAAGAAAAGTTAGATTGAAGTTTGTTTAAAAACTGATGCATGAAACTGACGAAGCACAATTAAATGTGGGCTAGTGGAAACCTAACTTTACAGCATTCTGTCGATTCTCACAGCTGATTTCTGGGATTCTGGGATTGAGATGTGAAGACATCTCAATCCCAGATTCACATGCGTGCTTTAAAAATAAACTTATATTTTTATATCGGTCTAATAAACATTGAATATATATCTGAACATTCAAAGATATTTTTACTGTTCTCAGGTCTAAAGATGACGTTAAAGTAGGAATACATGTCGAGAATTCTTTTTGTGTTTATTTTGAATTCATTTAAAGAGATGTAGGTCAGCCCATTAGGATTGGAGCTCTTAATATTTTGTATACAATTTTCTAGGTATGTTTCTAATTTTATTTTTGTTGGAATCACTTGTACGAGTAATAAGAACATGGATACATTCATTGTAGATTTTTTTTTTATTATTATTGATAGGCTCGCGTTTGATCACTCGTCTCACCTGATGGTAATCGATGCTATGGCCGACGGAGGAGTACGCTTGCCTTTTTTTTTTTTGTTGCCGGGGTGGAAAATCCTCATGGATGTCCTTCGCCTGGGGCGGACGAAGGGGTTTGTCCGACTCTTTACTGACTAAAAACCACCTCGGTGTTCCCTCCCACACTTGAACCGGGGATTGTGGGAGCTGATGCGCCATCCATGATCCCCGGCTTGTGCCGGCCCGCCTACGCAGGCCACCTCAAGCCCGCGGGGAGTGTGAGGTGTCCTCCCCCCGCGACGTCCAATAGGGGCGCGCGTGAAAGACTACGCGCCGCCGCTTCGGGTCTTGCTGGATGGGGGACGGCGGACGACCCCGAGTCCACCGTCCCTCCGGACCTCTTTATAGGGGCTGGAAGAGGGAAGAGTACGCTTGCCTAGAGTAACCTATTAACTCTTGACTTAAAGACCCCTAGGTTGTAGCTTACAGGAAACACAGACTCCGGCAGAGAATTCCACTCCTTAGCTGTACGCTTAATGAAAGTGTTCCTAAAACGCTTTGTACGTATGGGTGGAATGTCCACCATATACCGATGGCGCAACGCCGTACGTCTAGTGTAGTCTATACTATTTATTAGACTGTCATTTCGATGACAGAATAGATGAAGGAATTGAAACGACAGAACAGATGAAAGCAGAAAGAGTGATAGGTACATTTGCTAGAAAAACATACATACTACGTCGTTCAAATAAATTGGGATAACAAAGTTATAGGAAGAGGTTGACAATGATGAATCGCGAGATAGACCCGAATAACCACATAAATGTTCTGTTTACGCAGCATATAAGACCACCACTTTCAATTGCGCCCGCACATCCAATAGAATAATTGCAGACGACAAGTGATTCAGTTATTTTTAGCTTCGCCTCCTCGTATCGTTCGAGTTGTAAAATAAAAATACTTTTATAATGCGATTGTGTGAGAGTTATTTGGTGTTTTTAGAACGACTGTTCGGTTTACCAGAGATAATTACGTGTCACAGTTTTGGCTGATTGATGAAGAACATAATGTATTTGGAATGACGGTTAATGGATTAGAAACGTTATTATTTTAATGTCTGTCGCTTTGATTGGTATTAAAGGTGTCTAGACTTCGAGCGATGACGTCATTTTTGAAAGAGTTTTGTTTTAATGTTATTTTAATTGATAATCTACTTTGTCTTTTATTGTTATGTTCACTATATGTATATCTGTCTGTTTGTTTTCCAGATCAACTTATTTTAGTTTTGCTCTTGTTGTTGCATGATTTTGTAAGTATTTCATCATTTAAATGATCTTGGCAACAGCTTCCAGGTGTTGGGTTGGTTACTTTCCTCTTTGTTTTTCGCTTTCTGTTTGCTTCATAGTACCATTGCAATATAATTTTTTTCATATTGATGCATTCGCCAGTTTCCTCTTTAAAATTTTATTGTAGGTTTTTTTGATTTGATCTTGGTCAAGTTTGTTGTTAAAATTTTCTTATTGATTAGGATCAACGGTAATATTTTGGTCACTAATTCTTACGGATTGTTCTAAACAGTTACCGGGGAATTTTGGTCACTAATTCTTACGGATTGTTCTAAACAGTTACCGGGGAAACAGAAGGAGCACAGGTGTGTTCTAGTCAGTAAAAGTCTGACACTCCTCGCTTCACCGAGAGTAGGGAGAAGCTATTAGATTTTCCATTCCAAATAAACCGGGCAAGTGCGAGTCAGACTCACGCACTGAGGGTTCTGTATAACCTATGAACACAGTTCAATTCCCGAATTGAGTTACCTACAAAGACTTTTCCAAATCGCAAGAAAAGTTTTATTTACGACGTAACTGCAAATTTACAGTTTTAAGATTTTTTCCTATATTTGTGATAAGAGACCTTGTTTCATGCTAAATTTCAGGATCCTAGGTCTACGGAAAGTACCCTATGGATTTTGATTCCCTTGAGAGTGTCGAAATACACGTTTTTTTGCGACTTAAACGGCCGTATCTTTTTTTTTCATTAACTTAGAAGTTTGATTTTTTCACAGCTTCAAGGGACCGAAGACTTAAGTATATAGTTTTAATTTCAATTCGATAGTTTCACGCGTTCCCGCGAGTCTTGAGACACAGACAGACTGACAGACGGACAACAAAGTAATCCTATAAGGGTTCCGTTTTTTCCTTTTGAGGTACGGAATCCTAAAAAAGTACTTACTGATATAATTATAAATGTATGATGTAAAAGTTTGCAGTTTCCATCCATCACTTTATGTCTCAAGGAAGCTTCTGTCATTAGCTAATTATGTAACAACAATACACAATTTGTCTTTGTCAACATTTTTAAAAATATTAACACTATTGAACAACTTTCCTAACACTTTCGTGTTACTCGTTTTTTGTGACGTAAAATAAAGAACATACAATAAAGACCTATAACAGAGTACTTACCTTTTTGTCATTATCTATATATATATAAAAGGGGAAATTGACTGACTGACATATCAACGCACTGCTGAAACTACTAGGATTAGGAGCGTGAAATTTTGCACAAGGTTTCCTTTTATGACGTAGGCGAGCACTAAGAAAGGATTTTTCAAAATTCACTCCCTAAGGGGATGAAGCGGGTGTACAAAGTTTGTATGGAGAAACCTACATTTACGCGAGCGAAGCCGCGGGCACAAGCTAGTATTATATAAAAGGAGAAACTGACTGACTGACATATCAACGCACAGCCGAAACTACTGGGATTAGGAGCGTGAAATTTTGCACAAGGTTTCCTTTTATGACGTAGGCGAGCACTAAGAGAAGTTTCCCATAAAGGGATAAAACGGGGGTCCAATGTTTGTATGGAGAAACCTACTTTCACGCGGGCGAAGCCGCAGGCAGAAGCTAGTTGACAATAAATCAACTAACAACTAGTAAATCAATTAATCTAAGCAATTAATCGTCAACAGTTGATAACCTGGCCCTTGGTCTATTGCTTCTGGTATATTGATTTCCAGTTAGTAAAGTTACTGTTTATTTATACAGCTTTACACAATTAAGATTTTTCTGCGCTTGCATTTTAAGCAAGCGGGCGTTTCAAGTGCTTATTTTGGAGGTGTGCCCCGCTTGGGCAGAGCAACGCCGTGTCCTCGTGGGGGCGTTCGACGGCGGCGATCACTTGCGCCGGGCCTTGGTACAGGCCATGGTTCGGAGCAAGGAGGAGTGGCAGGCGGACGCCTCCTTCTGCGAAGCAGTAATGCTAGCAAAGGAGGCGGCCGATCGCGTGAGGCAACGGTCCTCACTCCTCAACCGCCGCCGGGATTCCGATCCCGATTTCCGGCCACCGTAGGCGCGGGCTTGCGGACGGCGAGCAATGGGTGGCTCGCCGTCCGATCGTCCGGTAACCATCCGGACCGAGCCTAAGTCGTCGACAGCGCATATCGTAGGGGCCCAGCAGGGTCGAAGCCTACTGGGGCCATAGGTAGTGTAAAAGCGAAACCCGGGGCCCTGGGACGAAGGCAAAGAAGGAACAGGAGTGGGTTTTTAGTCAGTAAAAGTCTGACACTATCTCTCGCTCCGCCCAAGGCGAGATTTGTCATAAGATGATTTTCCCACCTAAAAAAAAAAAGTGCTTATTTTATAGTATCGAACACACTAATAAATTATTGTATTCCTCGCTGATCTAGAGCTTAAGGATGATTGATTATGAGTATTCGATGTATTTTATACGAATTCATATCAGTTGTTTTCTGCAACAAATTCAAACGAATAATCACTTGATAATAAAAACCTTGAAAACCTTTTATTAAGGTTCTGGAAGATATCGCTATTAGCGATAAGACCTCCATTATACCCATAGATAGTTTATGTATAAGTTGTGTTACTTTTATGGTGTGCAATAAAGTTTATTCTATTCTATTCTTTAAAAATGGTATTCAGTTTTAGGACGACGAGCAATGGGTGACTCGCTGTCCGCCTGTCCGATATGGTAAGTCCGAGTCGTCAACGCGCGACACGTTCGCCTCAAAGAGATGTCAGCAAGCCGTAGGGGCCAAGAGATTCAATGGCCGCTAGGGCGGCGGAGAATTTCTCTCTCTCTAAAAAAATTAAATTGTAACCCGTGTTCCTAGACCGCAAATGATAAATGATATTTATTTTGCAAATAGCATTTTTAAAAACACGTCAATTTTTTTGTCAATTTAAACTAAATGAAGCCAGTGCTTCATAGCTTGCTTCCCTGAGAAGAAACACCGAAACAAACTCAGGGATAACGGGCAACTAAAGGACAAAGTGGTGGTTTTAGTCAGTAAGTCTGACCAGGTTGGGTCAGACTTTTACGCTCCATCTTAGAGCGGAAGAAGTTATTAGTTAATTTCCAACCTCTCAAAATAAATTGTATTCAGTAAGACTGGAAATTGGATGGTTAGAAAAAAAAATAGATAGGTTAATTTGAAAATAAACGTGCACGATTCTGTTTTCAATTTAAAAATAAATTGATTAATAGATAGATTAATTTCAAAGAAAGTCATTGCTGCTGCCCAAACCCGGCCGCGGCAAAGACACTAAGTGACCGACGATATATTTGTAAGACAATATTTTTATTTATTTATTAATTACACAACTATCACACAACGCCGTCTCGTCGTCGTCACAAGCTTGTGTTACGAGTAACTAGACAACTGATAAACATACTTTAATATTTCTAAATACATACTTATTATAGATAATTTACACCCAGACACAGAACAAATTATCGTGCTTATCACACAAACATTTATCCTGAGTGGGAATCGAATCCACGACTTCCGGCATAGCACTCCGGGCCATTAACCATTAGACCAACAGGTCAGTCTTTCCGGCCCAAGATACTTTTTAGCTTTTTAAATTACAGCCCAGTAGCCTAAAATTATGATATTTAAACGTATTTTTTTATTTAAACAATCTAAAAAATATTTACCATGATTTATTATTTTAATCTATTTTGACATCAAATAGTTAACATTATGAAATACCGCTTACAAGACTTTAGCCAAAAGCATTAAATAATAAAGAAGAAAGAAAGAAAAAGTCTTGGGCCGCAACTACTTGCGACTATTTTTAGCACATTGGGTCGTAATGTACATCGACCTAAATTTAGGTTGGGCCTTACGATGTTAAGCTAATACAATAGGTGAAGATTGTCACTTGTGAACAGGTGAAGAGTGCCCGAGGTTGACTGTGGCGAAAGTGGTGTGACAATCAGATCATATTTGCGGGAGAAACCTGGCCAGACATCGCCCCAAACAGAGAGATTTAAAAAGGGAAGGTCTTTGTCTAGCTATGGAACACCGTAGGTACCTAAAGGCTAATAAATACCAAAATGCAAAATTGGAATGAATTACTAAGATCAAAATCCAACCGATATTTTCCGCATTTTCGGCTCCTCGCAAAAAACCCAGCACATCACACATCTATAATTACCGGTACGTCACCTCACATCAAAGACTGTATCTCCCATGAAAAGCTTCAGTAAACTCGGCAGGTTCCGAAACTAATTTGTGGTCAGCTCCAGGACTCATAAATCGCGAACATAAACATTTTACACAACGAACACCTTTCGATTTATGAAATACTAGTTAATACCACGGCCTCACCCTTACGTGTAGCCCGTATGCAGCCAGGCTTAGGGCCTGCGTACACTTGAGACAAGACTGTCTTAGACAGACTTGTCGACGGCGTCGACTGTTTTGTCTACGACACGGCGCACACCATCAAGACAAAACAATCTAGTGGCGTACGGCCAGTTTTGCCAACTTAATGGATTCTCTACAAAAACTGGTGGTTTTAACCCCCCTATTTAGTTGCAAAATATTGGTTTTAGTGGCTAGTGGATTTTTCTAGTGCTTTAGTAAAATTCAATTTCTTACTAAAAATGTGATCACTCGGGTGTAAATCAGCACCATAGAATCCATAATTATCAATCTGATACCGAAAAGGATGGTGCAAACAAAAATGATTCGTCTCAAGACGAATTAATATTATTGAATAATTTGTATGTTGACTTACCTACAAATGTCCGTTTACCCACAAATGGTATTTTGATCAACTGATTGTTAATTTTGATCACTTATTATTAAAGGAAACTAATAACCTATATGCTTACCTGTTTTATTTCGTACAAAACACATTTTTTTACCGGAAAAATTTGCGATATTGTGTGGGGGATAATTTTTTGTTAGTGGTTTAATGGTGGTTTTAAAAGTTGACTCTAGGGGTAAGTTAGTGTAACTGTTGGCAACACAGGACGTCTCAAAACAGTCTTGTCGCGACAAGTCTGCGGTGTCGTAGACAAGTCTGCGACGTCATAGACAAGTCTGTCTAAGGCAGTCTGTCTAAGACAGTCTTGTCTCAAGTGTGTGCAGGCCCTTAGTGGGATAGAAAAATTGGGTACTCGACTCAATTTGTTTAAAGTAACTTTATCCAAAATCGCAAATGAAAAGAAATTTACAAATTCGTTCAATATAAATCGAGTTAAAACCCTTTCAAAATCTGGTAGAAGAGGAAACTGTCAAATAATAACTGTCAATAAAGATGCAAATATTGAAATATGACGTCACCGCCATTAGGTTACGTGTGCTCAACAAAGATAGCGAGATATTGCCACCACTCTTCCTCAAATCAGTATTTGGAATGATAATTGCTGCTTCATTTAATAACCAATTTTGCTGATGTTTTAAAAAAATATTTCAGTATATTGCCAATTTATTTGTATAGTCAAGTTGGAACTTAAATATTAACTATAAATACTAAACCTAAACTATAAATATTAAACTAAACCTAACTATGTACATATTATAATACAAATACATAAAATACACTCAGGCGTCGAAGTACTCCTCGACATCAATGTCATCCGGAAATGTGCCTAGAAGGCTGGCAGCATTGCCACGTTGAATGCAATGCTAATTCTTTGGGCGAAGAACGAGCCAGCCCAGTTCTGGTCACGCAGTGTCGATCAGACGGCGTGAAATTTCCTTGAAAAGGAGACGCGCTCTCGGACCCCATGACCCAAGCGTTTCGACCCCAAACGGCTCAAAACTGTAATTACTAATAAGGTTACAGAATTCAGAAGAAACTATCGCGCATGTACTCCTCGAGTGCACAGTCGTCAGCGAGATAAGAACTCGGATCTTGGGAGCACCAAATTCATTGATGGACGCTCTGAGCAAACTGAAGAGACTCATGTGTTTCTGGAATGAGGTGGGCTAGTTGGATTAAAGGCCGCCATGGCCCACAATGGTCCGATAAGGACTAAGTACGGAAACCAGACCACAAAGATAAGGTTACAGAATTTCGGTTTTATTTGTTATCTATATATATAAAAGGAGAAACTGACTGACTGACATATCAACGCACAGCCAAAACTACTGGGACTAGGGGAGCACTAAGAGAGGATTTTCCATAATTCACTTTTTAAAGGGACGAAACATGGGTCCAAAGTTTGTATGGAGAAACCTACTTTCACGCGGGCGAAGCCGCTGGCAGGAGCTAGTTTAGTATAAAATATTGTGTAAAAATAAGCACAGACAACCAATTACACTCGAATTCCGAAACCGTTCAACTATCGTAAAGTTAATAAATATCCAGACAATAAACACCCAGACATACGTACCTACAGACGTTCATGTCTATAATATTATTAGGATAAACATTTTACACATCGAAAGCTCGTAAAATGTTTTACAGCGACGCTTTAGCGTAATTTTATATTTAATTAATTATGAAATAAAACAGCTGCGTTATTTTCTATCCATTTCATCTCATGGAAATTTGGATTATGTCATTTGTGTCCAGGAAGAGTTACGAGCAGTTTTTCTTTGAGGAAAATTTCACTTGAGCAAGAAATCTTTTCTTTTAGGGGTCTTTAAGTCAAGAGTGAATAGGCTATTTCTAGGCAAGCGTGCTCCATCGTCGACCACATCAGCGCTTTCCATCAGGTGAGATGGTGGTCAAACGCGAGCAACTTTTACTCACCAGTTCTTCCATTGCCCTTTCCGCTCTAGGGCCATACTGTACCCGTAGATTTAAGTTTGTGTACAAGTTATATTACTATTTTGGTGTACAATAAAGTTATTCTATTCTTTTTTTGTAATCTCTCGTATTTGAGGTTTTCCATGTAATGTAGATTTTTTTTTCTAAAATTTGTAGATGGAAGATATTGCAGAACGAAATTGTTTGACGGCAGCTACACTGCGTGTCGCGGGTTCGATTCTCGTTCGGCACAAATATTTGTATGCCACACAGATGCTAATTATTCCGAGTCTGGGTGTCTTGTGTACGTGAATTTAGATATATATATGTTATGAACACATCCACGATACAGTAGTTCCTAGTGTGCGACAAAGTTTTTTTTTTATTAATTATTAGCTGTCATGGTGGGTGACCCACCCTAGGACAACTGTTAGTAAACAAAGTAGATAAATGGTTATAGAAGAAATATTTCACCGATCCCAAATTTAAAATGAAGACGAGGACAAGATTCACTAATTATATAAATTAATTAATCTGTTTTGCTACTAGTACTGTCTCAAGCTATACTTTTAAATTACACTAATATTACAGAAGTCCCCCGCTGGCCCTTGTACACTTTGTTTTTGTATATGTTTATCCTGTTCACATTATGATGTGTACAATAAAGTATATAATAAAAGTCGAAAGTTTATGAATGTATGTATAGCATAGCATAGTCGGCCTTATAATGTTCCCACTGTTGGGATTCAGGCCTCTTCTCTAAGAGAGGGAATGGGCCGTAATCCACCACGCGGGCCCAGTGCGGGTTGATGAATGTCACATATCTTCAAATTTTTGGTTCTAGGACATGTCGGTTTCCTCACGATGTTTTCCTTCACCGTTTTGAGAGCAGTGATGATGAAATAAATTACACAAAGTAACGCGTCTGGCTGGGTTTGGACCCGCGACCTATAAACTCGTAAGTCAGGGCCATTACCACTCGGCCACCACTGCTCAGTGTGAGAGTGTGTGTATGTGTGTTACTTCTTCACACACGAACGGCTGGACGGATTTGGATGAAATATCACACGGGTATAACACGTCCACGGAAGCACATAGGATATTTTTTATCCTCGAAGTAAAAACAACGTAAAGAAATCGTTCCAATCGCACACGATTTTTTTTTTTTTGTTTTCGGGTAGGAAAATCATCTAACGACATCCCCAGCTCTTGGGCGGAGCGAGAGATAGTATCAGACTTTTACTGACTAAAAACCCAATCCTGTTCCTTCTTTGCCATTTTTCCAGGGCCCCGGGGGTCTCTTTCGCATCACCCATGGCCCCAGTAGGCTTCGACCCTGCTGGGCTCCTACCAAGGGCACACCCTTGGAACGATTTTCTACTTTCCCACGGACAAAGCCGCCAGCAGCAACTATATTATAGTTTTCCTAATAAAACCAGGAAAACTAAAACAAAAAAGAAAAGCTAAATACATGTTAGTTAAACGTGCACTAAAACAAGAGTATCGTCCCTGAACCAGTAACGTGCGTACGCGCATTATAAACAAACTCTGACCGTTTGTTTGTTTTTATAACGAACGTATGTAACTCCTACTAAAATATATTATATCAGAGTTCACTCAGACGCTTTCTTCTCGTCTGATTCTCGTGCTTCACTCAATGTTAGATTAGAAATATCTAAAGTGAGAAAAATGTGCTCATCGAGTTGTTCGAGACATTAGTAAACAGATACATATATCGAAGGATTGGAACAATAATTGGCCTGCGATCATCCCTTCCGATTGTAATTTAGGTGTCTTCAAGGCTAGAGTGAATAAATAGGCTTTTAATAAACTAGTGCGATTCACCATCAACGATTACATCAGGTAGGATCACAGTCAAACACTATAATTAATTATATCAATTATAAAAATGGGTTGTTCTCAAAGGTCCACGAGTCTTTTGTTCTCGATAAACGAAAGTTCGAACATTAGTTCCCAATGAGTCCACTTTGGGCACGCCACAATTATGGCGGTAAGTCGCCTCTTTCAGGCGTGGTTGGAAAGACCTCACGGCGTCCTCACCTTCCGCATGACGCAGGAATTAGTGCGGAAGCGACGCCCGGGTGTCGCCACTGTGTGGACCGCCCGGAGGACACGGTGGAGGTGTGCCCCGCTTGGGAAGAGCAACGCCGGGTCCTCGTGGGGGCGATCGGTGGCGGCGATATGTAACGGGCCTTGGTACAGGCCATGGTCTGGAGCGAGGAGGAGTGGCAGGCGGTCGCCTCCTTCTGCGAAGCAGTAATGCTAGTAAAGGAGGCGGCCGATTGCGTGAAGCAACGGCAACGGTCCTCACGCCCCAACCGCCGCCGGGATTCCGATCTCGATTTCCGGCCACCGTAGGCGCAGGCTTGCGGACGGCGGGCAATGGGTGGCCCACCGTCCAGTAACCGTCCGGACCAAGCCCAAGTCGTCAACGGCGCGTATTGTTCCACGCGCGCCTCAGGGAGATGGCAGCAAATCGTAGGGGCCCAACAGGGTCGTAGCCTACTGGGGCCGCCCAAGAGCGGGATTTGTCATAAATGAAGAAAAAAAAATGAGTCCACTTCATTTTTCTTTCCCTACGAGTCCATAAGAATGTTTGGTACATACCTAAACAGCAGTAAAAGCTTTGATAAAGGATAAATGTTTATTATTTCTATTTCTATAAAATAAAAAACAAGAAATATAAAATTACAGTAAATAATTTTAATCTTACACTAAAACAGACTTTGCATTATAAATCACAGTTTCAGAATTATCACAGTAAATCAAAATAATCGTAGTTAGTAACTATTTCTATTTCTCAAGGCTTACAAACTGATTAAGACAGACAAGAAATGGTTTTTACTGACTGCACTTTGGACAAAACTCGTGGACTCATTGGGAATTGATGTAGGAACATTTAAAACAAGTTTTTTTTTTCATGAACTCGGTGGAAAATGAACAACAATAGAATCATGGACCTCTGGGAACAAACCTTAAAAAGGTAGTTGACTCTTCACGTGACCAGTGGGCAGGGCTTTTTTTGCCCATCGAATCAGTATTGCCATTCAACGTGGCAATGCTGCCAGCGTTCTGGGCTGATGTGGGTGAATTTTTTGATGCCAAGTGAATTTTTCTTTTGTTTTATACGCGTTTGTTTGGAGGTTTTTTATAAGTTTAGTTGTTTGTAAGTAAATATAGTAGTAGTAATTAGTTAAATATTTGTAAGTTGAAACTTTCCTCATGAAACATCATTTAACGTATTTATACACATGCGTTGAGAAAAGCCGAGAATTCAAAGATTTGTTACACCGTATGAAGCTGGGACAAAGGGAAAATTAAATGATTGCTTCACACTAGTTTTTATCGCTAACCACCATCATTTGTGAGTTTTCATAGTTTTCGTTCATCTACACTTAATATTATAAAGAGGTAAAATTTGATTTTTTTTGTTTGTAGGAGGTAATCTCTGAAAGTACTAGCCCGTTTGCTAAAATTTTTTCACCAATAGAAAGCTGTTTTATTCCTGAGTGATATAGACATTTAATGTACGCGGGCGAAGCAGCGGGCAAAAGCTAGTCGCTAATAAATACAATGGTTTTAATGCAGGACAGCGACAGCGCCAAGTTTTGTTTATTTGTTTGACTCGTTAAGTCGGAATGCCAACTGTCTAATGGATTCAACATTTATTTTATAACTCTCCCGTTAATGATATTGTTTGTTTTCTTATTTCTTAAATCAGCTATTTTCTACGTCAAAGGAT
Source organism: Mythimna pallens (assembly GCA_961205895.1). Taxonomy (NCBI): domain Eukaryota; kingdom Metazoa; phylum Arthropoda; class Insecta; order Lepidoptera; family Noctuidae; genus Mythimna; species Mythimna pallens. Next base: position 25,332,583 of record OY540827.1, on the reverse strand, counting down.
TGGAACAATTTGCCTGCTTTGGTCTTCCCATCCGATTATTTTTTAGACGTCTTCAAGGCTAGAGTGAATAGGCTCTTAATAAACTAGTACACCTCACCATCAACGATTTCATCACTGCTTACCATCAGCTGGGATCGCAAAGGCTAGGACTTTTTTTGATAAACCTATCTCTGCTAGAAACATAATTTGATTATGAAGCAAAAGGCAAGTTATTCTAAAACAATAGAGCTTCTGTTACATGATTCACATTCAGAAAATGACAGAAGCTGATGAATTGCCCGGCCCAATGATGGGCCCAAACACCAAACTACGAATTGATTCGCATCGCATATTAATAATTATGGTTACCTGAACCGATGCTTTGCCGCACGAAATCGCATCGCAGCAATTTGCATCGCATCGCAGTTTTGTATGACTTTTAATCCCATCGAAAACATAAATGTCTACCAAAGTCTCTACAACGGCTTCGCTTATAAAACCAGCGGCTTCGCCCGCGAAAAAGTAGGTCTCTCCATACAAACTTTGTACCCCCGTTTCATCCCTTTTGGGGGTGAATTTTAGAAAATCCTCTCTTAGTGCTCGCCTACGTCATAAAAGAAAATCTTGTACATAATTTCATGCTCCTAGTCCCAGAAGTTAGGCTGTGCGTTGATATGTCAGTCAGTCAGTTTCTCCTTTTATTTATATACCTAGATGTGACAAAGTTCTTTCAAGAAGAGCCACTAATTGGGTCCCATTAAACAGTAGACGAATTCGCCGCAAACTAAGGCGAAAGTGGAGAGATGAGCTTGACAATTACCAGAGGGACTAGCCCGCAATGGCTGAGGGCCGACGTGTGTGGAAAAGGGAGAGGAAGACCTTCGCCCTGTAGTGAGACATAATAGGCTGACAACAAGAAAGTTCTTCAGTTGCTTTCATTGATTTGTTATCCTCTTTACCAGAGTCTTAGTCATTAACAAATGATAATTACGATCACCGAGTGAAGAGGCTCCTGGGTTTGTTGCTTTGAGCCGTCGCATCGGCGATTGCAGCAAAGGTCGGCCTCCAGCCGGCGACCGACGTGAAACATAGCAAATATCTTCGTCATTTCAGCCGAAAGACGTCCACTGTTGGACATAGGCCTCCCCCAAATGTCGCTATAATGACCGGTCCAGTGCGTCTCGCATCCATCGGATTCCCGCGACCCTCAACAGGTCATCGTGATATCGTGAAATAATATCTTATGTGTTAAAGAACAGTGCGACATCGCCAGTATTACCCACGTACTTGATTATTTATGCTTATTATCCTTCGAACGCCTATGTCCTTATCCCAAAACGCTTTAACTATCAAGTTATTTTGAACCTACGGTGTTCGGCTGATATTCCAAGCTTTCTCGTTTTATTTGAGATGTTAGACATAATTAAGTCAAGTGTGTTTCACTTGTCAAGTTCTTTTTTTCTCTAGTGGTATTCCTACTGTATATAATGACATGCAGTTGCCCAGTAAGTGGGTTGTGGAAGCCTATCCCAAGCTAGTTGGAAACCATGGTTAGTCCAAAAGAGAACCACGGGGTCCTGGAACGCAAGGCAAAGGAGGAACATAGGTGTGGTTTTAGTCAGTGAAAGTGTGACACGCCCTTCTGCTCCGCAAAGGGCAACTAAAGGATTATAGGTGTGGCTCCGCTCGCGCTCTACAGTGGGAGAAGTTATTGGATGATTTCCCACCTTAAAAAAAAGCTGGTTGGGAAATAGCTAGGGAGATGATGATGTAATGATATACGAGGTCGGAATTAGGTATCTCTTCTTTCTCTTAATCTTTTATGACACTATTTTTTTTTAGGTGGGAAAATCATCTAATGACAAATCGCGGTCTTGGGCGGAGCGAGAGGTAGTGTCAGACTTTTACTGACTAAAAACCCATTCCTGTTCCTTCGTTGCCTTCGGCCCAGGGCCCCAGGTTTCGTTTTCACCAGAAATATAGCAGAAAAACATTTCTTCCTGCATTAATGACGAGGAGGAGGAAGTGTATAAATTTGCTAACCTTACTTCAGTTGACGTAGAGAGATCTTTTCAAATGAAAAATACTAATAAAAATTGTATGTTAATTATCTTTGTTTTTTTGCTTTGTTATCATGCAAGTACATGAATAACTGTACCTAATTCCGACCCCTGGTTATAACAGCCTCATCAAAATACTCACGGAGCGACGAACTGCAATAAAGAGACCAAGGGTGCTATCAGCGGTACAAACAAATTCATTCAGTGCCAACCCTAGCAGGCACGTGATCTTGTCATCATTACCCCTCGCTGCCAAATAATGTGACCAGGCTAACCCACACATACCTCACGCTAAGTACATAGCAGAAAATCCCGTCTGAACAAAGCAGTAGTAAACAAATATAATGTATTTATGTTTTCAGCACGTGTAATAGATCTTTGGATCTTCTAATGTAAGTAAATACTGTTATCTACGACTGGAATCTGCACACTTATGCTGCGTCAAAGGTTAAGAGGTGGTAGAAAAGGCTGAGCAAGGGCCGTGCCTTACTGGGATGCCATGGTGGTGTCGCCAGGTCATAACATCAAAAAAATTTATGGTGACTGCGCGACCCTCCTATGCATTGTCATTTCAATGGTCACCTTCTTTCCCCTCGAGCTCCGATTGTACATACACACACCGATTGTACATCTTAAATAACCTTGAAAAACGCTTAATTGTCGTACACACGGGTGTACGAAATTTATTCGCCCGAAAATGTTTGCCTCTATATCTTCGTTTTTCCCGGAAAAAAAACAATAAATATTTTTTTTTGGTTATTTACGTAAAAACGCGCAACTACTTAATAATAATACCTTCGTCGCACGAGGGGTTAAGCCAATCCAACTTTCGTAAAATCCATTCATCATTTTGACCCTTCACAATTCTCTACTAGATGTTCTTGAAGTAAATAAAGGAGGAACTGGCGCTAATAGAACTTCTGTTCTTATATATTCTTTGTGCAGCCCAGTCTAGACAATGATAATGATTTAGCATTTATTTAAACCTACATAAACGACACACGGGCGTTTATTGTCTTCTTGAGTCATGCTCTTGATTATATGGCCACAATCAAGAGCATTACCATTTAGCTCTCATTTGGAGCTAAAGCTCATCTGATATAAGAAAAAGAAAACTCATTAGACCGACGGCGACGCACACGTGTAACACGCCTGATTTGTACGTAGAATGACGTCGCGTGGCGTGGATCAAGTGTAGCTCTACAGGTCTAGTTAACGTTAAAATGTATGGAGACCGACGCGCCCAGATCAGCGTGTGTGGCACACGTGTGCACAGTGTAGTTCTAGCTCTACCGTGGAACGCAAAGGGTAACTAAAGGAACATTGGTGTATTTTATTAAATATCTTACACCTTATCTCCTTATCACCTTATCTCTCTCGCCTTAACCAAAGATATTTGTAATGAAAATAAATAAAAGGAAATCCAAAGGAAAAGGTAGAAAGGTTCTGTCACAACGACCACATACTGAAAAGCTTCAAAAGCTAATTACCAAATGTACAGACGACGTTGAAACCGTTGAATTCTTGTCCACCGCAAATTATATTTTACAAGGTGAACCGATGGTCTGAGACCTATGGATGTGACGAAGCTTGGGAGGAGTGTGTCCAGTTGTGCACACCTTTCGGCGCTGCTTGAGACTGATCATCGACTATCATGTATGCATGTTGCCTACTGCTACACTAATGAATATTGAATCAGTCTATGGGTGGCGTCTCTGAGTGCGGCTATTTTGCGACTACATTTGTTATCTTGGGTATGCCTGTTAAGACAATTGTATGTGTTATTAAATAAATAAATAAATGAATAAAGAATAAATAAAGAAATAATGATACCGACAACTCTATTTTTAAACTCAAGTGTCTCAATTCAACGCATTAATGCCTAAAATACTAATCAAACTGGCACATTACGAGAAAAGAATATAGGCACAAAAATATTTATGACAAAGAAATCATTTCTCGCCAGCCAGCCGTAACAAACGCGTCCCACTACGCTACACTTCGCACATCAAACAAAAATACAACACAATAATAAAATAATAAATGATTATTTTCAGTTATGCTATAATATGCTAGCGTTATGCTGCGGATGTGCGCAGAATGTGGAGCGTTAGCGTTTATGAGCTCGGCGATTACTGATTGGTCGCGACTCACTGGCATGCGGGCAGGTGACACGGCACTATTTTACACTTTGTTATGCTGAAACTACTAAATACACAAGGTAGAGAAAGAGACTTGACTGGCCTGTTGGTCTAGTGGTTACTGGCTCTGACTGCTATGCCAGAGGTCGTGGGTTCGGTTCCCATTTAGGACAAATGTTTGTGTGATGAGCACGATCATAAGTTTTGTGTTTAAGTGTAATTTTTCTATAATATGTATTCCTCACACTAACACAGTCCAAAGCATGCGTTATATCTTAATTATTCGTGTGTGGAGTTATTGATGATGTCCAGCATCTTTTGGTGGAATGTGTCAATAATCAAACGGGTAGGGAGCTACTGGCAAAATTACGAAAGATCAATAAAATTGATATAGGATTTTTCTTTGAAATTCTGGCCGATCCTAGAAGTGATGCTGCTAAGATCACATTTGACATGGCAATGTGTCGGTAGTTAAACCTTGTTAACAAAATGTTTAATCAATTGTGTTGATTACTAAGTTAAGTTGTTATTGTAAACTTAGGTTAGGTTATGATGGGGCTGACATGCTCTTAGAGATTTAAGTCCCTAAAAAATAAAGAGAAAAAAAAAACTTAATTATTAAAACAATATATATAAAATTGTATAATGATGTGGAAGAGCGGAATCTCCTAATACAGGAATTACATGCTTAAAAGGAGGCTCCAATCAACTACTAATGTAAACTATTTTGTTAAGAAATAAAGATTTTGATTTGATTTTGATGTATGTATTTAGAAAAATATAAGTATGTTTATCAGTTGTCTAGTACCTACTCATAACACAAGCTCTGCTTAGCTTGGAACTAGACAGCGTTGTGTGATAGTTGTGGAATATTATTATTATTAAAGAGCTACTGCGGCTCGGGATCTTAATGGGCAACTGAAGGTACACAGTTTGGTTTTAGTCAGTAAAAGTTTGACACACTCTCTCGCTCCATCCAGAGCAGGAGGAGTTATTTAATAATTTAAATTTGTATTTTGATAAGATAGAATAGTTACTATCTAGAGTTAATTCTGGACTAATTAAAAATAAATATTCGCAAAGGCAAGCAAGCTACTCTTCAGTGGGATTTGGCCTGGGCACGCCACAATTATGGCGCTAACGCTTTGTGCTTGAGAACTGTGCAGTGTTCAGTGAGTGTTATATTTCCTCGTCACTGGAGCAGGAGTCGCGAAAGCCAGAGAACCCCGGCCGGCTGACACGTGAACATACCCGAGTTCAAAAGGTTAGTGCAGTTCTCTCCCATATACGAGCTGTTTTTCTCTGCTTCCTAATCCTAAACGGCTCCAATAAGATCCATCTACTGCAAGGTGTCAAGTACATATCTGAGAAACGCTAATCCGCAAAAATACAGTCCACTTCCAATATTATTATTTTTTCCAATATTATTATATTTATCTATAATATGTATGTATTTAGAAATATATAAGTATGTTTATCAGTTGTCTAGTACCCATAACACAAGCTCTGCTTAGCTTGGGACTAGACGGCGTTGTGTGACAGTTGTAAAAAAAATAAAAAAATATTAGTAGTATATGCGCAGCCAAGTCCCCTCTTTGAGGAATGGCTGGAAAGACCACATGGCGTCCTTACCTACCGCATGACGCAGGTCCTCACCGGAGTGGTTCCCGAAGTTCGGGGGGTTCCTGCACCGAATTCGTGCGGTAGACACGCCCGGGTGTCGCCACTGTGTGGAACGCCCGGAGGACACGGTGGAGCATACGGTGTAGGTGTGCCCCGCTTGGGCAGAGCAACGCCGTGTCCTCGTGGGGGCGATCGGCGGCAGTGATGGTCCAGGCCATGGTCCGGAGTGAGGAGTGGCAGGCGGTCGCCTCCTTCTGCGAAGCAGTAATGCTAGCAAAGGAGGCGGCCGATCGCGTGAGGCAACGGCAACGGTCCTCACGCCCCAACCGCCGCCGGGATTCCGATCCCGATTTCCGGCCACCGTAGGCACGGGCTTGCGGACGGCGAGCAATGGGTGATTCGCCGTTCGATCGTCCGGTAACCGTCCGGACCGAGCTCAAGTTGTTGACGGCGTGTAGTGTTCCACGCACGCCTCAAGGAGATATCAGCGAAACCGTAGGGGCCCAGCAGGGTCGAAGTGTCGTGTGAAAGCGAAGCCCGGGGCCCCAGGATGAAGGCAAAGAGGGAACAGGAGTGGGTTTTTAGTCAGTAAAAGTCTGACACTATCTCTCGCACCACCCAAGAGCGGGATTTGTCATTAGACGATTTTCCCACCTTAAAAAATAATAATTGGGATTTGGCCGGGCAAGTATACCGCATGTCAGATGAGCTGTGAGCTGAAAGAGCCACTTATTAGGTCCCATTTAACGCAAGGTCACAACGTAGCAGAATTAGGCGAAGGTGGAGACATGAGCTTGACTCTTACTGGAGCGACTGGCCTGCAATAGCTGAGGACAGGCGTGACAGTGTAGAAAAAGGAGAGGGAGGCTATCGCCCAACATTGGGATATAATAGGCTAACTAAATAAATAATAAATAGCTAGAACTAGATCGATAGTTAGCTAGGCTTTCTCTGAGTACCGATAGGCTGCTATTTACCTCTGAAAAGTGTGAAACATGGGCGGTATAGGAACCAAGACGCAGATTATTCTAGTTTTAAATCAATACAAACCAAGAGAAAGCCTTACTTCTCAAAGAAAAATATCTACATTATGGGTTATTAAGGGCTTATTACACTCCGCGATATTCAGACTTCTGTTCAGTCTTATTTTTTGTTCCGAGTAAGACCGGTCTAACCCTTATTACACTACGCGACATCGGCTAATACTGTCTGAATATCGAGTAGTGTAATAGGCCCTTAACCCTTACGGTGTATTTTTTTTTTGAGGTGGGATGTCATCCAATGGCTTCTCACGTTTTAGGGTGGAGCGAAAGGGCGTGTTGGATTTTTTCTGACTAAAACCCCTCTGTGTTTTTAGGTAGCCCTTTGCGTTTCAGGCTCATGGTGTCTCTTTCAGAAATTTCCCGTGCCACATACGGTGTTAGAAAATTATTGTTATCATTGAATTCCAGACCCAAACACAAACAAAATTGTTTTTTTTTTTTATCTTGGCTAGTTTTAAACGTTTAAGAAAATAAGAAACGTGCGGCCAGTCACGTTGTCTGGCGAAGAATAGAATATGTAGGTACATAAGCTGTCAATCCTCACTTAGTTTATAGTAATACATTCTCACTCACGACCGCTGATCCCGCTCTGAACAGCTTGTCAAAACGATGGACTGACAGATGGATTTTAAATGATTGTGTTTTGAAAAGTTTTCTAAACGTGCCGTGATTTTGTTTGTATCAACGAACCGTGCGATGAGACGGAGTGCAGCCTGTTTCAGAAAATCTAAATCATAATCGTACTGTTGTTTTTGCCTACAACCTTTAGTAAAAGGCATAACTATGTTTATGCATGGATAAGCCGTATCGTATAACATGCCGTAGTACAAGTTGACGCGCTGGATTGAAAAACGTAGCTATAATGTAATGCGGCTGAATCACAAACAGCCATATTTCAATTCGGCTAAAATAAAGTGCACTGCATTGTATGCACACTTTGCGTTCGTCAAACCAGCTTAGTGACGTTGAGCCCAAATTACATACGAGTGCATTGCCGCTTTGAAAATTTTGCATTTTTTGGTATTTTTTTTAACCTTGAAGTCAGTTGTATTATTTTTTTGTAAAAATTGTTTTAACTATAGAATTGACGATCTCCCACAACTGTCTACTTTTGTCTATTTCATTTAATTATTCAAGAAGTTTCTGCTAGCGGCTTTTCCCAAATGAAAATAGAAAACCATTTCAAGATAAAATACTTCTGATCCTGGAATAAAATGTGTCCAATGGGCTATTCCAAAACACTGTTTTGAGGTGAGAAAACATCCAATGACATCTCCCGCCCTTGGGCGGAGCGGGAGATAGTGTCAGACTTTTACTGACTAAAAACCCACTCATGTTCCTTCGTTGCCTTTCGTACCAGGGCCGAGTCTTCCTTTCATAATCAGACCCTTGGCCCCAGTAGGCTTCGACCCTGATGGGCCCCTACAGTTGCTGACATCTCCTTGAGGCGCACGTGAACACATACTTAATTACATACTAACTTTCGCCTTTACAATATTATACCTAGTTTGATTTAATTTTCCGTTTCGAAAACATAGCAACAGCGATTGATGAGGACCAGTCTGTAATGTCTGAAGACATCAATAAAAAGTAAATTAAAACCAGCGATAATTTATGAACAGCTGTTGGGCCGTCGGATGTTACACTGTTAGCATTGAAGAACGGGACTTCCTCTACGTCAGAGCGAGATTTGTTACAGATTTTCGTGTTTTCGCAATGTTTTATTGGAAATCTTTAAGTTTATTGCAGGAAAGCACTTAATTAAAAACAAAAAAAAATAAGGAAATCCTCTGGAAAATTGAAGAAATCTCACTCTTTACTTTGGGGTTGTAGTCGGAAGAGGCACGTGGATAATATGCTAGCATAGGAGACGGCCGCACTGAGGGAACGGACTTCCGCACGACCATGCCACCGGGATTCCGATCCCGATTTTCAGCCACCGTAGGTGCAGTGGGCTTGTGAACGGCGAGCATTTGGTAGCTCGCCGTCCGGCGTTCCGGTGACCATCCGAACCGAACCCGAGTCGTCGACGGCGCATAGTGTTTCACGCGCGCCATAAGAAGATGTCAGCAAAACCGAAATAGCCCAACATGGCCGCAGCCTACTGGACCCATGGGTTCGCTTCTGAAAGGAAGACACTTTTTTTTTTTTTCTCATGGATAGACAGCTTTCGGACAGGCCAACGTCTGTCATGACCGTCATCATCATCATCATCATCATCATCTTCCTGCCCTTGTCCCATCTTATTTGGGGTCGGCGCAACACGTTTTTTTCTTCCATTCTATCCTGTCTGTCATGACCATTAGATATTTAAAATCGTAACTATGGTGACTTTGTTGTCAAGACTGCTGGTAGTGAACTTGACAAACTGTACTCTTTCAGGTAAAAGGCATATAAAAAGCGGGCGAGTTAGGACAGGAGATGAGTATGGACTTAGTCGAAATTTAAATTGAATAAGTTTTTTTATTATCGCAAGATAATAAAAAAACAAAAAATACTTTCTTTTGGTGTCGATATCTACCTATCACAACAGCGGAGTATCATTTTTTTTTTTTTTATTCCAACTTATAATGGCTCTGTATATTAGATGTTTAAATTCGGCTATACGTATTAGGGTCAGTTCACACCGAGACGTGACGCGTCGCGACACTGCGCGAAGAGCAACTCAAAATATAACTTTATTTACTACACGAAAAGATACACATTTCATTGTGAGAATTCAGAATACGTTGCACCACGCAGCGCTGCGATGCGAGTCATTTCGATCTGAAATGTGAATCTTTTCGTGTCGTAAATAAAGTTATATTTTGAGTCCCTTGTCGCGCAACGTCGCGTCGCATCGCGTCTCTATGTGCAATGACCCTTACGCGAAAACGGTGGAGCCCAGTAGATATATCGGGTGTAAAAAGACCCTTAACGTAAACGAAAACTACGTATTGTACCCATCACTGGGATAGTTTTTTTCTTCTAGAACATACCTGGGAAATCACTGGTTCCAGAGATATTCAAGGTCAAAGTAAGAAAAAAAAAGTTGACTTTTTTTCAAAATCGTATTCTAAGTGTCATTAGAAAACTTTCTTCCGAACAAATATTATCAAAATTATTAATTTTTCATAACAAATTATGCATTTGAAGTTACAAAAATGCAATGAATACAAAATACTACGCACGCTCCGACGCAGCTGTGCGGCTGTGGCACGCACACTAGCGTGCGAGGTTCCGAGTTCAACGAACAAATGCAATACGCGCTCAGCTGATGACAGTATGGACAATTTATTTATTTTATGAATTGAACAGTTTACGATTTTAAGTTTTCAATAAAAACGTTGATTATTAATTATTTACTGTTTTAATTTTGAAATTAGGTATTAAGTGGTAGAAATTAAGTAGGTACCTACCTACCGTACCTACTTAACTAAGCGCGGCTGCGCTGACGCAGGTCTTCCCCAATCTGGCAGGTCCTGATGCCTTCTGCCAGAGGGTCTACGCCCCGCGTAGACCCCGTGGTTTGTGCAGTCCATGGACGTTTACGGGGCCTCGGTTTAGACTCGGTCACTCTGATTGAAGGTGAGTAAAAGGGTCATGGCCATCCTAATGATACAGGGATACCGCACGGTCTCCTGCGAGGCGAGCCGGCATGCTGGCCTGCCACCGTGGGATTTTGCAGACAACAATCCTCGCACGTGATGATGCAACGCCGCCGAAGGGAAACTCCGCTGCCGCGTCTAATCGCGGCACGGCGCGGCAGACAGAGCTCCAGCGAGATCTTGTGGTGGTATGGTATGAAGACAGCGACTGTCGCAACCTTGCGCTGGGCGCGCCAGGATAGCAGTAGTAAGTTCCCTCTCTGAGGAGTAGCTAGTGAGGCACCACGGCGTCCTCACTTTCCGCCTGACGAAGGTCCTCGCCGGACACGGTTGTTTCGAAAGGTTCCTGTATCGGATTCAGCGGGAAGAAACGCCCGGGTGTAACGCGGCCCTGGTATACAAACGGCAACTGAAGGAACAAAGAGAGAGAGAGATGGAGTTTCAAACTTTTACTGACTAAAAATCGGTAAAAGTCTGACACTCCCTTTCTCTTCACCCAGAGCGCGAGGGGACATTTGATAATTTCCTATCGCAAAAAAGTTACTTTCTACTTATCTAAAAACTAAACTTAAATCCTAGGTAGGTACCTACCTACAATTTAAACTTCTTAAATAACAACTTAATAAACCTCACTAGGTTCATAAGCATAACATAAACCTCACTAAGTAGGTAAATAAGATGTGATACGAGCAGGTAAAAGGACGTCATTGCTGCATTTACGATCACAATGTTAAAGGAAAAGTAAATTTCGTAATTTCATTTATTATGTTTGAATTAGGTACCTACCTAAAGCTATCGGAAAAATCACACAAAGTTCCATACACTTAATCATCACCTGCTTAGGTTTCTCCCAACTATTAGGGTCTCCTTTCAGTCTAACCGGACTGCCTATTTGGCCTGCACAACCTAGTTATCGGATAATACGATAACGATAAAACCCCTCAAAAATGCCTACAATCCGTAAGTATTGTAGGCATTTTTGAGGATGACTTCTAGTGAGGATGGCTTCTAGTGCATAAGGCTGTAAGGCTTATGCACTAGAAGCTATCCTGTTAAGCATGATTTGAAATAAATGTCGTAGATAGGTACCTCATTTTATAAAAATGTTTAGTAGGTACCCACCTAATAAATTACATTTTAAAACATGAACGAGCACGCGGCGCCTTTTACCTTCGTGAGTTCGTTAGTTTGTCGAAATTCACAGATCGATTCCCGGCCACCGTAGACGCGGGCTTGCGGACGGAGAACAATGGGTAGCTCTTCGTACGATAACAACAAAGCCCTGGTGGACAGCGCGTTGTGTTCCACGTGCGCCTTAAGAAGTTGTCAACTAAACTGATGGGGCCTGATAGGAGCGATGCCTGGCAGGGTCGCGGGAATGTTCGAAAGAGTTAGGTACCGTGACCCTGAAACGCAAAGGCAACCGAAGGATCAATCATTGGGTTTTAGTCAGTAAAAGTCTAAAACTCCCTCTCCCACCAGAGCGCGAGATGATTTTGATGATTTCACAACGTTAAAAAAAAATACAAAGCTACTCACGCTTCCGTACACAACTGCAACCGCCTGAACTGAGATACAATTTGTCTTTAGTGTTTAGAGCGTGTTCATGTACCAACCTACCGACTGCGGCCTTCAAAACAACTTACTATTCACAAATACTAACCAGAATTCGGTCAGAATTTCATTTATTTGTGTTCACTGATAACATTTTTTTTAATGTAATCACGAGACAACCTACAGATTAATTTACGTACACTGATGAAGCCCACCTCTAAATGCTCGTTAGAACTCAAACTCAATTTAGGAAATTATTTATAACTAGAGCGACACCTAAATCTATGAGATCACATTTTGTTATTACACCAGGCTGGCGCTAGCGCCAGCAGCCAGTAGCACGCGAGCGGCTCGTGCTCTATGAAAGGGAAAAGCCGCCCACCGGCGGTGCGCGGCTGTGCTCAAAGCATCAAAAAGGCCGCCAGCGGTCCGACCCCCCTCCGCAAATAAATTTAAAGGAATTTTATTTATTGCGAATTTACCTACCTACGTGTTTGTTATTAGTTCGGTTTCTTACGTCATCGAATGCACTTGTGGATATTTTTTTTGCGAATTACTGTTATTAGTTGTGTACTTGTGTTTGTGTAGTATTGTGTGATAGACTGATAGTAGTGAAAGCGTTGAAGTGATAGGCTTGTGAGTGCGTTGTATGTTCGTGTGTGTAGTGTGTTCTTTTTAGGATTCATTTAGTTGTAGGCACCTTTCGCGAGTTAAGATGCCTTTTCATGTTTATTCGGTGCGCGAGTACGTGAATATGATTTAATGTTACGGCATGGCTCATGGAAACGCTACTGCGGCTCTGTGACTGTACAGGATTAAGCATCCTACCGCGTATCAACCCACGGATTCGCGGATCTTCACCAGAGCTGTTCAACGATTGCTGGACAACCAACCGATAGTACCAATTTCTCTGGGAGGCGGCCGACAAGTACGACCAGCGGTCGATGAGGCCATTCTCGCTGTGATGCAGGAAAACCCACGATTGGGCGTACGAACAGCAGCCAAAATATTGCGAAGGCGGCATGTTCATCACATTCGGCACATGGTTTCCCATTCTACTGTGCACAAAGTGTTGAGGCGGGATACGCAACGGCCTTATAAAATCCATCGTGTGCTAGCGCTCGAGCGCTCGTTCCAGGCGACGCGATACGTCGCATGGATTACTGCAGGTGGCTGTTGAGCCAGGACCGCGACTTCATCCAAAAAATAATTTTCACCGACGAGAGCACTTTCATAAATAATGGAATGTGGAACCGCCGAAATACCCATTATTGGTGTTCCGTCAATCCAAATCAAACCCAAGAAACGGGCTTCCAGATACGGCTGCCATTGTGGGAAACCAGATCCTAGGCCCGGTTTTCTTGCCACCGAGAATGGACGGGCCTGCCTACCTCAATTTTGTTACTGGCTACCTAACCGACACTTTGGAAGAGATGCCACTAGTTCAGAGGCTTGGGTTGTGGTACCAGCACGACGGTGCGCCGCTTCATGTTGTGAGACCAGTTCGTTAGCAACTGACGACGCTTTTCGGAAACAACTGGATCGGACGGTTTGGGCCTAACGCATGGCCAGCACGCTCGCCTTTTTGTGGGTTTACGTCAAAGATAGGGTGTTTGACCGCCCCTGCGAGACCGCTGCGGCAATGCGACAGAAAATTATTGATGTGATGAACTTAAGCAGCGGTCAGCGCAAGAAGGGATCCTGGTCCCTGGAGCGGGTTCATGAAAACACCCGGGCTAGGGCGCGCATCTGTCTCCGCGTGGAATGTCGGCAGTTTGAACCGGAGCTCGTCAGTGTTGAGAAGCCACCTGTGCTGGATGAAAGCTAAAGCGATGGACAGTGTAGGTAAGTACTCAGGCTATTTAAAAACTGTACGTATTTCGAGTACTTAAGTAACTGTACATAACAGAAATTTTTAATTACCAAGAGCCTATTTAATACCTACATCACGCAAAACGCGCGCGACACCGAGGCGCCGCGCGCCGCCGCACCGCGCCTCACCTATCGTATACACGGTACCTATTACACACACACCGGCACAATCAGTTGCGCGCTTTACATTGCTCGCAATAAAAAGCATATTTTTTTTAAAGATGGAAAAAAAAGTTTGTTTCCCAGCAATATTTTTTGTTCAAAATGACTTAGTTATATGTACAGAATGTGTAGTTAACGGGTATGTGATCGGTCTTTTTACACCCTGTATGTATTTAAAATTAATACCTATAACAAGTGGTACATGGATATTTAAAGTAGACATAATTACCTAGTCTTTGAACATTGAACAGAAATTAATAAAGTTGTATTGAAGATTATTTTTTCATTGTTACATTCATCCATAAATAGTTTATTTTTCAAACACAGAACTTCCCGTTTCAATTTAAAACAATATTTCTTTGTTATCTTTTATTTCCAATTTGATTAAAAGCAGTCGTGTTTGGATACGTCATGCAAAAATGATATTGAAATCTGGCTTCTGTAAAAATATGTATTTGTAAAATATACAAGGCTGGTTATGTAGACCTGGCAAAAACAATAGTTTTGCCTTGAAGCAAATTATTGTACCTAATGCTACACCTGTTACATGTGTTGTAAGGCTCAGTTCAACGGAAAGAAAAGCAGATTAATTATAATAAGATATTTTTATGGTTTCGTACCTCAAAAGGAAAAACTGAACCCTTATAGGATCAGTTTGTTGTCCGTTTGTCTGAAAAGACATTTTATCTCAGGTTCGGTTCGGGTTATCTCGCTCTAGGTATCGAGTTGAAATGAACACCATAATACTCAGGTCTATGGTACCTTGAAGCTGTGAAAAAAAAAAGTTCTAACGAAAAAAAAAAATACGCCGGTTAAGGTCGCAAAAAACGTATATTTCGACACTCTCAAGGGAATCAAAATTCATAGGCACTTCCCGTTGACCTAGAATCCTAAAATTTGGCATGAAGCAAGGTCTCATAGCATAAGTACTGAAAACTGTAAATTTATTATTACGTCACCAAATTAAAAGGGATTCGAAAGATTTCTTTACATATTTTTAACATTTTTAATTATTTTTAAAACACACATAAAAAATATTATTTTTGCAAAGTACCATCGAACATCTCTGATCAACTCTGATAGATAGTTGTAGCTAGCCAATCTAACAAAGGGCCTGAGCCAACCGTCTCTACAGCCCTAAGCCTAAATCTACGTAAAGGATGTAAAGGGACCTATCACAAATGATACTCGAACGGCGTATATCATAAACCATACATACATACATACCGTAGGGGCCCGGAGCAAGGTCGAACCCTACTGGGGCCATGGGTGATGCAAAAGAGATCCCCGGGGCCCTGGAAAAATGGCAAAGAATGAACAGGAGAGGGTTTTTAGTCAGAAAAAGTCTGACGTGCCCTCTTGCGTCGCCCAAGAGCGGAGGATGTCATTAGATGAATAACCCACCTAAAAAAAAGTACATTTCCATAATATTATTCATTCCTACATTCTTTATTTCGCCATTAAATCCATAAATTATTTGTAACATAATTTATGTATCACGTCAAAAATAAAATATGTAGATAACACTACTTATTTTTTGTATCTGTAGGTAATAATCTAAAGGCCTTTGCGTCACTTGAAAAACAAAATAATAAAATAGTCTATCACCGTCAATCATCATTCCTGTCGGAACAACTGAGGAGAGTAATGACGATTGTTATTTTAATTCATTGTTCACTGAAAAAGGTTTCCGCCAATGAGTGAATACATTTGTAGCTTGTGGACCAGACTGCGGATAACACTCATTATTCTACAGTTGAAATTGACTTTAAAAAATACGAAAATAAACCACCCACGAAACTAATAAAATAATGACTGCCACACACGATGCTGGTAGCATAACAATAATTTACTTGACTGCACAAAAATAACTGTAGAATTAGACTGTCTGAAAAACTTGTATCTTTGTAGTTTACTTGATAGCCTAAGCGTTTATAAAAATTAAGATTAATCGTGATCACACAAGGAATTTGAGCGTACCCTTTCTTTGGCCCTTTCCATTGCCCTTTGTATGACTTTAAGTCTTCTTATGAGGCGTATTGTAAGCGACCACGTTTCGGAGCCATATGTCATCACTGGCAACACGCACTGGTCATAGACTTTCGTCTTGAGACACTGGCATACTGGACGAGCAGACACCGCGCAGCTTCCCGAACGCTGCCCAACCGAGAAAGCTTAGTTTGTACTTACATTTTAACTTGCACACGTTGTATGTATGGTTATACACTACAAGCATTTCTTTTTCCTTTTAGGTAAGTCATTAAGTCAGACTTTTACTGACTAAAACCCACCTGTGTTTCTTCAGTTGCCCTTTGCGTTCCAGGGCTACGGTATCTCGTTCAAATAGTCCCGCTGCACGCTACAAGAAAAAATATAAAATTTGTGACCTACAAAAACGAAATGTATAAGCAATAATAGATTTACTAAATTTATTACACGTACTTTAATAAAACCTCATAAATATTGGATCTCCATTTGAAACAATTTGAAACGAAAACAAAAGAACTTCGTTATCCCTAACAATAACGTTTACAGGGAAGGTCGTGACGTCACGTCAGACCCTGGAGTTGCCAGCGATCTAAATCTGTCGCGACAATGAGAATATTGTTCTACATTATTTATTTGAACTTTTAGTGCTCTCGCTAGGGTTGCCAGTCGTCTAGATAATGTGAGACCAACTAATTTTGCTTTTCAAGTACCATGTTGCAGCTTACAGAGCCATTAATAGTCTATAATTTAAATAATAAATAATTAAATATATTTTTCAATACACTTACTCGAAAACTCGTTCTTATCCTTACCGCTTTTAGGCATTCAATTTACTGTTTTCTGCACTAGTGCGGAAAAGAGCGCGAGCTCGAATAATTTAAATTAGGTTGCGGGAATGTTTGAGAGTTACCGTGGCCCTAGGATGCAAAGGGCAAATGAACAAACAAAACCCTATTGCGGCCGGTCGACTTCCAAAAGTTCCTTGGTCCGCAAAAGGCAACTGAAGGAACATAGGTGTGGTTTTAGATGATAGGTGGGTTTAAATAAGTATAGATTCTTCTCTTGCATCCTACACAGTATTGTCTATGTTTCTGTTAGTCTCTCATTTCGCAGGTCTGCTGTAAGAAATTTCTTTGGTAATACAATACTTTTGTACTAATGTCTATTAAGTATTATCTTTTTCTGTTTTTTGTATGTACATAAATAGTAAAATAAAGTTCAGTTGATGATTTTCTACCTCAAAAAAACAAAAAGCTATTACAAATATTCGGTATATTTACTTAAAAGTCCAGCTGATCTTGCTGACCTGTTATATTTTCTGGTTTAAGTACTTGAGGCCTGATGTCATGTGTGTAACTTCCATTTAAGAGATAGTTTCGAATCCACCATTTTTTCGTCTGTTTTTTTCGTAGCACTCTTATGAATTATTATGTAAGCAGCACAAAGCATCACTACCTCCTCGGGCGAAATCTTAGCAACAACTGACAAGTGTGGACGGTCAAGTTTCACAAACAGTGTTTACGGTAAACTTGGTGACAAACATGTTGTAAACAGTTTATCAACAAATGTTGTCTAATAAATACCCGGCTTTACTCGTATAACTGACAATTTATCACATTATATGGTAAGGCCCTTGACAACCCTACCTCTGGCAATGGGTTCGCGTTAAAAATAAGCGCTAACTATTATTAGGTCGTTATTTAGAAGCGATCAGTTTCACCTAAGAGGCGTTGTTACTTGGCATGAGATGTGTTTATTGACAGATAGATCACGGCCCACGGGCTGTTACTTTAAGGTGTAATTGAGGATTCTGTTTTTGTACCGTTAAGGTCTGGGTCAAGTTTATTTGTTCACTAGTCGTGCCCGCGACTTCGTTGCTGTCATACTATTCTCTAAGAAAAAAGCTTTGAGCGTAGCGCTGTCCGCAGCGACGAAATCCAAATAGGTACATTGGATTAACAAGGTCTGGTCTGGTCTGGTCAAGGCCAGCACTGCGTTTAAGGCTGTTTTCTTAGAGAATAGCACTGCTGTTGTCGAAAACTAAATAACGTCGCTAAGATAAAGAGTTTAGTCCATACCTAATATTTTACTTTACTTCTTGTCACTTATATAAACATCTTTAGATATAGTAAACGAATTGCGATGAAACGCAGACTAAAGAATCATCAAATTACACAGAATTTTTATTTACTAAAGTTATCTTCATCGGTTTCGCAAATTTTACTTGATACTCAATCAATCCGTCTAATACTCCATAAAATACTCTTGTTAAGGTGATGATAGCCCGTGAAATTAATATTTTGTTAAGTTTTTTATATTTTACAGGTCAGTGTTAGGTTCCTTCTATGTCCATTAACTCCTCAATAAACTGGACCGCCTTCTGAATAACTGCATTCGATTCGTCTTCAACCTTCGTAAGTATGATCATGTATCAACGCATCGATCACTTTTAAAATGGTTACCCATTCGCCAGCGTAGAGCGTTAAGGGCCTTGACAACTCTGTTTTCTTTTCTGAATAAGCCCTCTTCTCCTTCTTATCTGACTTCAGAAATTCAGTTTCTTTGCTCTGCGCACAATAAAAATCTTCGATCCTCAAATAATCGTCTTCTACGATGTCCGACACACCGCTCAGGGTTTGTCCATTCCTCTTTCTTTGTCCAGGCGATCTTCCTTTGGAATGCGCTCCCTCTGAACATCAGGATGGCAACCAGTCGGTTGTCCTTTAAAATGAAAGCACGAGATCACTTTCGCAAGAAGCTGGTAGATTCATCACACTCTTGATTTGTTGTATTTGTTTTTTTTTCTCAATATCATTCTTTATTTGTATGTATCTAAGTATATATATATTATTGTCCTTGTTTCCTCTATGACAGTCTTTTATTAAGTTGCACCTGCCATGTTATGTCTCTGCACCACCCTAAGGTCGACTGGTAGAAAATGCCTAAGGCATTAAGTCCGCCTTTGTACAATGTTTAGTGCATAAAGTTTTAAATAAATAAATAAATTAAAATATAAAATATCAAAAGCTACTTCTGTGGCCCTTTGCGTTCAAGAGCCAAATCTTTTGAACTGCTAAAGAGTTACGTACCTACCATGGTGAAGATATTCTTTGGGATTGCATGGCTTTTCAGACATTAACACTACGATCAAACTTCTTCTAATATATTCATACAGTAAAAAAAATCTTTCTTCATGCCACATTATAATAAGCACTCCATAAAGATGCAATATTAAATGCTTCACTGTTAACAGGTGCACTGCCGAATATAGGAATAGAGATCGTAAACTGTTTAGTCTGCCCGACTATTTGGGTTAAACTCCCTTGTAATCGTCACGTCACGTATCGATCATTACTTTGTTTATGGTGTTATTTTGAGCAACAATCAATACCTAATTGAAGTTAGTTAGTCTGGGTAATAGTATTTGGGTTACGTCTGGGCTTCTCGTCTACGAATTGATTTAGTTTCAATGTTAAATGACGCACTTTTTACCTATATGACTTTTGAAGTTTTGACTGACCTGTTAGTTTAGTGGTCAGTGGCCTTGACTGCTAAGCCACAGGTTGTGAGTTCGATTCCCACCCGGGAAAATGATTGTGTGGTGAGCACGATCATTTGTTCTGTGTCTGGGTGTAATTTATCTATTATATGTATTTATTTAGAAATGTATATTAAATATGTTTATCAGTTGTCTAGTACTCATAGCACAAGCTGTGCTTAGTATGGGACTAGATGGCGTTGTGTGAAAGTTGTGGAATATAAAAAAATATATATAGGTACCTAAATATACTCGTATTGGGTTCGATTCTCACCCTAGTGTTGGCGATCGCGGTGCTGGCGAGGCTAAGGGTGATCGACGGACGGCGACGGCGTTGGAATGCTGGGTGACGTCACGGGATCGGCATGGTAGTTCAAGTGCTCGGGCTGCGGTACTCCGAGTCCCGACAAAAAAACATAACCTCTTGACTTAAGCATGGGAACTGCTGTGGCAAGTAAAGTGCTTCCATCAAATATTAAGGTGTTATTCGTTCAGTTTTAAACTAACCTTTGGGTAAGACAGTCATTGTGATTTGCATTAATATAATTTTGTTCATGGCCCAAGTCGTTTCACTATACAGTTAAAGTATTAGCTAATACTAGACAAAAGTTTGTGTGATGAGCACGATCATTCTGTGTCTGTACCTAAATATAAAGTATGTTTATCAGTTGTCTAGTACTCATACTACAAGCTCTGCTTAGTTTGTGATGGCGTTATGTGAAAGTTAAGGAATATTATTATTATATTGATAAATACTCAAAAAGAGGAAGTTCTCTTTACCGTCCTAACCACGGTTGAGTGCGGGGCTGATTTGTATTTGAGGAACTAAAATAACCTTATCAGAATAATATCAAACCATTATAACAACACTTTATATCAGAGTATATAATATTCAATAGTATTGTAAAATGCAAGTATTTTCAGTAACCTTATCAAATAATGTAACTCGAGGGCTTTAGCGCTGTAAACCGAAATAAAGGTTCTTCCTAGTTCGACTTCAGATGCTAAAAAATTACATAGCATTTGTTTGTAAATTGTAAGTACTTTTTGTGAATGACTTAAATGATTATACGAGTACTTAAACCTTTTCAAACTGTGATATCGATAACTTATTTTTTATTATAATCACATGTTATTATTTAGTAATTATGCTTCTAGAAATTACGAAAAACAACAAACAAACACATAATTTGTATGATAATAATCTGTTTAAAGCCAATAATCCTGTTGATCAGGTGTCACATAAGCTACTTATAAACCCTAATGAGGCTGACATGACAACAAAAACTTCGGTTTGTCAGAAAGTAAACCATAGTGTTTTGTGACCTTGGTGTGACTTTTTAAACGTACTTGTACGCGTTAACGTTTCTACCAAAATTGATTAAGCACTGTCTGGTGACAAAACGGGAAAACTACTTTTTGTCAAATGATTAAAGTAAATAAACACACATTAAACCCTTGAAACAACACCCTATGTTGTTTTAAGTAGTTGATTATGCCGGAAATTAAGGGGACTCAGAATAAGGGCGGGGAAATTGTTGATGAAATTATTAAGCATCTACATATTATGTCACTATGATTCATACCGGTGAAATAACTTACTAAGTTTTATTAAATCAAGCTAATGGCCGCTTTAAGTTTCGCAAAAAAGTCAAAAAAAAAACTAAGCTATGATTATTTATTATCATAAATAATCATAGCTTAGTTTTTTTTTTTTTTTGCTGGCTTGACTTCATGATTTTTGGCTAAACTGAATTAATATTGCCACTAATATAAATCTTGATCAAGTAATATAATAAATATGCTTTGCTTTATGTATCGCATTAATATACTTAGGAAATACTTTTCTGCATTAGATTATAAACATATATTATATTTAATTATAAAAAATACTGTTTGCACTTAGAATAAATGACACTTATGACATCGTAATGCAATTCGAGCATTGCAACAGCACCAGAAAAAAGCATGGCATTAAGACATTTTAACTGTTATCCAGCCTAATGACTTATTAAAAAAACCCGTCATTATGACATGACATTATGAACTTGTCGTTCGTTCAAAAATGGAGGTACGTAGATAAATATTTTGACGGAGACTTGACATTGAAAAGTCAAATTGGAGAAAAATCTCAGAAATAAGATAAAAAGGAATTTAATAGTAAATGAGAAGAAAACAGAAGATAATAATTTCTGATGAACTCTGCGCTCCGTGAATGATAATATAATATCGGATCGTGCAAGCAAATACGAATTCATAAAGATTGGAATCAACGAACGTAGGGACTTTGCTTGGTAGTGGTGAAGGTCAAACACGTGCTTTCGTCTGTGTTTGTTTTTTTTTTAAGTTTTGGTGTTTTTTTTTAAACTATTTCATACAGTATCCACTATGGATACTAAAAAACCTCCCGACCCCCCTGATCCTTTCGAATACACAACGATTTCTCTTCCCGACGACAATGCTTCAAACGACATAATGGACTCTGAATCTGCTAGCAGAAAAAGATTGGCGACCTCTCCCCCGACCAGTGTGACAACCCCTCCCAAATTCCATAAAAAAGAGACCGGTAGGCAAATCTACACATCTAGAGATAATGCCCCTTATGTGGTGCATGTCTCTCTTAACAACGGCCAGACATCGGGTACTACTCTGCACAAAGTAAAATTTGGGATGTTTTTACACGAAAAAAATTTCAGCAACATTGTCCTTGGCAGTGTAAAACAGTTAGGAAGGAATCGCGTGTCAGTGGAGTTCCAGTCGCACCAGGATGCGAACAGCTTTTTGATCAGCCGTATTTTAGTCCAACATAATTATACAGCCACAATTCCTCAGTACAATATCACACGCATGGGTCTCGTCAGAGATGTTCCTACAGATTGGACAGAGGATGAAATCATCCAAAATATCAAGGTTCCTGCTGGATGCGGCCCTGTTATAAAGGCGAGGAGAATGAACCGGAAGGTGAGTTCTCTTGGTGTCACTGAATGGAAACCCACACAAACCGTTGTTCTCACCTTTGACGGGCAAGTTCTTCCTAGGCGAGTTTATTGCTTTTACTCAGCACTCTCAGTTGTAAAGTACATGTACCCTACCATACAATGTTTCCACTGCTGTCGTTTCGGCCATACTCGTACTGTATGCCGTTCGAAACCGCGTTGCTTCAAGTGCAGTGAAGACCACCCAGGTGATGGATGCCAAGTTTCCAATGAGTATGCCATTTGCGTAAACTGTTCCGGCAACCACTATGCTAACGACAAGGCATGCCCCGAATTAGGTCGTCAGAAAGGGATAAAAGCCCTTATGGCAGAAAAATCTATTTCTTATGAGGAAGCAAGTCAAGTTTTCCCTAGGGTTTCACGATCATATGCTGAAGTATCAAGAGCACCATCCAATCCAAAACCCCTTTGTTCTCCTCAATCCCAAAGCCAAACTCCCCAAATACCCAGATCGCACCGTAAAACAGTTTTCCTTAAACCAAAATCCCATGCCCCCCTTTCAGCTAGCTATGATAAGCAGGCTCATCAAGCCCTTATTCAAGATTATTCCTTTTCCCCCTCCCAAAATGGCTGCGCCATCCCTAGAGAAGGTGCAAGCAGTCCCATTAGCCCTGAAAACATACTTAATGTAATTTCCAGTATGCTAATGACAATGTTAGCGAACCCTTCCCAATCCCTACCAGACCACGTTGCCAACAAATTGTCATCAATCGTCAACTATATTCATAGTGTTCCATCCCCAGATATTTCTTCAATGGAACGTCAGGAGTGTTTCACCCAGGAAGACTGACCTTCTTTATCTAATTAATAAACATAAACCATCAGTCTGTAGCATCGCTGAGACATGGCTTCGTCCGGATAGTAATTTCGGGATTCCATGTTTCAGTGGTGTTCGACATGACAGATCAGATGGATATGGGGGATGTGCTTTGTTCATCAATAACAAAGTTACATTCTCCCCAATTCCTCTATCCTTTGTAGGTGACAACGTCAATGTTGTTGCTGTTAAGGCTGAGGATATAAATATTTTTAGTTTTTACATTGCTCACCCACAGTCTAATGATCTTGATACAATAAAACATTTGCTGAGTAATGTACAAGGCCCGTTACTTGTCATGGGTGATTTCAACGGCCATCACTATAGGTGGGGGTCAGATACCTGCGACAACTTTGGTTCGGGTCTGGTTGATATGTTGGATGAGCTAGATTTGTGTGTGATCAACAATGGCTGTGCTACACGTCGGGGCTCGCCAGGACAGAACAACAGTTGTGTTGATCTAACATTTTGCTCATCCAATATAGCCAGCCTTTTCAATTGGAAGCGCTTGGATATGACTTATGGGAGTGATCACTATCCCATCATGGTTGAAATCCCATCTAAATCCATTCCCGACAATATCTCCCCTCCCCTGTTAAAGTACCAACTGAATTCAGTCGATTGGGATCTGTACTCTAAAATTTTGGATTTACGGGTCTCCTCTCTTCCTCCCATCAATGACGCAAATGCTCAGGAATGCTTTTCAGCATTCTCGAGTACTATATCCACTACAGCGGATGACTGTTTCCCCTCCAAAAAACCGCCAACCGGCAAAATTCCTTCTCCACCATGGTGGGATAGAGAATGCTCTGCCTCGATCAGAGCCAGGAATGAGGCCGAAAGAAAGCTCAACGTGGATATGAACCTAGAGAACCTCATTAATTTTCAACATGTATTGGCTAAATCCAGGAAACTACTCAAGAAAAAGAAAAGAGATGGTTGGCGGAAGTACTGCGATTCGTTGAGTCCATCCACTCCAGCCTCAGTGGTGTGGCGTAGATTAAAATCTTTTAGGAACAGCATGCGACTACCCTCTGGCAGCATGACATCTAAAGAACTGGCTCACCAGTTCTTCTCCAAGCTAGCTCCAGCCTACGCCCCGGATAAAGATGAATGTGTTTCATTAGATCCCCAGATGGCATCAGATGATCCTCTGGATAAACCATTCACTTTGGGGGAGCTGAAATCGGTCCTCGCACATGTGAAGGATTCTGCTCCTGGTGTAGATGGATTTCCATACTCTTTCATATGCAAAGCTGGGGATAAGACCCACCAGTATTACCTGGATTTGGCCAATTATTGTTTTTCCTCCGGATATATTCCTCCTGATTGGAAGGTTCAAGTTGTTATCCCCATTTTGAAACCTGGAAAAGATCCTAGTAATCATTCTTCATACAGACCAATTGCTCTATCGTCCGTCCTTATGAAACTCTTGGAAAATTTAGTAAAAAATCGTCTGGAATGGTTTGTGGAGAGCAGAAGACTGCTACCAACGACTCAATTTGGCTTTAGGAAAGGTCTGGGTACAACTGATAGTGTGGCAACCCTCACATCAGAGATCCGGCTGACCCTTAGTAGAAGTGAGTCTGTGGTAGTCGTCTTCTTGGATATTTCTGCTGCATATGACTCTGTCCTCCTCCCGATCCTCAGGCAGAAGTTGCAACAGCTGAGAATCCCGGCTAGGATATTTCAGATCATATGCAATATATTCTCAGACCACAGTATTAAACTAAGGATTCCTGGGGAGGACTCTGAACCAAGATTAGCTTGGAGGGGTCTACCACAGGGATCCGTTCTTAGCCCCCCTCTATATAACATTTACACTTCAGATCTTCCCTCTTGCTTAAATTTGGACTGCAAAATTCTCCAATATGCGGACGATATTGCACTATTGGTCTGTGGCAAGTCCATCGAGGACGCTGCCCAATCCATGAACGTGTCTTTGTCCTCATTAAACCAATGGCTACTAGATCATGGGTTATCTCTAAGCGCCCCAAAGAGTACAGCAGTTGTTTTCACTCGCAGACGTCTTGTTCCACAGGTGGACATTAATATCGACGGCCAAGCTATCCTAGTAAAGGAGAGCGCTAGATTTCTGGGTGTTACCCTGGATTCCAAATTATCGGGAGTGGGTCACATTAACAACACAGTGAAAAAATGTGAACGCTCGATTTCGGTCCTTAGAGCTTTGGCAGGTGTATGGTGGGGTGCTCACCCATATACCTTAAAACTGGTCTATAATGCTATAGTCAGAAGCGTATTAGATTACTGCAGTTTTCTAATTGAGCCATGTAACAGAGAAGCTCTGCGCAGACTAGATTCAGTCCAGTCCAAATGCCTAAGAATCGTAATTGGTGCCATGAAATCCTCCCCCATAAATGCTCTCCAGGTTGAATGTGCAGATCCTCCCCTTGCCCTTCGCAGACAATACTTAGCAGATCGCTTCTTATCAAAAGTCCTCTCCCTCTCATCCCATCCTTTAATTCCCATTTTGGAGCAAATTTTTCTATCTCTCAATGCCTCTTCCTATTGGAACAATAAAAATATTCCATTGATGAATAGGTACAGAGAGCTTAAACACCTCCCTTCACCTGTGTGTCAATATCCTACTCTTCCTGTCTTTTCTTCCGCCTATGAGGTGGTTCATTTTAAGCCAAAAATCGTTTTAGGACTTGGCATCTCCAAAAACGCGCAGGACGTAAAAGGGGACTTCGACCGGGCTATTGAAAGATACTGGCAAGGCTGGAACTTATTTTATACGGATGCATCGAAATTATCGCTAACTGGTTGTACAGGTGTATCAACATACTTCCAGAACTCCAGAATAGCCCTTTTATTCCAATGCCCTCCAGAGGCCTCTGTATTTACAGGGGAATGCATTGGCATACTAGAAGCTATCAATTTTATATTAGCACACAATATTAAAAATTCAGTCATTTTCTCAGACTCTTACAGTAGTATCCAGGCTTTAGGCCAAAACCAACTAAAATCAAAACTCCATAGTAAAATTATTATCGATACTCTTAATTTACTCTACACTTGCCATACCAAAAGTTTAAATATTGAGATAGTTTGGGTTCCTAGTCACTCGGCTATAAGTGGTAATGAATGCGCCGACTCGCTGGCAAAATATGCTACATCCAACCCTGTAGACCGAAGGCATTACATGTTGCATAGCTACGACTTACGCTCGGACACCAAACTTAAGTTGCATAATCTGTGGTCAGCGGCATGGCAGGTAAGCTCGAAGCTCAAGGGAGCGTACTACGCCAGTATCCAGCCGGACATCCAGCGGAAACCTTGGTTTTTTAAGTGTCTCAAACTATCCAAAAGAACGGTCTCATCCTTGTGCAGATTGAGACTCGGCCACTGCAGTAGTCCAGTTTTTCTTCATAAAATTCACGTTCGTGACAGTTCTTTGTGCGAGTGTGGCCTCGATGATGGTACATTGGACCATATCTTCTTTTCTTGTCCTTTAAACTCCCACTCCCTCGATTTGTACCAAATGCTTCCCAAAATTAAAATACCCCTTCCTACTAACTTCCATTCCCTATTGACGAATTTCTCTCCTAAAGTTGTCCAACTCCTATCCAAATTCAATGACAATAATATCAATCTGTAACCTGCCACTAACGTCTTAGATCTATCACAAAGTGCAAAGTTCGACGGCTCACCTTACGGCGCTGCCGTCACCACATGACACTGGCAGAATAGTCGACACCGGCTCAGTTGCCAAAGAAGAAAAAAAAAAAAAAAATGGAGGTACGTAGATAAATATTTTGACATAATATACCTAATCTCACCAACTTCCACTGGAATATCTTGACTAAAACAAAATTGTTTAGAAATTTAATCTATATACTTTTGAATATTTTTCATCACAATACGCTAAAAAATATGACAGAAAAATTTTGTTTGGGACTATATATTTCAATTTATAATTAATTTGATTTGTTTTATTTTTTGTTTTCTGACAAGTTTGAATTTTTTGCTTTAGATTGAAATTGATGTAATAAAAATGTATGGAATTGGAATTTTATTGTTACTAACAGTTTTTTGGTAAACATTGTTGCTAACTCTCATATGAGTACAAGCTCGAAATAAAACGATTAATAATAATAATATAAAGATTAGAAATTTTTAATGAGAGACTTAGGCCTTAGGTCACATGTCGTACAACCTGAAAATGGTGCAATCAAATCATTCACATCATTTACAGGCACTTTTGAATAGTTAAATGTCGGCCAGTCAAAAAAAAAGTGAAGCTAAATTGCACGTTCCAAAGCGGAGATCTCTATGGAGAAGAACGTGCAAGAAACTCCATGGACACTCTTTTAAATCATTAATATCTTGGTTACATATTTCATGTTGCTTCTATAATAATGATGAGCACAATGTAGATAAATAATAAAAAATAAACTAATTAAAAGATAGAAATTGAATTAAACCACTGGCAGCTAAGAGATGACCAGTCTTAACTGACGGCACCCGTTCACGAGCATGACGCGTGCATTGAACTTATGTGGAAGAACAATCAACATTCAATGAAACCCACATAAAAGCGACACTCACTTAGCCACAAGACAAACAAAAAAATTTTTTAATTATACCTGATTACAGTCTTGTCTCGGGCAGGGTACCATATGGTAAATGTGGCTCACCGGAGTCAGTGGCGAGGGGATGCTCGACGTGCGCAGCAAGCTCAACTTGCGGCGCTGCTCAGCCGACAAGGAAGCCCGCCGGCTCCTGGCAACCGCATAGCCGGACACGTCAGCCGAGTCCACACTCAAGCCACGCACGAGTGACGGACGGAACATTGTGTTAGAGTATAGAGAAAGATGGTTATTGGTGATTAACTGTGTGAATACAGTAGCTTTTAAAAAAAATATTGAGAAGTGAAAAATGTGGTGTAGTGTAATGTGAAGTCGTAAAGTTATGGAAGAATGATATTAGGATGATGATACGATCACTTAAGGGTGCACTAGTCGGGGCGAGTGTTCGAAAGAGTTTCGATGAAGGAACATAGGTCGGTTTAAGTAAATAAATATATGACCCGCCCTCACACTTCACCCCGAAAAGAGAAATCATTCGATAATTTCCCAACTCAATAAAAGGGTGTACTTGTCGTAGGCTCGAATTCGTGGATGTTCGCGGTAAAATGTTTGCTATCACAACCAACATCATGTGCATAAGTTATAAACGCTGTGATGATCAGTAAAAATCTAGTGCACTCAAGAATACACATCCCGGCTATACGATGATAAAATTTTATGAACAGACCTTTAAACTGTAATTATGCTGTTCAAAGTTAAATTAATTGAATTTGTGAAGCAACAAATCAGTCATTGTATATCACATAATTATAAAATTTTGCCATTTTTACACGCTATAAGTTGGTTTATTTCACTTAAAGATGGTCACAGTTCACGAAAATTGGTGTTAAAAATGAAATAGTCAACAAATACGAGTACCTATATTTTTTATATTGTATTGCTACAAAATAATATCACATTTAGTTTTGACTGCGTTTGTGTGGAAAAATATACGACTAGGACACCCTTAAGTATGACGATAATATTTTTGATAAGTAGATAGTTAGTATAAAATTATAAGTTGAATAATGGATGTGAGCTAGAAAGACGCCTGAATATTAACAAGTCACCAACTTCAGTTTTTTTTAGCCTTTGGTACATATTATGTCACTGATGATCAAAAACATGAGATGAGCAAGTCATACATATTTAAATCAATAAAAATTACGGGTGATTGTAAAATTAATTGAATATTATTGAGTTCTGTAGTCAAATCGCTTATGCTAATGAATAACAATAGATACGACTCCGTGGGCAGTGTTGCGGAGCACAGATAAACTGCAGAAATAATTAACTCCAATCTCAGTTTGTTATTTATTAATAAATAGGTACTTTAATGTACACCTCATAATGTGGGCAGAGGATAAACATTGCAAAAACTAATTGTACAATGGGCGAACTTATCGCACAGGGCATGGACAAAGGATAAACATTGCAAAAACTAATTGTACAATGGGCGAACTTATCGCACAGGGCATGGACAAAGGATAAACATTGCAAAAACTAATTGTACAATGGGCGAACTTATCGCACAGGGCATGGACAGAGGATAAACATTGCAAAAACTAATTGTACAATGGGCGAACTTATCGCACAGGGCATGGACAAAGGATAAACATTGCAAAAACTAATTGTACAATGGGCGAACTTATCGCACAGGGCATGGACAAAGGATAAACATTGCAAAAACTAATTGTACAATGGGCGAACTTATCGCACAGGGCAATTAAAATAAAGCAGTGGTACTTGGACATTCTTTTTTAATTCACGAGCTTAATAACTCCTGGTGAAATGTAGGTAAGTTAACTATTGGTAATCAGCAATATACTTGTGCCTAGTCATTCAGAGATTACTTACAGTTCTATTTCTTCACATTACAAAATCGGCACATAATGCAGCATTGGGGCAAAGGGTCTGATTCTGAAAGGAAGACTCGGCCCCGGTACGAAAAGCAACGAAGGAACAGGATTGGGTTTTTAGTCAGTAAAAGTCTGACACTATCTCTCGCTCCGCCCAAGAGCGGGGGATGTCATTGGATGATTTAACCACCGAATAAAAAAAAAACATAATGCAGCATAGAATGGAAGCTTTCATACCAAACAGTGGTTCCCAACCTGGGGCCTTTACCATGACGTGTAAAATCTCGGTTGTACGAACGAGAAAGATGGTATAGAGCTTTACACCCTATATAGCTCCATCCCTTTAACAGTTCAGTTTAGGTTGTCAAATGGATCGCGTTAAAAAGTCGTGGTTAGGACCTCTGTGGTCCGTAAGAGCCAAAATATGGTCCGCGAAAGGTCTAACAATTTCAAAGTTTACAACTAAAACTTTACATTGATGCGAACTGGTTTTAAATTCCTATCAGAAATACTGTGTTTTTCTATGACAAAGCTACTCTCGATTAAAGCAAGGGCATACTCCAAGTTTCTTTATATTTTTTAAAACAAATTGTGAAGTGTTAAGTATATAACTTGATTCCGCCATCACCTTTCTACCATCGGACAATCCGACATACGGCGAGTGTCCATCCTTACGTTGTTGACACCTCTACGGTCCGGACTAAGCGTTTTGCCTCGTCGTTTATACCGCGTACATCGAAGGATCGGAAGAACTTGCCTGCAGCGGTATTCCCGTCCTCAAGGCAAATAGGCTCTTAATATACCAGTGCGCTTCACCATCAACGATTGCATCGGTGCTTATCGTCAGGTGGGATTGCAGTCACTACACTGTAGGCACTAGTCTTATATAAATTGTAATAGCGTTCTTCTGTACCTCTGGTCCCCCTGCTATCAACAAAGAAACCAAAGTGGTGCCCGATCGAAAAAAGGTTGAGAAACACTGATATAAATAATCGTGATTGTCGTGGAATTTGACAAATCCCACTCCACTCCATAGATTTTACACAAGAATAAACTTGTGATCAGCTGTCAAATATGAAATGGTTGATTGATTTGATTAATAGATTAGGAGCATGAATCGAAAAAAAATAAACAAATCAAACGCGTTTCAATGTCAAGAAAATTGGAAAAACTATAGAAAACGAAACATATGAAAGATTTTCAGATGTTACAGATATTGTATTTTTCTTTAAAACAACACAATGTACCAAAGCTTTTTGTATTAAAAACACTGTTTTGACTCAAAATAAACAAATGAAGGCGAAAGGTGTAATTTTAAAGTGGTGATATGCATAATCAAAGTCGTTTACGAGATTGTGCCCGTAATTCAATGAGGTTATTTGCATATATTATGAATTAAGACATTAATAACTTATGTAAAATGTCTAAGTGGCTCACGGTGACGGTTTCACGGTATATATTGAGATATAGATGGCATTTCTGTCATTTCTTACGAGCACACGATAAACTAATTAGTTTGAAAATTAATTATTGATTCATCACATGCTTCAGGTAGATACAACAATGTTTTGGCAAGGTATAATTAATAATTTTAATGAGCGAGTTTGAAGTTTGATTCTGTTAAGTTTTTTATTAAATTAAATGGTCGATGAATCCATGTTTGTTAATTAGTTAACTTTATCGTTGAGTGTAATTTTGTTCATTAGTAAACCTTGACATATTTGCGTACCAATTAAAAAAAAAAACATAAATTATAACAGCCAATTATTATCAATGATCATTAAGATCGTTGCATTCACAAACAAATCACCTTTTCCTTTCCATTCTTTCGCTATTTTTTCTTTCCATTTTGTACTAAGGAATAAAACTCCAATCACTTGATGTTACACCTATAGGAACATTGTCACTACACTAGTTTATTTTGGGACGAAAACAGGACTATAAAAATTGTAAATGTGCCGCGTTTAACACGCGCGTTTCAGCGGTTGTGCCGCGCGTCAACCGCTCGGTGGAACTGAAGTGATGAACTGAAGCGAAGTGTTTCGGGGCGAGACCGAACTGCGTGTGTTGATCAGTCGCCAAAGCGTTGCACAATTATCTATCTGACATTTAAAATTGGATCAGACGGTGCGTAGACTAACGCGGGAGACGGGATGGCGGCAGAGTCCAGATAACATTATTTAATTATTTATTTAAACGGCACGCCAACGAATAGTTCCCAAAAACATTTAAAAAAGAATATTCTTATCAATAAACAATTATCAAAGCGAATTCTTCACTTAAAGGTGTACACAGAACTTACAGAATTTAGTAAACTAATATTATTTATATTTTGAATCAATCGTTCATTCATATTTAATAAATAATAACAAAGTAAAAAACAAAAACAAGAAAATAGGATAATATTTAATTTTGTGCGGAAATAATAAGTTAGAAATAATAGTTAACATTTTCGCAGGATAGAAAATTAAAATCAAGTTTCGATTTAGTGAAAAATTTAAGTTTTTTTATTAAATAAATTTAATTTACTTTCTTCCATATGATTTTTAGCAAATATTTTTTGGTAAAAATCATATGGAAGAAAGCATAATTATCTGATAAATCAGGTAAGGTCTGCAAGATCCCAAACACAAAATATTTATTTTTATTTTTTTGCCACTACTGTAGTCAATCATCTTACCGAGTTTTGGGACTATACAGGTAGGTACTTAATGACATTTTATCGTCTTCTTCATGTTTCAAGGCACTAGTCTTATTCAATGCCGCAAAGTTAATAAACACATAATCTATTTCTTCACTACAAAGTACCTACCCATGGTTTAGTGTTTATCTTCAGCGCAGCATCTACCATTTAATTGGGGCTATTACGGCTTAATAGCTTGAAGGTGATGACTGGGGTGAGATAACATTCTCAGTAATACTCACTAAGCCATAAACTTTGAACATCTCACCATTATCTAATAAAATGAATGGTTTGGTATCGCAATCTTGTAGTTCTTTCCACTTTATTAAGTACTAGCTTTTGCCCGTGGCTTCGCCCGCATACATAAAATATAGCCTATGTCACTCAGAATTAAAGCAGCTTTCTATCGATGTAAAAATTTTCACAATCAGACCAGCACTTTCAAAGATTACCCCCTACCAACAAAAAACCATAAAAACAAAAAAGCAAACTTTACCTCTTTATAATATTAGTGTAGACAAGCTGCTTCCAGTGGCTTCACCGACTTTGAAATAGAAAATTATGCTAAGGGAACATAATCCTGGTTTAAAACGATATCTTATGTACTATTCCAGGAAATGGTCTAGCCATGTGCCGGGAGAAATGCCAAATATATAAGTACACACACTCAGTTACTTTCACCCTTATAATATAGCATAGCATTTATAATATTAATGTGATAAAATTATAACTAAGAAATTAGAATTACGACTTAATAATAGGCATGAAATCCATCAAATAAATTTTGTAATATGTAATACAGTGTAAAAAATATGATATGTGACATAATTTGCCCAACATTAGGTACACAAAACACACCACTCCAGGAATGTCAAGGCCGGAATATTTCTGCTTAGGATAAACACATCATTACAAAACATATTCACTCTCTACAGTCATTACCAAACACTACAACTGAACAAAAATAAATAAAAAAATCGCAAAAAAAAAAAAAAAAATTGGCTCAAACACAAGAGCCGCGCTCCCGCGCTATCGCAGTTTGTTGACATCTCTCACTTTTGTATTACTGTTATTATATTATATTATATATTTTTGTCAGTCTAAATACGGAGCCATTTGAAATAATGTATGGCTCAAAGGAAACTTTAATATCATGCTTAAACACGTAACTCCAAGGAGTAAGTGAATAGGTAAAAGAGATGAGAAAGGTCGATGCTGTTTGTTGATATCTGAGATGACATCTCTATTTGTTCTTCCTACGTGATCGAAAGGTGATATACTGTATTATAAGAATATTTTTTAAACCCCAAGCGAACTTCATTGCTCATTGTCTTTCTATTGTGTCTCTAATTACGGTATTCGAAAGGTTAAGGTTACCAACATAGCCAGAAAAATCGCCAAGCAGAACAGATAATAAATATCTTTTAATAATAATATCATTACGGTTGTCAAACATGGGCTTTAACCAAGCAAAATACAAAAAAATTGCAAACATGCCAACACAACATGGAAAGAAGTATGCTGAATATTAAGAGAAAGGACAAATTAAGCCTTAAATTTATCCGAGGGAAAACAAAAATAGCGGACGTGGCATATACAACAAAAAAAATTAAAATGGAAATGGGCGGGTCACCTAGTCAGAAACAGAAAGGAGAAATGGGCTAAATTAGTAGCCGAATGGTACCCTAGGGAAGGCAAACGGAAGAGAGGACGCCCGATAAAAAGGTGGGACGACGACATAAAGGCGGAAGCGGGACCAATGTGGAAGAGGAAAACCCATGACCGGGAACTGTGGAAGAATATGGGGGAGGCCTATGCTAAAGCAAAACAATCTTCTAAAACCGATGTCGGAAAATAATTTTTATATTTCATTATTATTAACTAAACAGTGTCTTGGATTGTTAATAAAGGCTATTATTATTCCATTTATTTATTTTTTATCCATATCGTCTACATTTTTAAATATTTCTTTAAAAAACATATTAAAAAAAAACATTTAAAAATATAAAAAATAGTTGTCCGCCGGTGTCGGGAACAGGGTCCAAGCTACCGGTGGTTAGGGCTCCAGAGACAGGAACCTCCTCACAATGCGAGCCGTATTGAGGAGTACTGCCTTTTGTATCAGGCCCTTGATCCAACCGCGCAACGACAGCTTCGACAGATGGTCGTCGAAGCTTTTGGCTATAAGGCCATTGGCAGTCACAACAATCGGCACAATGATAGCCGAATCCACATTCCACATATCGACAACCTCGTGTGCTAAGTCGAGATATTTGATTTGTTTCTCTTTCTCAGCTTTCACGAGATTCTCGTCATGCGGAATGGTGACGTCGACTATCATTGCGCGGCGCGCTAATCGGTCTATCACCACTATATCCGGCTTATTGGCTACAATAGTCCGGTCAGTAATGATAGACCGATCCCAGTACAGCGTGACATGGTCATTTTCGAGAACTGGGTCGGGCACATACCTGTAGTATGGTACCTCCGAATCCACTAGGTTATACTTCAAAGCAAGTTGCTGGTGAATAATCCTGGCTACTTGATTATGCCTGTGCAAGTACTCGCCGTTAGCCAGACGAGAACAACCAGAGATAATATGTCTGATGGACTCACCCGGACGATGGCATGCCCGACACACGTCAACCGTCCCGTCCTTCATAATATGTCTCCGGTAGTTGTTCGTTAAGATAACTTCGTCCATAATTGCACAGACAAAACCTTCAGTTTCTCCGAAGAGGTCGCTAAAACGTAACCAGGCCACGGACGCCGCGAAATCTACATCAGGCTCATGAAGAGCCCGATAAAAGCGCCCGTGGAGCTCCTTGCCTTTCCATACTTCCCTGCGGTCATCAGTAGTAAGTACCACAGGTTTGCGCCAGTTCTCTTTAGCCATGGATAACGGGGTGAGTCCCTTGTCCATTGCGACCACATCGCGGTGCATACCCACGTCGGTTTTGAGAAAATATTCTCTGAGGCTGCACACCTCACGGTTGTGTAGAGTCTTTGCGTTCAAAAAACCTCGACCTCCACACTTCCGCGGGATGTACAGTCTCATCACCGATGATCGTGGGTGATGCATCCGATTTGCGGTCAGCAATTTACGGACCCGTCTATCCAGAGCGTCTAGCTCGGTCTGAGTCCATTTGAGTATGCCGAAAGAGTACATTAAAACCGGCATGACCCAACCATTGAAGGCGCGTACCTTATTTCCACCTGACAGAAGGCTGTTTAGAACCTTCTTCAGGCGGCCAAAGAAACGCTCCTTCAATGTTTGTTTCATGTCAGCAACGTTAATGCCCAACGCTTCCGACATACCCAAATACTTATATGTTTCGGTTGAGGAGAGGGTTCTAAGGTGTATGGAATCTGAGAGTTGAATTCCCTCGGATTCCACAATCTCCCCTCGCTTTACATGCATGACTGCACATTTGTCCACACCAAATTCCATCCTAATGGCACTACTGAAAGTTTCAGTTACCTT
Organism: Mythimna pallens; assembly: GCA_961205895.1. NCBI lineage: Eukaryota > Metazoa > Arthropoda > Insecta > Lepidoptera > Noctuidae > Mythimna > Mythimna pallens. Next base: position 25,296,604 of record OY540827.1, on the reverse strand, counting down.
CAGTAGTTCCATCAGTTGCAAATTGTTGTGGGCAAGAAGTTTCAAATCATCCATGTAAAGAAGGTGAGATAGGACCTGACCACCTCTTCTCAACCGATAGCCTAGACCTGAATTCTCCAGCAACGTGCTATTATTATTATTATAATAATATCATTTATTTCTCTCATAAAGGTACATTGTAACAAGTTTATTTTACAATTCTTTCTTTAAGTCTAAAAAACCCTTGTGAGAGCTGGAGTCTGAACTAGGTTCGAGACCTGTAAGACATATCTCCAGGCTCACACCCTTTTAAACATTATCGCAATTTGCAGCACATAAACATGAATCTTATGTTTGTAAGATTATGGTAAATGATATTTGAGAGATAGACATGTTAAGTGTGAAGGAAAAGGCATATTTTTATTGAAATGTGTGTGTAGTGTTTAGTGTATGTATGTGTATGTGTTTATAATTAATGTTATTAAATTTACTTTATGATTAGTATGATACTTTCTGTGTCTTCATAGTCCAAATCAAGGAGCCAGTTCCTTACTGTTGTTTTACATTTATATTTAGTCATTTCATACATATGTAAGATTTTATTTACTCTGTTGTAAACATAGGGACCAGGGAAATTATAAAAACGTTGAGCTAGCCTCGAATGAGAAGGGTTGGATGAACAAACTGTATGCTTTCGTCTCAGGGATTTAAACTTATCCTGATTAAAGAAAATGCGAGTGTGGACTGTTAAAATTAAATTTAAAATGAACAATTTCCGAATGGAGAGAACCTTACAGGTTTTGTGTGACCACCCAACTTTAAGGATCGCTCTTTGGGCACGTTCCAGTCTTATCACATGAGTTTTTGCTGACCCACCCCACACAACTACACTGTACTGGGCAAGATGGTCAATAAGGCCGAATGGTTCTAGAGTGGTAACAGTGTACCGGAAAACGCTGTGTTGGAAAGCCTCCCCGATGGATGCAGGCCGCACAGGAACGCTCGGTGTGGCGACACTTAAGGAGGGCTTGTCCACCTGTGGATGTTTTTTGGCTGAAATAATGATAATGACTTCACTAATGAAGTCTATAAGAAATGCAATAACTTAGGTACCAACTACTTCACAGGCACAATTTCTAAAGATTCCATCTCTGACTGTAAAGATCAGAATATATATTTCTCAATTTAATCTCAGAAGGAACATTAAACCACTAATCGATAAACAATCATTGTATAAATAAGAAGTTTGAAAAGAAGTTAATAGTGTTATTACTATTACGAATTATAGCCGAGCAGATAAACACAACCACGTACCGGAAGACGCAGCGTTGGAAGGCCAAGGTAGACCGATGACTTGGATCTGTACCATGACGTTCAAAGTAAGATTGTTTCATTCTTATTTCCAGTGTGGGTAAGAGATGGCTCTGTCTCTTACCCATACTGAAATAAGAATGAAACAATCTTACTTTGAACGTCATGGTAACCCCACTGGTCAGTGTCGCGGTAATTCGACCGATGGATGCGAGACGCACAGGACCGGTCGTTATGGAGAGGCCTGCCCTGGGGAGGCCTGCCCTGTGTCCAACAGTGGACGTCTTTCGGCTAAACGATGTTCATGCTTATGAGACAATATTCAAACGAAGGCTAAAGTGCATACAAGAATATCGATTTACTCCTAATCCTTAGTCTTTGTCAACTTCAGCTAATATCCCAAATTACACCGGCAATGATCTCTCCAACACAGACACACCTAAAGTCAAAATTACATTGTAGACATAAATCATAGTGTCCATAAAGATCGACTGTTTACAAAGAGCCCAAATTGTTTATCGACAGTTTTATGGCAAACATTGGCAGCACTAGCCCAACACTTTGTTTCTGATCGCACAACATTAAACAGTTCGTTATTATACTAGATACTAAGAAGCTGCAGTCGAAGCTGCCGCCCCTAGCCAAGTTACAATCATATCGTTCGCGCCGAACGCCTCGAGTAGGCCACGCTTCCGATTCCTTTGTTCTGACGTCATCTCAACGCTCAGTCACGTGGTCAGAACAAAGGAATCGAAGGCGTGGCCTACTCGAGGCGTTCAGTGTGAACAAAACGATTGTAACTTGGCTAGGGGGGCTGGTTCTAGTGTGGAGCCCAGAACCATCCAGCCATCAGGAAAGATTTACTTTTGGAGACAAAAAGCTTTTTATTCCGTGGGAAACCATCAAATGACTCCTCGCTCGTGATACGTCCTACCACGAGCTCTTAATACGATCCATTTGACGACCTAAACTGAACTGTTAGAAAGAAAGAAAGAAAGGAAAATAATTTATTTGGTATAGTACAAGGCACAAACACAATATTTAGGTAACACGAAACAAAAAAAAAATGAAACAAAAAATATGGTTGTGTGCCTCACGGCTGCACCAAAGTAGTTCCAATTCAGCATGAATGCCAGACAACTAGTGCCTAACGCTGGTTTTCAACTGGACCTGTGGTAGTGACGAAACGGACGTAAAACAGTTTTGGAGTGTAATATATATAGCGATGATGCGTTATCTTATCAAAAATATAAACCATCAAAATAGGGTTTTAATTATTAGCAAAATGTGTTAAGGGGAACTCAACTTACATTTTCACTGTTTTTCATACAACCGCTCTTACGCGATTGTGACGTCATTACACATTTTTATTTTGGAAACATAGTATCTTGTGGATATTATCTAGGCTCTCTATTATATTGAGTGAGCAACGGAATACTATTTGGGGCTGCTACCTTCAGCCTTTATCAAGCCAAGAGCAGATTTTCTGAGCTCCTCAGAAACTCATTAGGTGCTGGTGAAAGCCAACGCGTAAGTGTGTGAAAATCTGTCACAGTTACGATATGGAACAGCGCACCTAGGGCCGACTACCTGAATCATCACAAACCGAGACTATTTACACCAGAGCTTGACCTAGTAGACTCGTTTCGATAAAAAAAGTAAACATGGATGGATTATCCTATGGTACATCGTTTCAAGCATTCATTTCATTGAAACCATTTACAGGCACTTTTGAACCGACTTCCAAAATATGAAGAGGTTCTCGAGTCGTCTGAATTTTTCTTTTGTATCCTGTTCAGAAATATCAAAATGTGAACCGATTTTGATGGTTCTTTTTTTGTTCCAAAGAGTATGTCTGTCAGATAGTCCCATTCAAATTTGTAGGTCTGATGAAGAACTTCGGAGATAACCCATGGAACACTTCAATTAATTATAGCAAATCTTCCGGGAATGCTACAATCGTATGTCTGTTTATTGTTAACACCATTTCACTAAATAAAATCACGCTAGTACGCTCCGAAAAGGCACCGCAGATGTGTAAAGTTCACACTGGTATATCTTCATTTCAGCTATTATTTACATATTCCTTGATATTTTTTTTGTGTTTATAAGATTGTAAAAAATAATTTAAAAAATACAACCGAATTGATAATCTCCTCCTTTTTTTAAATCAGTTATAAAATAAAACAATTCAAAATATAAAGATTAAGGCAGATTATCACGAAGGTGTCAAAACAATTTTTTTTTTTCAATTGAGAACGAGTGTTACTATTCTGATTAAAGGAAGTCCTAGTTTCCGCAAAATCACGAAACTTGTTCTAAAATGACATATTACTCTAGTGATTTATATTTCATGCCAATTGAACAAGATTTTTGAGAAACTCCCACGTTCTACTTACGATTTCAGCTCAGTATAAAAATAGACGTATAAATTGGGTAATTCTGCATTATATTTAGACTGCCTGGGAATCCAGTAACATGGGATCTAAAGGGACGAGAAATTGGGTCTTTATGGTAATGTGGAACGGCTGTGACCGCGTGTCGTAGATAGACAAAATGAGCAACCTAGAACCGATAAAAGTTGACTGGCATGTCGATCTAGTGGTTAGTGTCCCTAACTGATATGAAGGAGGTCATGGGTTCGATTCCCACCCAAGACAAATGTTTGTGTGATGAGCACGATCATTCTGTTCTGTGTCTAAATGTAATTTATCTATAATATGTATGTTTATCAGTTGCCTAGTACTCATACCACAAGCTCTGCTTAGTTTGGGACTAGGTGGCGTTGTGTGAAAGTTGTGGAATAATATATAAACGTAAGGTTTGTTAATATTTGCTCATTCTTTATCTTTAGGAGTTCTCGTTGATGGATACCGTTAAAATGCATTCTATCTCATCCAACATCATGTGCGAATGTTATAATATAAACTCTGTGTAACATAGTTTCAATTGAAGAATGACTGGCCTGTAAGTTGGTCTAGTGGTTAGTGGCCTTGACTGCTATGCCGGAGGTCGTGGATTCGATTCCCACCCAGGACAAATGTTTGTGTGATGAGCACAATCATTTGTTCTGTGTCTGGGTGTAATTTATCTATAATATGTAAGTATGTATTTAGAAATATTTAAGTATGTTTGTCAGTAGTCTAGTATTCATAACACAAGCTCTGCTTAGCTTGGGACTAGACGACGTTGTGTGATAGTTGCGTAAAAATTAATTCAAAAATTTATACACTTATAATGGGCCTCATCAGAAGGCTTACAGTCACCCAAAGAGCAATGGAAAGGGCTATGCTCGGAGTTTCCGCAGGAGAACCAAGGTCGCCGACATAGCCCGAAGAATCGCCAAACTTAAGTGGCAGTGGGCAGGGCACATTGCTCGTATAACGGATGGTCGATGTGGCCGTAAGGTTCTAGAGTGGCGACCGCACACCGGAAGACGCAGCGTTGGAAGGTCTCCCACAAGGTGGGCCGACGACCTGGTGAGGGTCGCGGGAGTGCGGTGGATGCGAGAGGCACAGGATCGGTCATTGTGGCAACGCTTGAGGGAGGCCTATGTCCAACAGTGGACGTCTTTCGGCTGAAATGATGATGATGATGCACTTATAAAATGTACGAAGCCAGTGCATGGTTACAATTGGTCGTAACCCTATGGACAAGTACCGGCAAGAAACGCCACGGTAACTGATTTAATAAATTATTGATTCTACAATATTTCCATATTATAATATTAATAGATATGAAAGGACTGTGTAGACCTGTCAACATTATCTAAACCTTTTTATATAAATTGGTTAGCTTCCATGAGCGGCCCTTAACAAAGTAGCTAATTAAATTGCCGATAACGTTATTATTATCTTGATACGAAGGCAATGGCACGAGCGAGAGTATGCATAGAACATAGAAATGCATAGAACGTACCTATAGGCACCTTTTAAGTACCTGTACCCAGGGGCGCCGACTCCGTGGGTGCGGGGGGCCTTGAGCACCCATGAGAAATAAACAGTGGGTGCCGAGCACCCCTGAGAATCAGTAATCGCTTTTTAGGGATGGGCATTATTTCATTAAACGCTACGGTTGAGACGCAAGGGTCGCGGGTTCGATTTCCGCACTGGGTGTTTGTGATACCTTCGTTGATTTATTCTATAGTACAAGGGAAAACCTTAGTTTGGGACTAGGACAATATATGTGATGTTGTCTCAAGTAAGAAAGTAGGTTTCTCCATACAAACTTTGGACCCCGTTTCATACTCTTAGAGAGTGAATTTTGGAAAATCCTCTCTTAGTTCTCGCCTACTTCATAAAAGAAAGCTTTGTGCAAAATGTCACGCACCTAGTCCCAGTAGTTTCGGCTGTGCGTAGATATGTCAGTCAGTCAGTTTCTCCTTTTATATATATAGATTATGATCACGCATTATAAGTACGCAGTATGAAAGTTAGGACATTCATTTATTTGTCGGTCGATCAGTGTGCATTGCTCTTCTCACACTTCGCCACTTTTTCGGGTCATTAAATGAGCATGAGCACCCATGAGGTTTTCTAAAAGCCAGCGCCCCTGCCTGTACCGGATGTTTTGAAAAGACTTAGGTACAGCGTCCTATGTGATGCGGCGGATAGAACCAAACTATATGACAACGTCAATGACAACTTATGTTTAGCAATGGACGTCTTTCGGCTGAAAGGATGATGAGACGGAATCCATCTCACTTTTTAGGTTATTACGGCACCGACAAAAAAAAAGTTTTGATTTATATTTCCATAAAACATAATGGAACCGTAGAATAGCACCGCTTTCACAGAAATTGAAACAAATAGACATTTAGACGTTTGGGATTGTTATTCAGAATTTACAAACAAACTTACTTAAATCTTTCAACAGTTAGTTTCAGTAATGACTTGTTGTAAAATAGGTGCACTGTTTTGTATTATAATCACGATGTTGAATGAATAATCTAGCGATATGCGTCAATATAGGTGCGAGAATAATGTGGCCACTTAATAAAACAGAATTACCATGTAATTTGCTGAATATTTTGAAATGTTTATGGCCGAGAAATTAGGTCTGGTTTCTGGATACTGCTTTTTTAAAAAGATACTTTTATTTTGTTTTTCTTTGTAAAATGATACTTTATTTAGAAAAAAAATTATAAAAAAAGGTTTAGGTGGCAAAACACGTACTTTTCGACGCTATCGAAGAAATCACAAGTCGTAGGGTACTTCCCGTTGGGGTAAATTTGTTGTTACGTCACAATTTTTTTATTTTTTTGCGATTTCCAAAAATCTTCCGAGGCTCCATTCCGGAATTGAACTATTTACGTAGATAAGTTTGTACGGAACCCTCAGGGCGCGAGTCCGACTCGCACTTGCCCAGGTTTTTTTCTTTTTGAGGTACCGAACCCTAAAAAAAGATAGATCTATATATAATAGATGCAAACCCTTGAATGCGAGACGCACAGGACTGGTCATTGTGGCAACGCTTGGAGGAGGTCGATGTCCAACAGTGGACGTCTTTGGACTGAAATGATGATGATGATGGAACCCTGTGTAGACTTACAGCGAGCCCATCCTCCTCTGTTTTATATTCTAAATGATATGTGGTGGTTTGTGGTTAGGTAAAGGTGATCAATCGGTGCCGCGTTTGTTTTCGTTGTTTTTAAGGTTAATCTAATTTTTGCTATTCACACAATTGGATCAGTCTTACACTATACTGCACTTGTATAAGTATAGTAGTCATAGTCATAGTAATAGTAGTCATAGTAGTTTATTGGTAAGGGATTCTTACAAGTCATTATAGAATGTGTGATGATGTGTGTGTGTGATGTGTGTGTGTGATGTGTGTGTGTGTGTGTGTGTGTGTGTGTGTGTATTGTTGTGTGTGATTTACACATTGGCTTTAGCATAGTCGGCCCTATAATGTTCCCACTGTTGGGACTCAGGCCTCCTCTCTAGGAGAGGGAATGGGCCGTAATCCACCACACTGGCCCAGTGCGGATGTCAAATGTCTTCGAATTTTTGGTTCTAGGACATACCAGTTTCCTCACGATGTTTTCCTTCACAGTTTTGAGTGCAGTGGTGATGAAATAAATTACAGAAAGCAATGCGCCTGGCTGGGTTTGAACACGCGACCTACAACACGTAAGTCGGGGCCGTTACCACTTGGCCACCACTGCTCTCATTGGCCTTATAACACTGATTTTGTAATAGCGATAATTAGATTTACTTATATTCGTGTGTGTGTATAGAACATTATTTTTACTATATGCGAAAACTGAATAGAGTTTATTATAACCAGTAACTAATTCGATTCCAATGTGATTCCAATCATTTTTACACCATGTTACATTTTTTCCCTAAAATATTTAAAAAAGCAAAACAACCCCGCAGTCGCCCAGATGGCCGGTGACCATGTTTTTGTGCGGACAATCAGGTAACATAATAAGCTTACAACTTTGTGATTTTTCATGATATAGTTATGAAATTCAGAAAAATGAATTCGAAGAATCGCCAAACTAAAGTGGCAGTGGGCAGGGCACATTGCTCGTAGAACGGATGGTCGATGGGGCCGAAAGGTTCTAGAGTGGCGACCGCGCACCGGAAGACGCAGCGTTGGAAGGCCTCCCGCAAGGTGAACCGACGACCTGGTGAGGGTCGCGGGAGTGCGATGGATGCGAGAAGCACAGGATCGGTCGTTGTGGCGACGCTTGAGGGAGGCCTATGTCCAACAGTGGACGTCTTTCGACTGAAATTATGATGATGATGATGATGATGAGTTATGAAATTTTGTACATAGATTCTTTATTAAAATACTAGACACGAGTTTCGCATATACTAAACCTAATGTTATACATACATTTATTACTCCATCACGTTCAACAGTTGAACGCATTTGGGTGAAACTTGATACACAGTTAGACTAAGTCCTGGGATCTGTTATAACCTTTATTACAAGGCAATAAAGCCTAAATCAGCATATACTATTAATCAATGTATTTTTCCTTTACAAACATGCTGATGTTGCACTTTTACCTAGTGCATGGAAATAACATGCATTAATTAGTTAGTTAGATTCTGGACGCCGCCGTGTAACCTATTGTGCCCAAATTAAGGGAGCACTTAAGAGAGACATTGCCGAAATTAAGTGTTAAAATAAATGTATCTGTGTCTGTGGTGATTGTATAGGTAAAATAATTGTCTTTTTTTAAAAAGCCAAACGGGGTAGGTCTTGTAACAGATCGAACAAAGGATAACTACTTTCATCCCGGGAGTATGTTCCCTTGCGATACTTAATTTTCAACTTTTATATCACCGAAGCCGTTGGCAGAAGCTTGTACAATGCGTTCCAAATAAGAATTTTGATGTCACGTCATACTGTCAAATCGCAAGAAATTGGGCAAAATTTAAGAACTGGATTCTGATTTAACTGTTTTCGTTCACAGTTCGTAAATAAATGGAATTTTAAAAATTTCTTGTTTTGCTCACCATGATAATTCTTCGATTTGACAGTATGACGTGACGTCATAACATGGAAATCGATCCTATTCTTATTTGGAACGCATTGTAGGTACCTATTTACATACATCTACAAATCAATCACACACAATCAATAGATAAAAACAAATATACCAAAAGTTTTACAATTTAGTGACACCAGCAAACTTTTCTCGTTCAACTCTTAAACCTTACAATAAAACTTACCCTCTCAATATACGGCCTTCGTCGGCGAAAAAAGTCAGAAATCCCACACAGATACATTGTTCTCACTTTCACAACGAATTAACTACTAAAACTATTATTTAACTTTATCTTGTTTGTTTTAACAAAAATAAAACAAATCTGGTGAGGGTATTGCACCAAACTGAGTGACATTGTCGCCGATAGCGCCACGACTTCTTAATAACTAACTATTTAGAATAACTGACACTGCACAGGATGTGGTTAATAGTTAAAACTTTAAAACTAGACTTTTATTATAGATTTGATCATGGGTACATCGAGATTTTATGTAAAAGTAGAATTATTGTTGTGGTTTGGCAGCGGTGCAGTATTAGATATCGACTATAGATATTTACGAGTAGACAATTATAGATGGGTCGATATGTTTTTGATTAAAGACTCATCATCAGCATCTTCCTGCACTTGTCCCATCTTATTTAGGCTCGGCGCAAGACGTTTTTTACTTCCATTCTATCTTGTCAACCGTCATGCTATCACTAACTTCCTTTTCTTTCATATCACTGTTCACACAATCCATCCATCTTTTCTTTGGCCTCCCTCTCCCTCTCCACCCATCCACATGTATACTCTTATCTCTTTTAGTAACATGCGTTTCATCTCTCTTCTTCACATGACCATACTAAGACAAACGATTCCCCTTCAACTTTTCAGTCACTGCCGGCACTTTCAAACTTCCTCTAATATACTCATTTCTCACTTTATCCATTCTCGATTTCGTTCTTTTTTGATTAAAGACTGCACCCAACCATTTCAATTCTTCACCATCATCATTATCATTTCAACGGAAAAACGTCCACGGCTGAACAAAGGCCTCGAAAGTGCTGCCATCCATTCATTGGATGTCTGCGACACTCACCAGGGTATCAGTACCCTTCGTGGGAAGCTTTACCATGTCTTCCGTTCCGACACAAGGTTGCTACTACAGAATACGTCTTATCCGATATCAACATACTTCACACTTTCAAGATAGTGAAATAAACTACAGAGTTTATGAAATTAAATCAAGACGAAAGGAGAAAGTGTCGTTGAAAAAGAAAGCATTGACTAAAATACAACGTCACTGCAATAAGGTTATGTGCGTAGAAAATAGGTAGCGAGATGTTCGTTCGCACCTCAGTCCCACTCTATTATTACCAATATTGACAAATTCTGATTGCTGTATCATTTAATAATCAATTTTGGAAAATGATTTAAGAATCTGCTAGTCAATCCCTAAACAGTTCACAGACTTTTATGAATAAAGCTCATCATCTTTAACACAATATAAAAAACACCACCGAAGCGCGTCGATGCGTCGTCGTCAAGTCGGACCCTTAAATATTTATGTTATTCTGTTTTTTTTTTTTTTAATATTTTTGTTGTTATAGCGGCAAAAGAAACAGATCAACTGTTAAAAATTTCAGCTGTCTAACTATCACGGTGACAGACGGATGGGCAGCGGAGTCTTGGTAATGGGGTTCCGTTTTAACCTTTGGGTATGGAATCCTAAAAAACCACTAATTGAATTCCCAAATCATCTTCTAGCCAAATAATAACGACTATCCACTTTCGTCTAATCATCGCGTCTAATCCTATTTTAAACAAAACTTATAGGGCTTCGAAATTCAAACCCGCTGTACATTGTACACAGTGCGTTAGTTAAAACCGCTTCAATCCTGCAGGAACCGAACACTATTAATTGTTAGTACTGCGTCCCACTTGGTCGCGTCGACACTGTGGCCAATAACGACCCGCTGTTTTATTGATTGTTCATCGATATCGTTCGATTTGTGGAAGGATTTATTATGGGCATAGCTCTTTATTTTATAGGAGAAAATGTTTTTTAATAAATGCAATTATTTTTTGAAATTATTATCCCTTTCTTTTTTCTTTCATTTTCACATATAATATTTCTTAATAAATAATAATTAAAAAAACATTTATCATCATCATTTCAGTCGAAAGACGTCCACTGTTAGACACAGGCCTCCCCAAGTGTCGCCACAACGAACGGGCCATCGCATTCCCGCGACTCTCACCAGGACTTTCATTGCGCGGTCGCCACTCTAGAAACCTTTCAGCCAACACGACGACTAAAATGTTGACTGACTAAAACTTTAACTGGCTAAAACTTTAACTGACTAAAATTTTAACTGATTAAAACTTTAACTGACTAAAATTTTAACTGATTAAAACTTTAACTGACTAAAATTTTAACTGACTAAAACTTTAACTGACTAAAACCCACCCGTGTTCCTCCAGTTGCCTTTGCGTTCCAGGGTGATAGCCCTTTCAAAGCAAAACCTATAAAATAGATCCGGTAATGTAACCTCACTGACCAATCTCAATTCACTCTCACCTGTTGGCATTCATTCATTCTGATATATATTTGGCTGTCTGCATGCAGTAACGTTGTACCGGCTCATTGCCTAAAATATTATTAACCTTTCAGCAGTGTAAATTCCGGCTGATTGAAATTGAATGTATCACAGTAATATTATAAAAGCGAAAGCACGTATGTTGTACGTGTGTGTATGTTTGTTACTCATTCACGCTGAAATGGCTAAACGGATTTTGATGAAATGTGGCACATGGGTGTTGGATGTTTTAGAAAAGCTGATTTTTCTTCGCGGTATAATCCCTCGAGATAGTTTCCTATCTTCACTCCGGCGAAGCAAAAGCAAGTGCTAAAGATGTCCTTTCTTGAAGACTTTCACAAATGACAGACTGTTGTACTGTGGCAAGCCCACCGCTCGGTAGGAATGGTGACCTTAAAATAAACCCATTATTTCCCAGTCACAGAAAGTCCTGTGTTCCCAGCAGTGACAGTAAAACCCATTAGGAGATCGTGGTGGGGGTGATAGTTTGTTATTGTGATAAAACTTTTGAGTATATAAAAAAGTTTCTTTGGGAAAATTGTTTGTTATCATGAGTAAAATCTCGTGTTTAAGTATCGGTCACTAATTACCAGTCACCCTATAGATGAGATGTGCTTATTCTTAGCCCGTAGTAATATTTATTTACGTCGCTCTATGGCAAATTATAGATATTTTTTCTTCTTAAAATATGCTGTTGCTGTGTTATGGCCCAGTGGTTAAGGCATCCGCCTCTCATGCTTGAGGTTGAGGATTCGAAATCGGGCAAGTACCAATATTGATTTTTCAATTCATATGTACTGATACTTTTTTCAGTTTTTCTAGGAGATGAAACTCCGTGCCTCGGAACGCAAATAAAGCCGTTGGACGTAAAGCTGGTGGTCCCGAATATCATTGATAAATCTTTGACAGTGCTTACAGGTTTACTACCTGTAGGCACCAGAAAGTCTTACCTAGTCTATCCAAGGAGTATCGGGTTGCCCTACCCCAAGTCAGTAGAGAAAAAGGCTAGGTGGCCATTAATGTTACTTGTTTAAAGTAAGATTGTTTCATTCTTATTTCCAGTGTGGATAAGAGATGGCGCTAGACAACCTGTATAGCTCTGTCTCTTACCCACACTGAAATAAGAATGAAACCAACTTATTTTGAACGTCATGGTACCTAACCCCCCAGAAGGGCAAAAGCATAGCAATGGTGGCCCAGTGGTAACGACCTCGACTTACGAGTTGCAGGTCACGGGTTCAAACCTAGCCAGGCGCATTACTTAGTGTAATTTATTTCATCACCACTGCTCTCAACACGTTGAAGGTAAACATCGTGAGGAAACCGGCATGTCTTAGTTCCAAAAATTGGAAGACGTGTGACTTCCATTAATCCGCACTGGGCCCGCGTGTTGGATATATTACGGCCCATTCCCTCTCCTAGAAAGGAGGCCTGAGTTCCAGCGATGGCAACATTATAAGGCTGATAAGGTTAAGGGATTTTTAAAAATATCGTGTGTAAAATTTCAAAATGCAAAAAAACGCTTCCTGCGTGCGTATTCCACGCATTTCAATAAATACTTGTATGAAATGGATATTTCATTCCGGGGGTTACGCGTGCGGGGCGATCCGCATGCATGATGAAATCCGCATGATATTAAAAACTCTCAGGCAAACAAGAAAGTTAGATATTGTTATCTCATCAAGACAGAAATTCAACTGTTGCAAAACACGTAGGTATTGGAATCGTATTTTATTTAAGACCTAACTACGCTAAAGTAGTGTTAACCAGGCATCTGTTCGATTGCAGCCACAAATGATACAATTCATCAATACAACTCAGTTGCGCACCTCATTCCAGTGCCAGCTGATTCACAAAATGAATGACTGGAACAGGTTACCTACACTGTAATTGTAAACTGCTGAGCTATTTGTACACTTACAGTGTAACAGTGATGTTATAAATGAGGCTTAGCAGGAACACTACTAGTGTTGCCAGGTGTCCCGATTTGCGCGGGATGTCCCAATTTCGATCAGTCTGGGGACGCGTCCCGATTTGCGCCTGATCGGGGCGCTAAATGTCCCGATAAATCAATAAATTTATTAAAAGCCATTATAATTACATACTATAAAGTAACATACATATATCAGTCGCATTCGCATCATTGTCGCACGTGTTAAGTGCGTTCAAAATGACACACAGCACCTCACTAGCTCTCGCTCGGAGCCACGTCGCCCTCGTCTTCGTCCGTCACGCGCGACCATAATGTCTTCTGCTTCACTCAATCCACATAATTATATGTAGGTCTGCGTCGGGAGCCAGTCAAAGTAAAAAACAAAAGAAAAAGTCTTGTCAGCAAAAGTGAAGGGGCCCAATAATGCCGATGCCTTTTAGGGCTGCGCGGGAACGTTTGAAAAACTGACAGCAGCTCTGGAACGCAAAGGGCAGTTTTTTTTTTATTTTTTATTTAATCGACCGATCTCTATGCCTTGATCCCGTTTTTTTTTACCATCTGTCCCGACTTTAATTCAATTGAACCTGGCAACACTAAACTCTACCTAATTAGCGGTAGACACGCAGGTACTTTAACAGAAGTAGGTATTTTAAGATTTTTGTTTCCTAATATCTACAATTTGGGGGTCCATAATATGTCAAGATTGAATAAGTTACTTCATCGCTTACCATCATCAACTGAGATAGAGGCAGAGGTCAAGTGCCAGTCTATAAAAAAAAAAACTGTGCTATTTGCTATTTATCTGTGACGATCATTGGTCAACCTACGATATTTACTTACCTAAATATTTTTTTTTAGAATATAGTACCTAAGCCATATAAGATGGGCACGCCATAATTATGGCGGTTAGACCCCTCTTTGAAGAGTGGATGGATAGACCTCACCGAACATAGTCAGTTCGGGAAGTTCCTGCACCGGATTCGTGAAGAAGTAACGCCCGGGTGCCACCACTGTGTGGACCGCCCGGAGGACACGCTGGAGCATATGGTAGAGGAGGAGTGCCCCACTTGGGCAGATCAACGCCGTGTCCTCGTGGGAGAGACCGGCGGCAACGATCTCTCGCGCTGGACCTTGGTACAGGCAATGGTCCGGAGCAAGAAGGAGTGGCAGTGGTCGCCTCCTTCTGCAAAGCAGTAATGCTAGCAAAGGAAGAGGTCGCACGGGCACGCGCAAGGGATCGACCCTCACGCCCTGCCGCTGGAATCCCGATCCCGATTTCCGGCTACCGTAGGCGCGGGCTTGCGGCGAGCTACCCATTGCTCACCGTCCGACCGTCCGGTAACCGTCTGGATCGAGCCCAAGTCGTCGACGGCGCGTACTGTTCCACGCGCGCCTCAAAGATATGTCAGTAAACCCTTGGGGCAGAAGGGTCGAAGCCTACTGGGGCCAAGGATTTGTTTCCGAAAGGAAAACTCGGACGAAGGCAAAAAAGGAACAGGAGTGGGTTTTTAGTCAGTAAGTCTGACACTATCTCTCGCACCGCCCAAGAGCGGGGGATGTCATTGGATGATTTTCCAACCTAAAAAAAGCCACATAAGAATAATCATCGTATAATGTTAATGTAGTTGGGAGACAGTATCTGCAGTCACAGTAGGTAAGTTCTGTAGTCAAACGCAGGACCATCATATTTTTGGTTCTCTAAGAACTATTTGGTTCCTGGTTAAGCACCTGATGGAAAGCGACGGTGTGCTCGAGGATGAGGCACGCTTACCTAGAAATTACCTATTCACTATTGACCGCCAGGTCGTAGCCATCAGGAAACACAGACTCTAGGAGGAAATGCCACTCCTTAGCTGTACGCACTATGAGTGTGTTTCCAAAACATTTAGTGCGTATGGGTAGGATGTCCACCATGTACCTACCAGTGGCGCATCGCCATTCTTCTGGTGGTCCGATGATATAACGGGATGACGGTTTCCTTACACCATGGCGTTTCCCGTTACCACTTTGAGTGTAGAAATTAAATAAATTGCACAAGGTGAATAGTGGCATATACATATTTCACCTAGTGCATCTGGGATCGGATTTAATCCTACACCATTCGACTAAATAAGATTCTCCAAGAATATTCAATCTCAAATACGACAAGATAGCATTCGCATAAGTCTAAACGCTAAATCTCTCTCCTACCTATTTTTACGGATTTAGATTGATGAGAATTACAAAAAAAAAACTGACTGCGTCGGACTGTCCAGTCATAAGAACTAGAGATGAATTGCTGAAAATGTAGGTGCGTTTAAATGTGTTTTGGCTTCAATTATCGTATTGTTTTGACCAGATATTTACGGAAAATAACAATGTTTATTGTTTTTTTTCTTCTACGCATTTGGTCTATTTCGAATTGTGACTACAGATAAATACCGCTGTTACGTTATACTTTGTTTTTTACAACAAAATGAATAAATAATGTTACTTTTTGTTGAGAAGCTCGTAGTTAAAATATTTAAAGCTGGCAAGATTCCATTTCCAAGGTAAAGCATAGCTTGTCGAGGTCGGTTTTTAGATGGGTAACTAACTTAACACATCGAGATTCCTCCCTCGAAAAGCACGTTAAACTGTTGGTCCTGGCTGTCATTTGTAGATTTTGACAGTGGTAACGAATAGTCAGAAACCCAAAGCTCCGACACCAGTCTTGCCAAACTGTATCGTGTTATACAATTACTGGGTTATGGAGGTCACATATGCAGTCGCTCTATGTAAAATACAGGTATTCAGCTGCATCTGGTTAGACTACGACTAGAAGCCGACCCCAACATGGTTGGGAAAAGGCTTGACAGATTGATTGTTTCGGACTTTTACTTCTTCTGACTTTTACTTCTTCTGACTTTTACTGCTTCTGACGTTTACTGCTCCTTTACTACCCTACAGAAACCATTAATTCATTTTTACGGGATAAAACCAGACGGCAGACCATGAAGGAGATAGCAATACCACACGGATGTCTTCCTTGGGAATTGGAACGATGAAGCGAGGAATCGTGATCGTTGGAAGGAATGGAGGGAGACCTTTGCCACCCAGAGTGGGAGGAGTTATTTGAGGATTTCCCATCTCAAAAAGTTATTGAAACTTTGTAAAATGTTCCGCTCATAAAACACATAAGACTACCTGTAAATAATACTTACATTTCCCTTAAATACCTATAATTTGTTACAGTATATTGACTCTTAATTATCTTACAGAACATGTAAAAATTTGAGTATTCAACACGGGAATAAAGCTGTCCTTGTCTTGGGCGGCTTGAAGTCCTCACTTCACTCAGGTTTCTATAGTAACTCCCTCACAGAGCTCGGGAGTTAATTATTTAGTTCCTTAACTGCGTACAGGATTAAAACTTAGCTACCTTCGTTTCGTTCGGAATTCAACATGCCGCCCGCGACTTTAAGACATTGCTTTATCCCCTAGTCACATAATGTACTAATCAGTTCTACTAATGATGAAATAACAGATTTTTCATGTTAATGAACTCACGACAGGTAGATACTGAGTATCTGCCCTAGAACTTTGCTGACAAATATTACGATTAATTAGGTGTACCTATTGTAAACACTAGTGATAAGTGTGTTACTCGTACATACAGTTAGTTCACTGATAACCAGGTTGGGTCACGCGAGACTCGGTAACGATTACATGAATGTCTTGAGTTATGCAGTGCTTTAGTTCTGGTTTAGGTTTTTAATCAGACTTTACCTGCCGATTCCAAAAATCTAAACTTCCGATTGATTTTGCAGCTTCGATTCCGATTTCGGTTCCGATAAATTTGAATCGGAACTTATATCGGTGATATACACAACTTTATACAAGTGTTCCACGACGCGTTGTGTTCCACGCGCGCCTCAAGGAGATGTCAGCAAAACCGTTGGTAGAGGCCCAGCAGGGAAGCCTACTGGGGCAATGGGTTCGCTTCTTAAAGGAAAATCCGTGGCCTTGGAATGCAAGGCAACGAATAACATAGGAGTGGATTTTATCACGCCCTCCCGCACCGCCCAAGGGCGCAAGATGTCATTAGAGGATTTCACACCTAAAAAAAAACCCCTGCCCCGAGCCTTCTGTCGGTTGCTCTTTCACCTGTTGTTTTGTTTCGTATTTGACATGTTGTGAGTTCGCTGTTCATTTATAGGTACTATTCGAGTTATTGATAACTTTTAGTAGATATTAGTTCATTTGACGCTATAGATAGGTACCGACTGCCTTCGTCTCTGCCTCCAATACCAGTTCTGATTTCGAAAACCAAAAAAACACTCCACTTCCGAATTCGGTTACGATATAACCACTTCCGTTAGTTACATCCCTATTTTTAAGGCCAATGATCACACAGCCATGTTTTTATTATCTAGGAGTGTTTCAGACAAACCAATAAAACAAAGTTAGGAGAAAAATAATTTTACTACAGCAAACATTTTACTCGATTAAAAAAATATAGAACAAGAGCCCCCGAATTACACAAGCCCAATTCATTTTTCCATACTTTAGAGCTCAATGACGTAAGTATTTGGACAGGCTCGCACTCGACCGGTCTCTCACCTGCCCCCTGGCCAAGTTACAACCGTCTTGTTTCGATTCTCTTTTCGTCGATCGTCTCGAGTCGGCAACGTCTCCGATCCCTTTGTTCTGACGTCAGCTCAACGCTCAGTCACGTGGTCAGAACAAAGGAATAGGAAGCGTGGCGGACTCGAGGCGATCAACGAAAAGAGAATCGAAACGAAACGGTTGTAACTTGGTTAGGGGGGCTGGTGATAAGCAATGAAAGCATGCTTGTCTATACTCCATCGGTTTATGTAGATAACTAAACGTATTACAATCTTAATGTCTTTTTGTTAAAAAAAAATCTTATGCAAGACATACAAAGATTATATAAATTGAGTTAGTTACCAAACATCGGTATAGGTAAATAACAAATTGTAAACTTATTTAGATAAAAATTATAGACAACTTTTAGATAAAAGACATGTCAAGATTGTTTACCTTTAGTTAATTACCTAAACAGATGGAGTATGGAAATAACCTATTTACTCTTGACTGAATGCATAACAAGATTAAATTGCTGTAAAATCGCTTCAAATGCATTACAAGATTAAACTACTGTATTTTACTACTTATAGATACCTACTATGTACCTATACAGCCACGCTTTTTGTTCACGCTGCCCTTCAAGTGTTACCTATAGGTACTTTTTACTATCTGACTTGTGTTGCTAACAATATTGATCACAAAACGGCTTCTACCAAAATGCTACCTCTCCCAATATTCTTCAGCCAATTGTTTTCCGAAATAGAATCTTCTACTTGGAGCTTTTGGTCTCCTCAGGGGCACGTCGTCATCTAGAGGGACATATTTATTCCTGCAGTATGCCCGTACCTGTCCCTTCAGGTCGTGGTGGGGCTTTGCCTTGATGATCGCCATAAAGTGCCTGTAGCCTGCGCCTCCTCTCATCAGCACGGGAATAGCTTCTGTAGACTCTATTGCTATATGTGAGATCTGGAGAAAAACGATAAGTTTGGTGGATGACTTGGAACGGAAGGACATTTCTGTGGTAGAAAGTATATTGTACATAGTTTGAAAATTTGGTTTGGCTTGCTTGCAAACGCAAAAACCAATTATTGACATGAAAATTCAATTATTGTTATCTTCTTTGTTACAATAAAATGAATCTACTTAAGCAGAATAATTTAAAAAGAAGGTCGCTTAACTGTGACAAATAATAATGATAATAACTGCAGCTAATGCTAAACCTTTATAGCCTAGCTTGCATGAGGTAGAAATCATCAGCGCCTGACGTTTTTCATCAGGCAATGATTTAAATTTTATTGCTCTTAGAACGTTCATAAAATTGTTTTATTTTCAGATTCGCTTACTTGGATATTGCTAAAAATAAGAAAACTGTAATCAGACGACAGAATTTCTTCAGTTATTTTGTGTAGAACAAAACTTTATTGATATATAATGGCCCTTTCGTCAGTAAGTCTCTTTCTACTAGCTGATGATTGAGGAATACATTTACAAGACACTAATAGCACCTTTATGCCACCATATTGCTGCTAAAGATGAAAATTCTAAATAAGAAGAAAGAAGTAGCGTGCCTGAAGTATCTATATTCTATCTACCTATCATCTTCTAGATCAAATACTTAAAACATTTCAGCGACACTCACCACACAATCAAAAATTCCTTGACAGATAATCTGCTGGCCTTTAAGCATCGCATCATAATCAAATTTCTTTCTGAACACCCTCGTATCGTCCTTGTACCTCAACCCCTGGTACAAGGTCGTGTAAGGAGACAACACGATTTTCTTCGGAGCCTGAACGGTAGGCAGAGGCTGCGGGTACGCCAACTTGTCGATGTTTACAACACTTTTCCTGGAACACATATTTGAGGAGGAGAGTTTCGCACTAAGCATTTGAGTTCAAGCCATGTGATTCGTTATTATCGTCCTGCCCTTGTTCCGTTTTATTTGGGGTCGGCACAAAACGGTTTTTTCTTCCATTCTGTCCTGTCACCCGTCGTGCTATCACTAACTTCCTTTTCTTTCATATCACTCTTCACACAATCCATCCATCTTTTCTTTGGACTCTTTTAGTAACATGCGTTTCATCCCTCCTCTTTACATGACCATATCAAGACAAACGATTCCCCTTCAACTTTTCAGTCACTGGCGTTACTTTCAAACTTCTTCTAACATACTAATTTTTCACTTTATCTATTCTCGTCGCAGCACACATACATCTTAACATTATCTCCGTTATATGCAAACTTTTTTTATCCATCTTTTTCACAGCCCAACATTCTGATCCATACAGTATCAGGCCTTATCACGGACTTGTAGATTTTGATTCGAAATCAAAATTTGAAAAACTATAAGTAGGTACACCGATGATGAGCGTATTCAAACAAGTACTGTAATATTGTCTGAGAACGTGTTTTTTTTTCGGTGGGAAAATCATCTGATGATCACCTGCTCTTGGGCGGAGCGAGAGATAGTGTCAGACTTTTACTGACTAAAAACCCACTCCTGTTCCTTCGTTGCCTTTCGTACCAGGGCCGAGTCTTCCTTTCAGAATCAGGCTCTTGGCCCTAGTAGGCTTCGACCCTGCTAGGACCCTACAGTTGCTGTCATCTCCTTGAGGCGCGCGTGGAACAGTACGCGTCGTCGACGACTTGGGCTCGGTCCAGACGGTTACCGAACGGTCGGACGGCAAGCGACCCATTACTCGCCGTCCGCAAGCCCGAGCCTACGGTAGCCGGAAATCGTGTTCGGAATCCCGGCGGCGGTTGGGGCGTGAGGACAGTTGCCTCACACGGTCGGCCGCCTCCTTTGCTAGCATTACTGCTTCCCAGAAGGAGGCGATCACCTGCCTCTCCTCCTCGCCCCGGACCATGGCCTGTACCAAGGCCCGGCGCAGGAGAACGCCGCCGACGATCGCCCCTACGAGGACATGGTTCTGAGAACGTGTGAAAGAATTACCGCGGCCCTAGAAAGCAAAAAACATACAAATCTTTTCTCTCTATAATATTAGTAAATTAATGTATCATACTTACTTAAAAGGTCCACTTCGTAGAACAGTCAGATTTGCTGAAGGATTCGTGTCCTTCTTAGAGATTTTAACAGCAAGCTTAGCACTAACTAAACGCCCGATTATTAAATAACAGAACACGATAAAAAAATTCATGGTTATTCTCATAATAAACAATTCTTCATAACGATCTAAGGAAAATGAGTCTTGCTATATTTATGGCAGTGAAGTCGGTAAAAAACCTGAATTCATTGTAATATATTGCCAGTCTGCGGTATTAGGTATGTATATGTCGCAGACAAGTGGTTTAATTCGCCATTCAATTAACCTTTCGAATACACTAGAATAAAAGAAAAAAATGGGAAGTGTCTCTAATTACGATACCTATTCGAAAGGTTAAAAGCCTAGTTTTTTTTACTATACGACGCGCCCCTAGAACTGTCATTTGAGCTTAAAGGAACCTAACATGAAAGGGATAAAGGGGGCTAGAAAGAGCGATAAAAGCGAGCGTACGAAGCTCCTCCAACCTGTCCGTTCCGGGGTGCACTGTTTTCTTGTCACATTATCATCCCATTTCATAATTGCCCTAAGCATTTGCCAGCCAGTATATTACATTAAGCATTAGGCGCATAATCAGCTGAATGCAATTCAGGCACCTGCCGTTCATCTATTTAAAAGGCGCCGTTTAGTTGCCAGGTTAGACTGTTACCTGAATGGCGAATTAAGTTAGTTGTCTGCGACAAATATACGCCCTGTGGTATTTTACGAGTTTTTTTATTGGCACGCCTACGATTTTCCACCATATGGGAGTTATAAAATTTTCCGTCAAGGTCATTAAAAACAATCATTTTTGAGGAAAAAGAAATAATTGCATAATTACGTTCTGCCTATAATCTCAACACGAGCGTAGCAGCTATCGCGGTACCTACGTAGGTACGTTGAACTGCGGTAATCATTTCAATTGATAACAGTTTCAAATATAGGTACTAGCTACCTATAATAGCAATAATAATCTGTCGAAGCTATCGTTGCGCAGTTGGATCAAGACCCTGCTACAGAAGGCAGTTCTCCTCGATATGACTCGCTTTGTGAGGAGAGGAGGTTCTTAAACTATCTCTGGAGCCCTTAACCACTGGTAGCTTGGATCATGCTCCCGATACCTGCGGACTATTATAATTACTTTTTATATTTTTTATCAGTTATAAAATGTTAAAATATGTAATGAAGATGAATATACGAATAATAATAATAATATATATCTTTACTAAAAATACGGTCCTAAAGACCGTATTTTGTAAAAAAGGTACAATTATGAGTAAACATGTTTCGCAGCATGCAAATATTTAGTAAGTAGGTAAGTACCTACCTACAACAAACTATAAGAAAGTAGGTAGGTACACTGAATACTCTGGGCTTCAAAGATACCTAACATAAGTTTAGCATTCCAGATACATAAGCAGATACTTCCTGTACTAGTAACCTTGGGCAGCTTGCAGCGAATTCCCGTCCATGGCTTTAACCTCTTCGCAAAAAGTATAAAAGGGGACAGGTAGAATAGGTGCCTTACATCTGCGTTCCAAAATTTTGATGTATAACTCAAAATTCCATAAGCTATAAGCTTGTGGGCAGCAGAAAAGGTCTGGTAAAATTCTGCGGCAAATAATTGGAATGTCACACTATCTCAATCATCACAATAATAATATTGAAATAGCGAAAGTTTGTATGTGTATTATTATTTCCTCACGCTTAAACGGTTGAACAAATTGGTGTAACATGTGGCACACGAGTAGACCATGCCTACATATTCCACATTTCCACATCTTTGGGATAATTGTCTTCTTTCACGGGTGATGGCATAAAGTTTACACAATAATGGTATAAAAGAATATAATGTAACTCCGTAAAACCTACATAAAATCAGTATTCATATTATTGAATACGTTTTTTCCTTCGAAAAGTATGATCACAAAACGTAAATTAAATATTTCTACCGTATTAACAAAACGTGGCTTTGACATTGACAGTTTTCGATTGATTGGATAGTCTTGTCAACCAATTTTCTTGCTTTGTATTTTATGTATTATTTCAATAAATTAAATTATGTCTATTACAAAAACAACATTTTAAAATTTACTCTTTGCGGTGCCCAATTTCTCCGTTAATAAATTCGCTAAATCTCCACAATGGACGGTAAGACGGCTTACAAAATTGATCGGCTTTAGTAATTAAGTTTAATTGTTATTTTAATATTATTCAACAATTTTAGGCCCTTCTGCAAAAAAATCTACATCCTTCGAGAAGTTGGTCATTCAGAATATAACTAATGTAAACGATCTGAAGGAAAAACTCAACGACATCATTAAAGCCGGAAAAGATTATGAATATGACGTTTCCTCGTGTATAAAAACTTTGATTACAAGCAGTGATCAAGATATTGCACAGTTAAGTATTGAAGCGATCGCAGAGCTTGTTAAATGTGAAGAGAAGCGAGAGATATATGCTAATAACGATATAATAGGCCCTATATTGGATATATTGAGAAGAGACACCACTTTGGACAATGTTGAACTTGTGAGGCAGTGCTGCAGGGCTCTTGGCAATTTGTGCTGCGACTGTGACACTGCTAGACGCACAATTATTGAGTTGGAGGGCATTGCAGTACTTATAAAGCTTCTTGAAAGAAGTATAGATATGCAGTTTGAGGAAATACAAATGCTGTCAAGTAAATCTTTGCTGAACTTTGCCATTGGAGGAGCAGACTTTACAGAGGAAATATTCCAAGGTGGTGTGGTGGATATGGTCCAAAGAATGATGTGTATAGAACTTCAGAAGCAGGAATTTGATAATCATACTGTGTCTACTTGTTTGTTGTTATTGAGTGTTATAAGTGATAACACTCCAGAGTTGCTGTACAATGAGATTCTTAACAAGACCGTTCTGCAGATTCTGAGGGAGACATCTACTGTGGAGATCTCTGAAGTGTGTCTCGATCATTTGCATGCACAGGCCCAACATGGTGAGTAGTTTGAGGATAATCAGAAATTATAATGTTAATGAAGCATATAGGCTAAACTGTACTATACTGGACAGCGAGTTTTACTCTCATAATTTTTTATTGAAAAGGTTTATCTCTAAAAAGTAATTATGCAAAGTCTCAATGTTTGGAAACATAGTTTTTGAGAAAAAAAAAATGAAAATTTATATTTTTTTGTAATATTTGACGCTATTTTGACAGGTTTTGTTCACTTTTTACCTTGTTTGTAGTACTCTAGCAAAGGTATTACTTCATACAGCCACAATGAATATTTAACAAAACTCAAATTTATTTTAATTTACATTAAAAATGACAAATAATGTAGATAAAAGACATATTGTAGATAATTAAGTGAATTTAGCTTGTTCAATGCTAAAATAATAATATCTGAAAAACATGAAAGTATACAATTGCTACTGTGGAGGGTAAGGTTAGGGTTATTATTTTTTTTACCACCCATTAAACTATATTTCAGTGCACAAATATTTTTCTACAATGGTAGTGCTCCCCGACACAACAAAAATTTTTTTTTTTCGTTTTTAAATATATAAAAGTATAAAATTGCTACTGTAGGGGGTTAGGTTAGGGTTTTTTTTTAAACTACCCAGATAACTATATTTCAGTGCACAAATATTTTCATACAAAGATCCCGACAACAATTTTTTTCTATTTTTTTTTTTAAATACATGAAAGTATATACAATTGCTACTGTAAGAGGTTCTCACCTAAAACCCTGAAATCTGCCTCAGAAATGCATAAAATGTACGATTTTTTTTATTCCTAACCTCAAAATTTCAATCTTGTTATCTCCAAAAGTAACGCATACTTTTGGAGATATTCAAGATTGAAATTTTTATTCTAGATTCGGGAGGGGGTTCGGGGGGAGGGGATATAATTTTTTATTAAAACTTTATGCACTAGTAAAAAATACACTACAAAGGC
Source organism: Mythimna pallens (assembly GCA_961205895.1). Classification (NCBI taxonomy): domain Eukaryota; kingdom Metazoa; phylum Arthropoda; class Insecta; order Lepidoptera; family Noctuidae; genus Mythimna; species Mythimna pallens. Next base: position 25,271,747 of record OY540827.1, on the reverse strand, counting down.
AGACCTAATGCCTCAAGCATTTTCTACTAGTTGACTTAGGGTGGCACTGAACACTGGAATGTATAAAGGGTTACCATGGCCCTATAACGCCAAGGGCAATTGAATTTGGTTTTTTCCTATGGAGAACAAGGGGCAAAAATTCCATGGTTACTCCAAAATGTAAAATACATGAAAACTCATAAAATGCACAATCCATCCTTTTTCAGAAACGGTAAAGACGTTAATAGCCAAAGAAGGTGGAGTACAACTGGTGTGCTCCCGCCTGGAACAGTTTGTCAACAAACACAATGCTGGAGAGCTGAACATTGATGATTCAGAAGTGGAGGCCGTCATGAAGCAAGCCTGTGAGCTGGTCGTCACTGTGCTGACTGGAGGTAAGATAATGTAAGACAAGATTAAGTACTCAAGCAGTAAAAGGGACAGAATGCCGGTGAGCTAAACATTAGCATTACCTAAATTCAGTTCTTTCGTCACTAACCCACATTATTGATCTTTTCTTTTTTTCAGCTCTTTTTATGACATTGTGTAACTTATAATATGTATATTACTGTATGTAATTTAATAACATTTTAATTTCATAATATGAATAATTATAATGTTATTTTAAATTAGTTTTAATTTTAATTTTTATATTGTAATGACAATTTCCAGTTTTAAACCTAATTATAATCATTAATTAATAAGACCTAATGTAAATGCTGTGCATACCTTTATGTGACTTTTTTTCACAGGATGCCCTCGTAAATGTGTTGTAGACAATGTTTAGTAAATAAGTCGTTGGTATGCCTATATGTATAACTAAATAAAATAAAAATACTCGCTACCCATACCTTGGCTAGTTGACAGAATTGTTTTGGTGCGCTAGTTCAAGCATGAGGCGTCTAGTAGCTGTAAGGTCGTTGGTCTCACTTAATCGTAGTCACAACAATCAGTTGTGTTTCTCGTACCCAGCAGTCTCTCGCGACTTGACTCCAGGATGTGCATATTTTTCATAATTCAGCCCACAAAGAGATAAAACGAGAGTCCAAAGTCTGGATGATGAAAACTACTTTCACAAAACCACTGTTAGAAGCTAGTATGTATATAATTTTGCTGATCAATTATTTTTTTCTTCCTCAGATGAAGCCATGCACATCCTTTACAATAACGGTGTTGGTGACGTGTACCAAACAGTGGTAAAGTGGCTGGACACGCAGAACTATCAGCTACTGACCACTGCGGTGTTGGCTATTGGCAACTTTGCCAGGCAAGATGATTACTGCACGCAGATGATGCAGGATAACATATTTGATAAGCTGCTGGGTGAGTGTGTTTTCTAGTTAACATCTACTGTTTTTATCTTCTTTTTATGGTTCTGTACCCCAAAAGAAATAAACGGAACCTTTATAGGATCACATTATTGTCCGTCCGTCTGTCTGTCTGTCAAGACCCTTTATCTCGGGAACGCGCGGAGGTATCGATTTGAAATTAAAACCATATACTCAGATCTTTAGTCCCTTGAAGCTGTGAAAAAATCAAGCTTCTGAGTTAACAAGATACGGCCGTTAATGTCGCAAAAAACGGACATTTCGACACTAAAGAAATCAAAAAGGACCGATCACAAATTTTAGATACATTGGTCAATGACTGATTAACCGAGTGGTTAATGTATGAGCATTTTAAAGACGACGCACATAAGTGGACCCGAGTTCGAATCCCGTGCAAACTACAAGGATTCGAATTCTTTTTCTGATTCTGAATGTTTTATAGATATTATTTAGTAACGAATTATTAAATTATCTCTGTTGAAGCAATATTAATAGCCGTAATATGAGTTTCTTTGACAATATAACTTTTCGAAGGAACAGAACGCGCACAGTGTCGGAATCAATAACAGAGGTTGAATCGAGTAACTCGACAATAGATGGCAGCACAAACAGTCTGCCAGATATGTCAGGTGAACAAAACGATGAAGTACAAAAACTAAAACAACAAATAGAGAAACTACAAACAGAATTAAGCATAGCACACGAAGAAATAAACAATCTATCTATAGAAAACACGGAACTAAAAAAATCTATTAAGGACATGACAAGTAAACATGAAATTGTAAATAAAGCAACGAAAAAATTAATGAATGATCTATGTACACCGAACAAAACTAAAAAATCTTCAACACCACATCATACTTCCAATAAAAAACAAAAACAAAAATTTTTGGATATCGAGAAGAGAACAATTGAGCTTTCGGATTCACCTTCAAAAATACCTCATCCACAGTCTGTGTCAGTAAACTGTGAAATCAAGAGTAACCAAAATATCAAATCAGAAAAACATAAACTATGCATTTTAAACAGTGATAAAGCAAATAAAGTTCTAACATTAGCTGAAAAAGCTTTTCCAGACTATGAAATATGCCATTATTTGACACCATACTGTGGAATAATGAAACTCATTACTGACATCGAGATTAAGGTTAAAAATTATACATGGGATGACTACTGCCTAATTTTCATAGGTGAAGAAGACTTTCGGCGCACAAACAATTATTACAACTTAGTTATTAATATACGTGAAACCCTATCAAAAATCCAACATACTAATATCATATTATGTCTACCTACTTTTAAATTTAAACATTCTTTTATGTTCAACTGTAGAATAGAAACATTCAATAATATGCTATTTTTGGACGTGTGTACCCATGAATACGCCTGGTTATTTGATTCTAACTTGGATTTGACATATGACTGTAGTATGTTTTCGCAGAGAAATGGGGCTCTTAATCATTATGGTATGACTAACATGTTTGAAAATTTAAGTAAGACAATTTACTCGAATGTTGGCGAGTGGAACAAAACAAATGACGATTATACTAATAATACTAATAATAATAATAATACTTTTCGAGACCACAGAACAACATTTTAATATTTTATATCAAAACATACAAAGCATTTATAACAAACAACATCTACTAGAGACCTTCATCCATGAAAAACCAATGTATAACGCTATATGTTTATGTGAAACTTGGCTGTCACCAGAAAAATTAAGTAACTTACAGTTTACTGGCTACAAAATTGCTGCATCCTACTGTCGTCGTACTCGAGGAGGTGGCGGTGTATGTATCTTGTTACAAAATCATCTCGAGTATAAGGAAGTTTGTGATATTAGTAATATGTCTGTTGAGTATTGTATAGAGTTATGTGCAATAGAATTACCTAATGAAAATGTAGTTATAGTTACAATTTATTGGAATAGAAGAGAGGAGGAAGTATTTACTCGCCAACTAAAAGAAATGTTGTATTATATTAATAAAAAATATTCAAAATATAATGTAATACTGGGAGGAGATTTAAATATAAATATCTTAGATAGCTGTTTAAAAACTAACTTGTTCTTGGATCTAATGTTGGAACATAAATTCATACAACATATCAAAGTCCCCACACGTATCTCACAGACTACCTCGACATGTTTAGACTTAATTTTTACAAATTTTAATAATGGATATAATAATACCACCGTAGAAGAATTAGGGTTTTCAGACCACTGTGCAACCATCTTTCACACGAAATTACCTAGTAACAGCAATAAAAAACAACACTGGTTCGTGAAAAAAAGATTATATAATACACAAAATGTTGAAAAATTTAAATCAGAATTAAAAAAACAAAATTGGAATGAAATAATACAACCAAATAAAAATATAAATGAAAACTACATTGCATTTGCTAATACCTTAAATAAAATTTTAAATATATCTATCCCGCTACAGAAGATAAAAATAAAAACAACACTTAAAAAGTATTGGCTTACAAAGGGTATCAAATTATCTTGCAAAAACAAAAGACTACTTAAAATACTTACCACTAAAACAAAAAATCCCATATTATTGAAATATTATAAAAAATACGAAAAAACCCTAAAGCAATCTGTAACGACAGCAAAAAGACTACAATATATAAATAGAATGAAAAAGTCAACAAATAGAGTAAAAACTATGTGGAATTTAATAAACGAAAGAACAAATAAACCAATGGAAAGGGAAAAAAATAATATAAAATTACATAAAAATGATAACTTGATAACAGAACCTAAGCAAATAGCTAATATTTTTAATGACTTTTTTGCTTCTATCGGGAATAATATCTCACCAGCAACAGGAGTCCCTGTGATGTACCCCACAGAAAACTCCATATTTCTCAGCCCTGTTGATCCTCATGAAGTAAATCGAATAATAAAAAATTTAAACAATAAAAAGAGTTTTGGAGTAGACGAACTTCCCCCATTTCTAGTAAAGCAATGTGCAGATGAACTAACCCTACCATTTTATAAACTAATTAACCAATCGTTTGATGAGGGAAGTTTTCCAAATCAACTTAAAAACGCACTCATAAAACCCATACACAAGAAAAATTCTAAAACTGACCCTAGTAACTATCGACCAATCGCGTTGTTACCAACTGCGTCTAAAATCTTTGAAAAGGCTATGTGCAACCGCCTATACTCTTTCTGTGAAAAAAATAAAATATTTGACGACTGCCAGAACGGCTTCCGTAAAAATAGATCTACAACGTTAGCAGTCTACAAATACGTACAAGAGGCTCTATCTATTATTAATAACAAAAAATATGCCGTAGGTATGCTCCTTGATATGTCTAAAGCCTATGATAAAGTACAATTTAAAATCTTATTAGATAAACTTTATGGGATAGGAATACGAGGAAAAGCCCATGAATGGTTTGCATCATACCTGAAGGATAGGATTCAGTTAGTAGAAATAGAATATTTCGATAAAAACTCTAATGAAATAATAAAAATAAGGTCTGACAGAAAAGCAGTTAATGCATCAATCCCCCAAGGGAGTGTTATAGGCTGTTTATTATTCCTTATCTATATTAATGACCTTCCTAAAATTATAAAAAGCCCATGTGTTTTATTCGCGGACGATATATCTCTACTCACATCATGCCAAAATGATGACAATATAAATTGCAAATTAAATTCCCTTCTCTCTACAACTGTAAACTGGATGAATAACCATAATCTAGAAATCAACTTCACAAAAACAAAATTAATTACTTTCCATCCCCATCAAAAACCACCACTAAAATTAAATTTTATGTATAATAATACAAAATTAGAACAAGTAAACGAGTTTACTCTCCTTGGTTTGTCTATAGATACCCATGTAAACTGGAAATCCCATATACAGAAAATAAGAGCAAAATTATCAAAATTTTCATACGCCCTTCGCGAAATAAAAAAAACTACCAACCTGCAAACTGCACTTACTACATACTATGCATATGCCCAAGCATGGCTTAGCTATGGGGTCATGCTGTGGGGTAACAGTACTGATTCGCAGACCATATTTATTTTGCAAAAAAAGTTAATACGAATAATAACCAATATAGAACAAACAGAAAGTTGCCAACCACACTTCCAAAAACACAAAATACTCACACTTCCCTGTTTATACATCTTAGAGTTATGTAAATTTGTCAGAAAACACCCAGATTTTTACACAAATTGTGAAGAAACACAAAGAAGATACACTTCTCGACATAATAAAAACAAAGTAAACATACCTCGATCCCGATTAAAAATGCACTCAACCAGTCCTTTAGTAATGTCCGCTAAAATTTATAACAAACTGCCAAATGAAATTAGAGAAGTAAGGAAAACAAATATATTTATCAATAAATTGAAAGAATTTCTAGAAGCTAAGTCATACTACTCAGTAAAGGAATTTTTAGATGATAAGTCGATCGGAAAATAATATTTTTCTTTTCTTTGTATTATTATTCACCAAAGATTCTGTAATGACATTTATTAAATATAGTTATTATAATATAGTATGAAAAATAGAAAATTTAATTAAATATAAATTCCCAGATAAATAATAAAATAATTTAATAAAATAATAATGACGATGAAAAATAAATAAAAGTACCTGACATAATTTATCAATTCTTACACATGGACATAATAATAATAAATATACATAATTGACTTAAATTAATATATAATTTCATAATGACGACAATAAAAATAAATAAAAAAACCTGACAAAATTTACCTAACTTATTTATACAAACATAATAATAATATACATAAATAAATTAATTTTAATAATAACAATTTACTAATAATGACGATAAAAATAAATAAAATATTTGACATAATCTACAATTACTTATACAATAGACATAATAATAATAATATGCATATACAATCTAATTTAAATATATACATACATAATTTAATAATAAAGATGACAAAACCAAAAATTAAATAATCGGACACAATCTACCAATACTTATACACATACATAATAATATACATCTATTAGATCTACCTACAATTATTAATTCCATGAATTGTTACTTGGCCTTCATCCTCTCTCCTAACTTTGCTGTGCCCGACAGGGTCCATATTGATCTTGACTATATTTTATACCACCTATGTACATAATATGGAATGCAATAAAGTATTGAGTATTGAGTATTGAAATTCAGAGGGACATAGAATCCTGAAATTTGGCATAAAGCAAGGTCTCATAGCACAAGTATAGGAAAAAAACTGAAAAATGCATATTTGTAAACACGTCACAAAAAAAGATTGCTTTTCAGAAAAATCTTCGTAATTCAATTCGGGAATTGAACTGTTTTTACAGCTAAGTTTGTACAGAATCCTCAGCGCGCGAGTCCAACTCGCTTTTGCTTGGTTTTTTAATTGTTGATACGTTCGCGTTTGACCACGATACCAGATGGTAAGTGATTATGTGGTCTACGATATTGTACAGATACTTGATTAAATCTGTAATCTGCTGTTCTTCAATCAGGGGTTTGTAAATTACCTAAAGATTTTATAAATTGTTATCGACAATAATAATAATAATAATAATAGCTGGCAACACCCAATGTCAACAAGTTGTTTTTTTTCATTCACAAATTTATAAATCTTTAAATATTTACATAAGGTCCCATATTTACATATTCTACAGCAAAATAACAAGAAATACATAATAAAAACTTATTGAAATCAATAAACTGGAATTTGGACATAATCTAAAAGAAAAAATGCATACATTATATACCGGACAGATGACACGTGTCATCAAGATGAAAACAGTAATGAAATGGAATGAAAATATAATATAACTATGTTGACGAGAGCAGCTGCCCGTCGCGCACGCCATCCATCCCCGGACTTGCCGCTCAGCTCCGCCTCGCCGCCGCCGGACCCCGGATCATCAGTGACACCGGCGGTTGCAGTCGCGTCGAGCTCGAGCGACGAGTATTTTTCCCCGCCGTCGTCGCCAACACCTGTACGTCGGCCGGGGAGAGGCCGGCCACCGAAGGGCTTGGGATCTAGGGGCCAACCGGCCCCGAGCCGGGTCCCCGCTGCCGGTGGTTGTGTGCAGCGCATGAGATGGACTCAATCCATGAATGAGAACGTCATGCGCGCATATTACAGGGCTACAGAGGGGGGAACTAACCTCACTGCGTACCGTGTTAGGATGCTGTCTCTTTTTCAGGACCTTGAACCAACCGTAGACGTCTCGGCGCAACGATTGTCGGATCAGGTGCGGGTAATCCAACACAGTCATAGGTTGGACGACGCCGTACTTGATAGGCTGCGCTCAGAAGTACTGAACAACCATATCGTCTCGACTCCGACACAGACAGGGGTACTGCCGGCCGCTGACGTAATCCCGCCGCGGTCCAATGCTGTTGAGAATGAGTTAGATGATAGGGTTGACAAAGTAAGTAGCCAGTGCAATGAAAGACTGAGGAGCGCACTGGAGGATGCGCTTCGCGAGTATAGGTCCACTCCAGCCGAATTTAGACCCCGGTTACCGCGGTTACCTATGTGCAAACGAAATATGGCGCTAGTGTGTGCTCTGGACTCGCTGCTTAAGAATGTTTTTGAGAGCAGCGAGGACCTCGTTGATACGCACTCCATCCTGTATTGTGGGGCTGTTGCGGCATGTCGTTTAGCTAACATAAAGTTTTCAAGTTGTGATGTAGCTAATCGACCAAAGCCTGCTGTACCAGCCTGGCAGTGCAGGATCGAGGGACGTATTGATGAGGCCAGAGCACTCATTGGCAAGCTATACTGCTTCAGGGAGGGCAATACACGTCCACGTGTGATGCGATTCGTGAGACGGGCATTTTCAGGAACTGGAATTACCCCCCGAGAATACATGTCCCGTGTCACGGAGCGCATCGACTTCCTGAAGCAGAAAGTTTGTGCATGGGCCAATCGTATCCGGCGGTATAAGCGTCGGGTCGATCGATACTCGCAGAATCGCATGTTCCAGAGCGATGAGAGGTGGGTGTACAGAGCTTGGGAGCGACCTGAACATAGTGTGATTGACGTGGTCCGCCCGGATGATGCCGCCACGAATGCATTCTGGCGCAGCATTTGGTCGGTGCCCGTCTGTCACACTGAGGGTGGCTGGATGCGTGATGTCGAGCGCGTGTGCGCAGCTGTACCAGAAATGGAAAAAGTTGAAATTACGCCACTAGACGTAGCCAGAGCAGTTCGTCCATTACCTAATTGGAAGTCTCCAGGTACGGACGGACTGCACAACTTCTGGTTAAAATGGTACAGCAGCTCACATGCGCTTCTGGCATCGCAATTCCAGTCATCTTTAGATTCTGGGTCGCTACCTCAGTTTCTCACAACTGGTATCACCCATCTGCTCCATAAGACAGGTAGTCCCACGGAACCCAAGAATTATAGGCCGATTACATGTTTGTCGACGGTCTATAAACTTCTTACATCCATTCTGAGAGCAAAAATTAATGTACATATAGAGAAAAATTTGATAATGTCTGCCTCTCAGAACGGGTGTAGGAATGGGTCCCGTGGTACTAAGGAGCTACTCCTCATTGACATGGCCATAAGCCAACAGGTTCGTCGATCTCGCAAGGATCTGTCGACATGTTGGATAGATTATATGAAGGCCTACGACTCTGTTCCACATACATGGCTCATGAGGGTGCTGGAGTTGTATAAAATAGATGCAACTTTACGCACCTTCCTTGAGTCATGTATGAGGCAATGGAAAACAGTCCTTCGCTATCCAGGATGTCGACCGATCCAGGGGAATGATGAACCAATATGGATTAAACGGGGAATATTTCAGGGCGACAGTTTGAGTCCACTTTGGTTTTGCTTAGCCCTGAATCCTCTAAGCACGTTGCTGGAGGATTCAGGTCTAGGCTATCGGTTGAGAAGAGGTGGTCAGGTCCTATCTCACCTGCTTTACATGGATGATTTGAAACTCTTTGCCCACAACAATTTGCAACTAATGGAACTACTGAAGGTAACTGAAACTTTCAGTAGTGCCATCAGGATGGAATTTGGAGTGGACAAATGTGCAGTTATGCATGTAAAGCGAGGGGAGATTGTGGAATCCGAGAGAATTCAACTCTCGGATTCCATACACCTTAGAACCCTCTCCCCGACCGAAACTTATAAGTATTTGGGTATGTCGGAAGCGTTAGACATTAACGTCGCTGACATGAAGCAAACGTTGAAGGAGCGCTTCTTTAACCGCCTGAAGAAGGTTTTAAACAGCCTTCTGTCAGGCGGAAATAAGGTGCGCGCCTTCAATGGTTGGGTCATGCCGGTTTTAATGTACTCTTTCGGCATACTCAAATGGACTCAGACCGAGCTAGACGCTCTGGATAGGCGGGTCCGTACATTGCTGACCGCAAACCGGATGCATCACCCACGATCTTCGGTGATGAGACTGTACATCCCGCGGAAGTGTGGAGGTCGCGGCTTTTTGAATGCAAAGACTCTACACAACCGCGAGGTGTGCAGCCTCAGAGAATATTTTCTCAAAACCGATGTGGGTATGCACCGCGATGTGGTCGCAATGGACAAGGGACTCACCCCGTTGTCCATGGCTAAACAGAACTGGCGCAAACCTGTGGTACTTACTACTGATGACCGCAAGGAAGTATGGAAAGGCAAGGAGCTCCACGGGCGCTTTTATCGGGCTCTCCATGAGCCTGATGTAGATTTTTTGGCGTCCGTGGCCTGGTTACGTTTCAGCAACCTCTTCGGAGAAACTGAAGGTTTTGTCTGTGCGATTATGGACGAAGTTATTTTGACGAACAACTACCGGAGACATATTATGAAGGACGGGACGGTTGACATGTGTCGGGCATGCCATCGCCCGGGTGAGTCCATCAGACATATAATCTCAGGTTGTTCTCGTCTGGCTAACGGCGAGTACTTGCATAGGCATAACCAAGTAGCCAGGATTATTCACCAGCAACTTGCTTTAAAATACAACCTAGTGGAATCTGAGGTACCATACTACAGGTATGTGCCCGACCCAGTTCTCGAAAATGACCATGTCACGTTGTACTGGGATCGGTCTATCATTACTGACCGGACTATTGTAGCGAATAAGCCGGATATAGTGGTGATAGACCGATTAGCGCGCCGCGCAGTGATAGTCGACGTCACCATCCCGCATGACGAGAATCTCGTGAAAGCTGAGAAAGAGAAACAAATCAAATATCTCGACTTAGCACACGAGGTTGTCGACATGTGGAATGTGGACTCGGCTATCATTGTGCCGATTGTCGTGACCGCCAATGGTCTTATAGCCAAAAGCTTCGACGACCATCTGTCGAAACTGTCGTTGCGCGGTTGGATCAAGGGCCTGATACAGAAGGCAGTACTCCTCGATACGGCTCGCATTGTGAGGAGGTTCCTGTCTCTGGAGCCCTAACCACCGGTAGCTTGGACCCTGTTCCCGACACCGGCGGATAACTATTTTTTATATTTTTAAATGTTTTTTTTTATTAGTTGTTCTTTAAAGAAATATTTAAAAATGTAAATGATATGTGTATAAAGATAAATAAAGAATAATAATAATAAAGCCTTTTATTTCTTATCCTTACAAACTATAAAATATCTTTTTTTTTTTTAAGTAACTTTACCTTGTATTTTTCTTACTGTTCTAATTGTTACTTGTATTATGGATAGGAACCCCTTCTTGGGTATAGACCTTCTCTAGCTTATTCCAGTTTTCTCTGTGTGCGGCTTCTATAATCCATTATTTTCTCACTATTGCTGCCCAGCGTTTCTTAGGTCTACATACATTTCGACAATAACATACAAATATTAAAAAAAAACTCATTTTGTATAGTTTCGATGTTGAGATGGATTCATGATAGCACAACTTTAAACCTTAGTGGTTTTTGGTTGCTATTTAACTTAGACTATCCTGTATTCTTTTGTATTAATAATAAATAAATGAAGAAAAAAAAGATTTATTTATACAACTGTATTGTTCACCTCATAATAATAATAACAAATAATAATAATAATATTCCACAACTATCACACAACGCCGTCTAGTCCCAAGCTAAGCAGAGCTTGTGTTATGGGTACTAGACAACTGATAAACATACTTATATATTTCTAAATACATACATATATAGATAAATTACACCCAGACACAGAACAAATGATCGTGTTCATCACACAAATATTTGTCCTGAGTGGGAATCGAACCCACGACCTTCGGCATAGCAGTCCGGGCCACTAACCACTAGACCAACAGGCCAGTCGAACAATAATAAACAGATAATGTGAACAGAATAAAAATTTGCAAAAACTAAGTGTACTATGGGCGGTTTTATCGCATATGGCAATCTCTTACAGACAACCTTAGGACAGATAGAACAAAAGGAAATAGATTCGGTCAGTGAATAAAAAGCATAAATAATATTAATAACACTTAAATGATATTAATAACGCATAATGCGGATATTTTGACAAGGGTAGGTTTGTGTGCGCCGGACGGGTACGCGACGCGTCGGCGACGGCCGCGTTTGCTGGCGGTGCCGCGCGCACGCACTAAGTTATTGAGCTCGGCGCCTCTCACGCGCGCGTTGCGCATGCTCAACCTCATAACTGACGACGTGGATATATTTTATTGTGCTCCAAGTAAATTCAATAAGATAGCGCTTTTTAAAATTTGTTATTGAATCTAGTTTGTAAGTTAGAAATAAGAAACCTCAATATCGATTTGTAAGGATATTGTTGGGAATAAAAAATAATAATAATAAAAAATACATATATACCTACAACACCAATTAAAATACTATAAATGCTCCATCAACAACTATAAGAAAGAAAAAGAAAATGCCCCATACAACTTATTAAAACCAAATAATGCATCAACAAACAACAATTAATCTGACATGTTCATTTTAATTTTTCAAAGACTAGTGAAGCGCTATTTAGTTGTTAAGAGAGCCGGGGACTGTAATCACCAATACTCATGTGTATCATACGACGTTTTTCAACACACTTGTGAAGAAAATCAATTTTACTAACTATTACTGACATCGTTAGTTTTCGTAAATATCACCAGAGGGCGGTAAAAAAGTCACGTCAGTATGTAGAAGGGAAGAGGGGTAGACAAATGCTCAAGGTCATCGGCTAATGGGAGCGCCTTAATGTTTAAAATTGTTTTTAAAAACACGAGAAACACGAGATGCATAAAATAAGCAAGTAGCAAAACACTAACTTATAGAATTGAATAAAAACTTAATATGATTATTTTTTATATGCGGCAACCTTGACCTATCTGCTACTTACCTAATATTCCGAATAAAGACATTTTTGTAGCAACTCTTGCTCACTCGGATCGCACTACAGTAACAAAATTCTAGCTCCCGACTCCACTAGATTGCGCACAAACGACTGATTACCACAATCGTTTCTAATGTAACTACAAACTACAGTCATAGCTCTTCGTTCTTCGCTTCTTTACCACAAACAGATGACAAATAGCAAAGCTCACAGAAGGCATAATATTACTCGACAGATTTACAAACACATATTAGTAATGAGAATACTACCCGAAAGATTTACAAACACATATTAGTAATGAGACTTTGATAAAAGCCGTTTGTTGTCAATTTGTTTGAGCAAACAACCGTGAAGTTTGATTTACTTTGAATTGAAAAAAATACTATTTGTAATATTTTAATTTAAAATGTCTAACTTTGTTTAAAAAAAATTATTGCGGCAGCATAAAAAATTAGTGAACGTTTTATTTCTGCCAACTAGGTTTAGATGAAGTTACGAGATCATTATCTCTAAAACTCGAAAGTAAAAACCTTGCCAAGTAAAATCATTACTACATTTACATTTCACTCCTTCGTTTCAAAGATGATAAAACTTTAATAACTTCAAAACCAAGTAAGTTACAGCAATAACTAATCAAATTACTAAAAATAAAACTATTATAATAATTACACACATTAGCCGCTTTCGACGAACTAATTTGAAGTAAGCATATACGGACTGCGCATGTCATTTTTCGTAAACTTACACACTCGGAACTATTTCATATCATTCATATTTTTTCAAAAACCTGGATTAAAATATTTAAAAAAAAAATGTTCGATGTGTACTTGTACACAGTATCAAATTTTACTCACACAGACTGACATTTTTATGTTTTTTTAGCAAAAAATGAGATGGCAGATAAAGCCAGGTAAAAAAGCCAACACGTCGATTGAGACAGCAACGCACTAGTGTTCATCTCTTTTTTTTTTGTTAAGTGTTAGAGCTAGATCGGAGATCGCCTCTACCCAACAAACATTATGACTGTAAATAGAGCTTACTTAAGAACCTAAAGTGTTATGAAGGTAGAGTAGTAGCTGCAATTATAGTTTCTGATGACAAAAAAGAAAAAAAATAATGCTAAATAGAAGAAGAGAAGTAATAAAATATAACGCTTATAGTGACAAAGCAAGTTTATAAGAGCAATTTATGGAGGTTAAACGCGTAGAGCAGCGATTATTATCCCTACAATAACGACCAAAGCTTCTGAGTTATAGCTTTGAGCGAATCTTACGACTATCAGATCCATATAAGAAATTAACATTTACTTTTTAACTTTTAAAGTTCTAAGCAAGCTACAACAAATTCTTTCGGAGCGCTGATAGTTGCACAAAAGGAGCAATTAATACTACTAGCTCTACAATGGTGTTCATTAATCTTTTACAACACCAAACTCCTGAAGAGATACAAAACTCCATTGTATAATTTAGGGCTGAATAGTAGGGATATTTCTCCCTAATAATAGAACTTATAGTGCCAAATATGGCCTCCATATTATTTAAAGTTGAATTATTGGGTTTGCTACCACTTTAGTACCCCTAATTGGTAAGCATAAAATGGTCAAGTCAGTCTTGCTTGATGATGAGGGTTCCGTGTGTAATGAAAGTGATATCACAACTGCAAGTTTTGATATTTTCGAAGAGGACCGATGATATTACTCATTCAGTAGTGATGATGAAGAAAATCCGAGTGAACATATTAAGAATCTTCATTTAAGTGAAAAATTGAAGGTATGGGCGATTGAGAAAAATATTACACAAACTGCTATGAAATATTTGCTGTCGATTTTAAATAACAGATTTGGCATGATTCTACCAAAAGAACCTTGAACTCTTTTACAAACACCAAACAATATTTCAATAAAAAACTAGTTGACGGTGCCGAATATTGGCATAATGGAATTTCTGAACCTTTGAAATGTATTTTAAGGAAGTTAAGCTATTTACCCAATACTATTTACTTTAATTTTAACATTGATGGATTGCCAATCCGCGAGTCTCCATGAGGGAAGTCTGCTCGTCGGAATATTCCTTTAGCTTTTTAATTTTTTTTATTTAACTAAACAGCAAAGATGCAACAATATCACATTAAATAATATCTCCTTAGTTACTGAACCTGGTCATGAACTGCGGGCCGGAAAACAAAAGACAGACAAATTCATCGTTTTATTTTTATTTCTATATTGTCCCCCGCCGGCAGATTAGAAGTCCATTCTCTCAGAATTAGAGTAATTCCGAATTTTTTTGCTTGGTGCACCTAGCGCCAGAATTCTTTACCTTTTTCTTAAGTACATCATCGAACCTCTAACTTATATTATCACACACACATTTTTTATATATATTACATTGGGCATCTGGTCGGCAGTCTGAAAAAAAAAAAAACAAAAGCATTCTTTGTATTGCAAAAAAATGTTATTGCCCATATCAATGCACACCCAAAATCGAATATCTATGGCTGAAATAATGGTTCCACAACCAATTACTTGCATTCATAAACAAAACTCGCGCACACTATTTTATGAGCGTAGATGTGCGCGAGCACTCACATAATGCTCCCACTGACTTCTAGTTATATCATTTGCACGCTCCACAATCGGTTTACCAATCACGATGATACCATCTCAAGTTTTGAAACTCGTGGATAGGCTAGGTAGTGGTTTTGGGAAATAACTACAGATCCCCAAATTCATGCGCCCATCATTTTAAGATTATGAAGATTAAAAATTAAAAACAGTAAAATGTACGAAACATAATAAAATGAAGGTATTTATTTTTCTAGTGTTCTATTACCAGGGTCACAACATTTTTAAGCCAGTAGGCAAAGTTTTATTACATATTTAGTACAAAAATGTTTTGCTCCATGTGAAACAAATTTTTTTTTTAGATAAATACACAACAAAGAGTGGGCCCTTCAATTATTTGCTAATAATATATACACATATTCACAATTTACTTTCCTTCGCAATGAAAATTCCACTTCAGCTTCCACTAACAATGACATTAAATTTGATCACTCAGCTCCGCCATTTATTTTCGTAAACAAAATGTTTGTTTTTTTTTTATAAAGGATATCTGCATTTCATCAAATTCATCTCTTATAATAACAACATAATATTATATACCTCATATAGCCATAAAAAGTAAAAAATTATACCCTTAAATGCTAAAATTTTCTATTGTAAATCTATACTGCAGCTCAAGGTGTTACAATTTACCTTATTGCCACCCTCTAACTGCTCAAACAGTAAGTAAGATACATCATAGATCTACTATACCCCTTACGGAGTTTATATTCATACATTTGCTCCCTATAGAGCGCTCAGTGTCAGTAAGCCGCAAGTAGCTCTACCATACCGCTTGAGGTGTCACTAGTCACTTAAATGCTACTCTTACAGCGCTTTAAGTCTCAGTTAGCGCTACTGTACCTCCAAAATTGCTCTACTATATCTTTTAAATCCATTCTGTAACGCCACAACATCGTCATAGTGCAACCTAAGTTCGTAAGAATTTGTGCCCATTCCAGGGGTACAGTTCAGATAGCACTTATTGATGACCTTAGCATCTGTTTAGCTCTTTTATACATATGTTCTAACTCTTACATTAGCACCTAATGTAAGTTGGGTAATTTTTACGTATAACCGTGCCAGAGTGGCAACGTTGCATTAAATTGCATAGTGGTATTAGCGTATCGTATCATATGTAACGGCACATGGCCATCATCAGTCAATTCTGGGTTCATCATTTCTGCCGAGCTATCGTGGGTAGGCGGGCGAGGAGAATAAAACCACGTATTAGAGACAATTGGCAATGCACTATTATTATTTCAACGAAATATCGACGGAATCCAAATCAACACTTTTAAATCAGTCAGAATATGGCGACGCTCCACCGAACACGTCTCGCTGCTACGCGATGCCAACGGATTATCCTCCGTCCGCCGGTCGTCAGCAAAAGAGCCCGGAGTTGCGTCAGAGTGTAGAAACGTCAACCCGCGCTTGTCAGATGTCAGCCGTCATTCTTGACGTTTCTTGACACTCTAAATGTCGCGGCGCCGTCACGGCCGGACTGACATTCGGACGTCCTCGTGCGACACCTCACGCCTCGACTTATCTGTAAAGACCAAATGCCAATCTGTAGAACACGTCTGGGCATGCTCGCCCATCCCTGACTGAACCCATTTATGACACCTGTTTAAAAAGATCTCGATCTTCACCCATCAACACACTGGGCGGACAACTGACTCCAGGCGCCCCTTCGACCACCCACCAACTCACATGGTGCTGTGGACCGGACAACCTGTCAGCGCCCCTTCCACCAGTCACGAAAACCACACACAGCTGCTGCAATCAACTGGTTCGGAACGTCGACCCATATAGGCCAGTCCCAGACCAATCTCATGCCACCCAGCTCACACCGAAGAAATCGTAGTCTGACCGTGGGCATCGACCCGGTTTAGGCCAGCCCCGTCGATCACCTACACTACATACCACGTAGTCTGATCAGAGGCATCGACCCGGTTTAGGCCAGCCTCCTTGACCCACTACGCCACTCCCAACTGCCTATCCATTGCCTTATGCTCTGGATCGATTCTTAGTGAAACCACAGGATTTACACAATCGTTATAAACTCACCACTTGCTACTCATCACGCTCGGAGGCAGAGAGGGTGTCGGAGCTTGCGGTTAAAGTGTGCGAACTAGATACCGATACTGTATCACTATCATCATCAGATGTTACCGTTCCGTTCTCATGACTATGGACTTTCGCCGTCTCGGCCTCCTCTGCCTCATTGTCTAATGATGTAGCTACTTCAATCAATCCGTCGCAGCCCCTGGGTACTGCGCGCAAGTTTTCATGGGCGTACTTATATGTTCGGTTAGATCCATCAATGTCTCTCAGTTCGTATCTATCGTGATCTAGCACCTTGACGATCGTAAAAGGGCCTTTGAACTTTCGCTGTAGTTTGGTTTGGTTACGCTCGTTACCCTTGATAAAGACAAAGTCGCCTACACTGAATGGTCTCACTATTGCTCTACCCCGGTTGAAGCGTTCTACTTCTGACGAAGCGGCCTTTTTGATATTCTCAGAAGCATTATGCCTTATGGTGTCTAAGTCTAAACGGGGCTCAGTTTCAGTATGCGTGGTTAAGGTTGATATTCCTAATGACTTCGCTCGAATGCCGAACATTAATTCTGTGGGGGAGTAGCCTGTTACTCTGG
This sequence comes from Mythimna pallens, assembly GCA_961205895.1. Lineage (NCBI taxonomy): Eukaryota > Metazoa > Arthropoda > Insecta > Lepidoptera > Noctuidae > Mythimna > Mythimna pallens. The sequence continues at coordinate 25,253,867 of OY540827.1, read as the reverse complement.
ATCTAGTGCTATTTAAGGCGAGCTGAACTTCTGGAAGTTCATCACGCCACGTTTTGTTTTTATCGTTCTCTACTATTGTGAGCAGACATTTTAGGGTGCGCATTATACGCTCAACTTGACCGTTGGCCCTACTGGAGCCGGTAGCGATGAGGTGAAGCTCTATACTATGCTCACTACAAAACCGTTTGAAATCCGCACTTATGTAACACCTACCTTGGTCTGCTATTATACGCTTCGGTGCACCAAATAAGCATACTGCCTTTTTAAGGGATTGAATCGCACTAGCAGCATCGAGAGAGGGCGTGTAATCTAAGAGGACATACTTGGTAAACGAATCGATAATAACGGACGCATATTCCTTCCTATCGCTTTTACCACTTAGTTTGCCCGTGATGTCTATGTGTATCGTATGCCAAGGCGTGGATACTTTAGGTATTGGATGTAATCTAACCTGCTGCGCTCCTGAACATCCCTTCGAGGCCTTGCACACTATGCATGAGTCTACGAATTTGCGCACCTGTTTGCACATTTGTGGGAACCAGTACTGTTCGTATATTTTGTCGAGGGTCTTATCAGCACCAAGATGCATGATTTCCGTGTGAATATGATTAATGAGTGTCCACGTTAAGGATCTTGGTACCACTGGTAACCAAGAGCTGGTCCTATTGCGTTCAATTTTCCTATAGAGTATGCCTTTCTGCACGTCATACGTGTGTGCAATTGCTTCTGGCAACTCGTTGTTTTGATGCTTATTGATAAGGGCACAGATTTCGCTATCACGTTTTTGCTCTACAGCTAGCCAACCCTGATGCAGCTCTATAAAGTGAACTTTCTTGTTCCTATTCGCAACAACGGTTAGATCATCTGATCCCTGCGAACTAGGTGCAGGCTCCAGAACTGGGTTTCTAGATAAATAGTCGGCGTGACTCATGCCACTGCCTTGCTTGTGAACGATATCAAAGTCGTACGCTTGTAAGAAAGCCCACCATCTATGTACTCGTGGAGTTAAATCGGTTTTCGATTTGGACGCTTTCAAAGAATTACAGTCGGTAAAGACAGTAAAGTGCTGACCGAACAAGTAATGCCGAAAGTTCTCAACCGCACGAACGACCGCCAGGGTTTCTAGCTCGTATGAATGATATCGCGATTCCGCGTCGGTCGTTCGACGGCTGAAGTAAGATACCACGTGAGGAACATTATCTTTCCTCTGAATTAATATAGCCCCGTAGCCTTCTGAACTCGCGTCGGTGTGGAGTTCAATGGGCGAATCTTGATCAAATATGGTTAACACCGGTTCTGACGTGAGAATATCAACAATTTTCTTATGGATGTCATTGTGAACATCTGTCCATTTGATGGGCCCTTTCAATTTTGTCAATGGATAAAGAGGTCCTACTATACGGGTGAAACTTGGTATGAAGCGTCTGAAATAAGAGGCTAGGCCTAAGAACTGCCTAACGTGTGTGGCTGTTCTTGGAGTCGGAGCGTCAACTAAAGCCTGTATCTTTCTAGGGTTTGGTGTCACTACACCTGCTTTTATAACGTAACCGAGGTAATCTATTTTCTTCTTCATGAATTTGCACTTCTTAAAGTTTAACGAAAAACCCGCGTCAGTGAGAGCTTTCAAAGTAAGGTCTAGACGTTCTAGCCCCACGGTGACGTCATCCGAATAGCACATGACGTCATCGACGTAGGCCAATGCTACCTTATCTTTTAGGGGACCTAGGGCTGTGTTTATGCACCGCTGATAAACGGAAGCGGCATTTCGCAAGCCAAATGGCATCGTCAAATATTCGAATTGACCGTCCGGTGTCACGAATGCCGTTTTTGCTACGCTATCGGGGTCAACTACTATCTGATGATAACCTGCTGTCATATCTAAGGACGAGAAATAGCGCGCGCCATGGAGACGGTCGATCTGTTCGTCAATGCGGGGCAACGGGTAATGCTCGGGACGTGTGTTGGCATTGAGTTCCCGATAGTCTACGCACATCCTATCAGTGTTATCTTTCTTTTTTACCAACAAGATGGGGCTAGCAAAGGGAGAGCTGCTCTCGCGAATAACGCCCGCTTTCAATAGGGACTGTATTTTCTCGTTGACAATCTCTTTTTCCGCGGGTGCTAACCTATAAGGATGCCTTTGCACGGTCTTATTTGGCTCTATAAGATCTATTCGGAGAACGCCTGTCGTAACCCGTCGCGTTGGTATGCCGTCCGCGAAGAACTCGCGATATTTTTCTAAAATCCTATTCAGTGCTAATCGGTCCTTACCTAGTAAGTCCGTGTCAATATTCGTGAAATCAAAGCTGCTAGATTTACCAGAACAATGAACTTCTTTGCGTTGGGAAAAAGTAACTTGATCGCTATCCATATGCACGTGTACGTTATCCTCTAGTATGTCCCTGCCTATAATGACTGGTTCAGCAATGGTGCCATCAGGTACTACGTGAAACAACACTGAGAGCGAGAGGCCTTGAACATTGATGGGACTAATAACCTGGGAAGTACATTCCACGTCCCCTCTACCGATGCCCGTCAGATAAACTAAATCATTCTGCGCAGTACCAGGGAACTTCTCGACGTAGCTGTTAGTTACTAATGAACAAGCAGATCCACTATCAAAGAGAAAGGAAACTGGCTCACCGGATGATGTAGTCAAGGTGCTCCTCGATGCCTTGCGTTCACACACTTGGACTTCTTTGACCGCCGCTGCTCCGCTGCCACCCGCTCGGTCTGGACACGCCGGTGCCAAGTGTCCTGGTCGTCCACACGCGAAGCAGGTGATTGGTCTTGGTTTATCACTGGCTCTGGATATTTGGTCGCGCGTCTTCTCTGAAGTAGCAGGATCTTCTCTTCGCTTGCGGCAGTCTATCGCTCTGTGACCCGAAGTACCGCAGCGGTGACATGTTCCCATAAAGCGTGATTCGTTGAATCGGGTCCTTTTTACATCTGCATCATGGTTATCACCACCTTCATGCCTTCGTTTCAGTGAGGTTCCGTTGAGAACGCGGAGAAGTTGCGATCTAGTGGTCAGGTTATGGGAGTGGAGCTCACGGCGAATTATGGCTTCCTTTTGGCATAAGACCGCAGATACAAATCCCGTTGTGACATCTTCAGACATCTCCATTCGCGGAATGCGTTCGATAATGTTCCAAAGACGCATGGCCGCCTCACTCGCGGTTTCTTTAACGCTGACTTGAAAGCGCAGAATTTCGTCAAAATAGTCTTGTGGCAGCATGGGCTTGGCGAACTTCGCAAGCAATATTTCTTTTATTTTAGGCCATGTCAGCTGCGATGCCTGTAGTCGCGTTAGACAGGTAGCAGCTCGACCTTTGAGCGCACGTGTGAGTAATAAAAGTAATTCTGCACCTTCTAACTTACGGTTGTTGACTATGATCTCGGTCACGTTGCACCAGCCCTCGATGTCCGCTTCACTGCCATCAGGATCGAATTCGATCAACTGGGTAAATGTGCTGCTCGACGGTTGCGGCTGCGATATAGCCATCAATCGGGACAAAAACAACTCCATCTGTTGAGACAGGCTTGGTTCTGATGCCAGCGCTGATGATCGCGTACGACTATTCTCCTCTGAAGTAAGCCCTTCACATCCCACTTCTGATAACGGCACATGGCCATCATCAGTCAATTCTGGGTTCATCATTTCTGCCGAGCTATCGTGGGTAGGCGGGCGAGGAGAATAAAACCACGTATTAGAGACAATTGGCAATGCACTATTATTATTTCAACGAAATATCGACGGAATCCAAATCAACACTTTTAAATCAGTCAGAATATGGCGACGCTCCACCGAACACGTCTCCGTCCGCCGGTCGTCAGCAAAAGAGCCCGGAGTTGCGTCAGAGTGTAGAAACGTCAACCCGCGCTTGTCAGATGTCAGCCGTCATTCTTGACGTTTCTTGACACTCTAAATGTCGCGGCGCCGTCATATGAATGAATCTTCAATTACGTGAGGCGGGCGAAGTTTAAAGTTTAAATTTTTACTTTATTTAAATCGTTTGTTATGTTCCATGATTTAGATATTCGGTGTCATATATTTTCACGTAAAAGCCGGCCTTATTTACTTGTATTGCTCGCACGTCCTTGGTTTTAACTACATGTCATGTAATCAAACTGAATTCTTATTACATACCTAATAAATGCTGTGCAGTTAATTAGTCAATTTTTGACCAAGTGTGTTGAAAAGTTACTTTATTGTTCTGAAAAGGCTAAAGGCAAATAAACTTTTTTTTGTCATTATTACGAAACCTATAATATAATGAGTCAAAAAAGTGCAAAGAAATATAATTTGACGCCACGGTTAAGCAATTAACAGCTGCGCTGCGTGTTGTGGTTTTGATTTTTGTAAGAAATTTGATTTATATTTTTATGGGCTACATATAGTTGTTTGTTCTGGCTGTGTTGTACACAGCATACAGAAGCAAATCCGATTTTTAAGAAGTACATCGTATGTATAATAATTTACTGTTAATTTTTTAAATTATTAAAATCCGTCAAGAAATGGTGGATTTTTTAAAGTTTTTCTGAATAGCTACTTATAAACGCGCGCTCTCACTGGACTGTTTACGATGACGTCATCTGTCACGATCCGTGCGACGAACGGCTTGCGATCGTATTCATTCGCCTATTGATACTTGAGCCACGCGTGCATTGTTTTTGTTTACGTTATATATTTTAGTTCCATTTCGAGGGGAGGAGGTGAGATTTGAAGGAAAATATAAAAAAAAAATGCATTCCAATATTTATGAATTAACTAGCTTCTGCCCGCGGCTTCGCTCGCGTGATTGTAGGTTTCCATACAAGCTTTGGACCCCCACTTCATCCCCTTAGAGAGAGAATTTTGGACAATCCTTTCTTAATGCTCGTCTACGTCATAAAAGGAAACCTTGTGCAAAATTTCACGCTCCTAATCCCAGTAGTTTCGGCTGTGCGTTGATATGTCAGTCAGTCAGTTTCCCCTTTTATATATATAGATTTAATTGTGATTTAACTGTTCACGTACGGCCCTATATATATAGATTTAATTGTGATTTAACTGTTCACGTACGGCCCTGGCTTCAAAGCCCGTTTCTTTCCCAAAAACTTTCCCGTTAAGGAAGTAGTGGGATTTTAGGAGAATCTCCTTCAAATCTAATTTTAATCTTTAATAGGTTTATATACGATTATTATTCATAGGTATGTATAGAAAATAATGGAAAGGGTTGCTTATTTTCGATATTTACAGACTACATTATGAAGAACTTCTTATTTACGTTCTTGGATAAATACCCTATAAATAAAACACTCAATATTTTATAAGTCTACGCGGACGCCGGCGTGAGCTTGGTGTTTGAGTAGAAGACCGTAATAGTGTTAAGTACCTACTCCAATACTTCAAAATGATCTCCGCAACAGTACAAAACACTTGCTTGCAAGAGGAGTTTTATCGTCCCTCCTCATTACACCATTTTCTTCGTATCTTTGCATCTCTCGGAACAGAAAAATACATTGCGTTACAGTGGAGAAAGTTCGTCATTGCATCCGAGGCGAAATTCACCCGATCCGGATAGGCGAGGGTGTTACGGAGCCGAGTGCTGCAGTGACAAATATCCACGTGTATCAAACGACGTTTTTCAATACACTTACGAAGAAATACTTTCTCTAAAAATTATGACGCATTTTTGTTCACTTTGTACTTAATAAAGAAAATTTTCCAAAGTATATTTTAGTTTTGATTTAGACGGCAGCAGGCTATCGGAAGTATTTTTACCTCTATCACAATATCTGGCGGCGTACACATCATCTAAAGAATTCTCTTCAAATCTTAAATTCGTAATTTTTTTCACAAATAACACAAATTAATAAGTTGGTTATACCTACTTTTTTCTCGCGCTTAACCTTTGCAGGTTGAAGGAGAAGCAAAGGTATCAAACCGGTATAACGGTTAATATCCTAATAGTAAAAATTGAAATTCATATATTTTTGAATTTAGAACATAAATAATTGTTTCAATTGGTTGGTAATAACAAATTATTATTTAAATAATCATTTTTATTTATGATATTCTGTTCATAAACACCATTTAAATTTTCATTAAATATTAAAACCTTAAAAATTTTCGCCTATATGGTTTGAAAACAAAAAAAAATCAACATCAACACTGGTTGGACCGACTAAACATCTCCAAACTATATGAAACACACGCATCAGCTAAATAGCTGCTAGTGTGTCTTACCGAATAATAATAATAATTAACCGTGACTAAATAGGAAAGAAAAAAGCCATTGTTGTGATAAATCAAAATAAAGCATGTTGAACCTAATCTTAGTGCGACAAGAGTCAGTTTTCGAGGAAGTGTATTGAAAAATATGTTAATGGTAACCGTAGTATTTTTGCATTTTGGCACAATGCAATATTTGTATGATGACATTTTAATCAAACAAACTAAATACGAATGAAAACAACGCCTACAAATCAAGTATTCCGCCACAAGACTGCGCTGCCGAGCCGCGCGGTTGAGACCGATCATGACAGATGACGTCACAGCGAGTCGCTTCATTCTCGGGCGCGTTTCTGGAACTAATACACTAAAATTGCTGTATCTTCGTCATTTTTGGCCCGATTTAAATATTTTCTTCGTATTTACTGTTTTTTTTTTGACGCTATAAGTCTGCATACTCCATAAAAATCAGGACTGATCCTCATTGAAGATTTTTTTTCAGACATATTCGAAATCTACAACAGCTTCAGCATACAGATGCAAAAGGAGCCAGAGAAAACGCACCCTATTGACTCAGTGACAGTGATCAAAGTGCTGCACGCCGTGCTGTCGACGCTTCGCAACCTCGCCGTGCCCGCGCACAACAAGCGCGTGGCGGCGGCGCGGGGCCGCGCGGCGCCGCTGCTCATCAACGCGCTGCACAGCACCGACGACCATCACGTGGCCTACAAGCTGCTGGCCACCATCAGGCTGTTGGTGGATGGACAAGGTTAGTGATCAAGCTGCTGCACGGCGGGCTGTCGACACGGCGCCGCTGCTCATCAACGCGCTGCACAGCACCGACGACCACCACGTGGCCTACAAGCTGCTGGCCACCATCAGGCTGTTGGTGGATGGACAAGGTTAGTGATCAAGCTGCTGCACGGCGTGCTGTCGACACGGCGCCGCTGCTCATCAACGCGCTGCACAGCACCGACGACCACCACGTGGCCTACAAGCTGCTGGCCACCATCAGGCTGTTGGTGGATGGACAAGGTTAGTGATCAAGCTGCTGCACGGCGGGCTGTCGACACGGCGCCGCTGCTCATCAACGCGCTGCACAGCACCGACGACCACCACGTGGCCTACAAGCTGCTGGCCACCATCAGGCTGTTGGTGGATGGACAAGGTTAGTGATCGAGCTGCTGCACGGCGTGCTGTCGACACGGCGCCGCTGCTCATCAACGCGCTGCACAGCACCGACGACCACCACGTGGCCTACAAGCTGCTGGCCACCATCAGGCTGTTGGTGGATGGACAAGGTTAGTGATCAAGCTGCTGCACGGCGTGCTGTCGACACGGCGCCGCTGCTCATCAACGCGCTGCACAGCACCGACGACCATCACGTGGCCTACAAGCTGCTGGCCACCATCAGGCTGTTGGTGGATGGACAAGGTTAGTGATCAAGCTGCTGCACGGCGTGCTGTCGACACGGCGCCGCTGCTCATCAACGCGCTGCCCTGCACCGACGACCACCACGTGGCCTACAAGCTGCTGGCCACCATCAGGCTGTTGGTGGCTGGACAAGGTTAGTGAACTAGCTGCTGCTCGGAGTGAAAAATGAACTATTTTACAGTATTAGCTATTGCAGAGGCTTTACAAAAAGACAAATACAGAAAAGAATATTGGGTGCTCCCATTGAATTCTACGAGACTGCAAGATGGCCAGTTTCAACGTTATGCAAAGTTCAGAGCTTACCCCGTTAATTTTTTTCATGTATTTTCGCATGACAATACAGTCTTTCGACGAATTGTTATTTCTCATCAGTAATAACATTTTGAAAAAAGATACTAAATTCAGAGATTCCATTTCACCTGCGGAACGATTGATTCATTGGTCTTCGTCGGCAAGTGAACCGATCTTCGGTCGCGTATAATGTGTGCTCTACATAATACGTTGCCGCCGAATTGCCGCTGAACTTACGCCGGACCGAAGTTCGGCTGTATGCTATAACGCAATGTAATATCAGCATAATGTGTCGCCAGTAATTCAAATAGCATTACAGGCGTAATCATGCCAAACTTCGGTCGCGTACTTTCGGCATAAAGCAAGGTCTCACAAGTTTAGGAAAAAATCTGAAAACTGTAAATTTGTAACTACGTCACAAAAAAAAAAAACTTTTTGCGATTCGAAAAAATCTTCGTAACTCAATTCGGGAATTGAACTGTTTTCATAGGTAAGTTTGTACGGAACCCTCAGTGCGCGAGTCCGACTACCACTTGCCTGGTTTTTTAATTAACGTGACCAATATGACCTTATCTAATAGTGAGTCAACTGCTAAGCGAGGTCACTTCGATCACACGTCAAAATTGAAAGAAGTAATTTACAATGAAATTAAATATAAATTTTACTACCAACACACCTACAATACGCGGCTATAGTATTACGCTGCTGCTGCAAACTACAAAACTGACCGACATCACAGAATATTATATAAATGGAGTGATCATTTCCCCACCTTACCCCACGAACACATTATTTATTAACTTAACTAATCTTAACTCTCTTTTCTCACCAGAGGGCTCGGCAAAGATACTGGCCACAAACTCAAAAGCTCTACAAGCGATCGCGAAGTGGGGCCACGCGGCCGAGTACGCGGGGGCCGCCGGCGAGGCGCCGCGCCTGCTCGCCTGGACCGTCAAGCAGCTGCGCCATCATTATCAGTGGAGACATATCGTTGAGGTGAGATAAGTACCGTCACCATTTTTAGGGTTCCGTACCCCAAAAGGAAAAAACGGATCCCTTACTCACTTTGTTACCCGTCTGTCTGTCAAATTGAAAAAAAAAGATACGACCGTTTATGACGCAAAAAACGTATATTTCGACACTCTTAAGGGAATCAAAATTCATCGGGTATTTTCCGTTAACCCAGAATACTGAAATTTGGCACGTAGGAAGGTCTTATAGTACATATTTAGGAATTAATCTGAAAGCAGCGAATTTGTTGTTACGTCAAAATAAAACTTTTTTGTACTCAGAAAAATCTACGAGATTTCATTCGGGAATTGAACTATTTACATAGGTAAGTTTGTACGGAACCCGCAATGCGCAAATCCGATTCGCACGCACTTACCCAGATTTTTTTGGCTTTGAAGGGACAAAGCCAAAAATGGTGACTACTGTGGGCTTAGTGTCAGCGTAACACGTATCCGTTAGACGAACTTTGGTATTAAGTGTTAGAAGCCACACGCATTACAGTTACATTAATAATCGCTTGTGCACATTTTAACCTGACCAGACCGAATTCGGTCAGAAATATTTTATTTACATGAATAAAATATTTCTGACCGAAATCGGTCATTTTATTAGCAGGATTACGTGCAGGACCTTGTCATAACTTTCTTTCTCCTTTAATGTTTTTTTTTCTGCCCTTTCAGGTAGAGGGTTGCATATCAAGTCTAGTTAACATGCTAGTAGCGTCCCACTCGCTGATGCAGAACGAAGCGATTCTCGCCCTTACGCTCCTCGCAATAGAGACGTTCAAGAAACCCTCGCCCGACTGCCAACAAACATACAACTACGAAGAGAGCTTTATCACCCAATTAATAAAGTCGGAGATCGGTAAGCACGTCACAATACTCGTAGACACAAATTGCGCGAAGATGCCGATCGAAGTGGCTGAGAATTTGCTCGCGTTCTTAGATATAACATCTAAGAACCATAAAGTAGCCTTCGATTATAAGGAGGCGAAAGTTAACGAATGCTTGATAAAATTCTCCTATTCAAGAAATGATTTGACCGCTGACATGAAGGCCTGTATATATGGTGTTTCCTCATCAATATCTAACCATGGAAAAGGTAATTAAGTTGAAATACTCATTCAATTACACTGTTGGAGGGAACCAAATATGTTGGCCACTTTTATTGATTTTTTGTGAAAGTGAAAGTGTTATTTTAATGTAAAGAGTCCAATTGGTTTTGTTCAGGGTGGTTTAATTTGGAACAAAACTGAGATGGCGGGTTTGTGGCCAGATATTCATTGTATTTAAAGATTAGTATACCAATGGAATACGTACTGTTACCTCCAGAGTCTATTGAAATGTTCCATTCGCACTTTGGCTCTCCATTTGTTTATTCATCTGCGGTCCCAAAACGTTTTGCCCATCGAGCTCACTATATCTGGCCACAGCCTAGTATTTGTAGTTAATATTAATTTTCGAGCAATTATTTAATCAATTTTTAGTCTACTTGCATGTGTGATAATGATGATAAAAATATTACACTTAGTTTAAGATCAAGGTTATTATCGCTAGGTTAATTTTAATTATTATTATTAAACTTAATTGGATTTAAGCCCGGTTCCTAAGTTTAAAAAGAATCGTCAATTTTACTTAAGATTTTTGCCATACTGTTTTGTCTGTATCTAAAAACAGTTGGCAACTTTTGGGATCGGGCATCAATGAATCAAGATATTAAAAAAAATCAATCCTCCTACATTTTTGTAAGCTTTTTAAAACTCTCTCTAGTCATAGTTTTAAACTTTCTCTTATTCGGTAAATGCTAGGATTTTGTGCATTAAATCTTACTGTGTAATGTTTATGCGTATTTTCGTATATAAGACATTTATTTTTGCGATTCTCTCGAATTTATACATTCCAACCTTTTAAAACTTTGCCTTTTTATACTGTCAATGTTATCAAACTACTCTATGATAGCTTGCTTGTGGACTGGCTCAGAAATTAATCGCAAGAAAGAAATAAAAATATTTTTTGTGTTCAATTGTTCGTAAGTACCTACATTTATATTTCAGAAGAATTTTAACATAATTATGTATTATGACAAAATAAATAATACACACATAATTTAGAATGCAGTGTCGTGATGGCCCAGTAAGGCACCCGCCTCTCATGCATGAGGTTGAGAATTCGAAACTGGGCAAGTACCACTGTGATTTTTTCAATTCATATGTAAAGTACATCAAGGCTTATCTAGGAGATTACTGACACTCCGTGCTTCGGAAAGCACGTTAAACGTTAACAGGTAGACAGACGCCAGAAAGTGACCATCAGTCTAAGAAGTATCGTATTGCCCAGAAACTGGGTTGTGAAGGTCTGATAGGCAGTCGCTTCATGTAAAACACATGTATTTAGTGCCATCCGATTAGTCTGGAAGCCGACCCGAAGCAAAAGGCTAGGGAGACGGATCATTTGGAATGCATTTACATTTTTTTTTTCTGTACTATAAAAAAAATAATCACTGTTATTAATTTCTGATCAAGTCAAAAGTTTACGGTTGTAATTAAAACTAATCATATACAAATAATAGCAATACTGATGAAATACTCAAAGTACAATGTAGGTTCACATAGTGAATTTTACTGTAACATTAAATATTTCACTTTTTAATATATAGTCCGCAAATGTTGCTTGATATACATACATCATAGTTATGGAGTTAAGGACACGTTTCTAGGTCAGGACAGAGGTATTCTACAAGAAGAACAAAAGATACAATTGAGATGGGAAATCAACAAGTAACATTTCCCACTCCTGGTGGGGCGAGGGTCCATAACATATGCGACATTTCGCCAAATGATTCAGTTGACATTGAACGATGTAAACATTTTTTTTAGTTGGGCGCCATCACATCTGGCGTTGGTTGAAATTATTTCGATTATTATCCTAAACACTAGATTGGGTGGTGTGTTTCTAAATAAATAAAACAAACCCTTAGAGGCGTGCTCCTTACCCTATTGACTTTAACTGTAAGATTTTTGATAATCCGATAGTGCACTTATTGAATAGTTTGAATTAACGCTTGACTCGTGAAAGTGTACATTTAGAATAGCTCTACAAAGATCTTTTGGCTAACTAGTACTTACTGATGCCACAGTTTTTAATACCATTTCCACAGACAATTTCACAAATACTAAGGCCGGAGTGCAATGCCACGCAGCTCCCATAGTCTGTAGTGCTTAGGGAGTTACTTGGCGGATAGAACAAGTTAAACGAACGTTCGTAAATGTAATCGGCCGGACTTTACGATATATTCCCAGTCGCCTCCACATGGATTGCTACCAGGTGGCAGTCAGGAGAGACGAGCCTGTTGGTCTAGTAGTCGGTAACCCTGACTGCTATGCCAGAGGTGAGTCGAGGTTGTCGTGGGTTCGATTCTCACCCAGGACAAATATTTGTGTGATGAGCATGATCATTTGTTCTGTGTCTGGGTGTTATTTATCCATAAAATGTATGTATTTAGAAATATATAAGTATGTTTATCAGTTGTCTAGTACCCGTACCACAAGCTCTGCTTAGTTTGGGACTAGATGGCGTTGTGTGAAAGTTGTGGAATATTATACATATTATTAATCGGGAATTAAATTCCCAGTCGCCTTGGAAGGTGACAGGGAAGTTATTGCCCCCACTTGAAATCGCTGTACATATACGTCGCGATGATTAGTTAATGATACACACCAGTGTATCATTAATTAATCATCGCTGTCTGTGTTACGGTCGCACTCACCAGCCGGTGCGACCCGATTACCAGCTATAGTTGCATAATACATATGCCGACTTTACACGTTTATCGCTAAATCGCCCGGCAGTGCGTTTCTAGCCTAACAACGAATCCTAAAAATGTCATTTTAGCGCCAAAAGTTCTTCGTAGCACTGTACCATAGAAATGTTTAGACTACGCTAAATATGTGTGTTCACTAATGTATTAGTTTTATTTTGTCTTTTAGTCAATTCTATTTTACATATTATTACTTAATTAATTATGTGTTCAAGCTGAACCAGTTGCCGACGTGGTACTTTGTCGCACCAAGCAGAATGATCATACTCCTTCGAATTTCAGTTTAGAAAACAAAAAAACTTTCGACAAAGTAGTTGCGCCTACCAACTGGCCGAGTTTATAAATCAATATTTGTATTACCAGATCAGGATTTTAGGGGAGTTAAGAGTATTTTTAGTATACTTTACTGTGTATTGCAAGGTATATTCATATTAATCAAACATCTTTTATTATAAGCATGTGTCTGTCATCATTACTGGCAACACTTTAAACTTCATTCGCAAAATTATTAGTCATTTAAGCAAACCTTTTTTGCTGTCCGATCAACTGATTTTGACTTCTATTCCGTAAGCATAAGGATGGCATTAAAATAAAAAAGTGGTTATTAGGCGTGTGTAACTCTTTACTGAACCGACTCACTGTTCCGAAACATTTTAGTGTTCCGAAAGAATGGAACAGCAGTAATGTTTTAAATGCATCTTTTGGAACAATTGGAACACTAAACATTCTTTTTTTGATTCATTCTTAAGTGACCTGCAGTCTTTTTAAAATTCAAATTAAAAATTAAATAGTGTTAATATAATTAATGACTGCACTAAAAATATATCTACTTAAATCAAAATTCAATTAAACAAAACTATTAGTGTATATGATGCGACGTAACATCTCACGATTCATAACAGTCAGTGTCTGTTTCTTTCGAACCGATGTTCCAAATGATACCTATATCATCTAACATTTCTCAGTCTCAGTGTGACTACGCGACGTAACAGATCACGATTCATTTGAGCCGATGTTCCAAATTTTCCGTTTGTATCTTTTGAGCTGCTGTTCCAAATGATATAATTCACTGTTCCGGAACATTTCAGTGATTCAGATGCAAATGTTTCAATCGCAATGATGACACAATTTGCCCACGTCTAGTGGTTATAATACCAACTATTTACTGCAGCCGCCATTTATCATGCCACCAACACAAAGTAAATCGGTTAAACGGACAGTAAAGATTTGTTTAAAAGCGAATGTAGTTTAGTTGCAAGTTGAAAATAATGAAGGTTTTGTTAAAAATCAAATTTAGACTAGTCCATTTTTCATAAGCGAAGTACAATAAAAGACCTAACTGCTCAGATAAGTCTGACAAAAGCAGTTAGATTTTTGTAAGTACTTCATTTATTTTAATGATAAAGTGGGGTAGTATGTACTGAACCGCTCAGCCATTATGGCCTAACATAATTTTGATGTTCACCCGTCTGATGAGACAAATTGGTGTATAGATGTAATCAATCCACCAATATTATCATTATTAATTTTAGAATTAATAAAAGTGCTATTTTCAATTATTTTACACACGCCATATTTAGTGTGATACTTACTTGAAATAGTTTTTTGTAATTAATTGTAGCTCGACCAGAAAAATGAATAAAACTGAAGCCTGTAAATCTTTATAGATATAATTCAACGGTTTGACCGATTTGCGTTTAATTTTGTGTGTATATTTGAGTAGGTCTCTGGATGGTTTAAAAATACAATTGGACCCGGCAGGTGGCGCTGCAACTGCACGATAATGCCAGGTTTCGGGCAGGACAACGTTCGCCTGGACCGCTTAGTATATATACATGTCATGTGCTCGGGTCCCCGTAGCCGAAACCGGACACCTGCGCAGTGTCGCTAGCTCAAATTTAACGGTGTGCATGTATTCGTGTCGATGGAGAACTTGAATCTATTATTACCAGGCGGTACGGGCGTGTGGCGCAGCGAGCTGCCACGGTACACTGCAGTATGGGGTCGCGCGGGCGACAGTAACACAGCGTCGGCCCTAAGAGAAGAAGCATGAGTCTTCGGCAGCCAGTGGTATAAGCGTGGTCAACAAAAAAAAAGTCAAAGATTTTATTGTAATTTATTTCTACAATTTAATGTAAAAATTCAATGACATGTAAAACTCATCATCACACCTTTCACAGTTTTTCTGGTCGGTTTTAAATATTAGCATATTGAGCTTCATAGTTTATTAGTGTTAAACATTATTCTTGTTAATGCACTTTTATTGATATAGTTTTATGGACCAATATTTATAAATGATTATTATCAATATTTTGACATCAAGATTGGAGCCTAATATTTATTATAGATTTGATTTTAAACATTTATTAGATGGACCTGTTTCGAAGTGTTCCGGTAGGGACTTTCTACTGGATAAAAATCCTGGAGCTTCACCAGAGACAGTGAGATAGTGGTCGTACTAGATGTGCAAATGTGAAGCTATTCAGAACACATAGCACTATCTCCTTTTCATGACGGAATCACGATAGCATTGACACTTCAGCTGCCCCTTGCTGGGAAGAGTTTGATAGGGTTGTCATCTCTAAAACCTGGCAACAAAAAACCTAAAAATCCCGGATTTTAGAGCTCAGAACCCGGACATATCTATCATCACCTTTGTTTTAAACTTGCTCAATATTATAAAAAATTGTTTCAATTGTCATAAGTCGACTTTATATTTATTTTCAAACAAATTTAAACGAAAAATAGCATCTTTTGCAATCTTTTTGGTACGTGGAAAACCATCAAATAATTCCTCCATCTCAGAGTGGAGCAAGAGGGCGTGTCAGACTTTATATCATGACTATAAATGAGACCCCGCGAAACTTTATACCCGGACTATACATAAGACCCCGCGAAACTATACCCGGACTATGAATGAGACCCCGCGAAACTATACCCGGACTATGAATGAGACCCCGCGAAACTATACCCGGACTATGAATGAGACCCCGCGAAACCCGGATGGATGGCAACTCTAGCATTTGAGAAGCTGTAAGAATAAACAGACGGAAGTATCATGTATTCATGATAAAAATAATGTGCGAATTTTCATCTCGAATTGTTTTGCAAAATTTCCCGCTCACTGCGTTGCCAAAACACGATTTACACCGGCGGTATTATATTTAACACTTGTCAAAAAACGCGCTACATGTCTGGGACTAATCTTGATGATAAATATTGAATAACAAAATGCATTGTTAGAGATATTAATAGATTTTCGCTAAAATACATTATATTCTACATGTATTCGATATTTTATTTACCCTTGAATGAAATAAATTACGAAATATGTTTAGAAAAGTTTTTATTTTCATGAAATATTTACAAAAGTAATCTTATATTGGAATGTTAACACAAAGTACGCTTTGACCACAAGCTGAACTCAGAGTATACGCTTAAATTTGTAAACTTTGTGTTTGGAACCAAGAGAAATCTTAACTTTACAATAAGTAAAATAAAGCCTCAAATACATTAGGGGACAAATTGTCCCCCAACATGAAACGCAACACTGCCAAATTGTCCCGCATCACGAGAATGCATTGTAAAATGTTGGGGGACAAGTTGCGGCACACTGAGCTACGTTGCAGCGTCACGTAAGGTCTTTTTTACATAGCATGGGCAGGACGAAAATTGCATCTTTAAGATGAGAGAAAAGGATAGGTAGTTACATTGTATGAATCCGACAGCTGTCACCCGCACCATCCTGTAGTAATGGTAGTGTAGTAGTGGAAATCGAGCGATGCGCGTCATGTTAGATATTGGTTCCCTAATGTATCTAAGGCTTTACGTTTACAAGAAAAAAAAAACAAGATTCTCATTGTCATAATACAATTTAAAAAAAAATTAATCAAATGGACTCAAAATTAAACTAAAGTATATAATGTGCTCGTATTACGTAGTATCATCCAGGTCCATGATAGACCTCTCTTGGATCATAGTGGAGTGCTTCGTGATGGTCATACGAAACCTCAGCTCTTCATCAGATATCAGATGGTCTTTCAATATGGGGCCTCGATTGCCGCAGCCAGCCACTGTAATGAGAATAGAATTGAATGTAATAACTATACGTTTTAAATAAAAAATGACCTCAATCAGCCAAATTTTACTTGAAAAGTACGGTTTGCAAAGAAATCTTATTTGAGTATCAACAACAGTTTTGTTTTTTATTTGTTTAATTAATAGTTAGATCTAAGTGAAGAAAAAACGTTACTGCTTAATGCTTCGTGCTTATTCGGCAATGTTCGGTATGCAGTAATAGATATCTCACTCACACGTTAGCATTGGTGTTACTTTCGTGTCGCTGTCTCTGTCTTGAGCACAGGCGTTGAGGAAAGTTTTCGTTGGTTGTTTAAGTTTTTTGTGTAGTGTTAGGATTGTTTCTTTAATTCATAAGTTATTGCTGTAGCTTTCTGTCTCAATTTTAATTTGTATTTTGGTTTAAAAAAAATAATGTCAATAACAGTTTTTTTTTACGAGTGTACATGCGCTAAAGTTCGCAGAGCCTATGTTCAGGCTCGCCAAGTTACGTCGGCCGTACTGTACATATTATGGAATGTAATAAAGTATTGAATCTATTTAAGTTACCTGGACATTTAGTTCTAGGTTTGTTTGCAATTAAGCTCATAATGGATTCCTTCTCATAGATGTGACCACATACTGTGTTCTTCACTGGATCTGTCACAGGTCTCTTTGTTATTGGGTCCAACTGAAAGAAAAATAATATCAGTATTCACATGAACAAAGAACTATCAGAAAAATTATTTATTTTGATATAATCAACTTTTCATGGCTTGGTTGGCATAGTGGTAGAGCAATTGACTACTGCGCTGCATGTCGCTTGTTGACGCACCCACCCTACAGGAGCCAGGAGTAGTTACTAATGCAATCTTAAAAAGACACAGAGACATGTCAAACTTATAACACCCCTCTTTTCCGTCGGCAGCTTATTTTTTAGGTGAGTAGTCAAAAACTCACTCCTATGTTCCTAAGTTGCCTTCGTTCCAGGGTCCTGAGGAGTGCAGCTTAATAGCTGTTAAACGACTAGATCGCGATAGTGTCGCAGCACATGGGCCACATGCCATGAAAAGCTAGAAGCAGCCACAAAGGAAGCCACTTGTGGCCGGTGGCTGCTACTTTTTATAACCCATACGCGCAGTATAATAATGGGCTCTGTCGAAGGTTTAAATGCGTGAATGGCGTGCGGCGGCATTTTGCATCGGCGCCGGCCGGTGCGGGCTACAAGAAGCGAGCAACGGCGATTTGTGGCGTGTGGCGGCCACCGGCGTCAACCGTACCATAAAGGTAGATAGCTACACTGCTCACACGTGTGCCACACACGCCGATCTGGGCGCGTCGGTCTCCATACATTTTATAAGGAAACTAGACTTGTAGAGCTTTACTTGATACACGCCACGCGACGTCGTTCTACGTACAAATCAGGCGTGTTACACTTGTGCGTCGGTCTAATGTAGATCTAGCTTAACTCAAGTAGCAGATGCCGGGGTAAAAACAGCCATGTTGAAGTGCCAGTTCTCTACTGGTCACTTCGCACACGGTTGCACCCGAACCAACGACCATACAGCCCCTAGACGTATAACAGGCGACGCATGTCTGTCAACACATGATACAGGTCGCCGCAGAACAATTTCCAAATAGTCTCGACCACTTCTGTGACCGAGCCGTAAGTATACATACATACATAAAAAACAATTATTAAATGTACGAAATATTATTAAAAAAAATTCGATACTTTCGAATTTCAATTTATTTAAACCTATCTCATCAATAGTGTGCCGTAATGACCTTGGTCGGGCCAATTAGCACGCAGTACCCCACTGCCCCGTACCTCTAGTTGACAGAATTGTTTTGGTGCGTTAGATCAAGCATGAGGCGTGTAGGGGCTGTATGGTCGATGTCTCGAACAGATGGGCGAAGTTGTCACTCACTGGGCGTCTGAAGTCGGACGACCGCGGCGAAGTTGGTGTGGCGATCTGATCATGTCATACTTAGCCAGTAATCGCCCTAGACAGAGAGGTTTGGAAGGAGAAAAGGGAGGCCCTTGCCCAGCAGCGGAACACAAAATAAGCTATAAAAAAAAATGAATTAAATAAAAGTTGAAAGTACAAACTCACATATTGGTCTTGTGATTCAGTTATGGCCAAGTCTGATTCATCCAAGTTGCCTGTAATATAAATTAATAAACATTCAATCAATACACTATATTTTATCGTTTGAATTGTGCAAATCTTATCTAAATAGGGAAGGTAGGAGCTACATAATGTATTATGAAATAATATACACTTCATGACAGGAAATGCAGTTAAGTACTATACTATAGATAGAATAGTAATACTTTATTTATGGCACAAAAAAATTTTTTTTTTCGGCGGGAAAATCATCTTATAACATCCCCCGCTCTTGGGCGGGGCGGGAGATAGTGTCAGACTTTTACTGACTATAAACCCACTCCTGTTTCTTCGTTGCCTTTTGTACCAGGGCCGAGTCTTCCTTTCAGAATCAGACCCTTGGCCCCAGTAGGCTAGGACCCTGCTAGTTGCTGACATCTCTTTGAGGCGCGCGTGGAACAGCACGCGCCGTCGACGACTTGGGCTCGGTCCGGACGGTCGAACGGCGAGCCACCCATTGCTCGCCGTCCGCAAGCCCGCGCCTACGATGGCCGGAAGTCAGGATCGGAATCCCGGCGGCGGTTGGGGCGTGAGGACCGTTGCCTCACGCGATCGGCCGCCTCTTTTGCTAGCATTACTGCTTCGCAGAAGGAGGCGACCGCCTGCCACTCCTCCTCGCTCCGGACTATGGCCGATATGGCGAGATCGCCTCCGCCGATCGGCCCCACGAGGATACGGCGTTGCTCTGCCCAAGTGGGGCACACGTCCACCGTGTGCTCCACCGTGTCCTCCGGGCGGTCCACACAATGGTGACACCCGGGCGTTTCTTCCGCACGAATCCGGTGCAGGAACCTCCCGAACTTACCATGTCCGATGAGGACCTGCGTCATGCGGAAAGTAAGGACGTCGTGTTGCCTTTCCAGCCACTCCTCAAAGAGGGGACTTACCGCCATAATTATGACATGCCCATAGCACAGGGTTTTAAGGATCCCCGAAATAGTAAATTGCAATTATAATATTTACATGAATGAATGTATTGACAATTGTTTAAAGTAGATAATCAATTACATAAATATTGTCAATCACACACACACTCACAAAATTTTACCTTTACAATATTAGTGTTAAAGATATCAAGAGAGACTATCTGGAAACAAGAATACACTAGCTATAAAACTCAGTGGATGTGAAACGCTACAGCACAAACATTTAAAAAGACGTAGCATTCCTACAGTTTTAGATAGATTCCCACAAATTGGCATGTCTCACTGTGATTAAAATCACTTCAGATGTATAATATCAGCCAGAAGCAAGGCTAATTGCCAATTAAACAGATTGCCTTGATGCAAAATGAAAAAGGAAAAACTGGCCAAGTGCGAGTCGGACTTGCACACAAAGGGTTCCGTACCGTCCGTAGCAAAAAAATCACATTTGTTGAATGGGAGCCCCCTTAAATATTTATTTTATTCTGCTTTTTAGTTAGTTATTTCAGTGGCAACAGAAATACATCATCTGTGAAAATTTTCTACTGTCTATCACGGTTCATGAGATACAACCTAGTGACACATGGATAGACAGACAGACGGATAGCATTCTTAGTAATAGGGTCTTGTTTTACCCTTTAGGTACGGAACCCTAAAACTAAAAATTAAACACCTCTAGATGAATAAAATTCTCTTACGTGCAGCACTTTCTGATCCTCTTTGGAATCTCTTGTTGAATTCCATCATATACGGATGATTGTCGACCCTGAGCCGTTTGCCTGCTAAGTTGCTCAAGTGAGACTTGAATCTGTCTTCCAGGCTATCCACATTTGAAGTATCAGTCTCGCGCTGTAAAGTAAATCATTATACATATATGATATTAGTTTTAAAAACAGATTCATCATCTTTCTAACCTTTTCATAATGTTTAGGGGCAGTTAACTGGTTTCGGCTCAATACCAGTTGTTTACATGGAGCAAACCGTCTATCTGACTTCCTCAGTCTTCCTCCAAGTCATGATTTATTATTGGGATACTTACACATCTGGCTAATACAATCCCATTTGGATGTTGGTGCTATCAGAGTCTATGTCAAACCTCTTTGCATAGCAAGCAGGTTGGTGCTATTGTTTACAATGAGTGAATGAGGAATTTTGAAGTGTTTGATCTACATTTAGATAACTCAAGTGATCCATCACATCAGTCAATCACAAAATAGTAACTTTTCTATTAGACTAGGCAAAGCAAGAATTAGCATCGTCTGATACTTAGCCAGAGATGTAAAAAACATAACCCTAACAACGATGTCTCAGTCATTTTCTTTCTCACCTTTGCTCTCTCCATAGCTTCGATGGTGACATCTTGCTGAGCTTCTAAGGTACAATACTGCTGGACACACATCTTTAGCTTATCAAATTCAGCTTCCTTCTCACTATCTAAATATTTGGAAACGTTATCTGTACACAAATACAGGCTGGTTATGCACTGTTTTCTTAAATCTGCTAAATCACTATCTGCCATCTTAACGTATAATGATATGTTAAAGTAAAATGAATACGTTCTAATTATTAAATAATATTTGTTGCGCACAACAATAGTTTATTTACAAAAGAAGAAAACATTTCCCGCCATGTTGTATTTATTTTGACTTTGACGTTTGGAGTTTTAACCCCGTGTCCCGAATTACGATAGCGCTGTAAGCGCGTCAACAAATCGACAGGTCCCAAGAACAAAATTGTATATTAAAAATAATCGATTTACGGTATGAACTTTTAAAATTTTGTGAATAAGTCATAAAATACATTGCGTCTTATTTTTCGATAAGATTTTATTCTTGGGACCCGTCGAAATAATTGCCTGCTGCCCAAGTTACGACCGTTTCGTGTCAAAAGCCTTTCTACAATCGGTAATGCCTCGGCGCGTAAGCATTTTAGAAAATGATAAGTTGGTAGCCATGGTGATGTGCTTGAGTCGATCGCTCGTTCTACAAAAAAAAATTAACTTGGCTACCATTTAAACTACATGATGTAGCGATGAACATTGTAGTTCAAAACGATTGCATTTCATTCTATCATTTTTAACGATGTGAACTTGGATACTAATTTTCTATTCGTTTGTTCTGACCACATGACTTAACGTTAAGATGATGTCATTCCCATACATTAGATTAGTTTTCTACTAGCGTTAACGATTGTAGATTATCAACTTGACTAAGCCTGCTGATGTATGTGTTTACGGAATTACGGTAAATCGGAACGACTGTAGGCGCGCTAACCAGCGCAGCGCTAACATCGAAAATAACGCAATTCGGAACGCAGGGTAATTAGAGATCGCCCGGAGGACACGGTGGAGCATACGGTAGAGGTGTGCCACGCCTGGGCAGAGCACCGACGCAGAGGAGGAGTGGAAGGCGGTCGCCTCCATCTGCGAAGCAGGAATGCTAGCAAAAGAGGCGGCCGATCGCGTGTGGCAACGGTCCTCACGCCCCAACCGCCGCCGGGATTCCGATCCTGATTTCCGGCCACCGCAGGCGCGGGCTTGCAGACGGCGAGTAATGGGTGGCTTGCTGTCCGACTGGCGAGGCTTACAGATAAGTGGTCTGAGTGTCTTGTGTATGTGAGTTTACAAGTTTGGGAATGCACCCACGATACAGGAGTTATTCCTAGTGTGGGACAACGATAGCTCACTGCCCGACCGTCCGGACCGAACCCAAGTCGTCGACGGCGCGTACTGTTTCACGCGCGCCTCAGGGAGATGTCAGCAAATCGTAGGGGCTTAGCAGGGTCGAAGCCTACTGGGGCCACGGGTATTGTGAAAGCGAAACCCGGGGCCCCGGGATGAAGGCAAAGAAGGAACAGGAGTAGGCTTTTAGTCAGTAAAAGTCTGACACTATCTCTCGCTCCACCCAAGAGCGCGATTTGTCATTAGATGATTTCCATATTCGATATTCTTGAAGTTGCCAGATAACTTTCTGGTGAGCCACAGAGGATTTACGGTCCAATCTAAGTCTTAGGAAGGTCACAGGTAGTGGGTAGTTGTGAATAAAGTTCGTCTCAGTTATATAATACGTTTATTGCAAATAATAAGTAAACTGCACTTAAAAACTAGGATATAATAATAAAAAGATAATCTTACTATCTATTAAATATTTATTTTGATGAGTAAACATAGTAACTGTCTTTTTAAACGAAATATAAATTAAATATTTTATAAATAACATTGCTAAGGCACGCCAAACATAAACCTACGTGGTAAAAGTTTTTTTTTTATATCTTACCAGCCCAGTGTTTAAAGCCACCTCATTAAATCGGGCAAGTTAATATAAACCCAATCAATTAATATGTATTTTTTTATTTTATCTTGGACTAGTTGCTGCCGGCGGCTTCACCAGCTTGAACGGGAGATAGGGAGACAATTGCTTCAGATGCATCTTCATATCAGCGACCGATCTGCCGCGACGAGTCTCGGTCACTTTGAACGCGTTCAAGTATTCTATCTGTGTGAAATGTGCACTATTCCGTTAGTCTTGGCTAACAATTTTAGATCTATACCAATCTTTACGAGTAGACAGACGCCTAAAAGTCTAACACCAGTCTTGCTAAAGGGGTACCGTGTTATTCAGTTACTCCGTGGAGGTCAGATAGGCGGTCGCTTCGTCTACACTAATATTATAAAGAGGTAAAGTTTTTATTTTTGTTTGTAGGATGTAATTTCCGAATGTACTGCTCCGATTGCTAAAATTTTTTCGTCGATTGAAAGCTGCTTTATTCCTGGATGACATCGGCTATATTTTATGTACGCGGGCAAAACTGCGGACAAAAGCTAGTGTAAAATATTTTGTGTTCAGCTGCATCTGCTGAAAGCCGACCCTATTACAGTTGAGAAGGCTGGGCAGATTTATATTTTCTCTATACAGTGACTCCAACATGCCCCAGTGCGGCAGATAGTTGCTTGAGATGCATCTTCATGTCAGCGGGCGATATGCCGCGACGAGATTCGATCACTTTGAACGCGTTCAAGTATTCTAGCTCCGTGAACTGCGCGCCTTTCTCACGGACTGAAGTTATTATTTCCTGTGGATAGAGGAAGAATATTTTAGGTTTGTACAAACGAGTGGGATAGTAAGGGTGTTATTCATTTATTACGAGTACAATTAGGCTGCCATCAATGACAGCCTACTAGTAATAAATGCTTACTTATGCTGCTTTAATAGCTAGTTGACTGTAATATAATTTTTTTGGCTAGCCTGTTCGTCTAGTGGTTAGTGGTCCTAACTGCTATGCCGAAAGACGTAGGTTCGATTTCCATGCAACATAAAAAATTGTATTGATGAGCACGATCATTTGTTTTGTGTCTGGGTGTAATTTATTTAGAATGTGTTTACAAATAAAAAGTATGTTTATCAGTTGTCTAGTAGTCAGCACAAGCTAAATGACGTTGTGTGATAGTTGTGGAATAATATTATAAGATGGCTGACCTCCGGCGTACAAGTGAGCAGGTGTAGATACGTGTGCGCCCTGTGCAGGCCGCGGTGCGGCAGCGCCAGCGCGGCGAGGCAGTGCCGCAGCGTCGCCAGGCGCGCGTCTCCCCCGCGTGCTCCAGCTTCTCCCTGCCAGCGCCACACTACTCCGGCCGACATCATTTCGCCCACGCCTGACATTATGTACTGAAATGATCGTAATTATTATTATTAAAGCTGAAACAACCCGCTCCTCAGGCAACTTCAATCTTAATTTCCGAGTATGCCGCCGGCACGCGCCTCCTGCCTTAGGTAGTAGAAGAGCCTAACTCACCGCGAGCCTGTGTGGCGCCAGTACATTAGCGGCTTGTTCGTGGAAGGCAAGCAGCGCGTGCGCCAGCAGCGCCGCACCGCCCGCCTGCTCCGAGCCCTCCGCGCCGCCACCGCGCTCCTCCTGTCCCAGATAGTGGAAGCACTCGATGCGCATCTATGGACAAAGACAACATACACTCATTCATTCAAACCCATTATATAAAAGTTTCTATACAGTCGACACACAAGAAGTAAACGCTCCAGAAGCTGTTATTTTTATATTCGCACTTATCCGCACGTTTATGAACCACAATGACCAACTGGCTGCCAAAAATTGGGGATCTTAGCAAAAGTGAGACGGTACTTCACGCCGGAATAACTGCTCAACCTTATCAAACGCAAGTTCGACCGTGTATTGAGTACTGCTCACATCTTTTGAATGGATCGGCCAAATTCCAGCTTGATTTGTTTCAGTCGATTGAGAAACGAGCCAGGATCATCGGCAATGATGTACTCGTCGAATCAAAACTCCAAAGCATTGAGCATCGACGTTGAGTTGCGTGAATTTTATAATTTATATTTCGGGAAGTGCGCATCGGAATTGCACAATTTAATTCTACCTAGTCCGTTCATCGGATCACTAGTAAGGCGTTGCGCCACCTATACGTACAAAACGTTTTGGGAACACATACATTGTGCGTATAGCTAAGGACTGGAATTCGCAGCTGGAGTCTGTGTTTCCTCATATATAAAACCTACGTATTTAAGTCAAGATTGAAGAGGTAATTCCAGACAAATGATTAGATATTAGGCAAACGCGAGCTTATCAACAATAAAAAAAATAGGTTTGCCGGTCTGGTTTTGCTACTAATAGAGCAGCAGAGATAAATAACTAGAGTCGAAATTCATATGCGTCAAAAAAGTCAATTAAAAATTTCATACAAAAAATGCCAATGTAAGATCCTTGCCATCTAAGAAGATACTGGCTTCAGTGTTTTGAAGAGCTAACATCTGTGTCAGTGATGAAGCCCCATGTCTGCGGACTATCGAACGCTGATATTTAGAATTCCAGCATGGACATACTCCATTTATGGGGCGCCAGTATGGGCGCGGTCGCTGCGAAAGCGACCGGCGGCCAAGCTGAACGCATGTCAGAGGGTCATAGCCATCCGGATGGTGCGGCGATATCGCACGGTTTCCCGTGAAGCAGCGAGCCTCCTTGTTGGCCAGCCACCATGGAATCTGAAGGCAACCGTCTTTGCACGCATGCACGATCTGCGCGTGGAGATGCAACGCCGGGGCGATCTTTCGCGCCGGGCATTGGTACGGGCCATGGTCCGGAGCGAGGAGGAGTGGCAGGCGATCGCCTCCTTCTGCGAAGCAGTAATGCTAGCAAAGGAGGCGGCCGATCGCGTGAGGCAACGGTCCTCACGCTCTAACCGCCGCCGGGATTCCGATCCCGATTTCCGACCACCGTAGGCGCGGGCTTGCGAACGGCGAGTAATCGGTGGCTCGCCGTCCGACCGTCGGGTAACCGTCCGGACCGAACCCAAGTCCCACACGCGCCTGAGGGTGATGTCAGCAAATCGTAGGGGCCCAGCAGGGTCGAAGCCTACTGGGGCCACGGGTAGTGTGAAAGCGAAGCCCGGGGCCCCGGGAAGAAGGCAAAGAAGGAACAGGAATGGGTTTTTAGTAAATAAAAGTCTGACACTATCTCCCGCTCCGCTCGAGTGCGGGATTTGTCATTAGATGATTTTCCCACCTAAAAAAAAAGTGTGGACATACTAGTGTTAGTGACAAATTTCGCGAAGGACGCCCAAAATCTGCCTTCACTGAAGATAACATCATTGCTGTGAGACAACTAATTCTCGAAGATCGTCATGTGACGTATCAAGAGATAGAGGCTCTATTAGACATCTCAGGGACAACCATCAGAAGATCTTGCATGAAGCGCTTGGTGTGAGAAAGCTAGTTTGCCGTTGGATACCGCATCTGCTTTCCGACGATGACATGGCGACCCGCGTCAGATGCTGTAAGGAAACTCTGCAAAGTTTCAACAGAGGAGAGTCAAATCACGTCTACGACATCATCAATCGTGACGAATTTTGGATCTATGTTCTTTCAAGACGAGTCAAAGCTGACTAAAGTTGTTCGTTTTCGAAGCACTTCAAAGAAGATGGTGGCCACGTTCGAAAAACCGCCATGTTGCGACTATTGCACTTGAAAATCGTAGAACGGTTAACGCAGAGTGGTATACCACAGTTTGTTTACCACAAGTCATCGCCGAACTTCGAAAATCTAACTCAAATCGACGCATCATCCTGCACCACGACAACGCAAGCTCACACAGCGCCAAACGATTGAGTATTTGAAGCAGGAAAAAGTAGAAATTCTTGACCATCCTCCATACAGTCCTGACCTAAGCCCTAATGATTTCTTTACATTTCCTAAAATTAAGAAAAGTCTTCGTGGTCAAAGTCCGCTGAAGAAGGAGTCGATGCTTTCAAGTCAGCCATTTTGAACACCCCCACTTAAGAGTGGAATAAATGTTATAATAACTGGTTTAAGCGAACGGAAAAGTGTATTAAGCTACGTGATGAATACTTTAAAAAACAATAAAAAGAACTATAAGGTTCTAGTTGTTTTTTTTCTTCAAACGACAAAACTTAAAAGGCATGCCCCGTATATTTAGGGCGGATTTCTGAATTCAGTATTTTAAGTTAAGAACGTCTCAAACCATACTTAACTGCCAAATTTTGACAGGTTTACAGGCCAAAGTAGTTTGAGTAATTAATTCTCAACTTCGAATGCTTAAATCAGAAACTGAGGGTTAGTCTACTAGTTTTCTTCATTCTGATTCATTCACTTTCTTCCTTTTCTTCTTTAATTGCTTTTTATATCGTTTCGATATCAATAATCAGAAAAATCAAAATATAACCGTACGTACCGTATTTAAACTGTCATGGTATATTTGATTTGGCTCGTATTGCCGAGTGGAGTGTGGCTCATGGTTCGAAAGTCAATCCTGGAAAGACCCAAGTCATTGTTGTCGGCAACCCTAGGTTGCGCTCAAAAATCGACTGGAGGCGGATACCACCGATAGTTTTTGATGGCTCAATTATCACATACAGTGATTCAGTGAAAGATCTAGGAATTTTTATTGACGAAAGACTTTTCGTGGGGTCCTCAATTGCAGGAACTTAGGCGCTACTTGTTTGCGTCTGCGGGGTCTTTGCGAAGGCTGCGCAATTTTCTTCCAACTGCCACCAAAACTACGCTTGCCTAATCCCTCCTACTCCCAATCCTTGATTAAGCCGATGTCAGTTATTTAGACCTAACTGAAGTGCAGCTAGATAAGCTTGTGCGACTCCAAAACTTTTGTATTAGGTTCATATTTGGTTTACGCAAATATGATCATGTTTCTGAATTCCGTATTAAGCTCAAGTGGCTGCCGATCCGCCTTCGCCAGAATACCCATATCTTATCGTTGCTTTATAGTGTCCTGTTTATTCCTACAACCCCTCTTACCTCAAAGAACGTTTTAAGTTCCTTCATGACACACATTCTAGACACTTGAGATCATCGGAAAATTTGAAACTTTTAATGCCCTCACATTCCACCAAGTTTAGTGACAAATCGTTCACGGTCCAAGCAGTGCGATTGTGGAATGCGTTGCCGATGCCAATTCGGCAAGCCCAGTCACTTGATTCTTTTAAAAATTTAGTTAAAGATCATTTTCTTTCACAATAATTAATTCTGCTACTATCCAAATTCAGTTCTTTAACTTCTTTTTCTTTATAGTCCTTTTACCTTTTTGTTTATTTTTTTTTATATTTTTTCTCTATTTCTCTCTTTGAAATTGTGTAACATATAATATGTATATATATATAATATTCATGCGTTTGTTTTTTGTCTTTTATATATAATAGCTATGTAATATATTTTATATCTATGTATAGTCTAAAATATATTTATAATTTAACTACATTTAATTTGCAGTACACTGCAGTCTACCCCCTTTTCATGTCAAGTTCTTACAGTCCATCCTAAGGTTGTGTTGTAGATATCGCTGTTAGCGATAAGACCGCCATTGTACCCATAGATTAAGTTAGTTTATAAGTTATTGTTACGATTTTGGTGTACAATAAAGTTTTATTCTATTCTATTTTATTCCTACTTCACACGACTCAATTATCAATAAACCCCCTAACATAGCGGGATATCCCCTCTGACCAACTGAAGTCATTTGGCCTGTCCAAGAATTTATCGTAAGCGAGATTTAACTCATCTTTTTCATTTATCGATCGTTTTTATTTATGTGGAGGCCCATACTGCCTTACTACAATCACATATAGATTTCATTTATATGAAAGGCCATATTAATAATAATAATCATTTTATTTTCAGACATAGTCCATAACATACAAAATTAAAATTAAATAAAACATTAAAATAGTCAAATCAGATACACATACATGAGATGTCATTATGTAACACATAAAATATATTGGCTTACCACATACGCACAATGCACATTGATATGCACTTGGCATGCACTACACTAAAATAAATGATACCGCACAACAGGCAGACGAGAATGCTGAATCATCGGATTTTTACTTCATAGGAAGATTTACTTGATGTTCTCCGCGAATAGCTCTGAATCGGTTGAACGATCGTCGAAGGCTGTTCTGCAAAATCTGGTCCCTGATCCAGGAATGGTGGCAATTTCTGTACTGATTCCAGGCAAAATAAATAATGCCAAGACCCAGTAAAACGCAAATTACTATGAGGATAATACTAGTCGTCGAAATGTGTGCCTTCAATTCTTCAATGCGTGCATTATTGGAACCCGCAGAATTTTGGTTCACGAAGACTGTCTCCTTTTCTACGTTGGAACAACACATTTTCATTGAATTTCCGAACGTTAAATTAACTTGTTAAATGTATTCGATTTATTTTAATTACGATAGTTCCATAATCACAAATATTTCCAGGCCAATTTATCACAAACTTAGATCAATTTATTTACTTTGCTTTGGAGCCGTAACACTAGGCCGAGATAGAAATCGCGTCATGGGCCCCAAAAATGGTAAGGGTCGCCATGTGGGGATGTAGTATTATTGAAACAACTGTTCTCAAGCGATTACCTTTAATTACTGACTAAAAGAGTACAAGTGTTAATATATTAATAGAAGATACACACACACACACAACACACATACACACACACACACACAACACACATACACACACACACATTCACATGGATAGGGTCATGGACCTTATACACCTCAGTCTGGCAAAAACAGAAATCTTGAATATCTTTTTTTATAAAAATAAAATCGCTGTTACGGGGTCGCTAAGTCGACATAAACCCAGGCCAGTAGCTACAAAAAAACTCAGTGACTACAACTCGAATATTCTAATACTAACCTCCAAGTGGAGAAACAGCAAGCACTTATGCGAGATCTCGTCGAATATCAAGGCGGCGGAGGAGATGTCGTTGAGGAACTTGTCGGGCAGCTTGCTGAGTCCGCCCGGCCCGCCCAGCAGGGACGGCAGGCTACGGATGTTGGCACTCATCCAGTCCTGAAAGAAAACAATACATGATGAAGATAGTTGTTCCAGGTCTGGATGTCATGTGTATGTGACTGTGTTTGTCAACGGATTCAGAAGAAATTTCATAGTGTGGGGGAACGTTTAAAAAAAATATTTCAGGCAAACACAAGTGGTTTTTCAAGGCCGTGAATGATTATCGAAATTATCTCACCACCATTCCGTCGGAAGGTATGTAGGTATACATTGCGAAGATTATTTTGTGGAATTAATTAATCAACAGCTGATGATAACTTTGTGCGGAACATTCCAATTGAAGACAGAGTCAACAATGAATAAATAAATAACTTAGAAGTTCTGAGTTGAGCTACACGAATACTGACAAATGCTTGCACTGACTGGACAGGTCTGCTCAGAACTGTGTGGTTCTTTTTCAAAAGACCATCTCATACTCCAATCTGCATGGCTCTCATATGATTTGACTATTACATGTTTGCTGTATGGATTTTAAAAGAAACTTTGACCCCTGAGTTTGTTTCGGTGTTTCTTCTCAGGGTAGTCAGCTAGGAAACACCAGCTTCATCTAGTTTAAATAAAAAATGGCGCGTAAAAGTGTTTAAAAAAAACCTATTTGCAAAATAAATATCATTTATCACTTACCATGGTCTCACATAGCACCGCAAGGTCAGCCAAAGCATTGATATCCGATATGATTTCCTTGCGAGTGACAGCTCCGTCACCCAGGCTTGAACCCAGGATCTCGGCTTCACGTTCATAAGCCTGCTTTAAGTCCTGGTAACAGAAAGTAAATCTAGATTGAAAAGGAACTATGGTGACCACAGAGGTTATTCTGTCAACAAACTGACAGACATTTCAACCATTTCAATAGATTCGGTACAGTGCTGACTGCCGCGTTCGCTCAATTTAAGAGGACCCTTCCCGACACGGGTATCTTCAAACTGAGCATGGATTTTTTAAATTTATAAGTACATTATGAAGGGCCTAACTTCACGCAAAATAGCAGATTTTCAGAGGTCTTTACTTACTTATTATCTGCAGGTTGTGCAGTAGAAATACTTAATAGCCTCTCTCTACGATTAGATATCTTTACTTGCTCATTGGCGGAATTCCAGAGGGTGACACTAAGTGTGTTGTCTGAGACTGACCATCGATTGTGTATGTACATACATGTTGCCTGCGCTAATAGGTATGCGAGTTGTGAGTGGCGTCTCTGAGTGCGGTTATTTTGTGACTACATTTGTTACCTTAGGAAAAACCTGTATACCTGTTATAACAATCGTATATGTTATGTGTATGAGCGTGTAAGAGCGGTTGTATGTAAATGTATCACGGGTTGGTCGCTCTTAATAACTAAGATGAATAAAGCATTTGGAAACTGCTCCCGATTTGAATTTGAGTTCAAAGTTTAGGGGTTGCGTAAAGCGAGGTATTACTGTATAGCAATTTTTTTTGCCTTAGAAAGTGTTTAGTTGTATTTGTAATAGAAAGTGTACATTACTCCAACAAAATAATGTCTGTTATTTCAGTAGAAGAGTTTTTTACGTTCTGTATAATTATTATCTTTGTTAGATTAGTTGTGCAGATTGTTTCAAGTTTTTTTTTATAACAATATTAGACATTCCGCGTGACTTTTACCTTGGTCAGAGCATAAGCAGTTTTTTGAAGGCATATTTTAGTTTTTTTTTTTTTTAATTAGTTTAGGGTTTTCGTTATTATTATTTTTATTTTACTGTAACGTATAATGAGTAGTAATTTTTAAATGTGATAAAAATGCTGAAGTAGTATTACTCCAGCAAGAAGTTTTTCTTTAATGTGTTTATTGAAATAAATATCAATTAAGAAAAGTTATTAAACATTTTCCAAGAGCAACGTTTGAGGGTTTACTGGATCTCTGAAATGGTTCAATGGTCAGTTTTTTTTTACTTCAAGACACTAACAAAAGCTACATCATGCAATCCACTCCTTGCAATAGGTGTGTCTACAGTTTTAGTAATAAACTTATATTTACGTTGGCAACATTCTTTGCATCATGTTGTTCAGTTATCCAATTTGATGGCTGCTGGGGTGTGAAAATGAACGTTATTATGGATGATTATATGAAGTTTGTTCAACACTATTGTAAAAATTGATTGACGGGAAACTTTTACTAACTAAAACCTATTTATTTATTAAAACTTCATGCAACACAAGAGTACAAAGGCGGACTTAATACCTTAGGCATTCTTTACAAGTCAACCTAGGGTAGTGAAGATAAACTATGGCAGATGCATAAAAAAAGAAAAGATTAATAAGAAAACAAGGGAACAAATGTATATTTATAAAATAAACATACATATATATTGAATATAATATAAACCTACATATATATAAATATATATTATTTATATAAGGAGAACTAGCTTTTGCCCGCGGCTTCGCTCCCGTCAACTGATTATTCTACCCAACTCTTCCCTGCCCTACCCTACACTACTCGGCCCCACTCTACCCTACAAGTTTCAATTTGACAGCAAATACCGATTAACAAAATGATCCGCCATTTATTGAATTCATTTATTACAAAAAAATGTGATAAATGAAGAACCGCTCGACCGATTTTGTGCAAACTTCACATAAACCATCTACTAAATAGTCCGAACAAAGCCATTTGGTTTGCATAGGTGAGCCCGTTCTTGTACTTGCTTTTGCCCGTAGTTTAGCCCGCGAACATAAAATATAGCCCAGGAATAAAGCCGCTTTCTATCAATAAAATTGTTTCAGCAGCTTTTTTTTGCTATTCAGCCTGTCCCTTGCTGCCGTCTCCCAACGACGCCCTAAGCCAAGGTCCGTACCCCACAGGGGGTGCCCGTGAGGGTGTAGTCACTTAGTTTAAAATAGTTAAGCAAGCCCTGGCTGGAGGCTTTGATTTTCGAATTAAGGCAGAACAGGCAACTCCGGTTAAGCAGTCGACAACCTCTTAGATTGACCTGCGAGATGCCACACCCACGAAAAAAAGGGTCCGCTCGCTTTTTTGACGGTAATCCACACCTGGTTCCTAAAAATATAGATAATGTTTACATTCAAATAAATGATTGTTAATTTACCTCTTGGCTAAGCTTCGCATCCTGGTGAATAGCAGCAGTCCAGTTAGGTAGTGACTGCAGGAACCTCACGATGTCGTCATCAGCCAACCATCGTTGAGCCCTCGGTAGGCCTTTTGAAGAAACAAGAATATATTTAGTACTATGGAATAAGAATTTATTTGAAATGTTATTAGTAATAAATTTAATAACGTTCAAAACTGTCCTCTTCATAAGGAGCAATGGGTAGCTCGCCGTCTGGCCGTCCGGTAACCGTCTGTACCGAGCCCGAGTCGTCAACGACGCGTAGTGATCCACGCGCGCTTCAATGTCAGCAAAACCGTAGGGGCCCAGCAAGGCCGGAGCCTACTGGGGTCATGGGTCCTCCGAACCCCTGGTTCCTGGGACGCAAGATAAAGAAGGAACATAGGAATGGGTTTCAATGGACGATTTCCCACCTAAAAAAACCGTCATCGTAAAAATTACATTTCGACCTCATTTGTGACAATACCTTGCCACATCCGGCTGATATGCCGTAGAAAAAGATAATGTGACGTCAAATGTGGCAGGACAGGTCTGAACGGCCGAAAAAACGCCCTGGACCAACTTACACGACGCCTTCATGCATTTTCTTAAAATCACTCTCATTTTTGGGTGAAAGGAAACCATAGGCGTACTTAGTTTCACAATAAATCTGCATTGAACGGTGAACCTGTGTCGTAACGATCTCCGTGTTTTAAATTCATTAAAGGTGCAAAGCTGAGACTTTCTGTATCGTGAAACATATAGTGAAGTGCAACTACTACCAATACATATTTCTATAACAATAAACATTTATAATCTCCATTGTTTTTATAAAATAAATCAAAAACATAACTTAAAATTTTAAATAACGGACGAAGTGAAAAAACACTGTGTTGAATAGTTGGAAGGCATCGCGTTCTGTGTCGTTCTGTGTCAACAAGCGACACTGATTCATCGCAGCGCACGGCGAGACTCCGCCTACTAAACACAGTGCCACACTGTGTCTGAAGCTGGAAAGGATCGGGTTTTGTGTCGCTGTGTGTCAACTGCAGCGCTGTGGCTCCGCGCGAATTTTGGCTTGGAATTAAACACTTGCTATCAAAATACTACCTCAACTACAATGCCGACGACATGCAAAGCTTGCAGTAAGCCTATTAAAGGTATTAATTTTATGGATTGCTCGAAGTGCAAATGTCAGTACGACCTACAATGCATAAACATCAGTTTAGAATCCTTCACCAAGTTTACCGCGAGCTATAGAAAATCCTGGTTATGCCCTACTTGTGTTTGCCTCTTGCCAAAGCGAGGAAATATTAATACTCCGGTCCGTTCGCCTGATTTAAACACCGAGGAATCGCTCTGCGATAATATAAACTTGGTGCGTGGCTCCCGAGGCAAGTCCACAGCTACGTCTGACATTACGCTTCTTGAATTAGTTACTGAGATTCGAGAGCTGCGAGAGGAGGTTAAAGAATTAAAACAATCCAACAATGATATATATATATTAAGACAGGATGTACTGGAATTAAAAGAACACCTTGCTAGTCTCTCTCCATCAATATCACAACATTTTATTGACTTTAAAGTTTTAATTGAAGACAAGAACAAAGAAATAAATGACTTGAAGTTGTTGGTGTCTCAACTACAGTCTGCAGTCAGCGCTCTGGAGACAAATGCCTTAAGAAATGAGATCGAGATATGTGGAATGCCAGAGGAACGTAATGAAAACCTCACGCATCTATTGCTCACTGTTTCGCAGAAAATTAATGTAAACTTGCAAGAATCTGACATCGACAGCATATTGCGAGCAGGTCCTAAGCACAACTCGAAAGAAAAGCCTAGCCAACATCGCCCCATCATAGTTAAACTAACCCGGAAAATTAAAAGGGATGAAATACTTTCAGCGGCTAAATCCAGGAGAAATGTGACGTCAGAAGACATGGTTCATGGCACCAAATCTAAGATATACATAAACGAACGTGTCACCAAAGAGAAGAGATTATTATTTCGAGAGGCGCGCGCCAGAGCCCAACGCAATGGCTTTCGATTTTGCTGGCTGCGAAATGGGCTCATATACATTAAAAAGTTCGAAGACAATGACAATAACAGATACCCTGCGATACGTATTCAATCGTTTGAAGATCTGGACAAACATATTGGAATCTCCCCGGCAACATTACCCTCATGTGATCCGCTTAATTAATTTGCTGATTTGCTCATATAACTTACTGTTTTGCTTTATGTCCAATTTTTTGTTTATCTATTTTTGCTTGCTATTTTTGTTTGAACTCTGTTGTTATTCATTAGCTTTGCATGTCCCAAATACGTACTCAAAGTCAAAAATACACACATCACTTACATTCATTACACTCAAAATTACGAGAGTCTATAATCAAAGATACTTAACGTCATTTAAACAAAACAAACAAATACTTCTTATTTATTCCACACGCAGTAATCATTTTATTACTAGTATTGTTAAAATTTATAATCATTCCTCGCAACCGATCGCTTGCGTGGTTCTTTTATTGCATATAAAAAAGGCATTTTTCGTACACTGTATTTTATATTTAAAATCAATACATAAGATAACTATAAACTATGACGACACTTGACATTATGGAATACATAGATAACGATTATGCAATAAAATGCCACCACGTAGACATTGCAGAGGATGCGTACAACATTATTCATAAACACAGTTATAAAATCATAACATTTAACATTCGAAGTCTTAGTCGTAATTTCTATAGCTTCATGACCGTAGTTAAGAGAATAAAAATTGATTTTGACGTAATTGTGCTAACTGAATGCTGGCTAAACGAGAGTTCATTAATATATCAGATCGAAGGTTATAGAGCACATCATACTACAAAATATATTAATAGAGCTGGGGGTGTTGTTGTGTACGTGAAAGATACTTGGTCACCGAAAATTTCTGAACCTAAGATCGGCGACGCAGAATGCATTCTGATAAATATCCCAAATATCATAACTGTACTAGGTGTTTATAGGTCTCCTTCCTTCAAAAACATTGATAACTTCATCAACTCGTTACATGGCGTCATGCAAACCATAAATTCTGGACCATGTACGGTATTCACTGGCGACATCAACATTAACATAACTAATCCAGATGCGGCCGACTCAGCGTCTTACCTATGTGCTATGGCTGAATTGGGGTTGCGACCGGCTATAAATAAACCTACCAGAATGAACTCTTGCCTTGATCATGTATTTTTTAAGGGTAAAGTAGACATAGAAACAATTGTTTGCCCGTCGTCTGTTACTGATCATGACTTAGTGATATCTGGATTATCAATTGTTGCACCAGGACAATTAACACCCTCAAAATACAAGATAACCCCTAACTATGACTCAATAGTAGAAGAACTGAGTAATGTTGATTGGTCTGGATTGTGTAACATTCAGTGTGTCGTCGAGCAAGCGGATACTTTCCTAAATATAATGAAATCTATTATTGATGCAAATTCTAAAACAATTAGCATTAGTCGGTCGAAAACTATTCTCAAGCCTTGGATGACACAAGGGTTACTGAGGTGTTCCCGAGTGAGGGACAAACTTCATCTTGAAGCTAGAAATGTACCAAAGGACCATGTAAAAACTCTTATATACACTAGATATAGAAATTTCTTTATCACTTTGCTGCGTAAAATAAAAAATAACTATGATTCTGATTTACTAGAAAAATTCAAAAATCAGCCGAAAAAACTTTGGGAAACCATCAATAAAATCTCTCATAGGAAAAAAATCGCGAACTCAAATGCTTCTGATTTGATTAATGTTCACACTTGTCCACAAAACGCAGTTAATCTTTGCAATGAATTCTTTGCATCAGTTGGTCAAAGCTATGCTACTAACATTCTGAAGGGACTCAACACAACCCAGTCTAAATTGGCACAAGAGCTTGATAATGATTCAACTCCAGTAAAATCTTTCTTTTTTGAGCCCACTGACACCCGAGAAATAGAAAATATAATCATGAACCTAAAAACTGATAGTGCTCCGGGATTAGATGGTGTTAATAACTTAATGTTAAAAATGGCTAAACATAGTGTAGTTGAACCTCTAACAACAATAATCAATCAAAGTTTAGCCACGGGAGTTGTTCCTCCAGACTGGAAAACTGCCGTTATAGTACCAATTCACAAAGGAGGTGAAACAAACGTACCTGATAATTATAGACCAATATCGCTGCTTCCGGTTTTCTCAAAAATATTGGAAAAAGTAGTAAATAACCGTCTTGTCAAATACCTAGAATTAAATAAAATTTTATCGGACACTCAATTTGGTTTTCGTAAACATAAATCTACAGAAGACGCAGTTAATCTATTAACAAATGAAATTATTGACCATCTGGACAATGGACTCGCGTGCGTAGGAGTCTTTTTAGACTTAGCAAAAGCCTTCGACACCGTGGCTATTCCAATATTGTTGAGAAGACTGGAAAACATCGGAATACGAGGTATTGCACTTGAATGGTTCAAAAGTTACCTAACTGAAAGGAAACAATGCGTTAAGCTGAACTCCTGGCTCAGTACCGAACAAGATATATCTTTTGGAGTGCCCCAGGGCAGCGTTTTGGGACCAACACTGTTCCTAATATATATTAACAGCCTGACTAATTTACCTCTGAAAAATGCTAAAATAGTTTGCTATGCAGATGACACAGCTGTCATATTTCACGATAGCAATTGGAAAGACTGTTTTAGAAATGCTGAACAAGGCATCAATACAATCGCAAAGTGGCTAAGCAATAACCTGCTACAATAAATGCTAACAAAACCAAGTTTCTATGTTTTCACAAAACTGCAGCGTCCTCTCCCTCTTCTCTACTAAATATTCAAATACATACATGCGACCAAAGGCAGGTCTGCAACACCAAATGTCAATGCTGTAATTTACAAAGAACACAGTCTATAAAATATCTTGGAGTAATTATTGACGAAAAACTCACATACAAGGAGCATGTCATTGCACTCTCAGCCAAGACCAGAAAGTTAATCTACGTCATTAGGGAACTTAGAGATGTTGCTTGCATGAAACTTCTTAAAGCTATTTATATCTCCTTGTGCCAATCTATCTTATCATACTGTATAAGCGTATGGGGTGGGACATCGACATCACACCTCATGCTGTTGGAAAGAGCGCAGAGATCAGTTCTCAAAGTAATGTTAAAAAAGCCTATTAGATTTCCAACAAAAGATCTTTATAAAGAGGCTGATCTACTTAGCGTGCGAGGGCTCTATGCAATGCATGCAATTATCTCCACTCATAAGCTAGTTATAAATTCTCCAAGTTACAATGACATGCTGAAGCTTAGGGTCTTTAAAATCACAAGTACTAAATGTAAAACTTCATTTGCTAGAAGATCACAGAAGTTTATGTTTCCATACCTGTACAATAAAATTGCAAATAAATATCAGCTCCAGCATAATACGACTCGTGAAGCCAAAGTTAAAGTTAGGAAATTAATCACCGGCATGAACTACTATGAGATGGAACAATTGCTACGCACAGTTGTCTAAAGACTAAACTAAACACTCTCATTAAATTCTATCACACACGACACACAATACACATAATACTCCCTCAAACACTTATTTACACTTTTTCACTCATATACATACAACACACTTGCACTTTAACTTCATGAGAATGATATGCAGATTTAACTTATTTTACTAATATTGGAGTAATCGTTTTGTTTGATAGCCACGATTCAGGCCCTGCCTAGTGTGGTTTCACCGTTATTTTTGTAAATTGTAATTTGAGTTGCTAATAAAGTTATTATTATTATTATTATAGTATTTGCTAATCAAGCCTAGTATTTGCAAGGGGTGGAACAAAAGTATGGAAACTCAGCTTGTCAGAGTCCGAGGGCGTTAAAAATAAGTACGGCCGTAGTGAACCAATCTTGTTTGGATAATGTCATGGTAAGTAAGGAAAGGGGAGGGGGAA
This sequence comes from Mythimna pallens, assembly GCA_961205895.1. Classification (NCBI taxonomy): domain Eukaryota; kingdom Metazoa; phylum Arthropoda; class Insecta; order Lepidoptera; family Noctuidae; genus Mythimna; species Mythimna pallens. Next base: position 25,214,534 of record OY540827.1, on the reverse strand, counting down.
CATTGTCGAAGACGCAGTGGTGGTCCTCGATGGCGAGGACGGGAGAGCAGTGGTCTGCGTTTGTAAAGGGTACTAGTTTTCCTGGGCCTAGGGGAGCAGGGTTATAGCGTCATCGGGAATGACAAGAATATGTTTCGGACGCTGAAACTTTGGAGATGCGGAAGGATTTATGTCTGGCGGCTGATGCGATTAGAGTGTTTTACAGCAGTGTCCAAGAAAAGTTTGGTAAAGCGTTTCATGAATTGCTGGAATTTTGAGATCTCGGTACAAATTCTCACTACGAGAACTGTTTAGCTCCAGAACTTTGTGTATAACCAGTGCAATATGGCTGGGTATAGACACTGAGCTCACCTTGCGCAGTAGTAGGCGTGTGCCTCGCGTGCGCGGCGCGGCAGTGCGTGGCGGCGGCGGCCAGCGCGGCCGTAGTGGCGCGCAGAGCGTCCGCGATATGGCTGGGTATAGACACTGAGCTCACCTTGCGCAGTAGTAGGCGTGTGCCTCGCGTGCGCGGCGCGGCAGTGCGTGGCGGCGGCGGCCAGCGCGGCCGTAGTGGCGCGCAGAGCGTCCGCGATATGGCTGGGTATAGACACTGAGCTCACCTTGCGCAGTAGTAGGCGTGTGCCTCGCGTGCGCGGCGCGGCAGTGCGTGGCGGCGGCGGCCAGCGCGGCCGTAGTGGCGCGCAGAGCGTCCGCGATATGGCTGGGTATAGACACTGAGCTCACCTTGCGCAGTAGTAGGCGTGTGCCTCGCGTGCGCGGCGCGGCAGTGCGTGGCGGCGGCGGCCAGCGCGGCCGTAGTGGCGCGCAGAGCGTCCGCGATATGGCTGGGTATAGACACTGAGCTCACCTTGCGCAGTAGTAGGCGTGTGCCTCGCGTGCGCGGCGCGGCAGTGCGTGGCGGCGGCGGCCAGCGCGGCCGTAGTGGCGCGCAGAGCGTCCGCGATATGGCTGGGTATAGACACTGAGCTCACCTTGCGCAGTAGTAGGCGTGTGCCTCGCGTGCGCGGCGCGGCAGTGCGTGGCGGCGGCGGCCAGCGCGGCCGTAGTGGCGCGCAGAGCGTCCGCGATATGGCTGGGTATAGACACTGAGCTCACCTTGCGCAGTAGTAGGCGTGTGCCTCGCGTGCGCGGCGCGGCAGTGCGTGGCGGCGGCGGCCAGCGCGGCCGTAGTGGCGCGCAGAGCGTCCGCGATATGGCTGGGTATAGACACTGAGCTCACCTTGCGCAGTAGTAGGCGTGTGCCTCGCGTGCGCGGCGCGGCAGTGCGTGGCGGCGGCGGCCAGCGCGGCCGTAGTGGCGCGCAGAGCGTCCGCGATATGGCTGGGTATAGACACTGAGCTCACCTTGCGCAGTAGTAGGCGTGTGCCTCGCGTGCGCGGCGCGGCAGTGCGTGGCGGCGGCGGCCAGCGCGGCCGTAGTGGCGCGCAGAGCGTCCGCGATATGGCTGGGTATAGACACTGAGCTCACCTTGCGCAGTAGTAGGCGTGTGCCTCGCGTGCGCGGCGCGGCAGTGCGTGGCGGCGGCGGCCAGCGCGGCCGTAGTGGCGCGCAGAGCGTCCGCGATATGGCTGGGTATAGACACTGAGCTCACCTTGCGCAGTAGTAGGCGTGTGCCTCGCGTGCGCGGCGCGGCAGTGCGTGGCGGCGGCGGCCAGCGCGGCCGTAGTGGCGCGCAGAGCGTCCGCGATATGGCTGGGTATAGACACTGAGCTCACCTTGCGCAGTAGTAGGCGTGTGCCTCGCGTGCGCGGCGCGGCAGTGCGTGGCGGCGGCGGCCAGCGCGGCCGTAGTGGCGCGCAGAGCGTCCGCGATATGGCTGGGTATAGACACTGAGCTCACCTTGCGCAGTAGTAGGCGTGTGCCTCGCGTGCGCGGCGCGGCAGTGCGTGGCGGCGGCGGCCAGCGCGGCCGTAGTGGCGCGCAGAGCGTCCGCGATATGGCTGGGTATAGACACTGAGCTCACCTTGCGCAGTAGTAGGCGTGTGCCTCGCGTGCGCGGCGCGGCAGTGCGTGGCGGCGGCGGCCAGCGCGGCCGTAGTGGCGCGCAGAGCGTCCGCGATATGGCTGGGTATAGACACTGAGCTCACCTTGCGCAGTAGTAGGCGTGTGCCTCGCGTGCGCGGCGCGGCAGTGCGTGGCGGCGGCGGCCAGCGCGGCCGTAGTGGCGCGCAGAGCGTCCGCGATATGGCTGGGTATAGACACTGAGCTCACCTTGCGCAGTAGTAGGCGTGTGCCTCGCGTGCGCGGCGCGGCAGTGCGTGGCGGCGGCGGCCAGCGCGGCCGTAGTGGCGCGCAGAGCGTCCGCGATATGGCTGGGTATAGACACTGAGCTCACCTTGCGCAGTAGTAGGCGTGTGCCTCGCGTGCGCGGCGCGGCAGTGCGTGGCGGCGGCGGCCAGCGCGGCCGTAGTGGCGCGCAGAGCGTCCGCGATATGGCTGGGTATAGACACTGAGCTCACCTTGCGCAGTAGTAGGCGTGTGCCTCGCGTGCGCGGCGCGGCAGTGCGTGGCGGCGGCGGCCAGCGCGGCCGTAGTGGCGCGCAGAGCGTCCGCGATATGGCTGGGTATAGACACTGAGCTCACCTTGCGCAGTAGTAGGCGTGTGCCTCGCGTGCGCGGCGCGGCAGTGCGTGGCGGCGGCGGCCAGCGCGGCCGTAGTGGCGCGCAGAGCGTCCGCGATATGGCTGGGTATAGACACTGAGCTCACCTTGCGCAGTAGTAGGCGTGTGCCTCGCGTGCGCGGCGCGGCAGTGCGTGGCGGCGGCGGCCAGCGCGGCCGTAGTGGCGCGCAGAGCGTCCGCGATATGGCTGGGTATAGACACTGAGCTCACCTTGCGCAGTAGTAGGCGTGTGCCTCGCGTGCGCGGCGCGGCAGTGCGTGGCGGCGGCGGCCAGCGCGGCCGTAGTGGCGCGCAGAGCGTCCGCGCCGCCGCACGCGCCGCAGCGCCGCGCCGCGCGAGCTGTGTCGCATATGGCGCGCCAGCCGCTCGCGCAACATGTGAATATTGTGCGGTGGCGGTTGCTAAAGAACATGTGTTATTTTAAAAAACAATTATATGATCATTGAAAAATATATACAGCAGAAACAGATAAGTCTAAATAAATACCCAGATTTTATAAGTGTTGGAGGCGGAGGCCCCCTCTCCCGCCACGCAGATGGCGCGCGCATAACTTCATCGATGCTCGCTCTCGCTTGCGTCGCGAGCCGCTCGCTCTCACCGCAGCGCACGTAGTCTGTTATGAACGCGCGGAGAGAACACTCGCCGCCGCTGTCAGAGAGGCAGAAGGAACGAATTTGAAGGATGTACGCAACAAAGTTTGAACATTCAATTTGTTGCTTAGTAGTGAATTGGTAACGTCACGCGCCGCTTTGGTAGCATAGCAATTTATTCATTCCTTGTAAGCATGCGCGACACGCGATAACAACATTGCACATTGTTATCGTAAGCTGGGATGTGCGAGCAATACAAGTAAATAAGCCCGGCTTTTATGTGAAAATACATGACACCTAACATCTAAATCATGGAACGTAACAAACGAATTAAATTAAATAAAAATCGAAATATTAAACTTCGCGCGCCACGTAAAAGCACCTGTGTTGCCCGAAACGTCAAGGCCGTAGTTTCTCCCAAACCAGTTGTGGGGTACAGACTGCATCCAGGTCGGCGGTAGGACGCCAAGGAATTGCGAGAGCCAGGTTCCAGGGCATGAATTGACTACACAAGAATACATTGTTGTTTACACACCGCCTGTGTACATCTTCTATACGTGCAAGTTTAAATATATAAACCCTAGTGATGTGTACTCACCCAGTAACAGGTTCGATGTGCGCGCAGAGCGGGTGCAGCGCCGGCAGCACGGCGTGCAGGTGCGCCGGGTCGGGGCGGCACACCAGCGGGTAGCTGTGGCGCCGCCCCGACAGGCTCGGGGACACGGCCGGGGGACCTATGGCAAGGGAAAACAATGTTGTGTAGCGGCTCATACTTACGTATATAAACATACAATTCAGAGCAGCGCAAACGGCCGGTCGCCACCGCGCGCCTGGGCATACTAAACTATTCAAGTGAAAAAAATGCGGGCAGGCCGCCGCTCGTCGATAGAAGCACAGTCTACCGATATTACCAAATCGTCTTAGTTTTAAGTTTATTATCAAAGGGTGACCAGATGGTTGCAAACCAACGTCCCAACCAAGGTGACCTTGCTAGTTTAAATCCGTGTAGACAGCAATTGTAATCCATGACCTTCAACGCCCTTGGTCGGGAGGCCCGTTTTCCCAACTACCGATCGTGTTGGCGCGTGGTTTACATCCATGTAGCCACAACACAAACCAAACACATAAACCAAGGTCACCCTGGTTGGAACGCTAGTTTGCAACCGCCTGGTCACCCCTTTATTCTTCGACTAGTACTATATATGTACTAGTGATGTGCCGAGTACGGCTTGACTCGACTCAGACTCGATTCCTGCTGTGGACTCGCTAACTAGAGTACAAATTTATTTTGATTCGAGTACGCTAGACTCGATCCCAGGACTCGAGTCCAGGATACGAGTCCAGGATTCGAGTCCAAGATTCGAGTCCAGGACTCGAGTCCTGGACTCGAATGCTGGACTCGAGTCAACATTCAAATTCCACACATAGAACTCGAGTACTGGGATCGAATGGTGGAATCGAGTCATGATTCGAATACCGTATAAACTGACTCGAGTTGACTCGATCCACAAAAACAGCGACTCGGCACATCACTAATATGTACCTATAAGCAGCATTTTCAAATAAATGACACCGATCGTTATTCGCCTTTTAATTCTCAACTAGCTCCCCTCACCGTAGGCGCGGGCTTGCGGACGGCGAGCAATGGGTAGCCCGCCGTCCGACCGTCCGGTAACCGTCCGGACCGGGTCCAAGTCGTCGACGGCGCGTATTGTTCCACGCGCGCCTCAGGGAGATGTCAGCAAATCGTAGGGGCCCAGCAGGGTCGAAGCCTACTGGGGCCATGGGTAGTGTGAAAACGAAACCTGGGGTCCTGGGACGAAGGCAACGAAGGAACATGAGTGGGTTTTTAGTCAGTATAAGTCTGACACTATCTCCCGCCCCACCCAAGGGCGGGGGATGTCATAAGATGACATAAACACCGAAAAAAAAAAAAAAAAACTAGCTCCCCTAAAGTTGCAAAATTTTAAATATTTTTATTTCACATAGGCTTAACTTGGGCACTTATAAATAAAAATAATAATCAATTTACTTTAGGCAACATGTACCCATATCATAAATACCTTATAGACTAACATACATAACTACATATAATAAATCATTTTGTTAGTAAACATGATTTAAAACTATGTTAGTAACACTTCACTTCGCAATATTTGTCTTGGTGCTGTCCTGTGGTATTTGTCCGCGGAAGCGACGAAACACCACACCTTGTGGCCATAAGTCTTCGTCCATAGCAAAGTGTAGAAAACAGTTCAGTACTCGCACCACAAATGCCTTAAAATTAACATTCCGGTGTGACTCCAGCAACTGCACCCTCAGTGTGTACTAAAACTTTTGGCGCACATAATCGACGATATCTTCCACCTTTGTAGTGTAATGCACGTGGGAGATATATACCGGTGAGTTCGGCTGAGCGGCACGCACACTCGCACCAGGCGATGCTGGTACTTTGCCGCAGAGATTCCGGTTGGCTTGCTTTCAGCGTTTCCTCCTTTGCACCGTAACGAAGCCATCTTCATTTGCAGCCTTATTCATTGCCTTATTAGGCAAAGGCTTCGATATAGGAGCGGCAGGGGCGCTCGCGGTGACGCTAGCGAAATCCTGACGATGCAGATTCGCTGGGGCTACATGTACTGGTAGCGGGGCGGGGCAGAGGGGTCGGGCGGCGGCGCATGGAGGAGCCGTGGTGACCGGCACGGAGCTGTGGGGCGCTCGGGGTTAGCACTCTGCAATCTCAGCAATCGACAAACATACTGGCGACGAAACTGCTGACACGGAATTCGGCGACAATAAATTGAGGCTAGCTCTATGACGCGTGTTTACATTAGACGCATCGGCTAATGACCTGGTTACCGCCGCTGTGTTGCGAAATCCACCAAACTCTTGGCGTAAATCAGCGACGGTTTTCTGGGATGCATCTAACTTCGGCTGTACAGCCGCAAGACTGGCTTTTAGAAAGACAATGTCCTTCAAAAGGCTAGTGACATCGACGTGGTCGAAGGTGACTGGAGGAAGCTAGTGCAGCTCCTTCGCCACAAACGTCGGCACGTCGTCAGGGTCGGTCTCCTTGAACAGCGTGATTATATCCTGTATACTCTTTCTAGTCCCGTCACGCCGGCGGGACACCATCTGATCACGCTTATTTAGCACACTAAACAGCATCAACTTCGCAGCAGCTACGTCCTCCTCGCTGAAATTCGTTGCGCAGATCTGGACGGCGAATACCTCGTCCATGACATCCAGCTTCTGCTGCAGGAAGGCCAGCAACTCGTTCACCACAAGATTACTACTCATGGCGAGTAATTACGAGCGACAGTTTATGCCGCGCTAATCGATACAAATGACACGTAAACAATGCGTCCACATCGGTACGCGACACAAGTAATACTAGTCTTATAAAACGTCAGAAACTAGTGCACGGTTTCAATTGGTCGTTTCCTATGGAGAAGAACCGACAAGAAACTACATGTTTACTTTTTACTCACAAAAAATGAAACTCATTGTTGTGTTATAATAATAATTTTAATCAAAACTACAAACAAACAACTTGTTTATAAATGTCGTGCGGAGAACCTTCCTCCACGTGTCTTCTGTCGATTACTTTTTCAGTTATTTTGTTTCATATTTGGAATGATGTGAATTCGCTCTTAAGAGCGTCCTTTTCGAGGTACATTTTAATACAACCGCTCTTACCTGATTATGATGTTATTACACATCTTTTTCATTTCTTTTTCATCTTTTTCATTTTGGATACGCAGCTAACTTGTGGATATTATCTAGGCTTATATAGAAATCAAAACATAAATTTGTGTAAGTAAAAACCTCTGTAAATCTGCTATTTTACGTGAACTTTCGCCCTCCATAATGTAATCATATATTAAAAATATAAAAAAGTACATCAATAAAAGCCTTGCACATTTAATCGAAATTCTGAATGACGACATTTTTTCTGAATAACTTTTAAGGGTTTAAAAAAAAAACACGTATTTCCTGGAACAAGTTTTGTGCAATATTCGAGTGAATCACGGAATTACTGTATGTCAACAGAGTTTTCAGGCGTTAACTCTCTTTTTTGCATTGCCTCTTCATCAAAAATTGCGTTGAATTGCGTTAGAGGAAGCAACAAGCTTTTAAACCATGCTGGATGTTGACGATAGGGGAGTGAAAAAGGACCCTCTTAATTTGTACTTAGCTAAGTTTTTGATTAAATTTAGAAATGTTTCATTTGACGGTTCTGGCTCCGCCTCCATTTCGTTTCGAATTCCGGTTTTGGTACTGATAAACCAAATTTAAAAACTCCAGGGCCCTTAACCATTACGTGTTAAAATGTCAAGCGTGGGAGCGAGAAAGAGGTATCGAGGTAGACACCCTATTATATAGCTCCATCCCTTTAACAGTTCAATTTGGGTCGTCAAATGGATCGCGTTAAGAGCTCGTGGTAGGGCCTCTGTTCCTTATTCGGTTCCGATATAGCCTCTTCCATTACATCGTTAGCGCTTTCCACTTATATAAAGGTTAGTAACAATTTGTATTAAATGAAAACTATGTTAGTGGCTATAATATTTAATTATGACTATAAGACACTACGCCACGTCAGGCTTGGTGCACTCCGCACTGTAGGCATAAAAATGCACCTACGCCACGCGGCCCCCTTGCATTATAGTCAGCCTTTTTAATGTTCCCACTGCTGGGACACAGGCCTCCTCTCTCTAGAAGAGGGAATGGGTCGTAATCCACCACGCGGGCCCAGTGCGGATTTGTGAATGTCACATATCTTCGAATTTTTTGGTTCTAGGACATGGCGGTTTCCTCACAATGTTTTTCTTCACCGTTTTGTGGGCAGTGGTGATGAAATTAATTACACAAAGTAATGCGCCTAGCAGGGTTTGAACCCGCGACATACAACTCATAAGTCGGGGCCGTTACTGCTCGGCCATCACTGCTATCAAATCTGCCACCACTGTTCAAAATAATATTCATGGCTCAAAGAGTCTTCTCAGCCGCAGCCCTATTAACGGGACTAATTCACTAGAGTGCCGCACGCGTGTTCGACTTGCCGCTTGACCCGCGTTAACAAAAATTATTTTCGAATTCTTTATCGCATATTCTATCGAGTTTTTATTTCAAGTATTTGCGACATTTTTCGCGTAAAAAGTCAAGGACCTTAAATATCATTAAATATATTAGAACTCCCAGTACTAATGTCTACCTTATTAATGCAAGGTCAACATACATTAGAATTAAATCTTACAAAAATGTTAATAATTGTGATAACATCTTAAATAGCCTACCACTTTAAAAAAAAATACATATGAAAGCAAAGCTAACGCACACACAAAACTAACAAAGTTATATCCACCTTATTTTAACTTTATTTCATTTGTTTAGATACCGGTATTTTCATTTTCGATTCATTTTATTAAAACTTATATTATTTAAGGCTAGACTTGCAACAAACGTACCAGAACTGTATCCGATGTTACTACAGAACACTGACTCCTAAGTCACAGGTCTTACCTAGTTTAGGAGGCAAGGTCCTAATATTAGAAGATACCTTTCAAATTTAATGTACCTGTGTATGTAAGTCTTAACTTTGTTTATAAGGTTTTTAATTGATTCAATAAAGTTATTACCTAACTAAATGTAAGCAATCTCTTGACACTTATATAAGATGACTTTCTAAAACTGCATTTTAAAGTATGTATATAAGTACATAGGTACAAATCATTAGGTACCTATCTACCACATAATTTTAGGAAATCTGAATATATTTTATGTTATAAAAGGTACCTATTCCACATTTAAATAAGTCCTAAATCTATAATAAGAGCGGCCTGTTCAAAGATGCATAACGGGCGTAATAAAAGAGACTCTCGATACGTGAACGTAAGGTGCATTTTGATTCGTTACAAGTCCCGGTAGGCAAATCTAATGAAGGTTACGTCCGTGCCATGCAATGTATTATAAACATTATAAGCGTTGTTAGTACATTTATATTTGCATGTTTTCTTTCGCAGAGTAAAATATCTGTATTTGTACTATTACTTATTCTATGGCCACGTCATTTTTTTGGATTTTCAAACATGGCATGCATATTCCAAAGCGTAGAACTCTATGGAAAAGAGCGTGCAAGAAACTCCATTGTAACTTCTGCGGTTCTCACTAATTGTTGGATAGAGCTCACTGAGCATTAAGCTGCTCCCACTAAGCACTGAGCTGAGATCACTTACTGTACAAAGTGGGCACAGGGTGTTGAGCTGTGGGCACAGATATTGAGCTGAACTAACTTTTTGTTGAGCTATACCCACTAGGGTAAACTTACCAGATAATTTGAACAACTTAGACCGTCGTCTTTGCGGCCTCTTCTTGGCGAAATAGTCAGCTAAACGCAGTTCTGTGGTATCTGTTACTGTTGAGCTCACTGAACGTTGAGCTGCAAGGTTTACGCTTTCTATCTCCAGGTATTCTGTTAGAAGCAGTTGGAGCTGCGAAAGAAATAGTTTTATTAGCCAATAGTTATGTTTTAATGAAGAGTTGTTTTTTTTAATGTAGAGTAGCTTGACAGAGAACCTTAATTAATGCTTTTCGCCTTGGAAGACAGAACAACAAAGATGGTAACTACACCAAATAAACTAATTAGATAAAAGTTCTTGGTAAATTTTGATTCGTCGTTGGACATTTCCAGAATGGAATCACATGGTGATTTCCAGCCCCCGTGGCTTAGGCTTGCGGATGGTGAGCAATGGGTAACTCACCGCCCGGCCGTCCATTAAGAACCAAGCCTAAGACGATGGCGCGTTGTGTTCTACACCCAAAAACCCAAAGAGATGACAGCAAAATGGACGAGGCCCAATAGGGCAGATGCCAGCTAGGGCAATGGGATTCTTCGAAAAAGTTACTGTGGCCCTGGAACGCGAAGGGCTACTGAAGGAAAACATGTGGGTTTTAGACACTCTCTCTCGCTCCACCCGGAACAGGAGAAGTTAATGATTTGATACCCCCTTTATTTGATGTATCCCAGTCACTTGCGATGTGGAGGTCATATTTATAGGTAGTTGCTTAGTGTAAAACGGAAAGACTCGGCAGGTAGGTAGTGACAAACGGGGCTTATAGTTGTCTATAATGATAAGAGAAGAAATTGTCTTTGTTTCTTTAATACAATCCGTAAAACTTACGACTTGTTGCACAGCACTCCAGTAATGTTGTTCTGTGTGCAGACAGGAGTCAGGCAAGCGATACTTTTGTAACGAAGCTCTCCAAAGTTGTAGAAGTCTGGAATAATAAAAACTGTGGTTACAAACCGCCAAAATAGTTTTACAGAGTTGATATAATATGTTTTGAATTATTTTGTCTTCGTCGCGCACGCTCGGAACTCTTCGCCGAGACTGACGACGAGCCTGGCGAGCGGTCTCCCCGTCTCTGTCACTCCTTCACTATCTACATCTCTGTCTCCCTCACACACCACACAACACGTACCTCTTGTTCCTCGTCGCGCACGCTCGGAACTCTTCGCCGAGACTGACGACGAGCCTGGCGAGCGGTCTCCCCGTCTCTGTCACTCCGTCACTGTCGGGTATCTCTCCGTCCTCGTCTACATCGGCATCGGCCTCTACTTCTCCCTCTTCGATGATACGACGGGATACTGAGTCTATTACTTCCAGGAGCTCGTGTTGGATCCGGACTCTGAATTTCTGGAACAAACAAAGATAAATAAGAACTGAGGGTTGCCGATCGCATGGCAAATGAGTGTAGTACACATATTTAGAAATTAAGACACCCACTCATTTAAATTAAATATTTACTGCACCTCATAAGAATAACTTTATCCTATGAGATATTGTATGAATATCAGAATTCTGGCTGATATTCACTTCAAAACGGATGAGCTTTATTGAAAGACGCATCATGTTCGTGAACGGGCGCCGTCAGTTGAGACTGGTCATCTTTTAACTGTCAGTAGCTTCTTTTGATTTTTAGGGTTCCGTACCTCAAAAGGAAAAAAAGGAACCCTTATAGGATCACTTTGTTGATCGTCTGTCTTTCTGTCTGTCTGTCTATCAAGACCCTTTATCTACGGAACGCGTGGAGGTATCGAGTTGAAATTAAAACAATTTACTCAAGTATGCGGTCCCTTGAAGCTGTGCAAAAATCAAACTTCTGGGTTAACAAAAAATAAAAAGATATATAAATATATTATTAATTTAATTTAATACAGCCGTTTATGTCGCAAAAAACGTATATTTCGACACTCTCAAGGGAATCAAAATTCATAGGGTACTTCCCGTTGACCCAGAATCCTGAAATTTGGCATGAAGCAAAGTCTTAAAGCAGTAATATAGGAAAAAATCTGAAAACTGTAAATTTGTAGTTACGTTACAAAAAAAAAAAAACTTTTCTTGCGATTCGGAAAAATCTTCGTAACTCAATTCGGGAATTGAACTGTTTTCATAGGTAAGTTTGTACGGAACCCTCAGTGCGCCAGTCCGACTCACACTTGCCCAGTTTTTTTTTTAATATTTTGAATAACTTTTTTTTTAAATTATTTATTGTGAGAAGCGACAAAAAATATGTACCTAACTACAATTTCTGTAATTCATAACATGATTAAAAATATTGTCTATGGAGTTTCTTGCGCATACTTCTACATGGAGTTCTACGCTTTAGAATGTGCAATTAGCACAAAGGTACGAAAAGGCAAAGTCTAAAATTAAATTAATAAATAAAAAAAAAAGAAAGAAATTAATCAATTAATAGGTATTATTTGAGGTATAAAAGAATATTACATTTAGGTAATAATTTAAATTTGACATATTGTTGTTCTAGGGGGCCTCATCAGAAGGCTTACAGTCACCCAAAGAGCAATGGAAAGGGCTATGCTCGGAGTTTCCTTGCGTCATCGCATAAAGAATGAAGATATCCGCAGGAGAACCAAGGTCGCCGACATAGCCCGAAGAATCGCCAAACTTAAGTGGCAGTAGGCAGGGCACATTGCTCGTAGAACGGATGGTCGATGGGGCCGAAAGGTTCTAGAGTGGCGACCGCGTCTCGGAAAACGCAGCGTTGGCGCGGCCTCCCACAAGGTGGACCGACGACCTGGTGAGGGTCGCGGGAGTGCGGAGGATGCGAGAGGCACAGGATCGGTCATTGTGGCGACGCTTGGGGGAGGCCTATGTCCAACAGTGGACGTCTTTCGGCTGAAATGATGATATTGTTGTTCAGCTTTATGAGCAAACTATTAGTTTCAACTAGAGTTTTGATCACCATAAGAGAAACTGTTTACGAACCAGGTACAATATAGTAGCTTACCTCAGTAGCCTCTTTGAGCTGCTCCAGCACACCAAGTGCCTCTAATGATATCATGACAGTAGTTTCAAAGGTCTTGTCCTCCTCTGATAAAGAAGCTTCGAACTCAGGAGTCACTTCTTGTAAGTATGCGTCGGTTACCTCCTCGCTCTTCGTTAGTTCTGAAAAGAGGGCATTATTAGTGATACAGCATGTAGTTTTTTTTGAGGTGGAATAACATCTAATGATTTACTGATTATAACTACACCTGTTTCTTCAGTATAAGTAATTATATATTAGACTTATGTATAATAATTATATATATATAATTATACATTAGATTTAGTTATGTAAGGTTTATATTGTGCACTGGATTCTAACTTCGAATGTGCTCTCTCTCTCTGTAACTCAAAGGTTTGCTGAGAGAACTCACTTGTTGAGTTAAGCTCGCCTTAGTACTTAAACTGAATATATCACCGTGTACTATGTATGTTTTTGTGTATAATAAAGAATTAAGAATTCAGTTGTCCTTTGCGTCTCAGGACTAGGAGTAACCTTTTCAGAAATCGGGCCATGGCCCCAGTAAGCCTACGTTTTTGCTGACATCTCTTTGAGGAGTGCGTGGAACATTACGCGCCGTTGACGAATTGGGCTTGTCCGGACGGTCCGCGCAATGGTGACACCCGGACGTTTCTTCCGCACGAATCCGGTGCAGGAACCTCCCGAACTTATAATGTCCGGTGAGGAACGGCGTCGTGAGGACACTGACCTCTCTCCAGCCACACTCCTCAAAGAGGGTTTTTTTGACAGAGAGTGTAGTTCCATAGCCATGGAAGATTCGGAATTCAAATGTAACTTATGTATTGTCTCTCACCAGCCAGTAACAACGCAGTTCGCCTCCTCGCCGACACGCGCCTTGTGAGAGGCGCTCGTTCATCGCGGTACACAGCCTCGCTGAGACGGCGGACTATCACTTCTACCAATTCGCGTTTCTTTTGCTAGAAATAAACAAAGTTAAATTCTTTTTTCACAAAAATATGTTGTGTGTATTGAAATTTCGACATAGATCTCTCTTAACGTACGAATTAGCTCGTCAGTAAGGCCTACTATCCACGGAAGCGTAGCTTCAACGACGCGTCTATGAAGCGTCATATACGTCACTAGCGACCCGCCCCGGCTTCGAACGGGTGCAATGCTGATACCGCCGCAACCGCTATGTTTCTGCATTTTACATCCGTAATATCTTCGAAAATATTCACTTAAATTACATGCTGTAAAGGGCCATATTGATCTATATTAGATGCACAATGTATTTAAGGTACTTAATTGGACAAGGATTAAAGCTGTATTGCTTAAAATCGGTTCGTAAATAAACCATTATTTCTCATAAAAAGTAAATAATGAAAAATGGTTATTGTGGGTTATCCCTAAGAGATAGATATATACCATCGCGGACTTTTTTGTAGACCTTTTTAATGTGTACAATACTGTAGTACATTATTTCGATGTATCTCGTAGGGTTCAGCCAGCGTTAGCAATGTAAGCGCAAAAAATTGTGTTTATTTACGACATTACATTAGAAAAACCTATAAAATTACCAGTGTGTCTCTACTATAAATACATAACATAATTATTAATACAACCAACACACACGAAATGGTTTGCAGACAAATCTTTCTTTTATTTTTTATTTTTTTTCTCAACATTTTTTTTTTTTTTCTCTTTTTTTAGTTAAGAGCGTTCACTTGAAATTACGCGGTATTTGGCCAAAAACCATGATTTTCAAACCCGTTTATATCCATTAATGATATATTGTACAAACATGTGATTTACCAATAACATTAGGAAACATTCTTGTCTAAATAGTTAAGTAGGATTTTAATAAAATTAATAGCACGCTTGTGAACTATATTCACATATGTAAATAGAGGTTTTGAAATTTTACTTTCAGAGGCAATTTCGAAGCTTGACAACTTCTACAGTTCTAACAGAATTAATAAACAAAAAATACAAAACAGTAACTAGAATCCTTAACAAAATAGTTATAGAAAAAGATTCATTGATTTAGTTTACTAATTAAAAAAAAATTAAATAAAAACGTTGTCAAATTATTAAGAAATTATGGGTAAATAAAATGATGATTTGCACTGATTTAACTTAATTTTATCATTATTATAATAGCTTATTCTAATAGAAGAACATGTGTTTCAAAACTTACTATATAAAGTTTGAATTAAAATAGCTTTAAACTGCACCCAAAGCCATTGTAGCAAATTTGTAATTCTACCAAATAAAAATCAAACACCCATGTACTGCAATATTTGTAAATGATCAATAAAGATTATTATTATTATTCTCTTTATTCCTTGGTAAACACATATAAATTACATTTTTAAATATTTTTTTTAAACTAAATCATACAAAAAAAAAAACATTTAAAAATATAAAAAATAGTACCCCACCGGTATCGGGAACAGGGTCCAAGCTACCGGCGGTCAGGGCTCCAGAGAAAGGAACCTCCTAACAATGCGAGCCGTGTCCAGGAGTACCGCTTTCTGAATCAAGCCCTTGATCCAGCCGCCTAACGCGAGCCTCCTAAGGTGTTGGTCGAGGCTCTTGGCTATTAAGCCATTGCCCGACACGACTATCGGCACAATGATCGCTGAGTCCACATCCCACATGTCGACAACCTCGCGAGCCAAGTCGATATACTTGATTTGTTTATCTTTCTCGGCTTTCACGAGGTTCTCGTCATGCGGAACGGATATGTCAACAATCATTGCACGCCTCTCGCTTCGGTCCACCACCACTATATCAGGCTTATTGGCTACAATAGTCCTGTCAGTGATGATGGACCGATCCCAGTACAAAGTGATATGACCATTATCAAGAACTGGGTCGGGCTCATACCTATAGTACGGCACTTCCGATTCCACAAGAGAGTATTTCAGAGCAAGTTGCTGATGGATAATCCTGGCTACAAGGTTGTGTCTATGCAAGTACTCTCCGTTAGCTAGACGAGAACAACCAGAGATAATGTGACGGATTGATTCTCCCGGACGGTGACATGCCCGACAGATGTCAACCGTGCCGTCCTTCACAATAAATCTCCGGTAGTTATTCGTCATGATAACTTCGTCCATAATTGCACAGACAAAACCTTCGGTTTCCCCAAAGAGGTCACCGAAACGCAGCCAGGCTACGGACGCCAATTGGTCTACATCGGGCCCGTTGAGGGCCCGGAAAAAGCGTCCGTGAAGTTCCTTGCTCTGCCATACTTCCCTGCGATCGTTAGTGTCAAGCACTACCGGTTTGCGCCAGTTCCCGTTAGCCAAGGAGAGCGGGGTGAGCCCCTTGTCCACTGCCACTACATCTCGATGCATACCCACGTCGGCAGCTCGGAAATATTCCCTGAGACTGCATACCTCGCGGTTGTGTAGGGTCTTAGCATTTAAAAAACCTCGACCCCCACACTTCCGCGGGATATACAATCTCATCACCGACGATCGTGGGTGATGCATTCGGTATGCAGTCAGCAGTGTGCGGACCCTCCTATCCAGGGCGTCAAGTTCCGTTTGAGTCCATTTGAGTACGCCGAAAGAGTACATCAATACCGGCATGACCCAACCGTTGAAGGCGCGCACCTTGTTTCCGCCTGAAAGAAGGCTATTGAATACCTTCTTCAGGCGTCCAAAGAAACGCTCCTTCAACGATTGCTTCATGTCAGTGATATTGATGCCTAGAGCTTCCGACATACCCAAATACTAATAAGTTTCGGTTGGAGAGAGGGATCTCAGGTTTATGGAATCCGTGAGTTGAGTGCCCACGGATTCCACAACCTCCCCTCGCTTTACATGCATGAGCGCACATTTGTCCACACCAAACTCCATCCTGATGGCACTACTGAAGGTTTCAGTTACCTTCAGTAGCTCCATCAGTTGCAGATTGTTGGGGGCAAAAAGTTTCAGGTCATCCATGTAAAGTAGGTGAGATATTACCTGACCACCTCTCTTCAACCGATAGCCTAGACCTGAATTCTCCAGCAGTGTACTTAGAGGATTCAAGGCTAGGCAAAACCAAAGTGGACTTAAACTATCACCCTAGAATATACCTCGCTCGATCCTTACAGGTTCGCTATTCCTCTGGGTATGTCGACATCCTGGATAGCGGAGGACCGTACTTCATTGCCTCATACACGACACCAGGAAGGTGCGTAGTGTTGTATCAATTTTATACAATTCCAGCACCCTCATGAGCCATGTATGAGGAACAGAGTCATAGGCCTTCTTATAATCTATCCAACATGTCGACAGATCCTTTCGGGAACGTCGAACCTGTTGGCTAATGGTCATATCAATGAGGAGCAGCTCCTTAGTACCGCGGGACCCGTTCCTACATCCATTCTGAGAAGGTGACATGATTAAATTTTTGTCAATATGACTGTTAATTTTGCTTCTCAGTATGGATGTAAGAACTTTATAGACCGTCGGCAAACACGTGATCGGTCTATAATTTTTGGGCTCCGCAGTACTACCTGACTTATGGAGCAGGTGGGTTATTCCTGTTGTTAGGAACTGGGGTAGCGACCCTGATTCTAAGGCAGACTGAAACTGATATGCCAAGCGAGCGTGCGATCTTGTATTATTATTATTATTATTACTATATTATGCATGTATTATACATACATACCTTCCTCTTGAATCACTCTATCCAGTAAATACACAGTACCATCTATCTCTTTACAACCGCATCAAAATCCGTTGCGTAGTTTTAAAGATCTAAGCATACATAGGGACAGACAATGGGAAGTGACTTGGTTTAATACTATGTAGTGATTATAAGACGAAGCGGTAACGACACGGTACGGCATTGCCTCTTCATCGACAGTGTCATAGTTTTGTATGTAAGCTGTGAGCAGGCGTACACCAAGCGTATAATGACGAATACGTGTCTATGAAGCTACGCGTTCGTACGTGGCGGCAGAGGGAAGGCAGTCTCGACGTATATATGTTTAACGATCACGTTTCTACTGAATGAATTTCTACTGATACACGGACCCTGCTGGGTCCCTACAGTTGCTGACATCTCCTTGAGGCGCGCGTGGAACAGCACGCGCCGTTGACTTGGGCTTGGTCCGGACGGTTACCGAACGGTCGGACGGCAAGCCACCCATTGCTCGCCGTTCGCAAGCCCGCGCCTACGGTGGCCGGAAATCGGGATCGGAATCCCGGCGGCGGTTGAGGCGTGAGGACCGCTGCCTCACGCGATCGGCCGCCTCCTTTGCAAGCATTACTGCTTCGCAGAAGGAGGCGACCGCCTGCCACTCCTCCTCGCTTCGGACCATGGCCTGTACCAAGGCCCGGGGTCCTTAACATATAAAATGTAAAAAGCAAGTCTTTCTTAATTAATTGTAACAAATGGTAAAATAATTCATTAAAAAACTGGGCAAGTGCAAGTCGGGCTCGCGCACTGAGGGTTCCGTACAAACTTACCTACGAAAACAGACAGACAGACGGAGAGACAGCGGAATCTTAGTAATAGGACCCCGTTTTACCCTTTGGGTACGGAACCCTAAAAAAGGGATAATTCTCAGCATACTTTGAATATCTTTTGATTTAAGTCTAACTCTGCTTACAGCAGAGGCCAATCTACTATATAAAAATAAGTCGGGTTTTCCTTCCTGACGCTATAACTCCATAACGCACGAACCGATTTCCACGGTTTTGCATTCGTTGGAAAGGTCTCGGGCTCCGTGTGGTTTATAGCAAAGAAAAGAGTAGGGTAGAGTAGGGTAGAGTAGGGTAGAGTAGGGTAGAGTAGGGTAGAGTAGGGTAATTTTTTTTTTTACTAAATCCCTCTTTTGGGCAGAACAACTTCTGCCGGGACCGCTAGTCTTAGTATGAAATTTACCTTAGCTACATCAAGCAGTAAAATAAATGGGCATATTTACCTGAAGATGTTGTCTAGTACCGTTGAGAGCATCGACATGCGAGAGCGTGGTGTCGGCGGTGTCGAGAGCTGCCTTCAGTGTCTGCGCGGCCGCCAGCACTCGGCCGGCAGAAAGAGACTCGCGGGTTTCTCGCTCTGATACTACTACACGTTCGCTGTGGTCGAGATTTTTTTTAAACTTCAATCATTCTATTTTAAAATAATATATCATTTATTTTTATGTGGGAAATCGTTCAATGAATTCTTGTGTTCTAGAGTGGAGCGAGAGAGCGTGTCAAACTTTTACCGACTAAAACCACACCTGTGTCCTTTAGATGCCCTTTGCGTTCTAGTAACCCGTGGTGGGTTTCCTTTTCAGTAATTCCTCGATTACCTTAGCGGGCATCCGCCCTGCTGGGCCCCTACGGTTTTGCTGACATCTGTTTAAGGCGCGTGTGGAACACTACGCGCTGTGGAATACTCGGGTTTGGGCCTTACCGGACAGGCGAACAGCGAGCTACACATTTCTCGTCGTCCGCAACCCGCACTACGATGGCTGGAGATTGCCCTGCAACTCTCGAAGCCCGGGGCGCCTCCTGTGGCGGTAGCTGGGCTGTGAAGAAGTCCGTTCCCTCACGTTTGCGGCGGCCATCTCCTTCGTTAGCATGACTGCATCGCACGCAAAGGCGACTGTATCCCATTCCCTCTCGCCCCCGACTTCATCGAGGCTTCATATTTCATAATTTTTTTCTCATGAAAGAAGTGCTGATTTGCAGCCCATTAACTCATTACTCACATATCAGTCAACATTTGCAGTGCATAGTGATGCGTTCTGGAGTCTGCCCACAGTCTCCGCAGGTCGTCTCGTCGCAGTCGCAGCAGACCACGACAAGCTCCAAGCCGAGCCACCACCGCGTCACAGTGCTGTCCCCATACTGATAGTGCAGAGGTTACGCTGCCGAATTTCTGAGATAAAAGAGAAAATTGCATTTTCATAAGATTTAACTGTGGTTATTTTAACCAATGACTTGCTACTTTTAATTTACACTAATATTATAAATGTAAATGTAACTTGTGTCTGTTACACTTTTATGGCTAAACTATAGAACCAATTTTGATAAAATTCAAATCTCTTCTATTCAAGTTCAAGGTATTCCAAATATAAAACTAAGTATTGAACTAATAATGATTGGAAGGAATGAAAGCTGCTATGGAACATGGCAAAATCCACGGACAATGGTCTAACATACACTGAGTGTGGAAAACAAACTTCAAAGAAAATGCTAATAATTATTTTGGAGATAAATATTGTTTGTATGTCAGATGACTGACTACAACAACGACAACAACTGACGACTTCTAAGTTTGGAACTTCAAAGTTTCAAATTTCGAAGCCTTATCTTTTACATGTCTGTACATATAAGCCTTAGATACACTAGAGAACAAAACAGTCCTCCGACATGATGTGCGACGGAGTCTAATTGTCTAATAATAATAATAAGTATGTCCTGTGTCACATGAATGTCTTGTAAAATGTTGGGGTCAAGTTGCAGGACTCTGATTGATTGATATGATATACTCTTGTATTGTACACCATAAATAAAATTACAGTAGGAACTTAAAATTGTGTCATATGTGAAGCGATGCCAACAAGGGACTGTGTAAGACGACTTCAGGGAGAGAATGTAGGGAGAGTGGCATGTGCAATGCAAGATTCTACATAAAAACAAACTCCGTTTTTGTGCCATTACTGAATCCCATTTGCATCGCGACAGAAGCGCGACAGTGTCTCATTTGCGAGGGCAAAAAGCTAGCGACTGCATCGTCACCGCATCACAACTGAATCACTACAAAAAGTCACGGTGGGTGAGGGGCTGTATTGCTAAAAGTGATATTTTACACGTATATTGAGTATTGGGGGACATTTTGTTCTCTAATGTATCTGAGGCTATCAGATTGTATGTATTGTGGTTTTGTAGACTGGTTCTGTCAGGTGGGTCATAAATGTGAGTCTACTCCTCATCTTCCTGCCCTTGTCCCGTGCTATTTGGGGTCAGCGCAACACGTTTTCTTCTTCCATTCTGCCCTGTCACTCGCCATACTATCACTAACTAATGTGAGTCTACTATGAGGCTTAATTCATTAAACCCCAAGCAAAAGCCGGCATTCAATCTCTCATTGTCTTTTTATTTTGTCTCTAATTACGGTATTCGAAAGGTTAATAATACCACTACATAATTTAATAATTTTAAGTTAAAACAAACTAACTTTGTACAATAACTGTTGTAACATTCACCTGCATAACTTCCATGATCTCCTGAGCATGTTGTTCCACCAACTCATCAAGTCTGGCATCACTCTTCTTGTACTCCTTCTCTAGTTTAGCTCTCTCTTTTTCTCGCTGTTCATTTGTCTCACTGGCTGACAGGGTGCGGATAACTGACATCAGCAAACCACTCTGTAAAAAGTGCAGATTGTTAAAGTTTTTATACTGAATATGATTTATTATGATTGTTGAACAGTATTATGGATACATTTTCTAATTAATATATCAGTTAACTTTTGCTGAAAATGTTGGCATCTGTTTTCATATCGTCCTCCTTATGCGAAAGCTGAGGTGAGATGAGGTATGTAGTTAGCTATTTACTAGCATAAACATAACTATTTCGCAAAGAAAGTGTGATTTATCTATAAAGTAAAATTAGAAAAAGATTTTCTCTTAAAAAAAGTAGAAAAATATAGGCAAATACTAAAAGAAACTTAGAAATTCCTTACTTTATCTCGTGAATATCGTGGATGCATGATTGACGCTGAAATGCTGTAATACTCACTGTTTCTTTTCCTTGTTTAACCCCCCGAGGGGGCTTGGTAGGAGGAGGAGAGGACATTGTGTTTATTTTAGTATTAATTAAATACGGTGCTTTTCCTTATTGTCGTGATAAAATGTTATGATATCACTCCGCCCCTTGTATTGAAACAAAGCTGTCAAAATCAAAACGTAATGATGTTGTCAATTTGTCAATGTCAAAATATAACACCACTAAGAACCGTTCAGAAATCTGCTGTTATGGTAAGTAGTACGATACCACTGTCTGTCTTTTCCCATCTATGTTGGGTGAGGGCAAGGTGAGGGATCTGCTTCCAGTCTTGTAGACCTTGGTCTGTGGACCCGCCATTCGCACGGGTATAATGCTGATACCACCGCAACCGCTATGTCCCATCCATCATTATTATCTTCGAAAATATGCACTTAAATTACCTACATGTTGTAAATGCCCATTTTTATTTATTAATTTTATTTATAAATTAAATATTTTTATTTAGCCATTTTTTATTTATAAATTAATTACAAATGTATTGCTTAAAATCGCTTCGTAAATAAGCCATTATTTTTCGTAAAGAGTAAAGAATAAAAAATGGTTATTGTGGGTATTCCCTAAGGAGACATTAATTTTAATGCAATGAGCACTATTTCTTATTCTGTGGCAATGATCATATATATAGATGACTTTTTAAAATTGAATCAAAACCCCTTATATTCTAACAACCACTTTAAACAAACTAACATGCGTTCTATGTCTGTTGGAGGGTGGGGAAATTCGGCTTTCATCAAAATCGTCTTATTAGTTTAACCGTGAAAGCGTAACAGCCAAACAGACAGAGTTACTTTCACATTTATAATATTATTATAGAAGTATTGATTATGAAAGAGCCTTTTTCTGTAGTCTCGGATGACTTTACATCCAGAGAAAGGCTGTCGCAGTGGGAGTGTCCCACACTCCCACTGCGAGTGAGAGAGTTCCAGAGACGCACTGCAGTTACAGAAAAAGAGCTATCATAATGGCTGGAAGTGTGGCGTAGAGTAGGAAGAAGAAGAAAAGAGGTAGTGCGACAGGATTTACCCCTCGGAACGTGTTACCTACTCAAAGCATTCACGAAGGTATTGAGGAGCATTGGAATTAATTCAATACTATATTGTATTTATTTCATTTGAGTTTGCAATAAAAAGTTACCAAGAAATAGATTTTTTTTAATGTGAAAAAAGTTTGTACACTTCTGAAATCTATAATTTTATTCCGATTTTGGGACGAAACAACTGCCGTCTTTCATTTTTATTTTTCGTCAGACATGTCATTTTTTGAATTCGAAAAGTTCGTTTTGTTTATAATCTAATCTTAGAAATTGTGTAGTGCTTTGTTAAACTGAATTAAATGTAAATATAAATACTGAATTTCTAACTATTGATAAATAAAGAACAAAACAATCGTACGTACTAATCAGATTTATGTTGCAATAAAATGGATTACTCCACTATCAGCAACAAGACCGCAAATTGTACAGAAGTTGAAGAATTAACAAACGGTGAGCTAAGTGAACGATATTACTTACTAAAGAAACAATACGACAACCTTTCGACGAACTATGAAGCAACTAAACAAGAGTTACACGATGCAAGACGAAGTTATCAGACAGCTCTGGATGTACAGCGGCATTTGAATGCTGAGTTAGAAAGTTATCAGGCCGATGAAACTCGTAGAAAGAGTGACTTCACGTCTCGTATCACAACGCTTCAAGAAGAAATTTCTGAGATGCGGGAAGAGCGGACGGAAATGACGGAAAAGCATGCAGCGGAAATAAAAAAGTTTGAAATTCAAATCCGAACTTTGAAAGAGGAACAATCGCTAAAAGTGCGAGAAAGTCCGGAGAAAGACAATTCAGAATTGGAAGAGGCGCGAAGAACTGTGAACAGCGCATTGTCTGATGCGGCTGCCGCAAAAGAAGCACTTGAGGAAGCGAGGATGGAAATAGCTTCTTGGCGAATAAAAGCTGAAGAGTTGATTTCAACAATGGGTGAGATGCGTGTAGCAGCTGACTTGCGCAGGGAGGAACTGAGGGCAGCCAATGAGCGTGAAGCTACTGCACTTGCTGAGTTAGCAGAAGCCAAAGCAATGCTGCATCAGTGCACAGACACTCAACAGGACTTACAGCCTCACGGTAAGACCAGTACTTATTTTTTTTAGGCCTGAGATCACGGATATCCTTCAAACTACTGAGAAAAACAAAAGCTCATATGCCAATGCAATTATTTGGCAAAGGATTAAAAAAAAAATTTTTTTGAAGTGGTTGGTCATGTTGCCGATATGCACTCGGAGAGGTAGGCTAAGTCGTCATTCACTGGATGCTTAAGGGAAGTTGATGTTCTTATGGTTCACTGTGGTGAAGGTGGTGTGACAATCTCATCTTTGTGGGGCACTTCGACAGAGATCACTCTAGACTAAGAGGTTTGGAAGGAGAAAGGAGAAAAAAGAAGCTAAGGGTTCATGCTTGACCACTATCATTTCTGATGGTAAGAAATAATGTGGTCAACATCGGGGCACGCTTGCCTGGAAGTAACCTATTCACTTTTGACTTCAAAAGACCTCTAGGTTGTAGCTATCTGGAAACGCAGGCTTTTTCTAGTAGTGGATACTTTTGCTGAAATGTCTTTTAACAACAACAAATTTAACAAAAAAATTACAATCAACTTCAATGTATGTTTTTTATTTTAAACTTGTTAGGTGCGGTAAGTACCACAAATAAAAAGTACACTTCAGTCAAACTTAAAGTCATCATGTCTACACAAAATGTAAACAAAGCAATTTTACTTGTTACAACAGTTCTGCTGTGAGCCTATGAGGAGTTCTATTCCATATCTTTGAAGTTCATCATTTTCAATCAAAACAATAATTTTCATAATTGGTCCACAATTGACTGAGAAATCGGTAAACATACATAAAAAAAATACATGCAACTGAACATAGAATCCTCCTCCTTTTTGAAGTTGGTTAAAGACTGCTCTTTTCATCACAGAGTGTTAATGAGAGCAGTAATTCTCCATGTTTTTGACCATCTATATTTGAGAACTCTTTTTAAAATTTTCTCACTGCTAAAATTGCCGCAAAAACAGTATGTAAAAGATGCCCTTAAAATTTTTAAAGCGACTAATCATATAAATATAATCTAAAAATTATTACTTGTACTTTTCAGCTGCTAAAGGTAATTCCATATTTGCCGAAGTTGAGGACAAGAGGCAGGAAATGGCAAAGAATCTGATTCAAATGAAACAAACTAATTCCAGGGTAATATATTTTTTATTCTAATTTCATTTTTATTACTCTGAAAGATTTTTCCAGTTCTTTTAAGACTAAAGTAAATTAGATATTCAGTTAAAAGTGAAATAAAATCCTAGTGAAAAATACTGCTTAGTGGATAATTATTACAATAAGGAAACACAATTTTTGCATTTTATGATGTAGGTACATCATAAAATGCAAAAATTGAAAGTAGCTGTTACCAGAGGCTCCATCCGTGTGAGTGTTTTTTTTTGCAGTTGAGCGGAACAGGAGATAGTGTCAGACTTTTACTGACTAAAAACCCACTCCTGTTCCTTTGTTGCCTTTCGTACCAGGGCCGGATCTTCCTTTCAGAATCAGACCCTTGGCCCCAGTAGGCTTCAACCCTGCTGGGCCCCTACAGTTGCTAACATCTCCTTGAGGCGCGCGTGGAACACTACGCGCCATCGACGGCTTGAGCTCGGTCCGGACGGCGAGCTACCTCGTGATAGTTGAAAATTATCTCAAGGGAACATACCCCCAGGATTAAAAGTATCCTATAGTGCCTATTACACTATGTGTTATTCAGCACACAATATTCAGACCATCTTTGAGTCCTCATAGACAGTAAGACAGTCTGACCCTTATTACACTACATAACATAGACTAAGACTGTCTGAATATCGAGTGGTGTAATGTGCAATTCCAGGACATGGTTTGCGCATGTACCAAGTTTCACCAAAATCCATTCAATAGTTTTTGCATGAAAGAGTAACAAACATCCAATCATACAAACTTTCACATTTATAATATTAGTAGGAAGTAGGATATAATTACTGTTTTGAAAATTAATAGCCATAATATTTTCTTTTGAGCCGTAAGGAAAATTCTGAGTAACAAAATTGGTATTGAAAATGTCAGTAATCATTTTCAAAATACAAGAGATTTTTTTTTATGAGAACTGCATCAAAATCTTTAGTGGATAAATAGACAGAGACAGAAAGTGCCTTTTTTAGTAAAGATTATTTGTAAAGCTAAGTTTTGAATAATTCCAGCTGAGAAGAGAGTTGGCCAACAAGCAAGCTGAAGTAGACGCTTTACTGCATGAGAAACAGACTGTCTGGGAACAGCAAGCAGGAGCATCGGCGCACTATGATAGAGAACTGATTGGTAAGTCCCGGCAAAACAGTATTTTCTGGAACAAGTTTTCTAGAATATTCAATTGAGTGACTCA
This sequence comes from Mythimna pallens, assembly GCA_961205895.1. Classification (NCBI taxonomy): domain Eukaryota; kingdom Metazoa; phylum Arthropoda; class Insecta; order Lepidoptera; family Noctuidae; genus Mythimna; species Mythimna pallens. Next base: position 25,188,784 of record OY540827.1, on the reverse strand, counting down.
ATTACCAAATGCCAACAGAGTAACTTTTTTTCATGCTGCCTCTCTTTAAAAAAAAAATCTGAATTTGTAGGATAGTACAACAAGCTTTTCAACCATGTTAATATTAACAATAGAGGGACCGGGAAGGGCCCTTAAGTAGAATCATGATCTGTTAGCTCTTGTTATTAATTCCTTATATCTTTTCAATTGCAGAAGGTTATGAAGAGCGCATCACTCAGCTGGAAGGCGCGTGCGAGAAGCAGCGGCGCGAGCTGTCGCGCTGGTTCGGCAAGCTGTGCGAGCCCACCGCTAACGGCTGGCTGCCGGGAGTGCTGGATCACTTGAAGTATATACCTTCTTTTGTCATTTTGTATAAAAAGCTTGTATTTGTTACCAGATGTGTCAGATTAGGATCTAATAATATACAGTATTTTTCAATACGTGATCTCTTTTTTAAATAGTCAAATATTGGCGAACTCCTACGACCGACCGAATTTAGAAGTCTGTCGAATATGTTTCATATCGCATACAATTTGCGTGTCAAAAATAGAACAAAGATCAGAAAAAGTATTGAAGCATAAACAGGCACACCTTTTTTGACCGAATTGACTTTCCATTTTATCTGACTCGCGATCCCCTAAGTAAGACTGACCCGGTGGGGCGCGTCAATTACCGTGTCATTACCATTTAGTATAAGTTCACCCAACCTGGTCAAAAACAGCACCTGGCTTTATAGCCAGTACTACCTTAAACCACATTTCCCCTCTTTCCAGATCGGAATGTGAGCAACTAAGAGCCGAAGTGCTCTCCCGCGGCGCGGCGCAGCTGGCGAGCGCGGCGCTCGCGCGCGAGCTGCGCAGGAAGCTCGCCGCAGTGTCGGCCGGCGCCGCCGCGCACGCGTCGCGCTCTCCCGCCGACAAACCTGACACTAACGCCGAACACAATAAGACCGATATTGGCATGCCCAAAGTTTCCGTGCAAGTCAGAAGTAAACTGAATCCTGATGATGTTAAGAAGAAAGTTTCTTTTAATTGATATAAAGTTAAAAGTGGTGGTAGATCTGTAAATAGATATGGCTCAAAGGTACAGAATTTAGAAAATCGTCCTTACTGCTTTGAAATACACCTTACCCAACTGGTTTGAATTGACTGCAAAGACGTCACAATATGATGGAAAGTCGATCTTATTCATATTTTATTAATTAACCTTTCGAATACCGGAATTAGAGACACTAGAAAGACAATGAGAGAGTAGCCGGCGTTCGCTTGGGGTTTAATGAGCTCTCTCATTGTCTTTCTATCGTGTCTCTAATTACGGTATTCGAAAGGTTAAATCACATTGTACAACCCTCAGGCGCCACTTCTGCGATCGAATAATTAGCGCGAGTAACACTGACGAGCTACACGCCCGTAGCTCGTCAGTGTTACTTATCTTACACATTCATGACATAATAACCTATTCAAGAGTGAATAGGTTACTTCTAGGCAAGCGTGCTCCATCGTCGGCCACATCATCGCTTACCATCAGGTGAGATAGTGCTCAAAAGTGAGCCTATGAATAATAATAAAAAAAAAATTCAGAGAGCGAGGGGGTGACGGCTTAGGGTTGAGCTACGCCTGGCCGCACCGAATCGCACTTTTATACTTCTCATCCTTTTTTATCACGTAGAAGTCATTTACTAGAGAGACAAAAAGAACGGGAATGTGATCGCACGCTGTGGCAGCGGCGCGGGGGGAGCAGCTCGGCCTGAGCGGAAGGTTTTCACTTTAGTGAATTTTTTATCCCCTGTAATCGCGTATTGAAAACTGTTTTCACTTTTTATTTACATCTCTGGGGTCATATTTGTTCACAAACTAAACATGTAATCATATATTATAGAATTAAGCATAATAAATAATTAAAATAAACATTTAAATAGTTATTATATCTTTTATTAAACACTGTAACCTTCGTAATATTTACATCTAATAGGTATCTATAAAAATACAAAAAATTTGCAAGTTTATTACTTCGAGTTATACTTTTTCCACTGCTCTAAAAACGGTGAAGAAAAACATCGTGAGGAAACAGGCATGACCGAGAACCAAAAATTCGAAGACATGTGACATCCACCAACCCGCACTGGGCCCGCGTGGTGGGTTACGGCCCATTCCCTCTCCTAGAGAGGAGGCCCGAGTCCCAACAGTGGGAACATTACAAAGCCGACTATGCTATGCTATACTATTTCTAGGGATAAACAAATGATATGATAACGAACATGTATGTACATTTACAGAGGGATCAGCAGGCTTAGGCTAAGGACTCGCAAAGCGGTTATCAGCCGCGGCCGCCACGGTGGAGGAAACATCTGTTTTATTCCTAAACTCACGAGACCGCAGTTTTGTGCGGTTATGCAGCCGTCGCGGTTGCGATTTTCACCCGCAAACCTGGCGGGCGATTATCGCAAGACATGCGATTGCAAAACGGGCGGTTAAATGATGTTGAATGTTAGTGGGTGAAAGTTATCCAGTTTTGCCGAATATAGATTTATATTAAATTGTAGAATATCGGTAAGTAACAAAAAATCACATCGGCTCTTTCAAATCTGACTTTCTTGGACACTCGGGAGCGGGAGCTATAATCAACCGCGTACACCACGGGCATAAACCGCGTTGTGAAATGTGTTTTAATCTTTTACATACCTATATATCTGCATTCTACAGAAGCTGCGGGCCCGTAACCGCGGCGGGCGCTGGTGAAAACCGTTTCGTGAGTGGGTGATAACCGTATCGTGAGTGGGTGAAAACCGATTCATGAGCGGGTGAAAACCGATTCGTGAGCGGGTGAAAACCGATTCGTGAGCTGGTGAAATCTGCTTCGTGAGCGGGTGAAAACCGCTTCGTGAGTTCTTAGCCTTAGAGTTTGTCCACAAGGGGTGATTCGCCGCGATTCTCTAGTGCGTAGCACGCACGACCATTGTCCGCGAGTGTACCAATACGCGAGCATTTGAGGACGAAGTTATAATAGTCACCTGGGGCCTTACCATGACGTGTTCAATATACACTTGTATACACCCTATATAGCTCCATCTTTTAACAGCTCAATTTAGGTTGTGAAATGGATCGCGCTAAGAGCTAGGGCCTTAGGAAACATTGAATGAAGCGGTCGTGTTCGCTTTGGAGCTCGCGCGGTAGCTGGACGCAGCAAGGTCTCTAATATACGACGAAGCGAAGTGCTCGCGATTTACGCGCGTATTTTGAATTCGCGCGATGCTTGTGGACGCGTTGTATTGGCGCTCAATGTCTCTATCGCGCGAAACGTTTTGCGGCGAATTCGTCCCTTCTGGATAAGTTCTTAGACAGACGACTTTTCTGTCGTTCATAATATGGTAATGACATTGCACACACCTGCGGAAAAGCCACATGACACATGTAATGGCATATGATAGGCCTGTTTGGGTTATTTAGGAATCGCAGTAGAAACGATAGTCACATAATCGTCCTTGTAAAGTATTTTTCCCACTGAAAAGTCAGCTTTCAAACTTACGTTTATCTCGTGACGGCTATTAAATGAGGATGTCGCTTTATTGGAAAACCCAAGCTTCAAGTGAGCATTGACATCAAGTTACATATTCTGTAGCTAATTATTATTATTGTAGACGCTAAAATTAGGACTAATCAGTATCTATTTACATCTTCTTGAAATTCTGTGGCATACATGATTATTATATACTGTAAAAACATATACTGACAAATTTGTACAAGACATTTTGAATAATATGTATCGAAAAATTATTGTGGGGGTATTTAAAAACCTCGACTTTACTTTGTCAAGTAAGCGTTTTATAGGAATATGAACCTTATTCAATTCAAATATTGTTCATATTTGTATAAACAAACTAGCTGACCCGGCGAATTTCGTACCGCCTAATAGTAAGGATAACGCCATCGGCTTTACCAGAACAGCATATAATTATTTTATAATGATATTTTAATTAGAGATGGCGTTGTGTACGGATTTCTTTTTTCGTTTTTTCTCACCCTTTAAACCTTCCCTGGACTATCACGATTACTTCAAGACCAAAATTAGCCAAATAGGTCCAGCCGTTCTCGAGTTTTAGCGAGACTAACGAACAGCTATTCATTTTTATATATAGAGAAGATGAACTTAGAGCGTTTAAAACAAATATGAACTTGTATGTTACGAATAATGTTCATGCTCGTTACTTAACAAAATGAAGTCAGGGCCCAATTGATAATCTCGCCCCTGGTCCCGTCAGTCATGATCTGGAGCTCCAGAAAAGACTGGTGATACGTTGCAGGGTACCTACATATTCAGTGGTTTGGTGTTTTAGCTTGAACTAAACTTTTTAATTGAATGTTTAAGGGCGCTTTAAATTTATGCTTTGCGGTTTTCGACGGCCTGCTGCGGTGCGGATGCGGTGCGTTAGTCGTGCTGCGGCACGGCGAACGTGCGGCAGGCGGCTGGTTGCAGTACGCATAAATTGAAAGCGAAATTATTTATTACAGGGCTAACGCTTTTCCAAGACGTTGCCTGAGGCAGCGGCAGGCGCGAGTGGGGGATGCGATCTTGTGTCGCAAGAGCTCCGGGGCCTTCCCATGACTGTTAAAAAATCAGTCGTGCGAATGAGAAAGAGCGATGAAGCTATAGCTACACCATTATTTTTGGTTTATGCGAAACCTGAATATATATAGTTTGGATTCCAATAGTTTTTACACCATGTTACATTTTTGCCCAAAAATATTTAAAAAGGTCACAAGTTAGACACCACCAACACTAAGTACAACACAGGTCACGGCAGGTCATAGCGGGTATTAGACGCCAGCATACAGCCGCAAGTGCAAAACAACCCCTCAGACGCCTGGATGGCCCGATGACTTTGTATTTTTGCTGACAAAACAAGCTTATAACTTTGTGATTTTTCATGATACAGTTATGAAATTTTGTACATAGATTCTTTACATAAAAATACTACACATGTTTCGGGTCCATCCCTTTAATAGTGCAGTTAAGGTCGTAAAATAATTTGCGTTAAGAGCTCGCAGTAGTGCCTCAGTTCATACAGGAAAATAATAGCTCATTGGTCCTCTGACGGCGTCAACACCTTTCTCGCACTCCGTAGTTATCTCGGGCACAGTTCTGATTGATATGATCAAACCTCGTAGTCTAATGACCGTTTTAACTGACACTAGGTGACACCTACATTAACAATATGGCCAGTTCTATTTTCAACGTTGGACTCAGCGCCAAGAGTCGAAAATGCAACGGCTTACTTTTATTTAGCTATGCTTACACAGCTCGTTCACATAGAAACTCTTTGCAGGACGGTTTTAATCCCGCACACCTTCGTTGAAAAGGGAGGAGTCTCCAACCAGATGGGCGATGTGTCTGGTCCAGGCAACTAAATTGATAATTGATTTCGGACTGTTGTTTAAGTTCTAATACTGCGAAGCAGAATTTTGAATTTTAGTTTCTCTGTGGCGTTACAGATATCAATACAACATTCTGAGTATTAAGCGCGAGTTCAATTATACGATAGTATTCAAGACTCTCGATACTTTTCTACGCAAAAATATTACCGGCTAAAAACTATCCTGTACACAGTTTCTGTGTGAGCAACGAGCTGTATCAAAGATTTCGGTTAGTCTTCGTGAAAATGGGTTTATTTCTGGCTGGTCAGTTAGAAGAGAGGTCTCTTAGTGCGTGTTCGCGTGCGTGGGCCACGTGTCGCGTGCGCCGCGCTCGCTCGCGCGCATCCCGCTGCGTGCGCGCGCGGAGCCGCATCGTCGCCGCCTCCTGCACGCACTTCGTGAACGCTCCTGGGTAACACGGGTAAGATTAAAACACTGTTGGGTCACCGAGAAAAGGAGAAACACCGTATGGTTTTAGTCAGTTGGAGTCGTAGGAGGAGAAAAAATGAAAAAATGCTACGGGCTATAACATCGCATGTACATTCCTCAAAGGCTTTGCAGAGGTCTACCTATCACACCCAACTTTACGTTTAAGTTCAAGTTAAAAGATATTTCAGGTGGAAAACAGGACTTCTTACTCGGCAGTACCGCTTGTGACCTAATTAAACAACGAGGATTGATCAACGAGGCGTCTTACTACGCGCCTCGTCGAGATACTTCTCGAACATTGATAACTAGTTTAACCAAGGAGTATCATAGGCACCACGTACCCAGTAACTACCTTGTGGAGGAACGGGTCTCACAGACCCGAGGCCTGAAGGAGGGCATCGCCTTCGAGGTTGCCCGCGGCGAATGTAGTGATCATGAACTTGGCCAAGCTCGCACAAGGCAGAGAGGTTTGGAAAGAGAAAGGGGACCTCCCCTTTCTTTGCCTAGCAGTAGGACACAAGCTTAATATAAAAAACCTTCAGTTCTCCTCAAAAGGAAGGTATCCAAGAGCATTTTTTCTCATAAAAGGCACGCCGATGGTTCCAAATGAAACCTACCCACTGTATCCCAACACTTGATGATGTCGACGCCCAATTTGGCGTCGTCGTAGCACTGGATGACGTTCTGCTTGCACTCCGCACATATCGGGTCCACACTGACCATGTTGGACGTACGCATGTCGATACGGGCTGCTATAGCGCTCAGATCGTTTACTGTGATTCTGGAACAAGGGAAAGATTTCTCATCCTCTTGTACTACTGCAAACGAAAAAAAAAGTTTATTGGGAACACGCACAAGAAGTACAAACAAAAAAATCTTCATTATACTCTATTAGTCGTCATCTTAGCCTCTCTCCAGGCTCGTGCGAAATAGTCACCGCGGTCCTGATATGCCGTACACTCTAACTAAGGTTAACTTGAAAACCATAGTTAGGCTACTACCACTGACTACCACGTACTTGTCTGGCATTTTTGCTGACCTCGACCGACCTCGAGCGTTTTTTTAGGGTTCCGTACTTCAAAAGGAAAAAAACGGAACCCTTATAGGATCACTTTGTTGTCTGTTTGTCTGTCAAGACCCTTTATCTCGGGAACGCGTAGAGGTATCGAGTTAAAATTAAAACCATATATTCAGGTCTGCGGTCCCTTGAAGCTGTGAAAAAGTCAAACTTCTAAGTTAACGAAAACGATACGGCCGTTTATGTCGCACAAAACGTATATTTCGATACTCTCAAGGGAATCAAAATTCATAGGGTTTTCCCGTTGATCCAGAATTTTGGTATACAACAAGATCTTGTAGTACAGATATAGGAATAAATCTGAAAACAGTAAATAAAAACTGCGATTCGGAAAAATCTTCGAGATTCCATTTGGAAATTGAACTATTTACATATGTAAATTTGTACGGAACCCTCTGTGTGCGAGTCCGACTCGCACTTGCTCAGTTTTTCCTTATATTCTTTCTCGATTTTCTAATGGCAATGCTTATGATGTCGCTATATCACCTTTACTTTTTTGTATTTATTAGCGACTCACCCAAGCTTCGCACGGTGTTTGAAACATTGAAATTCTCGGCTTTTGTCTACTATAATAAGCATGTATTATACTCCTAAACCTTCCTCATGAATCACTCTGTCTATTATTGAAAACAGCTTGAAAATCCGTTCAGAAGTGTTTGAGTTTATCGCCGTCATACAGACAGACCCGGTGGCGGATTTTGTTTTATAATAGGTATGTAAGGATTTATAACACCAACCTAATTGTACTAGGGTTTCTAATGATGCGGGTGCCTTGCACGTGTGGTAAAAAGTCCATGACTTCCTGATGGCGGTAAAGGAGGAAGGGCGGCGGGTGGCGTGACAAAAGCAACTGCTGCCGTCAGCACCCAGCGAGAGGCGGCGACACAGAGCGAAGCTGTTGACATCAAAGATTTAAATCGTTAGATTTGCCTTGGATGGCTATAAGACAAGAGGAAGGCCAAAAAAAAGGTGGATGGACTGTGAGGAAACTGATAATTATGTCTAGAAAGGGATGTGCCAATCCCACATAAATGGGAATAAAGACAAGGGAACAGTGACGTCGAGTTGCTAACCTGTCGGTTTTTCTACCGGTTGTGTTTTGGGGCGTGTGCGTCTAATTGCTTAACCTAATTCCGCCAAGCCCGTTCCATCATCGGACCACCAGACGGCGATGCACCACACCTACGTGCCCACCACCTTTGGTAGACCGCCATCAGGAGCACGAATGGTGAATCTAGACTCCCCAATTAAGTGTCAGGAAAATATGTGCAAAATGTAGAGCTGTGGCTGGATAATATATTGTTTCAGGGACTTGAAAAACGAAAGGATTTTTATGTATAGGTATCTAGCCAAGTCTGACTGCGCGACATGCAGTTACCAAATTAGGGAAATCACGAAAGCATACTAAACTTAAAGGTATGTCCAGATCTGGTGAATGCGCCGCTAGCGACTCCTCTTTGGTCCAACTCAGGCAAAGCTTGCACCGGGGGTGCGCTCGGCGCGCGAATGGTGCACGAACTTGAAATACACGCACACAGCTCGCGAGCGGGTCGCTAGCGGCGCATTCAACAATCTGGACACACCCTAAGTGTTAATAGGTGCCGGGACAATTACTTGCCGAATGGATGGCCGATAGCGCAGAAGTGTTGGCTGCATACCACGGTAAACATGAATACCTATCTGATCTACGGTTGTGGGATGTATAAATACGTACCCAGTTATTTCAGAATGGCTCTCGTCCATGCATTTGAGCTTCTCTATGTAGATTTTGTCCCGATAGTCACCGCGAGGTGTGGGTAGTGTGGCTTGGGATCTGGCCGCCGCCGCCCCGCCGGCTAGGGTCGCATCTTCCACCAATCTCTCCACCTGAGGTATTTGAGGGGTGAAATCATTTCATTGGCACCAAAAACTGGGCAAGTGCGAGTCGGACTCGCGCACTGAGGGTACCGCAAAAACATACCTATGTAAATAGTTCGATTCCCGAATGAAATCTCGAAGATTTTTTCGAATCGCCAAAAAAGGTTTTTTTTGGTAACGTACTAACAAAATTACTGTTTTCAGATTTATTACAGTCAGTCAAAATTGATTGTACATGTTCGTTGGGTGGGGCACTGGTGATCCGTAACACAGGCATCTCACGCCTTTCACGGACACCAGTTCCTCACATATGTAACACTTAGACTGAGTAATTGTACTGTTTTAGCTAAAAACAAAACATTGTGAGGAGAAATAAATAAATTATTATTTTCTTTATTTATTTTTTATACATATTTTGTACATTTTTAAATATTTTTCAAAACAAAAAAGAAATAGTAGTTATATTTAAAAATATAAAAAATAGTAGTCCGCCGGTATCGAGACAGGGTCCAAGCTACCGGTGGTTAGGGCTCCAGAGACAGGAACCTCCTCACGATGCGAGCCGTATCGAGAAGTACTGCCTTCTGTATCAGGCCCTTGATCCAACCGTGCAATGACAGCTTCGACAGACGGTCGTCGAAGCTTTTGGCTATAAGGCCGTTGGCGGTCACGACAATCGGCACAATGATAGCCGAGTCTACATTCCACATGTCAACAACCTCGTGTGCTAAGTCGAGATATTTAATTTGTTTCTCTTTCTCAGCTTTCACGAGATTCTCGTCATGCGGGATGGTGATATCGATTATCATTACGCGGCGCGCTAATCGGTCTATCACTACTATATCCGGCTTATTGGCTACAATAGTCCGGTCAGTAATGATAGACCGATCCCAGTACAACGTGACATGGTCATTTTCGAGAACTGGGTCGGGCACATACCTGTAATACGGTACCTCTGAATACACTAGGTTGTATTTCAAAGCAAGTTGCTGGAGAATAATCCTGGCTACTTGGTTATGCCTGTGCAAGTACTCGCCGTTAGCCAGACGAGAACAACCAGAGATAATATGTCTGATAGACTCACCCGGACGATGGCATGCCCGACACACGTCAACCGTCCCGTCCTTCATTATTGTATGTATATCGCCGGTAGTTATTCGTCAAGATGACTTTGTCCATAATTGCACAGATAAAACCTTCAGTTTCCCCGAAAAGGTTGCTGAAACGTAGCCAGGCTACGGACGCTGCAAAATCTATATCAGACTCGTGAAGAGCCCGATAAAAGCGCCCGTGGAGCTCTTTACTTTTCCATACTTCCTTGCGGTCATCAGTTGTAAGTACCACAGGTTTGCGCCAGTTCTCTTTAGCCATGGACAACGGGATGAGTCCTTTGTCCACTGCGACCACATCTCGGTGCATACCCACATCGGTTTTGTGAAAGTATTCTCTGAGGCTGCACACCTCGCGGTTGTGCAGGGTCTTCGCATTTAAAAAACCTCGACCTCCACACTTCCGTGGGATGTACAGTCTCATCACCGACGACCGTGGGTGATGCATCCGGTTTGTGGTCAGTAGTGTACGGACCCGCCTATCCATAGCGTCTAGCTCGGTCTGAGTCCATTTGAATATGCCGAAAGAGTACATTAAGACCGGCATGACCCAACCATTGAAGGCACGCACCTTATTTCCACCTGACAGAAGGCTGTTTAATACCTTCTTCAGGCGGCCAAAGAAGCGCTCCTTCAACGATTGCTTCATGTCAGCAACGTTAATGCCTAACGCTTCCGACATACCCAAATACTTATAGGTTTCGGTCGAGGAGAGGGATCTAAAGTATATGGAATCTGAGAGTTGAATCCCCTCAGATTCCATAATCTCCCCTCGCTTTGTATGCATGACTGCACATTTATCCACACCAAATTCCATCCTGATGGCACTACTGAAAGTTTCAGTTACTTTCAGTAGTTCCATCAGTCGTAACTTGTTGGGGGCAATGAGTTTCAGATCATCCATGTAAAGGAGGTGAGATAGAACTTGACCTTATTATTATTATTAGGTATGACTTAGATCATCTTAGTCGCATATCCATCAAAACCTCTGCCTACAGCTCCATTGCTGGCCATAGGCCTCACCTAACGCTTGACATTTGTCTTGATTTTCACCAACTCTCATCCAGCTGTTATCAGTCATCCCTACGAGGATCGTTGCTCCGCCCTAACCTCAGCCTGAGGCAACTTGACAAAAGTTTTAAAAATAATTCTCAAACAGAAAACGCATTGGCTCAACCTACTGGGTCTGGTTAGACTCAGCTTGAAATTACACACTTCTGCAATTTCCAATGAAAGTGAGAACTACTGCAGAATTTTTATATAGTCTATACTGGAGGGTTAAAAGGGTTTTTTTCCTTTTGGTCGATGGAAAATCTCTTTGCCATTGATTATTACCAACCCGCACTGAGCGCGCGTGCCTCTCTCAAGATCCCCAACTGCTTGGATACACATCTAATCGGCCATAGGCTGATTAATATAATAATTATAAATAATAATAATATTTCACAACTATTACACAACGCCGTCTAGTCCCAAGCTAAGCAGAGCTTGTGTTATGGGTACCTACTAAACAACTGATTATGCTCATCACACAATCATTTTGCTCATCACACAATTATTTGTCCTAGGTGGGAATCGAACCCACAACCTCCGGCATAGCAGTCAGGGCCACTAACCTCTAGACCAACAGGCCAGTCAAATAAGATGATTATAAGTTGATTACGCAGCAGATGCCAAAATGCTTATAAATACGTGACAACAGTCAACAGTTGTTACATAGGATCTATTTCTGTTTTTTAATTGTATGTGTACCAAAATAAAGTACAAATTCGTACAAACCATTTTGTTTGAAATGCTGATGTGATGGTCATCAGGCTCGTCGTCAATGAAAGACTCCGAGGAGGACGCTTTAGGTCGCTGGAAGGCTGATGTACGAACAGACTGACCGGAACCCATGCTGGGGAGAATACCTGGGGAAAGAGATCGGAGACGTAAATAAAAGATCATACCCAGGGCTGTCATCACCTAAATTGCCTACGCCGGATAATCAAGACAAAACCGGACAATTGGGTGAAATATTGTTTTTTCCCCGGACACATCTGAAAAAATGTTTTTGCAACAAAAATAAAAATATCGTTATGATTTTTATTTATTTATACAGTTTGTTATTAAAATTGATATAGGTAGGTACGTATCTAACCGCAACAGTTAAAGATATTTTTAAGAAAATTAAAGACTTTCTGAGGTAACAAAAAAAAAACGCTCTTCTTTTTGGCATCTAGATCGCCCCACGAATGTTTCGGCGAGACATTTGCAAGGCGAGGAGCAGCGAGTGAAGCGCCTTAGTTCTATTCGCCATACTTAATTAAATTCAGTCACGCTCGCCGCTCGCTTCCTTTGATTCGTGGTCAAAATGACCGACTCGAACCGAAGCGCTCTCGAGACGAGGCGAGACGGCTCGAGCGAGATCAAGCGCTGTAAGTACACTCTCGCACTCCTTGGGTCTCGTCATGTCTCGCCGAGAGTGTATTGCTAGTTTAAAAAAAATGGGTTTCCCATGAAAGTGTCCGAGTTTCACCCGGACGAAAAGTTGTAATTTAATAAATATCAATATATGAATATCAATTCATATATTGATATTTCTGAATATCAATTCAGGGGAATTAACCTTTCCCATACATTGCTGGCATGTATTTTTTTTCTTTTGGCCAACAGTGAAACCTAGGCCACATCTGGATGATAGGACTGTATGATAAATCAATAGCAAAAAGAATTATGTCTACCAGCCGTAACCAAACGAAGTTAGAGACTATTTAGTATATTGCTATAGTTTGTTATCAGGCGTTATTTTTTTTTAAATAAAAATACTGTATGTCTGATATTTTAAGTTAACCATTGTTAAGTATAGTTTTAGTTTCGATTTTTATGGTGAGTACGCATTAAATAGTGTCAATCGTTATTACAATAGTAACGCGTATCTTTTCGATTCGTTTATCACTTATTTTTTTACTAGCTTTAGTGATGAAAAACTGCGAGTGTGGAAAAAATATAACAGTAATAACCAATTTAATCTATTTTATCAATGGAAACCTTAAAATATTACCTATTATATTTCCATTTCATTATAATATAACGAAAATAGGTAAACGCCTGACAAAAATATACTAGCAATGCTTCTATACGTATCTTCATTCAGTTACGATTGAATCATCGTATTGGCATCTAACAAATAACCTAGGTTTCATTTCTGGCGAAAATAAAAAAAGTAAAACATGCCAATAGTTTGCATTGGCCAGGAAAAAAATATATTGCCTTATCCTCATTTGATTTGAAAAAACAATTAAGTCACACTTTCTAAAAATAAACATGTTATCATGATGGTTTCTGATAAAGTACGTACAGATAATTTATGAATGACAATGTGATTTATAATACTGGCAATATCAGCGGCTTTTATAATTTGCATCGAATAGTTCCGGGTTCATTAGTGAATGCGCCGGACAATTTTAGAGGAGTTTGACGTTTTTAAGTACCTAAAAAACTGATCAGACGAACGTGTACGAACAAAACATTCGATTGGTTTTATTATCATGGATCATTGGCAATGATGTACTCGTTGAGTCGAGGCTTCAAAGTCTTGAGCATCGACGCCAAGTTGCTAGCCTGTCGGTTTTCTACCGTTTGCATTTCGGGGAGTGTGCGTCGGAATTGCATAACCTAATTCCACCTAGCCCGTTCCATCATCGGACTACCAGGCGTACGGCATGCGTCACCGGTACATGGTGGACATCCCACCTATACGCACGAATCGTTTTGGGAACACATTCATTGTGCGCACAGCTAAAGAGTGGAATTCCTTGCCGGAATTTGTCTTTCCTGATGGCTACAACCCGGGAATCTTTAAGTCAAGAGTGAATAGGTTACTTCTAGGTAAGCGCGCTCCATCGTCGACCGCATCGTCGCTTTCCATCAGGTGAGATAGCGGTCAAGCGCAAACCTATCAAGAATAAAAAAAAAATACCAGAGAGGCCCTACCAGGAACTCTCAACGACCTAAACTGAACTGTTGAAAGGGATGAAGCTATATAGGGTGTAAAGCAAACAAAAATAAACCCACTCACTTTTTATGGTACCCTATTTGTATAACAGTGACACACAAATGTCCTAATATGAAGCAAACTTTAATAGCTGAATCCATATCCCTGATATACAGGTTCCCGCCTAGTTCATGGGGTTGGGTCAATACTCTGTGCATTTTTATATTCACCACAGAAAAAGTTGTAATTTTAGTAATGTAATTTTAATGGTGGGAAATAAAATATTTTTTTATTTTTATTTATATCTCCATCCATCTTTCTTGGTCGCACGCCTGACATTTTGACACGTCATGGTAAGGATCCAGGGCAATATAACTATAAATTAACAGAGTTCTATCAGCGTCTTTCGGACCAAATATTCTGCCCCAGGGCAATATAATTACAAATTAACAGAGTTCTATCAGCGTCTTTCGGACCAAATATTCTGCCCCAGGGCAATATAATTACAAATTAACAGAGTTCTATCAGCGTCTTTCAGACCAAATATTCTGCCCGGGTATAGTCACCGCCCCCCACTGAAGACGCCCCAGGGCGTCTCGAGACTCACAGGACGGTTTCCGGCCACCGTAGGCGTAGGGACAGCGAGCAATAAGTAGCTTGCCATTCGGCTGTCCGGTCCAAGCCCAGATCGAACGGTTGTGCTCCACGTGCTTTAAAGAGACGTCAGCCAGATTGAAGGGGTCAGTTAGGGCCGATGCCTGCCAGGGCTGCAGATTGCTCAAAGGAGTTACCGTGGCCGTCACAAAGGGCAACTCAAAAACTATGGGTTTTAGTCAGTAAAAATTTGAGACTCTCTCGCTCTAACCAGAGTCATTTGAAAGTCATTTGATAATTTCCCATGTAAAAAAAGGTAGTTATAGTCACCGCATGAAGATATTAGTAAGCGTCCTTAACTTATAAGACCCTCACTCAGGCTGATGGAAAACGATTTCCCATCTCTGTTCTGCTCTTTGTATCACACATCTTTATTTCGATAGACCATCGTCTGTAACGGTAACGAAGTGGAATTATCGAGTTCTGGTCCAACCACGCTCATCTGATTAAATATTGGAATCATCGAAAGGACAAAGAAGAAAAAGGAAAATATTTAGCTTAGAAAAAGTGCAGACACCAACGGGATTGCCGACATTAAATAGAAAAGAGTGGTTTAGACCACTCTTTTACCCTTTTTTCGACGGCACTTTTACCCTTAACTGTAATAGCAGAAACTGCATGTCAAGTGGTGGATGTGGTCAGTAATGAAACGTCAAAAGTCCGCATTCGGGGTCTGTTAGCGAGCAATGGAATGAAGTATTCTCGGGATAAAAAGAACAGATCGCATAAGGAACTATACAAGTATACTTCGTTCCTAAACACAAATCGCAGACGTAGGTAACTCAGCCGCCAAACTAAAATGGGACTGGGCCGGTCACATTGCCGCATGTAGCAACAAAATTGGGCGAAAGCAACCACAGACTGGATTTCGAACAGCAGAAGCCGGCGACGCGGTAGGCCCAGAAGGAGATGGCGTGACGATTTGGAGTCCTACCTTGGCTAGAAGTGGCTAAGGACAGAAAACAATGGAATAATGGAAGGAAGGCTTTTGCCCGGCAGTAGGACACTACGGGCTCATAATAATAATATAGTATTTACTTTAAGCTGTATGTGTTAAATGTATATAATGTAAAATGTAAAACTTGATGCAAATAAACTATTATTATTATTATTATAGTATGTCAAAGTCACTCCGTGATAAAGTAGCATCCTGCTGGTGAAAGAATTTTTAAAATAGGTCCATTGCAGTAGTTTTTTTTTTATGAAACCTGTGCTTGAGTGCGATCCCACCTGGTGGTAAGCAGTGATGCAATCATTGATGGTGAGGCGCACTAATTTATTAAGAGCCTATTCACTCTAGCCTTGAAGACACCCAAATTATAGATGGACGGGAAGACCGCAGCAGGCAAATTGTTCCAGTCCTTCGATGTAGGTACGCGATATAACAAATAAGGATATTATATATTTCTGGGAACTTTACACACAAAAAAAACTTTGTAGTTGTTCCTATTCCATTTATCAACACGAATACCCGAGTCGGAAGTTATAATTACACAGCCAAATGCTTTTCGATTACATCAATAAGCCATAATCATTATTCATCGCTAAAAGCCACAATCATCGAGTCAGTGATGTAATTATAGGGACCATAGATTCCCGACACCAAATATGGGCGCCGGGAAGTATTTCCAAAGAGGTTAGATATGGGGTCCGGAATTCTATTGAAATAAATTTAACGGCGTGTCTTCACTGGCGATTTGGTTATTTAAAACAAGTTTTCAATGAAAATCATTTTGTCATGGCAAGCGCGGTATATAAGTGTATAATTAACACTCATGAAGACCATTTCAAAAAATTCAAACACGGATAGGGTTACTTTATTGCGCTTATTACCGAGTTTTTATGGCTATCTTCCAGCTACGTCATCAGACCCTACCATCTAGCACCGAAGTACTCGTCAAGACGGAACAAACGAGTCCAAACTGGATGGGGTTGTGTCGTTTAACTACCGAGTTCCTATGGTCACCTGCTCATAATAATTTTGCACTGTCATCTGATTTACACACGTATTTTGCAAGATTTGATTACAGACAAACAAACATCGGGACAGGTGAAACTAAATAAAAGCTTGTAATATTTTCTTGATCTTTTAGAATATTTTTTATATCTTATGATACAGGTTTCCTAGTTTAAAAATAATGGACTCTGTCTGGGTTAATTATTTTTTATAAGCATAGATTTATCTAGTCTTGTAGACAAAACATTGTCTAGAAGACCAAAAAAAGAAAGAAAAGGATATTGACATAATAATGTCAATATCCTTTTTAGGGTTCCGTAACCAAATGGAAAAAAAACGGAATCCTTATGGATTCGTCATGTCTGTCTGTCCGTCTGTATGTCACAGCCACTTTTTTCCGAAACTATAAGAACTATACTGTTAAAACTTGGTAAGTAGATGTATTCTGTGAACCGCATTAAGATTTTCACACAAAAATAGAAAAAAAAAAACAATAAATTTTTGGGGTTCCCTTAGAACTGTACGTACTTATTGGATGATTTTCCCACCTACAAAAAAAAAACCATTTGAAGACCTAAACTGAACTATTAAAGGGATAGAGCTATAAAGGGTGTACAGCTGCATCCCTCTCTCCCGCTCGTACATTTTGACATACCATGGTGTCCATGGCCCCTGTTCTTGGTCAAAGTTTTGGTCAAAGTGTAGCTACTGATGCGTGCGGCCGACTGTACCTACTCATGTTAGTCATTAACTTAGTCAAACAGTTGTACAGAGGTAACTAATTTCTGATTGAAAAAAAAATATAGGCTGTTTACATATGTAATGTACATACTATGTAGAATTAATTCTCCATAGCATTCCAAACTGTTTTTTAAGTAAATATAAAAACCTGTTATGATCTAATTTTAGTTTAGACTGATTTCGCAGAATACTTGTGACAAATAGTGTTTTTAAATAACAAAATTTTTGAGCGATGATCACTTCATATTTTCGTAAAATATGAAGTGATCATCGCCCAAAAATACACCTTCGATTATTTCGTCAGATTTTAAACGACTATTGATATGGGAGATCCTTTTCAAATTCCTTTTTTTAGGGTTCCGTACCTCAATAGGAAAAAACGGAACCCTTATAGGATCACTTTGTTGTCCGTTGATCTGTCTGTCAAGACCCTTTATCTCGGGAACATGTAGAGGTATCCAGTTGAAATTCGAAAAACTAAAAAAAAACCATATATGAGTATATGGTTTTTTCTTTCTTTTCTGTCTGCGGTCCCTTGAAGCTGTAAAAAAATCAAACTTCTAAATTAACGAAAAAAAAGTTACGGCCGTTTATGTCGCTAAAAAAGTGTATTTCGACACTCTCAAGGGAATCAAAATTTATAGACTACTTCTCGTTGTCCTAGAATCCTGAAAATAGGCATGAAGCAAGGTCTCATAGCACAAGTATAGGAAAAAAATCTGAAAACTGTACATTTTTAGTTACGTTACAATTTTTTTTTTTTGCGATTCGGAAAAATATTCCTAACTCAATTCAAAAATTGAACTGTTTTCATAGATAAGTTAATTTGTACGGAACCGTCAGTGCGCGAGTCCGACTCGCACTTGCCCAGTTTTTTTGCAAGACCGCGTTCAGGTCAAAGTAACATACGTCACATGTTAGTCATTAAGAGGGTCCTTTTTCACTCGCCTGTCGTCAACATCGAGCATGGTTTAAAATCTTGTTGCTTCATCTAACGCAATCCAACGCGATATTTGATGAAAAGGCAAAAAAAGAGAGATAACGCCTGAAAACTCTGTTGGCATACGGTGATTCCGTGATTTACACGCAAATTTCACAAAACTTGTTCCAGGAAACACGTGTTTTTTAAAACCCTTAAAAGTTTTTCAGAAAAATTGTCGTCATTCAGAATCTCGATTAAATGTTTTATTGGTGTACTTTTTATATTTTTAATATATGCATATGGAGGATATATTATGGCGGGCCAAAGTTTACGTAAAATAGCACATTTTCAGAGGTCTTACTAGATTAGTTATAGACAAATTTATGTTTTGATTTCTGTAGAAGCCTAGACAATATCCACAAGATAGCTGTGTATCCAAAATATCGAGGGAAAGATGTGTAGTAAAATAACACCACCATATTCACGTAAGAGCGGTTGTATGAAAATTTACCTCGAAAAACACGCTCTTAACTTAGTTAAAAAATAATAATTATAATAATAAACTGGACCCTGTTCCCGACGCCGGTCGGCTACTATTTTTTATATTTTTAAATGTTTTTTTTTTCTAATGTGTTTTTTCTAAAGAAATATTTAAAAATATAAATGATATTTTTATAAAAATAAATAAATGCAATAATAATAATAATAAATCGTTTATTTGCGTAAATAAAATACAGAAGGTTGACAACATAAATGAAATAGATCTCTTATTCTGCCTTTAATTTCGGCGTGCAAATATAAAGCATAGCAGTTGAAATTAAATTAATTATAATAGTTGTACAAAGGTAACTAATTCCTGATTGAAAAAAAAATAGGTTGTTTACCTAAGTAATGTACAATTCTCTACAGATAATAGGTACTACTATGTAGAATTCTCTGAAGCAATAAAAACTGTTTTTGAAGTAAGTATAAAAACCTGTCTTGATCTAATTTTAGTTTAGACCGATTTCACAGAATACTTGTGACAAATAGTGTTTTTAAATAACAACCTTTTTGGGGTATTTTTGGGCGATGATCACTTTATTCGTAAGATTTTAAATGACTATCGATATGGAAAATCCTTTTTAAATTATTTTTTTTAGGGTTCCGTACCTCAATAGAAAAAACGGAACCATTACAGGATCACTATGTTGTCCGTCTGTCTGTCTGTCTTTCTGTCTGTCAAGACCCTTTATCTCGAGAACACGTAGAGGTATCGAGTTGAAATTAAAACCATATACTCAAGTCTGCAGTCACTTGATGCTGTGAAAAAAACAAACTTCTGAGTTAACGAAAAAAAAAAGTTACGGCCATTTGTGCCGCAAAAAACGTGTATTTCGACACTCTCAAGGGAATCAAAATTCATAGAACTACTCGTTGACCTAGAATCCTGAAATTGTAATGAACCTGTACCTACTTTCTGTGCAAATAAAGATCTATTCTATTCTCATAATATTTAATCTATAGTCATAACTTTTCTGCTGCCAGCGTGATTTGTAGACGTACCGCAATCTATCATCTCTAGGCCTTGAACTTTGTCAACGGCGCCCATTTAATTGGCGTATGAAAAAAGTCAAGATGTCGGGTCAATTTTAATCCGAGTACATGAATAAACCTGCTACTGTCGGCGGAAAAGAGAAGAAGGCAGAACGATGGCATTTAAAACTAAGGATTTTAGAACCTTAAAGCTGAAGGCAAAATAAGCCCACGTAGGTATGCCATGTATGGCGCATTATGACATCTAGACTCTTGAATAGATAATATGCATGAAAATGGTACATTTTGATACAAGTGCAGAAAGTTTGTCATTGCGACCGAGGTCGAATTCGCACGAGCCGAAGACGAGTGTGTAATGGAGCCGAGGGCTGCAGTGTCAAATTTGAAAGTGTATCAAACGACTTTTTTCAATACAATTACGAAGAAATGAATAAACGGGGTTTGACCAGCGACTCGTGGGGGTCGACGCGCGCCCAGCCTGATACGATACATGTAATAAAATTGTCACGCGCACTTTTCTGCACTAGTGCGGAAAACAGTCTATTGCGTGCCTAAAAGCGGTGGGATAAGAGTGGGTTTTCGAATAAGTTTATTGAAAAATATTTGACTAATCTAACTAGTTTATGTCACTTATAAATGTCGCTTGGACATTATAACATTTGCACGTCTAATGGCAAAGCATAGAGAACCAACAAAAATGTAACATCTCACACTCAGGTATATCTGTAACCTATGCTTACAAATAAATAAATCTGAATCTGAATCTAACGTTCTAGGTTAAATGAGATAAAATTTAATATTTATCTATTTACATGTAAGTGTTACAAACCACGTATGACTTTTGCCAGCAGAGAAAATATATAGCCTATGTCACTCAGTGATAAAATAGCATTCTATTGGAGAATTATTTAAATCATCTAGTAGTAACAAAAATACAAGATTTATCAGCAATGATGAAAGGCAGAATAGTGTACAAAGGACTATCTAGAAAAAAAACTAATAAAAATAATAATGAAATCAGACACAATAATCCTCAACGAAAGAGGTGGAAGTGAGATGATTTAGATTTTCTTGTTAGTGTTAATACGAAAACGATAATTGGCTGATGATCAACTAGTAAACGAGCCAGAATTATATTTTTTAGATCTCAGCTATTCTTTACAATAAGCTCCGTTGAATAACCCACTGGGCCCTTAGCAAGGTCAAGATAATAATATAGGTGTATTTAACTTTTCTTAGAATTCAAGGAGGTTTTCCCCCTAACCTCAAAACTGATTCTCTAGAATACAAAATACTTACTCTATTATTGATTTAAAGACGTGGCTTATAATAATTGACTGTTGTGTCGCCATCTTTCACATAGTGTCCTTGAACTTTAGCGTAGCATGAGTACGATAGCCGGTGTAATCGGTTTACTGCGAGGCGGCGACACAGGTTAGGGATGCCACGTCAGACATTAAGTATTTTCTACCGGAAAACGAGACGTCTTTATAGCGGTTTGAAGGTTCAGTCAGGTGCAAGTTGCAATGAATTTGACTGAGATATCGCATTACGCACGTTACTATGAATTTAAGACAATATGACACTGCAATTATGACTATTGTAATTTCAGAGAATTTTAGAACCAGAAATGATATTTGACACGTTAAATTACGCTGTAACCAGCGAGTGACTGAGGAATCGAACGCATTCTTAAGATGTTATGCAAAATCTTCAGGATAGATTTGTATGGTTTTCGAGAAATGAATTTGTACACATTTGAGCAACAAAATTATCAAAAGCTTAAACAGTTGAACAGGAAAAAGATATCCAAATTCATGAACTCTACAGTTGGATCGTCAAGTACAATCTACCCATCTTTACCTTTAGGTATTTATATCATAAAATATTGTACGAAGAGTCAACGCAGTCCTGGAACACAAATGGCAATTGAAGTTACGAATAGGTTTTATTTATTAAAAGTCGGATATTCCCTCTCATTCCACCCAGAGCGGAGAAATTATTTATGACTTTTCACTGTACAAAAAGGTGATTTATATGTATCATAGACGCCATGGTAGAAGAATTACGACAAGTCAATATAAATTGGAAATTATAAGTTAAGCCATACATTTCTTTATTGGCCATGTGATTGAATTTCTCATTTTATAACTAAGCAACGGAAATAAGAGATAGCTTCTAATAAACAAATTTACTGTTTTACAACGCCAAACTAAATATTCTTAGTCTACGAGCGAGCGATGCGAGTTCGGAATTGAAAGGCACTTCGACACGGATAGGTTAGGTTAGAAGGCTAAGGCGGGAACGAAGCGGAGTGGAGCTCCCACCTTAGCCTTCGTGGTTATTTTTTTAAAAACCTCTTAGTAAAGACAGTATTATTCAGACGCTCGTTAATTGTGGCTGACTTAGTCATTTACAAGGCAATGTAGATTTTTACAGGCGAATAATGTTATTAATAAAATAAAAAGAAGTCTGTTTAATTAGCACCCAATATAAAATAGTTTTAAGCACACGGAAATAGAGCTCTTTGAAGATAGACATCACACAAGTTATTCACACAAATACTTTTTTACATGCACCAGCCATAAACTAAACCATTGTGCACGATATTATTAGATATTCTCGATTACCTTTTTTGTCACAGTTACTGAATAACAATATTAGATTAAGAGAAGATGATATGCTTTAAATAAGATGTATGGGTGCCACAGGAGGTCCGCCATTATTTTAGCAACAAAAGACTGAGGGCAACGACCTTAAGTGCCGTTTAACATAGAATTGTTATTTGTGTGAGTTAAGTAACGAATTTAAGTTCATGGTTTGTATAACAATATTATAATAGGGTAATGAAAAGGGCTATGCTCGGAGTTTCCTTTCGTGATCGAATCAGGAATGAGGATATCCGCAGGAGAATAAAGCTCACCGACATAGTACAAAGAATCGCCAAACTTAAGTGGCAATGGGCAGGGCACATTGCTCGCGGAACGGATGGCCGTTGGGGCCGAAAGGTTCTGGAATGGTGACCACGTACTGGAAGACGTAGCGTTGAAAAGCCTCCTACAAGGTGGACCGATGACTTGGTAACGGTTGCGGGAGTCCGATGGATGCGAGACGCTCAGGTCCGTTCATTGTGGCGACACTTGGGGGAGGCCTATAGGTATAGGTCCAGTAGTGGACGTCTTTCGGCTGAAATGATGCATCCATCGGATTCCCGGGACCCTCACCAGGTCATCGGTCCATTTTGTGGGAGTTTAAAAATGTATCTCGAATAATTAAGCAAATATAGCCTTATAATTTTCTCACACTTGTTTTTTAGGATAAGGGAAAATGGGCAGTAATCTACTATGCGAGTCGAGTGTTACACACACTCGACTCAGTCGATGTCAATAACTTCGAATTTTTAATTCTAGCACATCGGCATTTCCTCACGATGTTATCTTTCGCTGTTTTCAGCGCAGTGATGATGAATTAAACTACAACGTAATGTGACTGCCTGGGTTTGAAACTCGTAAGTTAAACCTTTACCACTGAGTCACCAGTGCTCCCTAATGCTGATGCTGCTAGGATAGAAATATCGCTAGCTTTTTAGGCAGTTTATAGGTCAACAACGACGCTAACAAATTTGATGACGCAGTTTTATTATCTAGGCTTAGTTAGGTTCACAGAACACTGTTATCCAACGATTGATATTGAAATGAATCTGTCTCAAGTTTAAACTCTAAATGGAAAGCGAAATCTCGGCAGGCCTAGACGAACGAAGACTACTAGTTGGACGAAAAGTGGAGAGGCCATCGCCGAGTTATAGAACAAAATGAACAAATAAAGAAATCCTCAGGTTTAGAATCGCATGCACCAGGGAACCAAATAAAAGAAGAGGTATAATATTGATGATTAAAAAAGTTTAAGTCGCAAAGTTACAACAGAATCGATAGGGCACCTTCAAATTAACCTTTTAACTGCTTACATTGTATATATCCGACAATCACTCTCGCGTTTTTTCACCAGGGTCGCACATCCACGTCCAAATACTCCATCTCATCAGCTCGTGCAGTCACGCTGCACGCTACTTGGTTATTTTCATACACCTATACTCTAAAAAACATTGCTTCTTAGTAAGTAAAGTTAAATTGTAGAAGAAAAAAAAAACAAGTCCTACTATAAAATGTTATTAAAATACAATTTTAAGGACATGTAGAATTTATTTTATAAAAAACCCTTTAAACGCACCTATGTGCATTAATTTTCCATTATTAACACCACAACAATGTCCAGCAGGTATCTGCGGCACTTTAAAAAAAGACTATGTCGACAGTTTCACATAAAACTGTGTGTTAAAACTTACCCGGATGTACTGCTTCTCAAAGTTTTTGACTTATTTTCGAAATTTATTATTACTATGGCTTCTGCCACTCAAGAACCTTCCCATCGACCATCTGGTTCTGGACTGGCGAACACGTACCGGAAAACGCAGCGTGGAAGGCCTCCTACAAGGTGGAACGATGATCTAGTGAGGGTCGAGGGAATCCGATGGATGCGAGGCGCATAAGACTGGTCATTATGACGACACTTGGGGAACGCCTATGTTCGACAGTGGACGTCTTTCGGCTGAAATGATGATGATGATGATCTGCCAGCGGCTTCTCATCCGCGTGGAATTACTACTTCCCGTCATTATTAATTAAAACTCATGATATGAAAATTATTTACAGTACTCAAGGAATGTATGTGGGTGTATAATATACCTAATTATATATTAGATTTAGTTATGTAAGGTTTATATTGTGTACTGGATCCTACCCTCGAATGTGTTCTCTCTCTGTAACTCTAAGGTTTGCTGGGAGAAAACTCATTGTTGAGTTAAGCTCGCCTTTGTACATAAACTATATGTATCACTGTGTACTATGTATGTTTTGTGTACAATAAAGAATTAAGAATTAAGGATAGTGTAGCTACATATTAGTAAAAGAATTGTCAGAATCGGTACAGTTTATTCAGAGAATTAGAGACACAATAGAAAGACAATGAGCGAGCGAACGTTTGGGAAATAGGAAATTAAATAGGAAAATTACAGTATTATATTTCTTATCAGAACTGAAAGAACCAATTATAGAGTTATTTGTTGATATGTGCCTCTATATTCCTATTAATGAGGTGAATAAAAAAAATAACATAACATATTTATTTATTTCTCTTCTACAAAGGTGCCTTACAAATTAACATTACATATATGTAACTAGACACAAATCTTATGTAAAGTTAAAAAAAAACGATAATAATAAAAACAAATAAAAATCGATGATGTCTTCTCTTCTTTGACAACAAAGTAATATTTTTAAGTAGGTTTTAACGTCTATTTAAATCACCAAAATCAATATACGTAATAAAGATTAATTGAGTAATAATTCAAATTCATAATTGAAACATAACACGTATGTTTTATTTATGGTTTTATTCTCGTGTAGTATATCATTTTTGCAGTTTTTTTAGACATAAATATTGTCAGGGCATTGGCATTAGGACCTCTAATTTAAATAGGTTTATTTTGTAGGCTTTTACCGCATCGAATGTTGTGTTGTTTCTACTGGTAAAATCTACTAATTGGAATTACAAGGAAAGCTTTTGAGTTTCGCCACACAAATTTTGAACCCCTGCTTTATTCTCAAATGGGGAAAATTTTAAATAATCCCCTCTTAGTGCTTGCTTGCTTGAAGATATCCGCAGGAGAACCAAGGTCGTCGTCATAGCCCGAAGAATCGCCAAACTAAAGTGGCAATGGGCAGGGCACATTGCTCGCAGAAGAGATGGCCGTTGGGGCCGAAAGGTTCTGGAGTGGCAACCACGTACCAGAAGATGCAGTGTTGGAAGGCCCCCTACAAGGTGGACCGATGACATGGTGATGGTTGCGGGAATCCGATGGATGCGAGACACACAGGACCGTTCATTGTGGCAACATTTGGGGGAGGCCTATGTCCAATAGTAGACGTCTATCGGCTGAAATGATGATGATGATGGTGATGGTGCATGGCTGCAAAGGGGAAAGATACGATATCTTCGAAGCGTGCGTGTTTTTATTTTTGTTTTAAAGTGTTAAATCATCTAATGACTTCTCCCGCTCTAGTTGCCCTTTGCGTTCCAGGACAACGGGTTTCTTTTTCAGAAGTCAATCCATGGCTCCAGTATGTTTCGGCCCTGCTGAGCCTCTATAGTTTTGCTAACGTCCCTTTGAGGTGCGCGTAGGAATACTACGCGCCGTCGACGACTCAGACTCGGTCCAGACGGATATCGGACGGCCGGACCGTGTGCTACTTATTGCTCGTCGTTTGCTAGCCTATGAAGCACACGTGGTGCGTAAGGGAAATCATTTACAGAAGGTTACAGGATTAACAATCAATCAGAGGTTGGCAATACCTTCAGGATGACTACTAATAATTTAAAAAATCTATACCTACAGTTAAGAATCACTGCCCTACGGTATCATCACAGGAGAATATTTTCTTCCTCAACTGGTGACTCATGTCGATGCTGATTTATAATGCGAAAACATGAGAATGTTAATTATAAATTATGACATCAGGTTTTTATCTTCAAGTAACGCGGAAGTGGTTGACGGACTTTTATAGTCAAATTAATTGCTACCCTAAACAGGGAATGTATATAAAAAACTGGGCAAGTGCAATTTGGATTCGCGTACTACGGGTTCCGTACAAACTTACCTAGGGAACAGTTCAATTCCCGAATGTGTCTCGAAGATTTTTCCGGATCTCAAAAAAAGTTTTTTTTTTGTGACGTTTAACAAAAAAAATACTGTTTTTAGATTTATTTCTATACCTGTGTTGTAAGAACTTGCTTTGTGCCAAATTTTAGGATTCTGGGTCAACGGGAAGTAAACCTTTAAATTTTGATTCCCTTGAGAGCGTCGAAATATACGTTTTTGCGACATAAACGACCGTATCTTTTTTTCGATAACTTAGAAGTTTGATTTTTTCAAAGCTCAGAAGGAAGGACAGCAAAGTGATCGTATAAGGGTTTCGTTTTTTCCTTTTGAGTTACGGAACCCTAAAAACCACACGAATATTGTTAATAAATAAAATGAAAAAAGGATTTTTTCTGTCTGTTTGGTACACTTTTGTGGCAGAACCTCGATTTAGGGTTGGCAGGGGATCTGAAGAGCCATGCTAATTCATGGGTGAGCGAGAATCAACATCATCACCATCGTCATCATCTTGTCTCATATTACTTGAGGTCGACGCAAAACTAAGAACAAAACTATCTATCTCTCTCTTCAGGCAACATATTTCTTAAAAAACGGAGCAGATGAATTGGACACATTGAGAGGATGTTATGGAGAACTTTATGGCAGTTAGGGTTCCCACCGCCAAAATAGAAATGTCATAAATCAAGGGCATTTGGGATCTAAATATATATTAATACAGTGCGACATTTCCACACATATCGAAGTCTAATCTACAGTCAATCACAGCTCATTATAGAATCCAAGCTTTAAGAACATGTAGAATTAGTTACTATTTAAACAGTGGCATTATTTAAAAAATAAGGGAATTACAATGTCACATTGGGTCTAGCTTGTAAAGATATTTGCAAAAGAAGTAAATAAACAAAAACCTAACTGTAGCAGAAATTGCAGAATCGAGTTATCTATTTTTTTACTACCGCGTACATCGAAGGACTGGAACATTTGCCTGCTGCAGTCTTCCCGTCTAACTATAATTTAGGTGTCTTCAAGGCTAGAGTGAAAAGGCTCTTAATAAACTAGTGCGCCTGTGCGTCTCGCATCCATCGGATTCCCGTAATCTTCACCAGGTCATCGGTCCACCTTGTAGGGGGCCTTACAACACTGCGTCTTCCGTTACGCGGTCGCCACTCCAGAACCTTTCGGCCCCAACGGCCATCCGTTCTGTGAGCAATGTGCCCTGCCCATTGCCACTTTAGTTTGGCGATTCTTCGTGCTATGTCGGCAACCTTGGTTCTCCTGCGGATATCTTCATTTCTGATTCGATCACGCAAGGAAACTTCGAGCATAGCCCTTTCCATTGCCCTTTTGGTGACTTTGAGCCTTCTGATGAGGCCCATTGTGAGCGTCCTCGTTTCGGAACCATATGTCATCACTGGCATCAAGCACTGGTTTATACCAATTAAAAAAAACAAAAATACTACGTAGGACTGTGAGCAGAAGGCTTCTGATCAGCTTTGCCTGCAGAATACTGCCAAATAAAATAATATTGTCTAAACACTAAAAAGTATAAACAAGAAAATAGTCCAATGCAAACAAACGAATTGACAATCGTTACGTAGATAGAAGTACATTGAGAATTTTTAAAACAAACGATCCATACATAGACTAATTTCCGAGTTATAAATAGCATTTCAATTTGTACGAGTCTGTATTTAGAATATATTTTCTGGTTGTCTCGTGAGTTTTATAAATCTTTTTACACGAGGAGCTAAATTTAGGTGCACTCTTTATTTAAATTATTTTGATGGTGGCGAACAAACTTTCTAATACTGAAACTCATAGATACAAAACCTTGTGTCAAAAGATAAATAATTAACACTTATGCTTATGAAATAGAAAAGTTAGATAAAACAATTGATGTTTGCAAGAAGTTGGATTATTGGCTATTATAATTAAGATAGCTACGTAGTAATTAGGAAACTGCAAACTGATGACTGATGATAGTAAAAGAAAGCTTGACGAGGAAATAAAGAAAATAATTTTAGGTCAGTCTAATTTAGCCAAAATACAGTGAGCAAGCATTACTAAGAAAAAATCTTCTTTAATATTTAAATCTTAAGTCACTTCGTATCCATTGAAGTCCTAAATTCAGTTAAAATAATCAGCAAGATTTATTATTATGCATATAATGTTTCTAAGGATATCTTATTGAAATAAATTTAATTCAGGCGGTTTCTTTGAGTCAAACCATTGAACCCCAATATTAGCATTTAGGCAAATTATTTAAAAAGCTAAGTACAAACCCAAAGCTGAATAGAAAAAAAAGGCAATGCGAACTAAAAAAAATATATCAGACGGAGTCATAGCCAAAAACTAGTTTTCACACAGCGTCATACATCGCTGCGTTGAAAACAAACAAATACACGTTTGGTGTTAAAACGTCGATGTAAGTGAAACGAAGGTCAAATGTCGTGAAGATGTCTCAGAACAAGTTCGCAGGGGAGTTGGGGGGGAGGAGTGACGTCAGAGGAGGCTGCGACGATATATAGGAGATGAGCGAGCGCATCACACGGTTGTATATTAGTATATTTGAATTGTGTGAGAAGCAAGTTTATTGTGAACACGCAAGGAATAAATATGCTACGTTTTACGATATTGGCCGCAGTGGTGAGTCTGATTTTTTGATTATTTTTGGTATTTGCAGTTTCTCAGGATTTTTTTACTAAACTGCAAAATGTGGTTAAAATTTAAAATTTTGCAGTTTTCATCAAGTTATGATAAAATATTATAATAAAATTTAAGCATCCAAATATTTCAGTGAATGATAAATTACCATAAATATGATTTTTCTATAACTTTATGAGATAATTAAAAAATGTTTTAAAATTTAATTAAAAAGTAAGTAAATGAATTAGTGTATGTAAACCGGATTTTTTTGGAAGTTTTTCTCATCAGAATTGTTTAAAGAATTGGTAACTAAGTTCTTATTATTCCAGTTTGGAAATATTACTAAAATGTTATGAATATAACGTACTATTTTTTAACGTGGGCGATAATGTCGCCACGCCGTCTGCAATATTATAACCAATCAGCTTCTATTCATAGATTTTATAAACTACAATATAATCTTACGCAAATAGGTACCTCTATATACTTAATGCATATCGAAATGATGAGTTATTGACAACACTAGTTATAGTGCACACACTACTCAACATATATAAAAGTACATATTGTGTGTAAAATAAAATCGACTCAACCAAAGATAACGCAAAAAGTTAACTTTTATCGCTCTGGTTGGCAGGAGAGGTCTGGCGGGAGAGAATATCAGTCTATTTATATATTTAAAAATTAATTTTTTTGACTAATTATATATTTTATATTATTGACTAAATCCCATACTTGTGACTCTTATAGAAAAACCTCTAAGTAATTAATTATAACCTAATATGTTATATAATAAAACCTTTCTGAAACTTATTCAACCAAGATGTAAAGTCTACAATTTTACATCATTTAAGGAATTCAGCAAAATTCATTAATAAATGGGAAAATACAGAACTTCCTTTTTTATTTTTTTAGCTGGTTGTCTATATAAAAGGGAAAACTAACTGAGTGACATATCAACGCACAGCCGAAACTACAAGGCCTAGGAGCGTGAAATTTTGCACAAGGTTTCCTTTTTTGACGTAGGCGAGCACTAAGAGCGGGTTTTCTAAAATTCACTCCCTAAGGGGATAAAACGGGGGTTCAAAGTTTGTATGGAGAAACCTACTTTCACGCGGGCGAAGCTGCTGGCAGAAGCTAGTTAATTTCATGTATACGTAACATTTTGCCTGTATTCCCTAAAGGGTTAGGCAGAGGCGCACCAAAAGTTCAAATGAAATAATTGATTAACAAAAAGCTTAGTATCAGCTCAGTAATTCTAATTGTTTTTTATTCGCAGATGTATCTATTATGTAATATTAAGGTGTGTGTATTACACGTGAGAATAAACGTGATCTGTGTGTGAACAAGTTCGTGTTAAAAAATTGATTAACGAAAAGTTTAGTATTATCTTAGTATTCCTACCACCTCATGTTGTACAGGGTGGGCTGATTTCTTTGCACGCAAGTGTATCTATTGTGTAATAAGGTGTGTATTACAAGTGAGAATAAACGTGATTGACTAACTAAAAAATTAGTATTCATTATTTTAGTAATACCAACTCACCTATTTACTTTGTTAAAAGTATATATTTATACTGTTTGAAACTGTTTACTCCGTCATTTGTCACTAAAGGCTCATTGAAAGATAAGCGTCAGACAATATTTTTCTGTTGGGCAATATTGCTGGAATGGACCTTGTTGGCGTGTCATCGTGAGGCACACACAAGTTGTGTGATCCCGGTGACTGTCGCAATTTTTTTTTTTTTCACCGGGTGGGCTGGTTATTTGGCACGCAAGTGTATCTATCGTGTAATAAGGTGTATAATATCACACGTGAGAATGAACGTGATCTATGTGATTGAAGGTAAATTGATTTTGATGATCACGATGATTATGAGCGAAGCTTTTTTGTTGATCACTATTATGCTGTTTACACATTGTATGCATTAATAAAATAATGCTTGATTTACGAGAATATAATGGAACTATTATGTTCTCATTAATCATATCATATATTTTTGCACTTAAAATATGATAGAATCAAGCTGATGATTAGATCCTGCTGGGGCTGTGGGATTCATCAAAAGAGTTTTCCCCGAAAGAGATCCCCGGGGCCCTGGAACAATGGCAAAGAAGGAACAGGAGTGGGTTTTTAGTCAGTAAACCTCTGACACTATCTCCCGCACCGCTCAAGAGCGGAGGATGAGATGATTTTCCCACCCGAAACAAAAGACCTGGAACAGAAAGGCAACTGAAGGAATATGGGTGGGTTTCAGACAGTTACAGTCTGACACTACCTCCCGCTCCACCCAAAGCGAGAAGAATTATTTGATGATTTCTCATGTAAAAAAGGTATCTTTTCGTCAACTTTTTTTGTAGAAAATCATTAAATAACTACTTCCGGAAAAGGGGTCCCTTTTACTGCAGTTATCCTTTTTTGTGAGGGCTGCAGTAATTCGTTCGAGCAATCCTCAGCCTTGGCAGGCGTCAGCCCTAACTGGCCCCGTCAATTTTGTTGACGTCTCTTTGAGGCGCACTGTCGACCAGAGCTTGTTCCTTGCCGGACGGCGAGCTACCCTTGGCTCACTGTCCTCAACCCCGATGATTAGATCCCTACACAGATATTGTAGTGGCATTGGTTTATTACGTTGTATTGTTGCCTATTCTAGAATAATTTTAAAAACTTTACAATGTTGCAAAAAATAATTAATCAAGATTAATCCTAGGAGGTTGTAGGTCGTGGGTTAAAAGCCAGCCAATACTTTGTGTAATTTATTTCATCACCACTGTTGCATGCACTCAAAACAGTGCAGAAAAATATCGTAAGAAACCGACATGTTAATTTACATGTTGTTTGGATTTTTACTCCTAGGGACTAAAAAACCCAAAATATGTGACATCCACCAACCCGCATTGGGGCCGCGGCTATGGTATGCTATGCTTATGCTATATTAATCCTAGAACGAATAAACAAATACCTAAATACATAGTAGGTAGATATAATAACGCTTTCTTTTAATATGAACTTGTATTATAGTTTGAGCTAATAATTACAGTCTTTATTATTCATTTCGCTTAGACTTTATGCCAAGAAATAATATTAAGGGTGTTTTTAATATCGTGCGGTTTTGATCACGCATGCGGGATTGCGCACGCGTAACCGTCGCAAGTGTCCATTTCATACAGGTATATATTGTATATTGTATTTATACGCACGTGAAATTTTCTGCATGCGGGGCATTCCCGCATGCGTGATGCAATCCGCACGATATTAAAAACATCCTAAATCATTATTGATGCTAAGTTTCAAATATATTGATCCAAGCAACTAAACTTTGCATATAAACGAGTTTCCCCCTTTTAACCCTGCTAAAAGTTGAATTTTCCCTTGGTGCTTGTCTACATCATAAAAGGGAAATTTGAGCAAAATTTTACGTTCCTTATCTCAGTAGTTTCGCCTGTGCGTTGATATGTCAGTCAGTCGGTTTCCCTTTTTATAAATATATAGACTAGCTTCTGCATGAGAAAGTAGTTTTCTACATACGAACTTTGGACCACCGTTTCATACCCTTAGGAGGTGAATTTTGGAAAATCCTCTCTTAGTGCTCGCCTACATCATAAAAGTACCCTTAGGAGGTGAATTTTGGAAAATCCTCTCTTAGTGCTCGCCTACATCATAAAAGGAAACGCTCCTAGTCCCAGTAGTTTAGGCTGTGCGTTGATATGTCAGTTAGTTTCTCCTTTTATATAAATAGATATACCAGTATTATTAAGTTATAAATAGAGATGCGGCGGTTTTGTGTTTTCTATTTCAATATCTACTTAATTATAGAATTGGCATTTAAATCGTATTATTCAATGTCAGGGTTGAAATTATTAAGAATGCAACTTATTTAAATTTATTATGATGACACACACAAGAGTGAATATCTAGAAACATCTCAATGGTTCTACAAGGCGACAAGGCCTTGGGGTCTTTTATTTGAATCGTAAGTAGAATTCTCGGTTTTCGTTTAGTAAATATTTATTTTCGATTTTAAATGCCAATGATCAGTCATAATTGTCACAGTCATAGTCATAGTAGATGCGAAAGTTTTTATGTCTGTATGTTTGTGACTCCACGTTCAAACGGCTGGATCGGATTTGGGTGAAATTTGGCAGACAAGTACTCGTAGACCATGTAATGGATTAGCATAAGCATAATCAGCCTTATAATGTTTCCACTCCTGGGGCCCAATGCGGATTGGTGGATGTCACATGTCTTCGAATTCTTGAGAGCAGTGGTGATGAAATAAGTTACACAAAGTAATACTGGGCTGGGCGCGAACACCTACATCTCGCAAGTCGAAGCCGTTACTACTGGGCTAGCGTTGCCAGGTGTCCGGATAAAGCCGGAAAGGGTTTTTTTTAAGTGGGAAAATCACCTAATGACAATTCCGCTCTTGGGCGGAGCCGGAGATAGTGTCAGATTTTACAGACTAAAAATTCACTCCTGTTCCTTCTTTGCCTTCGTCCCAGGGCCTTGGGTTTCACTTTCACACTACCCTTGGAAGGCGGAAAGGGTCAATCTTTTTAGTTGCGTGTCCGGCCAAATTAGGCGGAGTCAGGCCTGTCCGGCTTTTGTTAGGCTTTTTAAATTAGTTTTTTTTTTAATTTGTCATGTCTTTTACTTCATCTTGTATCGCTAGCGTAAGCGGGGCGAACTAGTAATTATAGCTGCCAATTTTATTGTTGTTTCATTAGAATAAAAAAAGAAATTTATGGTCAATAGTAAAAAGTCAAATTTGACTTAAAAAAAAATTGTCGGCCATTTTAATCAAATGTAAACTGCTAAACTGGCTGGTCTGTTCGGATTTTTTGGTTTGAAGACCTGACAAACCTATTCACTGGAATAGGACAAAGGACTTTTTATCCCGAGAGTGTGTTCGGACAATTTTTTCACGAGGGCGAAGTCACTGGTTGAACTTTGTAATGATACAATAATAGTCTTAAGTATGTAAATAAGAACTAAACAATCTAGCGGCCGGAAACCAATTTTCCATCGTATCACACGCATGCTGCGCTCGCGCACGCTCAGCGCTCTAGGGCAAAACATTTCTCTATATGGCATATCATTTTCAACTCGATACCTAAACACATTCTCGAGATAATGGGTTTTGACAGACCGACATACAGACGAACAACAAAGTGATCCTATAAGGGTTCCGTTTTTTTCCTTTTGAATCTAATATAAAAATCACGCATCACAGTGTTTGTTGCCGAACTCCTTCAAAACGGCTTGACCGGTTTATATGTATTTTTTGGGTCTATATTTTGCGGTCTGAGAATAGGTCTTATGCAATTTTTTACCTTTCTGACCCACCCCCCATCTTTTTCTTTGATAATTATATAAAAGTAGTGACTGAAAAGTTGAAGGGGAATCGTTTGTCTTGGTATGGTCATGTAAAGAGGAGGGATGAAACGCATGTTACTAAAAGATTTATGAGCATATGGGGGATAGAAGGATGCAAGGATAGGGAGAGGGAGGCCAAAGAAAAGATGGATGGATCGTGTGAAGAGTAATATGAAAGAAAAGGAAGTTAATAGCATGACGAGTGACAGGGCAGAATGGAAGAAACAAACGTTTTGCCTAAATAACACGGGACAAGGGCAGGAAGATGATGATGATGATGATGATTTGTATAGCAAGACGTTTGCTGGGTCAGTTAGTACCATTATACACGTCTGTTCTCAGTGATTTTTCAGTAAAGTTAATTTATTTTTCCAAAGTAATAAAATATTTTACAGAGGCCTTAAAAGGCGGTTTAGGTAATATCAGATAGCCAGATAGCATCCTATTTGTTATTAATTAGTATTCAAGTCAATTAACATCTATTACAGCGATCACTAACCCGCTTGTCAAGGCGATAGAATTAATTAGCGTAATAAATAATAGAAATAATGAAGCAAGAATGGTCATTGTACTGTTTGACATGCATCTGTCTCTTACTATAATACTTCTACGTGCAAGATACAAGATTATTTACTAAAACATGAGTATACATATAAATGCTGTATGTTACATAAAGTTCAGTTGAATCACTCATGTTTTAAATATAATTGAGTGAGAGTAAATGTCATAAAATTATTTACACATCTTAAAAGCAATAATTAACGGCAAAGTTCTGAACTGTTTATTTAATGTTGCATTATTTGTTCCATACGTCATAGTCAATATGTCCAAAAATTTTCAAGTCAAGGTTTACATAAGTCAATAAATAATAATAATAGGTAACAATAAAAACAGTTTAAACAAGTCGAAAAGTCAGAATTATTTTAGGTTATCAGAGCAAACGTGTTTTGCTATAATTATAAAGTATTTCAGACTACGCTAATCACCTAGGTGTATCAAAAATAACCTACATTGTCGTCGTCGTATTTCGTCGTCGTAATAATCGGTCAAGCCGTTGTTAGGCATGTCTTTTTTCCTGTAAAAGGAGTCAATACTGTTCAGATTTTTTGAGATGTATCCGTTCCGATAACCGATAGCCATGCAAGTTTGATTGTGTATTAAGTACGGCTTTCATATCTATGAGAAAAAAAAAACAGATCAACCAGGTATCAACGAGCCAAGCATCGATGTTGGTTTTCTATGGGTTTCATTTCGGAGAGTGTGCGTCGTAATTACATTGTTTAATTTCGACAAGCCCGTTCCATCATCAGACTGCTAGACGTACTGCGATACGCCACCAGTGGACTCAAACGCACAAAACATTTTGGGAACACAATCATTGTGCGTACAGGTTAGCAGGCAGAATTCACTACCGGATTTTGTGTTTACTGATCGCCACAACGGTTCACAGGGTTCTTAGAAGCGAGAGTCAATACGTTGCTTGTAGGCAAGCGTGCTACAATATCGACTACGTGGTCAAGCACGCCTACCAATAATAAATAAATAAAAATGGCATTAGGGGTCCTTCACTTACCTGCTAATTAATCTTCAAAGAAACCAGTAACAATAAATTTAATTCACAATAATTTTGAACTGAATTCTGACATTTTTGCTTGTGATCGAGTGCCAAGATTGACAAGACTGGGGCAATAGATAATGGATAAACCAAAAAGAGTTTAAAACGTGATAAAAAATAATTTTGAAGTTTGTTTGCAATAAAATATCTTCGAAAACCTTAATTTCGGAACCGTGAACTAAAATTAACAAACAAAACCATCAAATATTTTCATGATCTTTATTTTTCAAAATACTCTGTCTATTTCTGTGATCCAAACAAATACAATGGTCGCGGGAATCCGATGGATGAAAGACGCACAGGACCGGTAATTGTGGCGACATTTGGGGGAGGCCTATGTCCAACAGTGGACGTCTTTCGGCTGAAATCATGATGATGATGATGATGAAACAAATAAATAAATCTAGATATAACAAAAATAACTAACTCAGATTTTTTTAAATATTTGGCAAAAATTCCGACCACGACCTTGCCAAGACCAAATAATATGATAATCCAATATGTCACAAATTCATTAGCACGAAATCGCACTTAAAATAGCTCAGTCATTTCTGAGAAATACGCAGACATGACAAACAGACCCGCTCATACTTCCGGTCCTTGAAATACATAGAAAAAACAAATATTAGTTGTCGTTTCCTTAATATTTAAGTGAAGTATCTCTGTTATTGTCTATTATTCAAATATTTTCCTCAGCAAACATGTATTTGTTTTAAAACTGGTCTTTTGTTTATTGCGACTTTTTGTAAATGAACTGTCTTTGAAGGTAAAGTGTTAATGAGTCAATAACTCCAGAGGTTAGAGTGGAAAGACGAATTTTTTTTTTTTGAAATCCCGCTCTTATCCCACCGCTTTTAGGCACGCAATATAATGTTTTCCGAACTAGTGCAGAAAAGTGCGCGTGCTCTCCCCGCCACAATGTTATTACATGTTTCGTATCAGGCTGGGCGCGCGATGATACCCGCTAGTCGCCGGTCAACCCTTTATAAAAGGTATTTATTGTTTCGTAAGTGTATTGAAAAAAGTCGTTTGATACACGTGCAAATTTGTCGATGCTGCCCTCGGCTCCATAATACACTCGCCTACGGCTCGTGCGAATTCCGCTTCGGTCGCAATGACAAACTTTCTGCACTTATATCAAAATATACTACTATTCTTGAATAGTTTCTAATAACGAACATGCTTGAAACTTTTTTTTTTATTGCATTCTCAAGTAACATGAGACGAAGCTGTAAATTTAAAATATGTGGTAATTCCAACTTAGCTTCTATTTAAAACCAAAATGTTTTAATACATTTATTCGTATTGCAGTCAAAAAGGTTGTGTAATGAACTGAAGTATATTATTCTGCTTTCATAATCCACTAGTGGCTTCTATTTTCTTCATGGGTAACTTTCTTTCAACAGTATAAATATTCCATTCTACTTGTCATGTAAATTTTAATTTTGTTTTTGCAATACAAACAGATTTGAGATAATTATATAGGCTGGACAATAGTATACTACAACTTAATTATGAGATTTTCAACACTTAAAATCATGGCATATGTTTGGTCATAAATTTTATTTACGTCATCAATATTAATAGCAAGTTATAATTATTGTGTCGTCAAAGAACACGAATTTAACCTTATAACGAAAACCTCATAACCTTTTAAATAATAGGCATTATAATAATAAGAACATCAATCAGTATTTTGGGGATATCCGTGTAACTAATCACTTCATGAACAAAAAATTTTATCGAGCACAGCTCATCCTTATATATAGAATTCCGTACACAAATATGAAATACAAAATCTTTTATTCCGTCTGCCTGTCTGTCTACCGTCAGTTGTCGTTTTTAGACAGCTCTACGTGTCAACCTGTCAATCAAATGCATCAGGAATTCTTGTAGCAATGTCTTGAAAACTATTTAAAAGAGAGCAAACAAAATAAGTTGTATTAGTTTAGGTAAGCAAGGAAAAGAAAATAGTAAAAAAATTAAATAAAATCTTTGAGCAAAGCAGCTGCACGGGATTTTAAAATGACAACCGAAAAATTACGAATTTAAGCCAAATTAGTGTTTCTTTTTTCAAGTTGGAAATCACGTTGGAGCGCTCTAGAGTTGAACAGAAGTCAGTCCTTCAGTTGCCCTGTGCGGTCTAGGACAGAGTTTCCTTTTCAGAAGTCGACCTATGACCCCAGTATCTAGGCTTCGGTCCTGCTGACATCTCTTTGAGGTGCGCGTGGAACTCTTCGACTCGGGTTCGGTCCGGACGGTTACCGGACGACCAAACGGCGAGCTACCGATTGCCAAATTGGTGTAACTCTACATCTTATTATTGTTTGTACGGAACCTCTTAATATGTAAATTTAAACGCTTCACACTAGTTTTTGCAGCAAAATCTAGAATTGAATTACATTTTTTTGAATTACTAAACTCAGTGTTGGCTATTCTTTTTTTATTTGAGTTTATAATCCGATTGTACTTCTTTTTTATAGACTTATAGTTTGACTTCAGACATTATGAATTCATTTTGTTTTTGTTCAATGCAATGATATTTTGAAATAGATGTGACAGGTAATAAGTGATACAATCAAAAAGAAATACAGCCGCTATGTATTTACTATAAATATTGTCGTGAGATAGATATCTTCAAGATAATTAGTTATGGCAGGTTATCTGGGAAAGCCATGTTCTCTAATAGTATTCGTGAGTTCCTTTTAGATATTTGCTTCAGACTCAGTAAATTTATCATTATATATAATAATAATATTCACACAACGCTGTCTAGTCCCAAGTTTTATAAGCAGAGTTTGTGTTATGAGTACTAGACAACTTATAAAAATACTTAAATATTTCTAAATTCATACATATTATAGATAAATTACACCCAGACACAGAACAAATGATTGTGCTCATCACACAAACATTTGTCCTGGGTAGGAATCGAATCCATGACCTCCGGCATAACAGTCAGGGCCACTAATGTGTAAATGTCACCTAACTCCTCCTGATCAGCGTTTGAAATATAATAAATATAAATAAGAAACCCGGTAGGTGGCGCTATAATAAAATACTCAATTTTTAGTTTCGCGCATGACAACGTTTGTAGGGACAACTAATACAAAATTTAAACTCAAACAACTACTAGACTAATTTAAAAAAATCTTTCATTAGTAGAATTCTACTTCATCACTGAGTGACTTAAATAATACTATACTATGTAATATATTACAAACAAAAATACATATCTTTTCTTTTTATTTTGCCACTACTATATATTTTCTACTTTCGCACGGGCGAAGACGCTGGAAGAAGCTAGTCATATATTTTGATGTGATCAAATTCCAATGACTTCACTGGCTTCTATATAAAAAGTTCAAACCTCTTTGAAGCCTTATAATTACCCAAATAGACAGTAGGGACTTAGTTGTGCCAGTGCTTCTTCCTAATTCAAATTAAAAAAGAAAAACCGGCAAAGTGCGAGTCGGACTCGCGTACGAACTCCGTAACGTCTGTAGTAAAAAAACGACAAACAAAATGTCTCGTTTTTTGTATGGGAGCCCCACTTAACTATATATATTATTCTGTTTTTAGTATTTGTTGTAGTACTAGTAGCGGCAACAGAAATATGTCATTTGTGACAATTTCAACTGTCTAGCTGTCACAGATCATGACATACAGCCTGATGACAAATAGACGGACAGCGGAGTTTTAGCAAGAGGGTCCCTCCTCTTCCAACCAATTTCCACTCCCTTCTATCTCACTTCTCTCCTAAATTAATAAATCTTTTGGCTACCTTTCTAAAAGAAAACGACCTAAAATTTTATTTGCTACTACTAACATCTACCACGAAGTCAAAAGCTCGACGGTAATCCTCACCGAGTCGCCGTCTCAACGTGACACTGGCAGAATAGTCGCAAACGGCTCAATTGCCATAAAAAAAGAGGGTCCCGTTTTTACCCATTAGGTATGGAATCCCAAAAACTCATCATCACAATGTGCCTAGACATTTACAATATGTTGAGGTAAACTTTGAGTTGAGGTTGCTTATCCGATCTCCAGAAAGCAGCTTGCATCTCCAGAGGGAGATGAGAGCTGCTTTCTGGAGATCTCAACTGATCTCCAGAAAGCAACCTAATTTTTTTTTTTTAATGCTTTAATCCAGTGATTGACTGCGATCACACGTGAAGGTAAACAGGGATGCAATCGATGATGGTGAATCGCGCTAGTTTAATATGGGTCTATTCACAGTAGCCTTAAAAACACCTAAATTATAATCGGACGGGAAGACCGCTGGAGTTTTGAATACTATTTATAATATGTCTTTTGCACATTATATCTAATTAAAGTCAGCAGTAAGATGCAACATGTTGGCTCACAGGTTTGCTCGTTGTAGTAATGAGGTCAAAATTACTTTATTCAAAGATTTTGCCAATCATTCTACACGCTCTGTGGGTTAACCATACGCGGAAGGCTCTAGATGCCCTGCGGATTCAATATAATAATGGGTTCAGGGTGCTGTTGGGGCTGCCTAGATACTGCAGTGCATCGGGCATGTTCGCTTTAGCGCGTGTGGATGATTTCCACGCTATAGTTTAGAAAGAAGGCTGCCTCGTTGCTAAGCAGATCTAGGACCAGCTCCAATGGTATTCTTCGAACCTTAGCCGATAAGCATGCGTCAGTGATCACTGGTTGCGATTGCTGGTGCGGCAGTAGGTTAAGTTTTTTGGGTTTTTAAGTGTTACTAACCTTTTAGTTGATAAGTTTTTTAATAACCATTGGCCCCATTTAGTCTTAAAAATAAAAAAATATTATTATTATTAAACACAGGAAGCAGGAAAATATCACTGACTGATTATCCACAGTATCATGCTAAGTGTTGAAATGATAAATGCGATGGAGGAGACAGTTCGCTTTATTTCTTGATGCTCATTCATATTCATGAGTGTCATCGTGCAGTTCCTGAAGACCTTCGGGCGGACCTTGGGGGTAATGGGTAGTTCGATCCTGTTTTTATTTATGTTCTCGATGATGTTGAAAGTTTCTGTCAATCACATGTTACAGACAATAATAATAATATTCCACAACTTTCGCACAACGCCATCTAGTCCCAAATTAAGCAGAGCTTATGTTATGAGTACTGGATAACTGAAAAACATACTTATATATTTCTAAATGCATACATGTTATAGATAAATTACACCCAGACACAGAACAATCCTAGCGCGGCCGTCGAACGTAGGCATGAAAAGTGAAGTACATACATTAGATTGACTTCTGTACCTATCTATTTTGTGGTAATAGTCTGACACTCTCTCTCCTCCCGGAGCGTGAGAAGTTATTAAGGGCCACGGTGACTCCTTTGAATAATCTGCAGTTCTGGTAAGCATCGATCCTAATCTTGGCGTACCTAAGCCTACTTCATAATCTAATTTGCAGTAGATTCTAACGCTCAAATGCCTATTTCAAGGCATCACCTTAAAGTTTTATTACCCTTAGTACATACTCCAGCCATAATTCGTATATCTATTTGCATTTAGATGTCGATATCGTTCCGTATTGAAAATCCACGTTCTGCGCAAACCGTTGGAAACGGTCCGTCCGGTCTAGAATTACGTTTACTTACGATGAATGCTAATTGATTATGCAAGGTCGAATTTTTGGCGGTCTTAAGCCACAACGTCAGACTTTTTAAATATGATCTTATTATTTTTTATTCTATGTAACAATTTCGCAGCTTATGCCTAAATCAATCGTAATCTTTTATTTTCCGGTATCACTAAGATACAAAGATTCAAAGCATTTAATTTAAAAAAACCATTCTCAACCACAGACACTTTTGAATTGTCAAGAAGTCTGTCAGTCAGAAAAATTATGCTAATTGCAGCGTAGATCTCTACGGAGAAGAAAGTCCAGCCCCCTAGCCAAGTTACAATCGTTTCGTTTGCGTCGAACGCCTCGAGTAGGCCACGCTTCCGATTCCTTTGTTCTGACCACGTGACTGAGCGTTAAGATGACGTCAGGACAAGGGAATCGGAGGCGTGGCCTACTCGAGGCGTTCGACGCAAACGAAACGATCGTAACTTGGCTAGGGGGGCTGGAAACTCCATGGACAAAAATAAAATAAATCTATTTAAATTA
Organism: Mythimna pallens; assembly: GCA_961205895.1. Taxonomy (NCBI): domain Eukaryota; kingdom Metazoa; phylum Arthropoda; class Insecta; order Lepidoptera; family Noctuidae; genus Mythimna; species Mythimna pallens. The sequence continues at coordinate 25,146,657 of OY540827.1, read as the reverse complement.
GCTTTTTAAAGCATTCATTCTTCCCTATGCTCTTTAGAAATCTCTCACATCGAATAAATAATCCTGTTTATTGAGGCTCTTTCATAGAAGGATTCAATTAACTTGCCTTCTTAGTATGTCTGTTCCCGCCAAGCATTGTTACCTACCTTTGTGCTCTAACTACTATATTAATATACCAAGCTTTTCTATCTATCTATCTATTGGAGTCTTTCTATCTCTTTTCGCAGTTAATCATATACAGACCATTGTGCGTGGGCTATGGCGGGCTTATTCCATCCAGCTCACTTCTCATCAAAAACATATCCAGCCTCCCAGGTTTTTCAGGGCGTCTGTAAGGGAATTCGGGGATCCTAGGATTCGTATGCGTATATCTTTGTCAACTGTACAGTCAAGGAGCACATACGCATTTGTCTCGTCTTCTTCCAAAAGTCAATTTATTCCTTTGCTAACAAAAAATAATGCCACGAAAAATCGCTCCACACTTTCCGCTGTTCTCTTAGCTACACACGCAACGTTGCTTGCATTATTGCCCGTTCAAGTTCACGGCTCCAAACCAGTTTGAAGCTCTCGCAAGCAGTGATTTGTGCTTTTTGTGGTACCAGTCACCTTTCTCAAGTTATTACGTCAGAGAGTCTAAATCAAACTTGTTACGTATATTTGTGTAAGTATTTTTTACTGGAGGCAATTATTTGATTAATAGGATACATTTTTTTGGTTAAGAAAGAGTGTAATTTATTAAAATCTGTTTTGATCTTGGCTTTGTTTTCAACAAGCAGTAAAGCCACCATTACTGTTTTGAATCATAAGACGATTCTTCTTCTTTTCGTGTCGATGTACTCTAATTATTGGCCTCGTATAGATCCTCAAAACTGCAGGTGGTTGTGCAGGATGGACAGCATAGCAAATGACGCATGTCCTGTGCAGCGGCTCCACACTGGCACTGTGTTAGAGATGGGTCGAGGAAGCCCCATTTGGCCAAATTGTTTTTACAGTGGCTAACCTGGGTCCGCAGTCGGTTAAGAGATTTCCTGATTGGCCACCAGGGGGGAGATGTTCTGTCGGGGTGATGAAATGTGTAGGAGTTGGGTGCTTCTACGCGCATCTCTCGTCCTCTGCACTGCCTTTTGAAGAGGTCGTAAATCGCATATCTCATAAGACGATGAGTAACTGACTAAAACTAATACGTTTTAAATCTTTCGTTTTCATATTTGATAGACGGACAAAAATTGCATAAGTATGAGCTAGAATATGGTCAAGATGAAAGCGCAGGCAAAATTTGTATTATAACAAATAAAAGATATAGAGTTACTATTCGTATTAATGAAGCAACAATCGATTCAGCTTTATTTTTTGCAATAATCAACTAATTTATATCATAGGTAGACAATATATTTCCAAAATACAAAGGTCAACCGTGTCGACAATTATGTAAATGAACTTGTAATCTATCTGGTTGTAAGAAAAGAGATTGATAAAAATGCGTTGGTACCTAATAAAATTAATAATGCAGGACTCGGTAAGGTTAAAGATCAGGATTTTGTAAAACTGGGGACAGAAATAGATATGTACAATATATATAGAATACATGTGGGTTTTGAATCCATCATTCCTGATAGAATTTAAAGATTATCCGCACAAATACTGATACCTACGATAAAATACAACCGTCTTGAGCTTTTTGGTGTAATGTTGACATCAGTTATTTATACTCTCTGCACTTACAGTCGAAACCAATACGTGCAGAGAGCCATTATTATATTACAATACAATATTTAGAAAAAAAAAAACATAAAATAACACAATTAATAAAAATCATCATCATTATCAAGAGAAGAATTCTTACATAAAAAACCCAAAATTTACAAGTATAGGCTTAATTAACTGCCATAAAATTGGGGATCCTAGAACGGTGAGACGGTAGTTCACGCTGAAACACCTGTTCAATCTCTATCAAGTGCAATTTAAAATGTTTGAAACCTAAAAAGGCCAATTAAACAAATAGCACCTGTTAAAGATAATGACGGAAAATAGGCTATAAATAGTGACTAAAAAGCGTTAAGGTTTGCTCAACACTTACAAAATACTTTTCAACCCAATGATAATAGTGCTATATTTGATATACTTGAGTGTGAAAAGTTATTGCAAAATCAGGAAGTTAAGCTTGTGACTCCTAAAGACGCTATTAGAGAAATTCAAAATAATATTAGTTCGAAAAAGTCACCGGGCTAGGACCTCATAGCAAGTGAAATTTTTAAACACCCGCGGAGCCAAAGTAAAGCTGACCAAAATTATCAATGCTGCGTTTATTCTGAAACATGTACCCGAGCCGTAGAAGGTAGCTGAAGTAATTATGATTACGAAGCCTGGGAAACTACCCCTGAGGCGTCATCATATAGACCTATTTCCTTGTTGCCTGTGTTATCAAAATTATTTGAAAAACTATTACTGAAACTTTAACCGTTTCAGTAATAGTTTTTCAAATAATTAAAGAAGAAAAGGACCTTATCCCAAATCATCAATTTGATTTCAGAAAAAAGCACTCTACAGTGGATCAGGTCATCGTATTCTTAGATGTCGTGCAAGCTTTTGACAATGTTTTGGCATGAGGGCTTAATATACAAACTCAGATGCATGTTACGTACGTGACGTAGGTATGGTGATGCGCCACTAGTACATGATGGATATTCCTATTATTCGCACAAAAGGTTTTGGGAATACATTCATTGTGCGTATATCTAAGGAGTGGAATTCTCTGTCGGAATCTGTGTTTCCTGATAGCTACAACCCCCAGATTGTGTGTGACAAGAGAGCTCTATCATCGACCACATCATCGCTTACTATCAGGTAGTGGTCAACGCAAGACTACCAATAATAAAAAAAAAATGATAGCATTAGTTTAGCATCTGTTACAGATACTTGATTTACAATTTCAGTTGTGTCTTAAAATGCTATAATTGGTTACTTCTGCTGTTGATTTCGGATCTTGAATAAATTAAGTAAGTAATTTGAGGAATTTCCGTAAAATTGTACAAACATGAAATATTTTAATTGCAATTCTTTAGCAGTTTTTTCATTTTAGTTTATCAAATGCGTGTTAAAACACGTGATTGTGGATTTTCCAACCTCAATTCTAAATTTTGGTTGGTTAGGTATTATTTTTGAGCAGTGGTCGACGAGTGGTAACGGCCCCGACTTAAGAGATGTAGGTCGCGTGTTACTTTGTGTAATTATTTTCATCACCACTGCTCACAAAACGGTGAAGGAAAACATCGTGAGGAAACCGGCATGTCCTAGAACTAAAAATTCGAAGACATGTTATATCCACCCGCACTGGGCCCGCGTGATGAATTACGTCCCATTCTCTCTCCTAGAGAGGAGGCCAGAGTCTCAGCAGTGGGAACCTTATAAGGCTTATTATGCTATGCTTATGCTAGGTATTATTTTTATCAAAGTGAATTAGTTAAAGAAGATATTTTTTTCTAATAATATTATTACTTAATCATCATGCAATCTTTTTAAAGGATTAGAAAGGCATAGAGACAAAAAATAAAAGATTTAAAACAAATCTATTAATATTAAATTACTTTGACCGCAGCTTAGGTCATTGCGAAGTGAATTATACCTACAATGGTTACAATTGATCTCTAGTTTTTATACAACTTTGTATAAATAGAAGTCACAGTAATAACACTAATATTATAAAGACGAAATTTTGTGTATATGTTTGCTACTTCTTTAGGCTGAAAAAGCTGGAGGGATTTGGATGGAATTTGGCACCCGAGTAGATATCCTAGAGTAGCACATAATGATGCATTTTATCCCGGGAATGTTCTCATCGTATAATTTTCCACTTTCACATGGGCAAAGCCACTGACAGGAGCTAGTAAAACTATAAATATGTTAGCGTAACTTTAAAAAACTTTAACTTCTTCTTAGTCGGGCACTTTTGTCAGTGTGGTCGTTTTTGTTGATGATGGACAGGACTGCGGTGCGACGCCGTCGTTTGCATCCAAGGCTGCGGAATGTCGAACGATATCTCTCCTCTATAATGTCTCTCGATATTGTCATTAAAGGGTTAATTAAGACGATAGAAGAGAGAAAGAAGGGTTAATTATGTTTGAATTAAGACGAGAAATGAATTGAAATAGAGGATCAAAACAACGGTAGAAACTTGTTAAAAATATTATTCATTTTCAGTGGCTCTCGAATAGTCTCGAATAGGCTAATAAAACCTGAATACTACAAATATAACAATTTAAAAAGGCAATATTTCCGAAAAATTCACAAAATCAAACTATTTTAACTCAAGCATATATAAATATTAGTCAGAAGCATATTCTGCAACTGTTATTTTAGCATAATAGTCAATAATTATATATATCGTATCTAGTAGTAATCATAGCCTGTTTTGGCATTAATAGTATTCATAATTACGGAACTGACTTCCTCGGCCTTTGTGGTGGTATCGAGTTCTATTCATAAGGCAAACCTTGACCGCCGGCTTTATATATTACGAGGGGCTTACGACTGTTACATCATGTTGTATCCTTGGTGATATTATTACTTTCATTGGAGATCTTGTCTCCTACTGTTATGTGTTGCTGGCTCGAATTTACAGATTATGTTGGCCAAAATTTCGCTTTTTCGTCGGTGTCGTTGTTAACAGCGCAGATGTTAATTTTGCTTTGTATTTTGGGGTAAAGTGGGCAGAATGGAATTGGTGTAGCCTATTTTGCGCAACCTTTCGCGATAACTTGGTAACGGTTGCGGGAGTCCGATAGATGCGAGACCCACAGGACCGTTCATTGTGGCGACACTTGGGGGAGGCCTATTTCCAGCAGTGGACGTCTTTCGGCTGAAATAATGATGATGATTTTGCGCAACAGTTCCGCGTCTACACCCTTTAGCCGTTCTTTTGAGGTAAGTTTGGTAGGACTTGAATAATTAAGTGATTTGTCAATTATCAACATTAAAGAAAGATAGAATAGAGTCCAGATGACAAAATACAGAAGAGAAAAAGTAACAGGAGTAATAAGAAACCAGCCTCCATAATCCTCAACGACAGAGGCTTATAACGTGAGAAGATTTAGATTTTCTTGTTTCGTTGATAGACCCGCGCTTGACAAGTATCTTACATGATGTAAATTGATGACGAGGTCGCCTAAGGGGCATGTTAAAAGTAACCTATTCACTCTTGACTTAAAGATCTAAGGTTCTAGCTATCAGGAAACACAGACTCCGACAGGGAATTCTACTCAACTGTACGCACAATTAGTGATAATATAAAAACGATAATGATAAGTAAGGAAGTTAATCTTCAAAACTGAATTATTGGACCTTAGTAACTGTACTGAGTAAAAAATCTAGTTCTCCATTTAGTATACGTAGTAATTAGTGATGTATTTGCTAAGTCAACAAGCGCAGGTCTAGTTTCGAGCAAAGCAAATCTAGACTTGTTTGATTTAGACATGTTGAAGGTCTCGCTTTAGAATAGATAATTGATAAAGAATAATATTTAGTAGGTAATCAAAAACCACTTAAAAGTGTAATGAGCAATACAGATAACTGATTCATAATCTCCCGGATGAGCAGAAAAATATAAGTCATATCTTATGTTTAAATATACATTAGTTATGTTAATTTTTATAAAAAATAAACACGTGTTTATAACATAAACCTAATGATCGTATGATATTGCCATCAATAGCGTTAACCACAATCCAAGTGATCTTTGTAAAAACTTGATGAATAAAATTTCGTTTTTTTTTTTTCGTTTATTGTAAAACTGTTTTTAGGTATATAAAAGCAGTTACTTATGATAGACTGGTTGGTACCCGCGATTTTGTCCACGTTAGACACATAAAACAGTAAAATGATGTCGGATCACAATTTCATGAAACTATGTTTTTACGCAATACTTTTATTATTATTTTGTTTTCTAAAAGAGCGATAACTTAAGCTACTCTTTATAGCATCAGCTGTCTACCAGAGAAAGTCTCGTCAAAATCGGTCTAGCCGTTTCGGATATTAGCCGGAACAAACAGACAGATAGAAAGATAAACATTTTGAAAATTATGAATTTAGTAAAAAATATATATTTTGATGTATAGATTGTCTGTTTGATCTGAGACGTGTACCGGAAGGTAAACATTACCATGTGGCATGTAGGTACACGTGACGCGCGTGTTTAAGTCCGTCATGATTAACCTCCAAAATTACTGTATTAATTTCAATACAGTTAGATAATAACCTAGTCACGATATGTTCTGAGGTATTTTGATACTTTTTAGACACATTTTTTTAGGAGGCACGTTATTAAATTAGTTTACCATCCGATGTTTTTCAACCAGTCAATGTTTTTTTTTTTGTTAAATTTGTAATATATTATTCCGCTGATCAGTTGCGCCTGTAATTATATTGTTTTTTCTTTTCTTTTTTAATTCGCTAACGATCGCTTCTTTGGTTATCCTTAATATGGACATAATATCGGTTATAAAAATAAAATAAAAAAATTATAAAACTACGTCATTGTAAATGAATACATTTGTAAAGAACAACAAATGTTTTAAAGGAATTTGATACGTGTAATATTTTTTGCTTCTAAAATATTGTTTACGACTAAGAAACTTAAGAAATTAAACACTTAAAACTGATGACTTTGGCTTTTTGTTGATTTAAAATACTCAAAGGGTCATAGGCCCTATGCATTAAGCTGGCTTGCGGACGGCGAGCAGTGGGTAGCTCGCCGTCCGACCATCCGGCAACCGTCCGGACCGAGCCCAAGTTGTCGACGGCGCGTAGTGTTCCACGCGCGCCTCAAGGAGATGTCAGCAAAACCGTAGGGGCCCAGCAGGCTCGAAGCCTACTGGGGCCATGGGTGATACGAAAGAGAACCCCGGGCCCTGGAACGAAGGGCAAGAAGGAACAGGAGTGGGTTTTTAGTCAGTAAAAGACTGACACTATCTCTCGCTCTGACCAAGATCGAGGGATGTCATTAGATGATTTTCCCACCAAAAAACAAAGGCCCTATGCAATATGTACTTGGGATAATGTACAGTCTTAAGCAGCCCAATTAAAAAATTATGTTTCAATCATAATTTAAGCACTGTTTTCCTTAAATGCACTGAGGAGATGTTTTTAAAGAAATTGGTTAACCGAATTGTAGACAACTTATATTGGCATAAACGCACTACATTGGTAGAGTATCACAATAAAGATTTATCAAAAATTTATCGAAATAGCAATTTTTGGTTATTTTAGGACCAAAAATAGCTGAAATATATTCAGTAGCTGATTCCGAATACACTACTTTTAGAATATGCGATTATTATATTACATATTGTATACTATGTACGCAAGACAATATTAATTCTAAGCTAGTAGCTTAAACTTGCGTGGGTCCGTTATTGTCCAGTGTTAACATCAAACACCGAGTTACGTATTTGGCACAAACGTGTCAAAGTGGTGTTACCTTCCTACGATTTTTTTAATGTTCGGTTGGTAATTTAAAAACACAAAATCTAAAATAAACAACAATGTTTTACTACACACATAATTCGACTGACAACAATATTACTGGTATACAATAGTGTTTAAATCTCGTAGTCACGATGTGTGGCGAATCGTCTTTGCGTCAAGTGCTCAAAGCGAAGTCGGTCAGTTTTGTTACAGATACTATTGTGCTAAATACAACGTGCATTTGGTTAATATTTTAGCACAGCAACAATATGTCATGTGGCATTCATTATTGCACTAGTGATATGAATGAAACAAACTAGCTGCTGCTTCGTAAATGAAAAGGAGCCATTTAGAAATGTAATTCAAATTAAAATTAATCAATTTGCAATTATAATTACACACATAACTTAAAAGAATGACGTAGAATGCATGACGAAATCATTATTTAAAAAAAATAGCTATAAATAGAGAATCTTCAGTATTATAACATTTGATCTTCGATAAAGCTAGCTTTAGTTCGATGTCTTATTAAAAAAAAACATGTCACGGGTCAACAATTTATTTCTTATACGCGAAATAATAGACATGGTCGCGTGTTTTCCAAGTTGTTATAAATTTATTTTATGTCTAATTAACATAGGATTCAGTATTAGCTTATAGCTTACCATGACGTACGTTCTTGAATATTATATTCAAAGATTAAACCGATAGTAGTTAAGATGCTACTTCAATATTGGATTAATATAAAATGGCATGATTATTCCTCTAGGTCTATAGATCATCTCATTATAAGACGTAAGGTGCAGCGGAGCTGGTCATATGGAGTCGTTAAAAAAGTCTTTAGGAAAGGTGGAGTATAAGAGTCTGCCAAACCTTCACTATTTATTTTAAATCTTAGTATACTGAAACCTAGGAAGGATATCTATTACACTATTCGTATAGCACAAAGAATATCCTCTAGATACTCATAATTACTACTAATGGATAGAAGTTTGATGAGCCAATCAATAAAATATAGTGAATCATATTCAGATATTGACACTTAAGACGTTATTATAACAATCATGTTTAAAGTAGACTTAGATCAATCAACCGAAAATAAAATTGTAAACAATGGGAAAAAAGAAGCGAAAGATTCTACAAAAGAATAATATACCTTAGCAACTATCTCTCTCATAAATACTGGACGTAATGCTCATGAATATAATGAACGGAATAATTATGTCGATGACATGTACACAAAGAACATAGTAATGATATAATTAAAAGATTTATAAGGATAAGATATGCGATCCAGCTATAAATGTAATAAGGCCTGCATAAATTGTGATATTGCTACAAAAGAAAGTCTGAGTCCTAATTAAGATGGTTTAAATAAACTTTAACTTTTAGATATTAAAAAAATACACTTAAAGGGTGATTATGAATTACACTAATATAATAAAGGCGAAAGTTCGTACCTGGTGTAATAAATGTGTTTGGGTACTTTTGTGCTCAAACAGCTGAATGGGTTTGAATTTTTGATACCAGGATAACTCATAGCCTAGATAAATGCATAAGCGAAATATTTGTAATATATAACATGATTTAAAAGAATATCCATGGAGTTTCTTGCACATTCTTCTCCATTGAGATCTACGCTTTGGAATGTGCAATTAGCATCATTTTCCTGACTAACTAATTTCTTGACAATTCAAAAGTGCCTGTAAATGGTTTATTTGAAATAAATTTTAGATTTTGCTGTAATTTATCTCGGAAAGTAGTATTCACTCTGTGCGAACAAATTCACTGGCAAAAGCTAGTAGATCATAAAACAGTTGACATTTAAAGGTTAAATTAATTTCTTATAATGCATTAAACATACAATAAAATTTTACAAAGACTTTGAAAACAATGTGACGTTGTTAACATGCCCATAAAAATGACTTGTAAATATGTTCAGTTGCTTTGTCGATAACTGTAGCGGTTTGCGGAAACTAAACTAATGGTTTTAACTTATATGTAACTAAGCCGTAAAAACAAACACTTTATGTAAATGTAAACACTGTATTTGCTAGAACAGCCAAGCTTTAGATTTAACCTGTTGTATGCCAGAACGCAGATGTACGCGGGACACAATGACTTTTTAATTGTGTCTGTAATACTAGGAACACAGGCTGTTATTATTTCCAAAGAAGATGTTGCGTTAAAAATAACATTGATGCTATGAAAATTAACAAATAATAAAACAATAATACGATGTAAAACAAATGAGTCGGTTAAATTGAGCCAAAACTTTATTTATAATATTGCTATTTTTAAATGCTATTTATTGTATTTTTAAACTGCTTTAAAAATTTAGTCTTGCATGTTCAATTTTGGTAATGCTACCACTGAGAAAGATATATAAATCGAGATCCGTATGTCTGCTAAAGACAAGGTTTTGGCTGGAATGTCATCAAATTGTGAAACGAACTGACGGTTTAAACGATTGGAAAGTTATCTTGAAATTTTCTTCAATTAACGAAGAAAAGCAATAAACTTAGTCGTGAAATAAATTTATGACAATAATGAAAATGTTATGAGTAAAGATTCCTTATTATTTTATAAAATATTAGACGTTATAGGAACATATTAAATTTGTATTGCATCGTGTTGACGTTAGACGAGAAAATCACCTAACACACACCACTACCACACCAGACGCATGGTCTTCTCTATAGCATTTTAGGTGATTTTTTATTTAAACCATTAATTAATAGTATAGACACAAGAGTTGAAACTTGAATGACATGTTTCTCAGGTCAAGCTTAGAACATAAGACAAAACCAGTTTAGAAGATAAGAATATAAAATAAAGGAAAATCGTGAGGTAAGGATATGGTTGGTTAATAAAAAGATTCAACATATCCAACACATAAACGTGTAAAATGGAAATAATATCAACACAGGTAAACAGCAATATATGTAGCTAATAAACAAATGTGACAAACCGACAGAGAGATGAATAAGACGCTGATCTCACCACGCATTTATCAAAATGTAACTTCGTATCAAAACATCCTGCATTTAAAATGAATATATGGAACACGTGTTCGCATTGGAACTTAATTGATTCCCTTCATCATCATATTTGTTCGTTTTATTAGTAAAACTGGTAACCATTATAACTTTGCTAACATTAAATATATGAACGGAATATATTACCTTCATATTTGTTATAGCGAGTAGAGCTATCAATGATCATCTTAATGCTCTTGTGACTGTACGAGCAATTGTATGGTCAAACTTTTTCTGGGATAAATTACCAGTTTTGAAATTGGTATTCTGTTTTACAGTCAGTGCCTGTAGGCTTGCTTATATTCCTGCCAGGAGTGTGTCAGTGCGTGATCGTTTGAAAGTGTTACCACGACCCTGGAACCGAAAAATAGGGATGGGTTGTAGTCGGTAAAAGTCTAATACTCCCTTTCGCTCTATCTAGAGCCGGAAAAGTTATTTGATCCTCCCCTCAATACAAAAAACTTGCCTTTCACATTTCTACCTTGTGTATTTTCATCATCTTAGTTTAGTAAAGGTATCATGAATTTCTTCAAATAAACTGGATATCTGCTTCCACAAGTCTAAAATTGTTAGTGTCAATATGAATATTATGACGTCATCTTGGTGCAAGTTATGTGAAATAAGCATGAATTATGTTAAGGCCACTGCGTAGTCACTGATGTTCGCAGTAGTATATCTTATCTTTACTGGTTAGCACAATACTTTTGCAAGTTCAAAATTTAAACAGCACTTTCATAGTTTTTCATCATTAAAAATTGTTGCAAAAAAAATGTTGTCAGAAAACTACAGTCTTCTTTAAAACTATGAATTAGGATTGTTGTAAGCAGTATAGATATAACGATGTCAAGATAGTTACTTCTTACTAAGCGAAACGAGCGAAACCGAGTCAAAACTCCTAAGTCTTGAGCATCGACGGTGACTTGCTAGCCTGTCGGTTTTCTATCGCTTATATTTCCGGGAGTGTGCGTCGGAGTTGCACAGTTTGATTCCGCCAAGCCCGTTCCATCATCAGACCACTAGACGTACGGCGTTGTGCCACCAACACGTGGTGGATATCTCACCCAAACGTACATAACGTTTTACTACGAAATGGAATTCCCTGCCAGAGTCCTGATTCCTGATATCTACAACTTAGAAGTCTTTAATTCAAGCAAGCATGCTCCATCGATAAAATTATCATCAATGATAATAAAAAATTAGCTTCATGGGACACTCATCATTCACGTCTCAAGATTTGTCGTATCATGTTTTTCGTGCGAACCTTAGTCAGACAAAACAAATAAGATCATCATCCAAAAGTAAACACTTAACCATCTAATATCCATTTCAAAGTCCGGTTGTGAATGAACCGGCCTCTAAGCCTGTTGATGAGTCAGTTCTGTAGTAACTTATTATTTTGGGATCATCTGTAATCTGTACCTCGTTATTATATTGTAACCTTGAAACACTTCAGGATCCTGCTTAGCAATGAACAACAAATTATTTATCGTCTTATTAGAAATGTTGAAATACTAAATTTTTGAGTGGTTTTGAGGAATCGGTATGGACTATGCGTCTGTTTCATTGTAAAGTACAATGAAAGAAATGAAATATGCATTTGCAGTTGATGTACTATTGGAAACAGTTTTGCTATTGTCTTGAGGGTTGTAGCCTCGACGAAGCTTTTCATTTGATTACTGGCTTAGATCTCATTTTCTCTTTGATTTAGAATATGAGTTAGTATAGTGCATTTATCGGTAACTGTTATTTTGTAAAGACTTCAAGTACATTAGCCTTATCAGCCTTCGACTTTATTTAGACCTGAATTCTGCTAATCTATTATCCCGCTGCTGTAAAACCCTTGTGTAATTTAGATTCTCTATCTTTTCCAGGTGGTATTCGCCTCAGGCGCGCCCCAATCCAACTTCATCTTCAAGAACGACATCACTCCTGAAGAGGCGCAGGCGTACCTCAAGCAGTTGCCGTTCAACGAGCCCCAGCTATCTGGACGTACCGCTGTTTTGCCTCTGGTGAGTTACATACAACAATAGGCAGAGTAGTCATTGTAAGACTCCTTACTCCATCCGGTTAGCGAAAATTCAAATTTCCATCAAAAGATGATCAAGAAATGCGGAAAAAATTTTATAGGTCGAGACTCAATCTGAGAGGTTTTTCCTCTATTTAGACGTAATACATAATATCGTCCTCGTCAACCACAATTTTTACCTCAGATGGTTTACAAACTAAACCTTCTCGTTGACTGCAATTGTTACTAAATAATGTTATACGAGTATATCGAGCTTCATGAGAGGTTTGAAAATCTAACCAAAAAAAGACTCAATACCTTGACAAATTTTTGAAGAAAAAAATAGAATAATTTCCATTTAAATTTTTTGGTTTATTTTGTTTTAAAAAACCCTTTATTAGCATAAATTAAATAAAGTTGATATCTTTTTTTCTAGGTCCGTTACGATGACCCTAGGTTTCGTTCCGTTGAGGCTGGCCCAACCCTTGGCCACTACTGGAAGAATGGAAAGGAGATCGAGAACACAGAAGACTACGTTGAGGAGGTAAATATTGATGCTTTTTTCTAATTTGGCTTTTGAGCTTTTGATGACCTGCTGGACCTTTATGAGTCACGTTTATTGCTTATTAAACCGGCAAAGGTAACGTGGCAAGTGATGACAGACTTTGTTTCGTGATTAGGTATTTGTTTTGAGGGTATGCGGAACAGGGTGTAAAGTCTCATATACCTCCGTTGAAAAGAGAGTGTTTTGGTCCCGGCGACTGCCCAATATATGTTCAAATCACGCGTAGAACTCTTAGGCCCGAAATGGATCCTTCTGCATCTCTACATGCATGCCAAGGCATAGTTTCCGACAGTGTGCGCTTACCGATAATGGGCACCGATGCCGATAATGGGCGCTGGGTCTAATACCGCCAAGCTGGATTTTTTATTTTAGTTTCGTAGTTTTGATGAAATGTAATGTAATTCAGGTATTACGAACGGTTACCTTTGGCGAGTAAAGCTGTAAAATGCTTTGGGGACGACGTCGATTTTTATAGAAAAAAAAAACTAATTTAAATATCACTCTAGCTTTTTCCCAACCATGTTGGGTTTGGCTTGCTATTTTGCCAGATGCAGCTAGATATCAGTGTTCTACATGGAGTGACTGTTTATTGGACCTGACTGGTGTCAGTGTCAGTTTTCTTGGATTCCTATCCGTAACGACTGTCAAAGACCTACACAAATGACAGTTAGGACCAACGGCTTAACGTACTTTCTGATGCACGGAGGAGTCTCGATATGTTATGATGGTCACTCATCCACATATCGGCCTTGACAAGCGTCGACCTTTGAGATCAGTCCGAGCAGATATTATTACTTAGCCACAAGATCTTTATTTTAAATGTCAACTTTTTTTATTGACAAAAAGATATAGGACCTTACTAAAGCTTAGTGCATATTTTCCAGGTCTACAACGCAGCTCAGTACCACGGTCAGGACGGTCTAGGTCAATACGCCTATGGCTACGAAACTCCTCAGTCTTCCAAGGTTGAGAATCGTGAAGGTTCCGGCGTTGTCTCTGGATCATACGTTTACCAAATTCCCGGCCGAAAGGATCTCGTCAAGGTAAATATTATTATAGGTGACGTTAGAAAATGGAATCCGTTAAATGTTATTTTTTTTTTATTTATTATATAAACTAGTGCTTGACTGCGATCACACCTAATGGTAAGCAGTGATGCAATCAGTTATGGTGAATTAAGAGCCTCTTTAGTCTAGCCTTGAAGACATCTAAATTATAATCGAACGAGAAGACGCAAAGAAATATTATATATTAAAGATGATATTAGAAAAAACTTTTTACAAAAAAAAATAATACAACCGACTTCAAAGTAAAAAAAAACACTGAAAAGTGCAAAATAACTTTAATTTCGGAAGTCGGTGTTTCTATAATAGTTTGAGGATTCTATCAACTTCTTGTTTTTAAAATATATCTGTTCCATCTTTCAGGTCCGTTACTACGCTGACAGCCAAGGCTTCCACCAAGAGGACAACCTCCCAAAGGTCGTGCTGAAGCCCGCAGAAGAGACCCCTGAACTGTTGGCTGCTCGTCTAGCTTTCGAAAAGGCATGGAATGAGGCAGCTGAAGCCAACCGTCACGCACCCACTGTCCCACCCCCAGCAAACAACTACCCGTTAGTAACTTGATAAGCTTTTTGGCTATATTCTTAATTGAGTAAAAGTTTCTTCGAATGTGAAAATAGTTATTAAGAAAGATTGAATATCTAAAAAGGGCAAAATATCTCAGTATACACAGTACATAGTAGGTACCGTAATAATTGCAGTTTTTGCTCAGCCAAGCAGAGAAGAGGTCTGTGTATACACTAATATTACCAAAAACATATTGTATATGTTGTACAACAATTTAAAATACCTTCATATAAATATTAACTTTTTCTCGACAGACAATACAACAACTACCAAGCTCAAGCTTCAGAACCCGAAGCTGTGGTGGTCTCTGCCCCAGCCCCAGAGCAATACCAAGCTCGTGATGGCAAAGCCCTAGCCTACGCTCAGGCACAAAGCTTCCAAGGAAACCAGCAACAGCAATACGGACAGCAACAGCAGTACGGACAACAAGAGCAATACGCGCAACAGAAGTATGGAGGACAGCCACAACAGCAGCAAATTGGACCTGATGGCAAACTTGAAGAACCAGAACCTACTGTAAGTAAATATAATTAAATTGGAGCATACCAATACCAATTCATTAAGAGAAGATTGACATCAAAGAATTAAAGATCGAAGCCAGGATTTAAAATTGTCGATAAAAAATAACGCAGGGACTTCTGCAGCTGTTCCCCATATTAAAATATGGTTTTGCTGTTTAGATGTTTCACCTGAGTTTTGCACCGACCATTGTAGCAAAGAAGTCTGACTGATCTTTTGAAAAAATATTCTAAAACAGCTCCGGATGGAAAGCACATCACTTTACTTATTTTCTTCTGCTTTCAGGGTCCTCCTCATGGCTTCTTCTACAGCTTCACTTACCCAGTCTCTATCATTGTACCCAAGAAGGATCTGGACGCCCAGAAACCCGTCGACTACGACACCGTCGGAGTCGGCAACAAATAAGTCCTTTACACATGACATTTTTGGATAAAACCTCATTTATTCATTGTGATTTTGTCCAAAGTTGTTTCGTTTGTTAAGTTGGGTTAAGGCCTGAAAGTTTTGACAATTTGTAGAAACGAATTTTGATGTACCATTTTAAAAACTTAGGAAGTTTTGTCAGTTTCAAATTAATTTATTCCATCTATCGAATCTATAACTAATACAAAACTTTCTAGGCCTTCGATGGTTCTTTGATTTCGCCTACTGATAGTTCAGTAGGTTGAAACCAAAAACGGTCATGAAAATAATAGTTTTATGAGTCCCTTAGATAGCCGATAGTCTAATGAGGTAGTTTGTATGACACTGGTAACCTAATTACGAGCATACTAAATGTTTTGTCGTTAGATTATCGGCCTGTACTATATACGTTGCCATTTTAGGAGCGATATTATTGCTTCACCTTTCTTGATCCGAAGTAGCGTAATTGAAAGTGGAATTTTGATTTGTGATTATGTTTATTTTTTTTTGTTTTTATTAGTCTATTGGTTTATATATTTGCTACTTTGGATTGATTTCTAGCAGCAAGGTTAGAGTTTGATAGTGTAACTTGTTCAGCTTAATTTTTTTTGTTCAGTTTTATAAACATTGGTTTCTTTCTGGCTAGACTCTTGAACTCAGCCTTGCTAAAAGTTAAGTTTTGTTACCATAACGTCTTAGATATAATGTAAAATATTATTTAAGGCTACAGTTTATGATAGCAATTTGTAATAATTATTATTTTATAAAAATAAAGCATTTTGCATAAAATATATAGTATTTTAATTTACAATTTAAGGTACTTCCTAATGACTGGAGTTTGTTTGAATTCGTCTTGCAAGCTTTTTGTGAATGTAGAAGATTAGATTTGGCATAATAGTATGGTGAAGTAGCAAATCTACACATACATATCAAAGAGGGTCCTTCTCGATCCGTCTACCATAAAAAATACACTCACGGAAGGAAATCCTACACTTTTTTCTTTTTATCTGACAAGTAGGTTTTCCATTCTTATAATTTGGAACCTTGCACTAGCTACTGGCATTTTATAAGTGCCCATGCAGGCCTGTGTGTGTGTGTATAACTAAAAACATTTGAATTTTGATTTTTTTTTGTTCTTCGCGCTGGTGAAACCACTGATAGAAACTGATTATAGATAAAATAAGAAATAGAATACATTTACATGAGCAAAAGATGACTACTACTTATTAGGTAAGTATAAGACTTTGCAGTAATAATCTTAGTGTTTTTAAGCTGCTGTATATTTTTTATGTAATCGATGAACGCCATAGCGCCTTCTCATAGGTAAAGGTCCATGATCTAATGCTGCAGTACCTATACTCGTATATCAAATATCAAATAAATACTCATATTTTAAATTACTAAAATATATTATGGACACAACCATTCTTTACCACCACTTTTTATATCTACCACAGTGACTACTTCAAATACCACTGTCACTAAGTTTACAATCAGTCTTCCTAACTCCTCAACAACACCATTCACTTATTGATTCAAACCGGGCATGGCTCCAGGGTAAGGCATCACTACAATTGGCATCTGACCTTGGTTCTGTAGTGTCTTCATGCTTGGAATAGGCACTTGTCCTTGAGGTCTGAATATTCCTCCAGTGATCAGGTTCGTTATCCAGGAGATCGTGTCTGGGATATTGACTTCAAATGGCAGGAACGGAATGTACGAGATAATCTGACCAATGGCGTATCTTCCTTCATTAGCTAAATATACTACTGCATTCTTAGTCTGAGTTTCTGGTTTTGCATCTACAACGATGGCGTCTTTGTGCTCGTCTATGTGTCCATTGTTCATTTTGAGATTAGCATTTGCTATCTGTTCGTTGAGGTTTACGTGTCTGTCGTCAGCTTCTGCATTGTGTACTGTGTTTGGTAAAACGATTACCAATGGCTGCTGCTGTGGGTACCTGGAATTGATAGAAATCTTTGTGAATTTCATGCATTGTATATAAAACGCTGTACCAAAATTCAGTTATAGTACTAACTACTAAGTCTATACCGGAATTTAGATTATCTTTGGGGTAAAAGGTACGTCAGATCGCCTATGAGAGATTATAAGGTCAGGTTGTAAGCTAAGGATAGTGAGCTCGATTCGAGAACAACAACTGTGTATATACAAACCAAATAACTGGTAACTTTACTTCTACAAGTTTGCTTTGAGTCATATTTGCCATCTTAATGGCTTAACTGTTACCTCTGTAAACATCAAAGTCAAGTGAAAACGCTCAAAATTCTGCGAAATTCTTGCCGACATTAACTTTTAACAAAATATGTTACTTATATACAACATGTAACTGGAATAGTGCACTCCCCTATACACCCCAATAAAAAAAGTAAGCTATGATTTAAGCGTTGTTTTACTTAAATGCACTTTGAGTACCGTAATTAGAGACACAATAGAAAGACAATAAGCGAGCGAACGCCGGCATTCGCTTGGGGTTTAATGAAGAAATTATCTTTTTTTTTATTTATATAATATAATATAATAATATAATAATTCACAACTATCACACAACGCCGTCTAGTCCCAAGCTAAGCAGAGCTTGTGTTATGGGTACTAGGCAACTGATAAACATACTTATATATTTCTAAATACATACATATATAGATAAATAACACCCAGACACAGAACAAATGATCGTGCTCATCACACAAACATTTGTCCTGGGTGGGAATCGAACCCACGACCTCCGGCATAGCAGTCAGGGCCACTAACTAATTTGTCTTAATTGTTTGCAATAATAATTAATTTGGGCATCGCACTACATTGATAATGTATCGGTATTGGTATCTATGTATGCACACACGAACACGCTAGTGATAAAAAATCCTATTTCAAAAAATAACTGAAACCGTTTCAGAATTCGATACTGAACATACTATTTTTAGAGTGTGATATTTCATGTTGTATGTAGGTACATAATGTTGATCAATATGTGTCGTAGTATTCTCTGAGTAAGAAGGTCCTAGATATCAGGGACTATATGTATAGTTTTACCTTTTTGGTAGTCCCGGTGGTAATAAAGATAATTGTGAATTTATTTGAAGCTGAACTAGATAATGATGGGTTTATATTTTATTAGCTCATCATGTTTAGAATTATCATCTGCATTATAAAATTAAAAGAAAAGTTTTAGTTACAAAGAAGAGAAGAGATATTATAAGTAACGTAACACGGTTTTTTTGTTTTAATTATCCAAACGATACACACAGACACAATTCAAAACCAGGTCGATGAAATACAAAAAGCATAGTTTAGCGAACAGAGAATTTAAGTCTACAAGATATCTCTATGCATACAAAAGAAAATAATTATGAACCCGGTCTCAAAAACTATGAGACCTCTATCTCAAGAGAAGTGAATTGGCCAGATTGAAATTCAATAAAACTAGGGTTTCGATATGAAAGTGTGTATATACCTAACATTTTAAAAGCATTTAAAATTAGTAATTATCAATGTAAAAGTGTTAAGGTGTATTTGCATGACGTCTTTAAATGAAAATGATATCAAGCGATGTATGATACTAAAGACTGTTTTAGTATAGTCCTGCTCTAAGAGCCAGGCAGTAGTTTTTGATTACTCACATATTAGGTGACTGCAAGTTCGGAACAATATTCCTCAAGAATGGAAGCTGTGACTGCATCCCATACTGCATTGGGAAGTACGGTAGTTGCATCGGCGCGCTGAACACCGAAGCGACGCAGAGGTACAACACTACCACCAATTTCGAATTCATTTTTGCACTGTTTTAGCACTAATCTTCCCTCTGAAGCCTTAAGTTTAGCTCTATAGTCCTCTACTTCAGAGAACTAAGAGTGTATCTGGCTGTTTCCAAGTCACAGGCCCTTTAAGTTTCTAAGACACGCGTGCCCGTTGCGAATTGAGCTACGATGACAAAACACAGGATGTTTAAACTGATTCCCTTTGCCAAATAAAAAAACTTAAACGTCAAAAGCAGTACCGGCGGGAAAATTTGACAGTATGTATTTTTCTAAGTTTTTTTTTTTTTGTTTTATTTTCGCGTGCCAAGGAAGTGCGGGTGCGACCGTTTGTCTGCCGGTAAGGAAGTGTATGTCTGTATGTGCGTTCGGTACTGTGTTATTATTCAAGTTGTGACAGCGACCTACTCTTCCAGCCCTGACCTTACGGCGGCCATTGCTTTCTTTTTTGGGGTTCATTGTTTCCAAAAATTATAAATGGTGTTCAAAATTTATTATACTCTAATGTCATTATTTTTTATTTATTGCCTATACGGTCTAGGCGTCGAAAGTGTTCTAGCTCAGTGCTAGGTTCTAAGTTCGAGTTCTGAGTTTAACACTTCTTATTTTACGCATCGTAAATTTCAAATTGCATATATATTTATACGCATCGCTCCCGCCAACTTGTTACCACTGATATTGTCTTTTATGATACGTCCGCGGCAAGAACTTGATATAAAGTTAAGATGGTACTTAGATTTAGAAACCACTACTTTATCTTTTTGAAAATGTAACGAGCGATTGTGTTGTTTATGCAGAACAACTTTAATATGACGCGAACCCACGTCATTCCTTGCAGAAATCGAAAATCCCACTTCATCATTTTGGGTGTCAAATGTTTAAAAACATGAGAGTTACGCGAAAGCTACATTTATATTCGTTAACGTACCTAACTATCGAATGTCAATAGATTGTCTAGAACAATCGGATCGATTGAGAATATCGACCCGGTTTACTTTGATCCCAAAATCAGTTTGTCATAGAAATCAATTCGGAAATCTACTTGAAGCAGTAAAATTCTAAGAATAAGATTTTGAACACGGTTTTAGAATAGAATCAACTGTATTGTCACCATAGCAGGATTTAGGGTGAGACTGGGGTCAAGTTTCTGAAGCTACAATTGTTGCAAAATGAATTCTCGATGATGATATGATCACCTCTCATGCATGAGGTTACGAGTTTATAACCGGGCAAGTAGTAAGTAAGCAACCTATCAATGTGGTTTTTTTTTCGTGTTTACTTTTTTACTTTTATCAAAGATATTACTGACCCCCTGTGCCTCGGTTAAGCACGTAAAGCCGTTGGTCCCAATTGCTATTCGAAGATCGTTGAAATTCGTTACAAGTGGTTAGACACCAGAAGTCTGACCATCAGTCTATCCGAGGAGTATTGTGTTGTCCAGTTACTGGGTTGTGGAGGTCTAACAGTCAGTTGCTCTAAGCAAAACAGGCCACATCTGAAAGCCAACCCCAAGCTAGTTGGAAGAAGTGAGAGATGATGAAAGTATTTTATAGGACGCACTGAACCAGGAAATATGACAGAGAAGAAAGATAACCTTATTCTGAGGATGTTCTTTTTTAGGGGTACCTCAAAAGTGAAAAAAGTAACCCTTATATAGGATCACTTTGTTGTCCGTCTGTCCGTCAAGACCCTTTATCTCGGGAACGCGTGGAGGTATCGAGTTGAAATTAAAATAATATATTCAAGTCTATGTTCCTTTGAAGCTTTGTTTGGTGTTCGAAAAAATCTTCGAGAGATACGGGAAGTAAACTATTTTCATAGGCGAGTTTGTACGGAACTCTCAGGGCGCCAGTCCGCCTCCCACTTGCCCAGAGTTTTATTTATTATTTTATGTACTGTATAAACCAGAATGACGGACGAAAAAAGATTGCATGTAGCGGAGATGAGACTAATTATAGATGTGTGGTGTGACGAGAAGGAGTTTTTTTTTAGTTTGGTAATCATTTAATGACATCTCTCGCCCTTGGGAGGAGCGGGAGGGCTTATCAGACTTTTACTGACTAAAATCCACTCCTAGTTCCTTCGTTTCAGGGTCCTCCTAGGGTCAGCTTTCAAAAGCGAACCCATGGGCCCAGTAGGCTTCAGCCCTGCTGGCCCCTATGGTTTGCTGACATTGACGACTTGGGCTTCGCCTACGGTCGAAGGAAATTGGGATCGGGATCCTAGCGGCTGGGGTGTGAGGGCCGTTGCCTCGCGCGTGCTTTTCTAGCGTTACTTCTTCGCAGAAGGAGGCGATCACCTGCCACTCCTCCTCGCTTCGGACCATGGCCTGTACCAAGTGCCGGCGCGAGAGATCTTTATAGCTGTATCACGTGAAGCGGAGAGATGAAACGGATGTTACTAAAAGAGTAGTAGAAAAGATAGATGGATTGTGAGAGAAGTGATATGAAATAAAAGGGAGAGTGTGATAGCGTGACGGTTGAAATGAAGAAAATGGAAAAAAAGTGTGTTGGGCCGACCCAAAGTAAAATGGGACAGGGACAGGAAAATGAGGATAAGATTATGATGTAAGTAGTACTCGTAATAGGCGGACTAAAGCAACCAGACATTCAGGTTTAAAGATATTTATTTCTCAAAAAAGACACAAAGTCACTTACTTGAGAACAATTTTTCCTTATACTAAATTAATATACAACAAGGGTTCGTCACCGCGTACGTAAGTTGTTAAACTCATCCAATGCATTCAGTCTTTAAGCAGATATTTTATAATTGTTTCTTATATATTGTGCTAGTTGGTTCTTGAATGCATTGAATGAGCGTACATTTTTTATAAATGGGGGTATTTTGTTATAAAACTGTGCTCCTTCAAATGTTAACATTTTTTTACCGAACTTAGTTCTCATCTTTGGTAAGAACAAAAAACTAGCCCGGCGACTGCTACGTTGTGTTAATTCCTTCACTTTTGTAAACGATACATTCTCTGATATCTAGACAACCTTTGTGTTAAAAAACTGGGCAAGTGCGAGACGGACTCGTGCACTGAGGATTCCGTACAAACTTATCTATATAAATAGTTCAATTCCCGAATGGAGTTTAGAAAAAAATTCCGAATCGCAAAAAATGATATTTTTTGTGACGTAACAAAAAATTTACTGTTTTCAGATTTATTCCTATACCTGTGCTATAAGACCTTGCTTTATGCCAAACTTCAGGATTCTGGGTCAACGGAAAGTACCCTATGAATTTTGATTCCCTTGAGAGTGTCGAAATATACGTTTTTTGCGATATATACGGCCGTATCTTTTTTCCGTTAACTAAGTTTGATTTTTTCACAGCTTCAAGGGACCACAGACCCAATTAAATGCTTCTAATTTCTACTGGATACCTCCACGTGTTCCCGAGATAAAAGGTCTTGACAGGCAGATAGACGGACAAAAAAGTGATCATATAAGGGTTCCGTTTTTTCTTTTTGAGGCACGGAACCCTAAAAAGAGTACTCTGTGGTAGGTGTGTACAATAAATAACATTGGTGATTCAGGCTGACATGGTGATGCTAATTCATAGACAAGACTGCCGCGTTCTGGGTTCGATTTCAGAGTTGAATCGAGTGTTATTCGGTTTTTCTTACTGGACTTTATCAGTAGTGGCATTCCTCAGGCTTTTTATATTGAGGTAGGAAATCATCAAATAATTTCTCCCGCTCAGGGTGGAGTAAGAGGGTGTGTCAGACTAAAAGTCTGACTAAAACCTACCTGTGCTCCTTCAGTTGCCCATAGCTGACTTGACTTGACTTTGACTGGCCTATTGGTCTAGTGGTCTGTGTCTGCTATGCCGGAGGTCGTGGGTTCGATTCCCACCCGGGACAAATGTTTGTGTGATGAGCACAGTCATTTGTTCTGTGTCTGGGTGTAATTTATCTATAATATGTATGTATTTAGAGATATTTAAGTATGTTTATCAGTTGTCTAGTACTCATAACCCAAGCTCTGCTTAGCTTGGGACTAGACGGCGTTGTGTGATAGTTGTGTGAATGTTATATATTATATTATAACTATACCTAACCTTTGGTGGAATCCGGACATGATGTTGTTATTTCAGAGACGAAAATGAAACATCCTGTATGTGTGTATATGACAGAGGTTATCTGACAAAAAACTGCAGAATATTTTGTGAGTATTTTTTTTAATCCGAAGTAAAATATTGTGATACATAACTTTTAATGTTTTCTCATTAATTTATCACATAAACAAGCAAGTTCTTATTACACTCATTACATAGGAACATGTAATCATTACAGAGCCGTCCGGTTAAATTATATTTGGAGTTCATTAGCACTGAAATTTTTTGTAATTTTTTCAAAATTTTAAATTTGAGATCTGAATTTTGCATTTTTTTACTGATGAGTTCACGTTTATTCCCTATTTCATCTGATGACAAGCGATGATGTGGTAGACGATGGAGCACGCTTGCCAAGAAATAAACTATTTACTCATGACTTTAAGATCCTAAAGTTGAAGTTATCAGGAAACACTGACTCCGGCAGGGAATTCCACTCCTTAGCAGTACGCACAATGAATGTGTCCTAAGACGATTTGTGCGTATGGGTGGGATGTTCACTATAAACGTGTACGTCAGGTGGTTCGATAATCGGATGGGCTGGGCAAAATTAAATTATGCATTTCCAATGCATAATCCGAAATGTAAACGATAGAAAACTGAAAAGCTAGCTCGGTATCGGTGCTCAAAACTGAAGTTTTGATTGGACGAGCGCATTATAACCGATTATCTTGGCTCGTTTCTCAATCGATCCAAGTGCATCAAACTGAAATTTGGAAGATCCATCTCAAAGATGAGAGCAGTACTCCATACACGATCGAACTTGGGTGTGATAAAGGTTGAGCAGCTATTCCGATGTGAAGTACCGTCTCACCTTTACTACTCGTAAAATCCTTAATTTTTTAGCAGCCATTTAAGCTTTAGCCTTAAACATACGTACATTTTGATGCAAGTGTAGACAGATTGTCATAGCGACCGAGGCGGAATTTTGGCGTTGTTATGAAATAGAGTGTTGCAGTAACAACTTTCCACGTGTATCAAACGACGTTTTTCAATAAACTTACGAAGAAATAAATAAACGGGGGCTGCCCGGTGACTCGTGGGGGTTGCTCGCCTAATATGACTCTAATGTAATAAAGCACTAGTGAGAAAAACAGTAAATTGCGTGCCTAAAAGCGTGTAGGAGCAGGTTTTTGAGTAAGTGTATATAACATTGTTGTTGTATAAAATCTTGTCTTGTATGATGGACCACGGGAGGGAAGACAGTGATAAAATGTCAAAAGTTACAGATGACTTTTTTTTCCGGTCGGAAAAACATCCAATGACATACCCTGCTCTTGGACAGAGCGGGAGATAGTGTCAGACTTTTACTGACCAAAAACCCACTCTTGTTCCATCGTTGCCTTTCATACCAGGGACGAGTCTTCCTTTCAGAATGCCCTTGACCCCAGTAGGTTTCACAGATCACTTAATTACCGATCCATAAGACCTATAATTAAGTACCTAAGCTATATAAATATCTTCTATTTCAACGTCTTCGATTTTGCAAAACTCGTAAGCTGATTATGACTGAAATGTAAGCAGTTCATAGCACCCATAAGTTGTCATTTCCGCAAGTCGTAATAGCTAATTGCTAGCATAAGATTATTGCGGTAGTGGGTGGTACTGGAGGCAGGTCAACTACCTGTGGTTATGTTTGTGATAATAAGCTTTGGACATTATTTTCAAAGTGAATAAAATATTAAATTTTTAAATAAAACAAAAATGGTTGCAGTCTCCTTTATTTAAGACGTCGTAGCTAGCTTTTGGTCAATGGGAAAAATTATCACATTGAATTTCAACTACGGGATATCTCGTAGATGATTCCATCTTAGATGCCACATATGAGATAGTTACGAGGTAGTGGAAGGACTGGAACAATTTGCCTGCTGCGGTCTTCCCGTCCAACTAAGGCTCTTGTTAATAAACTAGTGCGCCTCACCATCAACGATTACATCACTGCTTACGATCAGGTGGGATCACAGTCAAGTACTGATTTATATCAATTTAAAAAAAAAGTTCTTTTTTACACTTGTAAGAGATTAATTTTGATTTTTTTTCTCTATTATTTGAATTCGTTTAGAATATTTGTACGCCTTCATGGCAAAACATAACACCCATATAATAAATCTAAGATCTTTATGTAATTGTAAATCTAAGATATAAATACCTATGTATCACAAATAAACATTCTGATTCTGAGATATATATTGTAGGACCTCTATTGCCGTAGATGGTATTTAATCAAAGTATTAATATTGATGGTGCATAATATGTACGAGATATTTCGTATCAAGTTACGCCAGCTACGAAATTTCTTATATAGACTGAAATGGAGGTGAATTTTACTCTGAAATTCTTAGCATTAAAAGTGATAACAAGTATATTTTTATTTAGGAGATCACAGACGAAATAAACCACACCGTTAACTTCTATTGAACAGATTTATTTTTTATTTTTGCGATACTGGTGACTACTTACTGATACTCGTTACTGTTCAGTTTGTATTGTCCAATTGCTTGGTGAAAGCCTCCCCATGAATGTTGCGAAGGATGATAATTCTAACTATAATAATATCATAAATGCACTTTTACTTAATCATTTATTAATTCCTCCAAAATATTATATACATTTAAATCTAATAATAACGTAATTAAAACTAACTTACAAAATAAAAATAAAAGCCCCAAAGTACTAAAAAAAGCAATCTAAAGTACGGCGTCAAAAAACTCCTCCACATCGCTGTCGACTGGTAATGTACCCAAAAGACTGGCGGCATTGCCACGCTGAATGGCAATGCTTATCCTTTGTCCGAAGTAAAAGCCAGCCCTTGGGTCACGCGAAGTGTCAAGTGCGCTTTTATGACTACACTATTTCACTGATTATCATGAAATTTTGCATCGCAACACCTTGCTAGGGGTGCAAAAAAGGCCATAATATGGTACTTTATATCCAGAAAAGAGTACAGTTCAATACAATTGGTGAAAGTTTTGCTGCATTGACAAATTTCCAGGTGTATCAAACGACATTTTTAAATAAATAAACAGGGGCTGCCCGGCGACGTGTGGGGTCTGCTTGACGACCAGCCTGATATGATCAATGTAATAATTTATGGTGGGAGCTCGATGGCACTTTTTTCCACACTAGTGCGAAAAACAATGAATTGCGTGCCTAAAAGCGGTAGAGTGGTTAAAAACCTGCTCCTGAGCGGGTTTTCGAGTAAACGTGTTATAAAAGTACAATCACAAACGAAATAGGCAAAAGCTAGTCTTTTCATACATGTTATTTAAGTTTTCAAGCATCGAAAATCATAAAACCTATTTATTCTTTCCGTTCTTAGTTATCATAAGAACACAGGATTCCAGAGACAAAAACTATTTTTGAATAGCAACGTACAGTTTTATCACTATTCTTCTCTTCCACCGTTGTTCACTTAATGTGGGCTGTCTCCTTTTCCAACACTATGGTGAAGCGTGTATTCACATAAATTTTACAAACAAATATTTTTCAAGTATGTTTATTCATCCATATGAAATGTTTACTGTTAACCCTATAGAATATAGAGAAAGAATAAAATACTTTACAGCAAGAATGGCGTGTGCTCGATTCGTAAAAACGGCCCTTTGGATAAACTTTTGCAAGATGTCAGTTTAATCATATAGGATGAATGCAATATGATTCATAGAGCTCATGTAGAGGCTAAAGTTCTCAAAATCAGGCATGATCGATTTTTTTAACAAACACTGTGTTATATATTAGATTTATTGTATATAAGTCTGTCTAGACAGACAGATGAACCCTTATACCTAGCATAGCATAGCATAATCAGCTTTAATGTTCCCACTTCTGGGACTCAGGCCTCCTATCTAGGAGAGGGAATGGGCCGTAATCTACCACGCGGGCCCAGTGCGGGTTGGTGAATATCACATGTCTTCGAATTTTTTGGTTCTAAGATATGCAGGTTTCCTCACAATGTTTTCCTTCGAGAGCAGTGGTGATGAAATAAATTACAAAAAGTAATGCGCCTGGCTGGGTTTACACCCGCGACCTACAACTCGTAAGTCAGGGGCCGTTACCACTCGGCCACCACTGCTCACTTGGCCACCACTGCTCACTCGGCCACCACTGCTCACTCGGCCGCCACTGCTCACTCGGCCACCACTGCTCATTCGGTCACCACTGCTCACTCGGCCACCAATGCTCTATATATTACCTACTTATATGTAACTTCTGTATAATAAGCTGAACTAAACGAGATAGGTAGGGTTTTCCACAAATTGACAAAATGCTCACCAATGGCAGACTACCAATTTACGGTAAACTAGCCTGGGCCGACGGGCTTTGTGTTCCATGTGCGTCTCAAAGAGCCGCCAGCATAACTGACGGGGTCCGCCAGGGCCGCCACCTGACAGGGTTGTGGGATCGTGCAAGCGAAGAATGAAAGAAAGAAAAAAGAAATAATTACTTACGTTTATTCGTGCCTCACACAATCGTATTTAAGTTGTCAAAAAATAAAAAGCCTGTTTCGACATCTGTCAAAACGAATACATATATACGCAAAAAGAATACTCGCAATATCATCATCATGTTCCTGCCTTTGTCCCGTGTTATTTGGGGTCGGTGCTACATGCTTTTTTCTTCCATTCTGCCCTGTCACTCGTCATGCTATCATTAACTTCCTTTTCTTTCATATCACTCTTCACACAATCCATCCATCTTTTCTTTGGTCTCCCTCTCCCTGTCCATCCATCCACATGTAAACTCATAACTCTTTTAGTAACATGCGCTTCATCCCTCCTCTTCACATGACCATACCAAGAAAAAGAATACTCGCAATATAATCCATCATATTATTAACGGGCGATATTATAAAACACTTTAAGTAATTAATTATTATTTTATTTCACTTTCGTTCCAAGTTACATTCTAGAGTATTCCTCAAATGTCAAAACGGACCTTTTATTTTTTAACGAGTTTAACTAAAAGTAAATAATGGACTCTTACAATGGGCCTCATCAGAAGACTTAAAGTCACTCGAAGGGCAATAGAAAGGGTTATGCTCGGAGTTTCCTTGCGTGATCGAAACAGGAATGAGGATATTCGCTAGGAGAACCAAGGTTACCGACATAGCACGAAGAATCGCCAAACTTAAGTGGCAATTGGCAGGGCACGAGCAATGTGCCCTGCCAATGCAGAACGGATGGCCGTTGGGGTCGAAAGGTTCTGGAATGGCGACCACGTACCGGAAGACGTAGCGTTGGAAGGCCTCCTACAAGGTGGACCGATGACTTGGTAACGGTTGCGGGAGTCCGATGGATGCGAGACGCACAGAACACTTTTGTGACACTTGAGGGAAGCCTATGTCCAGCAGTGGATGTCTTTCGGCTGAAATGATGATGGTGATCATGAAATAATGGACAAAGCATCAGTCACCGCGGTTCTGGAACGCAAAGGACAAATTAAGTAAAGAATCTGACACTCCTTCTCCAACCAGAGAGAGAGAGAAGATATTTGGTCAATTTCTTACATAATAATAATAATAAATGAATAAGGTACAGTCAAATGCACATCAGGTATATCAAATTTACATTGACTTCGTCGTTATATCATAGCAGTAAAGTTGATTTTCGTAGCGCAAAATCACGTACTTACACTGCCACGATAAACTAGATGTCTAACAGAATTAAAATGCGCCAACCGTACAGCTTTCGCGTTCGTTGTGCATTTGTTAATGTATGTTAATATTATTACACTCCATTCTATTGATAGATTTTTTATAGACATGTGTCTTCCGGGCGATTAGATTTATAGATAAATAGTCGATGAATGAGTTTTATAGTAGCTCTCGTTTTTTTTGAGGTATGAAATTATCTAATGTCGTCTGTCACTCTAAGGTTCGATTCTAGAGGGAGCGGGAGAGCGTAACAGACTTTTACTGATTAAAACTACACCTATGTTCCTCCTTCATCTCCTTCTGCGAAGCAGTAATGCTAGCAAAGGAGGAGTCCGCACGTGTTTTCTAAGCTACTCACATACTTTTTGTATCACACCACAAAATTCTAAACTCAAAGCTGCTACAGAGTAATTCCTAATTTAAAAACCCAGTAGCATATTTTCCACCAATCCAGGACCGCTCAGCAGTTGCGCTAGTTAAAACTTTGCCCAGTATTTTATGGCTTTACCAAGAGAGGAGCTACATGCCTCGTTGTGCATATATTACGATGACTGCATAATCATGCCTCCGTGATGTTAGCGAGTATGTTCACTCAGAGATGCACTTAATTGGAATGCGAATAGTGTGTGTGAACTTCCGTGTTTAATGCACTTTCGCTAGTGTGGTCACTACCTTAGACATGTTTCATAGAATTGTATTTCTTTGCTCATTTTGATATCGAGCTACCCATGGCTCGCCGTCCACAAACCCGCGCCTGTGGTGGTCGGTAGTCGTCCCGGTAGTTTTATTTTAAACTAATCAACCAAAAAAACTAATCAACCTGAATGACATTTTTAACTAAAAAAAAACTTTTTACAAATTAAATACAGCCGATTTCATAGTAAAAAAAAACACTAAAAAGTGCAAAATTTCGAAAATTGGTATTTTTATAATAGTTTTGTGTCTTCATTATTTAACACCGACTTCCGAAATTAAAGTTATTTTGTACTTTTTAGTATTTTTTTAAATTAAAGATGGTTGTATATTAAAAAAAAGTAACTAAAAGTCATCGCGTATAAACAAAGCAATTTTATTTGTTACGACGGTTCTACTGTGATCCTATGAAGAGTTCATTTCCGTATCTTCGAAGTTCATCATCTAATCATAACAATATTTTTATGAGACCAACTCGGAAATACCCATACAATCAAAAAAAAAAAAAAATTTGAATGCGGTCCACAATTGACCGAGAAATCGATAAACATACCTAAAACAAAATACATGCAGACGAACATATAACCTTCTTCTTTTTGAAGTCGATTAAAAAGTAATTAACTCATATTTTTCATTAAAAACAAAGTAAATAAAACTAGAAGGAGCTTTCTGTTCAGCTGAGCTCAGACGCTCAGTTGAAAAAAGCAAATATTACTTAATTAAAAATGTCATTAGGGTTGATTAGAATTTATGCTCTTTAAAATTTAAAAAAATCTGTAGTTTTTTTTTAAATTATGATAACGCCGAAGATGAATTCCATCATTGGAGTCCAGCATCATGTACCTAATGGATCCATGGTACATGTCTGTGCGTAGATGCCTGAGACCCGGTGTATACCTAAGCGGCCCTAGAAAACTCATAAAAGTTGTGCAACACAATCAGTTGACGACAGTAATCGTGCGGTTTAGTAACCGCGCGTCCCGTTAACATGTTAGGCCTTAGTTGGTCTATGCGGGCGCGACGCTGTTAGTTTGTTATTTATTACTAACTGTTCTAGGGTTTAAAGTTCTATATAGTTATCGTATTTAATTGCACGGGGCTTTTTTTTAGGTTGGAAAATCATCTAATGACATCCCCCACTCTTGGGCGGAGCGAGAGATAGTTTCAGACTTTTACTGACTAAAAATCCACTCCTGTTCCTTTTTTGCCTTCATCCTGCCAGAGTTTCATTTTCACAATACCCGTGGCCCCAGTAGGCTTCGACCATGCTGGGCTCCTACGATTTGCTGACATCTCCCTGAGGCGCGCATGGAACAATACGCGCCGTCGACGACTTGGGCTCGGTCTGGACGGTTACCGGATGGTCAGACTGCGGGCTACCCATTGCTCGCCGTCCGCAAGCCCGCGCCTACGGTGGCCGGAAATCGGGATCGAAATTCCGGCGGCGGTTGAGGCGTGAGGACCGTTGCCTCACGCGATCGACCGCCTCCTTTGCTAGCATTACTGCTTCGCAGAAGAAGGCGCCCACCTGCCACTCCTCCACGCTCCGGATGAGTACCATCAAAAGGTAACTGGCACATCTAAAAAGTTCACGCATTCGCATAATGTTCATTATCAGCTGGATCGGCAGAGATGAGCACAGGCCTATCTCTGCCGATCCAGCAGATCACTGCCGGGTCATGACTCGACCTGACTTCGCTTGTTTTCGCTGGGGACGGGATAAGGAACGCCAAAAATCGAAAAAAACACGAATTACAAACGAACCAAAAGGCTTAATCAGATTAGTAATTCGTAATGCTAATAAATTATTTTGTCTATTTGGGTTCAAGCACCTCTGTTGAATATTATTTATTTTATAAAATGGCGGATTACGAAAAATTTCAGGCATTTTGGAACAGATTTTCAATAAGTGAAGACAACATTTTTCTGTAAGTTCATTTGTGAAAAAAGGGGTCAAGTTAAAAAGTTATATCAATTTAGACTAGCTAAAGTTAGAATAGTCTGTTACAGAAAATTAGAACAAATAGAATAAAATTTTCAGGATAAAATCAAGTCAGTTTCATTGAATTTTAGACAAAAATAGTTGATTTGTTAAGAATATGCGCTAAAAATAATATCGACAATAATTCAGTTCTCAGCTGCAATACACATTACGTAAGTCTTACATATTACCAAAAAATGTTAGCAACCAGAAAATAAACAAAGTACAAAAATAGTAAAATAATTTATTACGAACTCTAAACCTTAATGATATGGCAAGAATAAACAAAATAAATAATATTACGACTTCAGCTTAAAAACTAAATTAATATTAATAAATGCAGAAATTAAAATATCACGACACTAAAACCAAACAAAAACTACGGAAGTGACATTTTTGTAAAGAAACGACTTTTTCCAACAACATTTCTGTTTACCAACACGAAGAATTTATTCAACATGTTATATCATACACCGAGATTATACAACTATTTATGGACATAAAAATATTGTATTTTTCCCTTTCTAACGTGCTATTACAACATAGTCCTAGTCAATTGTTTGCATACATGCACATCTGCGCTTTTTGTACCGGATCTACCACATAACGCATCAGCTGCCTACGTTGTCTTCTCATCAGGCTGGCCATCATCTACAACCATATCTATCTCAACTTCGTAAGTCCCGGGCTTTGTGCGTGATGGCCTCACCACTATCCCAGGCATTTTGGACTCTTGCACTCCATCAACTTCATTTTCCGCATTGTTACCAATTGGCACCTCACCCTTCCCTCCTGACGTTGCATTAGGAACAGATATACCGTTAAGTTGGTCTTGTGGCAACTTTACTGACATCATCCCTTGGAAGCGTTGGACGAACATCTCCAATATTGGCCCAAACCTGGACACACCGTCGGTCGACAGCAAGAATCTGTCGGACGCTCCTTCTTTGGGTCGTAGCAAAAACATGTTGAAGTTTAGGGTCTTCTTGACCGGGCGGGCCGCTGCCTGCGCGAGCCAGGCTATAGCGACGAGTACGAGCAATGCGCGAGGGGACATGGTGTCTCAGACAGTTCGCGAGGCGGTAGCGTGCGCCCACGGCGGCGAAAGACTCCACACTGCGCCAGTTGCGTTTTTGCCGCGCATCTAAGCCAAGATAACGGGTCCACGGCAAAAAGATCATAATTGCCTCGCATCGTACCGAACGTCTGATAATTGCAACGATCTCTCGACACCTTTCCTTTGGAAAGCGATTCCATCTTAATTCAAGTGAGTCATCATTATCAGATGCCCAAAATTTGATGATCTTTATTGAGGTATGATGTTCACTAAATTTCGTTTTGTGTTAGGTGTCCGAGAACATAGAGACAGTTCAAGCTCGATTGGTTTTGACTCGACCATTAAAGTCCGAATAAAAAGATACTCATGCCACAGTGTCAACGCTGTGCTAAAGCGGTAAACCCTAACACGTTGATTCTAAGGACCAGATTCGATTGTGCTGGAGGTGATATAATTTGCACATTACTGCACTTGTAGTTTTAAATCATATTTATGGACATCCATCATGAGTAGCTCGTGTACGTGATTGATGGTAATATAATGATGCAGTATCAAGGTCACACAATGCAGGTCAATGAAAATAAACAAAATGCGGTTTGTGGGCTTTTTGCCATTGTTTTTAGCTTTTATTTGTTTTTAATGATAGAAATTTTGATGGCCAATTAGCTGGAACGAATTGTGACTTTTTGTTTTAGCAAAATGATAAGTGTGAGTAATTTCATATATTTTACGGTTATTATCTTAGTGAAAATTCATTTTTAGTGAATGGCAGAAGACACTCGTACGTTCTTGTTGAAATCTTTTTCGAAACAATCTCGTTTCTCGCAATAAAAAATCTGTTATTATTGGAAATTTTATAGCTTTTTAAGTCTCAATAGATTATTTAGTTGTACCCTATAAATAAAACATTTGATAAAATGGCTGATAACACCGCTTACTACTATCCAATACCTATTCTATTTATCGTACACCATAATAATTTAAAAAATCATAGCAAAATATGTACCTGTCCAGCGCGTAAGACTGATGGCAGAACCCACAATAATTGAAATTGCATTACAATTTAATTGAATTAAACCGTCCACGTCTATCTCGAGTCAATTATCCGTTATTTATGTCCAATCACATTT
This sequence comes from Mythimna pallens, assembly GCA_961205895.1. Taxonomy (NCBI): domain Eukaryota; kingdom Metazoa; phylum Arthropoda; class Insecta; order Lepidoptera; family Noctuidae; genus Mythimna; species Mythimna pallens. The sequence continues at coordinate 25,112,639 of OY540827.1, read as the reverse complement.
CCATTGGCCATAATTATACGTCCAATTCCTTTGAAGATCATAAACTGGAAACCATTCTTGGAACCTGACCATTTTAGAGATGAAGCTGGAGACTTGTTCGACGTCAGAAATTCTACCTTATAAGAAAGGGATAGAGGTGGTGAAGATGATTCTGGATGGTAAGTGTAAGTTGGTGTATGTTATACTTTATAGGATTGAACGCTACCACAGGATGAGGCTCCGTTAGAGACGATAAAATGCAACTTAAGTGCTAACGGTAGCAGTTTCGCAGATAAAACTTGGATTCCACAAGGAAGTATTAATATTGTTAATGAAGGTAATTTCACTTCAGGAAGTGTTAATTGAATTAATTATTTTATGACTGTTTTGTATCGGTGGAATCTTTATGTTTTGGCAGAAACGAGTTTTTGGACACTTTCCTTTTTGAAGGCTCTATGGAAAGTTGAACTTCTTGTGTGAGGGTTTTTTGTTTTAATTGCCTTTCTGCGCCTATACATATAGGCTTAAAGAAAAACATTGAAAGATTTTAGCAACGAGAATATATGTTAACTTACGAACGTCATATCCTCATCATCATCTTTTCAGTTTATAGATGTCCAGTATTAGACGAAATTCATCTCCCAAATATAAAAAAAAAATATACGTATACCAATCTTTTACCAAACACAATCTCAACCTGTAAATATATTTCTACTTAGGTATTTGATGGAAACTAAAACGAAAATAATCTATATAATGAAATGTATCGGATGAAGAAGACCATAAAACTTACGCTAAGTATTCAACATTACCAGACAGTACTGACAAATTTGCGACCTGTCAAATTATGATACTTTACAACGGTTTAAGAATGAAAAGCCGTTCTAATCATAAATCTTGTACCATGTATAAACGGAGCTGACATATTTAATGTAACCGTTTTTCACCTTATTAAAGAAAATGGTACTAAGATAAATCTTGGTCAATTTTATTAGTGGTACAGTCACATTCAAAATAGGGTCTGTTTTTGATTGCCCGTCCAATGTACAATTTGCTTTATTGATTCAATATTGTCATAATGAAGAGTCGTAATTCATTATAATTATCATTCTAGAAGGTAATTGGGAGCAGTTGCATAATAAATGTGACACTGTCAATTTGTTAAACTTGATAGATTGATTGATGAATTTGATTAAACAGATCAAATTTCTTGTGTTAATATTTTGCAAGATGGCCAACGTCATAAAGTTGACATCAAACCTAAGTTTCAAGTGATATTTTGACCCGTTTGTTTTTTTTAGGTCGGAAATCATTACGTTTCATCCACTCTAGTAGTTGGAGCGAGAAAGAAGTTCCAGTGCCGCGATCACTCCTTAGAACAATCCTGCAGCCTATTGTATTTTGACCCGAATTTGAATATGTTCTACTATTATGTTTAAGTATTATTATTTATAATATTAAGTTATAAAAATATTCATTTATTTTTAAAATATATGTGTAGGATTATAGGTGTGTTTAATTTTTAGTGTAAGATTTCACATGTTCGTTCTTCTCTTGTTTTTGCACTACTGTGCAAAAGAAATGACATTAAGGTACTCCTTATCTCCATTTCTTTTAATGTCTCCTTTCGCAGGTCTGAAAGAAATAATCAGATCCTTTGTTATCACATTTATAGAGTGTAATATTATCTATTTTTTTAATCATTTTATAGTATTGCCTCGGTTGTCATTTGTAAATCTTTGACAGTCGTTACAGGTAGTAAGACGTCAGAAAGTCTGACCATCAGTCTGTCCAAGGACTATCGTATTGCCCAGTAACTGGATTGTGGTCTGATAGGCAGTCGCTCCATGTAAAACACAGGTTAAACTGGAAGCCGACCCGAAGCTAGTTGGAATAAAGGCTAGGGAGATGATGAATATTATTATATTTTTCAATTATTTTTTTATGTGATTTGGGTTTACCTCCTCACCTGATGGTAAGTAGTGATGCAATCGTTGATGGTGAAGCGCACTAGTTTATTAAGAGCCTGTTCACTCTAGCCTTGAAGACACCTAAATTATAATCGGACGGGACGACCGCTGTAGGCAAATTGTTCCTGTACTTCGATGTACGCGGTATAAACGACGAGGTAAAACGCGGTCAACAATGTAAGGGTTTTTTTTTAAATTGCGTAATCACAGATTATTGACCTTTGGCACCCGATGCAAGACTAAATTTGTGTTGCTGACAAAGGTATACACGACTCGGTAGTACTAGTCACTTATCTGATAGATAGCACCGTAATTCGCGTTGCTGTTAATTTATTATAGGAGAAAGCGACCGGTCCTGACGGTAGTAGGGCGATGTCGCTCCATATTAGCTGTACAGTTGCTAGTGCTGATTTTCTTAGGAATTTGCTGGAAATTGCTGTTCACTAAAGAGTTAAGTTACGAGAGAACGAGGTAATAGAATTGAAAGTATATGTCTAGTTGCTCTCTATGTTTACTTTTCTGATTGTTTTTGTTCAATATCTATTTTTTAGGTGGGAAATTATCAAATATCTTTTAAGCAGTTTCAGTGGCTGTTGCGTACTTGGGACGCGATTATTACACTTTTCACCAATCTCGCAGCCTAGCCTAGATCTCTATCCATATTTTGTTTACCAATATCTTTATTAGTATCTGCTAGATTAATTACATCAACGCAGCAAATTTTACACACTTATCTTTGATATTTTACTTAATGTCAAAGTCTTGGCCTGATACCAAAAAACAAGCGAATGCAATGACCCGTAAAATAGGGAACACGACGAATTTTGTTTATAGCAACATCAGCCTATCGTCAATTAATGAGTTTTGGACACGAATCTGACCTTATTAATAAGGAATATAAAGGAGTCTTATCATTTGATACATTTTTGTGTTATATTTACGAGGATGTAGAAATTTAAAAGGTGAATGAAAATTGTTTCCTAAAATTATTCAATCTATACAACAATGTTTTTAGTATATGCGAAACCTGAATATAGTTTGTTCATTTTCAGCAACTGAATCGATTGCAATAATTTTTACACCATGTTATATTTTTACCCAAAAATATTTAAAAAAGTCACAAGTTGGACACCACCGACACGAAGTACAACACAGGTCACGGCAGGTTATAGTGGGCATTAGGAGCCAGCACACAGTTGGGTGCGGGAGTAAAACAACCCCCAGGCGCCCGGATGGTCCAATGACCATGTATTTGTGCAGACAACCAGGTAACATAAAAAGCTTATAACTGTGATTATTCATGATACAGTTGTGAAATTTAATACATTGATTCTTTACATAAAAATACTAGGTTACGGCAGGTCATTGCGAACATTAAGTATCAGCGTACAGCTGGACGCAGGAGCAAACAACCCCTGAGTCGCCTGGATGGCCCGGTGACTATGACGTGTTTCTGCGGTCAACTAGGTAACATAACAAGCTTATGACTTTGTGATTTTTCACGATACAGTTATGAAATTGTGTACATAGATCCTTTGCATAAAAATACTAGACACGTGTTTCAGGTTTCTCATATACTAAAAATAATGTTGAATACGAAAAAATCAATCGTATGACAAGGTTTGTGTGACAGAATATTTTTGTGGACTTGAATTGCACCCGTGCTTAACTGGGGCGTTCACTAGTTACACTAGTTTGTATAAGTATTGTATGTATGTGTGTATTGTTATTATAATAAATTGATTTGGATAATCGTAGCACGAAGAATCGCCAAACTAAAGTGGCAATGGGCAGGGCACATTGCTCGCAGAACAGATGGCCGTTGGGGCCGAATGGTTCTGGAATGGCGGCCTCGTACCGGAAGACGTAGCGTTGGAAGGCCTCCTACAAGGTGGACCGATGACTTGGTAACGGTTGCGCGAGTCCGATGGATGCGAGACGCACAGGACCGTTCATTGTGGCGACACTTGGGGGAGGTCTATGTCCAGCAGTGGACGTCTTTCGGCTGAAATGATGATGATGATGATGAATCGTGAAAACTGTCTACAGACGGAACTCATACATTCAAAGAGTATGTAGAATGTTCAACACAGTGTGCCGGGATGTTGAGCTTGACTTATTTGCAAATAATGTCCAGAAACTTAAAAAAAAATGTTAAATAACTTTTTCTTTGAAGTATCTTGTTTGTAATGTAATGTATCGTATTTTGGTTTCTTCTCTTCTCTTGTATTTCTATGTTTAACGCTCACGCTATGCATGCCGTTTTGTTCATTTTATTTCTATATAGTATAAGTGGAAACTTGTAATTGGCCTTCTTCTGCATATGATGTTTTTTACTGTGTTATATTAGCTGTAAGTTTTTTAAAATTAAAAAAATAAAATAAAATGAAGAAAGGCACCGGGGTTTTTTTTTTTTTTTTTTTTTTAGGTGGGAAAATCATCTTATGACAAATCCCGCTCTTGGGCGGAGCGAGAAATAGTGTCAGACTTTTACTGACTAAAAACCCACTCCTGTTCCCTCCTTGCCCTCGTCCCAGGGCCCCGGGTTTCACTTTCACACTACCCGTGGCCCCAGTAGGCTTCGACCCCGTTGGGCCCCTACGATTTGCTGACATCTCCTTGAGGCGCGCGTGGAACAGTACGCGCCGTCGACGACTTGGGCTTGGTCCGGACGGTTACCGGACGATCGGACGGCGAGCCACCCATTGCTCGCCGTCCGCAAGCCCGCGCCTACGGTGGCCGGAAATCGGGATCAGAATCCCGGCGGCGGTTGGGGCGTGAGGACCGTTGCCTCACGCGATCGGCCGCCTCCTTTGCTAGCATTACTGCTTCGCAAAAGGAGGCGACCGCCTGCCACTCTTCCTCGCTCCGGACCATGGCCTGTACCAAGGCCCGGCGCGAGAGATCGCCGCCGCCGATCGCCCCCACGAGGACACGGCGTTGCTCTGCCCAAGCGGGGCACACATCCACCGTGTGCTCCACCGTGTCCTCCGGGCGGTCCACACAGTGGCGACACCCGGGCGTCGCTTCCGCACGAATCCGGTGCAGGAACTTCCCGAACTTACCGTGTTCGGTGAGAACCTGCGTCATGCGGAAGGTGAGGACGCCGTGAGGTCTTTCCAACCACGCCTCAAAGAGGGGACTTACCGCCATAATTGTGGCGTGCCCAGCACTGGGTCGCGACAGTCGCTGTCGCCATTTTTCCATGAGAACCCGCCGGAACTCCGTCCGCCATGCTGCGACCTGTTGCGGCAGCGGAGTTTTGCCCCGGCGTTGCATCTCCATGCGCAGATCGTGCATGAGAGCAAGGACTGTTGCTTCCAGATCCCATGGTGGCTGGCAGGCAAGGAGGCTCGCCGCTTCGCGGGAAATCGTCCGGTAACCTCGCACCATCCGTATGGCCATGACCCTCTGGCATGCGTTCAGTCGGGCCGCCGGCTGCTTCCGCAGTGCCGGCGCCCATATCGGTGCGCCATAAAGGGCCATGGACCGAACGATTCCTGCGTAAAGGCACCGGGGTAAATCATGTCCTGGAATAGTAAATAAGATACTTTTTATTCGCGCGGTATGGTCCCTTGGAATTATTTTCTACTTTCAAACGGGCCCTACTAGCTAGATGAATAAGAAACCAAAAAAATCATTATCATTTCAAACATTTAATTTTCGTAATAAATATAAGAAACTATAATTGCATTGTTATTTCACAAACTGGTAACAAACATAAAATTACTTACATCGAAGTACACTATAACAATCATTGCATTGAATACTAGTTCTAGAACTAAAATCACTTGATTCAGTACTGTTACTTCTGAATCGAATATTTGAGCTGGTGTAGTTCCAATTTGTTTAATTACATTAAACTAATTGATTTCATTGAGTTACGCTTTGTTTCGTGTGAGGGCTTGTGGTCGATGGTTCGATTTAACTTCAACAGCTTCTTTGGTCTCTTCGTTTTTTTGTTTAAGTTGAGCTGGGGCACCTGGAATTTCAAAAATCATTATTAGCATCTTCATAAATTCTTTTTCATCATCTATTATAATGAATACTAACGGATGCCTGAAATTTTTTTGTGTTGTAACTTATGTTTTGAAGTTTGTTATCATTAAAGTTGAACTTTTGTTCGAAATGCTAGCTGGTTTGAATGAGTCACAACGCTCCTGGAACATAAAAAATATCTGATGGAACACGACACAAGAGTCTGACACTCCCTTATGCTCCACCAAGAGCGGGAGAAGTTATTTGATCATTTTCCATCCCAAAAAAAACGGTTTTCATGGTGTTCACTATTGTTGGTTCTACAGGCGTTTTCATTGTATTGTTTAGAAATGTTTGTATGTCTTGTCAAGTGATTATTGAATTTTTGTTACTATGTCTACTCCTACAATCGTTTAAATTTTAGTGTTTTCGAGATACGAGTACAACACATTACAATCACAAGAATTGCTGTTAAATGATTAAAGAACTTCTTACCGTTGGGTACTCTCGTGTTAGCTTGGCCTGGGTGAGCAAGTTGGGCTCCCGGGTGGACAAGCTGGGCTCCTGGGTGGACAAGCTGTGCTCCTGGGTGGGCAAGTTGGGCTCCAGGATGGCCAAGTTGGGCAGCTGGTCCCTGATAACCAGCATGGTTGACTGGTCCTTGGAGTCCAACATTTTGTGAGAAATGGATAGGTCCTCTACCAGGTTCTCCTTGGATTTGTTGACCAGCACTGTGGGAGATAAAAATGATAAAATAATTAATCCTAAGAACTTTATGATTATGAGATTTAAATATATTTAATACGAAAATACCTACATTACAGTTCTTCTAGTAAGTTAAAGTTACAGTACAAAATGTTGGGCCATAAATTTTCAAGATAATATTATCCAAAGAATTCTTTAAAAATTGAGAGCATAATTGAAACAAAATTACTCTTATAACTGTTGAAATCGAAAGTAGAAAGTGATAGACTATCGCTGAAATTTATAGCTTAAAATAAAAAAATATCGTATCAATTTTATATCTCAAAATTGGTCAATAAAATTAATGATTCCTTCAATCATTTATTGACCATCGTTTTATTTGAAAGGTCTGATGATCTAGATACTGTAATTTATACTTACGGGTTAGCCTGTCCATAGTCCTGGTATACTAGGTCATAAGGCCTATTAGGGTAGGCAAGGGGGGCTCCCAGTTGGGGCTGAACCAAACCTCTAGGGTAAGCTCCGAAGGGGTTTAACACACCCTGACCCGATGGGTCCAGGAGAACTGCGTTTTGGTAACCTGGAGATATTGCAGACAAGATTAAAGGTAATAATATTAACGATAAGCTCTTATCAATAATTGCGACGATTTAGTTCCAGCATTTTTTCCAATGTAGAAAAAGTATCATTGGCGATTTGTTCTTGCTGATAAGTGGATCAACGATAATCTCTGAAGAAGTTGACTGAATAATTTAAAACATTATCGCACATTGATATTGAGAAAATTATGGATCCTTAACTAGTACTAATACACACACACAACTCACAAACTAGTTGCGTTGTTTTCTTTTTTTATTATGTTTAGGCAATAAAATGAATGGAATGTTAAAACGGGCGATGACAGCTGCTGTGTCATGGCTTTATCAGGCTATAGTTTTTCTATGTAATTGTTGTCAACTGTCCTCATCATCTTCCTGCCCTTGTCCTGTGGGTTTTCGATTCGGCGCAACACGCTTTTTTCTTCACTTCTGCTCTGTCACTCATCATGCTATCACTAACTTTCTTTTCTTTCATATCACTCTTCACACAATCCATCCATCTTTTCTTTGATCTCCCTCTCCCTCTCCATCCATCCACATGCTACTAACTTACTTTGCTTTTATACTTCAAAAAAATTATTTTTGAAAAAGAAAAAAAAACATTGAAATGTTATCCTTAGCGACTCTGGCACTCGTCAAAGTGATCTATAGCTTTCATATAAACGCGTTTCAGTCTTCTGAGACACCCAGTATTAGGTAGTGGGTGACAAAAACAATCAAAATAATTTACCGTCTTTCGGAAACATTAAAAAGGAAAGGGATTTGATTTCTTATAAACATACCATTGCCAGGGAATCGTCCGTTTCCTTGAGGGCCAGCAGCGACAATGTATACTGGTTGGTATCCTCCTATGCTGCCGGGACTGAAACAAGTAACAGTTCATTATATGGATTTTGAATCAGCTTTCGGGTTATTGTTGATTAATTGTCATTATTGACAATTATAAAAAATATAATCTAGCTCTATTTCAAGTAATTTTCAATTTCAATATCTTTATTGTGGATCATAGGTTTGTACATATTACAGGTCTTAAATAATTAAATAGATCAGCTACGTCCTACCCTTGGGGCATAAAATAGTCACATAGGAATATATGTAGGTACATTATTTTTGCAAATTATTAATATTTCACATAAAAATAAAAAGATAAAACCAAACGAAACGAATTAAGGTAGGTAGGTACACATTTTGTCAAGAGATATAAAAATTATCTTTTGAAAAAATGGCCCCCTGTGTACTCTTCTATCTGTATTTGTTCTTTTTGCCCCTATGTGTTGAGAACATAAATTAATAAATAAATACTATTTTCAACTACAAAGCCCTTCTCAGTGAACTTTTTTCCTGTTTCTTATGTTTTTTTCCACCCGAGTTTGGCCCGTATCGCTCGGTTAGACGACGAGCTAACCTAACGAATTACTCGCCGTTGGCAAGCCCGCGCTTACGGTGGCCGGGGATCACTCTGTGACTCCCGATGCCCAGGGTCTTCAGCGGGGGCTGGGGCGTGAGGATTTGTCCACCTCACGGTTACGGCCGCTTTCTTTGCTCGCATTACCGCTTCGCAGAATGAGGGGTGGATCAGGGTGCAAAGTCCCACATATTATTATATTCGTTGGAAAGGGAGGATCCTCCAAACAGACAGGTGTTTGGTCTGGTTCGAGCAACTGCCCGATCATTGATTTTGAGCTGTTGTACATATATTGACGATTGATCTCTGGCAGTAGTATATTGATTATTGATTTCCGGCTGTTGTATATAAATAATAATAATATTCCACAACTATCACACAACTCCCGTTGTCTAGTCCCAAGCTAAGCAGAGCTTGTGTTATGAGTACTAGACGGCTGATAAACATACTTATATATTTCTAAATATCTCTCTTATATATATCATACATATTATAGGTAAATTACACCCAGACACAGAACAAATGATCGTGCTCATCACACAAACATTTGTCCTGGGTGGGAATCGCACCTACGACCTCCGGTATAGCGGTCAGGGTCACTAACTACAAGACCAACAGGCCAGTCATTGATTATTATTTATTTTGGGCTATTTTACATGTTCTAATTGCGCGGAGAAGTCTAATACCGCGTTGCAGGACTTCAAGGTTTAGTTCCTATTTGGCATCATAGATGTTGCAAGAGAGGATACTATCTCCTATCCCTCTCGCTTCACATAACTAGTACCCGGCTAAACCAGTAATCTTACCTGTATCCAGGTATTGGCATGTGAACTATAAACACTCGCTGTCCGGGCAATAATCCAGGAATATTCGGTGCTACTGGATTCTGAAAATTAAATACAGTAATTATGGTCAAAAGCAAAAATACCTTTTTTAACTACATTAGTGCCTTTACAAGAAATAAAATGATTTCGGCTAACGTCGTTTTGCTGTTTGTATGTGTTAAGGCGGCAGATAGAACACGCGTGGGTTTTAGTCAATAAAAGTCTGAAACTCCCTCTTGCTCTACCCAGAACGGGAGAAGTAATTTTAAAATTACGAACATTACGCCAAAAATTTAAATCGAAACACTACTGCTACTTTGATCTAGTGGTTATAACTGTTAAGGCTGAGCTGGCTGGCTTTTGGTTCCCGCCTCATTGGGAAGTGTTTTCTCTCTTTCTTCTGCTATTTTTCTTTCTTTTTTGTCAGGAATTTTACAGCAGCAATCCGTATTCTGAACTTATGCCCGTTTAACTGGTAATAACTCAACAAATGTTGATTTTCTATACACACAAGCCGCATGCCGATCGAGCAATGGGCTAGTAAAACACAAAGTTGGTGTCTTGAAATCACACGCCGGGATCGCGCCAGACCAAGAAGGAGATGGCAGGACAACTTAGATGTCTTCCTTAGGAACTGGCAAGAAGTGGCTCAAAGCCGGGAACAATGGAAGGAATGGTAGGAGGCCTTTGCCCAGCAGTGGGACAGTATAGACTACATATAATAATAATAATGTAACAACTCTGTCTAGCCTGTCTTATTCTTTATTTAAAAGTTAGTTGTATACCTGTTGAGGAGGCTGCTGTGGTTGTTGCACTCCTGGCACTAGTTCTACTTCACTGTCCGGCTCCAAAGATTCCAATCGCGCAGGTGCTCCATTTGGACCGTTGGTGCTTACTGTAATAAACATAACAACACTATGTAATCAATCTGTAATACTGCATGGATCAAAATAGAATAGAATAAACTTTATTGTGCACAAAAATAGTAACAATTTTACACTGCTCCAACTGAAAACTGAGAATGTTGGACTGTGAAAACAAAAACCGATGAAAAAGATGGCAGGTAACGTTGAAATGAAATGAAACGTGAGAATGTTAATATAGATGTGTAGAGTGACGAAGATGGATATCGTGACAAATTAGGATGTAATAGTAAATTTGAAAGTGACACTAGTGACTGAAAAGTTGAAAGAGGATCGTTCGTCTTGGTTCGGTCATTCGAAGATGAGGGATGAAACAAGTGTTACTAAAAAAAATATGGATATACATGTGGAGATGGCAGGTAACGGAGATGAGAATGTTGATATCGAAGTGTAGAGTGATGAGGATAGAAAACGTGACATATTAGGATGTAAGTGTGAATTTGAAAGTGGCACTAGTGACTGAAAAGTTGAAAGGGGATCGTTCGTCTTGGTTTGGTCAAGTCAAGTCAAGTCAAATTTTTTTATTTTTCATAGGCCTACATGGGCACTTATAAAACGTCAGAAGCTAGTGCACGGTTCCAAATTGGTCGTTTCCTATGGAGAAGAACCGGCAAGAAACTCCATGGTTACTCTTTTAAAAAAATGATTGTTTACAATATTTTCATATTAATAGACATTATGTAAGAACAGTGTAGACCAGTCGATATTGTACCCAAAAGCACAATAAAAATAATAATATTTTTTAAAAAAAAAGTGAGTCGTAATAGGAAGTAACCTAAGAATTCGCGAAGTCCACGGTGTTCTCACATTCACATTAAAAAAAAAGAAGCTATATAAAAAAAAAAAACAAGAACAATAAGTAATTACAATTATCAATAAATGACATGTCAACAAAAAGAAAATTACTAACGAATTTATGGTGGTTGGCGTCTACTAATATAAAAAATATTGCAAAAGCAATGTGTAGGAAGAAAAGAAAAAATGTATATATTACAACAAATGTGGAGCAGTTAATAGATAGATGTACACAATATTATGAGTTACCAGGGGGTCATTTGAAGAAGATTGATGAAAAACGTGTTACTAAAAACATTATGGATATACATGTGGCGTTCCGGGTGTTTTGGAACCTAATGGCCTGGCACGCGACGATGGTAAGAGACCGGACGGTATGTCTTTATTTCCGTGGAAGATGGGTAGGCCTTTAGTGTGGGACGCTACCTGTGTCGACACTCTTGCGCCATCCCATCTTCCTAGCTCTTCGTGCTGTGCTGGTGCTGCCGCTGCGGCTGCGGAGAACCTCAAGCGGCGGAAATATAACAACCTCGTCGGAAGTTATATTTTTGAGCCGTTTGGGGTTGAAACTCTTGGGTCGTGGGGTCCGAGTGCTCATAAGCTTTTCAAAGAACTATCCAGACGCTTAGTTGACACTTCGCGTGACCCAAGGGCTGGCTTTTACCTCGGTCTGAGATTAAGCATTGCCATACAACGTGGCAATGCCGCCAGCCTTTTGGGCACACTGCCAGTCGACAGCGATGCGGAGGAATTTTATGACGCCATATTTTAGCTAGTAGTTTTTGTCTTTAGTGTATATATAGTTTTAATTAGTTAAGTGTTTTTTATCAATTAATTGTAGATGTAGATTCATGTGGAGATGGATATAGACCAATAAAAGAAAATATAAATGGATTGTATAAGGAGTGTTAAGAAAAAAGGGTGCCAGTGATAGTGTGACGGTTGATAGGACAGAATGGATGAAAGAAACGTGTTGTGGTGACCCGAAGTAATAGAGGACAAGGGCAGGAAGATGATTCTATTTTAGGACACATACTAATATCAGTTCTTTGGGAAGCTAAGGAAAGGAAACAGTCTGTAGTGCACGAGTCACAAGTGATAGGTGAGGAATTAATTGGTTTTCCTTACAAAGCAAGGAAGCTAATTTTTATTTTTAATTTGTTACATCAAGAATCTCATAAAACATCTGCCAAACTGCACAGCAGTTTGTCGGCAGTACATTCTCGTGAATTTCGCCCTTCCCCAAGTTTATAGGTAATACTCGTTGTGATTTAAACAGCCCCCTAGCCAAGTTACAACCGTATCTTTCACGCCAAACGCTTTGAGTAGGCCACGCCTCCAATTCCTTTGGTCGGACTACGTGACTGAGCGTTGAGATGACGTCAAAACAAAGGAATCGGAGGCGTGGCCTACTCGAAGTGTTCAGCGCGAACGATATGATGGTAACTTGGCTAGGGGGGCTGATGTCACCCCAAAACACTAACCAACCGAGACCAACATATCGCAGCAACTATGGACACATAGACAGATAATGTTTCATTAGAACATTTTTAATTGGTTTCTATTTCTATTCTAAGATGTTACAGCTATAGACTTTTATAATAGTGCTCGTATCTGGGGACATGTCATGATGTCATAATCAGTATGACTCAGAACATACGCTGATGATTTTATTATCAGTCTGATAGTTTTCCTGATAGGTTTTCCTTCAGTGTTTAACAGCGAAACAGTAAATAAAACCTTCAGGCCTCATCATTATCTCGTTTGCTTTTTCCCAACTAGATTGGAGTCAGCTTTCAGTTTAACCCTAATACTCGTGTTTTTACTTGGAGCGACTGCGCAAATTTTTACAATCCAGTTATTGAGCATCACGATAGGTACTCCTTGGATAGGATCGTCAAACATTTTGGCGTTTGTTTTTTTCGGTGGAAATATCATCCAATGACATCCCCCGCTCTTGGGCGGAACGAGAGATAGTGTCAGAGTTTTACTGACAATAAACTCACTCCTGTTCCTTCAGTGGTAGTGTGAAAATGAAACCCGGGGCTCTGAGACGAAGGCAACGAAGGAACAGGAGTGGGTTTTTAGTCAGTAAAAGTCTGACACCACAGCCGGGATCCCGATCCCAATTTCCGGCCACCGTAGGCGCTGGCTTGGAGACGGTGAGCAATGAGTAGCTCGCCGTCCGACCGTCTGGTAACCGTCCGGACCGAGCCCAAGTCGTCGACAGCGCGTACTGTTCCACGCGCGCCTCAAGGAGATGTCAGCAACCTTAGGGGCCCAGCAGGTTCAAAGCCTACTGAGGCCACCACGGGTCTGATTCTGAAAGGAAGACTCGGCCTTGGTATAAAGGGCAATGAAGGAACAGGAGTTTTTTTTTAGGTGGGAAAATCATCTAATGACAAATCGCGCTCTTGGGCGGCGAGAGACTGTGTCAGACTTTCACTGAATGAAAACCCTCTCCTGTTCCTTCGTCGCCTTCGTCTCAGGGCCCGGGTTTCGTCTTCACACTACCCATGAACCCAGTAGGCTTCGACCCTGCTGGGCCCCTACGATTTGCTGACATCTCCCTGAAGCGCGCGTGGAACAATACGAGCCGTCGACGACTTGGGCTCGGTCCGGATGGTTACCGGACGATCGGACGGCGAGCCACCCATTGCTCGCCGTCCGCAAGCCCACACCGACGGTGGCCGGAAATCGGGATCGCAATCTCGGCGGCGGGTAAGGGCGTGAGGACCGTTGCCTCATGCGATCGGTCGCCTCCTTTGCTAGCATTACTGCTTCGCAGAAGGAGGCGACCGACTGCCACTCCTTCTTGCTCCGGACCATGGCCTGTACCAAGGCCCGACGCGAGAGATCGCCGCCGCCGATCGCCCCCACGAGGACACGGCGTTGCTCCGGCCAAGCGGGGCACACCTCCACCGTGTGCTCCACCGTGTCTTCCGGGCGCTCCTCACAGTGGCGACACCCGGGCCTCGCTTCCGCACGAACCCGGTGCAGGAGCTTCCCGAACTTACCGTGTTCAGTTAGAACCTGCGTCATGCGGAATGTGAGGACGCCGTGAACGTTGGAGAGTTAATTATTTTAAACAATATACGATATTAATACAACTATATGCTCTCCCAATATTTTCTTTGGTAATCCTAAAACAGTCAGCCGTGAGTAAGACCAAAAGTAAACAAAAATTTCTTTCAGCTTTGACTTAGGTTGTTATTCTGGAAATCATTGCACTGATTGCAATAATACGGGTTTTGTTATGAAACTTACCCGGCTTTTGTTCAGCTGGTCTGTAGTAGTTATCTATTGGCTGCTCCAAATAGTAATCCAGTCTGTAAAGTAGAAAATTTTGAGGTAAAGATCAAACTGCGCATCTTGATAAACGCAAATTTAGTAGCAAAAGAAATATCTTCCAACACTCGTGCACAGACCTTTTTATAATTGTGACGAGTTTACAATAATTTGAACTTTAAGTGTGACGAATAGACAATGTGGCAAATTTACAATAACCCCTATACGGGATTTCTAAAGGATATTGTTTAGAGAACATTTTTAACATAGCTCCAGATTTACCATCGCCATTTGAGGACAAATTTCATGATATTAGCGATCATTTTTCTTTCTTCAGAATCAAGTGATTAAAAATCAAACATTGAAAATTGTTAACAGAACTGATTATGAAATGTTTCACGTATCAAGGTCTATTGCAGCCCCCCACAGCGACAGTTATGATAGATATTACTCGGAGATAACTGGAGAGTCAGAATCATGAGTAGCAACCAGAAAAGCGTCACGTCAATGAAGCACAGCAAATCCCGGAGAAACGATTCAACTATTTTGACTCCCACTACGAAATTAATCAGAAAAGAACAGCGGAGGAGTAAGAGAAACATAATGATAACTGAGGCCCTACCTTAAGCTCTTAACACTATCTAATTGACGACCTAAACTAAACTGTTAAAGGGATAGAGTTATTTAGGGTGTATAGCTCTATCCCTCTTTATCCCTGACATTTTAATACATCATGGTAAGGCCCCAAGTATACTAAAGATAATTACGGGTTAAGCTGGTGCAGCCCCGCTTGCTGCGGGTACCGCTGCTGCGCAGGAGGGGGAGCAGCACTCACCGCCGCCACCACTACCGCTATCAGGTACTGCAAATAAAAGATAAACAATTAAACATAATAATTATCATCAGGGAGGAAAGAGTCTATATACCTAACCAATATTGATAGCTGAAAGCAGTGGTGGGCCCAATGGTAATAAGACTTTATTTTATAGTGGTAATAGCCCCGTCTTACAAATTGTAGATCGTGGGTTCAAACTCAAGAAGGCGCTTTACTATTGTAATTAATTAAATCATTGCTCTCCAAACGGTGAAGGAAAATATCGTGAGAAAACCAGCATGTCTTAGAACCAATAATTCAAAAACATTTGATATTCACCAACCCGCATTGGGCCTGCGTGGTGGATGCCCTTTTTAACCGACTTCAAGAAAAAAGAGGAGGTTATCAATTCGGTTGTATTTTTTTTTATGTGTTTTATTTCAGAACTACGTCGTTTCTGGACCGATTTGCAATTTTTTTTTCCTTTTGGAGGATGTGCTTTCCGATTGGTGCCATTTTTTTCAGAATTCAGTTTTGATGATTGGATCTATGAGGAATCGAGGGAACTCCTGAAACATTATAGGCAACCATGTAGTGATTTTGGTATTTTCATCGAGAACAAAAATTTGATGAAGTGGAACTGATGAAGAAGACCAGAAATTGCCAACGGAACTTCAACAGTGTGCTGATGATGTTAGCCGACAGGCTCGACTATCCAAGGCGCTGCAGTGAATTGCATGTACTTACCTAGTAGTCGGCTTTCAATTTTACTTTGTGTTTCCAATAAACGAATGTTGTTGGTTGTTCATTTGCTGTTGTTATATTCTGCCAATGTATACACTTCTATAATAAACTTCCTAGTCATATTCAACAACTAAGCCTTAATAAATTCAAATCACTTGTAAAGTGAAAACTTTGCCAAAAGGCTTTTTACTATAAAGGACTATGTTGAGGACGAAAAGGCTTGGGATTGACCTGCTCCAGTAAGCACTACAACTGTTGTCTTATTTTTTTTTTCTTTTGTTTTTATTTTCTATAGTGATTTTTATTATAAATATATTATAGATATAATTATTATCACTTTTAAGCTAATATAATTTTTATTGATATATAGTTAAAAAAGTAACTGGCAATATTCCTATGGTAAAGGAAATCGACATAATCCAAATGCCACAAGATTGATTTTAATCAAAGCCGTAAGATAATTTCGTAAGTACACCTCAAAATCGAGGACAATATCAAATCATCGTGTTATCTCAACAATACATCTCAATCGTCACGCATTTACAATTCCATGCGTCTACCTACTTAGCCTTCAAACGGCTTCTTGGGTAGCCTTCGTACGGGTCACCATCACAAAGGTCGACTTATTGCATAGGTAAGTACATGATATGGACGGTGGACGCGACATCATCACCGTAGTCGCTAAATTCGATATTCATTACTCATTAGTATCTGTGTATTGGGAATTGTAATTATTGAACGTTTTCCTTATTTTGGTTAAATGTTTGGTTCTTTAAAACTGCATGTTTTGTAAACTGTGTCGTTTCAAATGCAATTAGAGACGTGTCCATTATTGTTTAAATACACTAGGAAAGAGGGTCCTTTTTCACTCGTCTATCGTCAACATCGAGGTTTAAAAGCTTGTTACTTCATCTGACGCAATCCAACGCGATGTTTGACGAAAAGGCAACGTGAAAAAAGAAAGACAACGTTTGAAAAATCTGTTAGCATTCGGTAATTCCGTGATTTACTAGAATATTTTACAAAACTTGTTTCAGGAAATACGTCTTTTTTAAACACTTATAAGGTTTAAAAAAAAAATTGCCGTCATTTAGAATCTTGATTAAATTTGCCTAGGCTCCTGTTGTTATATTATTTTGACTTTTTTAATTTTTGAGTAAATTATGAAGGGTCAAAGTTATTTACTGGATTAATTTTACACAAATTTATGAACTGTTTTCATTAGAAGCCCAGATAATATCCACAAATTACTGTGTTTCCAAAATATCTAATAACGTCATAATCGCGTTAGAGCGGTAGTAAGTAAAACAGTGCATATTGTTAATTCTTATTTCTTTATTGTACACAAAAACAAAACATAATAAATTGACATACAGACAGTTCATGTACAAAGGCGAGCTTAACTCAGCAATGAGTTTTCTCCCAGCAAACCTTTGAAATATAGAGAGAGAACATATTCGAGGGTAGGATCCAGTGCACAACATAAACCTACATACTAAGTCTAAAATATAATTATATTATACATACTAATACATACTATATATATATATATATATTATGTCAATAATGAAAGGAAGTGCTCTTTAAGTTTCCTTTTGAAGACATCTAGAGAAGGGCTATCGCGAAGAGAGAGTGGCAGAGAGTTCCAGAGACGTACTGCAGTTACAGAAAAGGAGACATCATAGCGGCTAGAAGTATGACGGGGAGTGCGAAGGAGAAGAGAAGAGGTGGAGCGACAGAGTTTACCCCTAGGAACGAGGTACTCAAAGCGTTCACGGTGCATATGTATGTCAGATGAGGACAAACTCACAAACAAACAAACACATCACAAATAAATAACTTGCAAATCAATTCATATGATTACCTCTTCTAGGTATTACAAAACAAATGCCTATCGCAGCTAATCATCAGAGTTCATTCAATCGATGATCGTGTGTTGTTTATTTTTAATGATTTATGTAATACGATTGTACAAAGAACGACATGCATTAGCTAGCTGATTGACATGCCATACAAGTTGTATGGGCTTTTATTGTCTTATTTCTTATTCCTGATCGTTTGAAGTGCAGTTAACTTAGATTAGCTATAGCATTAATGTCGGAGATAGTGTAAGGGCTATATTTAACCGGGACACCATAGCGGCGCGACCAGTTGCGCCGCCATGGTGTCCATAAGCTACAAAACTAGACACCATACAGACACCAGAGTCGCTACACCGCACTGAGACAGTATCAAAATGAACCTAAAGTGCACGCGCCCGAGTTGGTCGCGCCGCCAAATTGGTTGCGCAACTAAACGGACACCAGGTGAGTATACTGTATACATTTTGTTGGTAGCGGCGACTGGTGGCGCCGCCATGGTAAAATATACCCCTAAAACTTACAGGAATTGGTAAAACAAGTGAGATACAGTCGGTATCGCAAAAAACGGATATTACCAAAATTCATAGGATACTTCCCGTTGACCTAGAATCGTGAAATTTGGCATGAAGCAAGGTCTCATAGCGCAAGTATAGGAAAAAATCTGAAAACTGTACATTTTTAGTTACATCACAAAGAAATACTTTTTTACGATTCGGAATAATCTTCGTAACTCAATTCGGAAATTTAATTGTTTTCATAGGTACGTTTGTACGGAACCCTCAGTGCGCGAGTCCAACTCGCACTTGCCCGGTTTTTTTTTCTTTATCTGACTGGGCTTTAGCCCAGTGAATGTACCAGGGGCCTGCGAGAAACAGGGATATACACGCTATATAGATCGCTCATGGTAGGCCCTCAGCCCCCCTGGCCAAGTTACAACCGTTTTGTGTCGAATTCCGTTCTCCAATCGGTAACGCCTCGGTGTCAGCAATTGTAGAAAACGATAAGTTGGTAGCCATGTTGACGCGCCTGAGTCGGCCGTTTGTTCTACAATGTCGTTCTATAATAACAAAGGATGTAGCGTTGAACATTGTAGAAACGATAACAATTCATTCTATCATTTTGAACGATGTGAATTTGGCTACGAATTTTCTATTCGTTTATTCTGACCACGTGACTTAACGTTGAGATTATGTCTTTCTCATACATTTGATTAGTTTTCGACTAGCGTTAACGATTGCAGATTATCAACTTGGCTAGGGGTGCTGGACATAATTCATGTTTTACACGAAACAAACAACCGTAAAACCACACATGCTGAATTATTGAAATGAGTCTGTAATTCGGTTACGCACAACCAATTTAATCGTAACATATTATTTAATGGTTCCAGTACAATGGACAGGGAAATAACATGATTTCTCTGTGATTTATACGATGTAGTCGGAACTAACGCTTGCATACACAAACTGCATAATGGGAATCACGCAAGACTATTTTATTGTTAGTTTTCTAGTACTCAGTTGGTAAATATAGGTCTTTTGAAATGTTAATGTAATGTCTGTCTGGTCTAACTATGAGAAAGTGGGTTATGCATGTCTTGAGTTCTTTCGTTCAGTCAACATAAGTACTTATTTTATTACGTTACATAATATTTTTTCAAATACTTGTTAGGGCTTTTTTTAAGGGTTTATCCTGTCTGCGTGTTTGTAAGGGTTACCGTGGTCTTTGTAACTAAGGAACACATCATCATCATCATCATTTCAGCCGAAAGACGTCTACTGTTGGTCATAGGTCTCCCCCAAGCGTCGCCACAAACGACCGATCCTGTGCGTCTCGCATCCACCGCATTCCCGCGACTCTCACCAGGTCGTCGGTCCCTCTTGTGGGAGGTCTTCTAACGCTGCGTTTTCCGGTGCGCGGAACACATGTGAGTTTTAATTAGTTAAACTCTGATACTCCCGCTTGCTGCACCCAGAGCGGGAGAAGTTATTTAAGGACTTGTTACTTCAAAAAGGGGGAAATTTTCAAGTATGATTTAACATACATTTTCACTGTTTTTCATACAACCGCTCTTTTACGCGATTATGACGTTATTACACATTTGTCCACATTTGTCATTTGTTTAGATGTTTTGGAGACATAGTATCTTGTGGACATTATCTAGGCTTCTATTGAAATCAATTTATAAGTTTGTGTAAAACTAATCCAGTAAAGACCTCTGAAAATATGCTATTTTGCATGAACTACACTTCATAATTTACTCAAAAATTAAAAATGACAAAAAAGTATAGCAATAAAAGCCTTACAAATTTAATCATGATTTTGAATGATTATTATCGTTATCTCTCTTATTTCACGTTGCCTTTTCGTCAAACATCGCGTTGGATTGCGTTAGATGAAGTAACAAGCTTTTCCATGCTCGATATTGACGATAGTCGAGTGAAAAGGACCCTCTTAAGTTTTTATTGTGCATTTATAATTATCCTCATTTGCAATTTTTTTTCTCATTTATTGATTTTGTTTTGCTGAAAGAAAACTCAATTGTGGCTCGCCTGTATTATCAGCCAATTCTTATTGTTTTATAAAAGTGGGAGTTTTTTAGGTCTTCACTCAGAGTAGAAAAAGTTGTTTGAAGATTTCGAGAGGGATGGTCAGACTTTTGCTAATTAAAACCCACCCATTTTGGGTACACTTTGGGTAGCACATATTTTATTTTCATTAATGTGAGATTCATCACATTTTTCTAATGGAAGAAAGGCCAAACAAAAAATGGATGGATTGTGTGAGGATTGTTAAGAAAGAAAAGGGAGTCAGTGATAGCGTGACGGTTAACAGAATATAATGGAAGAAAAAACGTGTTGCGCTGACCCCAAGTTATGGGACAAGGGCAGGAAGATGATGTTGATGAGAAAAATCTCACGAAAATATTTCTTTTTATCGTATCATATTTCAAAAGGAAACAAAACGGAACCCTTATCACTTTGTTGTCCCTCTGTCTGTCTGTCTGTCTGTCAAGACCCTTTATCTCGAGAACGCGCGGAGGTATCGAGTTGAAATCAAAACCTTATACTCAGGCCTGCATAAAATCAAACATCTGAGTTAACGAAAAAAAATACCTACCTAACGTTGACCTAGAATCCTGAAATTTGGCATGAAGCAAGGTCTTATAGCACAAGTTTAGGAAAAAATCTGAAAACTGTAAATTTGTAGTTACGTCACAAAAAAACCTTTTTTTTGCAATTCGGGAATTGAACAGTTTTCATAGGTAAGTATGTACGGGACCCTCAGTGCGCGAGCCCGACTCGCACTTGCCCAGTTTTTTCAATTATACTTTAGCACGGTAACTTTAACCAGTGCGTGTTAGCAGTGATGACATATGGCTCCGAAAGGTGGTCGGTCACAATGGGCCTCATAAGAAGTCTTAAAGTCAATGGAAAGGGTTATACTTGGAGTTTCCTTGCGTGATCGCATCAGAAATGAAGATATCCGCAGGAGAACCTATGTCACCGCCACAGCCCGCAGAATCGCCGACTGAAATGGCAGTGGGTAGGGCATATTACTCGAAGGACAGTTGATGGTTGGGGCCGAAAGGTTCTGGACCGGCAACCGCGTACCGGAAGACGCAGCGTTGGAAGTTGTCCCACAAAGTGGGCCGATGACCTGGTGAGAGTCGCGGGAATCCCATGGATGCGAGACGCACAGGACAGTTAAATGTGGCGACACCTGGGGGAGGCCTATGTCCAATAGTGGACTTCTTTCGGCTGAAACGATGATGATGATGGTAACTTCTTTGTTAACGAGTCAAACTCGATGTTGTTTTCTATCTTATATGATAAACTCACGTTATCTTTATTGAACTTTACTCAATTACCATAGGTATGTATACCAGTATGGCTAGTCCGGATTAATTACTGACCATACATATTCAGTTTGTTTGTTCTGAGACCGATCTTTGTTGATTTATATAACTAATTGAAGTTAATCGGTGTATTGAACTCATCTTTATTGATGGTATGTATTGTTGTTTTTTTATTAATTGCTTTGTGTGATTCACGTTTTGTTTATGAAGTTAAATGAACCATGTAATTGCTCCTTCAAAAATACTTAGTTCCTATTATTTAGAGTTCTAAATGAGAATAACTACAGAGTTTATGTTACTTAGTTTTTCCATATTGAAGTCGGTTGTAAAATTTTAAAGTCTGTTTTTTGAGGTATTACTGGTGGTACTCTGTTCAAGCGGGGCACACTTCCAACATATGCTACACCATGTCTTCTGGGCTTTTTACACAATGGTAACAACCGGGATATTCATACTATACTTCAGTATTAAATTACTTAGGTAATTTCTAACCATCACCATATCACATTACTATTTATTACAGAGGAAATTTAAACTTAACTGTATGAAAACCCAAGAAGACATGTGTAAGCATTGTGGCCAATATACACTTTTTGACTATTTCAGACTGATTAAAGTACCTCTGTACCTATTTTTCTGTTTACTTCTTCCAATCTTTTATTTTGTGTGTGGGTACATAAATCGTTAAATATATAAATAAATAAAGTACCAACCTTTAATAGATAGGAATACACTGTCACATTCATAAAAGTCTCAGCCCCCCTAGCCAAGTTACAACCGTTTCGTTTCGATTCTCTTTTCGTTGATCGCCTCGAGTAGGCCCCGCTTCCGATTCCTTTATTCTGACGTCATCTCCATGCTTAGCCACGTGGTTAGAATAAAGGAATAAGAGGAGTGGCCGACTCGAGATGATCAAAGAAAAGAGAATCGAAACGAAACGGTTGTAACTTTGCTAGGGGGGCTGAACTGTTCTGTTTGAGAATTTCCTTAATGTATTGCTCAACAGGTGTTAAAATAGTGTTCATAATTTATAGTCATTATTTCAGCTGAAAGTTGACCACATCGATCGGTCCTTTGCGTCTTGCATTCATCAAATTCCTCGAAACATCCTGAAATCCTTACCAGGTCGTCAATCTGCGTCTTCCGGTAAGCAGTCAACACTCCAGAACCTTTCACTCCCATCGACCATCTGTTCTGAGAGTATTGCCCTCTGCCCAATGCCATTTAACTCATTGAATGCCCGGTGCGCGGATCCACGAGAGACACAATCGCTTTTTAATTGTGTCTTTAATTACGGCATACGAAAGGTTAAGAATGGCGATTCTTCGATTTCATGTCGGGAACTTTGGTTCTCCTTTTAGATCATTTTTAAGCTGTCAAAAGAATTATTAAAAAATAGTAGACAGAATAACAAGATGTCCACTAAGATATACCTGACCTACAGTCAGAAACAGCATCCTTCCATCATAAAGCCCCACCGGACACCCATCACATCTACGTAATTTGATGACACGAAACGGAAGGAAGCCGCACAGTAAGTAGCCGTCACATTAGTATGTGACTGACGTCCGGACCTTCACCCACTTACTATATCATACAGCGATAGTCGTGGTCATTGTGATCGTAAACGGAATTTGTCACATACGACGTGATGTTACGGCCTTGCTGTCATTCGGAGTAAGTCTTGATTCTATAAGGTACAAGATGAGAAAAAAAGTAAACGAAACAATATAATTAACTTAGTAATCTGGCGCTAATGATTGACGCACTAAGCAATACCTAAACCAATGTAAAATAAATTAAACAATAAAATGTTAAAAACCTTGTTTATGATAATACTAGTTTCTGCCAGCGGCTTTGCCCGTGTGATAGAAAAAAATATTTGCTTAAGTCACTCAGTGATGAATTAGCATTCTACTATTGAAGGAATTTTTAAAGTCGATCTTGTAGTTTTTTTATTACTACAAACATACAAAATTACAAACCAATCCTCTCTATAATATTAGTCATCATCGTCTTCCTGCCCTTGTCCCGTTTTATTTGGAATCGGCGCAACATGTTTTTTTGTTCCATTCTGCCCTGTCACTCGTCACGCTATCACTAACTTCCTTTTCTTTCATATCACTCTTCACATAATCCATCTATCTTTTTTTTGGTCTCCCTCTCCTTTATAATATTAGTATTGATTTATTTATAATTTTAGCGAAAAGTTTTATTTTTTGAGTAAAGAAATATTTTATATATTGGACCTTACTTATAAATTTATTTATTTATTTTAACTCTTATGCGAAATCAGAAAACTAATTTAGCCACAAAACATTGAACTTGATTCCTCAAAACATTTTTCCGCAAACTCGTAAGTTGACATAACTTTTATGTGATATAAAATTCTTTTGACACTGCGCCCTTGACCTTGGCGCGACAGTTTCGAAGAGCGTAACATCAGGGGATCGTTCAACTCTGTCCTACAGTTGTACACTGCTAGTGAGAACCATGCAAGGTTGATAAGTTAATTGTATCGGAGTATTGTCTCAGAAAATCATTGTTTTCATTATTTTGCAGATTTTTTTTTATAATGTGCGTGAGAACGTCAAGTTTTTTTGTAAACATATGTGATATAAAATTATTATAGTTTGAATTTAGTATAATAACGGTTTCCGTATGTTAATGTGGCTGTTCCGTTTATGTAGCGCATCAGGAATGTTGCTCACGTCGACTGCTTTTTCAGGATGTGAAAAAGATGCGCATCCCTGGTGCACCGGAAAAGGACCAGGCTCAATATTACTCAACGCTGCATTGTAAGCTAGCTGGTTTAATTGTATGTGAGTCACTGCTACAAGCATTCTACCTCAGTGCTTAGCTTGTTCTAAGTTTACTAAGTAGATTAAGTATGTAGTATGTAGCTTTATACTCACACAGTTCTAAGGAAATATTGTTACTAACATTTTGAGTCTTAGTTACATGTACAATAAATTGTAATAAATACACCAAAAAAAGATAAAAGATCACAGAAGATGACACCGAGCGCATTGAGACAAGAAATTAGAAGATTATGCAAATTTAAATATTTGCTGAAAGTTTTGATAAATGGTTAAGTGTCGAGTATGCTAAAGTACTAAATCATGAGAAGTTTGGCAAATGGAATATACGATTCAATTTGACCCGAGGCAATTTATATTCCACTCGCATAACAGCACTAAAAATCACATAAAGTTCTTAATATTTCGCCACCTCATAACTAAAATAGACGCACTAGAATCCTCGCCAAATCGTCCTCTAAAACCACATAACTATGTACCTAACCAGTTCTATTCATCAGATAACTAAGAACACCGCAGTTTTTCCCTAACATGGGTCTTAGTGTTGCGAAAATATTGCAAAACGAACAATGACAAAACTGTCACACGCACTTAAACACGAGGCATGGAGGTAAGTAAGTGTCTGAATAATTCCTTTTATTGCCACATAGTGTAACGCAAGCTCAAAAGTATAATTTGGTCGTAATTATGTGTGGGGACAGTTAGGGATGTGCGTCGTTGGCTTTGCCTGTATACTACTCTTATGCGACCAGGTTTTGAGTGAAGGAAGTTTGTGTTGCGTGTGTAGAGTAGTGGTGGCTTAGTGGTAACGGCCCCGAATTACAAGTTGTAGGTCGCGGCTTCGAACCCCGCCAGACGCATTACTTTGTGTAATTTATTTCATCATTATGGCTATCAAAAGGGTGAAGGAAAATATCGTGAGGAAATGTCCTAGAACCTATATTCGAAGACATGTGACATCCTCAAATCCGCATTGGGCCCGCATGGTGGATTAAGGCCTGTTCCATCTCCTAGAGAGGAAGCTTGAGTTGCCAGCAGTAGGAAAATTATAAAGCTGATTATGCTATTACGCTATGCTTAAGTTGGTGTTGTGGTTTTCTAGGTAAACGACTGTAATGTCTTTGTATATAAAAATGTTAAGTAGTTACGTTGTATTGTGTATTGTATGAAATCATATTTGTCATTAGATCGTTATCGTGTTTAATTGTAAGAATTTAAAAGGAAAAGGAAGCATCTATGGTTTGTAATCTTAAATTATATATCAGTTAAGTTGTTTTGTGTTTAAAAAATGTTTTTGTGTTCAGCCTGCTTTATTTCTGATTTATATTTTTATCTGCAAAGTTTTTTTTTTCAGGATGGTTTTTTTTAGGTGGGAAAATTATCTTATGACAAATCCCGCTCTGAGGCGGAGCGCGAGATAGTGTGGTATTATTGAGGGCTCAAATTAGATAACCTAAACGGTATTTGTTGAATAGGTATTCTAGCTAAAATATACTATTGTTTTATAAAGTACATATTTACCATTATTTGAAGGGGTAGATTAACTTAAGGCCACTACACTTCATGGTGGAGCGAGAGAAAACGTCAGACTTTTACTGACTAAAATCCCACCCGTGTTCCTGCAGTTGCCCTTTGCTTTCTTGGGCCGTGGTAACTCTTTTCAATAATGCCGCAGCGCTCTCTCTCAAACTTTCATAATGATGACTCTAAATCTCTCTCTTCATAAATCTAACAATTCGAAGATTTTACGCAATAATAATATTTTAATAGGCACTAACTAGAAAGTCGATTTTCATTTGCTTCAAAGAAGGGTTTCAGTACAACCCTTATTGGAAGTATGCCAGAAATGCGGCTTCAACCAATGCGTCATCTAGTAGTCGCGAATTTCAGCACTAGTTCCCATGAGCAGAGTGGCGCAGTGGAAGCGTGCTGGGCCCATAACCCAGAGGTCCGTGGATCGAAACCACGCTCTGCTAAATGTCTTTTTGTGGATTGGTTATGTATTTTTTTTTATATTTTCGCGGACATTGTAGGTTAACATTATAGTTTAACAAGTCTTGGGAAATTTGAAACATTTTGAAAAAATACCGTTATGAAAACGGTTGAAAAAGTCGAACTTACAAATCCGTATTTTATACTATATAAGAACACATAATATAATGTATAATAATATTTTAGAATAAAAATGATATTCTAAAGGAAAAATTTGTAATGAATGAACTCAAAATATTAGGTCGCTTTTAAAAATTCTTTCACCAGTAGAATCCTATTTTTACTCAGGAAATGTAGGGCTCTTGTGGGAAATCCAATGGATTTGAAGCCGCCGAAAAAAGTTAGAGTTAAATTTAATCATATTATAACATTAGTAATATAGAGGAAAGTAACCAAATATGGAATACCATTTTATTTTCGTGATACAATGACATAAAAATTTTATAAATGAAATCATTAATTTGTAATTACAATCTGCCTTACATTTCCGTTTAATTTAGTAACAATCTGGTTATAAGCTTTATTAATTTAAAGTTTTTTTTTTTTCTAAAACTAAATCAACAAAAAGGGATCTAATTATGGAATAGGTACCAAATAAGGTATACTATATCTATAATCTATACGTAGAAATTTTTGTCAAATCTAAAAAGTATTTTTTATCTACTTCCAAAACTCACACCTCCAGGTATCAAACTCTGCATCAACGCAATTACCATGTACTTAAAGCCTTAACACGTCAAAAACTTTTCTCACAGAGAAAATCTGCCCTCTCTCACCATGGGCATACCACTCGTTCAACTGCCAAGTTGAAATCAGTACGCGAGTATTGCTGGTGCCATGGGTAGTATCAAAACGAAACCTGGGGCCCTGGGACGAAGGCAACGAAGGAACAGGAGTGGGTTTTTAGTCAGTAAAAGTCTGACACTATCTCACGCTCCGCCCAAGAGCGGGATTTGTCATTAGATGATTTTCCAACCTAAAAAAAACGCGAGTATTATACTTTAAAGAGATAGAAGAGAACTGTTATGTGTGGCTTTACGAAAAATGCCGGTATTCCATATTGGGTTACTATTCCATGTTTGGTTACTTTCCTTGAATAATATATCTAAATAGGTTGAATCACTCTCTATCATCAGTAAATGTATTTTCACATTGGAAACACGGAATAACCTTGAAACCCGAGGAAAGACATATGCTGGTTTTTATCTCGCTTTGACTTCGACTTCGCGTCTTCAATAACCAACATTCACGTGAACAAAATCGCGGACAAAAGCCAACAGAAAACCATTTGTTTAACAAAGACGGACAACACACAACACAACGGTACAAAATAATAATAATAAAGAAGATTCAGTAGCTGATTCAGAACATACTACTATCAAGATGTGTATACTCTGTTACATATATTTTTTTTTATTCTTGATAGTTTCGCTCTTATATTATACAAAAGTACATTTTGTATACACAGTCTTTTGGATACAATACGGTCGACGTAACTTGACGGTTCTGAACTTCGCGCAGAAGGCTGCGCACGAACGTTTTTTAGGAACAAATGGTGGCATGAGGCGACGTGCGCGGGGCGGAGGTCTAGGCTAGAGATTGACTCTATGTAAACACAATCGACCCTTTATTCAATCAAATATCGTAATCGATTTTTATCGATTTGGAATTTATTAATTTTTGTTTCTATGAGATATTGAACGGAATAGATTAACAAACATAGTGAATGTTGTCGTTAGTAAACGAGATTTCGACTTTAATGAAAAAAAAAAATGAATAAAATTTTATTTTCTTGGTTGAAAGACATGATTTAGTTAAATATCAGTTATTTATAAACGACTACTACAATAACAACTGTTTGAGAATATTTTAAACCTCCTTATAAAATTTAATCAAATATATTTTTATAATTGGATTTCAATCGATTTGAAAAATAATCGATTAAACAACACCCTCAGATACGCATATTGGACATCCCTTTTTGTTTACTCCGTAAAACTTCGTGCATATTCGGTAATACTCGGGACGCGGTATTGTGTCTCAGTCACACGTTAGGATTGGTGTCGTGTTCGTGTCGCTATCTCTATCTTGAGTACGGGCGGTTACAAAAGTTTTCGTTGATCGTTGTTAGTTGTTATTATTTTCTTGTTAAGTTTTTTGTTTAGTGTTAAGTTTTTTGTTTAGTGTTAGGTTTTTTGTTTAGTGTTGAGTTTTTTGTTTGTGTTTAAGTTTGTGTTAGTGTTAAGTGTCCCTTGGCATTTATATTATTCGCCAACAAAGATGCCACCGAAGCATAATAAGGTATTAAATCGCCAGGCAAGAAAACTTTCTGTCTCATAGCGTTTTGATATTTATTTTATTTGTACTTGGTCTCTGTATCAGGAAATTCATATTCGAATTTCGGTTTAAAAAAAAATGAATTCCAATAACACTTTTTTTACGAGTGTACATGCGCGAAAGTTCGCAGAGCCTATGTTCAGAACCGTCAAGTTACGTTGACCGTATTGTACGTTACCAGTCGACAGCGATGCGGAGGAGTTTTTCAACGCCGTATTTTAGATTGTTTTTTTTAGCACTTTAGGGCTTTTATTCTTATTTTGTAAGTTAGTATATTTTACTTAATTAGTTTTCCGTAGTTATTATTTATAGATTAAAAATAGTTACTTTTTATTTTATTGTTGTTTGTCCTGTGCGAGTCTCAAATAAATGTTTTCTTTTTTTCTTTCTTAATTAATTGTTTAAATGTAATTGCTAAACTAATTAATCATGTTCAAAGCACGTTTTATTGGTCAATCTTTATGCTATTATCCGGTCACAAAAACAGACACACAGAAAAAGGTAGTCACTGCAAACAACGTGAAAGTATCTAATAACTCAATGCGGGAATCGAAACCGGGCCCTTTATTGAGTAGTCATGCTTGTCGCTACTGCACTAACAAAGCCGTTTTGCAAAAATGCTGTTGTTATATATTGAATTGCACTATTTAATTCCATCAAGTCCGTTCCATCACCGGACCACTAGACGTACGGCGTTGCGCCATCGGTACATGGTGGATATCCCACCCATACGTACAAAGCGTTTTGGAAACACATTCATAATGCGTACAGCCAAGGAGTGGAATTCCCTACCAGAGTCTGTGTTTCCTGATAGCTACCTGGGGGTCTTTAAGTTAAGTTTGAATAGGTTAATTCTAGGCAAGCGTGCTCCATCGTCGGCCACATCATCGCTTACCATCAGGTGAGATAGTGGTCAAACGTGAGCCTACCAATAAAAAAAAATAGTATTTTCAGAGTTATGGCATTGTTTGGAAGTTACCGTGGCCCTAGAACGCAAAGGGTAACTGAAAGAACACAGGTCTGTTTTTGTAAGTAAAAGTCTGATTGTCTTGCTCCACCCAGAGCGGAAAAAGTTATATGCTGTCATTATGGTACGATGTAATTAGAATATGGATCATAAGTTTTAGCTTCATTTGAGTTAATAATATTTACTCTCTAAATAATCACCGATTATGTTAGTAAATGAATAGGTAATGATATCCTTTTTCATTTGATAAAAGATCACATAGGCCTACATGGGCACTTGTAAAACGTTAGAAGCTAGTGCACGGTTCCAATTGGTCGTTTTCTATAGAGAAAAACTCCATGGTTACTCTTTTATAAAAAAATTAATACAGCCGAACACATAACCTTTTCCTTTTTGAAGTCGGTTAAAAAAGATTTCTTCTACAAAAAAAAAAAAACTTTTAGATTAGTTTCTTCAACTCAAAGTACGTGTATCCTAAATTCAATAGTTGAACTATATTTTTAGTAATTTATTTTTTAATTGTGCGGGATGATTTTTTCCCACTTTTTTTAAATTTAAATTTAGAAATGACTTTCACTCACCAATTTTCTTAAATTAATAAAAAGAAAAGAAAAACGGTTCAAAAACTTACAAAAGAACCAGCCATATTTGTCACTCGTCAGCTTGACCCGCGCACTATAGTGAACACTGAAACAATGCGCGCACGCCGACCCGCGCGCACTTATATGAGTCGCGCGGATCGCGTGCGCGCTATAGGGATAAATATATACTAGGCTTTATGGGCACATCTCTACGAACTTTTTGAAAAAAATCTGTTTCCGAATATGGGCTACTTGGATATCCTGAGGAAGGCTTTAAGTAGTGATGAAATCAACAATATTGAACGTTAATATTTAGGGTACATTTAATTACGTAAGGTTATAAAGGCAAGTATTTATATAGTATCAATTTTTTTAGGGTTCCGTACCTTTAAAGGAAAAAACGGCACCCTTGTAGGATCACTTTGTTGTCCATCCGTCTCGCTATCTGTCTGTCTGTCAAGACCCTTTATCTTGGGAACACCTGAAGGTATCAAGTTGAAATTAAAACCATATAGTCAGGTCTGCGGTCTCATGAAGCAGTGAGAAAATCAAATTTCTAAGTTAATGAATAAAAAAGATATGGCCGTTTATGTAGCAAAAGACGTATATTTCGATACTCTCAAAGGAATCAAAATTCATAGGGTACTTTCCGTTGACTCAGAATCCTGAAATTTGGCGTAAAGCAAGTTCTTATAGCATAGGTTTAGGAATAAGTCTGAAAACAGTAAATTTGTTGTTAACTACGTCACAAAAAAAAAAGAATTGCAATGCGGAAAAATCTTCGAGACTCCATTCGGGAATTGTAGTTTGTACGGAACCCTCAGTGCGCGAGTCTGACTCGCACTTGCCCAATTTTTTTTAAACTTTGCCTCACGCTAAGAATTAATTTTATATCGTAGCTGCGCTCACAAATATGTAAATTCACACACACAAGACCTCCAGACCCGGATAGATAGTAATTGTAAGCCATACAAATATTTATTTTCATAATAATATATATATATTATTATTATTATATATATTATTATTATTAATATATAATATTATTAATATATATAATAATTCAAAAGTAATTGTAAGCCATACAAATATTTATTTTCTACGAGAATCAACCCGCGATACGATATGGTGCGTGTGTCTGTATGTTTGCAACTCCTTCACCTTTAAATAGCTAAACGATTTTGGGTGGAATTTGGGGCCCAGTTTGCCCCACGGACGCCTTCCGTCTTCAACTTTAGAATGAGATCTACCTTAAAAACCGGCGATTGTTTGTCGAAACTTTTTCGGTTTTGGGAACACATTCATTGTGCGTACAGCTAAGGAGTGGAATTCCTTGCCGGAGTCTGTGTTTCCTGATGGCTACAACCCGGGAATCTTTAAGTCAAGAGTGAATAGGTTAATTCTAAATAAGCGCGCTCTATCGTCGACCGCATCGTCGCTTTCCATCAGGTGAGATAGCGGTCAAGCGCGAACCTATTAACAATAAAAAAAAATTGTTCGAAAGAGTAAAAAGCGACTGAACAAATACGAGTGGATTTTAATAAGTAAAAGTTTGACACGCCTCGCTCCCTCCGGAGCGAGAAAAGTTATTCGATGATTTTCCTCACACAACAAAAAAGCTAGAAGCAGATACAAAAATATAACAGGAATTCAGAACAAAAAGAAATTAGACCACCAACCTGTAAGCGGTACTTCTACAAATGTTAACTAAAATAACTTAAAAGAACAAAGTCTTTAGCAAAGATCATGCTCTTCATCCCGTGTTTGTAACGTAACTGCGTCAGGTGGGTATTAGTGGTGGTCTTAGGCCAGTAACCGATGATAATAACATTCTATTTCTATACACATGTTTTTTTTTTTTTTTTTCGGTGGGAATATCATCTTATGGCATCCCCCGCTCTTGGGCGGGGCGGGAGATAGTGTCAGACTTTTACTGACTAAAAACCCACTCCTGTTCCTTCGTTGCCTTTCGTACCAGGGCCGAGTCTTCCTTTCAGAATCAGACCCTTGGCCCCAGTAGGCTTCGACCCTGCTGGGCCCCTACAGTTGCTGACATCTCCTTGAGGCGCGCGTGGACAGCACGCGCCGTTGACTTGGGCTTGGTCCGGACGGTTACCGGACGGTCGGACGGCAAGCCACCCATTGCTCGCCGTCCGCAAGCCAACGCCTACGGTGGACGGAAATCGGGATCGGAATACCGGCGGCGGTTGGGGCGTGAGGACCGCTGCCTCACGCAATCGGCCGCCTCCTTTGCAAGCATTACTGCTTCGCAGAAGGAGGCGTACGCCTGCCACTCCTCCTCGCTTCGGACCATGGCCTGTACCAAGGCCCGGTCTAAACACATGTGACACAAACAAAGTTTGAAACGGTAAAGTAGTAGATATGGAATATAATAACTGCGATAAACAGCTTTTAAAAATATGGTCGAGGATCACTACCTCTCCTCTTGAACGTTAGTAAATACACATTTCTCTGCTTTCATATTAATATATCTTCTTTATATATATAATTTTTCTGTGCATGAGTTTGTCACCTAACTCCGTCGAAACGGCTTGACCAATTTGAATAAAAATTTTTTGAATGGGTTCCTGGATAGTTTGAAAATACAACTGGACAGGTAGTATATTTTCAGACTAAAAATTAATTTTTTGGGCCGCTGTCTGGACCACTAGCATGTTTATATATTGTTTGTATTCTATGTAATTATAAGTTATATATGTATTGTATATATGTAAATGGTATATGGGTATCTTTTCTCCTTCTCTCTCAAATCCATACAAAGGTTGTCTGTAAAAAATGCTTTTAGCGATAAGACCGCTCATTATTATTTCCCATTAATTTTAAGCTCCTACTGTATTTTTTATGGTGTGCAATAAATAGTACCTATGCTATTTATTTACATATCTAGCTTACCTAAAAAACAGTTTGTTTAATTTTTTTATTAAAATCTATCGTGTATCGTAGGTGCGTTCAAAAACATGTAAAGTTACATAGGCACCCAAACCTGGAACAAGAAAATGTAGGCCATACAAATATTTAATATTCACACACAACTATCACACAACGCCATCTACTCCCAAGCTAAGCAGAACTTGTGTTATGAGTACTAGACAACTGATAAACATACTTAAATATTTCTAAATACATACATATTATAGGTAAATTACACCCAGACACAGAACAAATGATTGTGCTCATCACACAAACTTTTGTCCTGGGTGGGAATCGAACTCACGACCTCCAGCATAGCAGTCAGGGCCACTAACCAATAGATCAGTCAAAATTTTTCCCGTCACGCATCGCAAAAGCTAACTTCTTAACTACTTCGCTAAATTGAAATGAATTTAGTTAAATAATTTATACGAAAATTTCAAAGAAAAAACAATTTGATGATTTTCAAGTATCTGTTTGATACTTCCTAACCCAAACACCTAGTTATTTATAAGTTTGGTGTGAACAACTAATAATAATATATGATAGATCAAACCGTGCTCAAGTAGTGAAGCATGTAGTAGATATAGAATCTCCAGAATTCATTTTTGCTGTCGTAAGTTATTTTTATGTGAACATTTACAAAAATGCCATTACGCATGATGGAACTGGGTCAATTTGTAAGGGAGACTAGAACAATAGTTAAAATATTTTAACGTTTAGCAATGTCCAAGAAGATGATCTAAATAACTTGCTTGCACAAAAACCCGTTCTATGAGTTCTGGTTGACTCACTTAAGAGGGTCCTTTTTCACTCGCCTATCGTCAACATCGAGCTTGGTTTAAAAGTTTGTTACTTCACCTATCACATTCCAACCAACATTTTGACTATTCAAAAGTGCCTGTAATTGGTCTATTTGAAATAAACGTTTCTGATTTCTGTTTTCCAACGCGTTTTTTGACGAAAAGGCAACGCGAAAAAAGAGATAACGCCTGGAAATTCTGTTCAAAACTTGTTCTAGGAAGTACGTGACTTTTTTAACCTTTGAAGGTTTTTGAAAAAAATTGCCATTATTCAAAATCTTGATTAAATTTTCAAATCTTCTAGTGTTATACTTTTTTGAATTTATAAATTTTTGAGTAAATTATGAATGGTCAAAGTTCATGCAAAATAGCAAATTTTCGGAGGTCTTTACTGGATCAGTTTTACACAAATTTATAAAATTGATTTCAATAGAAGCCTAGATAATATCCACAAGATACTGTGTTTCCAAAATATCTAATGAAAAATATATAATGACGTCATAATCGCGTAAGAGCGGTTGAATGAAAAACAATGAAAATGTATGTCGAGTTGCATCCCCTTAAGAGCCGTGGATCTTGTTTCACTAGATCAGCAAACTAGCTGCTAAGCCTTTTAATATTCTAGCTATAAGGTATTTTATAAACACCATGATAGCAACGTGAGCCTTAAAATCGATGTACAGTTTTAATTTTTCTATTTACGTTACTGATTACGCATGTTTTCATTTTTAAATTAACTTTAAAATAAGGATGGGGTTTTTAATGCAGCTGTGTTTTTGTTCAGCAATAGATTCGCCAAATATTAATCGATATGGTTGGTTATAATAATTTTTGTGAGGCTGTAATGTTTGTTAAAGAGCTTCATAGATAGACCATGGAAAACAATAGGTACTATCGCACTCTGCGACGGTATCGGAATCTTTATTATTTCTTGAAATGAAATACTTTTACTATGAATGATTGTATACTTTTTTCAGGACTTCACACCGACCGGACCGGGCCAGACTGTATATTTTACATGCCAGTTCGTTAACCTAACTCATGCGCGCCATTTTGTTTATAATTTATCTATAATATGTATGTTTTTAGAAATATATATGTATGTTTATCAGTTGTCTAGTACTCATAACACAAGCTCTGCTTAGCTTGAGACTAGACGGCGTTGTGTGATAGTTGTGAAATATTATATTATTATTATTTTTTTATATTATTTTTAATTATCACCATTTCACATAATTATCACATTTTTAGGCCCATTTCTGTACAATAGATTAAATAGAAAATTAGGTTTGTATAAATTAAATTATTATAGCTGTAAAAAGGTTATTGTGCAATACTTACTCAGCATCTCTTACGGAGAGACAAAAGATTTCCCTTTAGTTTGTAAATAAAACATGCTTTGCTTTTAGTTAATTAAATTGAGGTTATTTAATATAGTGAATTTAATTATTGTTAATTTATTATTTCTTAAGGTTCTTAGTACTTTTTAGCCTGACATATAGGTCCAACCTAGTTCAGCCAAAAATGCATTGTATGCGTTATAATTGTTTTTATGTATCATAAATAAAAAGTGCCACTTTTATTAAATAAACGATATTCTAATAATAATAATACATTTATTAAGACACGCTGCATATTACACGTTAAGCACAACAATTAAAAATATCACAATATTCTTAAGACTAAACAACTACATATTAGTGCAATAAAGTAACCCTAGACCCCACACTAGGATACCCTGTGTCGTGGGATCTAGTTTTTTTTTGAATTCTATTCTATAATAACGGTATGCTCTGAAGGGTTACCGCAGATGTGTATATCCACCCTGGTATAACCACTTTTCACTAATTATGGTCCAATACCAAGTTACGTTATGAATTACTAGTGTATCGTGGGTGCTTTCACAAACACGTAAACTCACGTACATGAGACCATAATTTCGTAGTAGTCTCATTACTTAGGTATATTTCATTTACCAATCCCAAAGCTATTTGTCTCAATATACACATTACTTTATCTATAATATAAAAATGAATCGCAAAATGTGTTGGTAAGCGCATAACTCAACAACGCCTGGACCAATTTAGCCAATTCTTTTTTTTAAATGTTCGTTAAAGTTCAAGGATAGTTTTTACGGCAAGAAAAAATCGAATAGAGTAGGGTAGAGTTGGGTAGAGTGGGGTAGAGTGGGGTAGAGTAGGGTAGAGTGGGGTAGAGTAGGGTAGAGTGGGGTAGAGTGGGGTAGAGTAGGGTAGAGTGGGGTGGGGTAGGGTAGAGTGGGGTAGAGTAGGGTAGAGTAGGGTAGAGTAGGGTAGAGTAGTCAGATGACGGGAGCGAAGCCGCGGGCAAAAGCTAGTTTTTTATAACTTCATTATGGGTATTTTGTCATATCTTTATGTACCAGAGAACTTGCTCATGATTTGGTTGTACCTATATGTATACGAGTATTTGTAATAAAGTTTTTTTCAACTACATAATGTTTGGGTTGAATTCCAGTCGAAGCGAATGGCAGATAGATAGACAGACCGACAGACCGACAGACTGGCAGAACGATAGACCGACAGACCAACAGACCGACAGATCGACAGACCGACAGACTGACAGACAGACATACTGACAGACCGACAGATCAAAAGACCGATAGACCGATAGACCGACAGGCCGGCAGACCGACAGACCGTCATATCGACAGACCGACAGATCGAAGACCGACAGGCCGACAGACCGACAGACCGACAGACCAACAGACCGACAGACCGACAGACCGACAGATCGACAGATCGACAGACCGACAGACCGACAGACCGACAGACTAACAGATCGACAGATCGACAAATAAAAATTTAAAATTTACGTGTTTTAGTAAGTTAAAAATATAATTTGATATTTCAAACGGACTTCAATTTTATTTATATGTGTAGATTATCAATAAATAGTTGAATCATGACTCTCCGTATATCTTCATCACTACATTGACAAGAACTAGGAAACATTGATGTTTAAAATGATAAACTATGCGATGACTGTTGGTCGAATGATTATATGCACTAACAAACAATTTCCTTGGTGCTATGTATGGCTATTACTTGGCAAGATACCATAATAGGAGAATCTAGCTGTTATTATTCATTAAGATGATCGTCGGATATTAAGGAAGGTACTATTACTTTCAGTTTAGTCATTTGCTATTACTTAGGAACGTCTTCAACCCTCAGAGGTCGCGCAGTAATCGGTATTGAGTCGTCGAGGTTTTTTTTAAAAATTATATAAACCAGTGATCCTCATTCCACCTGATGGTAAGGTAATTTGTCAAGCCGTTTAAGTGGAGATAGGTGACAAACGCACGGATAAATTTTATACATATAAAGGACATTGCTCGTCGTCCATACATAGATCGCCTAAGATCCAACAGGGAGGTGTATTTACTCTTTGGGTTTTAGATAATGTATATATTCGATTAAACCTAAATTAAAACAACGGACACTTTTGAGAATTCTGAAAAAATCAAAACACTTTCGGATTTTGAGGTTATAATTACGTCAATAAAAACATTCGGTATGTAGTAATAACTTTTTACTATTACTGAATGACATTACTACCAAATGTCAAATTTTGTCATCTGTCAATTCGTCAACTGTCAGTGTCGATATTATTGCTTGTTTCAAACAGCGCTTTCAATCGAGTTTTTTGATAAGGCTTATTATGGTTCTGCGACATCATAGCGGACTGTTTGTAACTAAAAATCATTATCGTATATATATATATATATCGTAAGTGTTGAAAATAATGACGCTTGTGTGTCAAACTCTTATTTAGAGTGCTGTTACAAAGACTTGGCTGTATGAGATATAATACCTTTGCCTATTAAAAACCTCAAATTGAACCAAAAAATAATAGAACTATCACCGAGGATTATGACGGAAGCTAAGGACAAAAGTGAATACTTTTTAAAATGTTTTCGAAATTAAAAAGTGTCCGTTCTATTAAAATATAAGTAATGTATATTATTAAAAGAACTAGTAACTATAGTAAATATTTCATGCGTGTTGGTTCATAGACCATTTTTTACAACGTCCTTTAGATAATATTTATACTAGAAACGCGGAATATTAATTTTGGGCGTTTTATTCTCGCTACGGTAATATGGAGAGATGGTGTGCAAATGAATCTGGTAACTGATAGTATAATATTTTTATTATGTACTAGCTTCTGCCCGCGCGGCTTCATACGCGTGAAAGTAGGTTTCTCCTTACAAACTTTAAACCTTCGTTTCCTCCACTTAGGGGCTGAATTTTAGAAAATCTTTCTCTTAGTGCTCGCGTACGTTATGAAAGGAAACCTTGTGTAAAATTTCACGCTCCTAGTCACAGTAGTTTTGGCTGTGCGTTGATGTGTCAGTCAGTCAGTTTCTCCTTTTATATAGTATATAGATTATACATATTTTGATGTACTTTGCGATTCTACGCATAATAAAACTAAAACAGGAAGAGCAGTGGTGGCCGAGTGGTAACGGGCCCGACTTACGAGTTGCAGGTCGCGTGTTCAAACCTAGTCAGGAGCTTTGTGTAATTTATTTCATCACCACTGCTCTCAAAACGGTGAAGGAAAACATCGTGATGAAAACGGCATGTCCTAGAACCAAAAAATTCGAAGACATGTGACATCCACCAACCTGCACTGGGTCCGCGTGGTGGATTACGGCCCATTCCCTCTCCTAGAGAGGAGGCCTGAGTCCCAGCCGGAACATTAAAAAGCTGATTATGCTTATATGCTTATGCTTATATGCTAGGAAGAACATAGGAATAGGTCAAACGCCCGTACTTCTAGCGTTATGTTGATATTTGGCACCAAGCTAAGTTTCTTCATAACAAATACAATTCCAAAGAGACAATCAAGCCTCATTGCCTCATTTACATACGTATTCAACTAATATTCGTATGACATAATATTGTGTCATTGACCCGCCACTGTTTAGACAATACCAACTTCGTGTGTCTTTTCTTTACCGGACGTTTATGGAAATTGCGTAAAGACAGTTTTGTGGACAAGCAGATAATGGAAGAGGTAATAAACGGTCAAATGGGTCCCTTTTATGGTAACAGTCGAAAGAATGCATAGAAAGGAGTAAGGTAATAATGGTAACAGTGTATATTTGGGTTATTTTTTTTTTTTAATAATAATATTCCACAACTATCACACAACGCCGTCTAGTCTCGAGCTAAGCAAAGCTTGTGTTATGAGTACTAGACAACTGATAAACATACTTACATATTTCTAAATACATACATATTATAGATAAATTACACCCAGACACAGAACAAATGATCGTGCTCATCACATAAACATTTGTCCTGGGTGGGAATCGAACCCACGACCTCCGGTATAGCAGTCAGGGCCGCTAACCACTAGACCAACAGGCCAGTCAAATTAGATTAAATTGCAGGTTTGAGGGCCTGTAAATCTCATTATCATTATAACGGCGAAAGTATATGGCTGTCTGTATGTTTATTACTAATTCAAGCTCGAAAGGCTGAATGGATTTCGATGAAACTTTGTACAAGTTCTGGAATAGCACATAGGATACTTTTTATCCCAGGACTGTGGTCGCTTGTGATAATTACCTACTATCATGTGGGCACAACTGTTGGCAGCAACTAGGAATAAATATGACTGATGAGCTGGTGAGGGTCAGGGAATTTTGCAAGATGTGTCTTAGTACAGGACCGGTCATTTGATGTGGAGGTGCTATAGCAGTGCTACCTTTCTTTTTGTTGCCGGGGTGGAAAATCCTCATGAATGTCATTTGCCTGGGGCAGACGAAGGGGTCTGTCAGACTCTTACTGACTAAAACCCACCTCGGTGTTCCCTCCCACACTTGGACCGGCGATCGTGGGAGCTGATACGCTATTCGTGATCCTCGGATAGCAGTGCTATCATATCCCAAATAGCACAACAAGCTGTATAATAAATATGACTGACGGGCTGGTTAGGGGCTGAGGGCTAGGGGATTCCTTGCTACCTATAGCTGTGGCAGTAGCAGTTGAATGCGAAGTCGTAGTCGGTTTGGATTCGAGAGACTGCAATTGCAGACAATTGAAGCCAAACGTCGGTTTTTAACATATTTAGTATTAACTAATTATTCACTCAGGAATAAAGCAGTTTTCTATCGGTGAAAAAATTTTTGTAATCAGACCAGTACTTTCAGAGATTACCTCCTACAAACAAAACAACAAACTTTAGCTGACCAACCTCTTTGAAATATTAGTGTAGATGTTAACTTTAACTGATCATCTACTAGATGGACTCATTATAATATTGCCAAAGCGGATATAAAAATAAAAAACTGACCAAGTGCGGGTCGAACTCGCACACGAAGGGCTCCGTACCTTCTACAATATTAAAATCGAGCAAAGAACGTTAACAAAATAACATTTCTTCCATGAGAACCCCTTTTAATTTTTAACTTTATTATTTTTTATTGTAGCGGAAAAATACACATTCTGTAAAACTTTCTCCTCTTACAGTTTATGAGATACAGCCCGTTGACAGACAGATGGACAGACAGACAGACGGGCGGACGAACAGACAGTGGAGGCTTAGTGATACGGTCCCGTTGTTACTCTTCGGTTACGGAACCCTAAAAAAATTATACAGCAGAACAATGACACGATTGTGAAAATGCATTCATCCTGGATTGGATACATAAATTAGATTTACAGATAGAGGCAGTAATTCTCATTGGCAAGGCAATGGTATGTTTCCTGATAGCTTAGCAAGAGCTATTTATTTATTTATTTAATAATAATAATAATAAAATAAATAAAATAAATAAACAAATAAAATAAATAAAATAAATAAAATAAATAAAATAAATAAAATAAATAAAATAAATAAAATAAATAAAATAAATAAAATAAATAAAATAAATAAAATAAATAAAATAAATAAAATAAAAAAATAAATAAAAAAATAATAATTTGCCGATCATTGTGCCGATAGTCGTGTCGGGCAATGGCTTAATAGCCAAGAGCCTCGACCAACACCTTAGGAGGCTCGCGTTAGGCGGCTGGATAAAGGGCTTGATTCAGAAAGCGGTACTCCTGGACACGGCTCGCATTGTTAGGAGGTTCCTTTCTCTGGAGCCCTGACCGCCTGTAGCTTGGACCCTGTTCCCGATACCGGTGGGATGCTGTTTTTTATATTTTTAAGTGTTTTATTTTTTAGTTTTGAAATATTTAAAAATGTAACTAATATGTATATATAAGTGAAATAAAGGGAATAATAATTTCTCTATTCTTCCAAAAAGTACACAAAACACAATGACTAGATAACATCACATTACACTGGTTAGTTCCAAAAGTAAGTCAACGACTCCCAAACTGAGCACTGCCCGTATCTTGGGTAGTCGGCGGTCCACCGTTTTATTAGTGCAGTCTGTTTTAGAAGGTATTATCCTATTCTGTTGGTGCATAATATGTAGGTATTTAAGGCACACCAACGACCTATTCACATACAGTACATTTTTATATACAACAATCAATCTTAAGTCTAGAGTGAATTTATCACTTACAAGTGTGCACATCATTAACTTAAATATAAAGTCTTACAAAAAAAAACCGAATTAAAAGAAACAAAAAAAAAAGTAATTAAATCTAGTGTGGTACTCAACATATTAATGGTGACCACTGTGGGTCAATAGCAATTGCTTACGAAATTGCAATAGCTTGCCGGCAAAGATGTCAATGCTGTTGGAGGGTGATAAAGATCGTCCGTTCGGATACGTCCTCATCAATCTATTCATTGGTGCCAAATGTCCGAGCTATAGAGAGTTCGCAAGAGTGGAGTTGGTTTAAAGCCGCTAATAGACCCCATAAGGTACCACAGTCAATAGATATAGGTGCAGGACGGCGAGTAATGGGTAGCTCGCCGTCTGGCCGTCTGGTAAGGACCCAGACCGGGTCGACGACGTGTTATGTTCCATGCACACCTCAAAGAGATTTCAGCTAAATTGATGATACCGACCAGGGCGTAAAAAGAGTAACTGAAGCAACACTGGGTTTGGTGAGTAAAAGAGTAACTGAAGCAACACTGGGTTTGGTGAGTAAAAGAGTAACTGAAGCAACACTTGGTTTGGTGAGTAAAAGAGTAGCTGAAGCAACACTGAGTTTGGTCAGTAAAAGTCTGACTCTCCCTGCTGCTCCACTCATAGCGGGAGAAGTAATTTGATGATTACCGACGAAAAAAAGGTTACTTCCACTGAACCGTTTTTTGTTTTTTTTTTTCGTTGGGATTAAATCTTATGATATCCCCCGCTCTTGGGCAGAGATTCAGACCCTTGGCCCCAGTACGCTTCGACCCTGCTGGGCCCCTACAGTTGCTGACATCTCCTTGAGGCGTGCGTGGAACAGTACAGCGCGCCGTCGGTGACTTGGGCTCGGTCCGGACGGGTACCGGACGATCGGACGGCAAGCTACCCATGGCTCGCCGTCCGCAAGCCCGCGCCTACGGTGGCCGGAAATCGGGATCGGCGTGAGGACCGTTGCCTCACGCGATCGGCCGCCTTCTTTGCTAGCGTTATACTTCCACAGAACCTGTGTTTACCATGTCATGTTTTTCCTGGAACGTTATAGCAAGTCAGTATTCCCTTGAACCTCATCGCTGTTTACTCATGTATTTTGCCGTGGAGCTCATATTATTACTTGTTTTGCGGTCAGATACCTTGTTCCCGTAAATAAGCTGCCACTGGGTCGGATGTTTGAAATGACGTATGTGTGTCTAAATGCGTCAAGAGGATTTGTTTGTCCTGAATCAATTTGGATTACTGGGTATTCCAGAAAGGGACGGATTTGCATGTTTTGTTTTCTGTGTACTTTAATGAGGAGGGGTCTTTGGTATGTTAAGGCTAAACCTACGTTTTAAGTCGATTCGTTCGGTGAAATAAGTTTTGCTAATATGCCTCCAATCCTTTTTTTTTTCGTGCCAATCAATCTTTTGGGAAATTGTGTAGAAGTCCCATAAAATTATCAATTGGAAGCAGCAGTTAAAACTTAAAGAAACTGAATGTGACAATACTCCGCAGACTCATATAATTATTTTCTTTCGATCCAATTTCTTTTCAAAGAATTATCCAAACGCTTAGTAGACACTTTGCGTGACCCAAGGGCTGGCTTTAACCTCGGTCAAAGATTAAGCATTGCCATACAACGTGGCAATGTCGCCAGCCTTTTGGGCACACTTCCAATCGGCAGCGATGCGGAGGAGTTTTTTGACGCCATTTTTTTTTTAGTGTATAAGTTTTAATTAGTTAAGTGTTTTTATTTTTTTTGTAAGTCCTATGTCCATCCTATGTTGACTGATCTACAGTGTCCTTTCATTCATACTTGTTAATATTATAATATGAAAAAAAAGTAAAATCAATCATGTTTTTAAATAATAGAGTATTGGTTGAGTGTTTTACCAGTTTCTCTACATGGAACCATGCACTAGCTTCTGATGCTTTATAACTTTCCATGTAAGCCAATGTGAACTAAAAGGGAAAGACAATTTTTAACCGTCTTCA
The DNA here is from genome assembly GCA_961205895.1 of Mythimna pallens. NCBI lineage: Eukaryota > Metazoa > Arthropoda > Insecta > Lepidoptera > Noctuidae > Mythimna > Mythimna pallens. The sequence goes on along the minus strand of OY540827.1, from coordinate 25,068,905 downwards.
AAAAAAGGAGGTTCTATGTTTGGCTTAATGTATTTTTTTCTTATTCGTACGTCCTCTTGAACTTTCAGATCCAATTTCCAATTTAAAGTTTTGAAACTTGAACTTATGGCTGGAACTTTTCCACAGGGGAAGCCGACACAAAAACCTAAGTGGAGGATAATTTTAGGAAAACCAGCTAAGTGCGAGTCGGACTCGCGTACGAAGGGTTCGGTACCATTATCTATACAACAGACACTCAAGTTTTATTTTTTTTTATTTGTTGTTTTAGCGGCAACAGAAATAATTATATCATCTGTGAAAATTTCAAGCTGGTCGGCGAGGGCTCTTATAAAAGGTGGTGTATACCTAAATTTCATGTGTAAGTATCTCAAATATAAACAAAAATTATACTGTTTATAAGTGGATGGCATTTATTTATACTTTTATTTTTTTTTGCAGGTTTTTCTAATTTCAACAGTAAGCACGTATGTTTAAAATGCACTGTGGTTGGTGATTATTCACATTTGTCACATACAGTAATATTCCCGAAATTAGATTGTCCTATAAGATACGATGATGACTTTCGCAATAAGAAATATGGACTACATCATAAAGTTGATTCACCTCTACTCGCCCGAGGGTCCCGGTTTTACCCTTTGAGTATGGAACCCTAAAAACTTGTCAGCCTAGGGTAATTTAGGAACAGACACATGTATGAATAGGTACTTACTACCTGTTCTTACTAATATCTATTACATTATTTAAATGTGTATTACAATGATTAATACTGTAATATTAAAATATTGTAAACAACCACTTTTTTAAAAGAGTAACTCCATGTTTCTGGAGTTTCTTGCCGGTTCTTCTCCATAGGAAACGACCAATTTATAACCGTGCACTAGCTTCTGACGTTTTATAAGTGCCCATGTAGGCCTATGTGAAATAAAAATATTTTTGATTTTGATTTTATTAACCATGGATTGTTAATGTAGTTTATATGAAGTGCAATCTTTACCAGATGCAAATATCTTTAAGATCTTGTAAATTATGTAAAGCGCTCTATTTATAATCAGCATCGATTGCAAAAAAGTGTAACATGCGTAATATCAATAACATATCTGACCATGTGAAAATGTAAATCTTTTTAACACGTGGTATCGGTAATAGGTTATGCTATAAACACCTTATTAATTCATTTTACTACGCAATAAAATAAAGGGTTCTTAAATAAACAAGGCCAGGGCTATTTTGTATGTATTGAAGGCTGTGATTAATTGTGTGAGGAATCTTTATTTATTTATCTATTTAGGCAATATGATTGTAGATGTTTGTGTTAAAAAGTCAGCCCAATTACTTGGTTTTCTTAAACGCAATACGCAGGGTTTCAGGTCTATTAAAACTAAAATGGTCCTATACAATGCTTTAGTGCGCAGCAGGTTGGAGTATGCCTACGTTGACTGGGACCCTTTTTACGCAATACATTCTCAGCGTCTGGAGAGCATCCAAAGGGCTTTCACCAGACACCTTGTATTTATCTCCCCTGGCATATCTCATAGGTGTCCTTATCATCAGCGTTTGAGCTTTTTCAAGATGACCTTACTACGTCAACGGAGAACTATGCATAGTCTTATGTTCCTGCACAAATTAGTTAACGGTCGCATAGACTGTAGTGAACTTTTACCGCGTAACTTGTTAAAAGTTCTGCACAAAATTCCACGCTTTTCTATAACCACACTGCTACAACGCTACCACCTCTACAAACATAGGTCTCAACTCACCATTCATCAAAATGTGTAACAACCTAAATTCATTTTATAAGTCCGTACCCGAAGCTGATGTATATGACGATTCTGAAGCGAAGTTCAAGGCAAGAATTTTGGCCTCCCTACACGCCAGGGACAAGTAATCGAGTCCATTCTTACTCTGTTTGTTTTGTTTTATTTTTATCTGAATTTATTTTATTTTATTTTTCTCTCGTAACCTGTTTCCTCTATTGTCCTCTGTTTTTCGTTTTGTGTCACAATTGTATAAGTAATTTAAGTTAGCTACTAAACGGTAAACTGGAATGTGTACTGTAAATGTTGTGTTTATCCGTAATTGGCATGTATATAAGAAATGTACCTATGATCTGTTTTTATGTGTGTGTATATATGTGCTGTGGGTGAACCTAAATAAATAAATAAATCTTACTTGTTATAAGAGGTATACACCAGAGATGTGCTAAGCTACGTCGCTATGGATGCGTTTGATATCCACCAATCATATTCATTAGTGCACATAGCTTAGCATAGCAATGGTGGAAACGGATTCAACTAAGATATGTTCTTATATGGAAGAATGCGTGCTATGTATGCGACGATGCATGCTATAGATGGTCGCGAGTGGAGTAGCTATGTGCCGCTTCTCTACTATCGATACATCTCATAGCTCGAGCTGCGCATCTTCCTCGTACAGTTACTTTGCGGCGACGCATCTTCATAGCACATCTTACTCGCACCGCTACATAGCTTAGTATTAGTTGAAACGGTCACATACTTTCACAGCTTAGCTATTACATCCTCGCAGCAAAAAAAAAAGCAGCCTAATGATATTTAGTTTTACTAATAGATGTCTACGTATAATGTACAGATTTTTTGATCGCGACTTCGTTCACGTGAATGTAATTTATTACACAAATTTCATCAAAATCGGTTTAGTGTAGTTTAACTGTGAAAGCGTAACAGACCAACAGCGTTACTTTCATATTTATAATATTAAGTCTAAAATAAGATAATACTGTTTGTACGCATAACATAATAATACTAGTTGCTGCCTGGTTCCACTCACGTGAAAGTAGGAAATTGTCCCAAAGGAACATAATCCCAGTGTAATAAAAACTGGGTAAGTAATGTATTAAAAACACTACATATTAGATCTCGTTCAAACCTCGTTCAAGGGTAGGGGGGGGGACACACTTTACCACTTTGGAAGTGTCACTCGCGCAAAACTATTTAGTTTAGAAAAGAATTATATTAGAAACCTCAATATTATTTTTGAAGACCTATCCATAGATACCCCAGACGTATGGGTTTGATGAAAAAGAATTTTTGAGTTTCAGTTCTAAGTATGATGAACCCCCGAAATTTATCGTTTTTTTTTTTCTATTTTTGTGTGAAAATCTTAATACGGTTCACAGATATATAGTTCTTATAGTTTCGGAAAAAAAATGGCTGTGACATACGGACGTACAGACAGATAGACATGACGAATCAATAAGCTTTCCGTTTTTTGCCATTTGGCTACGGAACCCTTAAAAGCATGTACCTATGTGTGTACCTTTGTGCCAAATTTCATCCAAATCCGTTCAGCCGTTCGAGCGTAAAGAAGCAACAAACATACACACACTTATAAACTTTCGCCTCTGAAATATTAGCGTGATTATTATTCATTACATTGAGTATTGAGAGGAGACACATATATTTGAAAAATTACGAGCTAGAATTATATATGTTAACTTACATGTTGACTGGCCTGTTGGTCTAGTGGTTAGTGGCCCTGACTGCTATGCCGGAGGTCATGGGTTCGATTCTCACCTAGGACAAATGTTTGTGTGATGAGCACGGTCATATATTCTGTGTCTGGGTGTAATTTATCTATAATATGTATGTATTTAGAAATATATATGTATGTTTATCAGTTGTCTAGTACTCATAACACAAGCTCTGCTTAGCTTGAGACTAGACGGCGTTGTGTGATAGTTGTGGAATATTATATTATTATATTATGTTTTTCCATTAGTTATTTGCATTGTTGCATTGAAGTGTTCGTGTACAATGTAATAGTAGATTTAAGATGTTGTTAGGGTTAGGCCTTTTGTTGTGCCTCCGGTATGTTTGGAGAGTGTAGACAGCTTCCATGCCAGCCCTTACTCCCTTTTAGTACCAAACAACATTGACATCATTGACATTTCAATAGATATAGGTTAATAGATTTGAAAAAAAATATTATACGAGTAGATTCATCGACATATGTTTTTTTCGTATGACTAATCCTTTTGCTAAAGAATTTTTTTTAACAACTTGTTAATAGGGGTTTTTTTTTTAAGGTGGGAAAATCATCTAATGACAAATCCCGCTCTTGGAGCGTGGAGCGAGAGATAGTGTCAGACTTTTACTGACTAATAACCCACTCCTGTTCCCTCTTTGCCTTCATCCCGGGGCCCCGGGCTTCGTTTTCACACTACCTGTGGCCCCAGTAGGCTTCGACCCTGCTGGGCCCCTACGGCTTCGCTGACATCTTCTTGAGGTGCGCGTGGAACACTACACGCCGTCAACAGCTTGAGCTCGGTCCAGACGGTTACCGGACGATTGAACGGCAAGCCATTCATTGCTCGCCGTCCGCAAGCCCGCGCCTACGGTGGCCGGAAATCGGGATCGGAATCCCGGCGGCGGTTGGGGCGTGAGGACCGTTGCCGTTGCCTCACGCGATCGGCTAGCATTACTGCTTCGCAGAAGGAGGCGACCGCCTGCCACTCCTCCTCACTCCGGACCATGGCCTGTAATAGGGGTTAAGGTATGAAATTCTTTGGATTGATTTGGAATTATAAGTTCAAATAAACTATATATTAAATGTACATTATTCTTTTTTCGAAATTAGATATTTATTGGTTTCTTTGTGTTTTGTATTTCCTGTAATATCGGCTCAAATAAACACCAAATATTAAATGTATGTCTTGTCTTAGTTTTGCAATTGGGGCACGTTACCGAATTAGGCACGTATGTCTGGTTTGTTAATTGCATTTTTTGAACTGGTACTGGTTTAGTCACTTTGACAAAGCCAGATAATCATCGATTAGTAATGCAGCTTTTTAGAAATTTGAACGTATAGGGATTTCCTATGCGAGTGTAATCCTTGAATCACTGTGGTTAGGTACATCCATTGTATGCATATTATTTCCTGTAAGAGATTTATTATTATTGTAATTTTCCCTGTTTCATTGAAATGAAAGTTTAAAATAAGAATACACTAATAATTATATTGCCAGGTCGTCGAGTCGTTGAGTTTCTTTGTTGGGTTTAGCTACACGAATACTGACTGACTGGACAGGTCCATTCAAATCTGTGTTTTTTTCCCTCAAAAGTTCATCTTAGACACTAGTCTGTACGGTTCTCGTATGATTAGATATTTACTAAATGTTTTTTTTAAAGAGACTTTGGCCTTGAGTTTGTTTCGGTGTATCTTCTCAGGGTAGTCAACTTAGAAACAGTACCGGTCTCATTTAGTTTAAATTGACGAAAAAGTGTTACAAGTACCATTTTCAAAATAAATATCATTTATAATGGCTGGATTTCTCGTTGGGTTGGGTAGAGGTATGCATACCATAATTATAGTATTTTTTAAAACTTAAAAAGTGACAACTTTTTGTCCAAATTTAAATTTCGAACGACGTTAATTCATTTAAATAAGTATGTATGTTATCTGTTTAGATTACTCACATTTTATCTTTTTTTTTTCCTGGCTTCTTCTTCTATCTTGTTTTGTTATTTTACATACGTACTTAGGTACATATTCTGTGCGCTCTAGTTATTAATTTTAATTTTAGGTATTGTTTCTCAGTAAGTGAATTATGTATGCAATTCCCTATGAGAAATAAAGATGTTCTTAAACCTTAAATACTGTATAGTTTTGAATTTTTACATATTATACACGATTATATATTTAGCATAATATAATTACCTATATATTATAATAATTATATATTTAGAATTCGTTTCCATGAAACAGAATAATAATTTACAACTGAATATCATAAAGTCTGTTACAACAGAATTTAAGGTATTCAGCTGCATTCGGTTAGTTTGAAAGTCAAACCCTACATGAAAAATGCTAGACAGATAGACCAGCATGGAAATGAAAGTTAATACAGGATATCTTAACCGTGTTTTTACCTAAAGAGTACCTTAATTAAAGTTGTGAATAATATGTTCATCCACAAAATTCAAAGACGTTGATAAATGCTAATTAACCATAAAGTAATGTATAATTATTAAGTACATACTTAGAGATGGAATGCCGTAGCAAAGAACTGCATACTGAGTTTTTTGCCAGAATACTAAGAGAATAGTTGAAATACTACTTACTCAAAACAAACTAGGTTTGTTTGGAAGTCGTTTTAAATATTTTCATCTTTTTGGTGTTGGTTTTGAATAATATTATGACGAGTAAGAGAACGCGACGAATTACACTTTTTTTTAAGGTGGGAAATCATCCAAATGACTTCTCGCTCTCTGGGTGGAGCGAGAGGGCGTGTCAGACTTTTACTGACTAAAACCACACCTGTATCCTTCAATTACCCTTTGCGTTCTAGGACTACGGGTTTCCCTTTCAGAAATTCTCCGCGGTCCTAGCTAGCGAGCATCGGCCCTGTTGGGCCCTTACGGTTTGCTGACATCTCTTTGAGGAGCGCGAGGATCACTACGCGCTGTCGACGAGTGGGCTCGGTCCGGTTAGTTACCGAACAGCCGGACGGCGAGCTACCCAGTGCTCAACGTCCGCAAGCCCGCGTCTACCGTGGCTGGTAGTCGGGGTCGGAATTACGGCGGCTAGGGCGTGAGGACCTTCGTTCCCTCACGCGTGCAGCCTCCTCCTTCGCTAGCATTACTGCTTCGCAGAAGGAGGCGACTGCCTGCCATTCCTCCTCGCTCCGGACCACAGCCTGAACCAGGGCCCGACGCGAAAGGTCGCTGCCACCAATTGCCTCCACGAGGACACGGCGGTGCTCCGCCCAAGCGGGGTACACCTCCACCGTATGCTCCACCGTGTCCTCTGGGTGGTCCGCACAATGATGACACCCGGGCGTTGCTTCCGCCAGAATCCGATGCAGGAACCTCCCGAACTGGCCATGCCCGGTGAGGGCCTGCGTCATGCGGAAGGTGAGGACGCCGTGGACTTACCGCCATAATTGTAGCGTGCCCAATTACTTGTATGTTTAGCATCTGTATATCTATATAAAACGCAAAGTTCTCAGTCACTCACTGACTCACCAAAACCCATTCGAAAATGATAAAATATTGCAATGAGTTTCCTTTTATGATGTTATAGTTACAAAGAAAAACAGAGGATTTTCCAAAATGTTCCCTTTATGGCGATGTATGGAAAAATTTATTTTCACGCGGGTTAGGCCGCTAAAGTGAGCTTGTTTTTTTAATATATCTTTTACACCATCTGCTCGATAATGCCCTTTTATATGTCACACAACCACTTATAGCAAGTCACTTTGTCCCTAGGGACATAATGTAGTATGGGCGATCCCATAGGGAATAATGTGATTTGAATTTGGAATGTCAAAAACCATTATTTTGAAAAACAAATGTACGTGCATGTAATAAATTTATTCAAAAATCAAACTGGCCACAAAAAAAAGAAATAATAAAATTTGGTTACTGACGAGTTTCTAAAAAAAGTAATAAAGTGGTATAGAAAATTAAAACTATAAAATCTTAGAGTAGTGAATTTTTTTTTGTTTCAAATATCAAAACAAGTCAAGAAATATTTAAGATTAACTTGTAAATAATAATTGTATTTCTCTAATATATATTTTGTTTTAGTAAATTATCTTTTAATAATCTCACCGATGATGGTGTAAAAAGTAGAGTATCAAACACGGGGATAAAGCTGTCTTTGTCTTGACCGGCTTGAATTCCTCACTTCATTCAGGTTTACTCCCTCGCAATGCGTTCGGGATTAAACCTACCAACCTTCGTTTCGTTTGGAATTCAACATGCCGCCCGCGACTTGAAGTCACTGCTTTATCCCCTAGTCACATAATCTAATATTTCATCGACTACACGAAACGAACAAAGAGTCACTGCGGCTCTGGAGCGCAAAGGGCAAACTGAAAGATCACGGGTGGGTATTAGTCAGAAAAAGTCTGACATTCCCTCTCGACCCATCCACGGGAGAAGTAGATGATAGTCCACCCTTACAAAAGAAATGTGCAGATTGTTATTTATTTGTGTGATGACTGATGTAATCGGAACGGAGAAATTTCAAAAAATCAAAAGTGTTCCAAGAGCAAGCATTGATCGTCAGTTACCAACTGGCTAGTTGGAGGTTTTTGCCAATTCTATAAGATTTTTCTAAGATTTCGTTATCATCGTTTTAAACCGAAAGAATTTCACTGTTGGACATAGTCGCTGCCAAAGTTTCGCCACACCAACCGGTCCAGTGCATCTCACATCCATTGGGTTAGCGTGACCCTCATTCGTCCACCTTGTGGGAGACCTATCAACGCTGCGTCTTCCAGTACGCGGTCGCCAGTCATGAATGTTTCGACCCCATCGACCATCTGTTCTGCGAGCAATGTGCCCGAAGTGTTAAGAATGCAAGATATTATACTACTACTTTACTTTAAAGTTTTATTCTATTCTATTCTATTCTATTCTATTCTATTCTATTCTATTCTATTCTATTCTATTCTATTCTATTCTATTCTATTCTATTCTATTCTATTCTATTCTATTCTATTCTATTCTATTCTCTATATTAAAAATATGGGGGGTACATGATATACAATAAAACGAAAATCGCATTGTAAACTTTATTAGCTAGGTTATAAATAAATTATAAATACAATTTTTGTCTTCACAAGACATTACTATCACACTCATTCACACAGTTATGGCAGATCTAATTCTAGTTTATGCAGTTAGTTTTAATATCTTTTTCGTCTAATCTTCAAACTATCATAAAATCAATCGCTTGAAGATCAGATGGCGACTCTACAGTTTGGGTTAAAAATTTTAACACCTTTTTGGGAGGTGGGAAATCATCTAATAACTTCTCCCGCTCTAGGGTAATCAGACTTTAACTGACTAAAACCCACCTATGTTCCTTTACTAGCCCTATGTATTAGGACCACGGGTTTCCTAATCAGATTCCCCATGGCCCTTGCGGGGGCCCCTATGGTAATATCTGCACATTTTCTTAGTTTTTGTTGCAACAATGTTACTTGGTAGATTGCGTATCAGTATGTAAAATCTGATGACCAAAGTTTCATTGCTTAGTGCTTACCTAAAGTCAAGCATGACTAATAAGTCACGATCAACTATCTTAGTTGTCTTTGTACCTAGATAGCGTCACGCCAATTATGTGTATGCCTTGATACTGTGCATATATAGGGTGACTGGTAATTAGTGACCGATACTCAAACACGTAATTTTACTCATGATTACAAACAACTTTCCCAAAGAAACTTTTTTTATATTCTCATTAGTTTTATCACAATAACAAAACAGCTGTTTTCGCGGGTGTTCTATCACTATTGTAGGTACGGCGGCGTCACGCGGCTAAAAAAGCTGATCGGTCGCCGGTCGCAGGCGCGCGCGTATTACAAACAGTCTTAGATTCAAACAGCTGTTTTGTTACTGTAATAGAACTAGTGAGTATAAAAAAAAAGTTTCTTTGGGAAAGTTGTTTGTAATCATGAGTACAATCACGTGTTTAAGTATCGGTCACTAATTACCAGTCACCCTATATTCACTTTGATTCCAACTTGTGCTCATATTGAAAATTACTACAGTGGCCAAACAGTCAGAGTACTGAACTAATTTATGGTTAATTGATGAGACTAATTTATTAACATTAACGTAGGTAAATATTGTTAACTCAGAAGCAGAATTCTAACTTCATCTTATTTTTATATTTGGTTATCGTTTGTGTCTGATGCAATAATGCTTTTAGGCTTTCACGATATCATGAACAAGTGATGAGCTCCATCATGCGCAGGGTACTCGTCGGCTCCAACACAGTATCCTGGGGCCTTACCATGATGTGTCAAAATGTCAGTCCTGCGAGCGAAAAAGAGCGATACATCCTATATAGCTCCGTCCCTTTAACAATTCACTTTTGTTCGGAAAATGAATTGCGATAAAGGCTCGAGTTAGGGTCTCTGAAAATTATAGCGGAGAGGTGGGACTGCCCCATATAGGAACATAGGTACATGCTGTGGTATTACGGTGTACTCGTGTAAATAATTAGTTAATGATGTTTTCTGGTAGAACAGTTATGTTTTTAAGCTGTCTGTGTACTAACCAACTATGGATTTTATAAGAGATCAAGGTTTTGGCTATATAGGCTGGTAGTGTTTCTATACCAGTGAAGACATACTTATGGTAGTTTTAATTTTTTTTTCCAAAGCATGCATGCTTTACTAATGAAGTTGGAGTTATCAAACATAAAAATAGACACATCACACTTTCTTGCTATCTAAAATTCTTAACATCTATGGAGTATTATACATTCAGTTCAGTTTTGTCTTTTTCGAATGATTAATGTTATGGATATTAAAGTTCAGCGCTGACGGGTCGACACCAGCAATGGCTGTGGCAATAGGCATGGCCAGTGCCACACCTGATGCAGCAATAGCAGTCGCCTTCGGTCTTGAAGCAGCTAGGCCATTCTCACCGATGACTGCGAGACCTGAAAGTAAATAGTATACTGTTTTAGTAATGGTTATCATATTAATAAAGGCAAAAGTTTGTATGTAACTTTATACATCAAAATAAAATATAGGCTATAGTTTGTAATAAAAGGAAGTACTAATCCCATACGGGCAAAGTCACTGGCAGAAGCCAGTTTAAAATAATAAATTGCTTTTTATTAGGCGAGATTGTAGGCAAAAACCAAAAAAAAAGTGATTAAAAAACAATTGCATATTATTGAAATGATATGCTTTGATTTTCAAATTATTGTGGTCAGAGTTATTCTAATATTGCATAAAAAAATTAGAAGATTCTTAACACACAAGTAGTGACATCTAGCGGTAGCCGTAAATATTAGCTGAATGTGTAACTTTTGTATGCGCAGTCTACATGATGTAAAAACTATTTAGTTTCTCTTTGTTTCGTTGGCAGCACCGTTGCTGCTCTTGTTCAAATAATGAGCTTCATTGGTTAAAAATTATGAAGTGTACTTACCAACAGGTTTAGCTTCAGCAATGGTTCCCCTTCCTATAAATTCAGCACCACTGCTTCCATCGCCTTCATCATAGGAAGCATCAATGCCAACACCTTCTTCTGCAATCTGAACATTTTAAATTTATATGTTTGTTATTGTTTTCATTTATATTTTCAGAAAAATGATTTGAATTTCATTAAATATAGGCTTATTTTTCTTTTGGTTGCAAAATATTCTTTTTCGTCCTATCGGAGTTACACTAGACTAAATGACAGTTGATTGATGTTAAACATACCAGAAGTATTGATAAACACATCATTTAATTATCATTTGTCATCAAAGATGTATAAATATTTTTTTATTCGTCATCTCACGCAGTTAGTGACAAGCTTTTTCCAAGTTCTTTTAGGTCTTAATATTAAATATTTTAAATAACTTCGTAAACTTACATAGTCATCGTCCTCTGCATCCGTATTCCTCACGTTGACATTCTTTTTGAACAGCATATCAACATCATCGACCTCTTCAATCAACTTTATGATGTTTGAAGCAGCTTCTCCCAAGGACGCCAGCTGAGTCTTATACCTAGTCTTTTCGACATTTCCTAAAGATCCAGTCTTACGACCAAGATTATGCAGTTTCAAAAGATTTGTTGATAGCGTCTTAAGATTTTGTAGATTCTTGGCCATGACTTTAGCAAGGAGATTTTCATCACCATTTTTCATGATATTTTCGCTGCTGATGTTTTCTTCTGAGACTATTTTCTCTCCCATTATCCTGCCAAGGTTATCTTTTTTAATTTCTAAGTACTGACCCTTGGCTCCACCGTAGAATGGTACATATTGTACTGATGCCCTACAAAGGTTAAAACATTTGGTTGAATTTTAAGTTGTTACAAACTTCTGTAGACAATTATTGTTTTGTCTTCCTTGTTCGCGTAAATGTGTAGATATATTAACGTGACTACAACAATGTTATTTTATGTAATCTAAGCAAGACCATGAGCCATAGTCATAAGTTTAACAGTAATTCCACATTTGGAATTTTGTGCTTGTGGGTGTACAGGAAATCAATTCTACATAATTTGCTTAATTCTTCCGTAGTTTGCGTGAGTGTGACCGTTATATTTTAGTCTGGTTGATTCAGGATAGTGACCTATCACGAAAATGTTATGAGCTGGAAGTTAAATATTTATAACTTTTTAATAATCCTGTTGCTAGACTGGTCTACCAATAGATGAACATTTACTTCATAATAAAGTTGATTTGTTTTGTTCCAGATGCATCGTAAAATATCTTCATCTTAATCAGAATTCACTGTAATACGAATTATTATAGATATTGTATTAATCTTTCGACAATAACAAAATCCAACTGACCATGACATTATTAGAAGTGTTTCAGATAAAATAAAACAAACAAGACTTCAAATAAAATTATAATATATTATACTCGTGCCTTTTACATCAATCTTATATAATTCAAAGTTACATTAAATTCAAAAATCAATTTTAAGTTGACAGTCAAAATTAATTTACGAAGTCAAATCAATTAATTTTATGATAATTCGTACTTCCTAGTTAGTAATAAACCAATATCATTGGTCTACAAATTCGTATAGATAAAGGTCTGATTGTGCGTGGGCCACGCCTCCAGGGCCTGCTACGGCTGTCGCAAGGGGCGCATGGAGTATAGTTCCACTCTGATTCCTCCCAATTATAACTTGTGATATGGGATTAGCTAAAGCTGTCCCTTCAGAGTTCAAAGCATGAGCTATCGGCTTTATAAACAGCATGAATGTTGTGTCTTCCAACTTTAAGGGTGTTTCCTGAAAATTCATGCCATCGTATATGTACTGATCTGATAGCTTCACTGATCTGCTCCACTCTCCGTCTCCTCCCCTTCCTCGTCCGTAGAATCTAATAAGTGAGAAAGAGAATAGTTTAATGAGAAGGAAGATATGATACATGTGGGTTAGTTAGATATGATTATCATTGTTAGGATGGTAATAAATAATAGGACCAGTAGCGACAATTTTTCCTTCAGGTATAGCTTGTAATAATTGTGCAATAGAACTATCTATTTTACTTTGTTCTTGTAGACGATGGGCAACTGATGTGAGATCGGCATCCGATGATAATGCTACAATTCGCGCGGCAGGTCCTGCTACGGCGAGTCCTCCTGGTTGGGTGTAAGCTAAGCCACCGGGGCCTACAATGGCGGTCCCACCTCTTCCAGCAGTCGCCACTCCTCCAGGTCCAGCGATAGCGACTCCTCCTTTCCTAACCTTCAGTCTGTTTATAAAGAAACCAGGCCCAGCTGGCTGCCTGCTGTTAGAGTGATGACCAAACAGATTTAGAAAAGGAAATCGTACGTCTCCTTCGTTATCACCAACGGTTTTTGTATCTTGTGTTTTAGGAGGCTCGCGTTTCGTAGGTTTTGGAGTCGTAGAAGTAGGTTTGAGAGTAAAGAATTTATTTAGTTTGGCGGGGTCAATTTCTTGCAATTGACTTCCATGAGCAACAGTACGTTTCTTAACTGCTCTCTTTTGCCTTGACGTTCTTTCCCCAATTTGGTATATAATTGAGTTTCTAGTTTTGTCAATCTCATCTTGATTTTTAGTAACGTCCTCAATAATAGGTTCGTTTGATTTTTGTTTCCTGCAAACATCGGCGTTTTGACCATACTCAATAAAGTTGTTCCATCCTCCTCCATTCATGATACTGAGTAATGGGTCTCTTATAAGAACAGGAAAGAATGACGCGAAGGGCCATTGAAAAGGTGGTAGAGATGGCAATGATGGAAACGATGGAAATGGTGAAGGCGATGGACCTTCTTGGCGAGTTTGAAATTTCGTAGTGGAATCCATCGCATTAATGTAATTACTGTACATGGATTGCATATTATTCATGGATGGCATGACAAGAACTGGCATATTCATGATGTATGGACCTGGTATCATTGCAATTTGTGCTTGATTTCCAGATAGTAAAGAAGCCAGCTGTCTCGAGTATCTGGTATCATCTATATCATCATTGAGGATTGTATTACTCTCCTGCTGATGTATTTTGTTAGGTTTTTGGTTCAGTTTCCCAGAAGCAATAACTTGTTGAAGTTTTTCCAGAATTTCTTTATCTAGGACATATTCGCCTCCTGTCTGATGTGGTGCATTCCATTGATATTGATTTCTCTTGCTTGGTTTCTTTAGAGCATCGTTTATAGCTTTTATCTTGTCCAATATGTCTTTACTCATATCTTCGATTTCTCTGTTTGTTTCATCGTAAGCTAGTGATCTTTCTTGTTCTATTGGAGGTTCTTTTAAATCATCGTCAGATGTCGCCGCCCTGAAATGTATATCATATACATTTAGTTCTAATAGTTTAGTTAATGTATATTTACTAAACTGTGATACCATTATCCATTTAAAGCATTATTTTTTTAGCGTGTAAATCTTAAAGCGGTGTTGTAGCTTGCAATATAGTAATTAAAGTGAACCATACCTGAACTACTGCTGATCCCGTGTAGGTTTTCACAAATATGTTTAAAGCTCTACTTTTTTGTTAGTTGTGCTGGTTCTACATAGATGTGCATTTATACTGTTGTAAAACCGTTGTCGTTAATGTTTAAAAAAAAAACACCGTAGAAGATTTTTCAGTAATTTTATAGATTTCAAATACGCGTTAGATAGATTTTATCAGAAACTGAAATCATTGAAATTTTGAGAGTACGAGAAGAGATTGTATATTCAGGAATGATGCACTTTCATAATACTGTTTTTAAAACATTGAAATGGATATTTATAATTTAAACTAAATTAATAATTATAATTCAAACTGAAACAATATTTTACTTTATGCAAGATGATGTATCAAAAGTGAATAAATCGAATACATACCCAATGAGTGAAACAATCATGAAAAATGACAATGGACGCAATGAAATCAGTTTCGGATTTGAAATTAATGATTAGTTCGTGTCAAATGTGTATGATTTCTGTAGACGTACTACCGCTACAAAGTACTTATTATAATATCTACAATATTATTATTCTATGTATATAATTTTTATTACAATGAAACTTACTCATTATTTGACGGCCGAGATGATACCTCTAGGCAGGAGCAAGCGAGCAGCACCTGTAATTAAAAAAACAATAAAAATTACAACGGTTTTGTAGGAACATAGAAATTAAAAAAATCGATTTACTGCATCACGCAATTAGACTTCTCTGCGCGATTTGAAAATATACAACAGCCCAAAATTATCCATCGGGCAGGTGTCCGAATCGCACAGAACACTCGTCGGGTCAGGAAGAGGATCCCTTTCCAACGGAGGTTTGTGGGACTTTACACCCTGTTCCATATACCTCCATAGTTTAACACTAAAATTAGCAAGACATTCCTTGGGCAACAACCTCACATTAATTAATATAATTTTAGATACTATTAAACTAACTGTAACTAGTAACTGTGAAAATGAAGATATTCCGAAATAATCTTACAAGTACAATTATCTAGTGCTTGGAGTACATTTACTAGGATAGCTGCATATAGAATTAGCTACGGTATAAACAGTGGCACTGTTTAAAATTAAAGAAACTACAATATTGCATTGGGTCTAGCCTGTAAGGATACTTGTAAATTTTTGAAATTAATAAGGATATAAAATTAGTGACTAAAGGATAAATTCATAATTTTTTAATATGATATAATTGAAAATCCTTCAAGGTCAACAAAATTAACAATGGCATGCCACAGTCACAAAAAATCAGTAGGTAACTTTAAATCAATATTGACATGACAAACGAGTTCCTTAGCTCCATTTGTATCACAATCGGTACCGATACACTTTCTAGAGAAAGTCATGCAACAGAAAACAGATTACCATAAACACAAAACTTGATGATACATTAGAATTGCAGAACCGTATATTAAATTAACCTACAAATCAAAATTCATATTGACATTGAAATATTTCGTCTTTTCCCCTAATGTAAATTGTCATATGTAACGGTTTTTTTTTGTTGATATATTTTTTTTTATATGAGAGATAAAAAAGTTGGTATTGGTAATGGTTGGTACCTCTTGTTTGTTGGGTAGCAACTGATAGTACGTTGCCACTATTAATCTGCATACTTTATTCTAAGCACGAGAATAAATATGGCAGACAAAGTGAACTAAAACAAAAAAATACTCAATAATATTCAATAATATTTGAATTTTGAATTGTATTTTTTTCACTCTGAGAGATTCTTTCTACATCATTGTAACATTAAATATAATTTCGGCATTAACGTTGTAATTTCGTAACTATTTAACGATTCAAAAGAGTGTTCAATGAGTTTCTTGAACGTTCAAGAAACTCATCGAAATAAATACTTTAAGTTAAAGTTTAGTGTAGTGAATTAAATGCGGGACGAATCTAAAACAAACCATACCTCAAAAACAAGTAGGTACTGAAATTGTTAGCCAAAAGAAACTATGACTAGTTTAAGGTAAGGCCTTTTTAACTGTTTTTCTAATCTAGACTAAAAGAAAGTGAAACTATTTGAGATCGAAGTGAAACGCTGCGTCCGGCGTCTGAGCACCTACCGGTTCCAATGTTTCTACAAACAATTGTATGGTAGCTTTTTAATGAAGACTGGCTTGCCTTGCAGTAGTTGGAGGTACATAATATTATGTTGTGTAGTGGTTTGTTTCTAGTCCAGAAAGATTTTAATTGGAATGAAGAGTTGATTGATAATAATAACCACATTTATTTGGAATTTAGGTGAATATGGTAATAAATAAAATAGATATAAGATATTTGTGAAATTCATCATAATTATTATGAGAATATAATATCGTATGCTAAAAATGCTTTAATACATCATTTTTCTGCCTTGTGTATGATATTACTTGGGGTCGGCGCAACACGTTTTCTTCTTCCATTTTATCCTGTCAGCAGTCACGCTATCATTGGCTTTTTTTTTCTTTCATATGACTCCTGAAACCATCCATCCACATGTAATATTCATAACTCTTTTAGTAACATTTGATCTCTCCTCTTCACATAGAATAAACGATTCCCTTTCAACTTTTCAGTTACTGGCGCCACTTTCAAACTTCCTCTAATGTTCTCATTTCTCACTTTATCCATTCTCGTCACTCCACACATCTCAAAATGCTCGTCTCCGCTATATGCAATTTTTTTATCCGTCTTTTTCACAACTAAACATTATGATCTATACAACATCACAGTTCTTATAACGGACTTATAGATTTAAATAATGCTTAATCACAGTTATATTACCGCGATTGAGCATTATTACGAAGACTGGCCTGTTGGTCTAGTGGTTAGTGGATCTGACTACTATGCAGGAGGTCGTGGGTTCGATTCCCATCCAGGACAAATGTTTGTGTGATTAGCACGATCATTTGTCCCGTGTCTGGGTGTAATTTATCTATAATTAAATGTATTTAGAAATATATAAGTATGTTTATCAGTTGTCTAGTACTCATAACACAAGCTCTGCTTAGCTTGGGACTAGACGGTGTTGTGGGATAGTCATGGAATGTTATTATTACTTGAAGACACGGTTGGAGCAGAGGTTGACTGATTGACTGCTGCGGTGCGAGTCGTGGGTTCGAGTCCCGCACGAGAAAAATATTAGTATGGCCTAGGCCTACAGATAAGTGGTCGGAGTGTCTTGTGTATGTGAGTTTACAAGTTTGTGAATGCACCCACGATACAGGAGTTATTACTAGTGTGGGACAACGATAGCTCACTGTCCGACCGTCCGGTAACCGTCCGGACCGAGCCCAAGTTGTCGACGGCGCGTATGGGAGATGTCAGCAAATCGAAGGGGTCCAGCAGGTTCGAAGCCTACTGGGGCCATGGGTAGTGTGAAAACGAAACCCGGGGCCCTGGGAGGAAGGCAACGAAGGAACAGGAGTGGGTTTTTAGTCAGCAAAAGTCTGTCTCACTTTCTCCCGCTCCGCCCAGAGCGCGATTTGTCATTAGATGATTTCCCTTGCAAAATCTGTCAAATGGGTTAGTTAATAAACACCTAACTCATCACGATACAATAGCCATAATTTGACTCACAATTATTCAATCGTAAAATTTTAGTAGCATCGTAAAAGAGAGCTTAAATGACCGAAACAGTATAAATTATAACGGAAAACAAATACGGATAAAGTGTCGATAAAGGTAACCGTGTCGAACGTTGATACTGTTTTGGCGATCAGCCCGAGAAAGGTGAGGTCATGCCGAAAGCTGAGCGAAGATGTGGCAAGAAAAGATACCACAGACTATGTAGACATCAGTCAACTGTGTTTATTGTCTAGTGTCTATGGTGCAGCACAGTTATGCCCGCCCGGTTTGCACATGGCCCGACAGATGACTACTTTTTTCTTTCTTTTTCTTTCTTTCTTTTTTATAGTAACAAAGATTTAAGAGATGTTAGACTTTGTAATAGTGATTGACTATAATTTAGATATGTGGTTTAAAATTGTGTTATTTTGTTAATATAACGTATCTAAATATGGCATTTATGTATTCGTACCTATACTTTTATCCACGAGTGTGATAATGTTTTGATGTTTCTAATATATAATCATCAGTTTCTTGCCCATATCTCTATATTTTTGAGATTTCTTGCATAAAAACACTAAATAGGACTTTGATTTATAAAAAAAAAATACTTAAAGGAATAACTCCTGTATCATGGGTTGGGCCGGATATCTTTAGGCCAGACAAATTTTATTTCAGTTTTTTTAGGTGGGAAATAACCCGATGACATCTGCGTGTCAGACTCTTACTAACAAAAACCTACTTCCGTTCCTTCTTTGTCTTCGTTCCAGGGCTCCGGGGTTCTCTTTCGCATCACCCATGGCCTCAGCAGGCTTCGACCCTGCTGGGCCCCTACGGTTTTGCTGACATCTCATTGAGGCGCGCGTTGAACACTACGCGCCGTTGACAACTTGGGCTCGGTCCGAACGGTTATCGGATGGTCGGACGGCGAGCCACCCATTGCCCGCCGTCCGCAAGCCAGAGCCTACGGTGGCTGGAAATCGGGATCGGGATCCTGGCGGCTGGGGCGTGAGGGCAGTTCCCTCGCGCTTGCGACCGACTCCTTTACTAGCATTACTGCTTCGCAGAAGGAGGCGACCACCTGTCACTCCTCCTATATATCCTCTCTATACAATGAATATGTATTCCGTGTGGTTATTGAACCTGTTGTCACAGGTACGTAGCGCAGCAGACAATCCCTCAATCATTGCGCCAACCGTGCCATCGCTTTATTTCAGAAATACCTGGAAATCTGTTAGATCTGAGGCTGCGAAAACTATAACTAGCATCATAGTCTACAACTTTTAAGAGTATGATGACCAAATATAATTATACGAAAAGCACGATTTACAGATAATCATACTATTTTTACACAGTTTGAATAAGTGCCATCATGTCCCTAGCTTTTTTCCAACTAGCTTGGCTTTCATTTTAACCGAATGCAACCTAGTTATCAACCTCGGCAGAACGATACTCCTTGGATAGACTGATGGTCAGACTTTCTGGCGTCTGACTGACTATAACAACTGCTAGAGATCTACGAATAATAGCCAAGATCAACGCCTTTACGTGCTTTCCGAGGCACGGGGTATCTGTGATATCGCAGATAAACTTGAAAAAGTACATAATAATTGAAATATTCACATTGGTACTTGCTTAGTTTCGAAACCAGCATCTCATGCATGACATGCGAGTGACTTATCGACTTGACCCATCACGACACAGTTTTAATAAATATATGCCGCAAAGTTTTTCTCGTCTCTAACAATCCGTAATCTTTCCGCTGCGTTAACGATGAGACCGCAGCTTATTTCAAACAGCGTACGCCTAAGAAGGAAATTACTGGGTCACGTACACTTATTGTGTTGGAATTTGGCAGCAGTACCGTTAGATTTACTTATTTGTACATATTGCCAATTGTGGTTACAAAAAATTGGGCCGTTATAGCTGCCTGACTGTATAAAGAACAACGGCGACCGGTATATACTGCCGAAATAATTTAGTATGTTAGTTACCCCAAATAACACAGGACAAGAGCAGGAAGATGATAGTAGTTGCAAAATTCTGTACTACTATGTTGCACAGACAAAATTTTATAGAAAACTACAAGCCGTGGACGTAATGGAAAAAAGTGATTATATGGTGGTATATAGTTGACAGACATTATGTACCTAAATATCATTTTCACACAGGTCAGTGGCATACATACATACATAATTATATGCGACTTCAAATAGGACGCAGACGGCAGTACGAGTATGTCTGCATTTAACTCTGGCCAGATGTTCAATGGACTATACCTGTCAACTGACTGAGTGTTTCCCGAATTGCCTTTTAGTAAAAGAAAAAAAAAGTAACTTTGTAAGAAATAGTTTCTTTTTTCTTTACTTGATTGACGCGTTGAAGTACTAATAGCCAGTATCTTCATTTGTTTCGGTAATTAGCTAACGGGTTGCGGTTAACTTTCTTAATGTTTTCGATCGTAAGTTCGAACTTTGAAACGGAAAAAAAGCTTAAACAGCAAATTTAAATTGACCATAATTTATTGTGACTTTTTATTTAGGTAATTATTATTTTTTGATTTCGAATTATGTGGATTTGACGTCTATTTATTTTTAATACTTTTATTGGTTTGACATATTTTATTTTTATTGATTTGACAGTGATTAATAATAAATGTTTTTAAATTATTTTTTTAATTCAATATATCACATCATATCGCGATTCCTCCATGCCTCTTAAAGCACGTTAAGCTGTTGGTCCCAGCTGTCATTTGTAGATCTTTTACAGTCTTTATGTATAGTCATAAGCTAGGAAATCTGTCACCAGTCTTGCCAAAGGTGTCAGCCAGCCAGATTTCAGACAGTAGGATGCTTCGTTGGCGTCATAAGTTTACGGACCATAATATTTTTTTTAATAATTTAAAGCCACGTAGGTTTAATTATAGCATAATCGGCCTTATAATGCTCCCACTGCTGGAACTCAGACTTCCTCTCTAGGATAGGGAATGGGCCGTAATCCACCACGCGGGCACAGATACTGTAGATTGGTGGATGTCTCATGTCTTCAAATTTCTGGTTCTAAGAAAGGCCGAATATTTGTAGGTAACCGTAGAAAACAAAATAAATAAAATAATAATATTTTCCGGACACACGCACTTTTTAACAAGACGTTTCTCTTCCATACAAGGTATTGTTATTGTACTTTGAACCTACGAAGGGCTAGAGGTCATACTATTCTTGCATACGAACTTGTGGCTCTTATCTAAGATCCCGTTGATGCTCCACATGGCAATAACATCGAGAAAAGGAAACAGGGCACTCAGATAAGGGCCACACTCTCATATCTTTTGAAAGTGCCTTCCTCAAAACCTACATCTCATTTCTGATTAGAAATCTTACATCGTTTTATCTTAAACCTCATCAGTACTGAATCATATGAGCTGATTAATGGAGAAAACAAATATGTTAATCTTGAGTAAAATTATAAAGAAGAAAATTTGTTGCCAATCAACGGATCGGGTAAGGCACTCTTTAATTATAAAGACAAATTCTTTATAATTAAAGAGGGCCCTTCCCGATCCGTTGATCGTCAACGTGAGCATGGTTTAAGAGTTTGTTGGTTCTTTGATAAAGAGGCAACGCAAAAAAGAAAGGTATCACCTGAACGCTTTGTTGGCATTCTGTAATTCCATTATTTACTCGAATATTTCACAAAACTTTTTTTTATTTAGATGAAAACTTCAACTCTGGCTCTCTGTGTTTTTTTTAATTAAAGGTTTTTGGAAACAAACTTTGTCAATCAGAATCTTGATTATGTGTACAAGGTTATTTATATATATAAACATATATTAGTATATAGATTTTGTTTTTTTAATTTATGAATACATTATGAAGAGCCAAAGTTCACGCAAAATAGCAGATTTTCAGAGGTTTTTACCGGATTAGTTTTACACAAAATGATCTGATTTCAAAAGAAACTTAGATAATATCCATAAGATATCTGTGCTTCCAAAATATCTGGAGAAACATGACGTGTAAAATAATGTTATAATCACATCAGAGCGGTTGTATGGAAATATATCTCTAGTTGTACGCTCTTAAGCCTCATATATTTGTAGGTATAAAGAATGTTGTTCCGAAACTTAAAAGGCCATAATTATCAAACACTAAATTTATTAACACAAAGAACTTTTAAAACTAGTTCCGGCTTAATTAAAAGGGCAATGCGGTCATACCTAAACTTGCATTCCAAATTGTTAGCTGGGGCCTTATCATGAACTGTTCAAATGTCAGTCATGAGAACGAGTAAGAAGGATGGAGCTATACATTCTATATAGCTCCATCTCTTTAACAGTTCAGTTTACGTCGTCAAATGGATCGCGTTATCAGCTCTTGGTAGGACTTCTGATCTTAGATCTGGCTTGTCGAGCGTGTATGGGTGGTAAATCTTAATTGTTTTATTCTGTTTTATTTTTGGTAGTTGATGAATATCAAGTGTCTAAAGAACAGTGGTGGCCAAGTGGTAACGGCCCTGACTTACGAGTTGTAGGTCGCGGGTTCAAACCCAGCCAGGCGCATTACTTTGTGTAATTTATTTCATCACCACTGCTCTCAAAACGTTGAAGGAAAATATCCTGAGGATACCGGCATGTCCTAGAACCAAAAAATCATAGACATGTGACATTCACCAACCCGCAATGGGCCCGCGTGGTAGATTACGGCCCATTCCGTCTCCTAGACAGGAGGCCTGAGTCCCAGCAGTGGGAACATTAAAAAAGGCTGAATAAGCTTTTATGCTATGCCAAGTGTCTAAAAACTTGTAATAGAGACATTACAAGTTACTTGTTATTTTTAGAGACATTATTTTGACAACTGTTGAGCGAAAAGGTTGATAAAACGTTTTATGGTTAATCAATCATCACCATGTAATCAATTGTTTATGGTTTTATGGTGGCCATCGATTTAATTAATTAAAAAATTATATACTACATTTTTTTTTAAATTATTGACCACTATCTATCTCACCTGATGGTAAGCGATGATGTGGCCGACGAAGGAGCACGCTTGCCTAGAAGTTACCTATTCACTCTTGACTTAAAGACCCCTAGGTTGTATCATCTATGATATAATATGACAAATCCCGCTCTTGGGCGGAGCGAGAAATAGTGTCAGACTTTTACTGACTAAAAACCCACTCCCATTCCTTCTTTGCCTTCGTCCCAGGGCCCCGGGTTTCACTTTCACACTACCCGTGGCCCCAGTAGGCTTCGACCCTGTTGGGCCCATACGATTTGCTGACATCTCCTTAAGGCGCGCGTGGAACAGTACGCGCCGTCGACGACTTGGGCTTGGTCCGGACAATTACCGGACGATCGGACGGCGAGCCACTCATTGCTCGCCGTCCGCAAGCCCGCGCCTACGGTGGCCGGAAATCGGGATCGGAATCCCGGCGGCGGTTGGGGCGGTAGGACCGTTGCCTCACGCGATCGGCCGGGTGTAGGGGGGTAAAAAATTGATTTCAACCTATTCTCAGACCTACCAAATATACATAAAGAATTTCATAAAACTCGGTCCAACAGTTTCGGAGCAGTTCGATAACAAACACTATAACATGAGATGTTTAGGCATATTAGATATAATTTTTTATGTGTTTCCTGATGGCTATATAACAACCGAGGGTCATAAAGTTCATAGTGAATAGGCTTTTTCTAGGCAATTGTGTTCTATTATCATCGCTTACCATCAAGTAGCGAAGAATACGCAAGTAATTGAACGTGAGCCCACCAAGAGAGAAAAAAAAATGATGATTCAGATACACTGCTAACTTTTGATATATGGAAACCTCAATGTTCATCTTTGATCTTTATTTCCAAATTCAATTACACACTTTAAAACCAAAATATCAATAGGTAAAATGATCACAATTCTTGTTTTAGAATTAGACGGATCTATGTAGGCCATTTATGCCATAGGCCGTTCAAAGACTCGGCCCTGGTACGAAAGGCAACGAAGGAACAGGAGTGGGGTTTTAGTCAATAAAAGTCTGACACTATCTCTCGCTCCGCCCAAGAGCGGGGGATGTCATTGGGTGATTGGGATAATTTTCCTACCGAAAAAAAAAACTCCATTTAAAGTGGAAGGAAATTATTTTGTGATTTCTCACCTAAAAAAAATATGGGGGGCCCCTGGACTGACAATATATGGTTGAGTCAGAAGATTTTAATTTCATTTGACAGAAATTCAGTTTAGTTTTTGCTTAAAACCTACCTTGAAAACGTATCCGAAATTTATATATGCTAATTTATAAATTTACAAATTACAATTACACATTTAATTTACAAAGAATAATTATTATTTATTAGTTTTCAAACCGAAGTCTTATTAACACTACCTATTAGTAAAATTGTAATAAAGTGTCAACAAAAATATCACTTTGAGTAATTCTCAAAGTGATATTTTTTTTGACACTAGGTTTTATCCGGGTTTGGTGATAACAAATCAAGACGAAAAAATAAAATGACGCAGCTTTTGTTAGTCTTTCAATTCTTAGACTTAAATTTTATTATAGGAGTTAGCAATACTAAAATGTTTGTTTACGTTTTTCGCACACCGAGTTATTTTGTCTGCAGAAAAACATCATTAACATTGCCATAAAAAAATTTTGTAAACATCATAAATAAAATTAATTTTGTTATTATTGATTCTTGGTCAAGAATATTATAAAGATAAAAGAATAGAATAGAAGACAGTGACCTAAATTTTCTCCTATTCTAAACGATATCTATTCTTTATTTCCATATTTTATTGAAATATTTTATTTCATTTAAATTAGGTTTTATTTTCGAATGCCACATACAATTCAACATAGGAACCTAATTCAAAATACGAAAATATTGTTTATTTTTTTAATTTAACTATGTTACTACACGGTTCTTCTCCATTGGAACCACGCACTAACTTTTGATCTTTTATAAATGCCCATGTAGACCTATGTGAAATGAGATATTTTTAATGAAACGAAACTTTATTGAAAAAGTATCGATATTTGTAAAACAAAGACGTATCGTCACTATTCTTTTGACAAAAACTTCATCTGCACTTGGAATAAAATTATAATTAGAACGGGATAAACATGTAAGCTTAGTGATTAAAAAGCGATTAGTAAAAGTGATACTTATGACATTTCTTTTAAAAACAAGTTTTGCTGACATAGGAAAGTTGAAAATGATCGGTATTGAGGGCAATGTCGCGGCACGCAATGGCCATAATGTCATAGAACCAGTGTTAGAGCAGCTATGATGCTGTGAGATAATAGATGGAAAGTGCTTGTTCGCATGAAATATGTGATTATTTTCTATTCTGAGTCAGAAAATACTTCTATTTAATTCATGATCTGGTCAGAGGTCGATTAGTCCGTGGGATATTGCCTGAATTCGAAAAACTTAGGAGGTTTCTTAATTCGATTTTTTTTTTATTAACTTAAAAGGGTATGCTCCCAGATTGGTTCCTTTGTTTTCAAAATCTATTGATCCATGAGGAATTGAGGGAACTTCTCAAATATTATAGGTAACCATTTAGTGATTTTGGTATTTTCATGGAGAACTCAAGCTTTCAAATGTTAATATTACACTGTAGATAAAGTGAAATATTAACATTTGATGAAGGGGAACTAATGAAGAACTTAACATTCACATAGATATCACAATAAAGATAGTTAAACTACTTTGCGGAGGAATTTTTTAGCTAGGAGTTATTTTATTTCGTGTAAATATAGTTTTAATCAGTTAAGTGTTTCTGTTTTTCTTGTTTTGGTACTTTGTTTATCACTAGCTTTTGCCCGCGGCTTCACCCGCCTACATAAAATATAGCCTATGGGAATAAAGCAGCTTTCTATCGGTAAAAAAATCTTTGCAATCGGAAATTCCTTCAAACAAAAAAATAAACTTTACCTCTTTATAATACTAGTGCAGATAATTAATCTTGAAATAAAATTTCTTAGTAACTTTGACAATACGGAGGCAGACAGATTAGCAAAATTAGCTATTAGCTAAGAAGGCAAAGCAATAACCATATCGCCTGACTACACAGAATTACTGCTAAAATTTAAAAGATCATGTTTCGAAAAGTAGGACCAATACTTTGAGGATACAAGTAAAATCAAAGGGATTTGGTACAAGATCATACAACATCAGCCCCCTCGCACTCCTTGGTTTGTAGACACCAAAATGAGCAGAACACTCATAGTAGTGGCTTTAAGGCTTCGTTCGGGACACTATCCCACCAAAAGATTTGGACATATGATGAAAAAAATAGATTCCCCAAATTGTGACATGTGTGGAGTTATTGATGATGTCCAGCATCTTTTGGTGGAATGTGTCAAGAATCAAACGGGTAGAGAGCTACTGGCAAAATTGCGAAAGATCAATAAAATTGATATATATTTGAAATTCTGGCCGATCCTAGAAGTGATGCTGCTAAGATCACATTTGACATGGCAATGTGTCGCTAGTTAAACCTTGTTAACAAAATACCTATTTATCAATTGTGTTGATTACTAAGTTAAGTTGTTACTGTATACTTAGGTTAGGTTATGATGTGGCTGACATGCTCTTAGAGATTAAAGTCCCTAAAAAAAAAGAGAAAAAGAAAAGAAAAACTTTGACAATACAAATAAATAAATGATTCTGAATAATTTTAATTTCGGCAGTCGGTGTTAAATAACCAGAAACACCAACACCAGAAACATATCTTGAACTTCTTCTGAAGTTCAAGTTATGTTGAACGTTTTAATTATTTCTTTTTGTAGTGTAATCGAATGCTTTTTTTGTAAAAAGTATACCTGTCAACCGAAAATTAAAAAAAAAATCACTATTGGATTAACAGAAAAAAAAAAAACATTATTAAACACACTTCTAAATGTTGATCTTTAAACCCATATTTGCTAATATCACTGAAGAAAACACGCAACATTAGAAAACCTGGTTATTTGTAGGACATAAGGTCAAAATGTCTTTCGTGTCAAAAACCTTGGTTTCCTGTCCATGTCAATGATCTTGACAAATATAATTTAACTCAAAACAAAGACCGAGAGACCGAGTAAAATTGTTTATGTCACAAGTTTGTTTTAGTTTAGTGACTTATCCTAAACAGTTATCTTGAAGTTTTTTTTTTACCATAAAATACGGCAAGAGAAAAAATTCTCTTTTGGTATCTTTTACTTTTACGTGGAGTAACTGCCTACCTGTAGCCTTAAACTCGTTAAAAAAATAAAAGGCTCGTTTTGACATTTGAGAAACACCCTAGAATGCAACTTAGAACGAAACTGTAAGAAACAATAAAATAATAAATTATTACATAGTGTTTTCAAAAAAATATATAAATTTTTTGACGTGTTAAATAATATGATAGAATATAATGCGAGTATTCTTTTTGCGTAATTAAGTATTCGTTTTGACAGATGTCAAAACGGATCTTTTTTTTTGACAACTTTACCATGACGTGTGAAACTGTCAAACGTGCGAGTGAGAAAGAGGGATTGAGTTATACATCCTGTATAGCGCCATCCTTTTAACAGTTCAGTTTAGGTCGTAAAACCAGATTATCGTTCCACCTTGTAGGAGGCCTTCGAACGCTGCGTGTTCTGGTACGCAGTCGCCACTTCAGAACCTTTCGGCCCCCGTGGCCATCTGTTTTGCGAGCAATGTGCCCTGCCCATTGCCACCTTAGTTTTCGTGCTATATCGGCTACCTTGGTTCTCCTGCGGATATCTTCATTTCTGATTCAATCACGCAAGGAAACGCGTGAAACAATATCACATTACACTAATATTATATGTATAGATGAAAGTTTGTGTGTATATTTAGCCGAGCTAGTCGTAATAGAAGTAGTTATAGTAGTTTGGCCACCGGCTGGTGCGACTTCTCCTGCGTCAGAACCAGCGTGTCGTCAGCGTAGCAGACTACGCTGACCCCGCTGTGGAAGTCGCGGCGCAGCACGTTATCTTACCCGATATTCCACAAAGGCGGTCCTAGTACCGATCCCTGTGGAATACCGCACGACATCTCTCGCCATTTTCACCCTCACTGGTGTCCGGGATAGATGATGAACCTGTCCTTTAGGTAGGCTTTGATTACAAGACGGAGGTAGGTTGGCACCTGGTGATACCAGAGTGCCTTCCTAATGAAACTCCAGGGTAAGGTATTAAAGGCGTTGGAGATGTTCAAAGACACCACCAAAATCAAATGTAAATAATATGTTTGTTACTTCTTCTCGCTCGAATGGATTTGAATGTTTGGCATATGGGTAGGCCATGTCCTGGAATAGGGCATAAGATATTGTTTATTCTGGGAGTATGTTTCCTTGGGTCAATTCTCTATTTTCACGCGAGCGAAGTCCTACTAAAGAACTAGTTGAAAATAAAAATACAAGAATCAATAATTTATTTAATCTTCATGCAAGACAAATATACAAGAGTTGGACTTAATATCCCAGGCATTCTTTACCAATCAAGTCAACCTAGCTACAATTTCGAACGTCAAGTACAAAAATAGAAATACCTAGAAGAGACAAATAATTATGCTTACTTTTTGTTATGCATAGTAGTCGATGTTTTAAGTAACCCGTTCTGTTTAATATAGCAGTTTCGCAGGTTAAACAGGATAATATATTATCTTACCTACATATTCATTTATTTATGTATTTGTTTTGGTTTACCTACCTATATTTTTTGTCCAGTAATGACGGTTTACCTTCAACTACAGTGTTGCATTATCTTACAAATTGTCCATACATTTCATTTTGAATTCCTAGATAGCCAGTCTTGCTACTTGATTGGTATAGCTTAGGGTTACCGCACACGGACCAGCGGCTACGACCACAAAACGTCGCTACTTCTCATCGGCATATTTCCTTTACTTTTTATACATTTTATATGGACGCATCGCATACGGTTGACGTCTCGATGGCCACCACATGTTAAGCCGGGTACAGACTTTTGTAACTTAACATGCTATGTAACACGCAATGAAAGAATTTGTCGTCCGCATTGTCGTAATGTATCATGACAGAATACCCTTAGTGTAGACGCCACACTACGCACACGATCAGAGCATTTCAACTATGTGAGCAGACATGCTCGGTTCGTGCGGGCGCTGCGTCCACACTTTTGAAAAGCTCCTTTCATGTTATTTTGCATGTCCGGCTCCACAGATCGTCGCTGCTTGGTTCTTGTGACACAAAACGCCGCCACACTCCACTCGCGCAATTAAACCTTCTTCGTCAGAGTCCATTATGATACTGTGCGCATGGGTTAAAAAATTAGGAGCCACCGGCCACAAGTGACTGTCGCACACTTCAGCTACTTTCGTGGCCACTTCTTGATTCTCGTGGCGGCGTTTGTGGCTGTCACTTATAGTCCGTGTGTGACGACCCTTTGTTTTACTGGCTGTTCATTACTGACTTACAGAGGATACAATTAGGCTTATGTTAATTTGTGGAAGTTAAGCTCCTTTTCACTACGATGGTTTTTTAGTTATTGATAGACTCGTTTTTGACCACTATCTCAGTTGTGCGGTAAGTGCGAGTTGTTTTTATGTTAATGTTACCGAAACGTTTACCGCCTTTAACTTTCTGATTGGTTCAGAGCTTGAGGTGGACCAATCCGAATGCCAATCGTTCAGAAAAACTGTTGATCGCGTTAACGTAAAACAAGCTCACACTAGACATTCTGATGGTAAGCGATGATGTGGTCGATGATGGAACAAGCTTGCTTAGAAGTAACTTAATTCAGTATTGATTTAAAGACCCCCAGGTTGAGTTATGAGGAAACACAGACTCTGGTCGGAAATCCTTTACTTTCGCTGTCTGTACGCACAGTGAATGTGTGCCCAAAACGTTTTATGTATATGTTTGGAATGTACCGGTGAAAACATGTGGAATGAAGTACTTAATAAGATAGACATAGTTATAATTAGAAGGTATACTTAAGTTAAAAAAGAAACTAGTTAAAGCATTTGATGTTTTTAGTTTGGGTGAGTTTTTACTTTTTAGGGTGCAAAAATACCTATTTGTCGTTCTTTTTTATCTTTACTTATTTGAGACTATCAACTTATAAAGCATGTTAGCGCCAATGTAAACTAACCTAAGTGTATAATCATCATCATCATCTTCCTGCCCTTGTCCCGTGTTATTTGGGGTCGGCGCAACATGTTTTTTTCTTCCATTCTGCCCTGTCACTCGTCATGCTATCACTAACTTCCTTTTCATTCATATCACTCTTTACACAATCCATCCATCTTTTCTTTGGTCTCCAGCTCCCTCTCCATCCATCCACATGTAAACTCATAACTCTTTTAGTAACATGCGCTTCATCCCTCCTCTTCACATGACCATACCAAGACAAACGATTCCCTTTCAATTTTTTTTTTTACCTAAGTGTATAATGACTACTTAAATAAATCAGCATAATGGATTTATTGTTTTATTTACAAAAGTGCGTAACCTAGGTAATCTTAGCAGCAATACTTTTTGAATAAGACAGGATAAAAAAAAAAATACCTGTATCGGTTTTATTAATTTTTCGCAATATTGCTTCCGACCTGTTTTATTTGTCATTTATTTTATCTTGAATTTCACCCGTTTCTCATGCATGAGGTGATGGGTTGGAAACTGGACAACTAACAATGTGATTTTTTTAAATTCATTTGTAGGTTTCTAAGTTTATCTAGAACATTACTGACATCCCATATCTCGGAAAGCCCATAGTAAAGACGTTGGTCCTGGTTATCATTCGTAGATCTTTGACCGTCGTTACAGTCTGACTAAAAATCTATCCAAGGAATATCGTGTTGCCCAGTAACTAGGTTGTGGAGGTCTGATAGGCAGCTCCATTTAAACGCAAGTATTAAGCCGCATCTGGTTAGACAGAAAACCGACCCCAAGCTAGTTGGGAAGAGGCTAGGGATATAATGATTTCATCTTTAATTTACCGTTTCAGATTACATCTAGTTTTGTTTTACTATCTTCTATTTTGACACTATTAACAAATTAATATCCGCATACATTAATTAACGCCTACCTATATTTATCACACTTAACACTTTTTTATGTATTATTTTATTTAAGTACGTGTATATATTCATTACTGTACATTTTAGAACAAAAAATCAATGATAATTAATGTTTGTAACAAATTTTTATTTCATAGATTGTTGGTTTGTTGGCTTGCTATACGCTATGGTGCATACTGTAAGTAGAGCATGCAATTTATAAATAAAACTGATTTACATCCAATACCTTACAAGCTCAGATCCAGTTGACAACCAGTGTAAAGCACTAGTTGTTTGGGATAACACCGACCCCAAATTTTGGCGCAACCGTGAGGCATACTATATTTTTCAATATTAACCGATTTGTTTTATCTATACTTCTCTATTAACTTTGTATTATTAGAGACAAAATAATTTAAGATAAAAGATTTTTATATTTGTTTGTAATAAATTAACTCAAAAACTACAGAACCGATTTTAAATATTCTTGTACCTGTAGAATACTATTTTATCATTGTGTGACATAGGCTATAATATTACTTTCAGGCAGGCGCAGTCGTTGACAGAGGCTAATATTTTATGATTATTTTATTTTTTGAGATTTTTTCACATATATATTGTTTGATTACCTATGTTGTATTTAAAAAAATTTTTTTTTTTTTTTTTTTACTAGAAGTTTGATAAATAAAGATGACCAACATTTAATTACAGTATTCCTAATTGAACTCTTAAAATTGCCTGACAAATCTATAGGGAAAACAACCTTTTAAGTTGAATGAACTTCATTACTGGGTAAAATGGTCAAGTGTGAGTGTTGTATGCTGACAAATTTTGTAAACACCGTCATGCATACTAACATTTACATATGTACAAACAAGTGTGGACCGTTATGTACTTCATGCTTTCGTTTTTTTAAACCTGAATAGTTTAATTTTGTTTGTAATTAAAATATTTCTTTGCTTAGATGAGGTTTGAGTTTTTAAAAAAATGCACATCTTAAAATAAATTACAACAAATAAGATGTTTAATAATAACTGTTAAAAATAAGACGAACTAAAATTATTATAAGACATTTTTTTTTGTAATATTTTTAAGCAAGTTTTTATTATTAATCCTTTTAAAATCTTTGACAAGTTTTTTGAGTAAAATTAGGGTTTAAATCGCACAAAAAAATTAAATTGTAAATGTACTCACCAAAATTCCAAAAAGATAAGGTGTCATCATCTTTCCAGATAAAATAATATAAATGAAAATAAAACACGTTACTTCAAAATATTCGAGTAATGGTATTTAAAAATTTGAATTTGGAACACGTGCGGTCACTCGCGCCGTCCACTGGCGAGTTTGAAGCTCGAAGCGAATCGCCAGCTTTTTGCTTCACGTTGAAAATGGTTTTACTACGGGCTTAGTTCTCGAATATAAACGTTTTTTTAGTGAATACGTGATCTTTTGTATTAAAATGTACTCGGACATTTTATATGGTACGTTTCAGACTGAGAATTTTTTTTTTTTTATGTTTT
Organism: Mythimna pallens; assembly: GCA_961205895.1. Lineage (NCBI taxonomy): Eukaryota > Metazoa > Arthropoda > Insecta > Lepidoptera > Noctuidae > Mythimna > Mythimna pallens. The sequence continues at coordinate 25,036,371 of OY540827.1, read as the reverse complement.
CTAGTGAGTAATCATCTATAAATTACGTTTTTTGATGTTTAGTTTTTAACCGACTTCAGACATAAGCTTAGTTCATAATTCTATTCCCCTTGTCATATTTTTTTGGGGTCAGAGTAATCTGTTTTTTATTTTTATTTATAATAAGTAATATACATTCCTATTAGTTTTATAATCTAGTGACTTGACAACCAAAATTCGAGCTTATAAAAAATATTTATATTTGTAATGATTTATATTTACCACACATTTAACGTGTTTATATTCATTAAAACTTTTCACTTTATTCCTAGATGACCTTTGCGTAGCACACAACTTACTCCTGAAGTCACATAAAACAAAAGAGAATTACCCTACAGGCTTAAAACAAAAGATAGTGTCAGTCTTCCATACGTGAACAACAAAGATGTTATCGATACTCGTAAGTTTCGAGTTACGTTAGTACTTCGAAACAGGGATGCGAATTGTGAAAGTAGCTACCTCTTAAATTGATTCTTTTAACTACAAATTAGTCGATGTTCTGCTAAAAATATCCTCAGGCTTAAACAATTCCCACTTAAATATATTTTTATACCAGTTGATGAAAACCTGATATAATATTTTTTCTTCATTCTTAATTGTCGCCATGTCAGAATCGATGTTTTGTCCGTAATGTGCGAAATGTAGGCTTAATTAAAATTGTTATTTATCTTTAGTCAATCAAGAAGGACCAAAACTTATTTTAATTGCGATGACATGTTGATTCGATAATAAAACATAAACAATTAGTTTTTTTATCGATTTGACAGCGGTTACATTAATCACGTTTGGTAAAAACTAACCAGATCAATTTAGGAGTGTTTTATTTTTATTATGTTTAGCTATTTTATTGCACAAACTTTTGGCAATTAAATTTTACTGCGTACTTCATTACAGTAGACCATTAATAGGACTTTTAAATATTTGTATTACCTAATAGAAAATTCGATTAACTTGGAAACCGGATACAGCAACCAAAAGACGAGACATAATTTCTGTGAAGCAATGATTCCAAAAGACGGATCACAGTTTCTGTTGAAAGTATCAGGGAGTATAATTATTGGGTTTCTAAAAACTTTAATTCCACACTGTTCTTTTAATCCTAATTATTTAATTTCACATGAAAGTAGGTACTTCTTTTTGCAGTAATTTGAAGGTTCGAAAAGTATCCTTATTTTAATGTTATTATTGTATTTATAATAAAACAAGAAAAATAAAAACACTTAAATAATTAGAACTATATTATATATAGCTAAAATATAGCGTCAAAAATTCATCCGCATCGCTGTCGACTGTAAGTGTGCCCAAAAAGTCCGGCTGCATTGCCTCGGAACTTAACTTCCTGAATTCATCACTTATTTGTACCAATATCGATATTTCGGTACCGAACGCACCCACCACTACGAGAGCATCGAGTACCGTATTACAATCACTTTTAAATTAACTTTACGTGAACTTGACCTTGGACTTTAAAGACTGCTGACCTAAATATCAAAGTCGGGTTTTTGTTTATATAGCTAGTAATTACAATAAATTATTGGTAACTGTTATGATCTATCAAAATGTACAAATATGTTTCTTTAGATAAAGCTAATTATAAACTATGTAGCGGATTCAAAGAAGACTTAAAAAAAAAATGGCCAAGTAATCTTGAGACATTGTGATCTAGGGAACTGAATATTCCAGTATGGAATTAGACACTCGTAAATTGTTGTCTAACCTTTGCGGATAGCGCTTGTGAGGTTTCAAGATATACTGGTTAACTTGTGATTGTGTATTGACATTTGAATGAAAACAAATCATTAATCTTGTGAGAAAAGTTGTGTCAGAAAATTGTATACAAAGTTAAGTAGGTTTTAAAAGAAATTGAGGTTTTTGAAGATTAAAATATCTCGTTAGAAAACAGACATTGTCCTAATTAAAAAAAAGACTATCTATATTGTTGCTTTTTTTAAATTTTATATTTGTCCAACCGGTTTTCAACCTACACATATTTGTAACAAATAAAATTTATCTTATCTTTTATTTTTAACCGACTCGACTTCAAAAATCCTCCTTTTTTGAAGTCGGTTATCAATTCGGTTGTATTTTTTTTTTATGTTTGTTACCTCAGAACTCCGTCGTTTATGGACTGATTTTCAATGTTTTTTGGACATGTTTCCAAATTAGTTCCATTTTTTCAAAATCCAGTTATGATGATGGGACCCATGAGAAATCGAGGGAACTCCTAGTTATGTTGAAAATGGTATCATTGAAGTGACCTGATATGATGATGGAGCCGGAAGATAGGCACCGGAACTCTGTAATTAATCAATGTATTCTAGCCGTGTTTGTGCTTATTAGAATTGTCATGAGATGCACTTTGGCTATAAAAAAATGAGAAATAGGCACTCTGGTTATAACATAAATGGGTTACAACTAAAGAGTGTGAAATAAAAAAACGTTAAAAAAAATTAATAATAACCGACTTCACTATAAAAAAAAGCATTAAAAGGATCAAAATTACTTTAATTTTGGAAGTTGGTGTTAAATAAGAAACAAACAATACCGAGAAACACCATCATCTTCCTGCCCTTGTCCCGTGCTATTTGGGGTCGGCGCAACATGTTTTTTTCTTCCATTCTGCCCTGTCATTCGTCATGCTATCACTAACCTAACTAATACCGAGAAACACCGACTTCCGAAATTAAAGTTATTTTGATCCTTTAGTGTTTTTTTAGTGAATTTACAATGTTGTTGTTTTTTATTAAAGTTTTTTGTACTTGTTTCTTTATTGTGTGTGTTTCTGTGTGCTAAATAAACGTGTTTTCTTTATTTCATATTTTTTTTGATAATTTTCATTTTTTTTTTTCACTTTTATCACTTATTCGAACAATTGCGTGTTTTAAGTTATACTTTAAATCTATGCCAAACACGCGTTTGTTGATCATTCAGATCTGTATCTTTCCACATGCTTCTTGTTTAGCAACTTTCTTTAACTGGTCGATCTGCTGGAACTCGAATACTTCTCTGTTGAATTTGTCACTTGCCTTTTTTTTATTAACAATGTTAAAGACATTTATAGAGAGTTAGAAGAATATGAAGGTATTTAAATTAAGTAATAAAAGCGAAAGCTATGTTAGAAAAGGACCGCTCACACTCAGTTTTCTGGATGGAGGTTCATAGGGAGGTTTTCTGGCCCTAAAAATTAAGAATAAAGTTGATAGCGCGTATGAAATGTTTACATTTTATTATTTTAGAACATTTTTGTATTTTAAGTTTTTATTGAAATTATTTGTATTATTCTTGGAATTGTTTGCTCCCCAGGGGCCCAAAGATTTCAATTCCACCGTTTTAAAAGATTTTATTTCTTGTTTTTATATGATCACATTTATCCTTATGTATGATTAGTGTCACAGTGTATTTCATAATATTTATCAATTAGAAGGTGATCATTTCTTGTAAGAAATCAAATTTCTTAACACGATGGAATTTTGGCTAAAACTGTATAATTAATTTTTAGGGCCAGGCGACCCCCTTAAGGATCTCAATCCTTTATTTCTTTAAAAGAACACATAGTCCACTTAGATATAAGAAAATTAACATAAAAAAATATCTTAAGTAATAAATACATTTCGCTTGATATATCAAGTACACACTGTAGTCACATTTTTAAAGATGTTCATTCATAGACAATCCCTTTGTCTTTCGCTAGCTTATTATCAAGCTGCGGTCCCTTAAATTGAATAGATCTTCCTTCATATAAAGTTCTAACTGAAGGTTGAAAGTTACATTTCACAGACATTTATCTATTTCAGAGATCAATAAAAGAGCTCTTGGGTAAGTTAAGCATCAATATGCAGTACAGATTCTGTTTACACTATTTCTGCGGTTAACTTTTCGCATTCCGTAGACTGTCACGGTTTTTAATATGTAATCGGTTCTGCATATGGGAGGCCTGAAAACTAAATGCCTTCCGGTACGCAGTCACCACTAAAGGCCTTTTCAGTCCCCATCGACCATACATTTTGCAATTTTTCGGGCTGTATCAGTTACTATGGCTTTCCTGCTAATAGAGTTGATTAATAGATTAATAAATTGATTGCGTTTCTATATAAAGATAACGTATATCAAGAGGCTCTTTGGACAATTCATTAACTTTGATGATCCTGTATATCAAGATTCGGTTACATCTACGGTACAAACTTGATTCATATTTTAATTAACTTGTTCAATCATCCAAAACAGGAAATTAGATCATTTTAACAGGACATTGTAATTGAATGACGGATCGCATTTTTTTTAACTTAAAGTCTTCATACATATTCATCATCGTTTTGATTAAATCGAATGCTCAGAGACGAGTGATGATTTTTATGATACCTAACCCATTTTATGAGTTTGTTTCCGTATCTCGTAATTTTATTAGGTTAATGATCTTCATTATTTTAGTTTCTGAGAATGAGTGGGATAAATAATGACGCACTTGTTCAGTCGCAGTTCCAAAGCCTTGGTCATCGCCGCCGAGTTGCTAGCCTGTCGGTTTTCTATCGTTTAGATTTCGGGGAGTGTGCACTGGAATTGCACAATCTAATTCCGCCAAGTCCGTTCCATCATCGGACCACTAGACGTACGGCGTTGCGCCACCGGTTCATCGTAGACATCCCACCCATATGCACAAAACGTTTTGAGAACACATTTATTATGCGTACAGCCAAGGAGTGGAATTCCTTGCCGGAGTCTATGTTTCCTGATAGCTACAACTTAGAGATCTTTAAGTCAAGAGTGAATAGCCTACTTCTTGGCAAGCGTGCTCCACCGTCAACCACATCATCTCTTACCATCAGGTGAGATGGTGGTCAAAGGCAAGCCGATTAAAAAAAAAAGATAAATGTCATGAGGAAATTTTTTAAAAATGTATGCGGATAACTGTAAGACAAGAGGAGTAAAGAGGGTAACTGTAACTACTGACATGACGAGAGAAAGAAAACCAAGGAAAAAAATGACGCGTTGCGAAATAAATTACGCTAAGAGCAGAAGAATTGTGGTTATAATTATATGACAGATTGTGAAGTTCTAGAGTGGAGACTTTGTACCGGAAGACGCAGCATTGGAAGGCCTTTCATAAGGTGGACAGACGACCAGTTGAGGGTCGCGGGAATCCGATGGATACGAGACGTAAAGGACCCGTCGTTGCGACATTTGGGGCTGAAATGATTGTGTTGATCAGATGATGATAAATCTAAATTAATACTTATATTAAAGAGCTAAAGTTTTTTTTTTTTATGGACGTTATCTCTGAAAGTACTGGTTCGCAAAAGCTAGTTGTACGTAAGATTACATACTAGGCATACACACAAATATACTTATGTACTCTGGAAAAACAGTACTCTGCAGAAGTCGGGTAACAACTTCATCTTCTAGCAGACTTTTTTTTTTGTATCAAGCTTATTTTTCTAACTTTTTATATTCTAACTTAAAAAACTAAATTTTGGTCGATTTTAGTTATCAAAATTTATAGGAGGATCCTGTTAGGTTTATTAGTATAATATACAAATGAGATTTTCAACTTAAAATCAAATAAATAAGCTTTTATATCAGAAATTAGGTTTTAAAAAGATCCGTTGTGTTTAGATAATATTATAAACTAACAATCTAAAATTCCTTTAGAGTGCAAACAAAAATATATATTTTGTAGGAATCCAAATATGGTGGAATGATGATTTACTCTTTTTATTAAGTCTCCTTCAGGCCTACTACTGTTTCTTTAAACAAAAAGAACTCTTAGATACAAATGACTAAAAACAGACCTAGGCATATGGGATTGAAGTTATATATTTATATTTAAACCAGGGATAATATGGAACTCGGTAACCGAAACCGATGTAAAAGTTTCGGATAGTTTAGGATAACGGCGGAGTCTATAACAGGTTACGACAGGTTTTTTTTTTGTTTTGCCCGGCCAAACCAATCTAGACTAAAAATAAAAGTCAAATCTTGTTATTTTTATTTTACTTTTATAATTTTAAAATTCTAATATCTGTAACCGGAACTATCCAAATAATTTCTTATCCGTAACCGTGTGCTGCCCATCCTGCCTAATCACCTACACTTTTCAAGATCTATATGTGGCCAACATTAGAGCTGTACAGGTTTCCAAATACTGGTCAGAAAAAAAAAATAGTTTGAGTACATCGACACGAAACGAAGAAGAAGATCCGTAAAATGATCTATTAAATTTCAACATTGTACACTTTTTGGTTTGCAATAAACGTTTTGACTTTGACTAAACTGTAGGTATCCCAAATCAGTACAATGTTATTCCTATATCCGTATCTAGATTCAAAAATTTCATATCTTTAACATCCTTGATTTTAACACCTTGACATTTACCTTCTTTTCTCTAAGATATTTCTGATTCAGAGCCTGCTCTAAATTTTAATGACATACAAGGAATTAGATCGGTGTTTGATGGTAAGCGACCTTGCAAAGAGACTGGCACACTCACATCAGGAAGATAATATCAATGTTCGTTGACATTTTGACGTCCGAAATTTATAAGAGCTTGATTGTTGGAAGCAGTTGTAGAGAATGGATTGAGCAATACCCTTAGAAAGATTACTACTTTTGGTAAAAGCCAGAGTAACTGTGCTGCGAATACTGGTCTCTTTCACATTATCTATGGTCGTTCATAATGGGCCTCATCAGAAGGCTCAAAGTCACTTAAAGGGCAATAGAGATAGCACTCTCCTCGTCGTATCCTTGGGTGGTCGAATCGCAATAAAGATACCCACAAACAAAGGACCGACATAGCTCGAAGAACCAAACTTAAGTGATAGTGGACAGAGCTCATTGCTTGCAGAACAGATAATCGGTGACGACGAAAAGTTCTAGACTGGCGACCGCGTACTAAAAGATGGTGATTTGAAAAGCCACTCAAAAGATAGGATACTTTGGGGAGGCCTAAGTCCGGTAGTAGACGTCTTTCGGCTGAAATGATGATGACGACTAAGTCATCCACTCTTGCAAGCCTCTGTCCGACTAAGGGCGGAATTCACCAATAAAACTAATCTTGTTTTGTGACACTAGTGACAGCGGCTAAACACAATTATGCGAGCCAAACGTTAAAACGCGATTAGTTTTATTGGTGAATTTCACCCTAAAACTCTAGCAAAGATAACTACTGATCGCACGACCGTTTTTCTATCAGTATTCTTGCCTTCTTTTTTCTTATCAATATTACCTGTGTCAAGGAGTGTTCCGTTCTTTGTTTTTAGGTTTTATTTTTTTAATAATTTTATAATATTGTGGTAATATTCATAATTGTGATCGATTCAATTTATGTACTTTTATTTTGTTTAATTTCTATGATTTCTAATTCGATTGTGCTCTTCTATGGTATTTTCTAGTTATTTCAGTAAATGTTGTGTTGTCTATCTATCTATCTATAAAATCTATTTATTCCACAATTAGACTATGAACGCTCAATCTATTCTCCGTGGTTCGTTAGCAATACTAGATCATGATGTCAATGAATTAAATACTTTTTTCTGGTCCTGGATTATTAAGTTGTATGTAGCTTTTTCTTATGAGTATGTCAGTAACGTGAGTACTATGTTTTAATTTTTTCGATTGATTTATGTATGAATGTAGAGGTTTATCGAGAGTGGTTCGACAACGTAGTTAGGTATATATCATATCCTGGACACTTCCTTATAATATTTTTAAATTAATTTGGCATTAAGAATCTAGTTCTGGTAATTCGAAACTTATTCGTTTATCGATTAGTCCCACACATAGATGTAGGTAAAGACTAAAGCTTTTAAAAGTTTATCAAGCTAATAGGAAACTTAAAAATGTTGTGATGTTTATTTAAAAGGCAAAAATACATTTGAGAATGATTGTAGTCTAAATAAGGCTAATATTGTAATAGTTTGTGACATTTTGGGAACAATAGTGTAGGATGGTAACGGTGAATTGCAATAAATATAAACGAAAGAAGTCTTATTGTGAAGCAGAAAGGACTACTCGAACAGTTTCAACTAAATAATCTTCATTAACATAATCTTAATAGGAATATTTTAATTTTAGTTCAGAAATTTCTATCTTTAGGGATAATAAATATCTAAAATATGGGTTATGAGTCAATCAGATTAAAACCATTTTCAGGGAATTGATAATTTGGACCTTTTTTAACATCCTTCTTCTTGTGTCGTTAATCCTCAATGTTGAGGGTTGGGATTTTGATTGCCATGTTGTCCTATCTTCGGTGATATGAATAGCGTCGCAGACTATGGTCTCCAGTGTAGCACGGATAGCTTTTCTAGGTTATCACCTCTTTTTCTACAAATGTGGATAAGAATTAAAATATCTTCTTTGGCATATGCCAATGAGTCTTATATCTTGAGTTTGACTATTATGGAGTCGTTGAACCGATATTCTGTTCAGGTTCTGGCTTCCGAGCATTTTACTCTAACACAACATCTCAAAAGCGTTAATCTGGCGATGGTCAGCTTTTTTATGGTAAAGTTCTCTGCTCCATATAGAAAGATGGAGAAATGATGAATATCCTGATATGTCGGACCAGATGCAATCCCCCAACCTAATATTTTTCAACAAAGTTAATGGTTATGTGTATGACTATTTGGTCTTGTCTTTGTGACTACTTTGGTCATGTGTATGAGTAAGTTTATTCCAAGTATCGAAAGATGAGCTACCTCTCTAAAAGGAAGAATGGCCATACAACTTTCATACTAAGTAAACTTTGTAAAGCTATAAAGATCACTTCTATGCTCATTCAATACAAAAATACTAGATTTATTACACAAAACCTATAATTGCTTCAATGGTTCGTAAAGATGTAACTACGTCATGGAAAAGTAAGTCATATAGCGCCCACTGACGACACACAGTTTGTTGTTTATGAGAAATTGCCTTTTGAGCAAGAAGAATACCTACGGCATAATAATGTTGTTATATCTATAAGGCGATGTGGGTCGACGACCTGATGAAAACAGTGGTGAGGAAGTTACTTGTTTATTGACAGTGGAAGATGATGATGTTTCTGAGGATTCCGGCGAAAATATTGTTATGGAAAAAAGTTAGTGAACTAAACAGCTTCGTTTGCATGTTGTGTAACTTCAGTAGGTAATGTTATTTTCAATAAAGTGTTTAAAAATTTTACGATCACTAATGGCAACGCAAGTTAAAAATAATGGCTGTACCTTGTTGTACATGAGAAAGAAGAGAGACGTTCGCAGAAATATCTGCTTTATAGCCAATACAAAACCTTAAAATAAACATTCAATTTCTATTACAAATAGATTTAGTTACATATTTTTGTGTAGCCAAATAAGACATTATTCAATAAATCTAAAACACCGTATAGAGACAGGTTAAAATTAATGTATACCTACGCTATATGGGAGTGAAAGGCACGATGAGATGATAACTGTAATTAATTATAATGTTAAAAGCTTTAACCTATAAATTAATATAAGTTAACTAATGTAAAGGATCATTATTCAGATGAATTATTTCAATAATACACACCTTCTTTAGAATACAATATAATTAAATACATGAATTAAGATTTAACTTGATTGATTCTTATCTTAATTGAAAGTTAAAAGGAATAAGATAAAGTGTTATCGAGCATTTATCACTAGTTTTCAGTCTATCACAATTATAACTCAATTTAAAACCTATAATATTTTGTATCTTCAATATTCGAACATTGTAATAACCATGAATTCGAAAATCTACTCTAAATGGAAAACAATATTTGCAGAACACTGTCAAGTTTCCGAGTCTCCTGAATTTTGTCGGGTTTCCAAGTAGCCGTTTCACACATCATCATGTCTTCTTCAATTTTAGCATTTTCATCAGCAGCGACCATTTTAATTTCTTGTTTTACGTTAGACGGTTTTTTTTTATTTCCTTCTCTTTCGATTTTGATTTCTTGATTGATGTTGAATATGTTTTGAGCCGGTTCGGTTCTGTTACTAGGCACTTCTCTGCTTTCGAGTCTAATATCACTGTCTCGATGAGTGACTGAGCCTCGGATATTGACAATTACTGTTGGTTTTAGCACTGTTTGCGATTCCCTGTTCCCAATCTGGCTTTGACCAGCCATTGTATTAGTCAAAGGTGCAAGATCTTCAGGTTCATCATCACTATCAGTTTCTGATTCAACGACATCTTCGTTTTCTTTATTCTTGTTCTGGTTTTTATTTTTATTATAAGTTGGCCTCGGACGCTTGTCCTTTTTAGGTTTTGAAGTGGTCGCTTTATGTTTATTAGTATCTATGAACACAACTATTTCTTCTCTGGACTTCATATTTTCGTCACTGGAATTAATATTTAAGCTTTTGGGAAAGCGATACTTCATCGATGGCATTTCAATTCTATCGTTTCTTCTTGGGATATAGTCAGCATCACTAGGTAACGAGGGTTCGTTCTCATATCCGTATCTAACATAGTTTTGGGATAAATTATTTTCATCATTTTGATTTATATCTTCAGGCAGTTGAGAGTGAATTCTCAGTGATTCTATGACATCGCGAAATAAGGAACGTTTCTCATGCGTTGTGGCGATTTCCCTATTTTTTGTTGGACTTGAGCTGCATAAAATGATCATGTACGTGACGCAGATGAAACATTGCATCTGAAAGAAGAGAAAAAACAACGTTACCTTACTTCAAATTTCTAAGGTAAAAATCCTATTCAGTCCTTATATCAAATGCTTTATACAATAAGGCGTTTTTGTGCTACTTATATTGCTTTTTATTGCAACGACAATGCAGTTACGTTTTAAAATAATCTGTCCTACTGGCCTACAAGCCGGTTTGTGGTCGGCAGAAGTGTTGGATTGGAGAACAAGTACATTTAATTGAACAAAACTAAACAATGACAGTAAACCCGCAGTCTTAGAAATCTAACTTTCTTCAGATGTCCACTTTCTTTGTCTTTTTGTTGCAAAGCTACGTGATGAGGTGTTGAAGCTTTTATCAATGTCGTTGGAGATATTGATAAATTGGGAGAAAATCTTTTTAACCTCCGACAAAACATAGTGGCGTTATAATTTATAGTTTTTGTTGTGCAACGATCATTACAACTATACTAAATATGATTGTTTAAATTTCTTATTTTAAAAACCTTTAGTATTTTTAAGATTATTATATCTTAAAAGTTTTAAATAACACAGGTAATTAAGATAACCATTATTTTCTATGTAATTTAATGGCAAGTATAGTTGATATTTCAACCAAATTAGTTCTTAAATTGCCTGTTACCACACATAATCCTAAAGACTCCATTACAGCAGCAGCAATGGACCTCAAATTATCGCGCACGGAAATTCAATGACTGTCGCCCAAAACGGCTCCATCACTTCTAACGTACCTAATTATGTATTTATATAAAATCTAAACTAAGAACACAGGCATAAGGATAATATTAATGACTCACCTTGATAGTGTTCCGTGGATCGCGTTCACGGAGCGACTAGTTGCGCAGGAGTGGATGCAACCGGGAAGCGCTGGGAAGGTTGACTGAACTCGCCTGAACTGAGGCAGGGGTGGGCAAACTCAATAGGAATATGTATTCTTCATAGATTTAATTGCATTTTTATATCTGTTAAGGTGGAATTTACGATATAACTCTTCATGCGACTTTGAGTGACATGTGTAAAAAGTAATTAAAGCTAATCACAGTTAACCACACTTTTATAATTTGCGTATTTTTTATATGTATATTTTTTTTACATCTAGAATGAAGATCGACGAGATGTCAGTAAAAATTTAGGAAGGCTAATATTTTTAGGTTAGTAGAAACAGCGTTGAAAAGCTCCATTATTAAATAAGCAGCTTCGCCTGTTCGCGAGTCGGAAATTATGTTAATGTCTTCAAAAGGTATCTTTTGTCTAGTAGTAGTAGTGTCTGAAATCAGAAACGTTTATTTCAAATAAACCAATTACAGGCACTTTTGAAATGTCAAAATGTCGGTCACTCAAAAAAAAAAGTAAGCTAAAGTTGACAAAAAATAAAAGGAATACTTAAATACGCAAAAATAATACTCGCAATATATTCCATCATATTATTTAACGCGCCAAAAAAGTATGTATTTTGTTTAAAACACTTTGTGTAATTAATAATTATTTTATTGTTTCTTTCAGTTTCGTTCCAAGTTACATTCTAGGGTAATTCTTAAATTTCAAATCGGGCCTTTTATTTTTTAACGAGTATAACTTGCATGTTCGTGCGTAGATCTCTATGGAGAAGAACATGCAAGAAACTCCATAGACACTCTTTTAAATCATATTATGAGTTACATAAATCTTACTTATATATTTCTTCTCGCTTCTATTATGTGAGCACAATGTAGATAAGTAATGAAAAAAAAAAACTAATTAAAAAATAGACATTGAATTAAGCCACTGGCAGCAGCGATCGGTGAATTAATTTACAAACTTTTGTGCTACTTCTATGTTACTATGCTACCAGTTTCACTATTAATAACTTTCACACAGTCTTTATTTTATTGTCTGCCGATTTGATCTTGTTGCTAATGTACAGGGCCTTAGCTATCTTGTAAATCTTTCGGAAAAGTTTAGAATTTTTATTTAGATATGAATTTATTAAAGGCATTGAAGATGTGTGTGATAGAGTCATAGACAAAAGGCCATCACTACTTACACACATACCACTACTACCATCACTACTTACTTACCATTACTTTGCTTATCATTACTTACTTACTTTTACTTTCTTATGGATCTTCCCGGGATTTCTAATAAAAAATCCTGTGTGGCCAACAATATTACAAATAAATAATAATAAAAACCTAAGAGATAGATAATATAAATAAAACAAAGATTAATAACATACAATTTTTATTAGTATTTTTCATTGAAAAAGATCTCTCTACGTCAACTGACGTAAGGTTAACAAAATAAACTTCCTTCTCGTCATTAATGCAGGAAGAAATTTTTCTGCTATGTTTCTGACAGTGACATAAAAAAAATTCTGCTCTTTAGTCTCGGGATTTGAGGAATATCCACTTTATTCTTTCGCTGTATGAAATCGGTGTAAGTACATAAATAACTCTACCTAATTCCGACCTCTGACTATGACACTAAATTTGATCATTATCCTAATCTAAAATTACTTGGATAATATTGTCAAATGAAGTTTTACTGACTAAAATCCACAGTAAGTATTCCTTCAGATGCACTTTGAGATCACCAACTCAGGTAACTTTTTCGATCAATCTGTAGCCCTGGCAGGATAGTACCATTGCCTGGACACCTAAAATAAAATTGAAATCATTTCCACTTTTAATTTAGGCTAAGTAAACAAAAATAGAATATTATAGAGAGCAGTGGTGGCCGAGTGGTAACGGCCCCGACTTATGAACCAGGCGCATTAATTTGTGTAATTTATTTTCATCACCACTGCTCTCAAAACGGTGAAGCAAAACATCGTGAGGAAACCGGCACGTCCTAAAACCAAAAAAATCGAAGACATGTGACATTTACTAACCCGTACTGGGACCGCGTGGTGGATTACGGCCCTTTCCCTCTCCTAGAGAGGAGGCCTTAATCCCAGCAGTAGTAACTTTAAAAGGCTGATAATGCTAATGCTAAAAAAAACAAAAATAACAAAAACTAAATACCTACCAGAAAAAAAAAACAATAAAAATCGCAATAATATTGTCGGTTTCAAAAAACCAAAAACAAGTACTTGCAAAATTAAAGTTACGTAGCAGTTACTTGTACAGTGTCCTTTTACGACCTACTGTAATTTTATTTATGTTGTACAATAAAGAATATATCTGTCATAGCCAGATCATAGAATTGATCACTTCATGAAATGGCCAACTAAAACTGGCCACATCAAAAACGCTAACTTTTGATGATTCGTCAACCCTCTTTTAGCCATATCAATGATGTAGGATTTCTATGATAATAAAAGGTCTAAAGAAAGCAGGCCAAACGAGGATTGAAATATCATTAAACTTTAAAGTTTAAAACGATCTGGCCAGTTTTACTTGGCCATATCATGAAGTTATCAATTTCTATAATCTGGCCACGGCATATCTATGTATCTGCAAAACATTTGCCTGTCATCATATTAAGCAAAACTATCGATACCAACGTTCAGCACCCCTGTTCTGAATTAAACAGCAACTTGTCTTGTCGGGGATTACTAGACTTCTGATGTTCGGAACTGAGGCCATTGTGCCATGATACCATTGCAAATTAGTAAACTGATTAGCAACCTTATCTTTATAGGAAAAAGGGAGAGTTTAGATGAAAGTATAATGTGGTAATTTTTTGCTTGCCGTATACTTAAGTTTGTGTTGGGTTCAAATGCTGATTATGGAAAAGAAATGTGTTTTTTTTGAATTTGATGTATTTTTTTAATATCTTTGGTTTTAAGCAATATTCTTTTTTCAAAATTCAATTTTGTTGCAGTTTTCTTTCACCCTCCAAATTTATTGTTATCAGTTCTTACTTGAATCTTTTTTTAATTTATTTAAAATCATCAAATCATTCATTAGCTCTTTCCGTTCTGGATGGAGCGAGAGAGTGTTACATTTTTGCTGATTAAACCCACCTGTGTTCCTTCAGTTGCTTATTACGTTCCAGGGTCGTGGTAACTCTTTCGAGCAATAAATACCGTAGTTTAAATAAGGCCAATATAATATTCGCTATTGCCTGAGCTTCGCACGCATCAAACTAGAAAATATACAGGGTTATTTGTAAAATACTAACAACCTTGCAGGACTGTATTACTAACATCGTAAACAACAACTTATGTTCTATGACTTTTTACAAAACATACATTTACCAAAAACAAACTTTCAAGATTTCGTTGTTCTATCTAACATATTTCAACTCTGTGTTTTGCTGTACCCGCTTGCGCCTACGACGCACGATCCCCGATCCCCTCTGCTATTGTACTAACAATTGCTTCGCATAGACTTCGTAACATTGAAGCTAGAACTACATTAGACACCGACGCACACGTGTATCACGCCCGATTTGTACGCAGTACGACGTCGTGTTTCATCTAGTGGCGTGGCTCTACAAGTCTAGTTTCCTTATAAAATGTATGGAGACCGACGCGCCCAGATCAGCGTGTGTGGCACACGTGTGCGCAGTGTAGTTCTAGCTTTATATTTTTATTTTTATATGAAAATATGATAATTTTTTAAGTCATAGAACAAAAGTTGTTGTTTATGACATATTATTCTTAACATAGTCCTGAGAGGTTGCCAGTGCTTTACAAATAACCCATGTTTAACCTACTACCTAACCTTCTGCTACCCGCGGCTTAGAGCGGGAATATACTCCTAAGATAAATGTAACCTATGTGCTACTCCAAAATATGGTCTACCCGTGTACTAAGTTTCATCAAAATCCGTTTAGCCGTTCTAGCATGAAGAAGTAACAAACGTACATACACAAACTTTCGCCTTTACAATGTTAGTGACGTGTGATGTCAGTCACTGGTAAAGTAGGGTTCTACTGGTGAAAGATTTAAAAAAATTGGTCCAGTACAGTCACGAGCAATTTTGGCCACAATAGCGTAGGATGGTAACGGTAAATTTTAATTAATATAAACGAATGAAGTTTTATTGTGAACAACCTTTGCGTTCCGCCGTGGTGACTCTTCCAGCCACCGTAGGCGCAGCGGCTCGATGGCGAGCAATGGGTAACTCGTCGTCCGGCCGTCTGGTAAGGATCAAGCTCGAGTCAAGCGCGTTGTGTTCCACGCACATCTCAAAGAGATTAATGCGGCCAGTTAGGGCCGACGCCTGCCTCCCTCGCAAAACAACTCTTTTTTTTAGTCAGTAAAAGTCTAACACTACCTTACGCTCTACCCAGAGCAGAGGAAGTCATTTGATTATTTCTCACGAAAAATCCCGGAACCTTCGTAGGCATCAGCCCTGATGGGCCCCTTATACATGCTCAAAGTTAGAACCGATTGCTTAACAAACTTGATTGCCAGGATACAAATAGCATCCTATCTAATCGATGAGTCATCGAACTAAATGGCTGTTTATTTCCAGCCTACCAGAAAAGGCAATACAAAACTGGATCCACTGCTTGCTATTTCACTCAAGCTTTATAATTTCGCTAATCTGTGGTCTGTTGTTTGTTAACTAGGTTTTCGATTAATTGACAAGCCTATTTGAAATAAATACTTGGTCTTGTCTTTCTTTGTTTTTCTTCATAAAACCCTTTCTTTACACATCAGTTATGGGAACTTTATTACATAGTGAATTACCAGTATATATCTTGATATCTAAGCATGCTATATAGGTAGATATCAATATATATTATTAATAATAATATTATTAAATGTATTGTCTTATTTTTTATATTTTTAAATGTTTTTTTTTATTTTATTTATTAAGAAATATTTAAAAATGTAATCAATATGTACATAAATTAAATATAATAATAATATTCCACAACTATCACACAACGCCGTCTAGTCCCAAGCTAAGCAGAGCTTGTGTTATGGGTACTAGACAACTGATATACATACTTATATATTTCTAAATACTATCATAGAAATTTATCACTTCATGAAATGGCCAAGTAAAACTGGCCAGATCGTTTTAAACGTTAAAGTTTGATGATATTTCAATCTTCGTTTGGTCTATTTTCTTTAGACCTTTTATTTTCATTGAAATCCTACATCAATGACTTGGCCAAACGAAGATTGATATATTACCAAATTTTAAAGTTTATACGATCTGGCCAGTTTTAGTTGGCCATATCATGAAGTGATCAATTTCCATGATCTGGTCACAACATATACGTAACCTTAGTCATTGACGCACGAACGTCTACCGTGAATCCAGTACGTGATTCATGAATTCACTGGAGATTTTCTGAAAACCCGTGGTCCTAGAACTCAAAGGGTAACTGCAGGACATAGGTGTGGTTTTACTCAGTAAAAGTCTGACACGCCTTTGCTCTCAACCCTAGAGCAGGAGGAGACATTGGATGACTTCCCAGCTTAAAAAAACCCTAGCGGTGAAATTTTTCGTGAGAGTTTTTAAAATAAGAAAATATCTTTATTATTTAACTATCAAATGGTAAAAAGTCGGCCTTTTAATGTTCCCACTGTTGGGACTCAGGCCTCCTCTCTAGGAGAGGGAATGGGCCGTAATCCACCACGCGGGCCCAGTGCGGGTTGGTTATCAAATATAGTACAGTTTAATTGAAAAGTACTTATTTTTTCAGGTATAGGTGTAATAAAAGGAGAAACTAACTTACTATCAACGCACAGCCGAAACTATTGGGACTAGGAGCGTGAAATTTTGTATAAGGTTACCTTTTATGACGTAGGCGACCAGTAAGAGAAGATTTTTCGGCATTCACCCCCTAAGGGGATGAAAAGGGCGTTCAAAGTTTGTATCGAGAAAGCTAGAAGAAGCTCATCTAAGCTCAGCTAAAAATTGTATGCTTGTTTGTTGTATGCTTAGGTAAAAAAAAGCGAATTAATTACTCTTTAATTAAAGATGTCATTGAGTTAATATGAATAAATATTGTATACTATTTACAATAATAATAATATAATAATAATATTCAATAACTAACATAATAATAATAATCAATAATTCCATCACTGGAGGGTCCAGAATTATACTGGATCCATGGAGCTCATTTGTGCGTTGATATCGGAGACACAGATCCCTGCCAATATGAGTCGATTGAATTAAAACTGAATTTGAAACATAAATTTTCAATATTTATTTAACAAAAAATTACAACAGGTCAATAATCTTAGACTAAAACATATGGCATGGATCCATCCAAATTTAGTAAATATTGATGCTAAAAACAATAAAAAGTAGGAACTAACAATATATAATAGGTACAAAACTCATAACAACTACCCAGAACACACTAAAATAGTTTTATTTTCATATTCTAGGTTCCAGGATGACCTGAAAGTTGTCTGCAGCTCTCAACATGATGTCATACTTCAAGTCTATAGGCTTCCCTAGGTCCAGCTTCGATACAGGTAATACTTTGAATCGGCGGAGAAGAGTTGATAATACTGTCTTCATTGACATCATGGCATAGCGATAACCTGAGGAAAAAGGAAAAGAGCCTAATTATATAATATAATATTCCACCACTATCGCATAACGTTATATAGTCCCAAATTAAGCCAAGCTTGTGCTATGACCACTGATAAACATTTACTTATGTATTTCTAAATATATACTCTTGCTCACCTGGCTAATATCCATTGAGATTGACCACCATGAAGAACAAAATACAGTTCGGAAAACTGTAAGGTGGAATTACACACAAATAAAAACAGAAGCTTCAGAAGATGTACATATAGCGGTTAAAGACTCACCGAGACAATTCCTAGGTCCGTAACTAAAAGAAAGGAAGGCGGCAGGATGCTTGAGCGTCGTGTCGATGAACCGTTCAGGTCGGAACAGCTCCGCATCGTCTCCCCAGTACTTAGGGTTGCGGTGAGTCGCAAAGAGACTTAGCATAATGCCTGTTCCTTTGGGCAAGGTGTCTCCTGAGGCTGGAAATAAGAAAACGAAAGATAAAAAAATTGTTGTGCATGTGATCCTCCTTCAAGGACACTTTTAGATATGTATCTGAATAAAGAACTACCCACCACACCAGGGAATGCATAACACAGAAAGTTTACTTTTAGAGGCCGGCTTCCCCTAAGCTTTGCCACACATTAACCCGTGTGGTTTTTCTTGCATCCACTCACCTATTCAGCAAATTATACTATTAGAAATAGTAAATCTGTGTTTAGTCACAGATCAGTGAAATAGTGTCATCATCATCATCTGTCGAAAGACCTTTCCCAAGAGTCGTCACAATGATCGGTCTTGTGCATCTCGCATCCATCAGATTCCCGCGAATCACCAAGTCGTCGGTCCGCCTTGTGGAAGGTCTTTATACGCTGCATCTTCTGGTACGTAGTCGACACTCTAGAACCTTTCAGCAGAATCGATCATTACTGGCAGGCACTGCCACTTAAAGGCGATTCTTTGAGCTATGTCCGTAACCTTGGTTTGCCTGCAAATATCTTCATTTCTGACCCAATCACGCAAGGGAACTCCGAGAATACTTACGAAGAGTAACATCTTCATCAACTTTCCTCAGCAACGTTGCTGCTGGCGGGTACAACCTGAGGGTCTCTTTGATCACAGCATCCATGTATTTGAGCTTAGTGAGATCATCAGCTACGACGGGTCTCTGCGAGTCGCCGAAGACATCTTTCAACCTGTTGACAATCATTCATTATAGTAGATAGTGAGTAACACGTTTGACGCATTTCTACGCTTCAGTTTTATTAGTTGGACACTATTCATGTTCACATTTTGGATTGGGAAATCATCTAGGTAGTTTAAACTGACGAAAAAATTAATTTGACGTGTAAAGTGTATTTTTTTTTAACTTATTTGCAAAATAATATTTTATCATCAAATAACTTTTTCCCCTCTGGGTGGAGTGAGAGGGAGTGTCAGACTTATACTGTCTAAAGCTTCAATGACCCTTTGCTTTCCATGATCACGGTATCTCTTTCGAATAATCTTGCAGATGTTAGCAGACGCCTACCGCGTCGCCGGCTCCTGCTGTTCGGAATCCAGTCAGTGGTTGCCTTCGTCCAATTTTGCTGCGACATGCGGCAGATGTGACCGGCCCAGTTCCATTTTAGTTTGGCGGCTGAGTTACCTACGTCTGCGATTTGTGTTTCGGAACGAAGCACACTATTCCTTATGCGATTACTTACTCTTGATAAACTTTTTCTTGTATCTCTGGATGTCTTGCTAACAGCACACTGGTGAATGAAGATCCTAATGTAGAAGTATCTGTTCCAGCAGTAAAGAGTGTTATTGTTTCCTCTCGAAGTTCTGTGTCGTTGAATCCCTTGTCTCCTCCTGAGGACTCGATCATGAGCTCCAGGAAGGTTTTGAAGCGGTCATCGTCTGAAAAAAGGTGGAATTGTGATTGAGAATAAAGATCTATCAGATCGGCAATGGTTTTGCATTGTTGTTCTCATCATCATCTTTCTGTCCCTGTCTCGTATTATTTGAGGTCGTTGCAACATGTTTTATTCTTCCATTCAGTCCTGCCACCCATCATGCCATCACTAACTCCCTTTTCTTTCATATCACTCCTTGGCATTGCCGAAAATCTACCATTTTTATTCTGATACAAACTTCATACTATTCGATGTCTTTTTGTTACAAAATGAATCATCCAAAGTAGAAATGCAAAAAAAAAACTAAATACAAACTAGTAGGAATAAGCTCTACTTGGGATTCTTACCTTCATCACCTTTATTAGCATTTTTGTTTTCAGCTATTTCTCTGCGTTTATCTCGAATACACTGTAAATCCAAGATAAATACAAATTAGGTAAATTACATAAAGCAAACGTTATATCTATCCACGGAGATAAACTGATTGCTATAAGAATAACTTGAGGCGCTTTATTTCGGTATGTTCGTATAGCGATTTTGCACTGTCTTCAAAAGTCCTTTTGAATTGCAACAGAGAACTTGAAAAGTCGTTTATTTAATCAATAACAGTTTTAATTACATACAGAGCCCCTACTAGATACAATACATAAATCATCCGGGTCTCTGTTTAGTTGTATTGTGACATAATACGGTCAGGTACAGAGGTTTTTGGTTCCTGAATTTGGCGACAATATTACGATTTTTTTAAGGTAGAAACGAGGAACGAAATGGCGTGTCAGACTCCTAAAACTACACCTGTGTCCTTCAGTTGCCCTTTACGTTCTAGGAACACTGGTTGGTGCTACAGTGCTGAGCCGTGTTGAGATCCAGGTGTAATAATAATGTCCAATAAATATTCGCTCAACAGTTGGCACCGTTCATCTGCACCAAGGATGTTATGGGTATAAAATTTGGGTTCTGGATTGGGACAATATTATACCGGTTTCAAATACGGCTACAAATGTTAAATTATTTCGCATTATCCACTAGTTTTGGATAATTTCGGGTACTGATATGGAATTTTAAAAATATCAAAGAAAAATAATAACAGCAAGATCATTTAGATCAATCTAAATGATGACTGGGCAAAGCAAACAAAAATCTGTTGTACTAGCATTTAGACTCAGCTTTTATCCGAAACTTTTGTATCGGTTTCGCTTACTTATGGTTGCGGATATTTTTTTATTTCGGAAATTCCGATAGTTTTGATTAGAAAGAAGAAAGAAAAAACGTTTATTCGTACCTCACACATACAGTAAAATTAAAAAAAACAGTAAAAATATAAAAAATAAAAATATAATAATAATAACTGTATGATCTGTGCAAGGTCAAAAAGGCGCCTAACTCAGCATAAGCTGCGATATTTAAAACGATAAATAATGCAGCGCTGGAATTCTGTTAGGGCCTGCAGTGATGCCACGGTCACACTCACGGAGGTTAAATAAAAATATATAGGTATCGAAACAAAACAATAAACACAAACATTGATAAAACAAACATTGGAAAAATAATAAATACATAAAATTGGTAAAAAGCGTAAATTTATGGTAAAATGTGTCATGTGTTAGAAAAATATTTATAAAATGCAATAAATACAATAAATAATGAACCATAGACAGACGCCAGACGATTACGGAACTCTGGGTAGCTCGCCGTCCGGCTGTTCGGTAACTAACCGGACCGAGCCCAGTCGTCGACAGCGCGTAGTGATCCTCGCGCTCCTCAAAGAGATGTCAGCAAACCGTAGGGGCCCAACAGGGCCGATGCTCGCTAGCTAGGACCGCGGAGAATTTCTGAAAGGGAAACCCGTAGTCCTAGAACGCAAAGGGTAATTGAAGGATACAGGTGTGGTTTTAGTCAGTAAAAGTCTGACACGCCCTCCCGCCCCACCCAGAGCGCGCGAGAAGTCATTTGGATGATTTCCCAACTTAAAAAAAAAAAAAGACGGTTACGGAACTCTATAGCATGCCAGAGGAAAACCTAAACTGAACTGTTAATGGGATGGAGCTATAGGATAATTATATCCTATATCCCTCTTTTTCCCTCACACGCCTGGTATTGCAATATGTCATGGTAAGGCTTCTGATCTACACGATGCGGCAACATGCCGCAATCAGGCGATGTGGCGTTTCAGGTTAGCGGTGTTCCGCCGCGCCGAAGGCACTTAATTACAATGATAGCAAGGTTGATAAAGAATTGTACCTGTACCATGACGTTTAAAGTATGATTGTTTCATTCTTATTTCCAGTGTGGGTAAGAGATGGCGCTAGACAACCTGTATAGCTCTATCAAAAGTCAAGTCAAAAGTCAAAAGTCAAAATTTTTTTATTTCACATAGACCTACATGGGCACTTATAAAACGTCAGAAGCTAGTGCACGGTTCCAAATTGGTCGTTTCCTATGGAGAAGAACCGGCAAGAAACTCCATGGTTACTCTTTTAAAAAAATGATTGTTTACAATATTTTCATATTACAGTATTAATAGACATTATGTAAGAACAGTGTAGACCAGTCGATATTGTTGCACAATAAAAATAATCATATTAAAAATAAAAAAAAAGTGAGTCGTAATAGGAAGTAACCTAAGAATTCGCGAAGTCCACGGTGTTCTCACATTCACATTAAAAAAAAAGAAGCTATATAAAAAAAACAAGAACAATAAGTAATTACAATTATCAATAAATGACATGTCAACAAAAGGAAAATTACTAACGAATTTATGGTGGTTGGCGTCTAATAATATAAAAAATATTGTCTCTTACCCACACTGAAATAAGATTGAAACAATCTTACTTTGAACCCCGTTGTTAAAACAATGAATAGGCTCATAATAAACTAGTCCGATTTACCATCAACGATTGCATCACTGCTTACCATCAGGTGGGATCACAGTCAAGCACTGGTTTATATCAATAAAAAAATATCGAATTGAGAACCTCCTTTTTTTTTAAGTCTGAGGCCGCAGACCTGAGTTTTAATTTCAACTCGATATCTCCACAAGTTCCCGAGATAAAGGGTCTTGACAGACAGCCAGACAAACGGACAACAAAGTGTTCTTATAAGGGTTCCTTTTTTCCTTTTGAGATACGGAACCCTAAAAAGGAAAAAGGAAGAAAGGAGGAAGAAGAAGGAAGAATGTAGTTTTTACCTTAGTATATCATTCATTACCTCATTAATAAACCTGGCGACAACATCATTATACTCTATAAACTGGGTATAGTCGGCCGTCAGTTTGTATACTGAGTCCAGGTGAAGCCATGGCTTGATGATGCGGTCTGAGATCAGCTGGCAGGCCCCCGTGAATGCTTCCAAGACCTTCTGGTTCGGATTCCGTTGGGCATTCACTGTGGTGCCCAGGGTTGTTTCTGGAAACAGAAGGACAGTTCCATCATCAGCCTAGTCTTTAACGACTATGTTGAAGGGCAGATTTCAGCCTAACCGGATCTAGTTGAATTCTTCCATTTATTATTAAGCGTCTGGTTATCAGACGCAGGTTCCTAAATACTTGATAATATTTTAGAGGTATGCAGAAAAGGTTGTAAAGTACCTCCGTTGAAAAGGGGGTATCCTCCGACCAGACGGGTGTTGTGTCTGGTCCGGACAACTGCCCGATGCTTGATTTCGGACTGTTGTTTCTAATCGCGTTGAGAACTTTGATACCGTGATGCAGGTTTTTTTTTAAGTGTGGAAAGGGCGGGTCAGACTTTTACTGACTAAAACCACACCTGTGTCTTTCAGTTGCCCTTTGCGTACTACGAATTTCCTTTTCAGAAATTCCCCGCGGTCCTAGCTAGCGGGCATCGGCCCTGCTGGGCCCCTACAGATTTCTGACATATCCTTGAGGAACGTGTGGATCCATAGATATCCGTGTGGATCACTACGCGCTGTTGACGACTGGGTTCGGTCCGGTCAATTACCGGTCGGCTGGTCGGCAATCTACCCATTGCTCGATGTCCGCAAGCCCGCGTCTACCGTGGCTGGTTTGGCTGGTAGTCGGGGATAGAATCTCGGCAGCTGGGGCGTGAGGACATTCTTTCCTTCGCTAGCATTACTGCTTCGCAGAAGGAGGCCACCGCCTGCCATTCCTCCTCGCTTCAGACCATGGCCCGAACCAGGGCCCGCTGTGATGCAGGATAGCTTTTATGGGGCTATATACATAGATGTTGATAATTATAATGATGCTCCATGATAAGACTACTTGACAGATTTTTAGTTGTATCCCTATCCATAACAACTGACAAAGACCAATAAATAACAGACGGGACGAACACGGCTTTGCATTTTAATTTATTGACATTTGGAAAATTAAATCATCAAAAATGAAATTTAAGTTATTTGATTTAAAATCATTATTTAAATGTTAAGGGCATTTATAGCATAATAAATGAATATATTACGTACTTTCCGAGACCCAGAGAGGTCACAATAATACCTATGTAATGGACGTTCATCTATCAATGAAGACATGACTTTTTTTGACACGTAATAAAGTAATATTATAGCATGTTTAGCATTTACTAAATATACTTAGAATCGAATAATCAGTCGTGATATGCCAGTGATTAAGGCATACCTATCATGCATGAGGTTGCGGGTTCAAAACTGGACAAGTACCAATGTGATTTTTTTAATTTATATGGACTTTTTTTTATTTATTATTGATAGGCTCGCGTTTGACCACTATCTCACCTGATGGTAAGCGATGATGTGGCCGACGATGGTGCACGCTTGCCTAGAAGTAACCTATTCACTCTTGACTTAAAGACCCCTAAGTTATAGCTATCAGGGAACACAGACTCCGGCAGGGAATTCCACTCCTTAGCTCCTTATTTTATCTAGGACATTACTGACACCACGTGCCTCGGAAAATACGTAAAGCCGTTGGACCTGATGTCATTCGTAGGTCTTTGATAGTCGTTACAGGTATTCAGACGTCAAAAAGTCTGACCATCAGTCTATCCACGGCGTATCGCCTTGCCTAGTAACTGGGTTGTGAAGGTCTGATAGGCAGTGGCTCATTGGCGCATTCAGTTAGGCTGGAAGCCGACCCCAAGCTAGTTGGGAAAATGATGACTAATGAACAATGAAGGAACAGAAGAATTAAACAGGTTAAGGTTCATCCTCAAGGCTAGAGGGAATAGAATAATCAACCTTTTAATGTTCCCACTGCTGGGACTCAGGCCAGCGTGGTGATGAATATCACATGTCTTCGAATTTTTGGTTCTAGGACATGCCGGATTCTTCACAATGTTTTCCTTCACCGTTTTGAGAGCAGTCTGCGCCTGGCGGGTTTTGAACCCGCGACTTACAACTCGTAAGTCGGGGCCATTACTACTAGGCCACCACTGCTCTCAATAAACTAGTGCGCCTCACCATCTACGATTGAATCATTGCTTACCATCAGGTGGGATCACAGTCAAGCACTAGTTTATATGATTAAAAAAAGGCCCTAAAAGAATACTTACCACAAACAGAATCCATCGCATACGACATAATATACTTAGATAAGGATAAGCTTCCGTTTGCTGCTGCTTTTTCCAACTGTTCCATCAAGA
Organism: Mythimna pallens; assembly: GCA_961205895.1. Lineage (NCBI taxonomy): Eukaryota > Metazoa > Arthropoda > Insecta > Lepidoptera > Noctuidae > Mythimna > Mythimna pallens. Next base: position 25,010,792 of record OY540827.1, on the reverse strand, counting down.
TCATACTTTGTTTGGAGAAGACATCACTAAAGTTGAGCAGGTTCTTAGGACTGAATGTTGGTACCAGAACCTTTCGACGAGGACGCCAAATTGGTACTGTGGATAGAACATAAAAGAAATGAATCTTGTGAATTGTAGGTATAATAATTATAATTATATACTAGCTGACCCGGCAAACGTTGTTTTGCCATATAAATAATTTCCTTGTCTAAAAAATAAAAAAAAATTTTAGGGGTGGACTACCCCTAACATTTAGGGGGATAAAAATAGATGTTGGCCGATTCTCATAGATACCGGATAAGCACAAAAAATTTCATCAAAATCGGTCAAGCCGTTTCGGAGGAGTATGGCAACGAAAACTGTGACACGAGAATTTTATATATTAGATTGGGTCCTGTTCCTGATGCGGTTGGGCTACTATTTTTTATATTTTTAGATGTTTTTTTTTATTATGCTTTTTTTTTACAAAATATTTTAATATATAGAAAATAAATGAAATAATAAACATTTATTTAGGACAAGGTCCATATTCAGGTATTAAAAACACAATTACACACACAACTAGACTACGACATGAAGCCGCACCCATCTTTGTAGCATGTGGGACTTCCACCTATCAGCAAAAACACTGTACAAAGTGTTCCAAATATGAATAGGATCGATTGAAATGTTGTGACGTCACGTCATACTGTCAAATCGAAGAATTATTATGGTGAGCAAAACAAGAAACTTTTAAAATTTAATTTATTTACAAACTGTGAACGAAATAAGTTCTTCAATTTTGCTCATCTCTGAGTTCTTCAATTTTGCCCAATTTCTTCCGATTTGACAGTATGACGTGACGTCACAACATGGCAATCGGTCCTATTCTTATTTGGAACGCATTGTATAGTGTTGGTGCTGCTACGAACGCGAGTGAGTAGGGAGGTGCATCTCTTCCTGATTATGGCGGCAAAACTATCAACCCGCATCTCAGCAAACATCCCTGACACACTGCAACACCACGGCAGCGTCAACAGTACTCAGAGTACATTGTTATATTGGACACGCAGGTCGCTGTATGCCTGCTGCGAATAGTTGACAAACATGCTGCAAGTGTAAAAAGATTGACAAAATGCTTACGAAAATGCTTTGCAAAATGTATGTTTTGCTTTGATTTACGTCGAAAGTAATGACTATCTCGAAAGAGGAACGTTTGTCGAGATGGAAATTCATAAAATAGATGTTACAAAAAAGATCTTGTGAATATAAATAAATGTAATTAGGTGATAAGGAGGACGTGGAAGCGGAGATCAAAGAAAAGAAAGGAAGTCATGATCAAGATGATAGGGCCACGTTTGGTGGGGCAGAATGGAAACCTGCTATACTAACTCCAAGTAGCAAAGGTAAGGATAGGAAGAAGTCCGAACCCGAGTCGTCGACGGCAAGCCTACTGGGGCCATGGGTTCGTTTCTGAAAGGAAAACCCGGGGCGCTGGAACGCAAGGCAAAGGAGGAACATAGGAGTGGGTTTTAGTCAGTAAAAATCTGACCTCCACCCAACAGCGAGAGAAGTCTTTAGATGATTTCCCACCTTAAAAAACGACGAAACATCGGCCGTATATCTATATATATAAAAGAAAGTCGTGTTAGTTACACCACTTATAACTCAAGAACGGCTGAACCGATTTGGCTGAAAATTGGTGGGGAGGTAGCTTAGAACCAGGAGACGGACATAGGGTACTTTTTTTTTACTTTTTTTTTTTAGCGTAGAGTAGGGTAGAGTAGGGTAGAGTAGGGTAGAGTAGGGTAGAGTAGGGTAGAGTAGGGTAGAGTAGGGTAGAGTAGGGTAGAGTAGGGTAGAGTAGGGTAATTTTTTTTTTTACTAAATCCCGCTTTTGGGCAGAACAACGTCTGCCGGGACCGCTAGTATATAATAAAATTGTGACACGCACTCGCGCTCCACCCTAGAGCACAAGAAGTCATTATATAATTTCCCATAAATAATAGGATAGGAACAAGATGAGTGTACAAATGAAAAAAAAAATGAGGTAAAAGCATATCCTCTACATTTTACAAATTATGTGTAAAATGCAAGATATTCTTGCCAAAATAAAAAGAGAAAAGGACACTGAAAGCTAGAAATCAACAAAAAGATTTAAAGAATAAATAATGATAGCTATTTTTGTGCGTAAAAATATGAATTCTCTAAAGAAACAAAACCTCATTTCAAGTCATTTAGAGAACTTGAATAATGACTAATGTATATGACTTACGACAAAGAATGACCTTCTTATGAATAAGTACCTAGGTCTTTTTAAGGCTCCAGAGCCTTCTAATGTTATGTAACTTAAAAAAAAACTTCATTTTGAAACCAATTTTTAAGATTTACTCTGCTGGCCATGAAACTTCTCTAAAGTACCACCAAAATGATAAGTTATTCTGTCATCTTCATTATCATCAAGAAATGCTTAAATTAACTTACATACGTGTTATTATACTGTAGGATTTTCGACTCTAAACCCAAAGATGATTGCATCACTGCTTGCCATCAGGTGGGATCGCAGTCAAGCACTGGTATTTTTTTCTTTTTTTTTTATATCAATTAAAAAAAAAAAGTGAAAATTTAACAGTAATCTATAATAATATAATAAAAATTTAAGTTTTTTTTGTTTGTAGGAGATAATGTCTGGAAGTACTGGTCCAATTGCTAAAAATTTTTCAACCTATCGAAAGCTGCTTTATTCTTGAGTGACATAGGCTATATTCTATGTACGCGGGGGAAACCGCAGGCAAAAGCTAGTTATTTATGTAGGGATCATCTAGAGAGCAAATCTTGGTGAGCACAAGCATAAGAGTAACCGGAAGGCACGGTGCAGGTAGACCACACAGAAGTTGGACTGTCAAGAACCGAATGCTACCTTTAGGGAAGGCCGGTGAGAAATTGGTTCACAGACATATTCCTGGAACAATTTCTATAAAAGATGGTCGTTGCAGCTGTTGTCTGTCAGCGAAATGAAGTGGCCCAGTAGAGCAGATACCCGCTAAGGTTGCAGGAATGTTTGTAAGCGTTACCGAGGCCTTAGAAAAAAAGGTAAAATAAAAGAACCCAGGTGGGTTTTCATCAGTAAAAGCCTAACTTACCCCTTGCTCCTACCCTAGAGTGTGAGAAGTCATTTGAATTCAAGCCTCAAAAAAATAGGTGTTGCATTGTTAGAAAAGTTTTTTTTTATTATTGTTGCGTTGCACATTTCTCAACAAAAAAAAAAAAAACAAAAGTGATCTTCTACACTAATATTATAAAGAGGTAAATATTGTTTTTTTGTTTTTACTGGTCCGATTGCTAAAATTTTTTCACCGATAGAAAGCTGCTTTACTCAAGAATGACATAGGCTATGTTGCGGGCAAAGACGCGGGCGAAAGTTAGTTAATAATAAAGTGATCTTACCATCAGCAATTGCGCTCCCGTTTCCAACTAGGGTCAATGTTAGTTTCATTGCGTCGTCCTTTTCAAGGCAATGCTTCATCACACATTCTGCTACTACAGGATCTGCCACAACTGTAAAGTAATGGATGTTTTATAAGAGCATTTCACAATATTCTTTCATATTTATTATATTTTTTATCTTGCTGGTTTTAATCTAGATGCTAATTAGACGCGGGCAAAAATGTCTAATTAGCACCTTCTATCGCTTCTATTTTGCAGCGCAGCGTAGTATTTCGTATTAATTATTATTGTTAGTTTATTGCAATGAGTAATTATTAATTTAATTATTATGTCACATACCATAAAGCTAGAACTACATTAAACAGATGCACACGTGTAACACGCCTGCCCCCCTAGCCAAGTTACAATCGTTTCGTTCGCACCGAACGCCTCGTGTAGGCCACGCCTCCAATTCTTTTGTTCTGACCACGTGACTGAGCGTTGAGATGACGTCAGAAGTTCAGAACAAAGGAATCGGAGGCGTTGCCTACTCGAGGTGTTCGGCGCGAACGAAACGATTGTAACTTGGCTAGGGGGCTGATTTGTACGTAGAACGACGACGTCACGTGGCGTCGCGTGGCGTGGATCAAGTGTAGCTCTACGAGTCTAGTTTCCATATAAAATGTATGGAGACCGAAGCGTCCAGATCGGCATGTGTGTGTGCGCAGTGTAGTTCTAGCTTTAGTAACATATTTGTTCCTTGTTACTAACAATTGTTTGAATCGAATATTTGTGTGCCATATTTGTGTAAATCGCAAAATATGCAAAAACAAAATTCTATGACAAGACCATCAATTTGTCATGTTTTATAAAGCAAATAAAATTTTCATAATAACATATTTTGTCCATCTGATTGTATATTATTCTTTGTCGTTTCTTTATTACCAATTTTTCGTCTTCACGTCTTTTGAAAAAAAAAAACGCTTCTAGGTACATATGTACTAACGGAAATAAAGTCTGTGTAGATTCCACGAAGTAGTCACGCCACCTTGTTTTAATGCCTCTCTTCCAAACATCTCCAGTATGCGCCATCGATCTGTAAAAATAAAGTTTTAACACACTGTAAAACTTCTGCCTTTAGTGAGTGCTGGTGCGATGCTATGTTAAGCATCGGAATGAATAAACGCAAGCTAAGCGTTGTGTGATTTCTCAGCTTCCATGAAGATCTGCCAATTTCACCACAATATGACTGGCCTGTTGGTCTAGTGGTTAGTGGCCCTGTCGTGTGACCTGCTGCTCCAACACTGTTCGTTGTGTAATAGTTGTGGATAATTATTATTATTATATCCATCTTCAGTACGCTAACCTCATTCAGTCTTATGCAGTGCCTCGGTCCAAGGGGTATAAGCTAAGAAAAACAATATGAAACCTATTTAAGCTAAGCTTCCACTGCGTCGAAATTGGAGCGTACGGAGCGAAAGGATTCGTTGCTATGTATTGATTTGAATGGTACAGCGTGCACTGGATCGGTATTTCTGCCATTGACGTTATTCGTAGTGAACGTGCCATTCGGATACCGATCGATTCGAGTTCTGACGTGTTTGCGACGATTCACGATGAACGAAGAAGTTTTAATTACTTTAGTGGAAAGATATGAAAATGTTTTTTCATCTTCTAATAAATCAAAATGTAATGCATGAAATTCTCGGAAATTAGGCTCTAATTTTATTTTATGATCCCACATATTTCGTTTACTTTTGTTTTTCTCCTCCTCTGCTGATAATAAAGAACTAATGATTACAATATCCTCGTCACTATCCTCTATAATGTGAATTCGATTGCTTTGAAAATATCGAGATTGCCGATTCAAAATACGAATGCAGTAGACGCCTCGTACATTCCATACGCTCCGATTTCGACACAGTGGACTCTTAGCTTTATCGATGTATCTAAATGTGTCTGAACATATAGGTACCCATTTTTTATTCCAATCGCGGTATAATAACAACCACTTACTTTACACGTTACTGTTTTAGTCAAAAGCCCAGAGAGACAAGAGTTAGACCTTTTACGGATTGTCATCAGTCTATGAGTATTGTGAGACCCAGTTATTGGCTGGAGGTCCAGATAGAGATGGGTAGTCGCACAGACTAAGTTTTTTTAAAAATTATTGATAGGCTCGCGTTTGACCACTATCTCACCTGATGGTAAGCGATGATGTAGTCGACGATGGAGTACGCTTACCTAGAAGTAACCTATTAACTCTTGACTTAAAGACCCTTAGGTTGTAGCTATCAGGAAACACAGACTCCGGCAGAGAATTGCGCGAGCCTATCAATAATAATAAAAAAAAAGAATTCCACTCCTTAGGTGTACGCATAATGAAGTTATGGTATAAACAATATCTGGGTTGATAGGAAGCTGACCTAAGCAAGGTAGGGAAAAGGCGGCAATTTATGGTGACAATATCTCCAGTAAATACCTAAATATACATTAGAAAAAAATACTTACCACTATCAGTTTTACATTTAATAAACCAAAACGAGTGTCCAAGAACCGGCAAAGACTTTATACTATTTTTGAATAATTTCGAGAACTTTATCCGATGCCTCGCTTCCCATCGTAACACCAAGAAATAAACAATTGTCACAATCACAAATAACTGCCAAATCATTTTTATAAAAACTAAATTTAAATAATAAAATAAACACTGGACCGATATTAATTTGGTTGTAATTAAATAACTAGCGTATAATATTTATAATAATATAAGAGACTCAAGGGCTCAAGAGCTAGCCCCGTGCTAGACGAAAACAGGTTTTTTGAGTCAAGTAATATTATAATATGTGTTCTTTCAGTTACGAACAAAACAGTACTGACGATAATACCATCACAAATATCGCCAAAATACTTGTGATGTTTTAGGTTATAGGAAGTGATATTATACGCCGTAACAAAATTAAATTAATGTCTGCAATGAACTTGGTCAGCTCCATTTGAAATTCAATGCCAACGCTTTTAAAGTAAATATAAAAAAAAAAAAAAATTTGCTTCGTGCTTTTATGTGGTCTAAACTTGTTTATTAGTTCACCTTATCTATTGTTTTTGTTTTACATAGACGTGGTAGCAAAAGGTCATATTTTTTATCTTATCAAAATTAGCGCAGCATTCTGTCACTCAAAAATGGTGATCATAGACGTAGGAGTAAAGGCTCCTAGGCTAAAATAGGAGTAGGTGAATCTCGTCAGCCACATGTACATACATTGACTGTTGGGCAAGAGTCTCCACAGAGTATGCCTGAGGATAGAAGATGCCACCAAGGCCGACTTGGGGAGAGGTGGTGCCTCACCCCAGGTCGGCCTTGGTGGAGATGAGCTAAAGACCTACCACGAGGGTTGGTTCGAGGTGGCTCGATAAAAGAATACCTGGAAGGATTTGGGAGGAGGCTTTTGCTTGCCAGAGCTGGGAAAGTACAAACTAAATAAAAACAACAACAAACTAACTATACATTTTTTTTTGGTCAGTTCGGGAAATTCCTGCACCGGATTCGTGTCGAAGTAACGCCCGGGGAACACGGTGGAGCACACGGTAGAGGTGTGCTCCTGCTTGGGTAGAGTACCGCTGGGACCTCGTGGGGGAGATCGGCGGCAGCGATCTCTCGCGCCGGGCCTTGGTATAGGCCATGGTCCGAAGCTAGGAGGCGTGGCAGGTGGTCGCCTCCTTCTGCGAAGCAGTAATGTTAGCAAAGGAGGCGGCCGCACGTGCACGCGCGAGGGCGCGGCTCTCACGACCCAGCCACCGGGATCCCGATCCCGATTTCCGGCCACCGTAGGCCCGGTCTTGCCGATCGTCCAGTAGCCGTCCGGACCGAACCCAAGTCGTCAACAGCGCGTACTGTTCCACGCGCGCCTCAAGAAGATGTCAGCTAACCAAGCAGAAGGTCGAAACCTATTAGGGCCTAGGGTCTGATTCTGAAAGGAAGACTCGGCCCTGGTATGAATGGCAACTAAAGAACAGGAGTGAGTTTTTAGTCAGTAAAAGTCTGACACGCCCTCGCGCACCACCCTAGAGCGAGAGAAGTCATTGGAATCACCTAAAGTTTTATCTGGAAACTTCAAAGATTCCCTGTGCTAATTGCCATGGGTGCCTTAGTTCTATTTTTATACATATTTGAGATGCACAATATAATTATAGGTTCTCGTAGATTAGACATTTTACACAATGATGTGGTGGTACCTACTCGAAGAATATAATATTTTAGGAAAGTAAATACCTATGCAATAGGCGTGCTATACAATATATTCTTTAGTATTTCTCAATTTTGGTAATTTTTTTGTAGAATTTATTATGATAATGTGATTTTTTGTGTTAAATATGATGAATGGCCTGTTGTGAAAAGGTCATTTTGTTTTGAAAATGCACGGATCAACTACAGTTTGTATAGTGTATTTACCTACTTAAATTTATAGTTGTTGTTAGACTTAAGACCAGTATTTTGGTAGTGATAATGTATATGTTAGGGCCTGCGCACACTTGAGATACGACTGTCTTAAGACAGACTAGTCTACAACAGCGCAGACTTGTCTGCGACAAAACTATTACTAATTTAACAATTAGTAGGTATTCAGTAATTTAGCAATTAGTTATTATTAACTACGCTCTTATCTTAGCCATTGCAGTTACTCAATAATGTTATAATTATAGTCAATAATAAAGTCACTTACTTTGCAGCGCCATCTATGAGAAACACGTTCAACTACAAGGAAAAACACTTTCACCTTGAAGAGTAGTCTGATCTGTCCGTAGTTCAATAATGCAACAATAGATGTCACTTTATTAAATCACCTGTAGTTTCTCTGAACAGTTGTACAGATTTATAAAAACACTAGTTTTTGCCGTGGCTTCGTCCACGTACATAAAATATAGCCTATATCACTCAGGAATAAAGCAGCATGTTCAGCAAGCAACTTCTTTTGATTCCCTCATCTAATAATTGCGCTCGGAGGATAGAGATTTTCGTCAAATGCGGAGACAAATTTCGTGAAAATATTTTGCAGAGGAAAACGCCAACTAAGAGAGATGAGGGCATCGCTGGGAGAAGTGTGTAGAGTTACAAGGATACAATGTGAAAAAATTAAAATAAATTGTAAGAAAAAATGTCTTGTTGATAGATGGGTAAGTCTAGTTTTGCCGATTAAATGTTTAATATGTCAGATCATTTTTAGGGTTCCGGACCCAGAGGTTAAAACGGGAGCCTACTACTGAGACTGCTGTCCGTCCGTCTGTCTGTCTGTCACCAGGCTGTATCACATGAAACGTTCGTTAGAAAATTGAAATTTTCTCAGATGATGTATTTCTGTAGCTACTATAACAGCAAATACTAAAACACAAAAAAAATATTAAGTGTCAAAATGACAATATATCGATAGTGAAAAAGATGGCGGATTATAACCCGCTCGATGACAAAACGCCACATTTTAATACAAAATGTTGGCAGTATCTGTGGTCTATAATTTAGTAGTATTATATATGGTTTGTATACCTATTATCTCACGGCTCCCTGAGGTTATACTTAAGATTGGGATTTCCAGTCTGACCGCAGGTAGCTAAGTGCTAGTGTTATTTTATATGATGCGACTGCCTATCAGACAACCATGAAACTAGATAGTTAACACAATGCCCCTTGGCAAGACTGGTGTCAGATTTTCTGGTTTCTGACTATCCATAACGACTGTCTAAAATCTACAAATGAAACCTGGGATCAACGGCTTAGGGTCGCCGCACATGGCCCACACGCGACAGCCACAAACCCAGCCACTAGAAGTGGCCGACGATTTGTAGCGTGTCGTGGCCACCGGTGTCAATCGTGTGCGGCGAGTCCATATAAAATGTATGAAAACTACAGGAAATCATGATCTCCATGCGACTAGACAGAGGCAGCCTACGCCTGGTGGCGGGGACCATCACTGGACCCTGCAAACTGAATAAGCACCTCCATACAAGCATGACAAACAGTCCCCAGTACAGAGCATGGTTGGAGAAGGAGGAGACAATTGCGCATGTGCTCCTTGACTGCACTGGTGTCACTAATACACGCATGTGAACCCTAGGATCCCTGAATTTCCTCACAGTCGCACTGAAAAGCCTAGGAGGCCTAATTAGTTTTTGGAGAGAGGTGGGCTGGTTGGAATAAACCCACCAAATTTTTGGCCGCAATGACCCGCGCACAATGGTCCGCATAGGGCTTAGTGCGGAAACCAGATTCCGATAGATAGAGAGATAGAAAATATGTCAGTGTTGGCGTTTTGTGGTTGTAGCCAGTATTCCATGTGTAGCTAACCCTTAACGTGTTTTCTGAGGCATAGAATAGTTAATGTATGCAATGAATACCATCCAATCACGAACTGACCTCGGTGAACATTGCTTAATCATAAAAACCTATCAAGTGCAAGTTGGACTCGCGCACGGAGGGTTTCGTACCGTCGTAGCAAGAAACGGCAAAAAAAAAACATGTTTGTTGTACGGGAGCTCCACTTAAATGTCTATTTTAATCTGTTTTTAGTATTTCTTGTTATAGCGGCAATAAAAATACATCATCTGTGAAAAATTTCAACTGGGTTCATAAGATACAGACAGACGGACAGAAAAGTGATAACAATAGTCAGTTAGGTTGACTGGTAGAGAATGCCTTGTTGCATCAAGTCCGCCTATGTACCACTACTGTACATGAAGTTTAAATAAATAAATAAATAGTCTAATGTTTGTTTTATCAATCATTTTATTTATTGTTTTTTTTTTCGATACATATATAGTTTTATTTAACCTCCGTGAGTGTGACCGTGGCATCACTGCAGGCCCTAACAGAATATCAGCGCTGCGTTATTTACGTTTATATCGCAGCTTATGCTGAGTTAGGCGCCTTTTTGGCCTTGCACAGATCTTATAGTTATTTTTTATACTTAATTCTACTATATTTTAATTCCAATGTATTCTACTGTATTTTAATTTTACTGTATGTGTGAGGTACGAATAAACGTTTTTCCTTTCTTTCTTTCTATCAATTAACCTTTGGGTACGGAACCCTAAAAACCGACCTGTATCCTGTGTGCCTAGTTCACGAACTTTTCAAGCATGACCAAAATCTAACAATTTACGCGTTATCCTTTAACATGGAGAACCCATATTTCTTTTTTAATGCATTAACACCGACCCCGTAAGAAATTTTGAGGTAGGTAAAGTGTCCTTATCGGCCGTAATAGACCCAAGGCCCATAACCCTTTCTGCTTATGGAAGCTGGAAACAAAGGATAATGAATTCTCTATGCCTCCCAAGAGAGAGATTGCAGGTTAGGTTAGCCCTTGACTGTCTTCTATAAGGAAATTTATTGGCTTTTCGTGTGGCAGGTGGGCGGTCAAAAATTCTGGAAATGTGTAGATATAGTTTTTTTTTTTTGAGAGAGATGATACAACTTTATCTGTGATCTAGCTTTCCCGAGAGAACATATATTCAGGATATACTGATAAAATATCCTTTGTTCTATACCCGGATCTGGACCGGATCGAAAAATGGACAAAACTGAAGTCATGATAAACAACCATGTAGCACCCACTCCTATGAAGATTGGAGACTCAATACTAGAAGATGTGGACGATTACGGACAGACAGTCCAGTTGGGTAGATCTAATTTCGAGGAAGAGGTCAACCGTCGAATCCGACTCGGCTGAGCAGCGTTCAGGAAGCTACGCGGTTTCTCCTCGTCCAATGTCTCAAGACGAAGGTCTATGAGCAGTACGTGTTGCCATTGCCAGTGATGACATATGGTTCCGAAACGTGGTCGCTTACAATGGGCCTCATCAGAAGGCTAAAAGTCCGAAAAAGGCCGAAAGGTTCTGGTGGACTGATGACCTGGTGAAGGTTGCGGGAATCCGATGGATGCGAGACGGACAGGACCATTCAATGTGGCGACCTTTGGGGAGGCCTATATCCATCAGTGGACGTCTATCAGCTTAAATGATGATGATGATGATGATGATGATGATGATTTTTTAGTGGAAGGGTTCTAGTCGGTAAAAATGGAACACTCCCTTCCTGTTTTTATTTCTGTTTGCTTTTCTAATTCTCGTTGATAGAAGGGATTTTTACCTGCCAGCATTTTTCTAAATTCCATGTATATTTTAAAAATGACTGAAGCTCTACTTAGGTACATAGTGAAGTAAGTAAGGAGTTATAAAAATTTTACTAAGGAACTGTGTGTTCTACATTTTATAAAGAAAAATATTAAAAAATTTCGCCCTCCATTTAGCAGTCGACGTCGGAACATAAGCCCGTTTTACAACTAAGTAACCTTTTACAGGGTTTTCACCTCACGAAGTACGAGGTAATTCGGGCATTCGGGCGTTTGGGCATTTGGGCATTCCTGACCGGCGCACTTAGCGCTGTATCCTAAATAACTGCGCATTTCCCTTGGGAATTTACACCGGCTCTTAAAGACCGATGGTCATTACTAACCCCGTCCTCCTCCCATTATTTCCCGTGTCGCGAGCGAAAGCGTGCCTAGAATAGTGAACTGATGCTTATTGAAACACACCTTTACATTTGCATATCAAATTTCCTTAACACGACGGAATAAAGTTTGGATTCCTTTGATTGGAGTGAAGGTTTGTTTAGGTGATCATAGCGCAGCAATCAGGGATCTTTAGGGACCGTTACAAACAAGTGTCTTTGTGTATGTGTGTTCTGTTGGTCGTTTGATTTTACTATGTACTGTAGTTCTTTTGTTACTTATTTATTAAGTTTACATTTGGTACGGTCTCGGAGGAGAGACGTGTAATACGGACTTAGTACAAGTCTCAGAAGGAACAGATGCCGTAAAGAAATGAACTCTTTACTGTGAAAGAAAATTTAATAACCTTAAGAGAAAAAAGCGAGCGCCATGCTATATTCAATGCACATTTCTTGGTTGAATTCTTTTTGTAACCGTATTTATTTTACTTTGTTCTGTAAAAAGGACAATGCGATTTGAGTTTTCTTTTTTTTTATTACGAAATATGGATGATCAAAAAAAAAAAAGTCAAAAGTCAAAAAAAATTTATTTCACATAGGCCTACATGGGCACTTATAAAACGAACATGGGCACTTATAAAACGAAATCGATCTTGCTACACTGTCTACCAATATATTAATTTTTCCGAAAAAAATAGTTTATTTTTGGGTTGCCAAGGAAAATTCCGTGCTACCTAAAATCCCTACGTTACGAATAGAACATAGAGCAACTGAGTCGGATTTAAGAGAGTTCAAAGGAAAATGTCGTGAACACTAGAAAAATGTAGTAGATAATATTTTGAATGCATTCTAGGCACGGAGGTACGACAACTGTCCGTTTCGTTTTATTTGTTTGTGCACCATAAAGTACGTAAGTATAAGTATATGTTACTAGCTTCTGCCAGTGGCTTCGCCCGCGTAAAAATCGATAAATCGATTTCTCCATACAAACTTCCAACCCCCGTTTTACCCCCTTAGGGGTGGAATTTTGTAAAATCCGTTCTTAGCGGATATTGAACTGCGATCTTTTCATAGATAACTTTGTACGGATCCCTCAGCTCGCGAGTCCAACTCGCGCTTACCCGTTTTTTTTTTAGGTGGAAAATCATCCAATGACATCATCTCCCGCCCTTGGGCGAGGCGGGAGGGTGTGTTAGACTTTTACTGACGAAAACCCACTCCTGTTCCTTCTTTGCCGTCGTTTCAGTGCCCCAGGGATGCACTGACTAATGGTCAGACTTTCTGGCATTTTACTACCTGTAACTACTGTCAAATATTTACGAATGACATCCAGGACCAACAGCTTTACGTGCTTTCCAAGGTACGGGGTGTCAGTAACGTACTAGATAAACCTATAAAAGTACTTTATATGAATTGAAACATTCACATTGGTACTTGCCCTGATTTGAAACCGCAACCTCATCAATCAATCTCATGTATGAGAGGTGGGTGCCTTAGCCAATGGAGTAGCTTAAAAGTTTATATCTTAAGGCGACACTAAAACCCAGCGACCTTGAGCGAGCACAGGAGGAGCTAGCGTCACTCCTCGCGCATCAAGATTATTCGATTAGTAATATGTCCTTCATTTATTAAACACAATATGAATAAAAACCGTCTATCAAAAGATTGTTAATTAAATTAACTTTTAACTAGCTTCTGCCCGTGGCTTCGTCCGTGTGAAAGTAGGTTTTTATTTTTCCATATAAACTTTGAATCCCCGTTTCATCCCTTTAGGGCTTGAATTTTGGAAAAGTTCTCTCTTAGTTCTCGCATACGTCATAAAAGGAACCCTTGTGCAAAATCTACCTATCCTAGTCCCAGTAGTTTCAGCTGTGCGTTTATATGTAAGTCAATCAGTTTCTCCTTTTGTAAATATAGATTTGGGAAAGTTTCATAAAAATACATTAAATGGTTTTCGCCTGATCTTCGCTTTTTTGTGTGTGTTAGACATAACTTTGAAAATAAATCACACCAAGTTCTATGAAAAAAAAAAAAATGAAAATATTCGTATATCAAATTATTAGCCAAATAGTCTAGTTTAACATATATTTTTTTCAAATCATACAGACAAACCGTTTAGACGTGACGTTGGATTTAAAATAATCAAAAATCATATATCTGCCCCTTAAGCAACGCTAAACCCAATTAATTAACGAGGTAAAGCAAACAGAATAGAGTAGGTACACCGCACTGTATGGATAGATAACATACTAAAGTCTGTAATACCCGTACCAACCACAAATACCCGCTACGCGATTATACTTACGGGGACAACTATAAACAACAGGATTACCCTGTTTTGGGGACCTATTATAGAAACGTAAGGAGAATTCTTTTCTCTAAGTTTTGTTAGGATTTGTTAGAAAGAGATTCAGAAGTGTTGGAAATAGGTAGGAACGGATCTCCAACTTTGTAAAATATAACCACATCCAGATGGATATAAATAAGTATGGTTGGATGGTTATAAATAAAATAAATATTTTAAAAAGTCCGTGTTTCCTAATAGCTACAACTTGGGTTATTTAAGTCAAGAGTGAATAGTTTTAGTCAACCACATCGTCGTTTACCATCAAGTGAGATAGCGGTCTAGGGCGAGGTTATCCATAATAAAAAGATAGTGCTTCTGTCAGTTGAAATAATAATAAACATTTATTTCAACAATATCTTAAAAACTAATGTTAGTAGGTTATAACAACACAGTTACACAATTACTACACTACAACATGGAGCAAGGGGGACTCCCACCCACCTGCAAAAACCTTCAATATAGTGTTTGTGCAGCCACGAACGCGAGTGAGTAGGGAGGCACATCGCTTCCTGATTATGGCGGCAAAGCCATCAACCCGCGCCTCAGCAAACATCCCTGACGCACTGCAACGCCGCGTAATGAACAGCTTACGTTAATTTATTACATATTATATATCTGCCGGAATAAAAATTGACTCTCCTTTCTCCGAAAATTTAATTTATTTTTATTGTTTTCATTTCACTTGGTTTTATTTGTAATGTTTTCATTTCACTTGAATTTATTTGTAATTTTTCAGTATATCCAATTCATTTTTTTATTTATTTTAATTTGTAGTGTTGTTATTCGTAATGTGTTTAACTCATTTGTTTTTTTTTTGTACATTTATTATTTTGTAACAAATTGATTGTACTGTAATTTTATGTACAGGCTCCTTTCTTCTCGCCTATCGCATGGTTTAAAAGCTGTTACTTCATCTAACGCAATCAAAAACGATTTTTGACGAAAGGGCAACGTGAAAAAAGAGAGATAACGCCTGAAAACTCTTCGGTAATTGGGTGATTGTGACAAAACTTGTTCCAGAAAATACATGTATTTTTTTTAACCCTTAAAAGTTTTTGAAAAAAAACAATTGTCGTCATTCAGAATCTTAACTAAATTTGCAAGGCTTCTATTGTTATACTTTTTTGACTATTTTAAATTTTTGAGTAAGTTATGATGTATCAAAGTTCATGCAAAATAGCAGATTTTCAGAGGGTTTTGGGTTGGATTAATTTTACACAAATTTATAAATTGATTTCATTGGATGCCAGATACTGTTTTTCCAAAATATCTTTTTTTGTTAGGTGGGAAAATCATCTTATCACAAATCTCGCTCTTGGGCGGAGCGAGATATAGTGTCAGACTTTTACTGACTAAAAACCCACTCCTATTCCTTCTTTACCTTCGTCCCAGGGCCCCGGGTTTCGTTTTCACACTACCCATGGCCCCAGTAGGCTTCGACCCTGCTGGGCCCCTACGATTTGCTGACATCTCCCTGAGGCGCGCGTGGTACGCGCCGTCGACGACTTGGGCTCGGTCCGGATGGTTACCGGACGATCGGACGGCGAGCCACCCATTGCTCGCCGTCCAAAATATCTTGCGAAAAATGTGTAATACCGTCATAATCACGTAAGAGCGGTTGTATGAAAAACAGTGAAAATGTATGTCGAGTCCCCTTAAATTATGTTTTCAAGGCAGCAATGTTATTGTGGTGAGCGCTACGCTCGCCTTAAAAATGTAATTAGTGCATAGGCATTAGTCCTGTTGTTATTAACATTGTTTTTTGCACGTTTCTTTGCATGTAAAATGTATGAGATGTGGCTGTACTTAGTGCAAATATTTAAATAAACTAGTTTCTGCGAGCGAAGCCGTTCACGGAAACTAGTTTTCGCGGAACTAGCTCGCGTGATAGTAGACTTATCATCTAGGTGTGTAAAAATAGCCTACGACCTATTCTCAAAACTACCAAATATAGGGTGACTGGTAATTAGTGTACGATACTTAAACACGTGATTGTGCTTATGATAAGAAACAATTTTTGTTATGGGAGCAAAGCCGAAATCGCGAAAAAAATATCAGCTGTTCACTACATTAGGCAAACATAAATGTACTGAACAGCTGATTTTTACTCAGTGAAGATGTAGCTTTCTAATGGTGAATTTTTGAAATCGGTCAAGTAGTTTTTGAGTTAAATCGTAACATACAAACAAACGGAAAATCAAATCTTTCCTCTTTAAAACATTAGTATAGAATAAGAGCTATAGAGTCTGAGAATAAGTCGTAGGCTATTTTTAAACCTCCAAACCGGTGGGGGTTGAGGGTTGTAGCCTAAGTCGTAACCTATAGTAGCCTAAAATAGCCTAAGTCGTAGGCTATTTTTAAACTTCCAACCCCCACCATCTACTTCTTTTTCTGATAATTTATATGGCAAAACCAAGTTCAGAATAACGTTATAAAAAAAGTTTAGCATTTTCTTGAGCTTCGAAAAAGAATCACATTACAAACAGTTTTAATAATACCTCCACAACACTAAGATTTGTGGGGAAACTACAACCTGCAGTGTGTAAATGATAATAGCCTCAATTTACCTCTGAAACTCGAACAAGTTCAGTCATACACAACATAAGCGGCAATGTGCATAGTTTTCGGTGTAATCGCTGCCCGTAGAGCGACGCTAGTTTAACTTAGCCGTTGGGTATTGACGATATTACAGGTAAAGTTATAACGAAACGAAATGGTCGTAACTTGGCTAGGGGGGCTCGCCTAGCCAAGTTACAACCATTTCATTTCGATTCTCTTGCGTCGAACGTCTCGAGTAGGCAACGCCTTTAATTCCTTTGTTCTGACCACGTGACTGAGTGTTGAGGTCTACTCGAGGCGTCAGTCTGACATTCCTTCATGCTACACAGTCCACACAGACAGGAAAAAGTCATTTGATGACTTCCTACCTCAAAAAACGACGGAGTTCTGAGGAAACATACAAAAAAAATACAACCGAATTGATAACTTCCTCACTTTTTTGAAGTCGGTTAAAAAAAGGACAGACTATCTTAATAAAAAGCAGAGTACTAGCATCTGCTAGTATTTCGCCCGCATGATAGCAGAAAAATATATATCACTCAGTAATAAAGCAGCAGTTTCTTCCGTCTAAATCAAGTGTAGGAACCTCCCGAACTTACCTTGTCCGGTGAGGACCTGAGCCTGAGGTGAGGACGCCGCGACTTAATAAAAAGTCGATAAATATATTTTTCATTTTATCCCCATAAGTGTACCTACCTTACAATATTTACACGTAAACTATCAGAAAAATGCTATCACAAAATATCTAATACATCACAGTAGGATATTTAATTTCCCTAAGGGACGAGAAGCAAAAAGACCTGTTATCATGAGCGCAGACAACGTCGACGGTTTACTGTGATAATGCCTTTATTCGGGACCTTTTTATATTCCGACTTCTTTGCTTGAAACTGTCGTGTTGGTGAAGTGCTTACAAGCGTGATTGCTGCATACGAGGTCTTGAGTTCGGTTAGCGGGACGGGCAAAATGTCTTTGGGTTTTTATTTCTATCTACTATGAGTTATTATGAGTTTACAAGTGGATGGAAGGAGAGGTGGAGATCAAAGAAAAGATAGATGGATTGTGTGAGAGGTGATATGAAAGAAAAGGGAGTTAGTGATAGCGTGACGAGTGACAGGAGAGAATGGAAGAAAAAAACTGACATGTTTTTTTCTGACCCCAAATAAAACGGGTCAAGGGCAGGAAGATGATGATTTCTATCTACTATATGTGACTGTGTTTTGTATGTGTTAGAATAGCATGTACTTACCCACAAATTATTCTGAGAATACATTTAAATAGTTTTTTTTTAAGGTGGAAAATCATCCAATGATTTTTTCCACTTTAGGATCCATTTCTGAAACGGAAACCCTCGGTCCTAGAACGTAAAGGGCAACTAAAGGACACAGGTGTGGTTTTATTCAGTAAATATCTAGCAGGCTTTCACGCCCCGACATAGACCAGGAGAAGTCATAACCTGTTCTTATACTTACGAAATATAAAAAAAAAAAAACATTAAATTCGATCGAGCTGTTTCGGAGGAGGTTTTCACAGACACCGTGACACCAGATATTTATATGTATATGTTATTGAATGTTAGTTTATTACTGAAGTATCTTCTCCCATATTGTAGCAACATCTATGGCGCCATAAAGTAAACAAAACTACGAATTCCTGCTTCGCACAGTGAGAGTTCTCCGCGCGATTAGAACACATACAACAGCCCGAAGTCATCTTGCGTAGTTGCCCAGCTCCCCTAGCCAAGTTACAACCGTTTCGTTACACCTCGATTCGGCCACGCCTCCTATTCCTTTGTTCTCACCTCGTGACTAAGCGTTGAGATGACGTCAGAACTTAGGAATCAGAGGTGTAGCCGACTCGAGGCGACCAACGAAAAGATAATCGCATCGAAACGTTTGTAACTTGGCTAGGGGGGCAGATCAGACAAAACATCCGTCTGGTCGGAGGATCCTCCCTTTTCATTGGAGGTAAGTGGGACTTTACACCCTATTCCACATATCTCTAACGGTAAGGGCTAAGGACGGTATAACAGTTTCAACATGACACCAACAAATGTGTTGAAGATGATCAACATCCAATCTTTTCTTTTATGAACTCGCTATCATAAAACAAATCATTCTCATTTTACAGAAACTCCGCTAGCCACTCATGTCTATCACCAAACCCCCGATTTCAACTGATAGCACCCTTGTGACTGTAAGTAGCTTTTTAAGTACGTACTTAGACGGGCTCAGACCGGCGGAAATTTGTTACGAGTTCGTCACGGACTCGTCACGTCGTTGTCACGGCCTCGTCAACGTCTTGTTTACACGAATACGACATGTTTGACACGCACATCAAGCCACTTCGCATGGCGTGACGGGCGAAAGTTTTGCGTACTCTAAGATCTGTTTGAGAGAGAAAAAATTGAAGTTGTGGTATGTATACTGTGTAATGACCAGTGATCGAAGTAGGTAGATTTTATTGGGGTCATTGATCCGAAACGTATATATTAATATGGACATTCCTCGGGAATTAATAATAATAATAATAATATTTATTCAAAATTCTTTACAGGATAAAGTAATACAGTCTTAAATATAAATCTTAATTCTGAGTCTTACGTGCCTGAACTAGGAAATCCTGTGTTTCAGGCGAAAAGATCTAAAATAATTTAAAATTAACAAATAATCAAAAGGATTTTATAGTACAATACAAGACAAGTTATCTTATACTATTAATTTATAATGTTACCAAATCTTAACTTCTAGTTTCTTAACTAACAAGATACTTAACCTAGGTCAAAAATTGTATAAAAACAAAAAATCACTTTAGCACAATCAGTAAATTCTCTGTATCATCAATTGGTTGATAATTAAAAAAAAAACGGAACTTAGGTAGGAATTCTATTAAAATGAGCAATATTATATTCTTCCTTTTTTTTTAACGGCACACAGTCACTATTTCACAGAACCCAACGACCTATCAGAATATTATATTTCCCTTTAAATTTTGAATTGAGTAGTAAGAATATCACTACCAACATTAACAATATTTAATTGAATCCGGAAATACCGGAATTACTCTCCGGAAAAATGGCTTATCCACGTTATTCTTTCCTCCGATCACTGATAATGAAACAAGAACAATGAATAGATTTGTATAAAAAAATACTAATAATAATATACTATTTGCAGACTGAGGGGTTTTATTTGAGGTGGGAATCATCTTCATTCTTTAATTCTTTAATTCTTTAATTCTTTATTGTACTTTTTTTTTTTTGTGTGTTGTTGTTTTTTTTTTGTGTTCATTGTCTGTTAGTCTAGTAGTCAACGGCCCTGACTGCTATACCGGAGATCGAGGGTTCGATTCCCACACAGGACAAATGTTTCTGTGATGAGTATGATCATTTGTTCTGTGCCTGGGTGTAATTTATCTATACTAAGTATGTATTTAGATATATATAAGTATGTTTATCAGTTGTCTAGTACTCATAAACCACAAGCTCCGCTTAGTTTGGGACTAGATGGCGTTGTGTTCACACATCTAGTCCCCTCTCCCGTATTAACATGTCCGAAAAAGACCTGCGCGTCATGCGGAAGGTGAGGACGACTATCCAGCCACTCTTTAAAGAAGGGACTTACCGCCATAATTATGGGGTGACCATACCTACTCATAATCTACAATATCTTATTTCATAAAAGCGAGTTGTACAGGTTGTTTTAGTGTTAAAAACCTTTTTGCCACATTAACGTTTTTGTTGCTGTTATTGACTGTCTGCGGTGAATGTTGGCTCAAACTAGACTGCACCCACGATCGATGTTAATTGCTAATGTTATATTTGGTTTGTCGTGGCAGAAATTGTGAGGAAATGCATTTTTCTTGGAATCCACTTTGTTTTTCCAAGTTGGAAATGATCAAATTACTTCTTTTGTTCTGTGGAGCGAGAGGGCGTGTTAGACTTTCATTGACCTTGATTATACCTTCTAATAAAAACATATTGTTCATTACCAGAGGTCGGAATTAGGTAAAGTCAAACACGTACTTACACGGATTTCATACAGGTGTAGCGACACCTATGGCGTTACAAAAGAACTAATCCTGCATCGCGCAGTCAAAGTTCTCCGCACGATTGGAACATATAGAACAGCTCGAAATCATCTATCGGGCAACTGCCCACCAGACATAACACCTGTCTGGTCGGAGGATCCTCCCTTTTCGATTTGGGGTGGTGCTGTCCCTGTGAGTCGGAATGATGCCCCAGTGAGTCGGGGTGATGATGTCCCAGTGAGTCGGGATGATGCTGCTGGCTCCAGTGAGTCGGAGCGGTACTGTGCGAAGTAGGGCTTGACTGCTGGCGTCGACCAGGAGAGGTTCTTCGTAGCTCTTCATGTGACTGGCCGAAGGTGCAGTGTGCTTCGCCAAAGATTTGTCTTATCTATATCTGAGGTTTTTATTATTATATATTTGTAATTTTGTTGGCCACACGGGATTTTTCATTACAAAATCCCGGGAAGATCCATATATATATGAACATTTCGATGCAAGTACATGAATAACTCTACCTAATTCACGACTAAAAACTTTTAGACCACAAAGGTCAACTGAAGGACACAGGTTTAGTTTAAATCAGTTACAGTCTGACATTCCGGCTCCACCCAGAGCAGGAGACATCATCGGATGATATGATATGATGATATGTCGGCGACCTTGGTTCTCCTGCGGATATCTTCATTCTTTATGCGATCACGCAAGGAAACTCCAAGCATAGCCCTTTCCATTGGGTGACTGTAAGCCTTCTGATGAGTTTGATGACTACGATTACTGTTGCACTGCTGGGTAATTGCCCAGCACACACCACTCACTTCAGCCACTTCAGCCACTCTTGAAGCAAGTCTTTATTTAGAACATAATTAGCATGCATGAACATTTTGTCAAACGCTTCTATAAATGTTTTGCGTCGACATGAAACAGTTAAAGGGCAGTTTAATTTGAATTAGCAAGTGAACTAAAGTACAAAGAAATGGAGGAAGAAGAACGAAATGTGTTTATAATAGGTACTGGCTGCTTATACATAATATTATGCTACGTTTACAAGCTTGCCAAGCGTCCATAATTTCCAAGTGTATAAACAGGGTGTTTAGCATGGCTTGGCTTGGCTTGCTTGAGTTTATCGCTGATCCGGACTAGTGTCGGTTTTTGGACATAGATCCTCCAGAAGTCTCCTTAACCTCTTTTTTTAAATTTGTAAGAATATGTCATGCCAAAAGCCATGGCAGATATGGACATACGTCTACCTTGCTTGCCTGTTCGAAACAAACAAACTCGCAAGCGCTTGTGTCCAAGCGTTTGTGTAGGCTTGGAGCATTTGGTCGCTTGCCGACGTTTGACAAGCGTCTAAACGAAGCATAATAAGTATCACGAGTATAAAGGTGGAACTATACTGTGCACACGTGTGCCACACACGCCGATCTAGGCGCGTCGGTCTCCATACATTTTATATGGAAACTAGACTTGTCGAGCTACACTTGATCCACGCCACGTGATGTCGTTCTATGAACAAATCAAGCGTGGTCTACGTGTGCGTCGCCGTCGATCTAATGTAGTTCTAGCTTAAAGGATAATGTCTATTTCACCTTTATCTTCGTACCAAATAGTTTGCAAACATACCAAGAAAGTCGACCTTCTTATCGTTTTCCCCGTGGTACGAGATAGAAAAGTAAGATAATACACACGTTTACGTATACGAAAAATCCTCAGTTACCTTACCGAAAGGTAACAAGTAAATACAATATTCAGTATTATTTGAGAAAACGGTGTAGCTAGCGTCTTTTGGTAATATTTTTAGGCAGGGAACAGACTTGGCAGGTGAACCGCCAAAGTGTACGGAAGACATATTACAAATGTAACGGTGCATCTGTAAAACAAATCCCACAGCTCAAATGCAATTAGCATTTAAAGATAAATAATGTATATTTTGCAATTAGCATTTAAAGATAAATAATATATATTTTGCAAATAGGTTTTAAAATCAATTTTACAAGTCAATTCTATCGTCAGTTTAAAGTATATGAGATTATAATTCTATTTCTTCGTGTGTTTGTCACGTAACTCCTTCTAAACGGCTTGACCGATTTGGATGAATTTTTGTGTGTATATTTGAGTGGGTCACTGAATGGTTTGAAAATACAATTGTTCTCGGTAGATGGCGCTGCAATCGGGTTCTCGAATTTTTATTCTAATGAAAAGCCAGTTTACGGGTAGGAAACCGTCTGCTGGGACCGCTCTAGTAAAATTAGATAAAATTAAGTCTATTATGTCCAAAATTTTCTGCACGTATACTACTTGAGTTCTTTTGAATGGGCTTGCTGAAATCTTTTGCAAAAACCTCACATGTCTACATGAAAGGATTTATTAGTGCTTTTTTGCTAATTAATTTTGAGGGTTGTGTTCTTTTCATGAACTTATGGAAGGTAAGTAGTTATAAAGTACATATGTTTACTAATTCGTCCCCTATATACGGTGAATTGTATCTTTGGTTTATGACAGTTAATTGCTGCAGTTTAGACAAGAGCAGTTTAAATTAAGTAGTGGATCTTTACACAATGGTTAAGGGCACACCACAGCCTCGGCGGTAAGTCCTGGCGTCCCTTAAGGACTGTCTGGAGTGACGCCACTCTCACCTTCTGCATGACGCAGGTCCTCATCGCACATGGCAAATTTGGGGTG
Organism: Mythimna pallens; assembly: GCA_961205895.1. NCBI lineage: Eukaryota > Metazoa > Arthropoda > Insecta > Lepidoptera > Noctuidae > Mythimna > Mythimna pallens. The sequence continues at coordinate 24,987,271 of OY540827.1, read as the reverse complement.
CTACGACAGAAAACCTCCTCGAGTGCCCGCAGGCTGTAGTTCCCTTGAGGATACGTCCGGAGTGAAGGCCAATCTGTGGGACGGTGCACCCTGGGAGGCGGCTAACGACTCCCCTTGGGTACTTTTGCTTAAGGGGTCTCGATGTCCGCCTGCGAATATTCTGTCCGAAGGAACACTTCAACGCGTGTCCCTCTGCAATAGCAGAGGGCACAGTGGCAAAGTAAGAGCGGGCTCGGTGTGCACTCACCCTGCCACCGGGCAGGCAGGAGGAAGACTTACTCCTCCTTCTGCCACCGTTAGTCTCGTAGCCCCAGAGATTGTCCAAGGTCATGTTTCTGACTTTTGATGGGGGTCGAGGGTCCTGGCTTAACCGCCCTGGCCGCGAAGAAGACAACTTCTATAAAAAATTACCCCAAATCTCCAAGCGGCGGCGCACCGTGAGGGAGGTTGTTAGCTTGACTAATGGGTAGCTAAATTAGTCTTTAGTGCGAACCACTATCTTGAGCAAGTACATAAAGTTTTTACTCGTGGGAACAGCAATGGAAACAGAAATTTACAAAAAAAACGAACGGAGGGAGAGAGATGGGCGGTCGGAGTCCGATGCCGCATCGAAGGGGAGGAGCTCAGTGAGCTCGGAGTGCGAGGGAGAAGTGGTTTTCGGTGAAAACTCACGTTTTTACTGAAAACGCGGCATAGCAGGGGACGGATCGTCCTCCGAAGGAGAATTTGCGTCGGCCCGCAAGATCTTCACCAGCAGTCGGGGTGCGAGCCGAACGAGAGGAAGAGGGAGGGGGCTTACCTCCCACGAGGCTGCTGAGAGAGCCGAGAGGCTTTCCGCGGAGGGGCGCTACCCCGCCGCGTCCAGCATTAGAGCTGACCCCTCGGGGCCGTCTGGCAGCGAGCCAGACGCCAGAGAAGACTCCGCCGATGAGTCTCGCAGGCTGCTTGGGGTGCTGGTGGTCGACGCCTTGACAGCCATGTCAAGGAAGAGGGAGAAGGGCTCCAAGAAAAGGGGCATCGCCCAGTTTGCGACCTCTATCCTGGAGGCTATGGACGCCTGCTTTGATAAGAGGGTCGCGAAGCTCCGAGCTGAGCTCTTAGGTGCCCGAAAAGTTGACCACCAGGAGGAGGCACCAAAAGGGGGGCGCATGCAGGAGCAGGTGCAAAACCAGCCCCAGCCCCAGCCCGAGCCGGAGGGCCAGCTGCTGACACTGGTACGGCAGGAGCTGGCTGCTCTCCAGCAGCAACAGCAGCAGCAGCAGGAGCAGTTCCAGCAAAAGATACAGCAGCAGCTCTCTGTGTTGGAAGGCATCGTGCTGCGTCCCCCGCTTTCGGCATCCGGCCAGCGGAAGGTGGCGTCATATGCCGTCGCCACCGCGGTCACGGCTGCTGCGCCCAAGGCAGGCCCGCCGGGGCAAGCCGGGAAAGAGGCCGTGGCGTCGGAGCGCGCGAGGCTGGCCTCAGCGGCCAAACAGCAGCAGCAGCGACAGGGACGGACGGCTCCACCCACAAAGGGTAAAGCAGCACCTGCCCCTAAAGCGGCGATGGCTCCTGCCATGACGGCGACTAGGCCGCCCCTGCCGCTCCCCACCCCGCCTGCAGAATCCTCGGCCGAATGGACGGTTGTCGGGGCCAAGAAGAAGGCAGGCAAGGCGTCTAGGGTGGACAAAAAGCGCGCGAGGCGACAGCAGCGCAAGAAGCGGGCCATGGCGGCCAGACTTCGCGCCCCGAATTCCGAGGCTGTAGTTATCACACTACAGCCAGACGCGGAAAAGAAGGGCGTGACGTATGACGCCGTCATGGAAAAGGCAAGGCAGGCGGTGTTGCCCCACCTTGGCGAGCTCGGAGCCTCTGGAGGCTTCCGCATGAGGCGCACCGTAACTGGGGCCCGAATGCTGGAGGTACCTGGTGCGGCCAGTGGCCCTGCCGCGGATGCCTTGGCCGCAAGGATCAGGGCGTCCTTGGACGCGGAAGAGGCCCGAGTGTCCAGGCCCACCAAGTGCATTGATATGCGCATCATGGGCTTGGACGACTCCGTCAAGGTGGACGAGGTGGTGGCCGCCATCGTCAGGGCGGGAGGATGCGCTGCCGAGCAGGTTCGGGCGGGCACCATCCGTGCTGACAGCACGGGCATGCGAGCCGTGACGGTTTGCTGCCCCGTGTCGGCGGCCAAGACCATCACAGGGGAGGGCCGACGGCTTCTGGTAGGCTGGGTGTCCGCACAGGTGAAACTGCTGGAGCCCAGACCTCTGCGGTGCTATCGCTGCCATGTGGGGCACCATGTAGGGGCCTGTTGCACCGCGGAGGTGGACCGCAGTGACCGCTGCTTCAAGTGCGGTCAGCCCGGTCACAAGGCGGTTGAATGCCGTGCAACGCCGCACTGCTACGCATGTGCGGCGGCAGGCAAGCCGGCCGATCACCGGGCTGGGAGCAGGTCCTGCGACCCCCCCACCAAAGCCAAGGGCAAGGTCCGGAGGCCCATCCACCCTGACGTCCTCACCGCCGCAGCCTCGTCGTTGGCTGCCGCCGCTGTCGCCGCTGCAACCCCCGCGGCAGGGCCCTCACGTGAGGCTCGGGAGGAGACTGTAATGGACTGTCAATAACGGCCCCATTACGTCTCCTCCAGGCGAACATCAACCACTGCGCCCCCGCTCAAGATCTGTTGCTCCAGAGCATGGCGCAGTGGTCGATCAACATCGCAGTGGTCTCCGAGCCGTACTATGTCCTGCCCAGGGGAGACTGGGTTCAGGACCTGAACGGCTCGGTGACCCTAATTTCGTCGGCCGCCGCCGGTACTCCGTCCCTCGAGGCCGTCACGAGGGGACGGGGTTGCGTGGCAGCACGGTTCGGGGACATTGCAGTGGTAGGCGTCTACCTGTCCCCGAACAGAACTCTCGCTGATCTCCACATCTCCCTTATGGAGCTGAATGCCGTCGTCGCTAGGTTTGGTTCCCTCCCCGTGGTCGTTTGCGGGGACTTCAATGCCAAAAACTTGGCTTGGGGTTCTCGGTTCACGAACCAGCGGGGTCGGATGGTGGAGGACTGGGCCCTAGAGACAGGCCTGGTCGTCCTAAACCGGGGTTCTGTCCCCACGTGTGTGCGGATGCAGGGCGAGTCAGTGGTGGACATATCGTTCGCCAGCCCTGCTCTGTCGCCACGTGTTGTCGACTGGCGCGTCATGGAGGGGGTGGAGACGTACTCAGACCACCATTCATTCATTCGGTTTGACATCTCCGCCCAGACCTCGATCGCGCCGGTCCAACAGACCCCGTGTGGTCCGCGTTGGGCGCTGAAGCAGCTGGACCGGGAGCTCCTCCTGGAAGCCGCGATGGTACAGGCCTGGGTGCAAGCACCGGACAGGCCTGTCGACATTGACGTCGAAGCAGAGTGGTTCCGGGAGGCCATGTCGCAAATTTGCGACGTGGCAATGCCCCGAGTTCGGCCAGGACGTGCCCGGCGCCAGGTGTATTGGTGGTCGCCGGAGATTGCGGCACTGCGCAATGCGTGCAATGCTGCGCGGCGCCGGTACGCCAGACACCGCAGTCGCCGCATCCGCCCGCCGGATGCGGAGGCCAGAGAGGCGGAGCTGTACGAGGTATACAGAGTGGCAAAGCGCACCCTCCGAGCGGAAATAAAGCTGGCCAAGTTGGAGGCCCGCAACGTGTGGCTGGGGACTCTGAACGGAGACCCGTGGGGACGCCCCTACAAGGTGGTGAGGGAAAAACTCCGCGCCTGGGCTCCCCCACTCACGCAGAGTCTCCGGCCCCAGATTGTAGAGGGTGTGGTGAGCACTCTGTTCCCTGCGCGAGGGGAACACTCTCCTCCGCTCATGGCTCCGCCACCAGCGGTGTCTAACGCGGATCACGATGGCGACGACGACGACAATGCTCCAGAGGTGACCGAGGTAGAGATGAGTGTGGCGGTACGAAGGCTGAGTGCCAAGAATACCGCCCCAGGACCCGACGGCTTACCTGGGAAAGCCTGGGTCCTGGCCATGGAGGCACTCGGGTCTCGATTAAGAGGGCTCTTCAGCGCATGCATGGAGAGGGGCCAGTTCCCACTTCGCTGGAAGACGGGGAAACTGGTCCTTATCGCGAAGCCAGGGCGCCCTGCGGACTCTCCGTCCGCGTACCGGCCCATCGTGCTGCTCGACGAGGTGGGCAAGCTCTTTGAAAGAGTAATTGCAGACCGCCTCGTCGCGCACCTATCACGGGTGGGGCCGGATCTGGCGGACGGCCAGTTCGGCTTTCGCAGGAGGCGCTCCACGGTGGACGCCATCATGCGCGTGCGAGCTCTCACGACGGGGGATGCAGTATCCCAGGGCAGGTGTGTCGTGGCGGTGTCATTGGACATCGCCAACGCCTTCAACTCCCTGCCATGGAGTAGCATTAGAAGGGCACTTCGGTATCACCGGGTGCCCGACTACCTCTGTCGTGTGATCGAGGCCTACCTGTCGGACAGGTACATCATCTACCCTGGTCACCAGGGAGAGTGGAAACGGCGAGAGATGTCGTGCGGTGTTCCGCAGGGATCGGTACTAGGACCGCCCTTGTGGAACATCGGATACGACTATGTGCTGCGCGGCGACATCCCTGACGGGGTCAGCGTGGTCTGTTTCGCAGACGACACGCTGGACCTGGCGCAGGAAGAGTCGTACCAGGCGGCGGTCGAATTAGCGACACGCGGGGTTGCGATCCAGCAATTGGGACTCGAGGTGGCGCTGCACAAGTCCGAGGCCATGTGTTTTCACGGCCCCCGGAGCGTGCCGCCTCGGCGCTCCCAATTAACGGTAGGAGGAGTTCACATCGGCGTCGGGTCGACGATGAAGTACCTGGGACTCGTCCTCGACAGCCGGTGGAATTTCGAGGAGCATTTCCGACGTCTGACTCCCAAACTGAATCGGAACGGGGCTGCCCTCAAGCGGCTCCTGCCCAACCTCGGGGGTCCAGACGCCTCCTGCCGGAGGCTCTACGCAGGCATCGTCCAGTCCATGGCCCTTTATGGGGCGCCGGTGTGGGCGCCGTCACTAGGAAAGCGACCGGCGGCCCAGCTGAACGCGTGCCAGAGGGTCATGGCCATACGTATGGTGCGGGGATACCGCACTGTTTCCCGCGAAGCGGCGAGCCTCCTTGCTGGCCAGCCACCATGGGATCTTGTAGCAAAAGACCTTGCACGCATGCACGATCTGCGCGTGGAGATGCAACGCCGTGGTGAAACTCCGCTGCCGCGACAAGTCACGGCATGGCGGAAAGAGTTCCGGCGGGATCTCATGGCGGAATGGCGACAGCGACTATCGCAACCCAGTGCTGGGCACGCCGTAATTATGGCGGTAAGTCCCTTCTTTGAGGAGTGGCTGGAAAGGCAACACGGCGTCATTACCTTCCGCATGACGCAGGTTCTCACCGGACACGGTAAGTTCGGGAAGTTCCTGCACCGGATTCGTGCGGAAGCGACGCCCGGGTGTCGCCACTGTGTGGACCGCCCGGAGGACACGGTGGAGCATACGGTGGAGGTGTGCCCCGCTTGGGCAGAGCAACGCCGTGTCCTCGTGGGGGTAATTGGCGGCGGCGATCTCTCGCGCCAGGCCTTGGTACAGGCCATGGTCCGAGGCGAGGAGGAGTGGCAGGCGGTCGCCTCCTTCTGCGAAGCAGTAATGCTTGCAAAGGAGGCGGCCGATCGCGTGAGACAGCGGTCCTCACGCCCCAACCGCCGCCGGGATTCCGATCCCGATTTCCGGCCACCGTAGGCGCGGGCTTGCGGACGGCGAGTAATGGGTGGCTTGCCGTCCGACCGTCCGGTAACCGTCCGGACCAAGCCCAAGTCGTCAACGGCGCGTGCTGTTCCACGCGCGCCTCAAGGAGATGTCAGCAACTGTAGGGGCCCAGCAGGGTCGAAGCCTACTGGGGCCAAGGGTCTGATTCTGAAAGGAAGACTCGGCCCTGGTACGAAAGGCAACGAAGGAACAGGAGTGGGTTTTTAGTCAGTAAAAGTCTGACACTATCTCCCGCCCCGCCCAAGAGCGGGGGATGTCATAAGATGATTTTCCCACCGAAAAAAAAAAAAAAAAAAAACATGGCAAATTTGGGAGGTCCCTGTTTCGGATTCAGATGAAAGAAACGCCCGGGTGTCACCATTATGCGGATCGCCTGATGAACACGGTAAAGGATACGGTGGAATTGTGCCCCACTTGGGTGAAGGACCGCCGTGTCCCACGCGCGCTTAAAGAGATGTCAGCAAAATTGTAGGGGGCAAGTAGTGCCGATGCCTGCTAGGCCACGGGGAATTTATGGAAAGGAAACCTGTGGTCCTAGAAAGCAAAGGGGCAACTGAAGGACACAGGTGTGGTTTTAGTCAATAAAAAACACGTCTTCTCGCTCCATCTTAGAACAAGAAAATTAATTGGATGATTTCCTACGTCAATAAAAGGCTATATGCACAAACCGTGTGAAGTCAAATAAATAAACCGGGCAAGTGCGAGTCGGACTCGCGCACTGAGGGTTCCGTACAAACTTACCTATGAAAACTATTCAATTCCCGAATTGCGTTATATTCGAATCGCAAAAAAAGTTTTCTTTTGTGACATAACTACAAATATACAGTTTTCAGATTTTCTCCTATATTTCTGCTATCAGACCTTGCTTCATGCCAAATTTCAGGATTCTGGGTCAACGGAAAGTACTCTATGAATGTTGATTCCCTTGAGAGTGTCGAAATATCTGTTTTTCGCGACATAAAAGGTCGTATCTTTTTTTTTCTTCTTTAACTTAGAAGTTTGATTTTTTTCACAGCTTCAAGGGACCGCAGACTTGATTATATTGTTTTAACTTCAACTCGATACCACCACGCGTTCCCGAGATAAATGGTGTTGACAGACAGACAGACGGACCACAAAGTGATTCTATAAGGGTACCATTTTTTTTTTTGAAGTACTGAACCCTAAAGAGGCATAATCAATGTGATGATAACTTTTTCTCCTCTCCGTAATATGGGAAGAGAAAAAGTCATTGCAGCAACCGTTTTTTCTATCTTTTCTGTCAGTGTAGACATGTCGCACTATATGTTCACTCTCTGTTCTTTCCTTTACAGAATCTAATTCTTGGCAGAAAGGCCAAACCCACCGACTTCATCTTCATCCATCAATATAAATAAAAAAAAAAAAATTAAAAAAAAAAAAAAAAAAAAGCCTTATATTTCCAGTTTAACAAATTAACTTAAAAATGTTGTTTTCTACTTATACTTAACTAACAAAAAAATTTTTTTTTTTAAATAGAGCAATTATTATCATGTAACTTAAATTATCTTAATATATAATTAATTTCTAATAATATTAAAAACATATTTTAAGTAGGTAAGCAGTAGCATTTTACTGTACTGGAACCCCCCATCCATCAATATATATATATAAAAGCGAATTACCACTCACTGATTAATCACGAAATCTCAGAAACTATAACACGCACATACTTAAAGTTTGGCTTACAGGGTTTAGACATCCACTTAGAACGGATTTTACGAAACTCTACCCCTAAGGAGGTAAAATGGAACCCCATTTTTGTCGTATGGAGAATCAACTTTCGCGCGGGCGAAGCCGCTGGCAGAAGCTAGTAATTTATATTTATCATTCTTTTCGTCACATGTCTTTTATCCTTGTGTCAGTAATTATTTAGAGATAGGCGGAGCAGGGTGTAAAGACCAGTGAACCTCTGTTGAAAAGGGAGGATCTTCTGAGCATATGGATGTTGTTTCTGGTCCAGACGACTGCCTGATACTGATTGGCCTGTTGGTCTAGTGGTTAGTGGCCCTGAATGCTATGCCGGAGGACGTGGGTTTGATTCCCACCTAGGACAAATGTTTGTGTGATGAGCATGATCATTTGTTCTGTGTCTGGGTGCAATTTATCTCTAATGTGTATGTATTTAGAAATATATATATAACTATGTTTATCAGTTGTCTAGGAGTCATAGCACAAGCTCTGCTTAGCTTGGGACTAGTCGGCGTTGTGTGATAGTTGTGGAATATTATTATTATTATTTGATTTATGGCTATGTATTATGTTCTAATCGTGTGGAGAACTTTAACATCGTAATTATTTAAAATTTTAGTCAATAAGTGGCGTCATAGATGTTAGCCTATAGGTTACAGACATAGCCCTAAGCACAGATGCAGAACAGATAGTCGATGGGGACGAAAGGTTCTGGACTGGCGACCACGTACCGAATGACGCAGCGTTGGAACGCTTCCCACAAGCTGGACCGATGACCTAGTGGGGGTCGCGGGAATCCGATGGATGCGAGACGTATAGCACCGGTCACTATGGTGACACTTGGGGGGCTTATGTCCAACAGTAGACGTCTTGCCTACTGGGGCCACGGGTAGTGTGAAAGCGAAGCCCGGGGCCCCGGGATGAAGGCAAAGAGGGAACAGGAGTGGGTTTTTAGTCAGTAAAAGTCTGACACTATCTCTCGCTCCACCCAAGAGCGGGATTTGTCATTGGATGACTTTCCCACCTTAAAAAAAAAAAAAAAAAACAGTAGACGTCTTCCGGCTGAAATAATGATGATGATGATGATGATGAGGAGATGTCATAGTTTTTTATATCTACTAACTCTGCGTTGTAACCGCCAGTCTCAAAGCAGCCTTATTATATGTAACGCACAAGAGCGTTTATTAGTGATTTCCCAACGGTTACGTTGGCTCGCCCTCCGGGTTTTATTGTCTCTACCAAACAATTGCGGCAAGTTTATTCGCACATAGAAACAGTTTCTACTAAACGTGTGTTTAACGAAACTTGCTTATGTGAAAATATTATTATTGGGTGTTTTGTAACTTGTGTCTGCGTACATATTTCATCATTTATTTATTTATTATAATATATATAATAAGCACGCTAATACTTCACAATTCGCACAATACCAACTTACGTCTAAGCGCCTCATCACTTACAGAAAAGCACAGCATGCATTACATTATGCGCAGTTAATAACCTAGCTAATTGTTTTAAATAATCTTTTTTTTTTTATTAATGATAGACTCTTGACATACATGGTTTCGAAATAAGAAAGTTAAAATGACTTAAATTAATCTAAATTAAAATGATTTAAATTAAAATTTGATCACAATAAGTTTGATGTTAATATTATATAAGATTAGGTAAAGATTAGGTTTTTGACTAGGACTTCATTATTAGTAGCAAGTACGATTTTTTTTAGAGCTGGAACCGATGAAAGAGGTCAATGTCCTCATCTAGCTCATTGTATGCATCATCATTATTTCAGTCGAAAGACTTCCACTGTTGGGCATAGGCCTCCCCCAAGCGTCGCCGCAACGACCGGTCCTCTGTGCGTTTCGTATCCATCGGATTCCCGCGACCCTCACCAGGTCATCGGTTCGCCTTGTGGGAGGCCTTCCAACGCACATAATAGTGTACATTGTTACCTACTTGGGTTATGAAACTATTCAGCTACTTATTACGAAACAGTTTAGTTATTTATGCAGATACTTAATAATACTACTTATTAGGTACTTATTGTAATGATAGTGTTATTAGCATCTCCATAATTTTATTGTGAAAGGCACTTTTTGTTGGAGTCAGAATTATACTTTCATTTTTACCGAACACAGAGTAGGTATTTTACCAGATTTTGTACGCGTGCAGTATGGTAGTCACGGCTTTGCAAGGCAAAGGGAAACCTTAGGGATACTATTTTTTTTGTATAGAGGCTGAAGGTGTGTCAGACTTATACTGAATAAAAACTCACTCCTGTTCCTTCGTTGCCTTTCAAACCAGGACCGACTTTTTCTTTCAGAAACAAATCCTTGGCCCCGATAGGCTTCGACCCTGCTGGGCCCCTACGGATTGCTGACATCTCCTTGAGGCGCGCCTGGAACAGTACGGACCGTGAACGACTTGGGCTCGGTCCGGACGGTTGCCGGACAGTCGGACGGTGAGCTACCCATTGCTCGCCGTCCGCAAGCCCACGCCTACGGTGGCCGCAAATCGGGATCGGAATCCCGGCGGTTGGGGCGTGGCCGTTCCCAACCCGATTGCAGGTCCAATTATATTTCTAAGCCACTCAAATGTACACAAAAATTTTAATCCAAATCTTATTTTTCTAAAATTGGATAGAAAAATATGTTATCACACCATTTTTCTTAATTATTTAAATCACCCACCACCCTTTTAAGCAATTACATTCTCACTAAGTGTTTAAAACCAAAATTAAATTATCCAGTCGTTCCGTATCTTCAAACAATTCAGTTCACGCAATGGGTTAATTGGGCTCAAGAGAATTAGTTAAATTGTCACCTTTGGGAGCTACCAACAAAATTTGTGTAAAACTCAAACGTGACTGGGGTGTACAGTCACGTTGGAAATACGTTCCTATATATACAGTTAGTGGAAGTATTGATCGCACCTTGTAATAATATTTATTTATCATTTATTTAATTTTCATGTAACTAAAGGTACAAAGGCGGACTTAATGCCTTAGGCATTCTCTACCAATCAACCTAGGGTAGTGGAGAGACAATATGGTAGGTGCATAAAAAAAGAAAATATTATTTAGACAACAAGTTTAACAAAATTATATATAAAACTAAAACTAAATATACATACATAATACACAACACACACAATACATAATACATAATATTATTGTTAATAATTGGTGAAGTAGCGGTCCTAGAACGTAAAGGGCAACTGAAGTATACAGGCGTGGTTTTAGTTGCTAGCAAAGGAGGCGGCCGAGCGCGTGAGGCAACGGACCGTAGGCGCAGGCTTGCAGAAAACGTGCAATGGGTAGCTCACTGTCCGACCGTCCGGTAACCGTCCGGATCGAGCCCAAGTCGTCGACGGCGCGTATTGTTCAACACGCGCCTCAGGGAGATGTCAGCAAATCGTAGGGGCCCAGCAGGGTCAAAGCCTGCTGGGGTCACGGGTAGTGTCAAAGCGAAACCTAGGGCCCTGGGACGAAGGCAAAGAAGGAACAGGAGTGGGTTTCTAGTCAGTGAAAGTTTGACACTTCCGTGCCCCACCCAGAGCAGGAGAAGTTATTGGATGATTTATCACCTCAAAAAAGAAAAAAAACCGTGGTAATGTGGCCACGCTCTTAACCGTCGATAGTACCTCATTTCATAAAAAATCATAAGCAAGGCCACTTCGGCGCTTCGTATACCTTCCAAATATCCAAGGTACTATGGTCTCGAGAAATATTAAGACGTAAAAATAATGATTGGTAATGATTACTGGGTGTCAAGAGGGCCGACAGAGAGTGAGGAACATCACGCGTCAAAAGACGTGAATTATGGACGTAGGAACAAAAGCTGCCAGGCTAAAATGGGATTGGGCGGGTCACATCAGTCGCATGCACTCTGACCGGTGGGCAAGAGTCTCCACCTGGTACCTGAAGATGGACGACGCTGCCGAGGTCGACCTGGGAAGAGGTGGCGAGACGACCTAGATGACCTAGATGCCTACCGCAAGGACTGGTTCGAGGTGGCTCAAGAAAAGAATACCTGGAAGAAGTTGGAAGAGGCCTTTGCCCAGCAGTGGGACAGTATAATCTATAAAAAAAAAGATTACTGCAATCAATAACGACACAAAAAAGGAAATTACGTTTAAATAACACATAATATATACGATTCGAACAGTTTTCATACGTATGAGTTTTATGAATTTCACACTGGGTTAGCATTTCAATTTTGTTTTTTTTTTTCACCTGACTGTACACTTTTGTGAATTAACTGTAATTCACTAATCAGTTCTAAGATCTGGCCAACTAAAACCGGCCGGATCGTTTAAAAGTTAACGTTTCATGATATGTCAATCCTTGTTTAGCCATATCATTGATGTAGGATTGTAGGAGATGTATGGTATTAAAACGATCTAAAGAAAATAGGCCAAACGACGATTGACGTATATCATCCAACTTTAACGTTTAAAACGATCTGACATGATCATCATCATGAAGTGAACAATTTTTAAGATCGGCCCACGACACATGTATAGGCCGGATAGATCTAAAATGTAATTGCAGTCTTTAACAGAAAGGGCATAAGAAGAAACATGACCCCACGCATGTTTCTTAATCAGTAAAAATTTAACACTTACTACGTCATAGTTGTTATAAGTTCTTTAATTCTTTAATGTACATAAAAACATAACATAATATGTGGACATACAGACAGTTCATGAACAAAGGCGAGCTTAACTCAGCAATGAGTTTTCTCCCGGCAAACCTTTGAATTATAGAGAGAGAACATATTCGAGGGTAGGATCCAGTGCACAATATAAACCTACACAATTAAGTCTAATATATAATTATATATACATACTAATACATACTATATATACTAATATTATGTCAATAATGAAAGGAAGTGATCTTAGTTAGTTTAGGTAGGTAAACAGTTAGTATTAGTGTTTATTCTGTTTAAGTTTCTTGGCCAAGGGTGTTCGTTTTGGATAGTAAAGGTTACAATAACTAAATAACGAGAACAATGTTTCCAATTTATACGGTTTAAGAAAACTAAACCTTGGCAACAACGAAATACGTTCTGTTTTTTGTTGACGCCTGTTAAGTTTGCATGTCTAGGGTCAAAAAGATACTACGTCTACATCTAGCGTCAGTTAGAAACAGAGTGTTTATTTATTATGGCGGATGACGCAACGGTTGCGTAATGTTCAAAGAACACAAATACATACTGTCTATGTTAAACATTATATCTCTCCCCTGTTCACAACCACCTTTTTAGAAAAGGATATCTTTAAACTTACTTTGATTTAACTATAACTTAACGAACACTTAACTATGAAATAACTAAAACCTAACTATGTACATTAATATAATACAAAAACACAAAGTGCACTTAGGCGTCGAAATACTCCTCCACATCGCTGTCATCCGGAAATGTGCCCAGAAGACTGGCAGCATTGCCACGTTGAATGGCATTGCTAATTCTTTGGGCGAAGAACGAGCCAGCCCTCTGGTCACGCAAAATGTCGATCAGTCGGCGTGAAATTTCCTTAAAAAGGAGACGCGCACTCGGACCCTATGATCCAACCGTTTCGACCCCAAGCAGCTCGAACTGTAATTACCAATAAGGTATTTGCGCCGTTTAAGGGTCTCAGCAGCCACAGCGGCAGCGCCAGCACAGCCCGCTGTACTTGGAACATGGGATAACGCAAAGGTGTCGACACAGGTTGCTTCCCACACCAGAGGCCTACCCATCTTCCACGGCACCAACGTCATACCATCTAGTCTCTTCCCATCATCACGTACCGAGCCATTAGGTTCTAATACGGCAGGTACACCGGCGGTGACAAGAGCTCGACGAACAATATCGCGGCCTGCGTTCCTGCAGCAGGACAGGCCATGATGTTCGAGGCTGTCGACAGCTTCGCCACAGTGGCACCGATGTGCAGCAACACTGCACTATGAATTAACTTTATTAACACTTAAATAAAACTTAACTAAGATTTATACACGATTTAACTATAACTTTAGGTTTATTAAAGTTAGGTTTTTGGGCTTAAAACAGGGTCATAAATAGGTGAGATGCCTATAGATGTCACAAAGAATATGCTAAGTAGAAATACAGCACACTCTACAGTAAGAGAGAAAACTAAAGTGAAAATATAAGAAAAGTCTCTGCCAGTGGCTTCGCCCGAGTAAAAGTAGGTTTTTTCATATAAACTTTGGAAATCATATGACTGGCCTGTTGGTCTAGTGGTTAGTGGCCCTGACTGCTATGCCGGAGGTCGTGGGTTCGATTCCCACCCAGGACAAATATTTGTGTGATGAGTACGATCATTTGTTCTGTGTCTGGGTGTAAATTATCTATATATGTATGTGATGTATTTAGAAATATATAAGTATGTTTATCAGTTGTCTAGTACCCATAACACAAGCTCTGCTTAGCTTGGAACTAGACGGCGTTGTGTGCTAGTTGTGGAATATTATATTATATTATATTATAAACCCCTTTGGGGTTGACACACACCATATAATACAAAAACCTCTTTGGAAAATTTCAGCCTTCTGAGGTCAAGGATCTGGGCTGGCCATTGATAAGTCAGCGGACTTGCCTTTTATAAATACAGATGAACTATTTTCGTGTATTTCCATGAAATAAGAAAGTAGAATTATACTAATACTACACCGTAGAGTATGTGCTTGCAGACGGCGATCAATGGGTAGCTCGCTGTCTGGTAACTGTCCGGACCGAGCACGAGTCGTCGACGGCATGTAGTTTTCCATGCGCGCCTCAAGGATATGTCACAAAACCGTAGGGGCCAACAGTCAAAGCCTACGGGCTAAGGGCCATGGGTAGTGCGACAGAGAACCTCGGGGCTACGGAGCGAAGGCAAAGAAGGAACAAGAATGGGTTTTAGGCAGTAAAAGTCTCACTTGCCTACTCGCTCCTCCCAAGAGCAGGAAAAGTAATTGGATGATATCCCACCTAAAAAAAGAGTACCTCGTGGTGCAGGGCGCAATAGGATATGGAGAATGTTATATTTGTAAAATAACTATTATACAATATATTCATTCTATGCAAAAAAATAATTTGATTCGATTTGATTTATCCGAAAAGTGTGATTGTCATCGGCTATTTAAGGTTAGGTACACCAGTAGAGCCTGGAGGACATGGTGTAGCATACGGTGGAGGTGTGCCCAACTTGGGCGAAACACCGTCGTGTCATCGTGGAGGCAATCGGCGGCAGCAAACTCTCGTGCCGTGACCTGGTTCGGGCTATGGTCCGAAGGAGCCGAAGGAGAAGGAGGAATGGCAAGCGGTGGCCTCCTTCTGCGAAGCAGTAATGCTAGCGAAGGAGGAGGCCGCACGAGTGATAGAACGAATGTCCTCACGCCCCAGCCGTCGAGATTCTGACTCCGACTACCAGCCACGATAGACGCAGGCTTGCGAACGTCGAGCAATGGCTAGCTCACTGTCCGGCCGTCCAGCAATTGACCGGACCGAGCCCAATCGTCAACAGCGCGTAGTGATCCACGCGCTCCTCAAAGAGATCTCAGCAAACCGTTGGAGCCCAGCAGGGCCGATGCCCGCTAGATAGGACCGTGGTTAATTTCTAGATAGGAAACCCGTAGTCCTAGAACGCAAAAGGCAACTGAAGGACACAGGTGTGGTTTTAGTCAGGAAAAGTCTGACACGCCCTTTTGCTCCGCCCAGAGCGCAAAAAGGTAAACCAATAGAAAGTTTTACACCATACACTGTTTTAATTTACCTCGCACCGATCAAAAATATACGTATACGGCAGCAGTAGCATATGTTATTTCCTCAAACGCACCATTCTACCTGTCTCTGTAATATAGTCAAGTTCACAAGATGGTTAGTCATTAGCCACACGTCCGTCTCCGAAATTAGTCTGTTTACATGTCAACATGTCGTGGGACTTGTTCGGGTTAGTCTCGAGTTAGGGGCTTCAATTAAGTGTCTCTGTCCGTTTACACTGAGATAGTGAGGTGGTTGACTGTGGAGAGGTGAATTAATTAGCTTAAAATTAGGTGGGAATAAGAATAGTTAGTGCTGTATATGTTAAATGTTGTAGTTGTCAAACCAAGACAATACAGGGTGTAAGGATCAGGTTTCGGTAATCTTTATGGGTTTGCTCAGAAGACAAATCTGAACAACCTTCAACAAGATTTTTTTCAAGAAACGAAAAAAAATCGGACTCTCTATACGAAATTATAAACTTGATTGGACAGTTTTTAGGGTTCCGTACCAGCCTCAATAGGTAAAAAACGGAACCCTTATACGTATCGAGGTGAAGTTAAAATCAAATACTCTGGTCTGCGGTCCCTTGAAACTGTGAAAAAATAAAATAAAAAAGATACGGCCGTCTATGTCGTCAAAAAAAAAAATATATTTCGATACTCAAGAGAATCAAAATTCATAGGGTACTTCCCCTTTACCCAGAATTCTGAAATTCGGCATGAAGCAAGGTCTGATAGCAAAAGTATAGGGAAAAATTTGAAAACTGTAAATTTGTTGTTACGTCACGAGATTTTTTTTTGCGATCCGGAGAAATCTTCGTTACTCAATACAGGAATTGAACTCGCGCACTGAGGGTTCCGTACAAACTTACATATGAAAACATCATATGTAAGTTTGTACGGAGCCCTCAGCGCGCGAGTCCGACTCGCACTTGCCCGTTTTTTTTTCAGATAGGCCGATTTTTTTTTCGTTTCCTTCAAAAAATCATCTTGTGGAAGGTTGTTCAGTTTCGTCTACTGCGCAAGCCCTTAAAGTATGCGGAAACCAGTCCTTAGCGGGTGGCCAGACGACGAGCTACCCGTTGCTCGCCGTCCGCTAACCCATTGGCCGGCGGCGATCGCCCTGCGACTCCTACTCCACCTGCTGGAGTCTAGGTTTCCTGATAGCTACAACCTGGAGATCTTTATGTCAAGAGTGAATAGGTTTATTCTAGATAAGCACGCTCCATCGTCGACTACATCATCGCTTTCCATAAGGTGAGATAGTATTCAAGTGCGAGCGTATCAACACCACCCACCATATACGTTTTTGTATATTAATCATAAAATGTAGACCACTATCTTATTAAACAAAAGGCTGATTTTCGACACCCTAATATACATACATATTCCCTATTATGCACACATATACCCTATTATGCACACATGTACCCTATTATGCACATATAAACCCTAATATGCATACATAACCTTCCAGGTTAGTTGAATAAAAACTGCTCCAATAATTCATAACCTCCTGTCTCATCTTGATCAGTGACAGAGTTATCTCGGTAACAAAACAATCGCACATGTATGCGCATAATGCCGAAGCAACAGTGGCATGAGATATGAGCGCACACAATGCGCGGAAGTCTCGGCGAGATACCCAGCTAACTCACCTCACGAGCTGACAGGTGAGGCCAGGAGACCAGCGGGGGACAGTAGGGATTATGTTAAAAACTATAATCTTAAACGGTAGGAAGATATGAACAAAGAACTAGGCCTTTCGAGATAAAGGTTACACACATACAGTTGACATATTGGTTGAGAGAATGAAGCTAAAGCTACATTAGACCGACGCACACGTGTAACGTGCCTGATTTGTGCGTAGAACGACGTCGCGTGGCGTGGGTCAAGTGTAGCCCTATAAGTCTAGTTTCCATATAAAATGTATGGGGACCGACGTGCTTAAATTGGCGTGGCACACATGTGCGTAGTGTAGTTCTAGCTCGACTGCTGCACTGCGTGTTGCGGCAACGATTCTCTCACGGAACAATGATGTGTATGGTCCAGAGATAGAGAGTTGCGAGTCTGGTATGTATGTGGTGTGTGTGGTATAAATGACTGTGAGCAAACCCAAGATACAGGAGTTTATTTTTAGTGTGGAGCAACCTGATTTTTTTAAAGTTCGAAATATTGCTGATCTCTCTGATGAGTATGAATGAACAGCAAGAATAAGACTTATTAATAAACAGACAAACTTTTATCGTTTAGTTTGATGTCAGTTCTAATTTTTTTCAAAATAACAGACTGGATTCTTCATTGTTCATAAGTACTTAAATAGATGACAAAACACCTAATTGATCCAACTCCTACGTGAGTTGTCAATCAATAGTGAAAAGGCTGATGATATAATATAATAATATATTATTCCACAACTATCACACAACCGGCATATCCTAGAAACAAAAATTCGAAGACATGTGACATTCACCAACCCGCACTGGGCCCGCGTGGTGGATTATGGCCTATTTCTTCTCTTAGAGAGGAGGCCTGAGTCCCAACAGTGGGAACATTATAAGGCTAACTATGCTATGCTATGCTATCACACAACGCCGTCTAGTCTCAAGCTAAGCGGCAGAGCTTGTGTTATGAGTACTAGACAACTGATGAACATACTTATATATTTCTAAATACATACATATCAACGGTTGAAAGGCTAATTGATCAAAGCGACATTAAAAAAAAATATTGAAACCTGAATCAAATGACGGAGAAAAATTTGCTGATTCCGAATATGTATATATGTATATAACTCAATATTGTAAAAAACGTCGTTTAGATTAATTAGCCTTTCAACCGTCGATATTATAGATAAATTACACTCAGACACAGAACAAATGATCGTGCTCATCACACAAACGATATGATGATGATATGTGACAACAACATAAAAAATAAAATAGATACGCCACTGGCAATTAAGAGATGGTCAGTTTAAATTGACGGCACCCACTCATGAACATGACGTGTGTATCACGTGTGTCATTCAACTTAACCATTTTGAAAAGAAGTGAGTGATCAGACAACCAAAGGAAAGCTTATATCCAGTGATCAGACAACCAAAGGAAAGCTTATACCCAGTGATCAGACAACCAAAGGAAAGCTTATACCCAGTGATCAGACAACCAAAGGAAAGCTTATACCCAGTGATCAGACAACCAAAGGAAAGCTTATACCCAGTGATAGTAAATTGATACACAGATGACGATATTGTTGATTAAGGATGAAGATATGCGCAGGAGAATCAATTAACCTGGAAACCACAGGCTGAAGACGTTTGCAAAAAATTAAGCACTTCTGCGTATGCTCTCTATAATCTGTCTAAGAAAGTTAACATTGATACTTTACTGGATGCATATCACGGTTTGGTGGTTTCTGTTCTAAGGTTTGGTGAAAGGTAAGGTAAAGAAAGGGTCCGTTACTTTTTTTTTCGAAATAAGGTATTTTTTGTATTTTTTATTTTCTGTAATATCGCAGTACAGAAAAAAGAATAATGTACCTTTTATATAAAGTTTATTTGAACTAATAATTCCAAGTCAATCTAAAGATATAACACTTCAAAGCATAGGTAAAGACCTATTATATATATTTTTAAGCTTATGTATTATCTTTTGTATAAGTATATTTTATCTATATAAGGTGACTGGCAATTAGTGTACGATACTTAAACACGTGATTGTGCTCATGATAACAAACAATTTTTTATTATGGACGCAAAACCGAAATCGCAAAAAAAAAAATCATCTGTTCAGTACATCAGGCAAACATAAATGTACTGAACAGCTGATTTTTTTTCGCGATTTCAGGTTTGTTCCCATAGTAAAAGTTGTTGGTTATCATGAGCACAATCACGTGTTTAAGTATCGTACACTAATTACCAGTCACCCTATATAACGTATTTAAAAAAAAACTTTTATTTGCTAGCTGTACACCGCAGACTACTCCCTTTTTTAGTTTAAGTTCTTATAGTACATCCTAAGGTTGTCTGGTAGATGTCGCTATTTATTTATTATTTGGCTTTTCAACAATAAGCACGCTAATACGATTTTAATATTATTATATAAGATTAGGTAAACATTAGGTTAACATTAGGTAGGTAAACACTATCAGCGATAAGACCGCCATTATACCCATAGATTTAAGTTTCTGTGAAATTGTTACTATCTTAGTGTACAAAAAAGTTTATTCAATTCTATTCTATGATGATATGGTTGATTAGTTGAACAATCGGTTCCCTTTAAAAATGAAGTATCTAGTAACAAGAAAAACGGGTCACTCAGCTCCGTTTCCGTGGCCCCACGAACCTACAAGCGGAACAACCGGCATGATTCCATTCATCACGTCGACGGCTCTGTAGCTAAAGCATTTTATTAATTTATCTGCCGCGCGCCATTCTACCCGTTACGGTGGCTTCTCTGAATCTTAAACTTGTTATTCTTGCAGAAATATGCAAGCGATGTTACCGAGTTTGTAGTGAAAAGCATCTCGCTAAAAGAACGTATAATGTCAGCTTTTCTTCTTTCAAAAGACGTTGGTTATTGCCGTTTTTGGCGTTTTAAGAATGTGGGGCACAATGTTGACCTAAATATTTGTTTGGAACGACATTTGAGAGTAAGCAGTTTGAGAGAAGTTTAGATATTAGTTATTAGATTAGTTTTTATTATGTAACATCACATGTATAGCTGCAAATACATGGGATGTTACGTAATATGTAAGTACATAGGAAGGTATTTAAACATATCGCACCTTTAAACCAATACCGTCATTAAACGAAATTTTTCAAAAAGACTGTTTTTAATACAATCTGTAAAGTTAGCACTCAGCAAATAGATGGCGTAAAAACAGATTTTTTGAAAAATTTCGTTTAGTGACGGTATTGGTTTAAAGGTGCGAATTATTGTCTCTGATTAGTCAGAGAATAAGTAATAGTACAAGTGTAAAGTTAAGTATAGCATGACGAATGACAGGGCAGAATGGAAGAAAAAAACATGTTGCGCCGACCCCAAATAACACGGGACAAGGGCAGGAAGATGATGATGACAAGTGTAAAGTTAAGTATTTAAATATATATTATAAGTTTACTTATATTTCACAGACAATCGATTGCCTGATTTTAAAATGGTGTAATTTTTTTTAAAAATGGTTACTAATATGTGTGCCACCGAATTATTTTATACTCTGTAAGTAGGTTTGTAAAACCTGAAATATATGGATTTCTCAATATTTGATGAATAGATCATTCAAATCTATATATATAAAAGCAAAATACCAGTATATATAAGTATAGTTGTTGGGGTTGAGGGGCCATTTGTTTGGTGCGGCATTACGGGCGGCGATGAGTTGTATGTGTGTTGAAGGTTGGGAGATTCCTGATTTTTGATGCGTATGTGGGTCGTTGTCGCTTGGGTATCGCTTCGGACTGGTGGCCTCTAAACCCTGAAATTCTGACGGGATTTATTGTGATGATCGCTGAAAGGTGCTCTGGAGTGACGCCACTTGCACGTGGAGTTGCCCAGAAGCAAACAATGTAGAATTACCAAACAAGGGCACGGACGTCATGTCCGTGGTTTAAATGTAAGGTAGGAGTGCGGTTTTAGTCAGTAGGAGTCTGACACTGCCCAGACTGGCTCGTCTGTGAGGCAGCTTGGGCGTCCATGAGGATTTCCCACTCCTACCGAAAAAAAAAAAAAAAAAAAAACAAAAAAAAAAAGCGAAATACCACTCACTGATTAATCACGAAATCTCAGAAACTATAACACAATCATTTGTCCCGAGTGGGAATCGAACCCATGACCTCCGGCATAGCAGTCAGGGCTACTAACCACTAGACCAACAGGCCTGTCTTTCGATTGGATTTCACAATTGCTCGAAGACAGTTGTATACATTAAAAAATAAAAGAACATATTTTAAAATCAATTTTCAAATAGAATTCTGCTTATGAATAGTGTGGTCAGCCACTTGTAGGAACTATCAATCTATATGCAAGTTGTAAGAGCTTCATTGGAGCCTCGTTGATTTTGGGAGAACGAGCTAATATGGACTCCATTAGTTAATTTTATTAGGGGAAGCTTGCATTGTACACGTAATAGCTTTAGCAATGTTAAGCTCTTTGTGAAAACCCCTGTGCCGGCAGTAAGTAATACCACTGTCATTGTTTCTGCCGTTAAACAGGATTGTTTTGTTTTACTTAGGAGTTTGGATAAAACTGCATATTGTATTTTTTTAATTGGCTGTAAAAAAGGAGGTGGTAATGTTTTGTTTTTTTATAAAATCTCTAGATTGGCCATGGTAACTATTGTTTGAGATTATAATTAAGTGTGCAGGCAGGGCAGTTATTATTTTTGTTAATACTGTCCTAATAAATATGATTTCTTTCTTTATTTTTGTCTTTCTTTCTCTTTTCTTTCTTACTCTGATTATCTACTGTCTTGTTATCTTTGTTAGCATCTTTATTTTATTTATTTATTTAAACTTCATAGATAGTAGTGGTACTTAGGTCAACTTAATGTAATGAGGCATTCTCTATCAGACAAAATTTTTATTAAAAAAAGTCAAATCTGTTTTAGGTGTGCACTATAAATAAATAATAAATGTTTCAAATAGAATGAAGTATCATAAAAATAGTTTAATTATAATACGCACCTACGTATGCTAATGACAAACTAATATATACTATGATAAATATCAAATCATTATAATTAAGAGAACTTTAAATATAACAATTATGACGAAGACCAAACTAAGGTTAAGAGAACTATTTCGAAATATCTGCAGGCCTAGCCAAGTTGCGACCGTTTTGTTTCGAATCTGTTTCTATAGTTGTTAACGACTCCGATTTCTTTTTTCTAACCATTTTGGCTACAAAAAAGCTGGGAATCCTCGCGAAGGTCAGACAGTACTTCACGCCGGAACAGGTGCTCAAATTTTATCAAGCGCAAGTTCGATCGTGTATGGAGTACTGCTCTCATCTTTGGGACGGATCTGTCCGATACCAGCTTGATGCACTTGAGGCAATTAAGAGGTGAGCCAGGAGGATCATTGGCAATGATGCACTCGTTGAGTCGAGGCTTCAAAGTCTTGAGCATCGACGCCGAGTTGTTAGCTTGTCGGTTTTCTACCGGTTGCATTTCGGGGAGTGTGCGTCGGAATTGCATATTCTAATTCCGCCTAGCCCGTTCCATCATCGGACCACCAGGCGTATGGCAATGCGCCACCGATACATGGTGGACATCCTACCTACACACACAAAATGTTTTGGGAACACATTCATTGTTCGTACAGCTAAGGAGTGGAATTAGTTGCCGGAATCTGTGTTTTCTGATGGCTACAACCCGGGAATCTTTAAGTCAAAATTGGTTACTTCTAGGTAAGTGCGCTCCAGCATCGACCGCATCGTCGCTTTCTATCAGGTGAGATACTGGTCAAGCGCGAACCTAACAAGGATAATAAAGAAAAGAAAAACATTTGAAGTTTTCTACTAGCTTTAGCGTTATTATCAACTTGGCTAAGCCCTCAGAGCTACTGCTGTCCTGAATTTTACGCTTCAAGGAAAATTTACTTTCAGTTTTATTTAAATAACATGCAAGCTAAAGAAAGTCATCACTTTTTAGATACCTACTACATATTATTGTGAGGTAGTACAGATCAAAATTCCTAGACTATTTTTAGTAAAACACTAAAATATTCAAACCAAAACCGGCCAACTGATAAAATATGGATCAATGTGAACAGCGGGTGCTCTGAAATTCGTACTTCGGCATGGGAATATCCACCGGTAAAGTTTCAAGGGCTGAAAAACCACTAGATGAAATGCTACTAAAATATGCATGGTGATGGCTTGTTATTAAATCTGCGTGGATTGTCGTTAGGGATGCCTTTCGTTGTGATCTGATGGGATTAGTGAATGGTTTTTTGATGGTATGAAATGAGTGTCGAATTAATGAATGTGATACAGAAGTTATGCCGTTGATTCAATGCAGCTTTCAACCGGGGTTGATCCTCTACTGTTTTATTATTTGAAGTATTTTAGCCTCTAGAATTGGCACAAAGTTAGACTGGTAGAGAATCCCTATGTACCACTACTGTATATGAAGTTTAAATAAATAATAAATAATAGTAAAATAAATTTTAATTAAACTCTCAAGAGTGCAATCAAAATGCAATTTTGGCGTAAATAAATGTGCAGTCATGCATGAAGCGTGGGAAGATGACGGAATGCGAGGGGGTTGAACTAAAATGTATTGAACTCTTGGATTTCATACATCTTTGACACTTAAGAATTCGAGATCTTACAAGTATTTGGGAATATCTGTGTGGCCTATGTTTCGATGACCTCTTCAGATAATCTGAAGTTTTAGTCGGTGCAGTTATGGACGTAATTCGTTTTGACAAATAACTAGTTTTTTTTTTTTCGGTGGGAAAATCATCTAATGACATCTTCCGCTCTTGGGCGGTGATAGAGATAGTGTCATACTTTTTCTGACTAAAAACCCACTCCTGTTCCTTCGTTGTCTTTCATACCAGGGTCAAGTCTTCCTTTCAGAATCAGACCCTTAGCCCTAGTAGGCTTCGACCCTGCTAGGCCCCTACGGTTGCTGACATCTTTTTGAGGAACGCGTGGAACACTGCGCGTCGTCGACGACTTGGGCTCGGTCGAGACGGTTACTGGACGGTCGGACGGCGAGCTACCCATTGCTCACCGTCCGCAAGCCCGCACCTACGGTGGCCGGAAATCGGGATCGGAATCCCGGCGACTGGGGCGCGGGGGCCATTGCCTCGGGCAAACACATGCGGCCTCCTCCTTTGCTAGCATTACTGCTTCGCAGAAGGAGGCGACCGCCTGCCACTCCTCGTCGCTCCGGACCATGGCCTGTACCAAGGCCCAGCGCGAGAGATCGCTGCCACCGATCGCCCCCACGAGGACACGGCTGTGCTCTGCCCAAGCGGGGCACACCTCTACCGTATGCTCCACCGTTACCTCCGTGCGACAAATAACTGGCAGAAATAAGTTATGAACGACTATTTACGTGTTTCAGACTTGCCACTATCCAAATGAGTCTATCAGACCTACTAGCTCTGGTTGTTCTCATCTACTTAACGGTGAGTACTTGCACAGGCATAACCAAGTGGCCGGGCTTACTCACTAGCAACTAACTTTGAAATACAAATTTGTGGATTCTGAGGTATATTACAAGGATGTGGCAGACTCAGTTCTCAAAAATAGCCATGGTACGTTGTACTGGAATCGGTTTATATATATATATTTTTTTTACTGTTTTTTTTTTTAAATTTTACTGTATGTGTGAGGTACGAATAAACGATTTTTCTTTCTTTCTTTACTTTTATCTATTTTTGGGATGTTGTAAAATTCTTTAATTCTTTATTGTACACTAAAAAAAACTTATAAAATAAGTAGATAACAACGTTCATGTACATAGGCGAACTTAACTCAAAGTTGAGTTTTCTTCCAGCAAACCATTGAGTGTTAGAGAGAGATCACAATGATAAATGATAAATGATATTTATTTTGTAAATAGGTTTAAAAAACACTTTTACTACACGTCAATTTTTTTTTCGTCATTTTTAAACTAGATGAGGCCGGTGTTTCCTAGCTGACTACCCTGAGAAGAAACACCGAAACAAACTCAGGGGGATTTTCATAGAGGGTAGGAGGGTAGAAAATTTATGATATTAGCATTTACAATACAATCCTCGCTTCTCCAATATCCGATGAAGCTAAACAATTGTTTGAGGTAGATTGTAAGTTTTTGTCTTGACTGTACTGGTTGGTTACCATGACGTTTAAACTAAGATTGTTTCATTCTTATTTCCAGTGTGGGTAAGAGATGGCGCTAGACAGCCGGTATAACTCTGTATCTTACCCACACTGGAATAAGAATGAAACAATCTTACTTTGAACGTCATGGTAACCCATCTATCTATAGGTATGTCGTCACCACCTTCCTGCCCTTGTCCCGTGTTATTTGGGGTCGACGAAACACGTTTTTTTCTTCCATTCTATCACTCGTCATGCTATCACTAACTTCCTTTTCTTTCATATCGCTCTTCACACAATCCATCAATCTATAGGTATACAGTGCCAAATAAAATATTATTCTTTTTTTTTCCGTCTTTAGCCAGAAAAAAACTGGGCAAGTGCGAGTCGGACTCGCGCATTGAGGTTTCCGTACAAACTTAAAAGATAAATTGCGGTTTACGATTTATGACGTATTAAAAACAAACCAATTTTCTGTGGAAGTTTATAAGGTATCATTTTAGTTTTATCATTCTCTTATTTTAGAAGTTACGGGGGGGGGGGCACATTTTACCACTTTGGAAGTGTCTCTCGCGCAAACTATTTGGTATATAAAAAATGATATTAGATACCCCACACGTATGGGTTTGATGAAAAAAAAAAATTTGAGTTTCAGTTCTAAGTATGGGGAACCCCCAAAATTGATTGTTTTTTTTAAATTTTTTGTGTAAATTTTAATGCCGTTCACAGAATACATCTACTTACCAAGTTTCAACAGTATAGCTCTTATAGTTTCGGAAAAAGTGGCTGTGACATAATAGACACACATGACATGACGAATCTATAAGGTTTCCGTTTTTTGCCATTTGGCTACGGAACCCTAAAAATGACGTTATCACGACCAACTCATACGGAATTCTCTTACAAGCAACGTTCCGAACATGCTACATAATATACGTTTGACGTTTGATTTCCACGAACATGAAATGTTGTTTAAATATGGGTTTCAATTAGTTTTCAAACAATTACATGGGATCCTGTACAATGAGTGAGTTTAACAAAACAAACAACGAAACAAACATGAGTATTGTGATACCGAGTATAATGAACTGACGTTATTAGTACGTACATTGATTAGGTTTGGGGCACAATTGGAACTGCCGAAATAATAATAATTGTTTATTGATCAAGAAGGTACAGATGGTGCGAAAAAGAACTTAAACTAGTAACAGCAAGATAGTTTACAAGTTTATGAACTATACTATATGATAGAACAAAATGAAGTACATCTGTTGACAATATACGTTTCCCTGTCTCTTAAACTAGGGTATACCTGTATCTTAAGAGACAGTTGACGGCCAAAAGGCTAAGTTCTTTTAAATAGTAAGTAGGTATAAACAAAGTTGTCTTAATAATAAATGACAATGATGCACTCGTTTGGTCGAGGCTTCAAAGTCTTGGGCAACGACGCCGAGTTGCTAGCCTGTCGGTTTTCTACCGGTTGCATTTCGGAGAGTGTGCGTCGGAATTGCATAAGCTAATTCCGCCTGGCCCGTTCCATCATCGGTCCACCAGGCGTACGGTAATGCGTCACCGGTACATGGTGGACATCCCACCTATACGCACGAAGTGTTTTGGGAACACATTCATTGTGCGTACAGCTAAGGAGTGGAATTCCTTGCCGGAATCAGTGTTTCCTGATGGCTACCCCGAAAACTTTAAGTCAAGAGATAGACTACTACTAGATAGTACACTACTACTACTACCACTAGTACGTACTAGTACTAGAGTAGGTTACTTCTAGGTAAGTGCGCTCCATCGTCGACCGCATCATCGCTTTCTATCAGGTGAGATAGCGGTCAAGCGCGAATCTATCAAGGATAATACAAAGGTGTAAGTTAGTATGTGATGTGTAAGACGCAGTGTTGGAAGGCCTTCCACAAGGTGGACCGATGACCTGGTGAGGGTAGCGGGAATCCGATGGATGCGAGACGCACAGGACCGGTCATTATGGCGACATTTGGGGGAGGCGTATGTCCAACAGTAGACGGCTTTCGGCTGAAATGATGATGATGATGAAGTTTGTATGTATAAAGATTTTATATATGTAAACAGACTGTAAAATCTCACAGTGCAGCGTGGCAAAAATGGCAGTCGCTCATTGGAGTTCAGTGTGATCGTCTAAGAGCTAAGTCCATATGACGGCAGTACCATTTCTGTAAGGTCCTGAATACTGGACAGTAAAAAAGACACAGGAGCAAAAGGTCCACGTAAAATAAAATAAAGATGCTGCGGTGGACGGAAGATGTGACCGGGATAGACAGAATGCGCAAAGAGTACGTACAGGGCAGTTTTGGTGTTGCGCTCATCACGGACAAAATGACAGAGGATAGGGTGGAGCATACAGTGGAGGTGTGCCCCGCTTGGGCGGAGCACCGCCGTGTCCTCGTGGAGGCAATTGGCGGCAGCGACCTTTCGCGACGGGCCCTGGTTCAGGCTATGGTCCGGAGCGAGGAGGACTGGCAGGCCGTCGCCTCCTTCTGCGAAGCAGTAATGCTAGCGAAGGAGGAGGCTGCACGCGTGAGGGAACGAAGGTCCTCACGCCCTAGGCGCCGTAATTCCGACCCCGACTACCAGCCACGGTCATTTGGATGATTTCCCACCTTAAAAAAAAAAACGGACAAAATGACAGAACTCCGCCTCAGATGGTATGGACTTGTGATAATGTGTAGCAAAGACCATGTGATAAAAACAGTCCTAAAACCCGAACAAAAGAGAAGTAGAGGTCGCCTGCCATTAATCTGGTGGTTTAACGTCGAAAGAGTTCTCAAGGAATGCCCCGTGAGGATCAATGACATAATATCTAATCCGATTTTTACTAAGTACATCGTATGTGTAATAATTTACTGAGCATTTAATTTTTTAACTTATAAAAATCCGTCAAGAAATGGTGGATTTATTAAAGTTTTTCTGAACGGCTAGTTGTAAACGCGCGCTCTCGCTGTACTGTTTACGATGACATCATCTGGCCTGATCCGTGCGACGAACTGCTTGATCGTATTCATTCGCCAGTGGAGACCGATCATGACAGATGACGTCACAGCGAGTCGCTGTAAGTCTGCATGCTCCACAAAAATCATGACTGATCCGCATTGCTTAAATCAACATCCTAGAACAGACTGTCCTGGCGCAGAGTCCCGACCTCACATAATGGGAGCAGGGACAGACAAAGAAGAAAAATTATCTTTAAAATAAAGGCGAAAATTAAGTATTAGCATTAGTTTAGTTTAAGCGAAACCCGAAACACGTGTCTAGTATTTTTATATAAAGAATCTATGTACAAAATTACATAACTGTTTTATGAAAAATCACAAATTTATAAGCTTATTATGTTACCCGGTTCTCCGCAAAAATACATTGTGGCCAGCCAGACGACTGAGGGGTTGTTTTGCTCCCGCATCCAGCTGTGCGCTGGCGCCTAATGCCCGCTATGACCTGCCATGACCTGATGTACTTAGTGTCGGTGATGTCCAACTGAAAAAAAAATATAACATGGTGTAAAAATTATTGGAATCGATTCAGTTACTGATTCTGAACAAACTATATTCAGGTTTCGCATATACTAAAATAGTGTTGCATAATTATGTGATGGCATGAACAATATAATATACGTACTCCTTCACGTTTAAACGGCCGAACTGCTTTGGATCCAACTTGGTACAAGGATAGACATAAAAGTATCCTATGTCATGGAGTAGGACATAGGTTATTTTTCTTCCGGGAGTTTGTTCCCTTAGGATAATTTTCTACTTTAGCGCAGAAGCCACCGGCAGAAGCTAGTTCACTATAGAAATCACGATGCATTCCACCTCATATATTGTACCGACACCAAAGAGGTGTGTGTGGCTTTGTTAGAATTTGTAGTGCCGGCTAGATTTACTACTATTGTTATTATTAGAGTACCAATTCACGTAGTAGATGTATCGACGTAAGTTATAGTATCCATTTAGTTAAGTGGACTAACCACTTACTTTTATAGAAAAAAGAATTTGAGAATATTACCTGGTCCTGTCAAAATTACTTTAATGTAACTGCGTCGTTGGTCTCGTGGTCGCAAGCACGACTGCTAAGCGTGCCTGGGTTCGATTCCCGAAAAAATGCTATTGAGATTTTTCCATTCGGCCCCTCGAGCGCCGATTGTACATACGTCTGTACAACTTGAATGTCCTTGAAAAACGCTTAATTGTCTTGCTGTACACACATTTGTACGAAATTTATTTGGCCGAAAATTTTGCTTTCTATATTTTTATTTTTGCTAGAAAAATCCAGAAAAAGTTATTTTTAATTATTTATTTTTTTGTCGATTTTACGTAAGAATACGCAATTACGTAATAATTATACCCCCACGCTCGCAAGTGGAAATTACTTTGTAGCTGCCCGGAGTTCAACATATAGCATAATCAGCCTTTTAATGTTCCCACTGCTGAGGCTCAGGCCTCCTCTCTAGGAGAGGGAATAAATTTCTTGGTTCTAGGACATGCCGGTTTCCTCACGATGTTTTCCTTCACAGTTTTGAGAGAGGTGGTGATGAAATAAATTACAAAAAGTAATGCGCCTGGCTGGGTTTGAACCCGCAACCTACAACTCGTAAGTTGGGGCCGTTACGACTTGGCCACCACTGCTCTTGGTCTTGGTCACCGGAGTTCAGAAGTTGGTGGTAATTCACCCCCGTGTCTCAGAAAGCACGTAAATAATAATACTCGTAATAATAATAATATTTATTTATTTTAAGACAACTTTTGGTCCACATTCTACGTTAGTACCTACTTATTTCTATGTTAGTTCATACATTTTTCATTCATTTCATTCTTCTCATAACAAATTACATAATTATTAAAATTCAAATTACTTATATTCAATTAGGTGCAATTAAATGTCATAGAACAAAAATTAAAAATGTAAAAAGATGAAATATCAATAAATTATATGGCATGGAATAATAAAATAAAATGTCGGTAAATAAAATGTCATGGAATAAAGATAAAAATTTCAATAAATTAAATTTCATGGAATAAAAATTAACATTATCAACAATCACAACACACGGTAACACACCACACCACCACAAAGGTCGACTGTGTTGGTAAACAAAATCTCCTATGTTAATACTTAATAACTAGTAACGACTTGCCCCCTAGCCAAGTTACAATCGTACCGTTCGCGCCGAACGCCTCGAGTAGGCCACGCCTCCGATTCCTTTGTTCTGACGTCATCTTAACGCTCAGTCCCGTGGTCAGAACAAAGGAATCGGAGGCGTGGCCTACTTGAGGCGTTTGCGGCGAACGAAACGATTGTAACTTGGCTAGGGGGGCTAGTCCGATTAACCAGTGTACGTACCAGCGGGCTATCTACCCGGGGAGCTATCGAGTGCAGTAAAGCTGTCGAGATTTCTCTCCAGTCGTGCCGGATTGCCGACCCATCGGACTATGAGAGTAAAGGAACGGAGAGTACACTTGTGTTTGTGAAAGAAAGAAAACATTTATTTGAGACACCACGCCCAATGTGCACACCCATAAACACTATAATATGACATACGTACTTAGCTAATCTCTGTTGAGATTTTTTTTATTAATGATTGGGTCTCGTTTGACCACTATCTCACCTGATGGTAAGCGATGACGTGGTCGACGATGGAGCACGCTTGCCTAGAAGTAGCCTATTCACTCTTGACTTAAAGACCCCTATGTTGTAGCTATCAGAAAACAGACTCCGGCAAGGAATTCCACTTCTATAATCCTTTTTCATCATCAACATTGTATAAAGCACAGTCGCCTGCTGTCTGTCTGTCCCTATTAATGCTTAAATAGAGTGGTTTAAAGAGGTCCTTCTGTAGATTCTGTCTCCACTGAAAATAGGCATGAATTTCGAGAATTTACTATTTTTTTAAACACACAAATTCATCTCAACAATCATAACTGCGATCACAAAGTTCCGAAGGTGTAAAGTCGCACATAACGAAATCCTTTGGCGCACTTACTGCATCTACACAGCGTTGCGTTCTTTTAGCTGGAAAAATGTCATAACAATAATAAAAGTTATTGCTATAAGTGCACCTCCGACTTAACGAGTGTATGCATTACGACTTCACGTTCATAAATATTGACGGGGACCGTAGAGTACGGACGACCGACGGCGTGCTGGCGGTTGCTAAAGGCAGTACTGCCAACCAGAATCAATAATCAAAGCATTTATCTATATATATAAAAGGGAAATCTGACTGAATGACATATCAACGCACAGCTGAAACAACTGGGATTAGGAGCGTGGAATTTTGTACAAGGTTTCCTTTTATGACGTAGGTGAGCACTAAGAAAGGGTTTTCCAAAATTCACTCCCTGCGTCCAAAGCGGGGGTCCAAAGTTTGTTTGGAGAAACCTACATTCACGCGAGTGAAGCCGCGGGCAGAAGCTAGTTTCAAATAAACTGTTTAGGGGTACTTTTGAATTGTCAAGAAGTCAGTCAGAAAAATCAGTGTGATTCGGACTCGCTGAGAGTTCTGTACAAACTTACATATGAAATCAGTTCAATTCCCTAATTGCCTTTCGAAGATTTTTGGGAATCGCCAAAAAAGTTTTTTTTTTTATTTTCTTTTTTTCCTATACTTGTGCTATGAGACCTTGCTTCATGCCAAATTTCAGGATTCTAGGTCAACGGGAAGAACCCTATAAATTTTGATTCCTTTGAGAGTGTTGAAATATACGTTTTTTGCGACGGCCGTATCTTTTTTTTTCGTTAACTCAGAAGTTTGATTTTTTCACAGGTTTAAGGGGCCGCAAACTTAAGTTATGGTTTTAATTTCAACTCGATACCTCCCCGTGTTCCCGAGATAAAGGGTCTTGACAGACAGACAGGCAGAAAGACGGACGGACAACAAATCGATCCTATAATTTTCCTATTGAGGTACGGAACCCTAATGATGAAAAGCGTAGATCTCTATAGAGAAATGTGCAAGAAGCTCCATGGAAACTTTTCATAGAAATTGTAAAATTAGTTGTTGATGTGTTGTTGTTGTGAGTTGTTGTTGTGTGTGTTGTATTTGTTGTTGTTGTTGTGTTGTTGTTGTTTGTTGATGTGTTGGAATTGTTTATGAGTTTAATTTAATTTAAAGTTGCTGTTAGTAAAAAGTTTTATACAAAAACTGTACTACTTTTAGCTGCCGTCGCCGCAAAACATCTTTCCTTTACTAGATTTACTTTACATAAATATACATATATAGGTAATAAAGGTATGCTCTGTATATTTGGGTATGTTTTCTTAATAATATTTTCTTTTTTTATGGTTCTGTCATTTTAACCGTCTTCAAAAAAAAGAAGGCTCTATGTTCAGCAGTATGTATTTTTTTTTGTATCTCCACCATGCTTGGTTGACTGGTAGAGAATGCCTAAGGCATTAAGTCCGACTTTGTAAGTTTTGTTTTTGTTGAGTTAATCATTTTAATTCTTCGAAGTCATAACATAAAGAACCTTACTTACGTTTGTATTGCATGAAGTTTTAATAAATAAAAAATAGTCTTATACCCCATAGTCTAAGATCCCAGAGCGGTCTGACATAACTTATTTTCACATGGATGAAACCTTAGATTTTCAGTAGCGTCTCATGTGCTTTGAATACCTGTGTGCTTGTGGAGCTCCCCCTTGGGGCCCCTGGGCAGGTACCAGTTGAGAAAGGGAACTAAAAATAAGAGTTGCTTAACTTAGTTACTTAACTTACTTCATCCATGTGAAAATCAGTTATGTCAGATCGCTCTGGGATCTTAGTATACCACTCCGTGTTCTATGGCGCGGACAGTACGAAGTGCGCCACATAATATTTAATGTTCGTTCCAATAATGTAATTGTTTTAGAGCCGGTTATCACATTAATATGCTTTTAGCCGATACTACAAATTATTTGATTATGATGTGTTGATATTGACGCGGTTTAGTATGGTAATCATTTTCGGTATTCTCGTAAATAGCTGTGGTTTATAGACTGTTGTTAATTCTGTACAGGTTCTACCACGAACTTTTAACAAAATCCATTTGACAACCTGAATTGTTATTGAAATGAAGCTATACAGAGTGTATAGCGCACAGGCCTGCCCCCCTAAGCCAAGTTACAACCGTTTCGTTTCGATTCTCATTTCGTTGATCGCCTCGAGTCGGTCACGCCTCCTATTCCTTTGTTCTGACCACGTGACTGCGCGTTGAGATGACGTCTGTATAAAGGAATCGGAGGCGTGGCCTACTCGAGGCGTTCGATATAAGAGAATCGAAACAAATAGGTCGTAACTTGGCTAGGGGGGTAGGTCGTCGATCTGAGGCCTTACCACAAGCCCTTAACACCATTCATTTGACAACGTAAACTGTTAAAGAGATGGAGCTATATAGGGTCTATAGTTCCATACCTCTTTTTCGCTCACAGGTCTGATATTTTTACACGTCATGGTAATCCAATGTTTTCTGTAAAAGTAGATGTCCCTAGCGTTTTCCCAACTAGTTTGGTGTTGGCTTCCAGTCAAACCGAACGCGACTGAATACCTGTAATACTTTTTAATTATGATTGTTTAAATGATAGGCAAAAGTACGTAAAAATAACGTTTATTGACTGATAATGATACTAACTAAATCATGAGTGCTCAAGCTTCGAATGATATTTGTTTACTAAAATATAGACCACTTTGTAAGGTATTGTTTTCTTTGGATCATTCTGCGTATCGGGGCATCACGGTTATCACGAGTTACTCCTCAGGAATTACTCGTGTATCTTGGGTTTATTTAAAAACATGTAAACTCATGAACAGAACCACACCCGGAACAACTGTCTGTAGGCGATACAAATATTTTTTTCTGTGCGACAATTGAACTCGCGACACGCATTGTAGCAGTCGATCAAATAGTATCTCATTAATAAGTAATATTATGAATTATTATAACAGCCAAATTCTCAAAACATACCTTTCCGATATCGGAAAAATTTATAAAAAACTGGGCAAGTGCGAGTCGGACTCGCGCACTGAGGGTTCTGTACAAACTTACCTATGAAAACTGTTTGATTTCCGAATTGAGTTACGAAGATTTTTCCGAATTGCAAAAGTTTTTTTTTTGTGACGTAACTACAGATTTACAGTTTTCAGATTTTTCCTATACTTGTGTTATGAGACCTTGCTTCATGCCAAATTTCAGGATTTTAGATCAGCGGGAAATATCCTATGGATATTGATTCCCATGAGAGTGTCATAATACACGTTTTTGCGACATAAACGGCCGTTTTTTTTTTCCATTAACTGATATTTTATTTTTTTACAGCTTCAAGGGACCGCAGACTTTAGTATATAGTTTTAATTTCGACTCGTTACCTCCACGCGTTCTTGAAATAAAGGGTCTTGACAAACAGACAGACAGATGGACGGAAAACAGACAAGTGATCCTATAAGGGTTCCGTTTATTCCTTTTGAAATACGGAACCATAAAAATTAAAAAATACGACCGTTATATAAAATGTATTACAAAAGATTCTGGCATACGGAAAGACGTGCACAGATGAAGTCACATGAGAATTGTCATTTGAATGATTCAAAAGTCTTGTTCCTTTGAAAACCGCATCACAAAGACATGCGGTTCCTATAAACTACGCTATTCAGAGAGTCAACAAACTGCGAATGTAAATATAGTTTTAAAATCAGTATCCAGGTGTGATGAATAATTCAAGCGACGAAGCGCAAAAGCGAGCGATGCTTCAATATTAAATCTTTGACATCGATGCGCTGAAAACAATGTGCTTATGTAGAGGTAGGATTTATATCGAGCTTTTAATTTGAGCCTAATTTTTTTCTTATTAGCAAAAATATCCGGCCACCGTAGGCGCAGGCTTGCGGACGGCGAGCAATGGGTGGCTCGCCGTCCGACCGTCCGGTAACTGTCCGGACCGAGCCCAAGTCGTCGACGGCGCGTATTGTTCCACGCGCGCCTCAGTGTGATGTCAGCAAATCGTAGGGGCCCGGCAGGGTCGAAGCCTACTGGGGCCATGGGTAGTGTGAAAACGGAACCCGGGGCCCTGGGACGAAGGCAACGAAGGAGCAGGAGTGGGTTTTTGGTCAGTAAACTTTGTGAACCCACCTGATGGTAAGCAGTGATGTAATCGTTGATGATGAAGCGCACTAGTATATTAAGAGCTCTAGCCTTGAAAACCTAAATTATAATCAGATGAGAAGACAGCAACTGGCAAATCGTTGCAGTCCTTCCATGATATCATTGAATTCTTTAAAGAGATTTTATTGATAGTATTGACACTAGGTTTAGAAAGAAAGAAAGAAAAACAGTTTATTCACGCGAAATGACGCAGTATTAAAACTAGCTAATAAACATAATCAATAGATAGGGAAGATATGCGTCACATCCGCGCAAAATGGCCGAACGCTTAGCATAAAGCTGTGGCCTCACGCATAATGCAAGCCCACAGCGCTGGTTTTCAGCGTGGAACGTTTAGGAACATCTAATCTTGCTATGGGTATATATCAATCACGGAATGCCACTAAGATTCAATCAGATTGGTAATTATTATACTATCCAGTTTCATTTGAACA
This sequence comes from Mythimna pallens, assembly GCA_961205895.1. Taxonomy (NCBI): domain Eukaryota; kingdom Metazoa; phylum Arthropoda; class Insecta; order Lepidoptera; family Noctuidae; genus Mythimna; species Mythimna pallens. The sequence goes on along the minus strand of OY540827.1, from coordinate 24,951,618 downwards.
GCTAAGAAGTGGAATTCCCTTGCGGAGTCTGTGTTTCTTTATAGCTATTACGTAGGGGTCTTTAATTCAACAGTGATACTTGAGTAGATTATTTTTAGGTAAGCGTGCTCCACAGTCGACCACACTATTGTTTACCAGCAGGTGTGAAGAATGAGTTTCCTCCCAGAAAATTTTTGAATTAAGAAATCACATTTGAGGGTAGGATATAGTGTAGGTTCAATATAAACCTACACGAAAAATGCTAAACAATATATTATAACTATTAGTTTTGCTTTTCACTTTGGGGGGGGTTTGACATATTCGCCACACTTGTCATGCGGATTGGCGATCGCAGTATAGTTGGTGCAATGCACAGTTATTTATTTATTTATTTTTATTTAGTACAGCAAAAAAAGCCATTAATACTAAACTAAACTAATTTAATCCTTTCACTCTGTCTTCTCACAGAATCGCAAACTTTCTAATAATATTGTCTTCCATTCATCAGCAAACAAATCCAATGCAGGGTTGGTCTCCACGAGCGCGTTGAGCATCGCTAGCATACGCGGTATAGGGGAGGTGGATCGAGCTAAGTCGGACGCATCAGTATAACCATTAATAATTTTATTAATAATTTACAGTGAATACTGCTGCATATTCTCTGGTGTGTCTTTTAGTCGCTTCTTACGACACCCATGGGATGGTGCTATTCTTTACGTCCGAACACCATACGGTACGACGACACTTGAGGGAGGCCAATATCCAACAGTGGACCTCTTTTGGCTGAATTTAGTAATATAAACATTTAATGTGGCAATGCTGCCAGCGTTTTGGGCACTTTTCCCATTGACAGGGACGTGGATAAATTTTTTGATGAATTCTTTATTACTAATTTGAACATACTAAGAATTTCAGCCTCTATATCTATTAAGTTGTTTATTGGTTGTTTGTAATTAGTTATTATAATTAGTAGTGTATTTTATTATTCATCATTTCAGCCGAAAGACGTCCACTGTTGGACATAGGCCTCCCCCAAGCGTCTCCACAACGATCGATCCTGTGCGTCTCGCATCCACCGAATTCCCACGGCACTCACCGGGTCGTCGGTTCATGCAGCGTTTTCCGGTGCGCGGTCGCCACTCTAGAACCTTTCGGCCCCATCGACCATCCATTCTACGAGCAATGTGCCCTGCCCACTGTCACTTTAGTTTGGCGATTCTTCGGGCTATGTCGGCGACCTTGGTTCTCCTGCGATTTTGTTAGTATGTTAAAATAAATTTACTACTGTTACTTTATTATACGAGAAAACGTTATTAGAAAAGCGCCAAAAGAATCGTATTGGCAAGTGCACTAATATAAACCACTATCTAAATTCCATTTAATTAAATATGATGTCAAGAATATCATAAAACTGCTTCAGAAGTGTTGTGAATATCTTCGGAATGTATTCAAAACACTTACAGTATCGTTCATCAGCATAGCCCCTCTAACAATACTGCCGTCTTTCCCCGGCGGCTGAGCGAGGCGATATCAACCTTCAAGAGAGCTCACTGGCAGCATTCAAACGCTCATTATTTACTACTGAATCACTATCCACTTACACCAGGCTGGCTGAAGCTTATCTTTTATACTGAAGAGTACTTACCTTTTGTCGTTATACGAATACTGGGATAATCCTATTAGATTAGTTATTGAGATGGAGTATGAGTTCCTTTGTGGTTGTAAGGATAATTATCAGATGTGGTTTGTATGCTGCTGAGTGAGACGTGCTAAGTTTAACAAAAGGCTCTTCAAAAGCAGAAAAAATTAGAAGGCTTTCAATTGAACTCAGTTTTTTGATTAAAGTAAAAAAACATTTTGTTTTTTTTTTTGTAATAACGTGTCATAATTTTTTTAACAGAATTTCGAAAAACAATAGGAATTGTAAATAATCATGGTGAGTTTTGATCACATGAATTGAAAAATTAATGTCCAACGAGCGTTGTTTTCAAACAACTCGAACATACATACATCTGGAAAGATTTTAAGTAATAATAAGTTTTCTTGGGAGGGCCCTTCCCGATCCGGTTAATAAACGTACATGAAACGGAAAACATAAACGTGTTTGTTCACCGCCAAAAAGAGCCCGTTCACCTTGGCTCCTGTTTTCATAGTGCATCCCTGGAGTGCACCGACCATGTTCAGCTTTTGGGTGTTGAAATTTCCTCAGACCTTAACTTATAACCGCCCAGGTTAATTATAATTATAACAATAATTTATTTAATTGAAATAAAGTTATCAAAAATTGAACATTAAGCCAACAGTAACAAGGTTTTACATACAATTACTATGCTCTTATTTATTGACTTATATCGGTAAAAAAGCACATAAAACACACCGTAAAACGTATTAGTTGCCGCGCAAACGTATGGAATGACATATATCATAACTGACAGATATTTGCGGGATTCGGTGCGTTTTGTTTTTGGTTTATTATTTTTTTTATTTTTTTTTATTGTTATAAACTAGTGCTTGACTGCCATTCTATCTGAACACAACTAGTGTTCAGATAGAATGGCAGTCAAGCACTAAGAGCCTATTCACCCTAGCGTTGAAGATATCTAAATTATAATCGGACGGGAAGACCGCAGCAGGCAAGTTGTTCCAGTCCCTCGATGTACGCAGTATAAACGATCGATGAGGCGAAACGCTTGGTCCGGACCGTAGAGGTTTCAACAACGTAAGGGTAGATACTCGCCGTTCGTCGGGTTGTCTGATGGTAGAAATGAGATGGTGGAATCACAAAATGCATCCTGTACAGCACCGAAAGCCTGGCTACGCCTGTGCTCAAGGCTTTGTAGATTGGACTTAACCAGATCTGGAACACCAATTAGCCCCTTCTTCTTCCCCATCAGGAGGGCTTGCAGTCAATCACTAGTTTGTATCCTTTAGGAAAAAAAAAACGTCAACGTGAGCATTTACTGATTTCAATAAACTACATAGATAATAACCACAAGATAAAATAGTTTCCAAAATATATAGACAAAGATGTATAATGACGTTATAATCACATAAGATCGATTGTATGGAAATAGTATCATAAGTTAAGCGCTCTATAAATGACAACGACAAATTGCCAAAAAAAACTTTTTACAAAAAAAAAATACAACCGACTTCAAAGTAAAAAAACACTGAAAAGGGCAAAATAACTTTAATTTCGGAAGTCGGTGTTAAATTACGAAGAGATAAAACTATTATAGAAACACACTCAGCACTTTTCAATGTTTTTGGGGTTCCGTAGCCAAATGGCAAAAAACGGAACCCATAGAGATTCGTCATGTGTCTGTCTGTCCGTCCATATGTCGCAGCCATTTTTTTCCGAAACTATTAAAGCTATACTGTTGAAATTTGGTAGGTAGATGGTTTGGTTGGTATTCTGTGAACCGCATTAGGATTTTCACAAAAAAATAGAAAAAAAAACAACAAATTTTGGGGGTTCGACTCGTACTGGCCCAGTTTTTTTACTTTGAAGTTGGTTGTATTTTTTTTTTGTAAAAAAAAAATATTTTTACACTTTTTAGTTAGGGTACCACCACTAAAAAGTACCGCTTAGCCAAATTAAATACCTTATAGCCAGAGTGCATCATAACAATTCTGGTAATGCCAAACACGGTTAGATTACATTAATTTATTACAGAGTTCCGGTGCCTAACTTCAGGATTCATCATCAGATCAGTTCGATATATTCCCCCTCTTCTTTCAGTCAGTCATCGACTACACGTGTAAACAAAGCAATTTTACTTGTTACGACGGTTCTGCTGTGATTCTATGAGGAGCTCTGTTCCATGATCAGAAAATAACAATATGTCTATGGGACCAATTCGGAAGCATAACTTTTCAATAAAAAAAAATATTTTCAAAATCGGTCCACAATTGACCGAGAAATCGGTGAACATAAATAAAAAAAAATACATTCAGCCGAACATATAACCTCCTCCTTTTTGAAGTCGGTTAAAAAGATAGACAAAATCTTCTAACATCAAAAAATACCCTTCCACTACAATTTATTTTCAACCAAAAACATTCCGACAAAACAGGACAAGATAGTGTAGACACATGCCACAGACGTCTCAAAATGGAACATATTACATGCACTGGCACTTCAGCAGTTGTGAGTTATGTTATGTGTCGCTTTGTGATCTACGAGTGGAATCTTTTAGTTCACCTTTACGTTTTAGGTTAAAAATTGAAATTGCTGTGTTCATCTATTTTGTAACGAAATACTAAAAACACATAGCGAAAACGAAAAATAGGTACTTTTCCCCACCGTAATACGTTTAATTTTGTTGTTATTTTCAAAAGACAAAAATGAATATGATACACGATCGAAAGACGATATAATAAAATAATAAAAAAAAACCTACCAACCGAATGACGATGCCAAGTGCTAGGTTAATTTTGAATTTCGAGAAGTACTATGATTAAAACCCAAGTAATTGTATTTTTATTTTTCTTGTTTTAGTATTTAATTCGTTACAAAACAGAAGACCACAAGCTACATATACACTAAAGGCGACTCCTAACTAAAAATGGCGTCAAAATATTCTTTCGCATCACTGTCGACTGGGAGTGTGCCCAAAAGACTGGTGGCATTTCCACGTTGTATGGTAATGCTTATCTCTGATCGAGGTAAAAGCCAGCCCTTGGGTCACGCGAAGTATCAACTAGGTGTAAACGGTCTTCTTAAAAAACTTACAAAAACTATGCTCAGGCACAAAGAGTAAAGGAATAAATATCATAAACAGCAAAAGCAAAAGGAAGAAAAGGATTTCAAGAAACTTTGGTCTTCCTGTGAACGAACAATTTAATAATAGCTACGTAGATCTTGGAATCAATGAAAGTAGTGAAGTGACAACAGATGGCACCACTGGCTCACAAACAACACGACCCAGACTATCAAATAAAATTGGCGAGGTTACTACTACTTACAAATACACTGAAGATGACAACCAGTTACTGGATGGCGTTGCTAGTACATTATTAGAACCACTTCAAGAAAAACAACAACAAAGGATTTGTATATTAAGTAGTAACAAAACAAATAAAGTAATATCTATAGCACGATGTACATTCCCAGATTATAGTATATGTCATTATATCTCCACAAATTGTGGGGTTATACAGCTCCTCGATAAACTAGACCAAAAATTGATAAATTACACAAAACAAGATTACTGTTTTATTTTTATAGGCGAGCAAGATTTTAGAAAGACTGACAATTATTTTAATTTAGTTACTAGTATAAGAAATATATTAAGATCAATAAAACACACAAACATTTTGCTCTGTTTACCTACATATAAATTTAATGGATACTCTAGTATGTTTAACTCCCGAATCGAAACATTTAGTAATTTACTTTACCGTGATATCTGTATTCATGATTATGCGATAATATTTGACTCAAATTTAAATCTGACATATGATGAAGCAATGTTTTATAGGCGCCGTGGAGTACTCAATAACTATGGTATGAAGAATATTTTTGACAATCTGAAGTGCTATCTTGACATTTATTTAAATGAAAATTGTCTCAGAAAAGGTGAGGAAATGAATTCAGAGAACCGTTGTAAAACTGAAAGAAAGGAACAGTTTTTTCGTTCCTAATATAGTTAATAAGAGGGAATGGAATGCTAAAGTTAAATCTCGCAACATATGTCTATTGCACCAAAATATTGCAGGATTATTAAATAAACTTCCTTCTGTAGAAATATGTTTATCGGAGTTGAATGATAGGCATAAAGATATCCATATACTATGTTTTTCAGAAACATTTGTTAGAGCTTACAACGAAATAAATGTATGCATTAATGACTTTACACTTGCGACTTCATACTCTCGAAATAATGAAAATAGGGGCGGGGTTTGTATTTTAGTAAAACATTTCTTAGATTACAAAATACTACAAATATGCAAGGATTTGGCGGTAGAGAAAGTGTTCGAATGCTGTGGTATAGAAATACCAGTTTATAACTGTACCATTGTATGTGTTTATAGGACACCCAACTCAAACATAGCAATATTTTTTAATAAACTAGAGTTTCTATTGCAAAAACTGACTGAAAAAAAAAACCATAAAATTGTATTGGCCGGAGATCTAAATATAAATACTCTCACCACGAATAAAAATGCCACCACATTGAATGATATTCTTGTAAATTTTAACTTAACTTTAAAAATAAATACTCCTACCCGGCAAACCTCTTGCATAGACCATATTATTACCAATATACCGGACTCTTCTGGTGAAACTTGTGAACTACATCTCTCGGACCATAACACTGCCCAGATATTAACATTCCCATCAAAATTGTCATTAAATAAACCTGCGCCATCGCATTGTTTTATATACAGGAGGAATTATAGCCAAGAATACATTGAAAAATTTAAAGAGTGTCTCTTGAGCCTAACATTTCAGGAGATTTATGATGAAACGGATCCAAACATAGCTTTTAATCATTTTCATGAAATATTTAGTCTATTTTACAGATTAAATTTTCCTTTACAAAAAATTAAAGTAAATTATCAGACACCTCCTTTGAAATGGCTAACTAAAGGCATAAAAAAATCGTGTCTCTCTAAAAGATACCTTAAATTAAATTATCATAAAAATAAATCAATAGAAAATAAATTGAAGTATAATAAATATGCTAAACTACTAAAAAAATGCATTAATGTGTCCAGGAAACAAACGTCCAGTAACTTTATTTTTAAAGCAAAAAACAAATGTAGCGCAACCTGGAAATTGATAAAAAATAAACCTAAATGTAGAGACTCGGAATATATAGAAGCAATTAAACTTAACGGTACTTTGATAGAAGATCCTGAACAAATAGCGGAAGCTTTTAATAATCATTTTATTGATTCTTCCAACATTAATATAACCAATAGCAGTAAAAATAGACCCATGAATAATGAATGTAATAGCATATATATAGAACCCTGCACGCCAAATGAAATAAGCAAAATAATTGCATCTTTAAATAATACCAAAGCTGTGGGATATGATGAGATTTCAACACAAATTATAAAATCGTGTGCTGATATACTTTCACGTATTTTGGCTCATCTGATTAATTTTAGCTTCTTTGAAGAAAAGTATCCTGATAAATTAAAGTTTTCAGTAATAAAGCCGCTATATAAAAAAAATGATAAACATGACTTAAATAATTACCGTCCAATAACCTTAATTCCTATAATTTCAAAAATATATGAAAAAGCAATGTACAATACAATTGTATCATTTTTAAATAAGCACAGTGTTATAAGTCCGGAACAAAATGGTTTTCAGAAAGGAAAGTCGACTACACTAGCTTGCTTTCAACTTATTAAATCGATAACCGAGAATATAGATAAAAAAAAACCAGTCACTGCTATATTTTTTGATATGAGCAAAGCTTTTGACTCTGTAAAACATGACATACTATTGAAAAAATGTGAAAATTACGGAATAAGAGGGAAAGCGTTAAACTGGCTTAAAGATTACCTGAGTAACAGAAAACAACGTGTTGAAGTTTTAGGAATAAATAAAGACAGGGAAGCGCTAAATTATAAATCTCAGTTCAGAGCCAATACATATGGCGTGCCTCAAGGTAGCATCTTGGGACCATTGCTCTTTCTTCTGTATATAAACGATTTGCCTATAGTAACTCAGAATAAGTGCGTGTTATTTGCAGATGATATTTCACTGGTAATAAATAACGAAAACAAAAATGAACAGCACGAGGACAAAATCAATGCTGCTGTGGAAGCCATACTAGAATGGTTTGAAGAAAATAACTTATGTGTAAACATTTCCAAAACAAAATATATAAATTTTTGCAATTATAAGATGACAAATAAAACAATGAAAATTATTGGGCGTAATAATGAAATTGCCGAAGTTGACAATTCAAAATTTTTAGGCATAGTAATTGACAAAAATTGCAATTGGAAAAAACATATAGAGAATGTATGTAACAGGCTGAACAGCTTTGCATTTGCACTGAGAAATCTAAGAAAAACCGTAGGAAGAAATGCCGCTTTGTTAGCTTATCATGGATATGTTGCATCTGTGTTAAGGTATGGTTTAATAATATGGGGCAATTCTACAGACAGCGACAGGGCCTTCATTGTTCAAAAAAAGTGCCTAAGGGCTGTGTTCGGTATAGGTCCTTTAGAATCGTGCAGACCCATTTTTAAAGATCATAAATTGTTGACACTTGCATGCTTATACATACTAGAGATTGGAATATTTGTAAAAAAACATCCTGCTCTGTTTAATAAGGCAGATAGCGAAAATGTTTATAAGATAGGAAAAATGTCTAGAGATCCAACTAAATTAGCAATGCCTAGGCGTGGGACAGCATATTGCCACAAAAACGCGAGTCGTATGGCAATTAAAATATTTAATATGATACCTAAGCAAATAAGAGAAATGCCAACGTATATTTTCCAAAAAGAGCTAAAAACGTGGCTCATAGACAAATGTTTCTACACGGTAAATGATTTTTTTAATTATAAAAAGACGCATTAAATAATATTATGTAATTAAATTAAATTTGACATTTTATATTCTTTTTAGTTCTTGACATTATTTATTTTTATTTTTTTTTGGTTTTTTGTATATTTGTTAGTTTTGACATTTCGTATCTTTTAGTTTTGAACATTTTGTATTGTTTTTTTTTTTTTTATTTCGACATTCTATTTTTATACTCATAATTTATTTATTTTTATTCGTTTTAACTCTGACATTTTTAATCTAATGAATTGACATTTAGTTTAATTTGTTGACATTTTTATGTGATTTATTATTAATTTTTCAATTAGATTGCATATTATAAATATAATGTTTTGGATGTAAATAATTGAGATTCATAAAAAATTTGCATGCTGAATATGAGGCGGAATATGAAGAAACACTATTGAATTTTAAGACCTGTACCTACCACCATATTTCAAGCAAATAAATGATATTATTATTATTATTATTATTATTATTATTAAGTTAATTTATTATCAATCTGCGTAGTCTCTTCCTCATCATCATCTTCCTGCCCTTGTCCCGTGTTATTTGGGGTCGGCGCAACATGTTTTTTTCTTCCATTCTGCCCTGTCATTCGTCATGCTATCACTAACTTCCTTTTCTTTCATATCACTCTTCACACAATCCATCCATCTTTTCTTTGGTCTCCCTCTCCCTCTCCATCCATCCACATGTAAACTCATAACTCTTTTAGTAACATGCGTTTCATCCCTCCTCTTCACATGACCATACCAAGACAAACGATTCCCTTTCAATTTTTCAGTCACTGGTGCCACTTTCAAACTTCCCCTAATATACTCATTTCTCACTTTATCCATTCTCGTCACACCACACATCCATCTGTGTGCGTAGTCTCTTCCTATGCATGTTTTTTTTTAGAATGATAAACATCCTATGACTTCTCTCGCTCTAAGATAGAACGTAGAAAGGAGATGACTTGTCAGACTTTTACCGACTAAAACCTCACCTGTGTCCTTCAGTTGCCTTTTGCTGTTTAGGTCCATAGTTTCCTAATCCAATTAATTGCTATTGGAAATTTTAGACTTAAGAGCGAAATAACCCATTTCTCGGTTCGAGAACTCAATCAAAGAATAAAATCCACTCAATAAAAATTAATTCTCAGTTATAATGCTTGCTGTTGCTCGTGAGAGGCACCTGCCCGGGCTGCAGCATTATCTATTACCGTTGATTATTAACATGGCCCTGGAACGCAAACTAGTAGTAGGTTCTAGGAGATGGAACGGCAGGCGATCGCCTCCTTTTGCGAAGCAGTAATGCTAGCAAAGGAGGCGGCCGCAACTTCCTCACGATTCCGACTCCGATTTGCAGCCACCGTAGGCGTGTGCATGCAGACGGAGCCCGAGTCGTCGGCGGCGCGTAGTGTTCCACGCGCGTCTGAATGAGATGTCAGCAAAACTGTAGGGGCCCAGAAGGGTCGAAGCTTCTGAAAGGAAAAATCGGGGTCCTGGAACGCAAGGCAAAGAAGGAACATAGGAATGGATTTTAGTCAGCAAAAGTGTGACACTCCCTCTCGTCCCTCCAAAAACTGGTGGGATCAATTATTGATTTCCTATTGAAAAAAAAAAACCAATAAAGTGGCTTATGTATTTAATATAAAATTTAATTCTTTCCGACCTTTTTCCACCACATTCCACTTCAGTGCTGAAGAAACAAGCAATATGATTTACAGGCTGTTGGCTTGTTCAAACACAAGTGAGTACGATTAATTTATTGCCATTTCCGCCATCGATGTTCATTTTATTCCAGTAAATACAAATTGTTTATTAATTAACGCTTAGAATTACGAGTATATAGTAAAGCTAGCTTTATTCACGGCTTAGCTCGCGTACGTAAATGTCGAATATTATTCTATAGACACGGACAGTTGGGATCTAAATTGGGTATTATAAGTCTATCTGGTTCAGTCTGTGTCCTCGTGGAGACGATCGGCGGCGGCGATCTCTCGTCGTCTCGGCCTTGGTATGGGCCATGGTCCGGAGCGAGGATGAGTGACAGGCGGTCGCCTCCTTTTGCGAAGCAGTAATGCAGCAAAGGAGGCGGCCGATCGCGTGAGGCAACGGTCCTCACGCCCCAACCGGGATTCCGATCCCGATTTCCGACCATCGTAGGCGCTGGCTTGCGTCCGACCGTTGGTAACCGTCCGGACCGAGCCCAAGTCGTCAACGGCGCGTGCTGTTCCACGCGCGCCTCAAAGAGATGTCAGCAACTGTAGGGGCCTAGCAGGGTCGAAGCCTACTGGGGCCAAGGGTCTGATTCTGAAAGGACTCGGCCCTGGTACAAAAGGCAACGAAGGAACAGGAGTGGGTTTTTAGTCAGTAAAAGTCTGACACTATCTCCCGCCCCGCCCAAGAGCGGGGGATGTCATAAGATGATATTTTTTACACCAACGGAAAAAAAAAAACTAGGTCAGTCTACATATTCGAAATATTCGAAATTTAATACAAATCCGTTCACATGTTGAAGCATGATTAATTTACACATCACACAAATATCTATACCAAGGGAGTGAAGCTAGAACTACATTAGATCGACGCACACGTGGACCACGCCTGATGTGTACGTAAAAAAGAAAAACACTGAACGTAATATTTTCTAGTAGCAATTGATATCAATGATTGATTCTATTATGAATTTACCAATCATGACAAATTTACGTGGACAATTTTGGGATTTCGTTTTTTTTTACATAAGCATATATTTTTTTAAATAGTATAAAATAAAATGGGGCAAAATAAATCATATTTTTGTAGTCTTTTGACTACAACCGGTTTTTATCAGTACCGGGTACGGATAGAGCCCCATTTTATATTGTACTATTTAAAAAAATAGGGTTTTATGTACAGTCAGGGAGTTATGAGTTTACATGTGGATGGATGGAGAGGGAGAGGGAGACCAAAGAAAAGATGGATGGATCGTGTGAAAATTGATATGAAAGAAAAGGAAGTTAGTGATAGCATGACGAGTGACAGGGCAGAATGGAAGAAAACATGTTGCGCCGACCCCAAATAACACGGGACAAGAGCAGGAAGATGATGATGAGGGGTCAAAAGTGCAGTTCCACCTTACCAATGCTAAAATGTGTAAAATTTCAAAAGAAGAAGGACAGTGGTTCATGACTGATTTAATTGGTAGCATAGGATCTAAAGTATTGAATAAACTAGTTGTGGACTATTGAACTTCTACAACAAAGAAATTTTAGACACTTTGACATTGGTAGAGTGCAACTGCACTTTTGATCCCTAACTGTACATATGCGTGTGTGTATGTTTTTTAAATACTCTGTCAAGCTCGAACGGCTGAACTTTACATAAAATAACGCATATTTTCTATCCTTAGAACACATCGTGGAATTGCAGTGTTACTTTTTATCACAAAGTTTTTTCCGACGCCAAAATGTCATTTTTGTCAACGGCTTTTAATATAATTCACACAATTCAAAATATTATATACATTTAAATCTAATAATAACGTAAGGATAGGATAAGCATTGCCATTCAGCGTGGCAATGCCGCCAGTCTTTTGGGTACATTACCAGTCGACAGCAATGTGGAGGAGTTTTTCGACGTCGTACTTTAGATTGCTTTTTTTTTTAGTACTTTAGGGCTTTTATTTTTATTTTGTAAGTCAGTTTTAATTACGTTATTATTAGATCACGAAGTGATTTCGAAATAATCCTTTTAAATAATTCTCTATTATATTTCATACGGACGAAGCTTCTGGAAATAGGCTTCGAATCAGGAATGAAGGGATGTCTTCATTCCTAATTCGAAGCGAAACCTGAAAAATCGCCAAACTTAAGCGGCAATGAGCAGAGCACATTGCTCACAGAATAGATGGTCGATGGGGCCGAAAGGTTCTGGAGTGGCGACCGGGTGGACCGATGACCTGGTAAGAGTTGCGGGAATCCGATGGATGCGAGACGCACAGGAACGTTCATTGTGGTGATACTTTGAGGAGGCATAATTATGTCCAATAGTGGACGTCTTTCGGCTGAAATGATGATGATGAAGCTTCTGGTAGTATCTAGTTCATCTAAACGAAAGAGGTAAAGTTTGTTTTTATGTTTTTTTTTATTCTTTTTTGTTTTTAGGAGGTAATCTCTGAAAGTACTACCCCCTAGCCAAGTTACAACCGTTTCGTGTCGAATTCCGTTCTCCAATCAATAACGCCTTGATGTCAGCAATTGTACAAAACGATAAGTTGGTAGACATGTTGACGCGCCTGAGCCGGCCGCTCGTTCTACAATAACAAAGGATGTAGCGTTGAACATTGTAGAAACGATAACAATTCATTCTATCATTTTGAACGATGTTAACTTGGCTGCGAATTTTCTATTTGTTTGTTCTGACCACGTGACTTAACGTTGAGATGATGTCATTCCCATACATTTGATTAGTTTTTGACTAGCGTTAACGATTGCAGATTATCAACTTGCTAGGGGTGCTGGTCCGATTGCTAAAATTTTTCACCGATAGAAAGCTGTTTTATTCCTGAGTGACATAGGCTATATTTTATGTACGCGAGCGAAGCTGTAAGCAAAAGCTAGTACATAGTATTAGTAGATGAAGGTACTACAATACAGTATTCAGTGACTCCAGCAATACCTTGACTAGCAGTACATCCTGATCGATTCTATTGTTCGCATCCAACGTCCAGGAAATTATACTTAGTGCCCTACCGTCGCATAAATAAATATCAGAAATTAGTTTTTTTTTTATTATTTGTAGGCTCACGTTTGACCACTATCTCACCTGATGGTAAGCGATGATGTGGCCGACGATGGAGCACGCTTGCCTAGAAGTAACCTATTCACTCTTGACTTAAAGACCCCTAGGTTGTAGCTATCAGGGAACACAGACTCCGGCAGGGAATTCCACTCAGTTTAACTTGATGGCATAATTACTGTAAAGTTTTAGTTTCAGAACTTTGCAGGTTTTAGGGTTCCGTAACCAAAGGATAAAACGGGGCTCTATTACTAAGACTCCGTTATCCGTCCGTCCGACTGTCTGTCTGTCTGTCCGTCTGTTACCAAACTGTATCTCATGAACCGCGATAGTTAGACCGTTGAAATTTTCACAGATGATGTACTTCTGTTGCCCATTATGTCAACAAATACTAAAATGAATATTTAAGTGGGGCTCCCATACAACAAACGTGATCTTTTGATCTTTTTGCTGTTTGTTTTTGCTACGGACGGTGCGGAACCCTTTGTGCTCGAGTCCGATTCGCATTTTGCCGGTTATTTTTTTGATATAAGAAATCGTTCAATGACTTTTCTCGCTCTAGGGTTAAGCGCAAGGGCGTGTAAGACTTTTACTGATCAAAACCACACCTGTGTGGTTTTCCTTCAGTTGCCCGTTACGTTTTCTTTTTCAGAAAATCTTCGCGGCCTTTGCGGAGTGCTACTGTAGTGGATAAAATGCCACATTATAAATAAAACATACACAATCACGCTAATATTACAAAGGTGAAAGTTTGTGTGTGTATTTATTACTTCATCACGTTCGAACGGCTGAGAGGATTTTGATAAAACTTGGGACACAGGTAGATGATATCCTGAAAAATCACATAGAATACTTTTTATCATAGGATTATGTTCCTTTGGGATGATTTTCATCCTATCATAGGGGTGATTAGTTAAATAAAACATAATAATTAGAATTTTCAAATGAAAATAGTTATTTGTTATACAAGAGTGCAAAGTTGCGATGCGTTAGCGAGAGAATCAAAAGAGTTCCGAGTGTGATGGTTGCGATCTACTATGGTGACGAAATTTAATACTTCCAAGTCTTGGTATCCTGGTAATTAAAAAAATATTTTACTACGAATCCAGAGCTTTGAAAGCTTAAAACTGTGGGATTAGTGAACTAGATAATTATAAAATAAAAATCCAATTCATTGGTTAAATAAGTTTATTTTTATTTCTTATTTTTTATTATATTTGTCATATTTAAAACACAAAAAGTATCATCATCATCATCTTCCTGCCCTTGTTCCGTGTTATTTGGGGTCGGCGCAACATGTTTTCTTCTTCCATTCTACCCTGTCACTCGTCATACTATCAATAACTTCCTTTTCTTTCATATCACTCTTCACACAATCCATCCATCTTTTCTTTGGTCTCCCTCTCCATCCATCCACATGTAAACTCAAAAACACAAAAAGTCCACAAATCTAGTGCGGCTATGCAGCCGCATTCACAGCTTGCGTAAACCATTAGGCATCTATTTTTGCAAAACACGGCAAACCGTTATTTCTTTTCATACATTTAAACATTTGACTGGCCTGTTGGTCTAGTGGTTAGTGACCCTGACTGCTAAGCTGGAGGTCGTAGGTTCGATTCCCACCCAGGACAAATGTTTGTGTGATGAGCACAATCATTTGTTCTGAGTCTGGGTGTAATTTATCTATAATATGTATGTATTAAGAAATATTAAAGAATGTTTATCAGTTGTCTAGTACTCATAACACAAGCTTTGCTTAGCTTGAGACTAGACGGCGTTGTTTGATAGTTGTGTGAATATACTGAAACGAAACAAAGTTGGTTAAGAAGCTCCATGCTGCGCTGTTTTGAACTCAGAAGTTTAATAGTACTTAAAAACTAGGTCAATTAAACTTGGGGATCTAGACAATAAGGTTGTAACAGCGTTAAAGACGATTGTTATAATGTGTGGGATTGTAATTCATGTATATTCACGTCGTCGTAATATTTTGCTAGCGCTTGCTTTTATTTGTATCTATACAATTTGTGCTTTTTGACAATTATTAAATCTGATTGAATGTTATGACAGGAATATGAAATACCTATTAATATTAGACAGTAGCGACATCTATGACATCACTTAGGAACTAAAAAAATCTTATTTTATGTCTTGGTATAAGAGTTCTCCACGCGATTAGAATATATACAACAGCCCGAAATAAACTCATGGGCAATTGCCCGGATTAGAAATAACTTCGTTGCATCCGGTCCGAGGACAACTCCTGTTTCTTCGTTGCCCTTCGTACCAGGGTCTCCTTTCAGAATCAGACCCTTCTCCCCAGTCTAGGGTTCGACCCTGTTGGCCCCCTACGGTTTGCTGACATATCCCTGAGGCGCGCGTGGAACAGTACGCGCCGTCGACGACTTGGGCTCGGTCCGGACGGTTACTGGACCTACCCATTGCTCGCCGTCCGCAAGCCCGCGCGTACGGTGGCCGGACATCTTGTTCTACCCTCGACTAAGAACGCCAGTGCAGTTTTCGTGAATCGTAACGTCATCATCACTTCCTCAAGCTTACAATACAACCAACCAACCAATACAATACAATAACAAAACACATACAGAAGTATTGAAAAACTCCAACACATCGCTGTCATCCAGAAACGTGCTTAGAAGACTGAATGGCAATGCTAATTAAAATTTGTTGGGCAAAAAACGAGCGGTATCGATCAATCGGCAAAAAATGTTAAGGAGACCCCAAAATCCCGAACAGCTTAAAACCGTATAGACCTACTTACCAATATGACCGTGTTTAATTTCAATATTTTCTAATAAACTACTCGTATTATATTGTGTCTTCCACACAACCCAAAAGTTACCATATAGACTACAAAATAAAATAATTTGAAACACAGCTGAGTCGTGCATTCAATTCCTTCAGATCACACCATATGGGCTGATTAGATATTCATTGGATCCGCTCCGATGCAACCGCCCCCGATGTTCGAGAAAATTCGAGTTAACTCCAGAAATTCTTTGATATGTGAACGAAATATTTATTGCATTTGACGATTTAAGCGAAAATCGGCGAATGTTTTGTTGGATTTCCTGTCTTTCTTTGATGTTTCTGATGGAAAACAGTAACGATATTTATTACTAGTATGAAATTATTCTATTTTGGTAAAAATACTCTTTTTAAGGTGAAATATCATCCAATGACTTGGGAGAGGGAGGCCAAAGAAAAGATGGACGGATTGTGTGAACAGTGATATGAAAGAAAAGGAAGTTAGTGATAGCATGACGGTTGACAGGATAGAATGGAAGAAAAAACGTGTTGCACCGACCCTAAATAAGATGGGACAAGGGCAGGAAGATGATGATGATCATCCAATGACTTCTCTCGCTCTAGGGCGGAGCAAGAGGACGTGTCAGACTTTTAATGACTAAAACCCACTCCTATGTTCCTTCTTTGCATTGCGTTCCAGGACCCTGGGTTCCTGCTGGGCCCCTACGGTTTTGCTGACATCTCTTTAATAATAATAATAATATTCCACAACTATCACACAACGCCGTCTAGTCCCAAGCTAAGCAGAGCTTGTGTTATGGGTACTAGACAACTGATAAACATACTTATATATTTCCAAATACATACATATATAGATAAATTACACCCAGACACAGAACAAATGATGGTGCTCATCACACAAACATTTGTCCTGGGTGGGAATCGAACCCACAACCTCCGGCATAGTAGTCAGGGCCACTAACCACTAGACCAACAGGCCAGTCAGAGTCTTTGAGGCGCGCGTGGAACACTACACGTTGCAGACGACTCGGGCTTGGTCCGGGATCCTGGTAATGTAGGTACCTATAGTAACATTCTTATCTCTCTGAACGTCACATAAGTAGGCTAATGCATTAAACATAATGGGAGTGTTATGTACAGCATCTTTGCACAATGAAACAAAGATGCTGCAAAGAGGCAAGTTGCTTACTTGAGCAGCTTGCCAAACATTAAAATTTGAGAGATTTTTCTTTGTTTTTTTTCACTAATATTTGATAATGAAATCCTTTCAGAGAACTTCAACTAAGTTTTCCTACTATATTTGTTTATTAAATACTTTTCAACACACTTGCTCAGAAAGTGACTCTTATTGCACTGCACTTAGGTATATAATGGCGCTCGTTACCAAACTGTGACTGTAGTTAAAACCTTTATGTTCAACCTCTTTGTTCGCAAAACAAATTTTGAATTCGAATAAAATTCCCATTAAGTTATTGCGTTCAATAGTAAGTATATAAATTAGTGTCTTACTTATTTCATGCAACTTAAAATCGTACATTCAAATAATTTTTTTTTTTTGTGGTCTATGGCCGCCATTTTAAGATGCGCGTGGTTTTTGGCGTGATTTTTTTTTATTCCAGTGAAGTTCATTAGCTGTATTCATTAAATAAAATTAAATACCTACTACAAAATCATTAGCAAATGTTACATCCGTATTCTATTGTCATAACGAAAGACATTATCGTAAAAACTTTTCACGCAAGAAAACATAAACGTAAGACTAGGCAGTATGATCAAAATACCTTAGCCTTCCTCTAGGGGTAAAAAAATGCGTTAACTTTACATACTCTTTGGCGCGCTTATGAAAACAAATTTTTACCGCCATGTCACAGAAAATTTTACTAGGTTTACTGTTGTTTTCTTACAAGTTTATTGAAAAACGTCGTATGACACACGTGAGTAATTAATGATTACCGTTCTTGGCTCTCTTAAGACCTTCGCCCCGGCTCGGGTCTAAATACCGCCTCGACGGTAATCACTAACATTACACACTTATATCATAATGTACTATTATGCACACAAAAGTACAATGGCTGATTTATTGACTCAGGATTTTTTAATAACAAGTACAAATATCGTGACGATATTAAATACTTTAAAGATTATCCTGGTGATTGAGAACTTTTCACTAATTTACTAGACTACAAATTCAGAGGTAATCTATTAATAATAAAAAATTGCTTAGTACCAAGTATATAGCAAGCCAATATAACAACGCGTTTCGTCATACGCACTTTAAGCGCGCGGGTGTTAGGGGACATCTCCACGAGCGAGAGAATCGCGGCGATATAATCGTCGTGCCACGTATTTCTATACACTCTCTTACAACGTGCCTACACACGGCGAAGTTATGACGAGTGGCTGAGTGCGAGCGAAACGTCATCATATCACCACGCGCCTGTCGCTACCGACAGCGGGCCCGCCGCGCGCTCGTCACGAAACGTGGCGCTTTCGCAGCGAGAGCGTGGTGAAAGCGCTGTCGAACGCAGGTGATTTCTGCGTTGCCTGTCTGCCAAACAAGGAAGTTACGTATTGACAAGCTTTTTTAAACAGTAAACAATGTTTGACATTGAAAAGTTTATACACGAAGTGAGAGAGAGACCTGCACTTAACGATGTGCAGTTGCCAGAGTACCGGGATATGCTGGCGGAATAATCGCTCGTTCGTGGAGACTACACAACGACAGAAGCACGGACTCGTCGCAAGTCTCTCGCTCGTGAAGATGACCCCTTAGACGGACGACCGGATAAATCCTCCTTTGTTTTTCATTTACGCTTTAGACCTGACTTCTGTATACTTTATTAGTTAAGATGTACCATTTCCGAAAGCTAACTTGACTAAGCACTTCCACAGCACGAACTGATGCATATTTGACACGACTAGACTAGTGACATCATAAAGAATTCCAACATCACTAACCATTCTAGCTTCGAATTGACATGGTTCCGCGCTTAACCTGTGATACGGCATACCTTCAGTGAGGTATCCGGTATACCGTCACGTAAGGTATACCGTATACTGCCGTGATGTGGTAATTATGTATTCATTCGCTTTGAGTGCACAGACCGGTGTCAACTGCGCTTCTTGTAAGGATTCCGGTGATATACTTACCTATACGTACGGAGTACTGGGGTTGACATAGGGGCTGGAAATGTGTGAAAGATAGTCCCATATTTAGGTAAACAGAAAAAAAAAATCGTGACTTTTTTCTGGCTCGCGTGTGACCACTATCAGATAAACATATTTATTGGTAGAAATTACATTTACGAATCAATTCTTTCGCAGGTATGCTGGAAGAGATTTCTTTAGAAATGAGCATCACTTTTGTACTATTTTCCTGTATTTTTTTTTCTTCTTTTCTTTTATTATTAGGTGTGTCTGAAACGGTGAAGAAAAACATCGTGAGGAAACCGGCATGTCCTAGAACCAAATTCGAAGACATGTGACTTCCACCAACCCGCATTGCCCGCGTGGTGGATTACGACCCATTTCCTCTCCTAAAGAGGAGGGCAGCTATTATATCAAGAAAGTCAGACTTGAATTTAAACACATTTAAACGTAGGCAGGCTTAACAATGGATTATCAAGCCGTCATTGAAACATTAAAAAAATAATTTATAGCTGTAATGCGCGGGCAAAAACCGTTGTTGCAATAAGTAATTTTTGGCTTATTTAAGGGCAATTGTAACCACGAGAGTAATATTTATGGAAACAACAGACTTTAAACTGTACGATGCGATTAAATTCATACTGAATTTAATAATTATAACGAATGTATTTGAACAATAACTCTTTTTGTCTCAATAAATATCCAAGCAAAATAACAATTATTGCTTTTAAGTATGTTGTTTATGTAATGTATTATCGAACACAACAGTTGCCTTAATGAAGCTATACAAAAGGAAAATCTTGAAATAATTGCCTTTTCATAGACCTTTTGACTGGATCTTACAAATGAGGTCTTCTATGGAAAATTCTCCTAAGACTTTACTCGTGCTGTTTGATATCCAATAATAAATATAATACTGTTTCCTTTTTATTATTACAACACTAATACCTATAATAAAGACGAAAGTTGGTTCGTAATAAATATAACGATAGCGTGAAGGTTCGTGCTCAGATTCAGATGAAATTTGGCACACGGGTAGACCATGTCATGCCATTTTTTGGGTTCCGCACCTCAAAAGGAAAAAATTGAACCCTTATAGAATCACCTTGTTGTCCGTCTGTCTGTCTATCTATCAAGACCCTTTATTGCGGGAACGCGTAGAGGTATCAAGTTGAAATTAAAACCATGTACTTAGGTCTGCGGTTTCTTGAAGCTGTGAAATCAAACTTCTGAGTTAACGGAAAAAAAGATACGGCCGTTTATGTCGCAAAAAACATATATTTCGACACTCTCAAAAAAATCAAAATTCATAGGGTTCTTTCCGTTGACATAGAATCCTAAAATTTGGCATAAAGCAAGGTAATATAGCACAGGTATAGGAATAAATCTAAAAACAGTATTTTTTTTGTTACGTCACAAAAAAATCATTGGGATTCGGAAAAATCTTCGTAACTCAAATTGTGCTTAGGACTGAAATTTCCTGCCGAAGCCTGTGTATCCTGATAGCTACAACGTAGGGCTCTTTAAGTCAATAGTAAATATGTTACTTCTAGGCAAGCGTGTTCCATCGTTGACCACATCGGCACTTCCCATCAGGTTTAGCTGTTTCCAGTAGTCAAGTACGAGCCTATCATTAATAAAGAAAACAATAAAGTTTATTACAATCTATTCTGTTCCTGACATCGGTTTTCATCGGATATGAGTGTTTCGAGATGTTACTGTTTCAGATTCATTGGGAAGAAAGGCCCACCCATTCAAAGACTCAAAAAATTCAAAGCATTTTGTTTAACTGGTATACATACATTGTTATATAAAGATAATAGCGGAAAGGGTTGCTTATTTTCGATATTTACAGACTATTTTATGTAGAGCTTTTCATTTACGTTCTTGGAAATACCCTATAAATAAAACGTTCAATATTTTATAAATCTTCGCGGACGCCGGCGTTCGGCTGGTGTTTACCGAAATGGCGTGAAATTACGCGCGAACGCCGGCGTTCGCTTGGGGTTAAACAGGAAAAGTCAGAAAATAAATTATGCTAATTGCACATTCCAAAGCGTAGATTTCTATGGAGAAGAATCTGTAAGAAACTCCATGGACACTCTTTTCAATCATGTTATATGTATTACAAATATCTCGGTTACATGTTTCTCGCGTTTGAACACAATTATTTGTTCTGTGTCTGGGTGTAATTTATCTATAATATGTATGTATTTAGAAATATTTAAGTATGTTTATCAGTTGTCTAGTATTCATAACACAAGCTCTGCTTAGCTTGAGACTAAACGGCGTTGTGTGACAGTTGTGTGAATATTATATTATTATATGTTTCTTGTCGCTACTATCAAGTGAGAACAATATAAATAAAGTAAAAATAAAAACTAAATATAGATATTAAAATAGAAACTGGCTGCTAAGAGATGACCAGTCTCAACTGACATCACCCGTTTACCTTTCCATTATACGGATCACCCGGAGGACACGGTGGAGCATACGGTGGAAGTCTGTCCTCGTATCTTTGTGAAGGAGATCGGTGGCGTCGACCTCTCGCGTCCGTACCTGGCTCAAGACTACAGAATTGTTCGAAAGCGTTACCATGACTCAGCAACGCAAAGGGTTACTAAAGGAACACGATGGGGGGAGGGGGCTGGTTAGTCGGTAGAAGTGGCTGACACTCCCTCACGCTCCACCCATAACGGAAGAGGTATTTGATGATTTCTTACCTCAAAAAGATGCCTGCAGTGAGTTTGTATACCAGCCACCTCATTTAAATCTACAAAAAAAAAACAACTCAAACTAATTCGTATATACCTAAGAACATATCCTGAATTCAATCACAGTAAACACGCTGCAATCCCATTTCACTGAAATTACTTGCAACTCAATTCCCACCAAAATGTTAGAATGTACCCAAAACGGAACAATCGAAATAATTATATCACTTAAGCAGATTCCGTCAAACACTTTAAGACATTTTAATTATGCATATCGGTGTCGTTACGTCCTTACTGCTATATAGCTTGTACCATTTGCAAATTTAACAGGAGTCTAATAAAGAGATTGTGGCAGTGTTGGGCCATGGAAACGGAGAATTTTGGCCTGAAGGTCAAAAGAGATAGATGTTTGACGATAGATAATTATGTCGCAGTTAATAAAGATAATGGAGTGTACCAAATGGCCGTGAACTTAGCAGATCATTTTCCAGCAGAGCATAAAAAAATTAGAGTTCTACTCGCATGCAGCATAGTTCTGGAGTTGGGATACTTTTCAGAAAAAGTTCTGGTGTTTTTCCTGGAAACATTTCAAATGAAAATATGATAGGCTACTTCTAGGTT
Organism: Mythimna pallens; assembly: GCA_961205895.1. Taxonomy (NCBI): domain Eukaryota; kingdom Metazoa; phylum Arthropoda; class Insecta; order Lepidoptera; family Noctuidae; genus Mythimna; species Mythimna pallens. Next base: position 24,929,065 of record OY540827.1, on the reverse strand, counting down.
CGCGTGCTCTATCGTCGACCACATCACCGCTTGCCATCGGGTTAGATGCTGGTCAAACGCGAGCCTATCATTAATAAAAAAAATAAAAAAAATATCTGCTAACTTCCGGTAGCACATAATTTTTTCTAAAACCAAAATTTTAAAAGTGCATTCAGTCCACAAAAGCGAGTTCTATAGTTCCTAATTACTTTTAGTAATAGTTCTGACAATTAGAGCTCACAAAAAAAAATTAAAACTTATCAATCTAATCACAGAAAAAAACAAATAATGATTATAAAACTGACGATAATTACGTAATACGACGGTTTTCACATATGACTCTAAATATTATCAGGTTCAGATGTTACCTAAACAATAGAAAAGCGAAATATAACGGTAATTGATTTCAAGTATCAGCAGAGCATGGTTAAAGATGTCAATGACTGAGAATAAAATGGACTGCTAACCGCACTAATATTACCATTTAAAAAGTGCTTCGCATCAAACAAAGTCTTTTATCGTTTGCGCAAGTGCGAATTTTTAAGAAGTTTGGATAATCATCTGCAATGAAAGCCCTTTAGAACGTTTAGTGGTACAGGGGAGAGTAGAGGGCCAACGTTCTAGCGGTTGATCACCCACCAGATAAACAGATCTCATTAAATCATCTTCGAAGTGTTCCTTCATTAAAACTACAGGTAGTGCCACAAAGAGAGATAGAGAAGTCTCGCAGAAGCCGCAACCAACCTACAAGACGATCCACTTCTGTTCCTTCGTTGCCTTTCATACCAGGGCCGAGACTTCCTTTCAGAAGCAGACCCTTGGCCTCAGTACGCTTCGACCCTGCTGGGCCCCTACGGTTTTCTGACATCTCCTTGAGGCGCTCGTGGAACAATACGCGCAATCGACGACTTGGGCTCGGTCCAGACGGTTACTGGACAGTCGGACGGCGCTCGCCGTCCGCAAGCCTGCGTCTACAGTGGCCATAAATCAAGATCGGGATCCCGGTGGCTGGGGCGTGAGGGTCGCGTCCTCACCCGTGCACGTGCGGCCTCCTCCTTTGCTAGCATTACTGCTTCGCAGAAAGAGGCGACCGCCTGCCACTCCTCCTCGCTTTGGACCATGGCCTGTACCAAGGCCACGTGTACCACGACGACACGGCTGTGCTCTGCCCAAGCGGGATACACCTCTACCGTGTGCTCCACCGTGTCCTCCGGGCGGTCCACACAGTGGTGGCATCCGGGCGTCACTTCCGCAGGAATCCGGTGCAGGAACCTCCTGAACTGACCATGTCCGGTGAGGACCTGCGTCATGCGGAAAGTGAGGATGCCGTGAGGTCTTTCCAGCCATGCCTCAAAGAGGGGACTGGCTGATGACATCGATTAAGATTTCACATTCTTAGGTCGTTATTTTACTATTGATTTGTTTTGTAGCGACATCTATGAATACGAATAGTAACTAAAATTCAAAATTCTTCAGCGTGGTATTAGAACACTCACGAAATCAATTACTGGACAGTTGCCCAGACCAGACACAACACTCCTCTGATTGGAGGATCCTCCCTTTTTAACGGAGGTTTGTTTAACATTATTCCTCATATTCAATCCTATAAAATTAACAACATGCTTTGCATTAAAACGTAGAATTATTTATATATGCTGTGGTTTTTACTATAGGTGGTGACATAGGTACAAACGATTTAAATGAAACCGTTTACAGTTAATTTGCAAAAGTGATTTTCCATTCGAAACCGATTGCAACTAACGTTCAATATTTAAATTACTTAATATAGTAGCACGAGTCAAACATTATATAAATTCGTTAAACGGTTTAAAATGTGATTTAAATTTTGATGTATGTGTTTGGTGTTTACGTTAAAACGTATCTGTGGCCAAGCTACAAGCTCTTATCGCAATTCATTTTACTACCTAAACTGAATTGCTAAAAAGATGGAGTTATACAGGGTGTAAGGGACAGGTCTGTGCAAACTTTAAGGGCTTGCTTAGTAGATGAAACTGAACAACTTTCCACAAGATTTTTTTTCAGGAAACGATGAAAAAAATCGCCGTCTCCATACAAAATTATAAACTTGATTGGACAGTTTGTATGGACCTGTCCCTTACACCCTGTATGAGTGTATAGCTCTGTCCCTGTTTCTCTTTCGCCTTTATAATATTAGTGTTATGTACACAATTCTTGCATTCTTGGATTGACGACCACATACTGGAAAACGTAGCGTTAGAAGGCATTCCACAAAGTGGATCGATGACCTGGTGAGAGATTATTGGAATCGACGCGAGACGCACAGGACATCCATTGATGCTGGGTGAGGCCTATGTCCAACAATGGATGTCTTTTGGGAGAAATGATAGTGATATACGTAGTTAAGTTAAATGTACACGTAGTGAGTTAACATTTAATTTATTTATGTTTATATAGCATAGCATAGTCGGCCTTATAATGGGCCGTAATCCACCACGCAGGCTCAGTGCGGGTTGGTGGATGTCACATGTCTCCGAATTTTTAGTCCTAGGACATGCCGGTTTCCTTACGATGTTTTCCTTCACCGTTTTGAGAGTAGTGATGATGAAATAATTACACAAAGTAATAATGCACTAGGCTAGGTTTGAACCCGCAACCTACAACTCATAAGTCGGGACCGTTACCACTCGGCCACCACTGCTCTATATATTCATATATTTTGTTATTAAAAAAAATCTTTATTATAAAGTATGCTGTGTAAGTTTTGGGTGTGTAGGTAGTACCGTAATTAGGGCGGTGCCAGCGGTGCCTAGGCACAGGGCGCAGACCTTGATGGTGCTCAGAAACGACCAAACTAAGGCCACGTTTTGTATCATTCATTAAATCAGAAGGACGTTACTGTTTCTCATTTCCTCTCGCTTCGTTCCATGGCCTGAATCAGCACCAGACGGTAAGAACCTGCATCAGGCGGATTAAACTTACCCAACTCCAATGGTTTTTAGGGGCGCAGTTATAGAAAATGGCACAGGGCGTAGAAAAGGTTCGTTACGGTACTGGTATAACGATCTAATCATGTTCGCTGGGAAAACTAGGCCAGAGACCAACGAAGATAGAGAATTCTCTATCTTCTCGAATTTCAAAATTTTGAAAGGAAAAGGGGGAGGAATTTGCGTTTGGAAGTTTCCCAGTAGTGGGACATGATGTATGTTAAGAAATAAAAAGAATTTGAAAGTCATAACCAATATTGTAGAGATATTGAAAAAATATTATGTTATGTTTGTGTTGTTTTTTTTTTGGCTGTTGGTTTATTAGTCCGCCTCTGTACTTTTGTGTGCATAAAGAATAAATAAATAAATATTGTTTTACATTTTTTTATTAAAACACCTGAAAATCAAAACAAGTTTTCAATGAAAATCATTTTTTTATAGCAAGCTCTTATAGTGCGGTATATACCTATATAATTAATACTCATTCCAAAAAGCTCAAACACGATAGGGCTATCTGAGTTTCTATAGCCACCTTCCGGTTCCATCATCAGATCAGCTCCAAGTCATAATAATTTTTTATCGTCATCTGATTTACACATGCATACAAGAATTACCGGTAACCGGGAAGTGGATCAAATTTAATTAGCAAGATTTGATTACAGACATACAAACATCGGGACAGAAACTAAATAAAAGCTTGTAATTAAATCGAATCGAAAAGAAGAAGAATCTTCTTTTCGATTCGATGGTAAACTCATCAAACTGTTTGAACCCAATAGGTGGCTGCATTAATAGCAGCATCGGTATCACTCATCAAATCCTGCAAAGTGCAGGTGTATGGGCACTTGGGGCATTCTAATAATGTAATAAAATAAAAAGTGGAGACATCAAAAAACACCGAAACAACTCGAGCTTGACTATTATCGTAGAATCTATTAATCTTTTATTTTTGAAAATTTTACTTGTTTCGTTTTTAACTGAATCTTTAATACATACAATTAAAAAAAATATAGAGCCTATGTTAGCAAAAGTACTCTTAAAACTATTTTTGAATGAACTTCGCTCTTTTATAGTAGTCACTCATACTCTAACCTAGTGGCCCCCTCGTTAAATCGTCGTTGATATCACTTATCGTTGGGCGCAGCTCGCTGTGATGTTCCCGTAACTGTTACAATTCCGCCCTGGGCCATCCGAACTGGAGTGATAGAAAATATTCATAGGGTGGTGGAGATACTGTCGATTAACTGCATTTAGTTGAAGCGAAAGTAGATCGGATGTCGAGATTCCAGAAGAAGTATAAGTAGCAGTCAGTAGGGGTCTCTGCAAATTGCCTACTAAATAGTTACGGTAGCCAGCGTTTTGGTATTTTACAGGGTGCATTTTGGAGAGTATGCGCGAAAATTGCATGACTTTTTTTTTGTAGGTGGCAAAATCATCTAATGACAAATCCCGCACTTGGGTGGAGCGAGAGATAGAGTCAGACTTTACTGACTAAAAACCCACTCCTGTTCCCTCTTTGCCTTCATCCCGGGGCCCCGGGCTTCGTTTTCACACTACCCGTGGCCCCAGTAGGCTTCGGCCCCGCTGGGCCCCTACGGTTTCGCTGACCTTGAGGCGCGCGTGGAACACTACGCGCCGCCGACAACTTGAGCTCGGTCCGGACGGTTACCGGACGATCGGACGGCGAGCAATGCGTGGCTCGCCGTCCGATCGTCCGTAAGCCCGCGCCTACGGAGGCCGGAAATCGGGATCGGAATGCCGGCGGCGGTTAGGGCGTGAGGACCGTTGCCTCACGCGATCGGCCGCCTCCTTTGCTGGCATTACTGCTTCGCAGAAGGAGGCGACCGCCTGCCACTCCTCCTCACTCCGGACCATGGCCCGTACCAATGCCCGGAGCAAGAGCTCACTGCCGCCGATCACCCCCACGAGGACACGGCGTTGCTCTGCCCAAGTGGGGCACACCTCCACCGTGTACTCCACCGTGTCCTCAAAATTGCATGACTTAATTCCGCCATCTCTTTTCTACCATCAGACAACCCGACGTACGGTGACTATTCGCCGTTTTTTTCCCTTACGTTGTTAAAACTCCCATGGTCAGGACTAAGCGTTTCGTCTCGTCGTTACCGCGTACATCGAAGGACTGGGAATTTGCCTGCTGCATTCTTTCCATCCGATTATAATTTAGACGCCTTTAAGGCTAGAGTCAATAAACTTAATAAACTAGTGCGCTTCACCATCAACTATTGCATCACTGCTTACCATCAGACTCTAGTTTATATTATATATATTGAAAAAAAAAACTTGCAGTTCCTAGATTTTACTTATTTGGGTAAGGTGGGAAATTATCCAATGACTCCCACTCTAAGGTAGGGCGCGAGGGCATTTCAGACTTTTACTGACAAGATTCAAACTTATGTCCTTCAGTTGCTCTTTGCGTTTTAGGATCATAAGTTTCCTTTTCAGAAAATCCCCTTCCAGAAAGGCCCCATCGGTTTGATGATATCTCTTTGAGGAGCATGTAGAACACTACGCATTGTTGTTGACTTGGGTTTGGTCCGGATGGGTACCGGATGACCGGCTCGTCGTCCACAAGCCCGCATCTACCGTGGCTGGTAATCGAGGTCGGGGTCACGGCAGCTGTGTCAAGAGGATGTCCGTACCCTCCTGCATGCGGCTGTCTCCTTCGCTAGCATTACTGCTTTGCAGAAGGAAGCGACCGTCTGCCATTCCGTCTCCTAAAATCTACTAGACGCAAGTGAAAAAAATAGGGACTAGATGAGTGATGAGAAAAAATGGAGACTATGTTAGAGTATCCATTTTGTCTCTTACAAAATGGATACTCTAACATAGTCTCCATTTTTTCAAGGGATACATGCGGGACAAAAGTATTCCAAAAGTTATACGAGAAATGATCTACCCATGTGCTATATTTTATCTAAATCTTTATAACCATTTGAGTAGGAGTTAGGTCTCTATAGATCCACGACATGATGTGAAGTGTATGTGTTGACATGTTGGTATTACCTAATCTAGTGTCAGCCGCCGTGGTTAAATGCTTGACACCTGATTAATTTGAGTTGCTCCTCCACACACCTACCTAAGTATATGTAGTAGTAGTATGGATTTTTGTGAAAACCATTCTGAACGCGTCTGCAGCTGCACGTGCTGCCGAGCTTCGTCTGTGAGTGCTGCCGCGATCTACAGCCGCATCCGATCGCAGACCAGTAGTGCTGCGGCCGTAAGTCGCACGCACGTAGTTACGTCACTCCAACCTCTTTAGACAAGTCCTGAAATAATCGCTACTCGGAGCCGATACCGCTCATATTGTATTGAATCGTAGATTTGCGACTGGCAGCTCGTGCAGCCAGCCTCGGAATTACTCCCGGCTGCGGATGCAGGCAACTACCTGCATTCGCAACCTGCATCCGCAGCCTACAGCCGAAGTTCGAATGGCACCTTCACGTATCAGTTCGGAACACGGGTAATTTAATATTGGGTTCATTGCGTTAAATTAAGTTTATTTAAAACTAGCTGCTACCAGCGACTTCGCCTGCGTGAAAGTAGATAATTATCCCAAAAGAAGGTACTCCCGGTATAAAAATCTTCAGTGGTATTCCAGGACACGGTTCACCAGTGTACCAAGTTTCATCAAAATGCTTTCAGCCGTTTGAGTGTGCAGAAGTAACAAACATGCTAAAAGATACTGTTGAGGCCTTACTATGACGATTTAAAAATGTCAAGCATACGAGGGAGAAAGAAGGATGGAACTATACGCCTTATATAGCTCTATCCTTTTAACAGTTTAGTTTAGGTCGTCAAATGGATCGCATTAAAAGTTCGTGGTAGGGCCTCTGGACATCCACCTTCTAACTAGGGTCGTCATATCGACTAGGTTTCTCAAATCCAGAGGAGTTGGGTGGATAAAAAAATTAGAGAAAGTTGTAGAAGAGACTTCTAGGGTTCCGTACCTCAAAAGGAAAAACGGAATCTTTTGTTTTGTATCCTCAAGGCGCGAGTCCGACTCCCACTTCCCCAGTTTTTTTTATTATTGATAGGCTCGCGTTTGACCAGCTAATGACGAAAATACTCGAACATTTTACAAAATTTGTTCCAGGAAATACGTATTTTTTTTTTAAACCTTAAGTTTTTGAAAAAAAATCAGAATCTAATACTTTTATGACTTTTAAAATTTTTAGTAAATTATGAAGTGTCAAAGTTCATGCAAAAAAGATCTTTACTGGATTAGTTTTACACAAATGTATAATTTTATTTCAATAAAAGCCTAGATTATATCCGCAAAATACTGTGTTTCCAAAATATCTAATGAAAAATGTATAATAACATCGTAATTGCGTAAGAGCGGTTGTATGAAAAACAGTGAAAATGTATGTCGAGTTGCATCCCCTTATGTGTAGAGAGCAGGTCAATAATCTTTTATTAGGAGTTAACAGCTCTGTTCCAGTTCAAATTAGTGTCTCCGATTTTTTTTAAAGTAAGTAGTAAGTATATTGCTGTGGGCAACATTCGTCATTCTAAATACTTAAATGGGTTACGAAAGTCAAGACCAGATAAGACCAAATTCTAAAAGCCCAATTGTTCACTGTAATGTCAATAATTGGTTTCGATTGACTGGTATAATTTGTGACGTCACTAACTCACTGGCCTTCGATTAACTGTTGACCTACATTCAATTCGGATTCCTTATTCGAAAATTGTGTTCTATTATTCAAATTAACATGGAACCGTTTTCTTGACCTTTGCGATGGTTTGCTATCAAAAGGCCTCTTACAAAATAAATAAAACAAACCAGCCTGTAGTAATGAACTACATTTACTTGAAAGTCTTTAGAATTTCAAATATTTTGAGAAAATAGGTACGTCCAAGTATTCAAAATTGAAAAAGTCTCGAGAAAATCTTCGATGAGAGACTAACTCATCTGGGAAGTATGGCAAAGGAAACGGGAGGCTAATTTATGGACTCATTATCATCATTTTAACCGAAAGACGTCCACTGTTGGACATAGACCTCCCCCAATTATCTCCAATTTGTGGACTAAATCTGAAGATAAAAAAAAGTAATGATGATGATGATGATTTAATATGATTTAAGTTTTTTCGATCGTTCGTTGTGGCGAAATTTGCGGGAAGCCTATGTCCAGCAGTGGACGTCAGTCGGCTGAAATGATGATGATAAAGTTTTTTCGGGATTATTCTGATAGCCATGGATGGTATACCTCTCCACTTCTCAATTACTTTAGGATATGTTGCCCTCTTGTTATTACGTCACTTCATGAAAGCGTTTTTGGGGGCCCATTTATTGAGCGTACAAGTCGCCCCCTGACCTGCCTTTTTATCAAACAATTTTAATAACATTGTTCAGGTAAGGGCCATAGTCTTAACATAGTTCCTGGTAAGCTACCACGTCCACTTAAAATTTCAATAACCATATCCATATCTTTGTTTTCTATCATGTCGCAATAGTTTTTCACCAACCGGGGGTTTTCCTAGGACACTAGCATAACGCGTACAGGGATAATCGTCGGTTGGTACCACGTTCCATGGAAAGTGTTTAACGGGCCTATGCGAGTTAGCTTCGGGCCCTCGTGCATCTTCCAAAGGTACAAGACCCCAGGGTCCTGAGAGAAGAGATAGATATCTAGCATAGTTTGGATTCGGACTGAAATGATAATAATGATGTCCACTCGTAACTATAACTAAACATGTCATGTCATCCGTGAATACGACGTTTAATATGGTTGAGAATGCGGAATTTATCGAAAGGATTACGCAAAAAACACAAAGGTGCAGGAACACGGGTGAATTTTAAGTTTCGAACCTCGGCTGCAGGATGTTGATGCAGGCTGCGAATGCAGTTAGTACACGCATGACAAGCAGCCGCTGCCTGCATTCGCGACCGGGAGTGATTCCGCGGCTGGCTATACCGCGCTGCCAGTCACAAGTAGCGATTATTTCGGACTTGTTTAAACTGGTTGGAGTGACGTAACTACGCGCGCATTGACTTACGGCCGCACCAATACTGGTCTGTGATTGGCTGCGGCTGCAGATCGCAGCAGCACTGCCGAAGCACGTGCGGTCGCAGTCGCGTTCGGAATGGTATTCACAAAAATCCATACTACTACATAGAAAACCAGTCTTGCAGCTGCAGCTGGCTTCGTGCAACCGCCGCATGTGCTGCCTGCATCCGCAGCCTGCAGCCGAGGTACAAATAGCACCTTGAACATATCATGTCATCAACGACACGACGTTTAGAGTTGAGAATGCGGAATTTATCGAAAGGATTACCGCGGTTTTAGAACACAAAGGGCAAGTGAAGGAACACCGGTGAGTTTTAGTCAGTAAAAGTCTGATTCTCTAATTTAACCTATGCTCCATCTGAAATAAGACATTTTTTTCACAGCTTCAAGGAACTGCAGACCTGAGAATATGGTTTTAATTTCAACTCGATACCTCCACGCTTTCCCGAGATAGTCTTGACAGACAACAAAGTGTTCCTATATGGATTCCGTTTTTTCTTTTTGACGTAAAAAACCCTAAAAAGAAAAGAAACAAACACACATTAAAAATCCGTTCAAACATTTTTTGAATTATTCAGAATTTAACGCCGCAGCAAGCGTGCAGATAGTCGCTAACTTTTCTACATCGGAACATATTTCTACCTCTTAACTCAGTATTTTACCCTCATCTCGCCAGTGTACTCCCTGGGGAGGCACGGACGCAGTTTAAATTCCCACTGATTTATGTGCTCCTGGTCACTTGAGCTCTGATTTCTGGTGTATGATACTACGTTGTGTGTGTTATTTACTTGTTTATTTCTATAACGTTACTATCATCATCTTCCTGCCCTTGTCCCATGTTATTTGGGGTCGGCGCAACATGTTTTTTTCTTCCATTCTGCCCTGTCAGTCGTCATGCTATCACTAACTTCCTTTTCTTTCATATCACTCTGCACACAATCTATCCATCTTTTCTTTGGTCTCCCTCTCCATCCATCCACATGTAAACTCATAACTCTTTTAGTAACATGCGCTTCATCCCTCCTCTTCACATGACCATACCAAGACAAACGATTCCCTTTCAATTTTTCAGTCACTGGCGCCACTTTCAAGCTTCCCCTAATAACCCTTCCCCTTCTATAACGTTACTATGATAATTACTTATTCATAATTATTTGTTCATATTATATTTGGTTTTTTATCTGCTAGTGTCTAGTAGCAATATAAGTTTTGGAAGAGTTTTTGGCCGAATTTCTTCGAATAAAGTTCAGTGGCTGTTTTAATTATTCGCAAATTGATTCCTAGGGGATATTGTGATGTAAAAGTGTAATTTTGTAACTCAAGTGTCTGTGCAACTGGACAATATGTGGAATCATTGAAATAAGCGCTATCTCGGTAAATTAGGGTTGAGAATTTTATTGTAGTGTTGACTACCTCAGCCAAGTTTGCCGAATAGTTTGTCTTGTTACATTTGCTATCAAATACTACAATAAACATTAGAAAATGTAAATCCATTTCTAATGGTAGACAAATTAACTATTCATAGTTTATTTCCTTTAAAAAATATAACTGACCAAAACACTACTTGCAGCCGAAACCAATCCTGACGTGGTAGCAGAAAAACTAACAAAACAATAAAAATAAATATTTCGATACAGATCATTTTAGCTGAAAGACGTCTACTGTTAGATATAGGCCTCCCCCAAACGTCGCCACAACGACTGGTCTTGGTGTCTTACATCCATCGGATTCCCGCGACTGTCATCAGCCCCCCTAGCCAAGTTACAACCGTTTCGTTTCGGTTTACTTTTCGTCGATCGCCTCGAGTAGGCCACGCCTCCGATTCCTTTATTCTGTCGTCATCCCAACGCTCAATCACGTGGTCAGAACAAAGGAATAGGAGGCGTGGCCGACTCGAGGCGATCAACGAAAAGAGAATCGAAACGAAACAGTTGTAACTTGGCTAGGGGGGCTGGTATTTTGTCAATTTTATGGGAAGCCTTTCAACGCTGCAACTTCCAATATAACTGTCATAAAATACAATAAAATACATATATCCACTACCACATGCTTTCCAGCAGCGAGCCACACAGCCAGTCCTCATTGTTTTAAATAGGTATCTACATAGGAACTACAAAATTCGAAATCCTGCGTCGCACAATTATTATTATTATTAGAGTTCTCCGCGCGATTTTAACTTAAATTAATACATACATAGTACTAATACATACACACACACACAATACATATACACACTACATACTACACACTTATTGTTACGTCTGGGACATTGTTTTCTTAACTTTAAGATAGTCGATGGGGACGAAAGGATCTGGAATGGCGACCACGTAACGGAAGACGCAGCGTTGGAAGGCCTCCCACAAGGTGGACCGACGACCTGGTGAGGGTCGCAGGAATCCGATGTATGCGAGACGCACAGGACCGGTCATTATGACGTTGACGACACATCGGGGAGGCCTATGTCCAACAGTGGACGTCTTTCGGCTGAAATTATAATAATGAAGATGGGCGTTGATAGTTGCGACACAGTTTATAACTTTTGCGGCTGCCATCGTTATCCATGTCATTATTGTCAATTGTTTTATGTTCCAAAATAAATATTATATTTATATGTTTTTTTTTTATATATAACAGCCCCAAATCATCTTACCGTAATTATTGTTAAGCAGAGGTTCCTCATACACATATTCATTTATCCAGGTATCAAATATCACTGTATTTGCGTTTTCTTTTAGCTAAGGAGACTATTTCAATAAAATTAAATGCCTAACCTGCCAACGTACAAAACCAGAAAATTCATAGAACTCAAAACCGATTTGTAATATACGCAGTACACTCGCCCCAGAATTTCATTTGTGCAGTAAATTCTAACTAGAATCTGTTCAAAGCGACTCAAATATTTGAACTGTCGAATTTCTGTTACTAGTTAAGTTTATTCCAGATATTCCTAAACGTATATATAATATAGCATTACAAACGTTTTAATCTATATCTATACATGTAATAAATCTGTGGAAGTTTTGAGTTGTGCAAGCATCACCTAAAATGTACGAAATCTATGCAGAACAGAGAGTAAAGTCCCGCAAACCTCCGTTGAAAAGAGAGGATCCTCCGACCAGACGGGTGTTATGTCTGGTGGGCAACTGCCCGATAGATGATTTCAGGCTGTTCTATATGTTGTAATCGCGTGGAAAACTTTGATTGCGCGATGCAGGATTAGTACTTATGTGACGCCATAGATGTCGCTACAGACGTATATAACTTTTATAAATTAAAATTGTTTGTAACTTAATATAGTACTTAGGCTTGGTTTCATCGCCATCGGTTGACTATATCGAAAGATATACTACATTCATCAAATGTTAGGCCGTACGAAGTTCGCCGAGTCAGTTAGTTCTAGGAATTGAACATTATTGAAATTCCAAATAGTAACGTAGACGATATGAGAGGCCACTTGGGATTTTATATTGAATCTAGTGGTTGAGTGTTGTGTTGAATTTTGATAGGGCTGAGGACCAAAGAGGGTAGATGATATATGACATTTATTTTAACTGAAATGCTGATATTAGAAAATTTATATTTATACTTAAATAGAAAGTTGGGAAAAGGCATGCTGATTGATTGATTGTTGTTGCTCATTTCCATCAGCCAGGCATAAGTTCCAACTCAGAACTGTTACTGAGAAGTTCTAGATGAAAAAACCCAATAACACTTAAAGACCCCTAGCTAAGCCTAGGCTGTAGCTATCAGGAAATACAGATTAGGGCAGGCTGATACCTAGCTGTTTACTTTATCGCACTACTGCAAAAAAATAGTGCGCTTCATCATCAACGATTGCATCACTACTAACCATGAGGTGGGATCGCAGTCAAACACTAGTTTAAAAACAGTTTACTCGATTCAGAAACCAATTGATATTTTTTACCAAAAATAACGGCTAACGACCTTGATTTACGAGTAATCAAGGTTTAAAACAATGAGAGAACTCAAGGTTTCTTATTTTACACCAAACCATGTATCATGCCGGGCTGGGTACAGGCCATGGTCCGGAGTCAGGAGGAGTGGCAGGCGGTTGCCTCCTCCTGCGAAGCAGTAATGCTAGTAAAGGAGGCGGCCTATCGCGTGAGGCAACGGTCCTCACGCCCCAATCGCCGCCGGGATTCCGATCCCGATTTCCGGCCACCGTAAGCGCGGGCTTGCGGACTGTAAGTAATGGGTGGCTCGCCGTCCGATCGTCCCGTAACCGTCCGGACCGCACCCAAGTCGTCGACGGCGCGTAGTGTTCCACGCGCGCCTCAAGGAGATGTCAGCAACCGTAGGGGCCCAGCAGGGTCGAAGCTTACTGGGGCCATGGGTGATGCGAAAGAGATACCCGGGGCCCTGGAAAAATGGCAAAGAAGGAACAGGCTCCCGCTCCGCCCAAGAGCGGGGGATGTCATTAGATAATTTTCCCACACGAAAAAAAAAACCATGAATCATAACAGAAAAGGATTTAATTCGATAAAAGGATTTTGTTAATAATAGGTAATGTAAGGATTAATTACAAAAACTGGCGTTCAAAAAATCTAAACTAATATTAAAATCTAAACTGATACATTAAAGAGGTAGAATTTTTTTTTTTGTGTGTATTAATGATTTTTCTACAGACTTACTCGAAAACCCGCCTCTACCTAGCGTAAAACAGTAAATTGCGTGCTTAAAAGCAATAGGCGGCTCTCAGGTACGTAAATTACTGTTTTTCACACTAGTGCCGAAAAGTGTGCTATAAACCCGCGCCACAATTTATTATATTGACCGTATCAGGCTGGTCACCAAGCAACCCCCACGAGTCGGCATGCAGCCCCCTTTTCTTTATTTTCAATACACTTGCTCGGGCACGTAATTTACTGTTTTCTGCACTAGTGTGGAAAAGAGCGCGAGCACGCCCCCACCACAATTTATTACATTTATCGTATCAGGCTGATGTTAAGCGACCCCCTCGGGTCACGCGTCAACCCCCGTTTGTAAGTGTATTAAAACATCGTTTTATACGCAATGACAATTTTTTTTCCACTTGTATCAAAATGTACTATTTTTCGTAACTGTTCTGTATTATTAAAAACTCGCCTAAACCGCAGGCAAGGGTTCGCTTGAGGTTTAGGCGAATTCCGCATCAGTCGCAATTTGAAAGTTTAGTTACTAGATCAAAATTTACCATTGGGGATTCTTCTTTAATTTTAGGAATTCTTTAAAACTACATTTTGCGTGCATAGATAACTTTCAATCTTAGAAAAAAATAAGCCTCAGTGGAACACACAAAGGAGGTGTGATGAATGTAGTTTCATTCTGTGAAAACTGCTATTACTCTATGAAAGACTTCTTTGCCGACAAATCACTATTAAAGAATATAATAAATAATAATAATAAATAAAACATAATAATAATAAATATCCCCATCGCCGTATCTCTACGTTGACGTCGTGGTGGGGCTTGCGTGCTCCAATATATTCTAGGTCTGTATCGGTAAAGTTTGCTTTGCCGTAATATGCCTAGGGTAAGGGGCCAGACTAAGAGAGATACAATCCGCAGTGCAGTTTTATGGTGAACTGTTGGGCATTAGCGACCCCACGGACCCGATCTCCCGGGAGAATTCTTGTTCTTCATCTCCGGCTTGCCTTTATTGGCCGGCCGTAGTGAACACTGACGAGGAACTGAGCTCCCACCTCTCTCTTGCCTTTATTGGCTGGCTTGAGTGGAGATTCGCAAGAGCAAACGTGCTCGGGAGAAGGCTGTATAATCCAGTAAGGTGCTGGTAGGGATCTTGACTGTACTGCCGGGATTGTCCTGATAGCCGTGGTATACCTCTCCACTCCTCAAGCACCTCAGGATATGTTGCCCTCTTGTTGCTACGTCACTTCGTGCAAGCGGCCGTTTTTTGGGGCCCATTTATTGAGTGTGCAAGTCACCCCCTGCCTTTTTTCGATGGATATTAATAACGTTGTTCAGGCAGGGGCCATAGTCTTAACATAGTTCCATGTTACCAGTCCACTTAAAACTCCAAAAACCATATTGTCATTGTTCTCCATATGTCGCAATAGTTTTTCAACAACCGGGGGTTGTCCTTGGGTACTAGCATAACGCGTACAGGGATAATCGTCGGTTGGTATCATGTTCCATTATAATTTTCGGCTCCTCGTACGCCTTCCAAAGGTCCAGGACCTCAGGGCCCTGAGACAAATAAAATATATATATAATCTCCCTGGGTCATGATGCGTTTTGTATACGAGACTCCATTCATTTATAAACTGTTTGTTTAATGAAATTTGTAACTCCAACAAACATCTCATTATATAATAATTTGCAATGTATTTTAATATTGTTGACATGCATGTAAACTCACTATAGGTACACCTACATTATATTGTACGCCCTAAGGGTAGGACATAGCCGTTCGTAAAATATTTAATTAACACCATCTGTATTAGCATAGCATAGCATAGTCGGCCTTATCATGTTCCCACTGTTGGGACTCAGGCCTCCTCTCTAGGAGAGGGAATGGGCCGTAATCTACCACGCGGGCCCAGTGCGGGTTGGTGGATGTCACATGTCTTCGAATTTTTGGTTCTAGGACATGCCGGTTTCCTCACGATGTTTTCCTTCACCGTTTTGAGAGCAGTGGTGATGAAATAAATTACACTAAGTAATGCGCCTGGCTGGGTTTGAACCCGCGACCTACAACTCCGTAAGTCGGAGCCACTCGGCCACCACTGCTCTCTAAACGGATCCATCTGTATTATGTACAAATAATCCACAATACAGATGATTTGATTTGATTTGATTTGAAAACCCTCTCTGCAGCAGCTAGGTATCTGGAATATGTCCTGTATATAGCAATAAGTCCGAATATCAATTTCAGGAAATACAATCATAGTCATGTTTTGGCTGAAAACTATTCGTTTGTTTTGATCACACATAAACAAGAAAATAACCAAGCCGAGCCAATATTTGATTATTATTTCTTTTTCTGTTCCATTTTAAACAAGCAACAAAAAAAAAACGGAATGACCGCATTAACTCATTTAGTGCTTGAAGAGAGCAGAGCCGTAACTAGGGCGGTGCCAACGGTGCCTAAACACCGGGCGCAGACCTTGAAGGGGCACAGAAATGATCAAACCAGGGCCAAAGTTTTATATTATGCCTGGTGGGTATAACCTATCTTAGACAGTGTTAAAATTATAAAGCTCGCTTAGTTGGCTGTACTGGTGAATGAATTTAGAGCTAGGTTACATTAACACTTTTTTCAAGGGGCGCTGTTATAGAAGCTCGCACCGGTCGTATAAAAGGCTAGTTACGGCACTGGAAGAGAGTCACGTAGAAGGTACTTATATCTATGTTTTGAAGCATAATAAACATAGAAAAGAACGAATTCAAACTCGGAATTATCAAGCCAAGCCAATATTTGATTTATTTTTTCTGTTCCATTTTCAAACAGAAACAAAAAAAAAAACCGTAATGACCACATTAACTCATTTAGTGCTTGAAGAGAGTCACGTAGAAGTCTGCTTATTTGTGCAGGAGAGACGTGAGAGGAATGGCTGAGGGCTGCCAGAGATTAATTCGCGTATAGACGACGACAACACCACAACTACGTGACCATAATTCATTATAACTAGATTTGTTTACGACTGGGGAATGGACTGGCTTCTTGGTAATTTACAAGACTTGATTGGGTTTGCAGGTAGTCTTGGATAAGGGGATGCAATATTCTGCTTGTTTATCTTTGCTTTTTTATTAATTCTTCTGTACCTGTGTTTGTCACCATACTCTTCCTAAACGGCTGGACTGATTTGGATGAAATTGTATGTGTATATTTGAGTGGGTCCTTAAATGGTTTGAAAATATATATGTATATTTCCCCGACGTGAGTGGTCGCTTCCTGCGATTGTCCGTACAAGGTCACGGCGGTGCTCCGCCCAATCGGGGCACACCTCTACCGTGTACTTCACCGTATTCTCCGGACGGTTCGCTTAATGGTAACACCTGGGTGTTTCTTTCACCTGAATCAGGTGCAGGAACCTCTCGAACTTTTCATGTTAGGTGAGGAACTGAGTCATACAAAAGGTGTGGACACCGTAGCGCCTCTTCGGCCACTCCTCAAAGAAGTGACTTACTTTCATGATTATGACGTGCCCATTCCCTTCAGTAGATGACAATGCGGGACAAGACAAGACAAGGCGAAACTAGAAGGAGCAAGACGGAACAAGACGGAGCAAGACGGGACATTTAGCATTATTTGTTATATGTCAAAATTAATTATGGTCACCTATCAAAATGCAAGTACTTGAACAGTACAAGGTTTATTAGGTTCGCTGGTTTGATAGAAGTTAGATGATTATGTCCGCTTTTGGTAATAGGTATTACTTTTATTAGTTTTAAAATGATAAAAACCAGTGCTTGACTGCGATCCTACCTGATGCAGTGATGCAGTCATTGATGGTGAGGCACACTAGTTTATTAAGAGCCTATTCACTTTAGCCTTGAAGACACCTAAATTATAGTTGGATGGGAAGACTGCAGCAGGCTAATTGTTTCAAACCTTCGGTGTACACGCTATAAACGACGAAGCGAAACGCTTAGCCCGGACCGTTAAAGATATTGATCCTTTCAAACGATGCATGATGTCATCATGAGATGAGAAGGAAAATAGATAGGTATGTATAATTTATTTTATTTTGTTCGTCTTGTGCGAGTCAAAAATAAACGTTTTTATTTCTTTCTTTCTTACGTTACGCATCACACACACACACACACACACACACACACACACACACACACACACGTATACAGGGTAATTTTTTTTTCAGTTCTTCTCCGTTTTTATTTACAAAGGATGTCCTGAAACGGACATCGTGTTAGCCAAAGGGTGTGACAGTATAATTAAAATTATTTATTACCCGACATCTACATTAAATAAGGAAGCTAGCGATTAAATGGGTGAAATGGTTCTGCGGAAATAAATAATCCCTTTAGAATAAAATTAAAGTAGATCCAAATGGTTTTATTCCACGAACAAAGAATTATTAAACATGAGGACTTAGAAGAAAAAAACTAACACTGTACGTAAATATTTATAACTAATACTGTACAAAGGCGGACTTAATGCCTTAGGCATTTTTTATAAGTTGACTTATGGGTGGTGCAGAAACATAACATGGCATGTGCATCTTAATAAATTCAAAGTCAAAAGTTTTTATTTCACATAGGCCTACATGGGCACTTATAAAACGTCAGAAGCTAGTGCACGGTTATAAATAAACTTAACTTAAACGGTTATACTAAATAGACAAACAGAAAAGAAATAAGTACAATAATCAATACATACATTATCTAGCCTATACTGTCCCACGGCTGGGCAAAACCCTCCCTCCACTCCATTCCTTTCATCGTTCCCGGCACTGAGCCACTTTTTGCTAATTCCTAAGGAAGGCATCTAAGTCGTCCCGCCATCTCCTTCTTGGTCTGCCGCGACCCTGTCATGCGATTTCAGGGTATCAACTTTGTATTTTACTGGCCCACCACTCGATCGGCATGCGGCAGACATGTCCAGCCCAGTCCCACTTAAGCTTTCAGCTTCACTTTAATTTCGGAAGTCGGTTTTAAATAAGAAACAAACAATACCGAGAAACACCGTCTTCCGAATTTAAAGTAATTTTTATCCTTTTGGTGTTTTTTTTAGTAAAATCGGTTATTTTTTGTTTGTAAAAAGTTTTTATATATTCCGTTATTGGCGAACCCACAATTGTTCACACCATAAATATTTAAAGCACCATAATCTATGATTACTGTTTTTTTTTTTATGGTGGGAAAATCATCTTATGACAAATGTCGCTCTTGGGCGGAGCGGGAGATAGTGTCAGACATTTACTGACTAAAAACCCACTCCTGTTCCTTCGTTGCCTTCGTCCCAGGGTCCGGGTAACAATTTTTTACGGCTTAACACCTCATGCCCCAATAGTACGCTACCTAACTTGATTGAGACTGACTCAATCTGTCTAAAATATTTTTAAATCCCATATATTTTAACATACATTGGTTCTTAGATGATATTTAGGTTTGAATTTGCACCTTATTTAAGAAGGAGAATTGACTCATTGGTTCATTCTTAACTTCGCCTGAAAAATAATTATATTTCACATTAGGAAGCCATTGTCTTTCACAATGTTAGAGTTGAAAGAAAATGGCTTCCACACAACACTCCTTTCTTTACCCAGCAACCTAAAAAAAGAACGCCCTACAATTCGGTCCGCATCTAATTCGTCAGTCTGCCATTTGGTCACGTAGAGTAACAGTGATGACGCCACGGCACACCACTTCATTACGCCTGTCGTGTGCGCGCATAATGGCACAGAGTGAAAAATGCACAGCCATAGGGCGCATTTCTACCAAAGATGTGTGAAGTAACGAGGCGGTGCGAAACTGTGCTATTAAATGTTGATAAATTCTCACCCGTATAATGACCTTGTGTGCTATGCGTGGCGAAGCTGAGAAATGGTGTTTAGATGAGAGGTGCGACGATGTGTAGTGGCTCTTTTCTGCCCCCCTAGGCATGTTACAAACGTTTCGTTTCGATATTCTTTTTTTGTTGATCGCCTCGAGTCGGCCACGCCTCCTATTCCTTTGATCTGACCACGTGACTGAGCGTTGAGATGACGTCAGAACAAAGTAATCGGATGTAACTTGGCTAGGGGGCTGTTATGCACTGACATCGCTTGCGTCCTCGCACATATATTCCTTACTCTTTCATTCATATCTCTCGCACATCATCTTTCAATTTTGAGTATTTAAAATACCGAGCTGTACTACTAAATCAAAGGTACTTAGTTGAACTGTGTAGTGGTGGGTCTTAGACGGACTTAATGTCATAAGAAATTCTCTACCAGTCAACCTTCAGGACCTCTTACCATCTAGCTTTTTCAACTCCTACCACTTTTTTTTTGGTGGGAAAATCATCCAATGACATACCGCGCTCTTGGGCGGAGTGGCAAGGTGTGTCAGACTTTTACTGACTAAAACCCATTCCTGTTTCTTCGTTGCCTTTCATACCCGGGCCGAGTCTTTCTTTCAGAAGCAGACCCTTGGCCCTAGCAGGCTTCGACCCTCCTTGTCTTGACATCTCCTTGACGCACGGTACGAGTAGTACGCGCCGACGACGATTTTGGCTCGGTCCGGACGGTTACCGGACGGTCGAACGGTGAGCTACCCATTGCTCGCCATCCACAAGCCTGCACCTACAGTGGCCGGAAATCAGGATCGGGATCCCGGCAGCTGGTGTGTGAGGGCCGCTCCCTCGCACGTGCACGTGCGGCTTCCTCCTTTGCTAACATTACTGCTTCGCAGAAGGAGGCGGCCGCCTGCCACTCCTCCTCGCTTCGGACCATGGCCTGTACCAAGGCTCGGCGTAAGATATCATTGCCGCCACCCACGATGTCCCCTACGAGGACATGGCGGTGCTCTGCCCAAGTGGAGTACACCGTGTAACTCCTACCATTTGGAGTGGAGCGAGTGGAAAGGCCAGAATTTTACTGATTAAAACCCACCTATCAGTTGCTTATTGCATTCCAGGACTGTGGGAACTCGTTTGAATACTCACCAGCCCTAGTACCGCCTCGCTAACTCGTTCATCTCTGATGGAAAACCTCCCTTATGCTAGAACCAGTTATTATGCCGCGAAAGCTTTTACTTAGTCCGGGGTAGACTGTGACGCTTTCCTAGTTTTCTTTTCAGGGCTGTTCAAGTGGCGTTTTTGTGGGCATTGTTAGGGTGGAGTTAACAGTTGGTATGTTATGTTCTCGAGTGCAATTGTTTCCTTAGAATGAAATGTTAGGAGTTCTGAGGAAATTACTTTTATGAAAAATAAAGGTGTAGGTAGGATAAATTTAATCAATCTATTCATATTCCGCTGCTGAAACTGAGATCTGCTCTTTGTGGGCATTCTAGCTAGTGAGGTGTGTTAACCTCTGTGATTGATGTGCCCTTTTGTTTTACAATTTTACTAATGTGGTTGTATACTTACTAGACACCATTTTAATGGCATATATGGAACTATTAACCTCAGCCACTGCATGAAGGGAACCCGTGGTCCTAGCGCGCAAAAGGCAACTGAAAGACACAGACAGTAAAACTTTTAGACAGTAAAAGTCTACCACAAAAGAGCGGGATACGTCATTGGATTATTTCCATCCTTATAAAAAACCATAGCAATTAATATGGGTAAATATAAATAATTTTCGTAAATTATTAGGTATAATATAAAGTGAATAAAAAAAAGAACACTAACTTTTTATGGAAAAATATACCTTCATTTATCAACCCTAACATTTGAACTTATCAAATCAGCATCTTAATAAAATTTGTAATTTTCACTGGTTTTGGCACCAAAGTCACTTTTTTTTGGCATAATTTGTACATATTGGCTTTGTGCATTGAATACAGCCACAGCTGCCAAACTTTTATGCTATTGAAACTTCATTGCTTTCAAATTATTGGATTTCTGAAAGAAAAACCGGGTCAATTATGATCGGTAACTGAAATCGTCGTCACTTAATCACGAACAAAGTTATAATCGACGTTCGTGTGGAAATAAGAAGGCACTCAATGCTACCTATAAAAAAAGATGTGTTCTTAATTATTTTACATAATAGTCCGGTTTTTAATTGGTAAAAGAAATTTATTTACCTAGACTAATAATTTACATTAAAAAAATACTTGACTAACTATAATTGCAGTAAAATAATAATAAAACCCTACACTAATTACAACTAACTAAATATGGCGTCAAAAAATCGAAATTCTTTACCGGTTTAATTTATAATTTTTTAAATATGTATTTGACTGGCCTGTTGGTCTAGTGGTTAGTGGCCCTGACTGCTATGCCGGAGGTCGTGGGTTCGATTCCCACCCAGGACAAATGTTTGTGTGATGAGCACGATCATTTGTTCTGTGTCTGGGTGTACTTTATCTATAACTAGCTTTTGCCCGCGGCTTCGCTCCCGTCAACTGACTACTCTACCCTACTCTACTCTACCCTACTCTATTCGATTTTTTCTCGACCAAAACCATCCTTGACCTTCAACGAACATTAAAAAAAAAGAATTGGCCAAATTGGTCCAGGCGTTGTTGAGTTATGCGCTTACCAACACATTTTGTGATTCATTTTTATATTATAGATATGTATGTATTTAGAAATATATAAGTATGTTTATCAGTTATCTAGTACTCATAACACAAGCTCTGCTTAGCTTGAGACTAGACGGCGTTGTGTGATAGTTGTGGAATATTATTGTGGAATATTATTATAAATATAAATCTTAATGAACCATGCTATGGTCAGATAGCAAAACTTTGACGCGCGTTCGGGCCAATAGGTTCTGGAGTGGCGATGGCAAGGACACCTATATGATGATAATTTATTTATTATTATTATAGCCTTCTTTGGACAGTTACTTACTTGAAGAAAGTTAATCTGTTATTTATACGGGCAGAAGCAGTAGGTATTTAAAATATTACCACGCATTTTCGTTAAAATAAATTTAGGGGAGAATCGAATCATAAAAGCCATTGCTTTTTTATACCCTAACATGGTGTCTTTACACAGTAGAAACAAAAATATGAGGCCATAAGTGTTACTACTCAATTAAAGAATTTCTGTATGACAAGACAATCAAGACGTAAAATGTTGCTCTTTAAATGTGTTTTTTTTGTTACTGTTTTTTTTATATGTTTAACGCTTGTTTCCTACTAGTATTTTATCATTTCACTTCATATGACATTTTATCATTTGTATGACATTTTGTCATTTGTGTGATATTATTTCGAGAATGACGTTCTATTATTTTTATCACATTGTATCTGAATTTGTATGACATGTCATTTAAGTTAAACGATTAAGTTAATGTAAATAAGCTGACAATTTTTAACTTTTTTAATATTCTCCTTATTTACACATTATATAGGTATTATGAATATTTTGCATGCCGTAAGGCAAGACTCGGCCCCGGTACGAAAGGCAACGAAGGAACAGGAGTGGGTTTTTAGTCAGTAAAAGTCTGACACTATCTCCCGCCCCGCCCAAGAGCGGGGGATGTAATAAGATGATTTTCCCACCGAAAAAAAAAAAATAGGCAAAATATATTGGGACAATCAACAATTATAACACCTTATCTGTATACCTACATTATTAGCAAATAAATGATTATTATTGATAGACTAGCTTTTTCCCGCGGCTTCGCTCCCGTCAACTAACTACTATATTCTACTCTATCCTACTCTATCCTACTCTACCCTACTCTACCATACACTACCCTACTCTACCCTACTCTGCCCTACTCTACCCTACTCTACCCAAATCAACCCTACTCTACCCTACTCTACCCTACTCTACCCTACTCTACCCTACTCTACCCTACTCTACCCTACTCTACCCTACTCTACCCTACTCTACCCTACTCTACCCTACTCTACCCTACTCTACCCTACTCTACCCTACTCTACCCTACTCTACCCTACTCTACCCTACTCTACCCTACTCTACCCTACTCTACCCTACTCTACCCTACTCTACCCTACTCTACCCTACTCTACCCTACTCTACCCTACTCTACCCTACTCTACCCTACTCTACCCTACTCTACCCTACTCTACCCTACTCTACCTTATTCTACCCTACTCTACCCTACTCTACCCTACTCTACCCTACTCTACCCTACTCTACCCTACTCTACCCTACTCTACCCTACTCTACCCTACTCTACCCCACTCTACCCCACTCTACCCTACTCTACGGGATAAAATGTATCCTATCTCCGTCTCCCGTTTCTACTCTACCTCCCCACAAATTTTCAACCAAATCGGTTTTGACGTTCTTGAGTTATAAATAATGTAACTAACACGACTTTCTTTTATTTAGATAGATATAACATTTAGGCTTACATTATTTTCCTAGCCGACACAAAACCGACATATCCACAAATAGCCCAAAACATAACTCATAGCAGTAAATACTTGGCACAACAAACGTACACGTTCGAGCTTAATGTACGGCCGACATGACAAGTGACGCTATCTGTGTCCTGTTATATACCATTGGCTTTAGTACATAAGCCATGTGTATAATAAGCTAGGCGTGAGATGTTAGAAATTAAGAGTAGATTTCTTATTCATTTTTAGGGTTATGTACCTCAAAAGGAAAAAATGGAACCCTTATAGGATCACTTTGTTGTCCGTCTGTCTGTCTGTCTGTCAAGAGTCTTTATCTCGGGAACGCGTAAAGATATCGAGTTGAAATTAAAACCGTGTATTCAAATCTGCGGTCCCTTGAAGCTGTGAAAACAACAAAAATATAAGTAAACGGAAAAAAAGATTCGGCGGTTCATGTCGCAAAAAACGTGTATTTCGACACTCACAAGGGAATCAAAATTCATAAAGTGGGAAGTACCTTATGAATTTTGTTGAGCTAGAATCTTAAAATTTGGCATGAAGATCTCATAACACAAATATAGGAAAAAATCTGAAAACTGTAAATTTGTTGTTACGTCAGAAAAATAAACTTATTTTGCGATTCGGAAAAATCTTCGTAACTCAATTCGGGAATTGAACTGTTTTAATAGGTAAGTTTGTACAGAACCCTCAGTGCGTGAGTCGGACTCGCACTAGCTCAGTTTTTTAAGCATAAGCTAGTTGAAAAGACTTTGGTATCATGAGTGAGTCCGCAATGTCTGTAAGATAGGATAAGGGCCAGATTTTTGGAAGTCGCAAGACAATTTTTTGTCACCACAGGCGTGAGTTTGTGTAGGGCCAGCCATGGGCAGCTTGCCCTCCGGAAAAGATTAAGCTCTGGTCGATGGTGCGTTGTAAGAGATGTCAGTAAAATTGACGGGGCTTTTTAGAACCGGCGCTTGCCAGGGATGCGGATTATCCGAAGGAGATACCGCAGCCGTCATAAAAGATATTTAGAACTAGAATTTTATGGCTAGGTACTAACATAGTTTTTAAGTAAATATTGTTACTAACCCTTATATGAGTGCAAGCTCGAAATAAAATGATTAATAATAATAATAAAAAAGGACAACTAAAGGAACATTGTGAATTTTAGTAATTTTAGTTGGTAAAATTCTAGCACTCACTATCGCATGACACAGAGTGGGAGAAGAAATTAGATAATTTCCCATGAAAAAAAGGCTAGGGGATTCACCGACTCAGTTACTCTGGAATGCAAAAGGGAAAGTGAAGGAACATAGGCCGGCTTTAGTCAGTTAACATTTGATCCTCCCGCTTCTCTCAGAGCGAGAGGAATCATTGGATGATTTTACACCTCAAAAATAAAACTGAAGGAATTGTTCAAAGAGTTACCACAGCTTGGGAACGCCATCGGCGCCTGCCCCCCTAGCCAAGTTACGTTCGTTTCGTTTGCGTCGAACGCCTCGAGTAGGCCACGCCACCGATTACTTTGTTCTGAACACGTGGCTGAGCGTTGGGATGACGTCAGAACAAAGTAATCGGAGGCGTGGCCTACTCGAGGCGTTTCGGTCGAAGGAACACAGGTGGGGTTAGTCGATATAAGCTTGACGCTCCATCTTGCTCCACAAAGTACGCGAAAAAAGGAAAATAATTTCTGCAAGTAGGTACCAAGTTACGAGAATGCTTTCACTATTAGAATCTTTACGATCGCTAATGAAATTGTAAGTTTTTGTGAGAGCAAAGCTGCGAGTAGAACCTAGATCTAAAAGAAATATATCACTCAATGAATCCACTTTAGATTCATTTAAATGTATCTAATTTTGAAATGAATTTGTGGTTTGATAATGCGTGACAATTGCGGTATTATTTGAAATAATGTTAGTGAACTAAATTAACAGCAATCAGTAAATGGAATTAGAGCATTTATAGTAGGATTAGTTTCACCTGTTGTTGTGTTAGTAAATAAATATCCTTATCTTTACATATTATAAAACAAAGTACCACACCTCGTTTGTCTGTCTGTTTGTTTGCGATAAACTCAAAAACTACAGATTTTCGTGCAGTTTTCACTAATAGTCAGAGTGATTCATAAGAAAGGCAGCGAATTTAAAAGATTTGTAACACCACAATAAATTGTCAAAATATTGTGTAAACTAAGGAATTATCATCTTACATGGATAAAACATTTTTTTTTCTAAGCCTTCATTGTCCCACTGCTGGGCAAACAAAACCCTTACAGAAATTCTTCTTACGTGCCATCTTGAACCAGTTCTCATGTCCAGTCTATTTTGTTTAATAACAGTTTTGTAAGCATTTGTTCATGGTATGTAAGGAGGTATCTATTCACAATCAATCAAAACAGCTAACGCGTCTTTAATGACTTGTTTCAATAAGTTTGCAATAATATTCTTTTGAAAAACTGGGCCTAACATAACATGGGGAAATGATGTAGCTACTTAGTAATTAAGTAGTAGTAGTAGTGTAGTTTAGTTGGTATGTAAATACCAGGCCACTCAGAAAGTTTTGCGAAAAAAAGTTTTTATGTATATATAGCACTGGCCACTTGTAATTATTTTAAAAACTTTGGTTATTTAAAAGTAAAAATATCATTATTCGAATTTTGAAATGGATGGAGTCCCATTTAAAAATGGATCTGCATCGAGAACATTTTCGTGCGATGATTTTCTACGATTTTAAATGTGAACTAAAACCTGATGAGTCATTTGATCGACTTCAAATTGCTTTTATGGATTGAAGGACCTTCAAAAGCAACCATCTACCGCTGGTATAACGAGTTGTAGCGCGGTCGCCTTACTTTGGGGGATGAACAAAGGAGTGGTCGTCCGATGGCTGTCACGGAAGAAAACATGCTGCTAGTAAAAAAAAAATTTCAAGAAAACAGGCGAATTACATACGAAGAGATTCAGCATATAAAATAATTTCTTCCGCTCTGAGTAAGTCTCGGGATCGAGAAGAAATGTCAGACTTTTACTGACTAAAATGCACCCGTGTTCCTTCAGTTACCATTTGCATTCCAAGGCCACGGTGACATCGATACATTTTTTCAATACACTTACTCGAAAGCCCGTTCTAATGCTTTTAGGCACGCAATAGACTGTTTTCCGCACTAATGCAGATGATAGCACAGTTGTAGAGAGATACCTTCCGGGTGCTCGGGCTAGTAAGGAACTAATCCGGTCCGAACGAGAGGCTATGGTGGAGCGTACGAATGTTTTTCTTCAGGCAGTCTCCAAGTGGGTTGAAACCAATCTGGTAGAATTCAATGCCACCAAAACCCAAGCGTGTCTGTTCACCGCCAAAAGGAGCCCGTTCACCTTGGCTCCTGGTTTTCGGAATGTATCCCTGGAGTGCACCGACCGCCTTCAGCTATTGGGAGTCGAAATTTCTTCAGACCTCAATTTCGGATCCAGATTTGGTTAAGTCCATTTTTTTTTATTATTATCATTATTATTATTGATAGGCTCGCGTTTGACCACTATCTCACCTGATGGTAAGCGATGATGTGGCCGAAGATGGAGCACGCTTGCCTAGAAGTAACCTATTCAATCTACAAAGCCTCGAGCAAAAACTAGTGCAGAAAAGTGCGCGTGCTCTCCTCCGCCACAATGTTATTAGTACACCCACTGCCTAGCCGCCAAATCAGAGAGGCCACTGATTCCATGGCCCGCAGGCAGGGTTTCAAAACGAATTGTTTTGAGATGTAACATAACCTCAATACTCAACTTATTTTATTTTTTCACAAACCCCTAAATATATCATTTTGAATTTAACCTGGTTTTAAAGCATGACGCTACCCCTTTTTGTGTCTAATTTTTACTACAATACTGTCTCAAAAGTTGCGCAACCAAGTGTCATAGTAACTTGCCCAATCTCCTTTATCACTGCAGCCCTCGGCTCCATAACAGAATTCCGCCTCGGTCACAATGACAAACTTCCTGCACTTGTACCAAAATGTACTATTTCAGTAGGAAAGCGACTGTCTTGACACTTGACGTCCTGCTGGTCTAGTGGTTAGTGGCCCTGACTGCTATGCCGTAGGTCGTGGGTTCGATTCCCACCCAGGACAAATGTTTGTGTGATGAGCACAATCATTTGTTCTGTGTCTGGGTGTAATTTATCTATCATATGTATGTATTTAGAAATATTTAAGTATGTTTATCAGTTGTCTAGTACCTATTCATAACACAAGCTCTGCTTAGCTTGGGACTAGACGGTGTTGTGTGGATATATTATTATATTATTTAGTAATGTTTGGAGCAGTGGTGGCCGAGTGGTAGCGGCCCCGACTTACGAGTTATAGGTTGCGAGTTCGAACCCAGCCAACGCATTACTTTGTGTAATTTATTTTATTACCTCTGCTCTCAAAACGGTGAAGGAAAACATCGTGAGGAAACCGGCTTTTCCTAGAACCAAAAATTCAAAGACATGTGACATTCACCAATCCGCACTGGGCCCGCGTTTACGGCCCATTGCCTCTCCTAGAGAGGAGGCCTGAGTCCCAGCAGTGGGAACATTATAAGGCCGACTATGCTATGCTATACTATATTATTTAGTTCACATCTTTTAAAGACATTCCCAACGGTACTTTCTAAACTAATGGGTAATTACACAGTCGAGCTCACCCCGCTCCATTTATCAGCTTCGAGTGAATATTGTGATCGGTTCGAGGTTACTCAATGTTAATGGCCGATTGCCCCGGAACATTATGTTCCATGTATGGTATAGATTGGGGATACTGTTCATTCATGTGTTCCTGACCTGTCTTTGTCTACTGTTAACAACATGTCAGTATGAAGAGCAACTTATATTCTTGTTATTAGTTACACGGTTACTGGGTTTTGGATGTGGAAGTCAGATATTTGATGGCACAGTTGGCGTAGTGGGGGATCGATTAACTGCTGTGCTGCCTGAAGCGGGTTTGATTCCAGCACGGAATAAATATTTGTATGGCCAACTGATAGTGGTTCTAGGTCTCGCGCTCACAGTACAGGAGTAATTGGATTGATACACAACAAATTTGATTGCCCTGAACTTGTCAATAATATATTTTATATCGTGCCCAGAACTGTAATAAGACGAGGGACGCGCGCTTACCCGCTCTTTGCTACGACTACTAGTCGTACAAAGGCGGGTGAGCGGGCGCCTCTCCACAGATTAGTCAAAATTTACAACCAGTATTTTGTAAACATAGACTTATTTGCGTCGTCTCACAATGTTTTTAAAAAAGAATTGGTTATTGCACTCAGAACCAATTAATAATTTTGTATTATGTTAAGATTTAGCCCCACCTTTCATCCATACTGTACCTATGAATGTAAAACTATACTAGTAATAAGTGGAAACGTTGTTGATTGTACGTTTACCTACTAAATTGTTAACTTAGACGTAAGAAAAAATGTACAATTGCTTGTTTTCCCTAATAAAATAAAATAAAAATAAAATAATTCCTAGTGTGTGTCGGTAACGTTTTATTAAAATATTATAGCAGACCCTGTAAACTACTGGAATAGGTTTTGAATAGCAACAGGGACAGACCCTGTAAAATAATAATAATATTCCACCACTATCACACAAACGCAATCTAGTCCCAAGCTAAGCAGAGCTTGTGTTACGAGTACTAGACAACTGATAAACATTCTTATATAGGGTGACTGGTAATTAGTGACCGATACTTAAACACGTGATTGTTCTCATGATTAAAAACAACTCTCCCAAGGAAACTTTTTTAATTACTCATTAATTTTATGACAATAACAAAACAGCTACCCTATATAATTCTAAATACATACATATTATAGATAAATTACACCCAGCCAGAGAACAAATGATCATACTCATCACACAAACATTTGTCTTGGGTGGGAATCGGACCCATGTCCTCCAGCACAGCAGTCAAGGCCACTAACCACTAGACCAACAGGCCAGTCAAATACTAAAATTATACTGCATCTGGTAGAATGGAAGTCGACCTCAAAATAGTTAGCAAAAAATTCACAACTGTTATAAAAGAGCTTGTAACAGAAACATGGAGTACGTTAGTGTCTACACGACACTAACGTGTTTCTGTTAGACGCTCATAGCTACTTTCTCAGGGAGCAGTTAGTTCTGCTTAGTCCAATTACAACAATATTATTTGTCTAAATGTTAGTCACTAATCGACTTTCATATGGGTGTCTCAGAAGAAAGAGTACGCCTACAAATTGGTCCCTTCTCTGTTGCCGTTATGGTCTTACGAAAATGATGGTTCCAGGATAATTATAAAACCTTTTTTTGCTGCTTGGGAAGTGATAAGTAGGTACCGATTACTTTAGTACTTAGATTAACAATACACTAGTTTTGTTTAAACCTCATTACACACTCGTGACTTCGTATAAAACAGCCGTGAAGATTTTTCTATTTTGTAAACAATTCTTTCTTTCGAAGCTTGTAAACAGTACCTAAGGCATGTTAAACACAAATAAATTAATATTATATTAATATTGTAAGCGCTTACATTGCAAACATTGACTGAACCCTACGAGGTAGATCAAAATAATGTGCTACAATATTGTACACATTAAAAAGGTTAAAAAGGTATTAATATATTTTTAAGAGCAGTGGTGGCCGAGTAGTAACGACCCCGACTTACGAGTTGTAGGTCGCGGGTTCAAACCCAGCCAGGCGCATTACTTTGTGTAATTTATTTCATCACCACTGCTCTCAAAACGGTGAAGGAAAACATCGTGAGGAAACCGGCATGTCCTAGAACCAAAAATTCGAAGACATGTGACATCCACCAATCCGCACTGGGCCCGCGTGGTGGATTACGGCCCATTTCCTCTCCTAGATAGGAGGCCTGAGTCCCAACAGTGGGAACATTAAAAGGCCGACTATGCTATGCTATGCTAATATTGTAACCATTCCACATGACGAAAGCCTCGTGAAATTTGAAAAAAAGAAACGTACTATCATCACAACATTTTGAAATTAAAACTGACTCTAGAGCAACTTTCCCAGCAAAACCTTGTTGACATTTGTACTGAATATATTCCAGGAAGTGAACAGAAATACATCGTACACAGTAACACGGTGGCACTCTGCCCGCAATCAACATAATAGGTGCAGCTAATTGTTCGTCATTTGTACTGTGACCTCTCCGACTCCGGGGCTAGCGGAATTACATTGTCGTTGTCTGTAGGGAGCCATGTAGTGTGGCTGATGTGAGGTTCCTTTAGAAGGGGACTACGAGGATAGATTGGTGACGCTATTCCGCATTGATTTTATTGAAGCGAGATAAATAGGTAGCTTGGGGGGGTAACAACATAT
Source organism: Mythimna pallens (assembly GCA_961205895.1). Classification (NCBI taxonomy): domain Eukaryota; kingdom Metazoa; phylum Arthropoda; class Insecta; order Lepidoptera; family Noctuidae; genus Mythimna; species Mythimna pallens. The sequence goes on along the minus strand of OY540827.1, from coordinate 24,897,766 downwards.
GGGCGATGTGAGGATAATACATGTATCTGCTTTTGAGCTTTTGCCTGTTGGTCTAGTAGTTAGTGGCCCTGACTGCTATGCTGGAGGTCGTGGGTTCGATTCCCACCCAGGACAAATGTTTGTGTGATGAGCACAATCATTTGTTCTGTGTCTGGGTGTAATTTATCTATAATAAGTATGTAAGTATGTATTTAGAAATATTTAATTACGTTTATCAGTTGTCTAGTACTCATAACACAAGCTCTGCTTAGCTTGGGACTAGACGGCGTTGTGTGAATATTATTATTATTATATTATTTACTTGTAAGATACTGCGATCAACAGAACATTACCTCAACGCGGCAACGGCACGATAATTTGAAATCGCACCTTTCGATATATTTTTATTGTTTACTGCGTCAACCACTATAGTCACTACCTATTATTTTTCCCTTAAGCCTCCTCTATAGGCATAAAATGACCGAAACCACTTAGGAGACTTTATACTGCGAACTACAGAAGAGGTCGGCTAATGCAGGCTGATCAGATCACAAGTGGCATATTCCAAAAACTGCACAGGTATATACAAAATTCCAATATATGGTCACGGTCTATCTGCTTGCTTCGCTACAGGTAAATCTCTTTTACTAGATTCTAGCGCATACAGTCGCCATTGATATGCCTTTTTTGGTGAGAACTGATCAAATAACTGCTCTCGCTCTGAATGAAATGAAACAAAGTATCAAACTTTAACTGACTAAAACTTTAACTGACTAAAACTTTAACTGACTAAAACTTTAACTGACTAAAACTTTAACTGACTAAAACTTTAACTGACTAAAACTTTAACTGACTAAAACTTTAACTGACTAAAACCCACCTGTCGACGGTGAAGTACCAATACCTTGTAACTGAAATTTTTGAAGTAAATTGTTTTTGAGCGCTTATAATTTAAATGTGTGTTTCCGCATGCTTTAGTGAAATCTTCGAGGCGGATATTTAGTTGCAACTGCATCAAATTAAATTGTGGAAACATCTCCTAACTAAACCAACATGTCAATTTATTGTATTACCTCGTAACGTTTTTAGGACGGGATTTTTTTTTCCTGTGTGAAAATCATTTTATGGCATCCCTCACACTTGGGCGGAGCGCGAGATAGTATCAGACTTTTACTGACTAAAAACCCGTTCCTGTTCCTTCGCTGTCTTTCGTACCAGGGCCGAGTCTTCCTTTCAGAATCAGATCCTTGGCCCCAGTAGGCGTCGACCTTGCTGGGCCCGTATAGTTGCTGACATCTCCTTGAGGCGCGCGGGGAACAGTACGCGCCGTCGACGACTTGGGCTCGGCCCAGACGGTTACCGAACGGTCAGACGGCAAGCTACCCACTGCTCGCCGTCCGCAAGCCCGCGCCTACGGTAGCCGGAAATCGGGATCGGAATTCCGGCGGCGGTTGGGGCGTAAGGGGCGTTGCCTCACGCGATCGGTAGCCTCCTTTGCTAGCATTACTGCTTCGCAGAAGGAGGTGGCCATTGACTTGATAGGAGTTATTGGCACATCGCCGACGCTGTGTTTCTTATTTACCCTTTGCATTCTAAGAACGCGGTAACTTTTTCGAACAATCCTGCTGCAGGATACATTATACATTCGCTCCCTTAGATTCTAAAAATCTACAATTTTTAGTAACCGTTTTGAATACAATGAAAGTAGTCAAATTGATGAGCAGTAGTGGCCGAGTGGTAACGGCCCCGACTTACGAGTGGTAGTTTGCGCGTTTAAACCCAGCCAGGCTTTGTGCAATTCATTTCATCACCACTGCTCTCAATACGGTGAAAGAAAACAGCGTGAGGAAATCGGCATGCCCTAGAACTAAAAAATCGAGGACATGTGACATTCACTAACCCGCACTGAGCCCGAGTGGTGGATTCCGGCACATTCCCTCTCCTAAAGAAAGGAGGCTTGAGTCCCAGTAGTGGGAACATTAAAAATACTAAAATAAGCATATAAGCAGAATCAGCCGATTATGCTTATATGCTTATTTTAGTATTTTTTTGTACTGAAAACATAGAGTTTTAAAGGGAAAAAAAAAGAAAACTCGTTTATTTGGCACACCGATAGGTACAGGAATCGGCATGGATCTTGAACGCTCAGCGAAAGAGTGGGGTAGTCGGTAACGCAATAAAGTAACAATTACATAGAAACTTATTGATATACATTAATATTGTGAGTCTCACGGCTGCGCCAACTAAGTCCAGTTCACTTTAATACCAGGCCACTACATAGCAGCTACGGATGTAAATCAGCGTAGTGTAGCTTTAGTGCACGTTTTTTAAAGTGTACCTTTATATTGTACTTACCTTTTTTTTAAAACCGTCTCGCTGATACTTTTTTTTGAAGGCAGTCGCATTTTCTCATTTCCTGCTTGATTCTCATAAAATGGACGTTAACAAACCAATGTATTCTATTACCTCTTCCTCACAAAACCGTTTACAGTAAGTTACAAACATTTACGATACAGGACACGTGTCGAACACTGTCCGCAATCAGTATAATAGGTGAAGCTAATTGTAACTCATCAGTTGTGTACCCGTGTGCGAGTGATCCCGCGGGGAAACCATGTGTTTCTAGTTGCCAAGACTTCCGTAATGGTCTTTAGCTGACTTTATATTAAGTAGGGTACATATTTTACGTATAATTATTGCTTACTGTAGTGAAGGTTTAGTTGATAACGTGATTGCAAACTATAACGACCCGAATAACTTCCACGAAACTTATCATGCAAATCATTTTAAATTATGAAGTGTCAGGTCCACATCACTAAAACTGCATGTTTTTTTATCTAACTCTCCTTGCGCGGGTAGGCTAGAAGATATTAATCAGAAATCCACTAGCTGCACTAGCTTCTGACGTTTTATAAGTACCCATGTAGGCCTATGTGAAATAAAAACTTTTGACTTTGACTTTGACTAAATAACCATATACCTATTAGATTTGTCTTCTTGTCTGTTTTTAGAAATCTGTACATTAATTGTCAAATAAATAAATGAACAATTACGTATTTGAATTTTTCGTACTTAGGTGTCATCTACGAGTATGTCTTTGAAAGTAGTTGTTCAGATTCTCAGGAGGACGAATAAAATAAGTGGACTGTTTTTGAAGGTATATTCTAGTAATAAGTAGCTTTACAGTGATGGGTCGATAGAGGGACGCGTGTGCCTCGGAAGCTGTACTGAATTGTAGTCACCTAATTGTTAAGTTTGAAACCTTTGTTAAGACTATTCTATGCTTTTCTATGATCACATCAAAAATGAAGATAACCATATAACCAAGGTTACCGACATATCTCGAAGAATCTCCAAACTTAAGTAGCATTGGGTAGGGCACATTGCTCGCAGAACAGATGGTCAATGGGGACGAAATGTTCTGGAGTGGCGCCCACGTACCGGAAGACGCAGCTTTGGAAGGCCTTCTATAAGGTGGACCGACGACCTGGTGAGAGTCACGGGAATCCGATGGATAGGAGACGCATAGTGGCCTATATCCAACTGTGGACGTCTTTCAGCTGAAATTATATTGATAGCGATGATTTTATACTGAATACTCATAATAAAGGTTTCATTAATAATTGCCAAGGTGTCGGTTTTTCTACCCAGTAATTGCACTTGTTTAGTTTAGAATGTTAAGATGGATGTGTGGTGTGACGAGAATGGATAAAGTGAGAAATGAGTGTATTAGGGGAAGTTTGAAAGTGGCGCAAAAAGATGGATGGATTGTGTGAAGAGTGATATGAAAGAAAAGGAAGTTAGTGATAGTATGACCAGTGACAGGGTAGAATGGAAGAAGAAAACGTGTTGCGCCGACCCAAAATAACACGGGACAAGGGCAGGAAGATGATGATGAATTGCACTTGTTTAATCGTAGAATAAACTTGTAGATAGCGACTACTACCGGAAACTTTTTCGAATCGAGAGAGTCTGAGCAAAAACAGACAAATACGATTTATCTCTATCGGTCCGGTCATTCATTATGTTGGCTGTAAAATGGTACGTGTGAACATGTGGCTAACTTCATAGTGTATTGATGTTGGCCTGTGAAATAATGCATGTATGGAAATAGGTATTTATTTACCAAATTGCTCCGTTAGGCTACAGAAAAATCTGGGCATGAGCGAGTTGGACTCGCGCCCTGAGGGTTTCGTACAAACATTACCTATGTAAATAGTTCGATTCTCGAATGGAGTCTCGAAGATTTTTCCGAATAGCAAAAAAAATTGTGACGTAAAAAAAAATTACAGTTTTCAGATTTATTATATTAACATACATAATTATATATTATATAAAAAAAAATTACACTTCATCACATTTTCAATAACAACCGAAAAAGCTACTAATACATTACTTCAACAGCTAGCTAGACAACATAAAAACGCAATGAATACTGTTGAATTGTCAAATGGAAAGGCATTGGGATTCATTGTGTTTTACTTTGCTGGATTTGTGTCCACTTACTGACAAGGGACTCACCCCCTTAAACACACCTCTACCATATACGTTATTACTTCTCAACTCTGAGAGAATACCCCTAAAGATATTACCACAATTCCCCATTCATTCTGACACCTACAATCAGAACTACTCTCTACTACCCAAATTGTCTATTGTTCTACAATTTGTTCATGTCGCTCGCCCCTATGGAGACACTGGTCAATACTGCTCATTACACGAGACAACCCTAGCAACAGGACACCTGCAAGCAAAATTCAACCTTATTGCAACAGCAACAATGACGTTTGTATCTGTACGAAGGTCATTAAGAGAACAAAGTTAGAGTCGGAGCTAGGTTACGCAATATTGAGGTTTATTTATTAGGTAGTACAGGTGGGTGAGACGGTAATTGTAAGGTGGTAGCTAAGGAAGGATTAAAGACAGACGAAGCTAAAGGATATGAAGGCAAAGAGGTTGCAAGCGGCTTTGTCTAAGGGGCCATTGGTCTTTTGAAATAATATTGTGAAAGTGTAATATCTCAGAGGTTTAAAGATGAATAGGCTTGTGGTAATAGTGGATAGAGTTAATATTAGGAAAGATGACTTTATGTTCATATTCAGTTAGCTACTGAATTTTCCGTCTTATGTTAGAATCCAACCTAGTTCAGGCAAAAATGCATTGTATGCGTTATAATTGTTTTTATGTATCTTAATATAAATGTGCAACTTTTATTAAATAAACGATATTCTATTCTATTCTAGAATAGCTTCTGGCAGTGGGTTCGCCTGCGTGAAATAAGGATTCTCCATACAAACTTAGGACCCCCTTTACCGCCCCTTAACATACCCTTAGGGGGTGAATTTCGAAAACATACATTCTTTATTTTTATATATGTCGTGGCCAGATATTGGCTTAGAAATTGATCATGATATGTCCAAGTAAAACTGACCAGATCCTTTTAAACGTTAAAGTTTGATGATATTTCAATATTCTTTCTTTAGACATTAGACGTTTCAACGATCTGACCAATTTTAGCTGGCCATATCATAAAGTGATCAATTCCAAGATCTGACCACGACAAAGAAAACTCTTTTCAAAATTTCAGTGTTCTAAATTTAAGGGTTTGGTCTAGGCGTCGATGAGTCAGTGAGTCAGAATTTTGCCTAATATACTTGTATATTATATACAAATGTTGAGGTGGACTCTCAAAATTATTATTAAACTCGTTATAAAATAAAAGGTCCGTTTTGACATGTGAGAAATATCCTAGAATGTAACTTGGAACGAAACTGAAAGAAACAATAAAATAATTGTTTTAAAAAAATACATAGGTAATTTTTTTTGGCGTGTTAAATAATATGATGATGATATTCCATCGACATTGCGACTATTCTTATTGCTTATATTATAATTTTTGGTTTTGACAGATGTCAAAACGGGCTATTTATTTTTTTTGACAACTTAACAGTTTTTGTTTTTTTATAGTGGGAATTCATGAAATGACTTCTCTCACTCTAGGATTGAGTGAGAAGATGTGCCTGATTTTTACTTACTAAATCCGACCTGTGTTCCTTTTGTTGCTCTTTGCATTCTAAACTCTTTCGATTATTCGCGCATGAATTTTACTCGCTCTAGGGAGGAAAGAAAGAGCGTGTCAGACTTGCGTTTTTCGCAGTTTTCCTTCAGAATTTTTCTGTGGCCCTAGCGGACATCGACCCTGCTGGAATTCTGTTATAGGTGAGGTTGAAATTGAGTTACAGACGTTTAAACTATTGTTGGAGGTGAAAAAGCTTGCCTACACACACAGAAACACACACAGAGACAGATCTCATTTTGAAAAAAAATCTCTGCATGCAACAGAATATTTTTACATAGTACGCTTGACAATCAACGATGGCATCACTGCTTACCGTCAAATGGGATCACAGTCAAGCACTTTATTTTATTTGATGTAAACTAGTGCTTGACTGCGATCACACCTGACGATGGTAAGCAGTGATGCAATCGTTGATGGTGAGGCGCAATTGTTTATTAAGAGCCTATTCACTCTAGCCTTGAAGACACCCAAATTATAATCGTATGGGAAATTGTTCTAGTCCTTCAATGTACGCGGTATAAACGACGAGGCGAAACGCTTAGTCCGGACCGTAGAGGTTTCAATAACGTAAGGATGGATACGAGCCGTACGTCGGGTTGTCCGATGGTAGTAATGAGATTGCGGAATCAAGTCGCAAGCACGATCATTTGTTCTGTGTCTGGGTGTGATTTATCTATAATATGTATGTATTTAGAAATATATAAGTATGTTTATCAGTTGTCTAGTACTCATAACACAAGCTCTGCTTAGCTTGGGACTGGACGGCGTTGTGTGATAGTTGTGGAATATTATTATTCTCTTTATAAAAAATAAAAAAAGTCATGCAATTCCCACGCACACTCTCCAAAATGCAACCTGTATAACATCGAAAGGCTGGCTACCCTACGTCTGTGCTCAAGGCTTTGAAGATTGTATTTTTAGGTAAATGCAATCTTCAAAGCCAAAACAAACCAAACCAGTTTATATCATTTAAAAAAACCGACTGATTATCTGACGTCTATAACCCAGTTACTGGGTACGATACCGCTTGATGAGACTGATTGTCAGAGTCAGTCTTTTCAGTTTGAGAGTGCCCAAGATCTTTGCCAAAGATGATGATGATGATGTTGTGTCTAGTAAAACTTACTTCCCTCCTCTGTAAAAATAATAGTATTAAAAATTTAATCTTCGCTGATGACGTACTTTTACCGTTTTCTTACTGAATTAAATACTAAGGCCGCGTTCTCTATGTCGTAGCGGTTAATTTATCGTCAGACGACTATCGTTTCAAAGTGTTTCGGTTATAACAACTGTTTGTCATGGCCACGACAGATAGTCGCAACAACAACATATGATTTACCGTCTCGTTTTAGTCGTGGTAAATTTTTTATATAGTTTACAACTGCCAAGCTAGCCGTTACCACTGTCATGACAATCTGTGGATACCGCAAATAAAGTCGTAGACGACAGTTCATCGTGTCGTCCTATATGTGAAAACCTCCATTTAAATAATATAAGAGATTTCTAGAGAGAAAGGGTTATGGTACAAAGTCATACAAAGTGAGCCTTCTCGTAGACCCTGGTTCGATGATGATAAAATAAATATAAATTATATTAAGTTAGCTTTAAGATTTCGCTCTGGTCACTTTCCATCGGCAAAATTTGGATATCGTATGGGAAAAACTACGTCACCCAATTGTGCAATATGCAATAAAATTAAAGATATTCTCCACTTGCTGATGGATTGTGTAAGAAACAAAGACGAGAGAGAATCATTAATTAAAGAGTTTAAACTGAATTTAGATGTTGGATTAGTACAAACTATTTTGGCAAGTCCTAAATCGTTGTTGGCAAAAAGACTAAGTAGTTTAGCAAAGATAATTGATTGATGATTCTCTCTCACTCAAAGTATGTATCTAGTTTGTGTAACTAGTACTAAGAGGTTACGATGGGGTTGGCGTAACCATGTGGATAAAAACCACTAATACAATATATATAGAAAAAAAAAAAATAAAAAAAAATAAGCCACAACACTTAAAACTACACGATGTTCTGTCGTCATGACAAAATGGAAACGCGGCCTTATACGTGATAGTAGACGTAACGAGATGGTTTTCACAATGGTTGAGCGATTATGGCTGCTGCGCTGCTGGTTTGATCGATTAAGAATCGAATATTTGTATCATCTTCATCATTTCAGCCGAAAGACGTCCTCTGTTGGACAAAGCCCTCCCCCAAATGTTATTACAATGAACGGTCCTGTGCATCTTGCATCCATTGGATTCCCGCAACCCTTACCAGGTCATCGGTCCACCTTGTAGGAGGCCTACCAACGCTACGAACGCAATTTGTATGGCCTACAAATATTTGAATATTTGTTTCGCGTCTGGATGTCTTGTGTGTGTGGGTTTAAGTGTTTATGAATACACCCACGATGGAGGATGGCGAGGAGTACATAGTTCCTAGTGTGAGTGACCTTTTTGTTTAAATATGGTACTTAAACATCAACATCATCTACCTGCCCTTGTCCCGTTTTATTTGGGGTCGGTGCAACACGTTTTTTTCTTCCATTCTGTCCTATCAATCATCACGCTATCACTAACTCCCTTTTCTTTCATATATATCACTTCTCACACAATCCATCCATCTTTTCTTTGGCCTCCTCTCCCTCTCCACCCATCCACATGTAAGCTCATAACTCTTTTAGTAACATGCGTTTCATCCCTCCTCTTCACATGACCACACCAAGACAAACGATTCTCTTTCAACTTTTCAGTCACTGGCGCCACTTTCAAACTTCCCCTAATATACTCATTTCTCACTTTATCCATTCTTTTTGTTTAAGTACAAAGGCGTTTAAAACATAACCTGTATTTCTACTCACCCCGTAACGGAGATTAAAATAAACAGATGAAGTACCATTACGTTTCAAATTATAATGGAACCGTCCTGAGTGACAGCTACTTACATCTCCCCTTCATCCGAGACAGAAATTATCATAAATAAGGAAATACAATGCAAATTTTAATGAAACTGGGACAAAAATAATCTAAACAGTTGAAATTTTGGTGAATGATGGATAAATATTACACTTGGACAGCTATAACACAACTTGTAAAGCAGAAAAAATGATCATTGGGGCTGAAAGGTTCTGTTCTGAGTGGCGACCAAGTACCGGAAGACACAGCGTTGGAAAGTGGACCTCTCACAAGGTGGACCGATGACCTAGTGTGCGTCGCAGGAATCCGATGGATGCGAGACGCACAGGATCGTTTGATGTGGTGACAATGGCCTTATGATGATGATGATGACGACTGGACAGCTGTTATGGTAATGAGAAACCCGAAATGTTTACAGTCGTTTAGATTCTAGGCTTATCGTATTGCTCACATTATAGAGGTCAAGTAAAAAGCGAAAGAAGCAGCAGGAGACAACTGGGAGTAGTGTGTCGGGAGTTGCAAAGTGGTTCTTGATTACTGAATGTGGAGGTGGCCGGCGAGCAACGGGTAGCTCGACCAAGCCTGAGTCGACGGTGCATTGCGTTCTACGTGCACCTCAAAGAGATGATAGCAAATGAACGAGGGTCAGTAGGGCCGATGCTAGCTAGGACTGCGAGAATGTTCGACAGACTTACTGTGGGCCTTGAATGCAAAGGGCAAATGAAGGAACACAGGCGGGCTTTAGTCAGTAAAAGTTAGACACGCCCTGTCGAATACCATCTCAAAAAAAAAAAAACTAGGCAAGTGCGAGTCAGACTCGCGCACTGAGAGTTCCGTACAAACTAAAATTTCCGGATGAAGTCTCAAAGATTTTTCCGAAATTAAAAGAAAGAAAGAAAACATGTTTATTCTGCCCAAATAGACGCACAATAAAAAATAGTCATCTGTCGGGCCATGTGCAAACCGGGCATAACTGTGCTGCACCATAGACACTAGACAATAAACACAGTTGACTAATGTCTGTGGTTGTGTATACAAAACAGTCTAATCTTTTAGCTTAGTCTGTGGTTGTCCATTATCTATTGAATTAAAAAATGTATTATATTTTTTGTGACGTAGGTAGCAAAAAATTTACAGTTTTCAGATTTATTCCTATACTTGTGCTATAAGATCTTGCTTTATACCAAACTTCAGAATTCTGAGTCAACGGGAAGTACCCTATGAATTTTGATTCCCTTGAGAGTCGAAATACACGTTTTTTGCGACATAAACGGTCGTTTCTTGTTATTCGTTAACTTGGAAGTTTGATTTTTTCACAGCTTCAACTCGATAACTCCACGCGTTTTTGAGATAAAGGGTGTCGCCAGACTGACAGACAGACGGACAGCAAAGTGTTCCTATAAGGGTTCCGTTTTTTCCTTTTAAGGTACGGAACCCTAAAATGAGATCAGGTAAGCAGTAACTTCATCTAAAATATTGTTATTCCGCTGCATATAGTTAGATTGTAAACCGACAATAACGTATTTGAGTCAAAGAAGATGAGACGATGACAAGAGTTTAGTTGATTCTGTTTGCTGGCTCACTCTAACCCCCATCATTTTGTCCGTGTCGGGATGTCCTTAGTTCCTGAGTTTACTTTGCATGCTCTTTGGACTAATTAGTTCGGGAGATGTCGGGGTCAAGTGGGCACCCACTTTGCTTAATTTGCTCTTGGCATTCTTTAGAATGCCCAAAAATTTCACGAAATATATAAAATATCCGTACCATTACCGTAACGTAATGGCGTGTCGTACGTATATAGAAATGTACAGGAGGGTTTACTGGGACCTAACCTGAGTTATGAGTTAATGTGTGGATGGATGGAAAGGGAGAGGGAGGCTGAAGAAAAGTTTTTTTTTTTTTTTTCGTTGGGAAAATCATCTTATGACATCCCCCGCTCTTGGGCGGGGCGGGAGATAGTGTCAGACTTTTACTGACTAAAAACCCACCCCTGTTCCTTCGTTGCCTTTCGTACCAGGGCCGAGTCTTCCTTTCAGAATCAGACCCTTGGCCCCAGTAGGCTTCGACCTAGGCCCCTACAGTTGCTGACATGTCCTTGAGGCGCGCGTGGAACAGCACGCGCCGTTGACGACTTGGGCTTGGTCCGGACGGTTACCGGACGGTCGGATGGCAAGCCACCCATTGCTCGCCGTCCGCAAGCCCGCGCCTACGGTGGCCGGAAATCGGGATCGGAATCCCGGCGGCGGTTGGGGCGTAAGGACCGTTGCCGTTGCCTCACGCGATCGGCCGCCTCCTTTCCTAGCATTACTGCTTCGCAGAAGGAGGCGACCACCTGCCACTCCTCCTCGCTCCGGACCATGGCCTGTACCAAGGCCCGGCGCGAGAGATCGCTGCCGCCGATCGCCCTCACGAGGACACGACGGTGCTCTGCCCAAGCGGGGCACACCTCTACCGTGTGCTCCACCGTGTCCTCCGGGCGGTCCACACAATGGTGGCACCCGGGCGTCTCTTCTGCACGGATCCGGTACAGGAACTTCCCAAACTTACCATGTCCGGTGAGGACCTGCGTCATGCGGTAAGTAAGGACGCCGTGAGGTCTTTCCAGCCACTCCTCAAAGAGGGGACTTATCGCCATAATTAAGGCGTGCCCAAAGAAAAGATGGATGGATTGTGTGAGAAGTGATATGAAAGAAAAGGGAGTTAGTGATAGCGTGACGAATGGCAGGACAGAACGGACGAAAAAAACGTGTTGCGCCGACTCTAAATAAAATGGGACAAGGGCAGGAAGATGATGACTGGGACCTAACCTGTCAGGGTACCCTAAGTTCCCGAGCTCGCTTCGCTCGCTCTTGGACCAGGACTAGTTAGAGTTTTGATATCGGTACGGTATCGATCTAACTCAGTATACACTTTTTATATTGTTGATCGAATTTAAAACAATAGGTGATGTTCGACTGTATGTATTATTATATATTTATTTTTTTAAATAGTATTAACTAGTGCTTGACTGCGATCCCGCCTGATGGTAAGCAGTGATGCAATAGTTGATGGTGAGGCACACTAGTTTATTAAGAGCTTATTTCTTCGTCAATTGTGGACCGAATCAATTTTTTTTTGTTGGTATCACTACATAGTATAAAACAAAGTCGCTTCCCGCTGTCTGTCTTTATGTACGCTTAGATCTTTAAAACTACGCAATGGATTTCTGCGCAATGGAGAGTGATTCAAGAGGAAGGTTTATGTATAATACATGCACAATATAGTAGAGAAACAAATTTTTGAGGTTTTTAATGTGATGTCGTAAATAAACACATTTTTATGCGCTTACATTGCAAACATTGGCTGAACCCTACGAGGTAGATCAAAATAATGTGCTACAATATTGTACACCTTAAAAAGATTAAAAAGGTATTAATATATTTTTAAAAATATTTCTTGAAATTGTGACCAAATAGCAATTTACAGCTAGTTACATATAAGTGTAAGCTACGTTCAACCACAGGGAGTTAATTAAATCGTCTGCACTCCTCTGCCAACATGTGACGAGTGAATATGTCCGTATCGTCACAACGATACACGTTTTTCGCATTTCACCGCTCATTTGATTAAGCAGTGCTCGACAGTGATAATTTCAATGCAACATTTTATGGACACAACTAGCATTTTACCCGTGACTTCGTTCGCGAGGTTATCGGATTTTCTACTGTAAAGGACATTGTGAAAATAAAATTAAGCTGAAGAGCTTTTTATGTCCAGCTAAGTTACATTCGCAAGGGGTATTTAATCTGAGTCAAACAGTTATGAATAAAAAGATGTATTCAAATGTTTTCTCATTTTATTTCGAATGGAGTATAAAGTGACTTATACAAAACATCCAGGGGCCCAAAGCATAGCATAGGCGGCCTTATAATGTTCCCACTGTTGGGACTCAGGCCTCCTCTCTAGGAGAGGGAATGGGCCGTAATCCACCACGCGGTCCCGGTGCGGGTTGGTGGATGTCACATGTCTTCGAATTTTTGGTTCTAGGACATCTCCTCACGATGTTTTCCTTCCCAAGTCTGCTATTTTTATGAATTGGTCATTCCAACACGATTCAATTGTCATTTTGCCAAAAGTTCGTAATCTGCTAATTCATAATGATCGATCATTGATCGGTCAACGGTCTCGTAATAGGGTTGTGGTAGAATGACAATATCGAGCTTCTTGAAAGCAATGACTGCACAATAACGTTCTAATGGTAGGTCACTGATCAAAGGAACTGTCAAAACTTTTGCAGATTACCTCATACGTCAGACATTCATTAGTCAATATGTACGAGATTACCATTCTATGCAACTTCTTTCAATGGAGTGTCAGTGCTTAACCATTGGAAAATCATAATGACGCTATTATATTAGTAGATTACCAAACTTGTCAAAATATACAATATGAAGTCAATGGTAGACCATTCTGACACTATTGTAATAGCAGACTTGAGGCCCTGGTCAAAATCAACAATTATGAAATCAATGATAGACCATTCTGACACAATCGTAGTAGTAGACTTGAGGCCCAGATTCGGAACACCTATCTATCTGTAGGTCACACAAATAGTGCTGAATGAACTGATACAAAAGTTGTATTTTTATTTTTTTATACATATTTTGTACATTTTTATATATGTCTTAAAAGACATATAAAAAATACATTTAAAATTACAAAAAAAATAGCAGTCCGCCGGTGTCGGGACAGGGTCCAAGCTACCGGTGGTTAGGGCTCCAGAGACAGGAACCTCCACACAATGCGAGCCGTATCAAGGAGTACTGCCTTCTGTATCAAGCCCTTGATCCAACCGCGCAACGACAGTTTCGACAGGTGTATTTTTATTATTATTACAAATTAAATACATTTTACGGCTACCTCTCTTGAGAAATCCTCATTTAAGCAGTTTCTAAACTATCGTAGGTACAGCAGTAACACCCCACGGCCTTAAACATTTATGTAATATGAAAGTTCCTAGCTTCTTCACTCTAATGATTCTTAGATGAGGTCACTAAACTCCCATTAAGTCCAATCTGAACAAAACGAGGCAAAATAAAGGCGAACGTAAAAACAATGGCAAGAAACTTGTTTCTAACAAACAAAAGATTGTTAAAGGAATAAGGAAAAATCATCAAAACCCGTGAGATTTCACTAAAATAAAAGGGAACAGAACAAAATGGATACAATGTTCTTAGTAAATAAGTGAGAAAAGATAAAGACAGAAGTTACATATAAGAACATAGTAGTAATCGTTAAAGGGCGCGTGTTCGCTTTATTTCCGAACGGCTGGACGGCGAGCCACTTATTGCTCACCGTCCGCAAGCCTGCGCTTACGGTGGGCGGTAAAAGCCATGCAACTGCCGATGCCCGAGACATCTCCTGCGGCGGTATCTATAAGCTGAGGATATCCTTTCCTTCACGGTTTCCGCCATTTCCTTCGCTCACCTTTCTGCTTAGTAGAAAGAGGTAGCGCTTTCTCATTTTTTCTCGCTACGTACCATGACCTGCATGATGAGAGGTCACCGCGGTCACCTCCATAACTCCACCCTACTGTTAACGTTATCAGCTAGCTTGTACTTATTCAATGTTACTTTTACAAAGACAGTTTTAACTAAGGGTAATATAATAGGTCTACGAAAGCTATTAAACCAAAAATAAGGAGTTTTTTTGTTAGAAGAAAGTTGTATGTATACATACGTCATTGATATTGCTTGCTCTTTAAAATGCATAGTTTCTACGTGGGAACTCATAATATGAAAAACATTTTTTTTATTAGCTTTCATGGTTATAAGTACTGCGATATTGCAGAAAACACAAAGAAACCAATAAATACCAAATTTCGAAAAAAAAAAAACTTTAATATATAGTTTATTTGAACTTATAATTCCAAGTCAATCCAAAGATATTAACACTTCAAAGCAACCCGTTTTAAAGACGGCAATTTCATAGGTAAAGACCTATTATTATAACGCCCTTAGTTGGTATTCTGTGAAAATGAATATTTTGTCACTGGATAAGAAAATCTTGTAAGTTTTGCAGACAGGCTTAGCCTAGTTTAAGAAGTATTTGAAAATTTCTCAAACAAAACGTTTTAGCCTAATACATACTATTATTTTTATATATTATTTATATCTTTATTATTTTTTAATAAACTTATTTTATATTGTTTTCAGCAGATTTTATTTTTTTTATTTTTTATTATTGATAGGCTTGCGTTTGACCACTATCTCACCTGATGGTAAGCAATGATGTGGCCGACGATGGAGCACGCTTATCTAGAAGTAACCTACTCACTCTTGACTTATGAGAATATGTAAGCCTAGTGATTTTCTTCACGTTTCAAAGCCCGTCTTTGTATGCAGTCAACCTTTTGCCTAAACGTTTCAAGTGGCTCAATATCTGCTACGAACTAATAGCGTCTCTGAATAAAAACAGACCCGTCCTACATTCGGACTAATGCTGTTTAAAAGGAGAGAACATCTCAAGAATGCTTCTTGATCTTCAGACGGTGGTACTTTGGAAAGCCTGAGCATCTATTTGTTATGTCTACGTTCATCTGAAGTAACAAAATGATGCCATTTCACTGATTAATGCCCCTACTGCTTCTCATGTTGGTTGAAAGCATATTTGCTTCAATTTTAGGAGCTCTTTGACGACTAGTATATCCAAATTATTAACAATTAGCAAAAGAGTTTCCAAACTTTCATAGATAAGCGACAATTATAAATTGTAGAGGTATGCCCCGCTTGGGCGGAGCAACGCCGCGTCCTTCTGGGGGCGATCGGTGGCGGTGACCTCTCTCGCTGGGCCCTGGTTCAGGCCATAGTCTAGAGCGAAAGGAAACCACAGGCGGTCGCCTTCTCCTGCGAAGCTAGTAAAGGAGATGGCCACACGCGTCAGGGAGCGGACATCCTTAAGCCCCAGCCGCCGTGACTCCAATTATCAGCCACGCTAGGCGCGGGTTTGCGACGAGCAATGGGTAGCTATCCGTCCGGTCGCCGGACAACCGTCTGGACCGAACTCAAGTCGTCGACAGCGCATAGTATTCCACAGGCTCCTCAATGAGATGTCAGCAAACCGTAGGGGCCCAGCAGGGCCGATGCCCGCTAGAGCCACGGGGATTTTCTGAAAAGGAAGTTCGAACGCAAAAGGCAACTGAAGGACACAGGTGTGGTTTTTCCACCCTAGAGTGCGAGAAGACATTGGATATTTTCCACCTCAAAAAAAGGGTTATCGGCCAACAACATCCGCCACTCGTCTGTAACCACTATTGATTGATTTATATACATGAATTCATATTTAGTGCGATATCTTTATTTTTTTTAAATTGAAAGTGTGCTTAAACTATTTGAAATGATTCTTTTAAAGCTCGTAGCTGAAATAATTACATCCTTATGGGTCAATCTACAAGGTTAAGAAACGCTTGCCGAGGTCGGTCTGTAGATGGGCGACCGTAATAACTTACCAAGAAACAGTTGGAGCCACATGTCATTTGAAGACCTATGATAGTCGTTGCGGATAGTCAGAAGCCAGGAAATCTGACATTCTTGCCAAGAGATATCGTGTTACCCAATTAACAGTCGTTCCATGTAAAAAAACTGAGCAAGTGCGAGTCAGACTTGCGCACTGAGGGTTCTGTAAAAACTTACCTATGAAAAAAGTTCAATTCCCGAATAGAACGAAGATTTTTCAGAACCGTAATAAAAGTTTTTTTTTTGTGACGTAACTACAAATATACAGTTTTCAGATTTTTTCCTATAGCTGTGCTATGAGACCTTGCTTGTCAATGGAGAGTACTCTACGAATTTTGATTTCTTTCAGAGTGTCGAAATATACGTTTTTTGCGACATAAATGACCGTATCTTTTTTTTCGTTAACTCGAAAGTTTGATTTTTTTCACAGCTTCAAGGGACAGCAGACGTGAGTATACGGTTTTAATTTCAACTCGATACCTCCACGCGTTCCCAAGATAAAGGGTCTTGTCAGACAGACCGACAGACAGACAGACAGACGGACGGATAACAAGCTGATCCTTTAAGGGTTTCGTTTTTCCCTTTTGAGGCACGGAACCCTAAAAAAAAACTGGTAATCAGCAGCACCCGCTCAGCAGAAATCTTTAGAACGCTCGGAAAATTCAACACCGTCCATCAGGCGGATTGTGTTGGCATAATCCTACCGGCCCACGCCATAGAAACTAGAAGTAGTGCCTCAATAACACCATCACCTCGAGAATTATACAAGAATGCCACTCTGCACTGTGCGCCTAGACTGCAAAGGTGTCACTGAAATACGCACACGAACCTTAGGATCCCCGAACTCCCTTATTGACGCCCTGAAAAACCTGAGAGGCCTAATCTGTTTTTAGAGAGAGGTGGGCTGGTTGGAATAAGCCCACCAAAGGTTATGGCCGCCATGGCCTACGCACAATGGTCCGCATAGGACAAAGTGCGGAAACCACACTCAGACATAAAATAAACGCTTGGCAGGTACCTATTTATCAAATTTACTCAGAAATGAATTCTACCAAATTATTCGGAATAAGTCCCCACCGAAATACGCAAAACTAATACAAACGCAAAAATAACAACGCCGATCCAAATTAAGACTTGTATAAACAACCTAAACAAATGCGAAACTACTAATTTGTTGTTGAAAACACCCTTTCAAATATTTGTCTCGACCTGAGGCGAATTGACTGCCGAGATCAAATATTGCTGATTGTCCCGTTTAGTTGTCTGCTCTACACTATAATAGACCTTCAAATGTCTGTGTGCCTAGTACTTATAGCATAAACCAGTCTAATTTGTCATTGTTTTAAAGATTACATCATACATTTAGTTTATCGAAATGTCTGCCTTGTACGTCAAATCTACATTAGAAATATGTAACGTGTAGCGTAACACTGGAAATCGGGATCGAAATCCCGGCAGCTGGGGCGTAAAGAAGTCCGTTACCTCACGCGTGCAGCCACATTCTTCGCTAGCATTACTACTTCGCAGGAGGCGACCGCCTGCCATTCCTCCTCGCTCCAGACCATGGCCTGTACCACGGCCCGGCGCGAGTGGTTTTTGCCGCCGATCGCCTCTACGAGGATACAGCGGTGCTCCACCAAAGCGAGCGACCTCCGTTTGCTGCACTGTGTCTTTCGGACTGTCCACACAATGATAACACACGGGCTTGTTCCACCCGAATCTTGTGCAGGAACCTCCCGAATTTACCACGTCCGGTGAGGACCTGTGTCATGCCGAAAGTGAGGACTCCTTGAAGTCTTTCCAGCCACTCCGCAATGACTTACTACCATAATTGTGGCGTGCCCAGAAGTTGTTGGTATCATCATCATCATTTCAGCCGCTAGACGTCCACTGCTAGACATAGGCCTCCCCCAAATGTCACCACAATGAAGGATCCTGTGCGTCTCACATCCATCGGATTCCCGCAACCTTCACCACGTCATCGGTCCACCTTGTAAGGGGCCTTCCAACACTGCGGTACACTGCGGTTGTAGGTGCGGGTGTAGTTTCCAAAAAGACGGCCTTATCTCCTGAAAACAAGATATAAACGAATTGAGGAAAATATCCCCGATGAAAAAAGAACATGAAGAAAGAAAAGATTCAAACAAACGATAAGCTACACATACCGTTTGTATTGTTGCGACTTCTAAGTTCCATGAAGTCACTTAGGAATTAAACTTAAAAATCCTGAATCACGGTATTAGAGTTTTTTACCCATATACAAAAGCCTGAAATTAACGACCCTCCCTTTTCAATTGAGGTATGTGGGACAGACCCTGTTCTGTATACTTTTAAACTATTCGACTTTACAAAACAACCACATCATAATTAAATACAAAAAATATTGTTAACTCGATAAGGTAAGAAGTACTTCTGATCCCTTGGAAAAAAAACTGGGTAAGTGTGAGTCGGACTCGCGCCCTGAGGGTTCCGTACAAACGTAAATATTTCAATTCCCGAATGGAGTCTCGAAGATTTTTCCGAATCGCAAAAAGAGTTTTTTTTTTGTGATGTAACTACAAATTTAATGTTTCCAGATTTATTCCTATACCTCTGCTATAAGACCTTGCTTTATGTTAAATTTCAGGATTCTGGGTCAACGGGAAGTACGCTATGAATTTTGATTCCCTTGAGAGTATCTAATTATTCGCTTTTTGCGACATAAACGAACGTATCTTTTTCGTTCATTGACTTAAAAGTTAGATTTTTTCAGACGTTCAAGGGACCGCAGATTTGAGTATATGGTTTTAATTTCAACTCCATACCTTCACGCGTTTCCGAGATAAAGGGTCTTGATAGACAGACAAACGGATGGACAACAGAGTGATCCGTTTTTTCCTAAGGGGGTTTTTCATAAGGATTCCGTTTTTTCCTTTTGATGTACGGAACCCTAAAAACTAGACCAAAATAAAGACAGCTGTAATAAATAGAACAAAGCAAGTCTTATGTAAATAGTCAAGTAAGTAGGTATTCGCTCCGACCTCGACGGAACTACCTCTGCTAAACAAACATCGCTGATTGTCACTAAACATACTGGTTGGTTAGTTCGAAATAAAACAGAACTTGGTGACCTATTCGTGCTCCCTACTGTGTAGAACTTAATGAAGCTCTAACTCTAGTTACATACGGTAATTGACTACCATACACGGTAAGTAAGCAAGTTACGTGAATTATGTAGATACACTAGCTGCTGCCTGCGGCTTTTCTCGCGTAGAATTAAAAAAATGTCCCAGGGGAACCAATATCCTGGGATAAAAACTGGGCAAGTGCGAGTCGGAATCGCGCACTGAGGGTTCCGTACAAACTTCCTTATGAAAACAGTTCAATCCCTGAATTGAGTTACGAAGATTTTTCCGAATAGCAATTTTTTTTTGTGATTTAACTACAAATTTAAAGTTTTCAGATTCCTTCATATACTTGTGCTATGAGACCTTGTTTCATGCCAAATTTCAGGATTCTAGGTCAACGGGAAATACCCTATAAATTTGATTCTCTCGAGACTGTCGAAATACACGTTTTTTGCGACATAAACGGCCGTATCTTTTTTTTGTTAACTCAGATGTTTGATTTTTTCATAGCTTTTTTTTTAATTTCAACTCGATACTTCGCGTTCCCGAGATAATGGGTCTAGATAGACAGACAGAGAGACAGACGGACAACAAAGTGATCCTACAAGGTACGAAGCCCTAAAAAGTAACCAAAGTGCTATTAGAACATGGCCTAACCATGCTGCTGTCTGTATGTCCCCTTGGAATAATTTCCTGCAATGATGCGAGCAAAACCGCTAACAAAGGCATAAACAAACATAAAATACAAAATACATCTATACTTTAAAGGTATCATCATTCATCATCATCATTTCAGCCGAAAGACGTCCACTGCTGGACATAGGCCTCCCCCAAGTGTCGCCACAATGAACGGTCCTGTGCGTCTCGCATCCATCGGACTCCCGCAACCGTTACCAAGTCATCGGGCCTTCCAACGCTACGTCTTCCGGTATGTGGTCGCCATTCCAGAACCTTTCGGCCCCAACGACCATCCGTTCTGCGAGCAATGTGCCCTGCCCATTGCTACTTAAGTTTGGCGATTCTTCGTGCTATGTCGGTAACCTTGGTTCTCCTGCGGATATCCGCATTCTTGATTCGATCACGCAAGGAAACTCCGAGCTTAGCCCTTTCCATTGCCCTTTGGGTGACTTTAAGTCTTCAGATGAGGCCCATTTGTCAGAAGACTTTAAAGGTATATCATTCATTAAAGTATAGATGTATTTATTTTATATATTCAATATTTTATTAACATACAATTTTTAACATTATCAAGATACCTTTATCCATCATCATTGGATTTCTCTCAAAATCTTTAATGCTCGCAGCGTGTATTGTTCTTATTTTCTTAAAGATCTGTATTATCAAAAGAGCGTCGAAAAGATAACGTATCTTAAAGAATCTCATATCTTCCGAGGATATTATATACAAAATTATTTTCGCCACGTTTATTGTATAAAAAAATACCTTAATTTTCCTGTTTGAACCGCGTACAAATTCTTTGGTAAATCCCTGAACGATCCGAGCGATGTATAAGCTAGGGGTTCACCGATGGTGGAATTAAAGTGATGAGGAAAATATCCAGGATAAATGTTTAAATCAGACTTTGTTTGGTTAACTGATGGATATTTAGGTTTTTTTCCCTAAACAACCTTATTATGATGTATGACTATTTGATGGGATCGGTATATTTCCTGTTTCAGGTGTCTCAACTGTTTTTCCTGAGTCATGAGTTTGGATTTATTTCGGAGTTGTCTATGGAGACGTTATCTATCACTTTCATATTGCACAATCACTTAATTTTTTTTTTGTGTTTTTCTATCTTGGTCGTAATTGGAGCAAAAATGTACTTCTAGGCAACTTACTCGTGCTTGGGCTGCGGTTATGATTATAATATCGATGACAAACACTGTGCTATAAAATTTTTATTATTATCGATTTTAGTATTTTCATCAAGAAGTCAAGAATTTTTCAAATTTCGTGGTCTATCTCGAAGAGTTTCAACTCTTATTACTTACTAGCTTATATAGGCTTTGCCTGCGTTTATAGAATATAGCCTATGTCACTCAGTAATAAAACAGCTTTCTATTGGTTTTTTTTTTTTTTTTTTTTTTTTTTTTTTTTTTTTTTTTTAAGGTGGGAAAATCATCTAATGACAAGTCTCGCTCTTGGGCGGAGCGAGAGATAGTGTCAGACTTTTACTGACTAAAAACCCACTCCTGTTCCTTCGTTGCCTTCGTCCCAGGGCCCCGGGTTTCGTTTTCACACTACCCATGGCCCCAGTAGGCTTCGACCCTGCTGGGCCCCTACGATTTGCTGACGTCACCCTGAGGCGCGCGTGGAACAATACGCGCCGTCGACGACTTGGGCTCGGTCCGGACAGTTACCGGACGGTCGGACGGCGAGCCACCCATTGCTCGCCGTCCGCAAGCCTGCGCCTACGGTGGCCGGAAATCGGGATCGGAATCCCGGCGGCGGTTGGGGCGTAAGGACCGTTGCCGTTGCCTCACGCGATCGGCCGCCTCCTTTGCTAGCATTACTGCTTCGCAGAAGGAGGCGACCGCCTGCCACTCCTCCTCGCTCCGGACCATGGCCTGTACCAAGGCCCGGCGCGAGAGATCGCCGCCGCCGATCGCCCCCACGAGGACACGGCGTTGCTCTTCCCAAGCGGGACACACCTCCACCGTGTGCTCCACCGTGTCCTCCGGGCGGTCCACACAGTGGCGACACCCGGGCGTCGCTTCCGCACGAATTCGGTGCAGGAACTTCCCGAACTTCCCGTGTTCGGTGAGAACCTGCGTCATGCGGAAGGTGAGGACGCCGTGAGGTCTTTCCAACCACGCCTCAAAGAGGGGACTTATCGCCATAATTGTGGCGTGCCCAGCACTGGGTCGCGACAGTCGCTGTCGCCATTTTTCCATGAGAACCCGCCGGAACTCCGTCCGCCATGCTGCGACTTGTCGCGGCAGCGGAGTTTCACCCCGGCGTTGCATCTCCATGCGGAGATCGTGCATGAGAGCAAGGACTGTTGCTTCCAGATCCCATGGTGGCTGGCAGGCAAGGAGGGTCGCCGCTTCGCGGGAAATCGTCCGGTATCCTCGCACCATCCGTATGGCCATGACCCTCTGGCATGCGTTCAGCCGGGCCGCCGGCTGCTTCCGCAGCGCCGGCGCCCATACCGGTGCGCCATAAAGGGCCATGGACCGAACGATTCCCGCGTAGAGCCTTCGGCAGGAGGCGTCTGGACCCCCCAGGTTGGGCAAGAGCCGCCCGAGGGCAGCCCCAGTCCGATTTAGTTTGGGAGCCAGACGTCGGAAGTGCTCCTCGAAATCCCATCGGCTGTCGAGAACGAGTCCCAGGTACTTCATCGTCGACCCGACGCCGATGTGGACTCCTCCTACCGTTAGTTGGGAACCCGGTGGTGGCGCGTTCCGAGGTCCGTGAAAGCACATGGCCTCGGACTTGTGCAATGCCACCTCGAGTCCCAACTCCTGGATCCTGCCCACGACTGTCGCAACCCCGCGTGTCGCTAGTTCGACCGCCGCCTGGTACGACTCTCCCCGCGCCAGGACCAGCGTGTCATCTGCGTAGCAGACCACGCTGATCCCGTCAGGGAGGTCGCCGCGCAGCACGTAGTCGTATCCGATGTTCCACAAGGGCGGCCCTAGTACCGATCCCTGCGGAACACCGCATGACATCTCTCGACGTTCCCACTCTCCCTGGTGACCGGGGTAGATAATGTACCTGTTCGACAGGTACGCCTCGACCACACGACAGAGGTAGTCGGGCGTCCGGTGATACCGGAGTGCCCTCCTAATGCTACTCCAAGGCAGGGAGTTGAAGGCGTTGGCGATGTCCAGAGACACCGCCACGACACACCTGCCCTGGGCCACTGCATCCCCTGTCGTGAGAGCTCGCACGCGCATGATGGCGTCCACCGTGGACCGCCTCCTGCGAAAGCCGAATTGGCCGTCCGCCAGGTCCGGCCCCACCCGTGTTAGGTGCGCGACGAGGCGGTCTGCAATTACTCTTTCAAAGAGCTTGCCCACCTCGTCAAGCAGCACAATGGGCCGGTACGCGGACGGAGAGTCCGCAGGGCGCCCCGGCTTCGCGATGAGGACCAGTTTCCCCGTCTTCCAGCGAAGTGGGAACTGGCCCCTCTCCATGCATGCGCTGAAGAGCCCTCTTAGTCGAGGCCCGAGAGCCTCCATGGCCAGGACCCAGGCCTTCCCAGGCAAGCCGTCGGGTCCTGGGGCGGTATTTTTAGCACTCAGCCTTCGTACCGCCACTCTCATCTCTACCTCGGTCACCTCTGGAGCATTGTCGTCGTCGTCGCCATCGTGGTCCGCGTCGGACACCGCTGGTGGCGGAGCCATGGGCGGGGGAGAGTGTTCCCCTCGCTCAGGAAACAGAGTGCTCACCACACCCTCCACAAGCTGGGGCCGGAGACTCTGCGTCAGCGGGGGAGCCCAGGGGCGGAGTTTATCCCGCACCACCTTGTAGGGGCGTCCCCATGGGTCCCCATTCAGAGTCCCCAGCCACACGTTGCGGGCCTCGAGCTTGGCCCGTCTTATCTCCGCTCGGAGGGTGCGCTTTGCTTCTCTGTATCCCTCGTACAGCTCCGCCTCTCTGGCCTCCGCATCCGGTGGACGGATGCGGCGCCTGCGGTATCTGGCATACCGGCGTCGTGCGGCATTGCACGCGTTGCGCAGTGCCGCAATCTCCGGCGACCACCAGTATACCTGGCGCTGAGCACGTCCTGGACGGACTCGGGGCATTGCCGCGTCGCAGATTTGCGACATGGCCTCCCGGAACCACTCTGCCTCGACGTCGATATCGACAGGCCTGTCCGGTGCTTGAACCCAGGCCTGTACCATCGCGGCTTCCAGGAGGAGCTCCCGGTCCATCTGCCTCAGCGCCCATCGCGGACCACAAGGGTTCTGTCGGACCGGCGCGGTCGAGGTTTGGGCGGAGACGTCAAACCGAATGTACCGGTGATCTGAGTACGTCTCCACCCCCTCCATGACGCGCCAGTCGACGACACGCGGCGACAGAGCGGGGCTGGCGAACGAGATGTCCACCACAGAGTCACCCCGCATCCGCACACACGTGGGGACAGAACCCCGGTTTAGGACGACCAGGCCTGTCTCTAGAGCCCAGTCCTCCACCATCCGACCCCGCTGGTTCGTGAACCGAGAACCCCAAGCCAAGTTCTTGGCATTGAAGTCCCCGCACACAACCACGGGGAGGGAACCAAACCCAGCGACGACGGCTTTCAGCTCCATTAGGGAGATGTGGAGATCGCCGAGAGATCTGTTCGGGGACAGGTATACGCCTACCACTGCAATGTCCCCGAACCGTGCTGCCACGCAACCCCGTCCCCTCGTGACAGCCTCGAGGGTCGGGGTACCGGCGGCGGCCGACGAAATTAGAGTCACCGAGCCGTTCAAGTCCTGAACCCAGTCTCCTCTGGGCAGGACATAGTACGGCTCGGAGACAACGGCGATGTTGATCGACCACTGCGCCATGCTCTGGAGCAACAGATCCTGAGCGGGGGCGCAGTGGTTGATATTCGCCTGGAGGAGACGTAATGGACCCGTATTAACAGTCCATTACAGTCTCCTCCCGAGCCCCACGTGAGGGCCCTGCCGCTTTGGTTGCGGCGGCGACAGCAGCGGCAGCCAGAGAGGAGGCTGCGGCGGAGAGGACGTCGGGGTGGGCTTGCCTCGGGACTTTGCCCTTGGCCTTGGCGGGGGGGGTCGCAGGACCTGCTCCCAGCCCGGTGATCGGCCGGCTTGCCTGCCGCCGCACACGCGTAGCAGTGCGGCGTAGCACGGCATTCTGCAGCCTTGTGACCGGGCTGACCGCACTGGAAGCAGCGGTCACTGCGGTCCGCCTCCGCGGTGCAATAGGCACCCACATGGTGCCCCACGTGGCAGCGGTAGCACCGCAGAGGTCTGGGCTCCAGCAGTTTTACCTGCGCGGAGACCCAGCCCACCAAGAGCCTTCGGCCTTCGCCAGTGATGGCCTTGGCCGCCGACACAGGGCAGCTCACCGTTACGGCTCGCATTCCCGTGCTGTCAGCGCGGATAGTGCCCGCCCGCACCTGATCGGCGTTGCACCCTCCCACCCTGACGATGGCGGCCACCACCTCGTCCACCCTGACGGAGTCGTCCAGGCCCATGATGCGCATGTCCATGCACTTGGTGGGCCTGGACACTCGGACCTCCTCGACGTCCAGGCACGCCCTGATCCTTGCGGCCAGGGCGTCTGCGGCAGGGCCACTGTCCGCACCAGGGACCTCTAATATTCGGGCCCCGGTTGCGGTGCGCCTCATTCGGAAGCCCCCAGAGGCTCCAAACTCGCTGAGGTGGCCCACCACCGCCTGTTTCGCCTTTTCCATGACGGTGTTGTACGTCACGCCCTTCTTTTCCGCATCTGGCTGTAGTGTAATAACTACAGCCTCGGAATTCGGGGCGCGAAGTCTAGCCGCCATGGTCCGCTTCTTGCGCTGCTGTCGCCGCGCGCGCTTTTTGGCCGCCCTAGCCGCCTTGCCCGCCTTCCTGGTAGCGCCGACAACCGTCCACTCAGCGCCAGCCGAGGGTTCTTCGGGAAGGGGAGGCGGCAGGCGCGGCCTAGTCACCGCTGCGGTAGGAGGTCTTGCCGGTTTAGTGGCGGGCGCCGCCCCGCCCATCTGCCGCTGTTGTTGCTTGGCCGTCGGGGCTGACCTCACAGGCTCCGACGCCACGGCCCCGCGCCCAGCTTGCCCCGACGGGCCCGCCTTGGGCGCAGCTGTCGCGGCCGCGGCAGTGGCATAAGACGCCGCCTTTCGCTGGCCGGAGGCTGCTAATGGGGGGCGCAGCACGATGCCCTCCAGCAGAGACAACTGCTGCTGGATCCGCAGCTGAAACTGCTGCTGCTGCTGTTGCAGCTGCTGCTGAAGGTTAGCCAGCTCCCGCTGCACCAGCGTCAGCAGCTGGCTCTCCGGCTCCGGCTGGGACTGATTTTGCCCCTGCCCTTGCTTTCGCCCCCCCTCAGTCGGCTCCCGACAGCCGCTGACTTCCTGGGCTCCCACGAGCTCGGCCCGAAGCTCGGCCCGGAGCTCAGCCCGGAGTCTCGCCACCCTCTTCTCGAGAGAGGCATCGATAGCCTCCTCGATAGAGGCGGCATGCCGGTGGATCGTCTTCTCCTTGGAGGTCCTCTCTCTCTTCCGGCCCATGTCGCGCAGCGCGGCGACGACCAACTTCCCCAGCGATCTGCGGGACTCTTCGGCGGAGTCCTCCCTAGCATCACGCTCGTTGCCAGATGGCCCCGAGAGATCCACCACAGCGCTGGCCACTCCGGGGTGTCGTCCCTCCGCGGTAAGTCGGTCGGCTCGCTTAGCGGACTCCTGTGCAGTGAGGCCCCTCCCTTTTCCCCTTGCTCGACCCGCACCTCGCCCACTGGTGGGGATTTTTCGGGCCGAGCCCATCTCCCCGGCGGAGGACGATTTGTCCCCCGGTCTGGAGCGCTTCCGGTAGACATTCGCGCGTCTACCGGAGTCACCCGCTACCTCATCAACCTCCGAGCCCTCCGAGCTCCTTCCGGATGCCGCGTCGGACTCCGACCGCGCATCACTCTCAATGTAGTTTTTAAAAAATTTTGATTTGTCCATTTTGTTCCCACGAGTATTAAACTTCGGGTACTTGCTCAAGTAGGGTGGTTCGCACTAGAGACTAATTTAGCTACCCATCAGTCAAGCTAACAACCTCCCTCACGGTGCGCCGCCGCTTGGAGGTTTGGGGTAATTTTTTATAGAGGTTGTCTTCCTCGCGGCCCGGGCGGTTAAGCCAAGACCCTCGACCCCCATCAAAAGTCAGAAACATGACCTTGGACAATCTCTGGGGCTACGAGACTAACGGTGGCAGAAGGAGGAGCAAGTCTTCCTCCTGCCTGCCCGGTGGCAGGGTGAGTGCACACCGAGCCCGCTCTTACTTCGCCACTGTGCCCTCTGCTGTAGCAGAGGGACACGCGTTGAAGTGTTTCTTCGGACAGAATATTCGCAGGCGGACATCAAGACCCCTTAGGCAGAAGTACCCAAGGGGAGTCGTTAGCCGCCTCCCAGGGTGCACCGTCCCGCAGACTGGCCTTCACTTCGGACGTATCCGCAAGGGAACTACAGCCTGCGGGCACTCGTGGAGGTTTTCTGTCGTAGCACCCCAGCTTTCTATTGGTGAAAAAATTTTAGCAATCGGTTCAGTACTTTCAGCAGGCCTAGCCAAGTTATGACCGTTTCGTTTTACTTTCGTTGACCGCTTCGAGTAGGCCACGCCTCCTATTCCTTTGTTCTGACCACGTGACTGAGCGTTGAGATGACGTCAGAACAAAAGAATCGGCGGCGTGGCCGACTCGAGGCGATCGACGAAAGAGAATCGAAACAAAACGGTTGTAACTTGGCTAGGGCAAAAAAAAAAACTAATTATATCTCTTTATAATATTAGTTACATACCTACGTCATAAAAACATTACGTATATATCGACGATATCAAAATCTACACTACTTAGCTTGACTTTTTGCGTCCAGTGCCATCTCTCCCCTGGGTTTAAACGGACTTAATTCACTAAATTACAATCCAACGGACGCGGTAACTCGGAGAGGTCAAGTCTAGTTCAGACGTATAGATACATTTCTTTCTGTTTCTACAATGTACTCGTACCATTAGTGTGTTGTCAGCCTAAAGTTACAATTCGCTTAGGAATAGAAGGACAAAATTCTTGATAAGAACTCAGGTTTTCTTGTCTCACCGTTTTAGCTGGTTGCTTTGTTTTAAGTTTCATAGATACTTTTCCCTATGTGCGCTTAGATCTTTAAAACTACGCAACAGATTTTGATGCGATTTTTTAATAGATAGTGCGATTGAAGCGGAAGGTTTATATGTATAATACATGCATAATATAGTAAAGCAACACTAATAATTTTACAGGTTTCTAATATGATTTCGTAAATAAACACATTTTTTTTTCGTTTACATTGCAAAAGCTGGCTGAACCCTTCGAGATAGATCAAAATAATGTACTACAGTATTGTACATCTTAAAAAAGTCTAAGTACAAACAAGTCCGCGATGGTATACATATGTCTATATCTTAGGGATAACCCACAAAAACCATTTTTTTATCCAGTACGCACACTAATTGACTTTTTTCTTATAAATAGTTATTTAAAATTCCAGAAATGATCAGTCTTGTTTAGGTATTTATTGTAAACTGTATTACTAGCTAATTTTAAGTACCTACTTGTAATGATCTATAATCGAATACTAGACAACTGATAAACATACTTATATATTTCTAAATACATACTATAGATAAATTTAACCCAGACAGAACAAATGATCGTGTTCATCACATAAAAAATTGTCCTGAGTGGGAATACCCACGACCTCCAGCATAGCAGTCAGGGTCACTAACCACTAGACCAATAGGCCGGTCATTGTCACAGTTGCGTGATAATAAAAAATATGATGATTATTATATCTTTGTGCACAACTGTAAGCTTACTCCTGAAAAAGCTCGATATCATCAGCAACCGTATTCAATTCCCAAACAGTCCTCAGCCCACCTGAATCATCAAACATCAACAGAAAGTAATAAAACGCCACATGTCAAGCCATCAAGCTCCTTCAAGCGAAGAAATGCTTTTAAATTTCCATAGGTAATGGTTATTTGATGGGCTTCTGTATTCTTGATACAAGATTGATGTCCCGAAATATTAGCAGATAGGGACGTAATGAGTTCTGGGTTCACTGACTCCCGAAGGCTTTGAATTGGTGTGTCTACCTTATTTCCGCGTTGGATTGATGAGCCTGGACCCTGATTTTTTGTTGTATCAATGGGGTAAATTCAGTGTTAATGGTTTTGGTTTAATCATTTTTGATTTTTGGTAAGTTGAGTGCAAAACGTACAACTAAAGGTATGGAAGGTATAGAAAAATATACATGAAATAATTTGCAATGAAAAGCAGCGGTGGCACAAACCTCGACTTAAAACCTAGGTTCGAACAGCAATGCTGCGTTTATTTCATGACCTGTGTAAGTGGGCACACGATGCAGGCCTGGTAAAACTAAAATTATCCTTATCCTGGAGAAGATGAAACTGGAGTCGTCTTCTGTGCTGAATGCTTACAATAGTATAAGTAGATAATCTATATATATAAAAGAAAGTCGTGTTAGTTACACTGTTTATAACTCAAGAACGGCTGAACCGATTTGGCTGAAAATTGGTGGGGAGGTAGCTTAGAACCAGGAGACGGATATAGGGTACTTTTTATCGAGTAGGGTAAAGTGGGGTAGAGTAGGGTAGCGTAGGGTAGAGTAGGGTAGAGTAGGGTAGAGTAGGGTAGAGTAGGGTAGAGTAGGGTAGAGTAGGGTAGAGTAGGGTAGAGTAGGGTAGAGTAGGGTAGAGTAGGGTAGAGTAGGGTAGAGTAGGGTAGAGTAGGGTAGAGTAGGGTAGAGTAGGGTAGAGTAGGGTAGAGTAGGGTAGAGTAGGGTAGAGTAGGCTAGAGTAGGCTAGAGTAGGGTAGAGTAGGGTAGAGTAGGGTAGAGTAGTCAGTTGACGGGAGCGAAGCCGCGGGCAAAAGCTAGTTATAATATAAAACTAACACTAGGTTTAAGGCAATTGTTTACTAACACTATGGATCTTTTGTTGTCTGTGGAATATATAAATTATTATTATTATATACTCTCTCTACATGAAGATTAGACAGGTACCTAAGATAATCGCGCATGATCACCAGTGCCTGCATCACGGGATCACAGCACGAATATGTGTGTGTCTTACGCTAGAGGCTGTCGACCAGCACATATATCTTGGCCTCACTATAGGCAAGCATTTCTATTGACCACCTCACATTGAAAGTGTCTGTAACAAACTTAGATCTGTTAGTGTCAAAGTTGCCTATCCATAAATACAAACTTCCCTTCTCCACACTACGCAAGCTGTATCTCGCCCAGGCAGATTCTGTCATAAGCTATGGGCTTACTGGCTGACGGACGTTCCTACAAACCTTATTTAGGTAAAATATATAGACAGCAATTAAGCATACTCAAGAATATTGTGCCAAAGAATATTAAACTTAAATATAAAAATGATGAGTACGGATTATTTAAACATTGTAAAATAATGTCAGTCTTTGATAAATTCAGGTCGGTAATTATCTTAGACAAATTGGATAATATTAGCTCTTTAAGAAGGTCCTTTTTCAATCGCCTATCGTCAACATTGGTCAACATCGAGCATGGTTTAAAAGCTTGTTGTCAACATCGAGTATGGTTTAAAAGCTTGTTGCTTCATCTAACGCATTGTTTGATGAAGAGGTAATGCAAAAAAAGAAACTGGGCAAGTGCGAGTCGGACTCGCGCACTGAGGGTTCCGTACAAACTTGAAAGGTAAATTGCGGTGCATGTTAATGTACATACGGGGGGGGGGGGATATTTACCACTTTGGAAGTGACTCTCGCGTAAACTATTCAGTTTAGAAAAAAAACACACATAGAGAACGTAAAAACAGAAACATTCATGAAAGCTTAGGTATATAAGATTTGAACTTATAGGGTGGACATGCATGAGTGGATATGTGGGAAATCTTTAAGGTATTCATTTCAAAAAATACTCGTAAGAAGACATTAGAGAAAATTTAACAAAGGAAGATATAAAGCCAAAAACAGGAATTAATTATTTCAAGTCTACCCTTTAGATTTTTGGTAAAAGAATAGTTCCTCTATGACATATAAATGGTAACAAAAGCCCAACTAAAAATTATTTGAAAATTATACAAGTACCACTTCATTTCTGTCTGCTAAGACATTTTCTAAAAACCAGCAAAGTGCGAGTCGAATATGCGGACAAAGGGCCTGATTTTTTTTGCCGTTTTCGGAAAAAAAAAGAATACCTACGTTTGTTGCATAGGAGCTCCACTTAAACATTTATTATATTCTGTTTTTATTATTTGTTGTTACAGTAGTTTTTTTTTTATTGGGTGGGAAAATCATCTTATGATAAATCGCGCTCTTGGGCGGAGCGGGAGATAGTGTCAGACTTTTGCCGACTAAAAACCCACTCCTGTTCCTTCTTTGCCTTCGTCCTAGGGCCCCGGGTTTCACTTTCACACTACCCGTGGCCCCAATAGGCTTCGACCCTGCTGGGCCCCTACGATTTGCTGACATCTCCCTTAGGCGCGCGTGGAACAGTACGCGCCGTCGACTACTTGGGCTCGGTCCGGACGGTTACCAGACGGCGAGCCACCTATTGCTTGCCGTCCGCAAGCCCGCGCCTACGGTGGCCGGAAATCGGTATCGGAATCCCGGCGGTGGTTGGTGCGTGAGGACCGTTGCCTCACGCGATCGGCCGCCTCCTTTGCTAGCATTACTGCTTCACAGAAGGAGGCGCCTGCCTGCCACTCCTCCTCGCTCCGGACCATGGCCTGTACTAAGGCCCGGCGCGAGAGATCGCCGCTGCCAATCACCCCCACGAGGACACGGCGTTGTTCTGCCCAAGCGGGGCACACCTCCACCGTGTGCTCCACCATGTCCTCCGGGTGGTCCACACAGTGGCGACACCCGGGCGTGTTTTCCGCACCAATCCGGTGTGGGAACTTCCCGAACTTACCGTGTTTGGTGAGAAACTGCGTCATGTGGAAGGTGAGGACCCATGAGGTCTTTCCAACCACACGGGGAAGAGAAAGAGGGGACCTACCGCCATAATTGGGCGTGCCCAGTTGTTATAGTAGTGAGATTTTTACCTGTCTAGCTATCATGGTTCCTTGAGATCATCATCATCATCATCATTACAGCCGAAAGACGTCCACTGCTGGACATAGGCCTCCCCCAAGTGTCGCCACAATGAACGGTCCTGTTCATCTCGCATCCATCGGACTCCCGCAACCGTTACCAAGTCATCGGTCCACCTTGTAGGAGGCCTTCCAACGCTACGTCTTCCGGTACGTGGCCGCCATTCCAGAACCTTTCGGCCCCAACGGCCATCTGTTCTGCGAGCAATGTGCCCTGCCCATTGCCACTTTAGTTTGGCGATTCTTCGTGCTATGTCGGTAACCTTGGTTCTCTTGCGGATATCCTCATTTCCTTCATTTTCCTTGAGATACAGCTTGGTAATAGACAGACAAACAGCGGAGTCTTAGTAATATGGTCCCATTACCCTTTGGGTGCGGAACCCTAAAAATGAAAAACATTTCAGAAGTTCCGTAGCAGCTAAAGAATAAAATGATTAACAAGGGCCTGTCACAATCAGATACCTGTTTTATACCGACTCCAGTGAAGATGAGTAATGGCGTTTTTTTACTTTTTCTCCGAGGACCCCTAAGATAACAGTCCTATTTTTTTATCGTATATAATTTCTCCAACTCTCAACGGTTTCACCTGTGTTTTAATAGAAAATTATCCCATGGGATCATACTTCTAGAATAAAAAAATCCCTATTTGTTAATCTAAGACATGGCCTATCTGTATGCCAAATTTCATCGAAACTCATTCAGCCGTTCGAGTGTATGCGGCTGACGTGACCCGCATATAGATTGACCGCTGGGCGAGATTCTCCGCTAAGTGTGTTCCTGAGGCCGACCTGCGAAGAGGTGGCGAGATGACCTACCGCAAGGGCTAGTTTGAGGTGATTCGAGAAAAGAATACCTGGAGGAAGTTGGAGAAGGTCTTTTCCCAGCCATAGGAAAGTAAAGGCTAAAAAAATAGACATTATTAGTGGATGTTTATAGTGTTCCGTACCTCAAAAGGAAAAAACGGGAAACCCTTATAGAGTCACTTTGTTGTCCGTCAGTTTGTGTATCTGTCTACCAACACCCTTTACCTCAGGAACGTGTGAGGTATCGAGTTAGAACTTTTTTAGAAGATTCTTTGAACCTGTGAAAAAATCAAACTTCTCAGTTAACAAAAAAAAAAAGAAACAGCCGTATATGTCACAAAAAAAGTATATTTCGACACCCTCAAGGGAATCAAAATTCATAAGATACTTCCCGTTGACACAGAATCCTGAAATTTAGCATAAAGCAAGGTCTTATAGCACAGATATAGAAATAAATATGAAAATAGTAAATTTGTTTTTATGTCACAAAAAAACTACTTTATCGCGATTCGTAAAAATCTTCGAGACTCAATTCAGGAATTGAACTATTTACACAGGTAAGTTTGTGCGGAACCTTAGTGCGCGAGTCCGATTTGCACTTGCCCAGGTTTTTTTTTACGGTTTTTACAAATTTCTGTATTATTTGATTTGTTTGGAAATTGACAGACGGCAATACTTTTTTTGTTAATATTGGTGAGAAAAATAAAATCTAAAAACCAAATCATTTAGGTTTTTTTTTCTGTTTATTAAGTTTTTTAGCAACAACACTTACTATACTCATCATAATATTCGAGTTTATAACTAAATAATCATCATCATCATCATCATTTCATCCGAATGACATCCACCGTTGTACATAGACCTCCTTCAACTGAATACTGATAAATTTTGATACCTTAAAAGAACCTCATTACAATAGTTTACAAACGCGTAAATTCTTTTCAAATAGTCTACAGTAGAAATAATAAAAATCTCATGCACGTTCTTTGGCACTATTCGAAGCCCCGTTTGGCAGTAAGTGTTAGTTTTAAAACCACGATAGAACCTTTAAAGTGACTTTATCGTTTCTGGATCGTACGCCAGGAATCTTAGTGAAGTTTTACTACGTGAAATGTCGGTTACAACGGTTTTCCTCGATTCATTATCATTTTGAAGGAAAACTTTTGATTTCCTTGCTTGTCAGAAGTATTGGCGGTTTTGGAGTGACGACCACGAACCAGAAGACGCAGCTTTGGAAGGCCTATCACAAGGTGGACCTGGTGAGGGTCGTGGGAATCCGATGAATGCGAGACGCACAGGACCAATCGTTGTGCCGATACTTGAAGAAGCCTATGACTGTTGGACATAGACTTCTTCGGACTTCTTTCGGCTGAAATGATGATGATATATAAATATGTAACTATGTTTGTTCGGGTGGAATCTTTCAACTCAACTTTGAAGCAGATATCTTCAATCGATACAGTTTGAATTTTTTATATACTTTTAGTTTGGATGACAATAAATGGTTAGCTGTATGACTTCATTCTAAATCTAACATGATAGAACACCCAAGATGGCGGACTAGTTATTTTTAACGCATTCGATAATATGGGCATCAAATGAAAAGACGTGCTGAGAATAACTTGAAAAATGAAGATACTTCAAACTAAATCTATTAAATGTACGTAATAAAGTGGACTTCTAAAGATGGCGGACTAAGTTTTTTATTCTTTCCTTTATTATGAGTATCAAATAAAAGGACTACCTAGCTGTGAATAAAAATGCGAGTAAAAAGGAATAACTGAAAAGCAAATTAATTAAATCAGTTAAAAGAAATAAAAAAAAATACTTTAAAACTTTTCATTTAAAACTTTTACTGTCAACTTATCAGGACACGCAATTAATATGATATAAATTTTTTTCGTGAGATTTACCAATGTAGATAAACAAGCAAATTAAATAACTTGATCTGATTTATTTAAATTAAGAAAAAATCAAGCTAAGTAATACAATATACGAGTAATTAAATCTCATCAGTATTGTTACGCCGTGGAACTTGAACAAGTCATATATCTACCAGAATCAATTGTAGCATCAAATAATTAAAACGCATTGCTCAGCGAAGGTTCCAGAATCGAAGTATGTACCAAGGTCTAGCGAGTTCTAGAAAGAGTTAACTACTTATGGCTATTATTATTTTCTTCTATTTATATTATTCGTCGGTAAGGTTGATAGGGGAATTTGTTCTTTCCGCTTTTAACAATAGAGAGGGAGAAATTCGCATGAAGTCGCGAGAAATTGTTATTATTACATATTTATAATAATAGTGATTTATTATCCCGCGATTCGACGACATTATTCTAGAGTGAAACTTCTGTATTCCTTGAAACGTCTGTATCTAGAATTTTGGCTGCCTGGCTTCGCGTATAAATACGAGCTCCCAACTGGAAGTGAGTTAGTTTGTTTTCGACTGCGAGACAAGAGCGATACCTAAGTGTGTCAAGTAATATTACCTTACCACCTAAGCGAAAGTTAAACGGATTTTAGAACCCTTTTTTTATATTCTATACAGGTTCGCGCTTGGCCGCTATCTCACCTTATGGAAAGCGACGACGCGGTCGACGATGAAACGCGCTTACCTAGAAGTAACCTATTCACTCTTGACTTAAAGGTCCCCGGGTTGTAGTCATCAGGAAACACAGATTCCGGCAAGGTACTCATAAGCTATCGATTGGTTATCGACGATTGGACAAATTTGTTGCCATTTGTGTTAAATAAAGTTCTCTGCTAGTAAACCGGCATTTAATTACTCACGTTCGTAAAAGTATCTTGGGTTCAGCACAACATTCTGCTTCTAACTAGTGGGCTATAAGGAACCTGCATAAAATCGAACGGCAAGCGATATAAAGCATTAACAGCCCCAATTTTCTTTGTCAACTCAAAATACACAATGTTGATTGTGTATTTTGAGACTAACAAAACTCGAGTCATTTACCCTTAATTACCTCCAGAAAACTAAGTCAGTAACTACCTTTTTACCAGCCAGATAACATCCAAATCAAGTCTTAATCGAGATAACGAAATTATCTAAGTTCTTAATATAAATACCTACAAGTTTCCAGAATCTTTGGCTCAAATTTCTCGGCTTGGCGCGTTCAATATATAGATAAAATATGTATGTATAAAGGTATTATAAATGTAAATTGGTATTAGTGTCTATCAGAGGATTAGAATATAATAGTAATAACATAATATAATAATACAAAAATGTTGGTGCATTTATTTGGTTTTTGCAATAAGGGTACGATATTGTGTTGATTCTATATGGTACTTAATTGAAACAAAAAAAAATAATTGAGCATATAATATTCGTAATTTATCGATTGATCTTCATCATTGTGATCGATCTTTAGACACAGATATAGATATTTTGGTATTCTAGGTTTGAATCCAAACACAGATATTTATATTCAAAACAATATAAAGGATTTGTTATCTTAATATAAGATTTAGTTATATTAACCTGGCTTAAGATAGAACCATTTATTCAGAAATATTTGAGAAGACACATTTAGTTCAGTAAAGTTACAGAGAATATTTTAAATTCGTTCACGATGGGACCCTCAGAAAGATTTGAGAAACTAAAAAACTAACTTCTATGGATGAAATATTTTTATTAAATCTTTTCAAAGAACTCTCCACCAGCCTCTATATAAAGTTTCTTGCGTCTGAACCAATTTTCGAAATATTTTTTCCAGTCCACCGTAGACACCCCTTACACGGTATTTTCGAACGCTGCTAGCGTGTCTTCCGGCGATGAAAACTGTATCCCTTTCAGCTGTTTTTTTATTTTATTTTAGGGAATAAAAATAAGTAACACGGTGCCTGATCAGGACTGTAAGAAGAGTGCTCCAAGACTCTGACCGGTGTGGTGTCCAGGAAGTCACTCGTTTTGAGCACTGAGTGCGCGGACTCGTTGTCATGGTGAAGCAGGACCCGCGGAGCCCGGTGTTCGGTCACTTGTTGCTCATTGCAGACAAAACTTCTGGTAGGCATTTTGTGGTATATCATTCGGCGTTGATGCTGCTTTGGTCTCGTAATGGAATTCAAGTCAGATATCCCGTCAAAGTGAAGAAACTAGTGATGAAAATTTTCCCTGCGCTTCTTGATCGCTTCACTTTCGTAGGCGTTGATTCGTTTTAAAATAGCCAAACTATCGACTGGCGCTTTGTTTCTGGATCGTATTGGTAAATCCAGGATTACTCCCCTGTCACAATGTCGTAAATGCGCCGAAACGAGCCTGTTTCAAATTTTTAAACATATCCCGGTACCACTCCACACTGGGCTGCTTTTGAGCTTCGGTGAGGTTGTGCGGTACCCAGCGGTAAACTATCGTCCTCACGCGAAGGTGCTCGTGTAGAATCTTGTGAACGCTTCCCGAACCAATCTGCAGTGTATGCTGAATCTCTTCGTATGTAATTCGCCTGTTTTCTTGAATTATTTTTTTTACTGCCAGCACACTTTCTTCCGTGACAGACGTCGTAGGACGACCACTCATTTGTTAATCTCCCAAAGTAAGGCGACCGCGCTTGAACTATAGCTATACCAGCGGTAGATGGTTGTTTTTGAAGCTCCTTCATCCATAAAAGCAATTTGAAGTCGATCAAATGACTCATCAGGTTTTAGGCAAATTTTAAAGTCTTAGAAAATTATCGCACGAACGAAATGTTCTCGATGTAGATCCATTTTTAAATAGGACATGATAATTTGATTTAGCTCTCGAAAAAATGTGGAGGGAGATTCAAAATTCAAACAATGATATTTTTACTTTTAAATAACCAAAGTTTTCAAAATAATTACAAGTGGCCAGTGCCTTGTACATAAAAATATTTTTTCGCAAAACTTTCAGTTGAGTTGCCTGGTATATGACGTGGCCAGATTTTAAAATTGATCACTTCATGATATGGCCAACTAAAACTTTTTTTTATTTGATGATATGTCAATCCTCGTTAGGTCATATCATTGATGTAGGATTTTGATAATAAAAGGTCTAAAGAAAGTAGGCCAAACGAGGATTGACATACCATCACATTTGAACGTTTAAAACGATCAGGCGAGTTTTAATTGGCCATATCAAGAAGTGATCATTTCTAAGATTTGGCCACGCCATATTCAAAGAATAAGAAAGAATTTCCAAAACTTGACTCCTAAAGGGAATAAAACTGGGTTCCAAAGTTGGTGTGGAGAAATAACAGAAGTTATTTCCCTAATGAATATGATTCTTCGTCGTTAATGACAAATTATAAAATTACTGTACTATTATAGTTTAGTCGTTTAATTCCATCAACCGCTCTCTCCCCTTCACTAACGAGATTTTATTATTTACCCCCCATAGCCTATATCCCTTCATATTCTTTAATACCCTCCTCATTTATCATTCTCATCACACACATTATTTCCCAGCAAATTGGGACTTTATTCAAATTATTCCGGTATCCACACTGACCTGATTATTTATAATTAAATACATAGGGCGCGCGTGCAAAAGTAATTTATGTTCCATAGGGGAGTCCGATATAGATCTCATGTTATTTTATTATCGCAATATCCAGCTGGCTGGATGATGCAAATTGTGGAAACCTTATTATTTGTTAATAGCGATATTTTAGTTATTAAAATATAAATGGCAATCAAATGATTTGGAATTTTCAGGACTTGTGTCTAAGGGGATGGTGAGGTAGACCGGGACGTAACACATCGGATCAACGCAGGATGGATGAAATGGCGACAGGTCACGGGAACAACTTGTGACCCACGGATGCCCCTTAAGTTGAAGGGTAAAATCTACAAGTCCGTGATAAGGCCTGTCATACTCTATGGATCAGAATGTTGGGCTGTGAAAAAGACGGATGAAAAAAGATTGCACGTAGCGGAGATGAGAATGTTAGGATGGATGTGTGGTGTGACGAGAATGGATAAAGTGAGAAATGAGTATATTAGGGGAAGTTTGAAAGTGGCGCCAGTGACTGAAAAGTTGAAAGGGAATCGTTTGTCTTGGTATGGTCATGTGAAGAGGAGGGATGAAACGTATGTTACTAAAAGAGTTATGAGTTTACATGTGGATGGATGGAGAGGGAGAGGGAGACCAAAGAAAAGATGGATGGATTGTGTGAAGAGTGATATGAAAGAAATGAGAGTTAGTGATAGTATGACGAGTGACAGGGCAGAATGGAAGAAGAAAACGTGTTGCGCCGACCCCAAATAACACGGGACAAGGGTAGGAAGATGATGAGGACTTGTGTGTTCTGTTAATTTATTAGGTACATCTAATCTGTGTGGATGGTTTGGATGGTTTATCAATACTCATCAGAGTACCCATTGGAAATTTTTAATGAAATGGGATTTAATTACTGACATCTGCTAGTAATTAAATCCCATAATCGCCTTGCGACTCCAGGAATTATGACCAGGCGCGGGCTTGCGGACAGTGAGCAGTGGAAAGCTCGCCGTAACACTGTAACATCTCACACGCCTGCGTATCTGTAACCTATATTTACAAATAAATAAATTTGAAATATGAATCCGATACGGACTAAGCCCGGGTCGATAGCATTTTGTGTTCCATTTAGAGATGAAACATATATACTGGAACAGGTTTCTAAAATAGGTCTGTGGCTAGAAGCGCAAAGACTTATTCCGTGCGCACCACAAAAACGCGTTTCGAGTATTTAGGCGTATGGCGTCTGACACGTAAATACTTGATGAACTACCTAGACGATGAACATGATTAGGTATAAGAAATGCTATTTAAAAAAGAAAACAACAAAAAAAAGAAAAAATAATAATACAAAAACCAAAAAAAATAATAATCTTGTAAATATGAATCTACGCCAGATTTTCTTTAATATAAGTTTCTATATTTTATAATAAAAAATCTATCAGTCCTAAGCTTGTTAAACCGAAAATACTCCATTACTTGATCGTCTCGTTATTACTTATACGTACGAAGACTCGCGGAAACGTCAAAAACAACTCGAGACGCCTAAATACTCGTGGCGAACGACGATTCGCTAGATAAGGGAACGTCAAAAAAAAAAAAATTGTGAAAAATTTTAGCAAACGGACCAGTAATAGTATCGGACCAGTAGTCATTTCCAATTGTAATCTAAATCCTTGCACTTTAACTTATTTCTGGAAGCCAAAATTATTTTCGCCTAGATTTATATTTTATTTGTCTTATACCAAGGTGGCAGCTAATTGCCGAGCCGGTGCAACGGAGTCTGTCTCGTTTATGCGTCATCACGGTGATCGTCGCGTCGCCTGACATTATATTATTGTTGAATATTGTGGGTATAGTGAGCAAAATGGTTTGTAACTGCCGTGGCATCTATTATAATATTTATAAAAGCAAAATTATCACCCAAATACACTTGTATCATTTTTTTAGTTTAAGTAAGGGTTATTTTTATATATGTTTATTTATATGTTATATTTTACCATCATCCGTGCGTCACTGCGGGGTACCAGCTGAAAATCAGCGCTGGGTGTCTGACGCCCAGCAATTGCTGAGTTGGCGCCCCTTTCGGTTCGGGCACGCTCAGCGCAACTATATTGTAAATCTGTACTTTTTTTTGTTTTTGTGTTGGTGTTGCCTGCATCGAATCAATACTATTCTATTCTATTCAGTATTTTCAAAAATTGCCTCCTACAAACAAAATACTTTATCTCTTTATTATATTGGTGTAGATAATAACAGTGCAAATATTTTGGAACTATATCAACACATTAATGCGATCGCTGATAGCCTCGGGCCCACACAACATTGTGAACACTGCAGTCTATTTGATATGCTCATTATTGTAATTGTTTTAATGATGGCCGCGATCGGGCTTGCACTGTATTCGACGAAGAATATGACCAACCAAATTAATATATAATAATAGTAATGATTTTATTCAAATAAATTTACAGTTATGCAACAGATTTGTAGGCTATATTATTGTAGAACAAAAGAATGAGACATTTGTAGCCGAACTAGACAAAAGCCTGTATTTCGGCTCTCTCCGCCAAACCCCTTAATTAATAAAAGTTAGTATATTGAAACACAGGATAGCGAAAAAGCAATTTTCTCGATTGTAGGTATTTATTGAATAAATTATAATCGAACAGAGTTTCGGCTTAGGCTAGGTTCTAGATCAGAATAATCTTCTTCAAGTGCGCTGCGCGACCTATTTATAAGTTTACCCTCCACTCTAAATCGAGGAGGGGATCGCCGCTCGGTAACGCCCATCGCGTTAGGTTAGCAAGCGCACGTGACGTGCTAGTCAGTTGACTTTCTCTTTACTGTGGCTGTGGCTTTGGCTGAGGCTGTGGCTGTGGCTTTGGCTGAGGCTGTGGCTGTGGCTTTGGCTGCACCAAGACGACACGGCATGGCATGGCTTTGGTATGGCTGGCATTCGGGTGACCGTTACAGTCGGCCATCCTGAAACAATTTCTCCCGCAATGGGAAAAGGGAACACAATTAGCTTTCCAGTAAATCAATTAGGTCCTCTGTCTCTAACTGCTCATCAGAGCTGCTGGCACTGTCAGATACAGGAGCCACACTTTGATAGGGTCGCAAGGAGTCAGCAGATACTAAACCTATGAAGTTCTTATATCCTCTCAAACCTTTTATACTCCTGATCCTGTATCTGTCCTTACCAACAACTTTTGTGACAATATACGGCCCTGAATAGAGATCATCTAGTTTAGTACTGACTTTAGCCGCGCTACTTGTAGGAGCCTGTTTCCAAAGTACTAAATCACCTTTCTTATATGTGTGGCATGGCTTACGACGCTTATCAAAATGGTGTTTCATTTTAACGCTAGCTTTTTCAATGCGCCGCCTAGCCTTGGTGCGTTTGACGTGAGTCGATTCGATTACCCGCCCCGGAATAGAAACATCACATGCCGGCCTACTACTCCGTGAAAACATCAAGTCGTAAGGTTTATATCCGGTGGTATCGTTTAAAGTGTTGTTTATACCCCAGATTACGTCAGGTAAATTATTAGACCAATTGTTCGCGGCTTCACTAGGGTCGGTAGTTCGTAACGCGTTCAAAATGGTTCTGTTGGTACGTTCAACTTGGCCGTTAGCTCGAGGGCAAGCTATAGCAGTTAAAGTATGCTTGAACTGTTTGTCTGTAGCAAACTTCTTAAAATATCTACTAGTGAAGGCTTTTCCGTGATCCGACACTACTCTATCCGGGTATCCAAACAAAGCGAAAATTCGTTTTAATAACCTGACCGTCT
Organism: Mythimna pallens; assembly: GCA_961205895.1. Taxonomy (NCBI): domain Eukaryota; kingdom Metazoa; phylum Arthropoda; class Insecta; order Lepidoptera; family Noctuidae; genus Mythimna; species Mythimna pallens. Next base: position 24,855,317 of record OY540827.1, on the reverse strand, counting down.
CGATTGAGTTTACTGTCCGAGTTGGTTCCGCAATTACAAACTTTGTAAATGAATCGGTTATCACTAGCATGTACCCATAGCCTTTCTTCGTCTTACAGAACGGCCCTAAGTGATCTACATGTACTGTTCTGAACGGTTCAGTTGGTTTGGGAATAGGATGCAACATACCCTCCTTTTTCCCGTGCACCCCTTTTCCGTAAGCGCAATGTAAACACGCCGCAACATATTTCTGAATAAACCGCGTCATTCTCGGAAACCAGTAGTCATTTTTAATAAGCTCGATGCAGCGCTTGAACCCTACATGGCCTATTTCATCATGGTGCATTTGAACAATTTTCCACCTAGCTGGTCCCGGAACTACAAGACGATTACCGCACAGAGTTTTCCGGTATAACCTATCATCTATCAGTACGAAATCCTTTGTTAAGTCGCGCTCTGCTGAACCAGATTTTAATCGATCAATTATGTTTTTGACTTTGTCGTCTTGATACTGAACTGTAAAGAACCAATCAGATACTTCTAGGCGATTAACATTAAGCGCGTCAACAGGATTTCGACTAAGTGCATCGACATGTCTCATGCGCTCACCCGGCCGGTATTCTACACTTATATCGTAATCTTGAATCATCAACCACCATCTGGCTATCCGCGGAATAATATCACGTTTTGTCAAAGTGGAACGCACCGCGGTACAATCCGTAACAATTTTTACATGTTTACCAATTACATAAATGCGGAATTTTTTCAAAGATTCTACAACCGCTAGTGTCTCGAGTTCGTAGCTGTGATATACGCTTTCTTGTTTAGAAGTTACCCGACTGAAATACATTACCGGTCTTAAAGTACCATCAATTTGTTTTTGAAATAATATACCCGCTATGCCTAACTTACAAGCGTCCGTATGTATTTCTATTTCTAGCTCGGGATCGTATATCGCTAACACCGGTTTGGAGCACAAACACTTTCTTAGTTCGTTAAAACTCTCTGATTGTTCAATACCCCAATCCCATGCAACGTTTTTCTTTGTTAAATTTGTTAAGGCACGAGCAATTTGAGCAAATTTATGAACAAACTTACGGAAGTAGCTACATAACCCGATAAACTGTCGAACTTCGTGTACATTTTTAGGCACCGGAAACTGTGATACGGCGGTTAATTTTGACTCTGCCGGTTGCACACCACTTTCGGAAATTTCATGTCCTAAATACGTTACTCGAGTTTCTAAAAACGTACACTTTTTCATATTTAATTTCAGATTCTCGGTTTCGAATTTATTTAACACGACTTCTAACATGTCAAGACCAGATTTAACGTCGACTGAGGGTACCAATATGTCATCTAGAAAAGCTAAAATCTCGCATGAATCGCTACTACCGCCCTTTTGGGAAAAATGGATGGAGTTTACTATTTTGTTAATTAAACGCATGAAAACTGACGGAGAATTAGCTAAACCGAATGGAACGCGGACATATTCAAATTGACCGGCCTGACAAATAAATGCACTTTTATGAGTATCTTCGGGTTTTAGCGCCAATTGATGGTAACCTTGAGACATATCTAAGCACGTAAAATATTTTTTACCGGCCAACTTAGAAATATGATCTTCAATATTAGGTATCGGATATCTGTCTTTAACGGTTATGGCGTTAAGTGCGCGATAATCTATGCACAGTCTGCTATCCCCGTTCTTTTTTTTTACCAATATCACTGGAGAAGCATAGTTGGACTCTGATTCTTTAATAATACCGGCTTCTAATAATTCAGAGACTTTAGATTTTACTATTTCTTGTTCACAGTGCGATAGTCTATATGGTTGTCGATAAACGGGCTTATTGGTAGTCAAAGTAATTGGCATTTGAATTAAATTTGTGCAACCGAGATCTTTAGTGCTGACTGCGAAACTTTGTTTGAATCTAATTAGTAATTTGATTAAATCTTTACGTTCCATTTCACTCAAATTGCCTATTTTTATGTCGTCTAACAAAACTCCACCTATGCTCAGATTTGAATCTTTATCCACAGACAAAACAAAAGGCATATTTTCCGGCACAGTTAATTTAGGCAAATCACATGAAATAGGCAAATCAGAAGGCTTTAAAGGCAAATATGGCTTGGCTTGGCTAACCTGACTTATGGTGGGTGATGTGTCGCAGCTCTCGGCGCGTGTGAGAACCTGGCCAGCCTCCCACACGATGTCTTCAGCCCCGGTGTTGATGACCTTGATGTGTCCGCTGTCACCTCGAAGGAGAGTGGCGGGCAGGGAGTAGGAAACTCCTTGAAACTCGTAGTGGCGTGCAGCGGTACAGATATCGTTGTTCTGGCGGTTGCCCACTATCAGGACCTTGATGATGGAAGCTCCTGGTGGCAACGTTTCTCGCATAGTCGTTACAATCTTGAACTTGTGGAGTTCTTCAACCACATCTTCCTTTGGCATGGAGTCAGATTCGCGCATCAGTGTGGCTGTTCCGTTGCTTACGACGAGTGCAATGTCGCTGGCATTGATGATGGGTTGACCGATGAGTAAATGAATGTCCCCCATCTCGATGTCTGTCAGATACGCATCGCAAGTAACTCGAATACCGTCTATTTCTAGATTGAATTTTACTTCTCCACGGGAAGTAATTAACCCGCCGGCAAAGCCTTTTAGGATCGTACTCGTAGGTATGACGTCGAGAGATAATAATTTGGAGATCCGACTGGTCATGACGTTCACCTGGCTTCCGGTATCGATGTAGGTCTTCACGTGAACTCCGTTGATCTTGGCTATTTTCTTGTAGGTGTCATTGTAGTTTTGGATTATCTTAATGTCCCTGACGCTGTTGTTCGCATCAAACGTAGATTTTTGAAGAGTGGTTGCAGATGAATTATTGCAGCGGGTAGCGATGTGGCCTTGCTTACCACATTTAAAGCACACACGTTGATCGGGAAGCGTACAATTTCGCAACATGTGACCCGTCTTCTTACAGCGTGGGCATGGATCATTCTCCGTAAAAATCTTCTTTTCGGCAGGCATTGGGCGAGGATCCTTACTCGGTAGGCGAATTTCTGGTGTGGGGCCGCGGTAGTCGTCGAGGGCACAGAGAAATGCTTCATATAGTTCATCAGGGCGTTCGCATTGGAAAGCACGTGCATTTGGTTGCAAAGATGAGGGTAGGCCTCGAATGATGCACGAGACACTGGCGCTGTCTGATAGCTTACAACGGAAGCACATGGATACTTTATCTTGATAATACTTAGTCATTGTTTCATTAGTCATCTTCCGTCTTTGCATCATCTCGTCTAACAATGCACTGTAGTCCCGATGTTTTGGAAAGGCACGCAGCAGCATCTGTTTCCACTCGTCCCACGAGTAATTATACTCGTCGAGTCGGTTGTACCATTTGCGAGCTTGTCCCCGTAGTTTGTCTTGCAGATGGAATGCCTTTATCTCATCGCTCCAACGATGTATGTCGCCGAGTTGATCGATTTTTCTTAACCATACTGATACTGTGCAATCTTCGCCATCTGGGTCGAATTCAGGAATGAGGGACGCAGCACGATGATTTTTGGATGTACCGATGTCTGAATCCAGTTCGCGGACAGCTTTGTCGACCTCATTTTGCAGGAGGTGTTTCAGAATTTTTCTAGCGGGCGGTGGTGTAGAATTGCCGTCTTCATCTTGCTCGGTGTCGCTTGAGGGGTCCCATCCGGGTGGACGCACCCCACGTCCATGAAGTTCACGGCGATTTCGCTTCATCCCGCTTCTGAGTGAAACACAGGATAGCGAAAAAGCAATTTTCTCGATTGTAGGTATTTATTGAATAAATTATAATCGAACAGAGTTTCGGCTTAGGCTAGGTTCTAGATCAGAATAATCTTCTTCAAGTGCGCTGCGCGACCTATTTATAAGTTTACCCTCCACTCTAAATCGAGGAGGGGATCGCCGCTCGGTAACGCCCATCGCGTTAGGTTAGCAAGCGCACGTGACGTGCTAGTCAGTTGACTTTCTCTTTACTGTGGCTGTGGCTTTGGCTGAGGCTGTGGCTGTGGCTTTGGCTGAGGCTGTGGCTGTGGCTTTGGCTGCACCAAGACGACACGGCATGGCATGGCTTTGGTATGGCTGGCATTCGGGTGACCGTTACAATATAATAGTAGCCATTAGCCATCGAGCAGAATTAAAAATTAAACCAAAATGGTTAGTTGTCAGATGTTTTGTGGTAGTGTGAATTGTTATTAGCTAGAATGGCAGCCAGAGCAAAGAGCCTTCTAACAACATTTTTTATTTATTTTATTTATTTATAATTATGTAAATAGCGCCTCTACAGCTATTAACGCCAATCATCATCATCATTTCAGCCGAAAGACGTCTACTGTTGGACATTGGCCTCCCCCAAGTGTCGCCACAATTACCGGTCCTGTGCGTCTCGCAACCATCGCATTCCCGTGACCCTTACCAGGTCATCGGTCTACCTTGTGGGAGGCCTTCCAATGCTACGTCTTCCGATACATGGTCGCCATTCCAGAACCTTCCTATTAACGCCAATGCTATGCTATTACTAGCTCTACATCTGTATTAAATTTACACATAGAAAAAAAAAAAACATATTTTATTTATATTTTTTTTCCTTTGTATAAATATAAAGGGTATTAAACCCAAACACAACATAGCATAGTCATAGCATAGTCGGCCTTATAATGTCCCCACCACTGGCACTCAGGCCTCCTCTGTAGGAGAGGGAATGGGCCGTAATCCACCACGCGGGTCCAGTGCGGTTTGGGAGATGTCACATGTCTTCGAATTTTTGGTTCTAGGACATGCCGGTTTCCTCACGATGTTTTCCTTCACCGTTTTGAGAGCAGTGGTGATGAAATAAATTACACCAATATAATATTAGAAAATAACCTGTACATATATTTTCATTGTACTTTAGTGCTACTTCAGTGAACCTCGACAGGCTTCAGTTAAATAGATTTATGTCAATAGCAAATATGAGCCGTGGCCGCTTTCTGAATCAAGCACTAGATCCAATAGCCTAACGCGAGCTTCCAAAAGTGTTGGTCGAGGCTCATTGACTTATTACTATTAATAGGTAAAACACACCAGCTGCTGATGAGTGTTTCAAGAAGTTTGGAGATCTTTAGCCAGCTCAACCGGTTTTTGAAGCAGTTCAGTGTGGAAGCTGTCACAATCTATTCCATGCTGTTATGAGTTGGTTAGTCAAGAATTTGACAGGGCTGTTAGTCTAGTGGTCAGTGGCCCTAACTGCTATGCCGGAGGTCATGGGTTCGATTCCCAACCAGGACAAATGTTTGTGTGATGAGCACGATCATTTGTTCTGTGTCTGCGTGTAATTTATCTATAATATGTAAGTATTTAGAAATATATATGTTTATCAGTCGTCTAGTATTCATAATAGAGAATCTGCAAAAAAATAATAATAATTGTTTTTAGATTATTTTTTTCCATAGCTTGAGGGAATATCCTTGTTAGTATTTACTGGAATTCAGTCTATATAGAAGAATAGAATAGGAAAACTATTATTCGGGATAGATAGCATAACGGTTATGAACACAAAGTAAAAGAGAAGAAAAGCACAGAATGCTCCGAGCGTGTCCGTACAAACCGTACCGTGAAAGGGTAATATCTCAGCATACGCCCAGTAGGCGTCAGATACCCAACGGTTCTTTTCAGTTGGTACCCCACAGTGACCCACGGATGATGGTAAACAAAATATAAACTTAAACTAAATATTGATGTTTGTGTGCATGATAATAATTATGTTAAAATAGTTACGTCCATCTGTCGGTTTTTCATCAATGGTGGACCCGCTTCGGGTCGCATACAGTCTACCTTATTGTTTGACGTATTATGCTTATTAAAACTGTATCTATCTCGCTCAAACTTACACAGAGTAAATCATACAGATTTATGTTAATTTACTTTATTCAATTTTTCAAATGAACAAACGACACGTAATGTCAACGTCACTAACTGACAAAGCGGCCGCCTTGCCGTCTGCCAGTTGAGATCAACACACGCGCGCGTTTTGAAAGATAGATAGATATATTTTTTATTGTTATTATTTGTTGTTGTTCTTTTTTGTTTGTTATTTATTGTTGTTCTTTTTTGTGTGTTTATTCTTTGTTTTTTTTGTTTCTTTTTGTGTTGTTATTGTTGTTTTTTGTTGTTCCTTGTTGTGTTGTTCTTTGTTTGTTCTTTTTTGTGTTTTGGTTTATTTTGAAAGTTTGAGTGTTCAGCGTTCGAATTGTTAAATAATTTATGAATAACAGCATAATTTTCTAAAATGAAATATATGCTGCATTGGTTTAAAACTTTATTTAGGTACTTTCTACCCATAATTATTATACACCAACTATAAAATTGGTACGTTAACACGATAATAATTATATATGATGCTACGATTTGTTACATAGCTTAGACATCACTGACTCACGGGTCACGGAGGCAAAAACATTTGTACATATGAAGGAAAACGGTGCTTACTAATATGTAATCCATCTGTTTGTCTATCTGTCTCTGTCAATAATCTGTAGCAGCAGTAAGCAATCTACGCATTTTGGGCGTGTTATTTGGGATAACACTACGGCTCGGCACAAACGGGCCATCACCCATAGTCACTGGTGGCCAGCGACAGCGACTTAACACACTTTTTCGTATTGTTACGGGGTGGGTCTTAGAATGGTTTTAAAAAAATACAATTTAATTGAACACTAGAATAGAATTTAATTAACTTTTAACAAAGTATGTTCCGTATGGTGTTCGGACGTAAAGAATAACACCATCCCATTTCTTCCCGTGGGTGTCATAAGAGGCGACTAAGGGACATACCAGAGAATGGGCAGCAGCATTCTTTGTGAATTCCAACAACCAAACTGCAATCGCCAACCCGCATGCCAAGCGTGGCGATTATGGCAAATCCCCCCCAATGATAAGCACAACCAAAAAATGGCCCCTAGTGCCCGGCAACCCGTCTACCCTTGACTCCGGTAGCGGTCAAGGTTACGGCGAGGCAAGGGGTGCGAAGAATCTCCGGATGGGATCCGGCTACCCCTTTAGACAACGACGACTGGACATGGCAACATATAACACGCGTACACTCCGGTCCGACGAGAAGATCACCGAACTTGAGGAAGAATTGAGCAGGTTACGATGGAGTATTGTGGGATTATCTGAAGTCCGAAGACAGGGGGAGGACACGATAATTCTCAAATCCGGTAACCTGCTTTATTTCCGGGAGGGTGACCAGCAGTCCCAGGGTGGTGTCGGGTTTATCGTCCACAAGTCCCTTGTGAACAATGTGGTGAGGATCGAGAGTGTGTCGACCAGGGTAGCGTATCTTATACTCAGAATATCATCAAGATATTCGCTGAAGGTCATACAGGTTTACGCCCCGACCTCGACACACCCCGACGACGAAGTAGAGTCCATGTATGAGGATATATCTAGAGCCATGCATGGTTCTAAGACTCACTTCACCGTGGTCATGGGGGACTTTAACGCGAAACTGGGTAAACGAGACGGTGATGAGCTGCGAGTGGGGCAATTTGGATTTGGACATCGGAACCGCCGGGGACACCTATTGGCTAGTTTTATGGAGAAGGAGGGCCTCTATATGATGAACTCCTTCTTCAAAAAACGTGAGCGTAGGAAGTGGACCTGGCAAAGCCCTGATGGTGCAACCAGAAATGAGATTGACTTCATCATGTCGACGAAGAAGCAAATATTCAATGATGTCTCTGTGATCAACGCGGTGAAAACTGGAAGTGATCACCGCATGGTAAGAGGCACATTGAATATCAATATCAAGCTTGAAAGATCTCGACTGATGAAGTCTACGCTCCGTCCAGCACAGATCCCAATTCAAAACTCCGAGAGCTTTCAGCTCGAACTTCACAATCGTTTCGAGTGCCTAGGTGGCTCTGTGGACGAATACAACGATGGGTTCGTGGAAACTGTCCATACGGTCGGGTCTAAGTTTTTTAAGACTCGTCGTACAAGGAAGAAAAGGCTCTCTGATCAAACTCTCGAACTCATGAAAGAGAGGCGTGAGATGATTCTGCAGTCTTCAGACGATCTGTGCATCTACCGGCAGCTCAATAGACGGATCTCAAAGTCCTTAAAGCGCGATCTCCGCCTCTTTAATACCGAAAGGATTAAGGATGCGATTGAGTGGAATAAGGGCTCCAAGGTTTTTGCAAGGGATCTGTCTATAGGGCAGAGCCAGCTCACGAAACTGAAGACCGACGATGGCAGAGTCATATCCGCCAAATCGGAGCTTCTGGGAGAGATCGAGGCATTCTATGGACAGCTGTACACATCTATCACAAAACCCACAACGAATCTAGCAAACGACCCAAGAGCTAGATTAACCCGGCACTATACCGAAGATATCCCGGATGTCAGCCTGTACGAGATTAGGGTGGCTCTGAAGCAGCTTAAAAACAACAAGGCGTCGGGTGACGACGGAATTACAGCCGAACTCCTGAAGGCGGGTGGAATACCGGTTCTAAGGGCCCTTCAGAGGTTGTTCGATTCCGTCATACTTGAGGGAAAGACGCCACAGGCATGGAGCAGAGGTGTGGTGGTACTTTTCTTTAAGAAGGGCGACAATGCCCTGCTTAAGAATTACAGGCCCATCTCACTTCTGAGCCATGTCTACAAGCTGTTTTCCAGAGTCATCACGAATCGTCTCGCGCGCAGGTTCGACGACTTCCAGCCTCCCGAACAAGCCGGTTTCCGAAAAGGTTTCAGCACCGTAGACCACATACATACTCTTCGGCAGGTTATACAGAAAACAGAGGAGTATAACTTGCCTCTATGCTTAGCGTTCGTGGACTACGAAAAAGCTTTTGATTCGATCGAGACTTGGGCTGTACTGCAGTCTCTCCAACGGTGCCAGATTGACTATCGGTACATCGAAGGGCAGAAGTGTTTGTACGAAAACGCCACAATGTCAGTCCGACTTCAGGACCAGACCTCGAAACCTATCCTTCTGCAGCGGGGCGTGAGGCAGAGAGATGTCATCTCTCCGAAACTGTTCACGGCTGCAATGGAGGATATCTTCAAGGTCATTAATGTCAATGGCGAGTACATCACTCACCTTCGGTTTGCCGATGATATAGTAGTCATGGCTGAAACTACGGAGGAGCTCAGTACAATGCTCGATGACCTTAGTAGAGCTTCCGAAAGAGTGGGGCTTAAAATGAACATGGATAAAACTAAAGTCATGGTAAATAACCATGTAGCACCCACTCCGATCAAGATCGGAGACTCTGCACTCGAAGTTGTAGACGATTACGTTTACCTGGGACAGACAATCCAGTTGGGTAGGTCTAACTTTGAGAAAGAGGTCAATCGTCGAATCCGACTCGGCTGGGCAGCGTTCGGGAAGCTGCGCGGTATCTTCTCGTCCAACATACCACAGTGTCTCAAGACGAAAGTCTATGACCAGTGCGTGTTGCCAGTGATGACATATGGCTCTGAAACATGGTCGCTTACAATGGGCCTCATCAGAAGGCTTACAGTCACCCAAAGAGCAATGGAAAGGGCTATGCTCGGAGTTTCCTTGCGTGATCGCATAAAGATTGAAGATATCCGCAGGAGAACCAAGGTCGCCGACATAGCCCGAAGAATCGCCAAACTTAAGTGGCAGTGGGCAGGGCACATTGCTCGTAGAACGGATGGCCGATGGGGCCGAAAGCTTCTAGAGTGGCGACCGCGCACCGGAAGACGCAGCGTTGGAAGGCCTCCCACAAGGTGGACCGACGACCTGGTGAGGGTGGCAGGAGTGCGGTGGATGCGAGAAGCACAGGATCGGTCGTTGTGGCGACGCTTGGGGGAGGCCTATGTCCAACAGTGGACGTCTTTCGGCTGAAATGATGATGATGAAAGTATTAGTAAAAGTATGTATCCGTGACGACGGCGACGTTCAAATCCACACTAATGAATTGGCTGTAGAAAAGTCGCAATGTGGCGGAAACGCTGATATGGAAAAAGACGGATTCACGTGTCATCTCCATTATTTTATATGGATTCACGTGTATTTTAAGATATAACAGTATATTTAGTATAGACGTGCCGCACACGTGTAGGCGGTGGCGGCCACTCGCTATAGCAGTGTCTGCGACTCGCCAATTGTAGTCGCTACGGGCCACACAAAACGGCGACACCCGCCACTGTCGCACTACTCCACCCCCCATCTCCCTCAGGTAACTGTTAGACGTTTTACGTGTCACATGCATCACCATGGGACACGACGCCTCAATGGATGTTGATACATTTATATCGTCCATCGTGAGACTGCGTCGCAGGGAGCGGACTATAAAATGTAGCTGCTTCTGAACACCGGTGGACAAGTCGGTTTTATACCTAACTATTAAAATCTGCTATTAAATCGAATTAGAAATAAAGATATCCGCAGGAAAACCAAGGTTACCGACATAGCACGAAGAATCGACAAACTTAAGTGGCAGTGGGCAGGGCACATTGCTCGCAGAACAGATGGCCGTTGGGGTCGAAAGATTCTGGGGTAGCAACCGCGTACCGGAAGACACAGTGTTGGAAGGCCCCCGATGGATGCGAGACGCACAGGACCGTTCATTGTGGCGACATTTAGGGGAGGCCTATGTCCAGCAGTGGATATCTGTCGGCTGAAATGATGATTAAAATGTGCATGTACGAATATTATAACCTAAACCTTTCTCATGAATCACTTTACTTACGACAACAGCATGAAAATCCGATTTGTAGTTTTAGCGTTCATACAGACAGATAAACGTTGTGGGGGCTTTATTTATTTATTTAACTTTGTTTTAGGTAGGTTACCAATAAATTCGTTACCTATGTTAGTAAAATCTACGCTATATCAGTATAAATTAGTATAATCGACAACAAACTTAAAAAATAGAATGCTTAATTACTCCACCTTCCGGAGACACCTGACAACAGTACATACACTGCATGCAGGTGCTCTATTAGGTGGCTTTTAGTCTTGCTAGCAACAATGTTCTAACATGTACAGATATATTTTATTAACCGACTTCAAAAAACAAGGAGGAGGTTATCAATTCGGTTGTATTTTTTTTTTGTGTTACCTCTGAACTCCGTCGTTTATGGACCGATTTGGAAAATATTTTTTTACCCTCAGAGGATATGCTTTCCGATTGCTGCCATTTTTTTAGAATCTAGTTTTGAAGATTGAATCAATGAGGAACCGAAGGAACTCCTCAAATATTATCAACCATATAGTGATTTTGGTATTTTCATCGAGAATTTAAGTACTTACAGTCAAAAAGTAACATCTGACGATTTGGTACTGATGAAGGAGACCAGAAATTTGCCAACCAGAAACCAACGGAATTTCGTACTTACGTAGATATTGGAATGAAGATAGTTAAGCGACTATGACAATACAAATAAATAAACGGTTCTGAATAGTTATGTTGAAAATGGTATCATCGAAGTGATGTGATGATGATGATGGAGCCGGAAGATAGTCACCGAAACTCTGTAATTAATCTACGTATCCTAGCCGTGTTTGGACTTATTACAATTGTCATGAAATGCAGTTTTGCTATAAGGTACTATCGAACTGATCTGATGATGGAACCGGAAGGTGGAAGAGTAGACACAGGAACTTCATAACAAAACAATGTAAACTAGAAGTGTTTGGGTTAATAGGAACGGTCGTGAGAAATATGCACTCTGGTTATATCGCAAGTGTATCACACAACTAAAAAGTGTGAAATTGAAGTTAGTGAAGTCGGTTTTTTTTTTTTGTAAATAAGTACAAGTAGTTTTTTTTATAAAGTCAAACGCTTCTTGTGTGTATCAAACTTTTTTAAAGATATCTACGTGTGAAATAACGATGCTTCCATCTCCTAATTTTAATTAAATCAAAGCGGATTAAATCTTTAATTATTAGCGAAGCATGCATGTCGTGGTTTTGAACAAAAGACGCGTTGAAAAGTTAATTAAGTGGATGGATCGGTTCGCCGCATACAAGCTCCCGGACACGAGGTAAATGAAGTGTCGTATCTGTTACTCAAAACTTGGAAATCTTGATAAAAAGCTTGTTTTTGGAGTGAACAATGATGACAGCTTTAGAAGCTGCCAGGTAACAAAAACATAAGTCATAAGTTGGTACTTTTAGGGTTACCTCAAAAGAAAAAAAAGGAACCCTATAAAGATTACTTTGTTGTCCGTCTGCCTGTCTGTCTGTCAAGGCCCTTTACCTCAGGAATGCGTGGAGGTATAAAGTTGAAATTAAAACTATATAATCAGTTGTACGGTCCCTTAAAGCTGTGAAAAAATTAAACTTCTAAGTTAACGAAAAAAAAAGATACGATCGTGTATGTCGCAAAAAACGCATATTTCGACACTCAAGGGAATTAAAATTCATAGGGTACTTCCCGTTGACCCAGAATCCTAAAATTTTGCATAAAGCAAGTTTTTATAGCATAGGTATAGGAATAAATCTGAAAACGGTAAATATTTGTTATTACGTCACAAAGAAAAATACGTTCCTTTTTCTCTCTCCATTTGGCTATTTACATAGGTAAGTTTGTACGGAACCCTCAGTGCGCGAGTCCGACTCGCACTTGCCCAGTTTTTTACTATTATTATTAGTAGTATAATCAATTTTTTATTAGGTTACTTTTTTTTTGAGCATGGAACGACATGTATGTCGCCACATATGAACTATCCTGCATCAAGGTGTATTAAAGTTCTCCGCGAGATTAGAACATACACAGTCATTGGGATTGCTATAAAGAGACACTGTGACCCTAGATTGGAAAAGGTAACAGAAGGAAACCGGATGGTTTAAGCCAGTAAAAATTAGACACTGCCTCTCGCTCTGCCTAGATAAGAAGTTATTTGGTAACCCCACCACAAAACCTCAGGGGCCCAGTAGGGTCGAAGCCTACTGGGGCCATGGGTGATGTGAAAGAGATCCCCAGGGTCCTGGAGCAATGGCAAAAAAGGAACAGGAGTGGGTTTTTAGTCAGTAAAAGTTTGACAAGCCCTGGCGCTCTGCCTAAGAGCGCGGGATGTCATTAGATGATTTTCCCACGCAAAAAAAAATTACACAAACGAAGACAATTTTTCAATATTAATGATAACCCTTAATGGTTTTGCCTTGGCCGATTAAAAAGGAAGAGTCCTGATCCGGAGGAAGCCAATCAATCTATACACCACTAATTATTAATTAGCACAAATACTTACATAACACGTATGTGGCATGCAGCCTTTTAATGTTCCCACTGCTGGGACTCAGGCCTCCTCTCTAGGAGAGGAAATGGGTTGTAATCCACCACGCGGGCCCAGTGCGGGTTGGTGAATGTCACCTGACTTCGAATTTTTGTTCTAGGACATGCCGGTTTCCTCACGATGTTTTCCTTCATCGTTTTGACCCGCGACCTATAACTCGTAAGTCGAGGCCGTTACCACTGGGCCACCACTGCTCTCAACTCGGCCAACCAAAACACCACTGCTCAAAATAATATTCATAAATGTTTGTTTTATATCAAAACAAAGCTGACTGGTATATTTTAAAACAACTATAATGAAATATGAAGAACAAAATAAACTGGTTCGCCCGCTTTGTCTCACTGAAAAGCGCTGTTTGAATTATAATAAACAGCTAAAATTATTAGCATTTGCTTATATCCCAAAAAGTCACTAAATTTATGGAAATATTGTACAGGCTATTTATTGATTATGAATTAATGAATGGCGATCAAAATGAACAACATTGCTCTTAGTATTTTCTAGTAGCAATTGTTACAAGTATGAACGATTGATTCAATTATGAATTTACCAATTATGATAAATCTTCGTGGATAATTTTGGGTTTTTTTTTTTTTTTTACTTTTGACTACACAAATATGATCAGTAACGGGTACGGGCAGAGCCCCATTTCTTTTTGTACTAATTAAAAAAATAGCATATACGAGTACCTAACTACAGTTCATCAAATAACGTAGAATTAGTCACGCACCGTTACAACTTAACAGCCCGGTCAATTATTCCTCCCACTAAGTTAATTCTGCAAACGTGTTGCGTGCGCCGTAACCCTAACATTTAGCGCTAATAAGTTGCGCGTCATAATACACACGCGATTCTTTAACCCTTTCTGACTCATTGTTGTGAGTCAGACAGGGGTTCTAAATCAGGTGTTTAGAGGGTTAAAGAAATGTTGACGTGTCTTTTAAAGAAAAAGAAAGAACTTTAAGTGCCAAACTCTCTCATTTATACAGTATCATTTTTAGTTAAACCTGAAACACGTGTCTAGTATTATGTAAAGAATCTATATACAAAATTTTATAACTGTATCATGAAAAATCACAAAGTTATAAGCTTTGTATGTTACGTGGTTGTCTGCACAAACCGGGTCATCCGAGCGACCAAAGGGTTGTTTTACTCCCGCATCCAGCTGCACGCTGGCACCTAATGACCGCCATGACCTGCCGTGATCTCTGTTGTACTTACTTCCAAATTGTGACTTTTCTTTTAAATATTTTTGGGGAAAAGCATAACATGATAACATGGGGTAAAAATTATTGGATTCGATTTAGTTACTAATTCTGAACAAACTATATTCAGGTTTCGCATATACTAAAAATAATATTGTATAAGGTTTACTGTAAGAAAACCCAATTTTGGGTTCAGCTCGCCTAGATTAATTGATAAATAATACATATAATAAAATTAAAAATGGAATCACATCACTCCAAGAAGTGACTATTCATTAACGTACTGTTCTTCAATATTCTTAAGGCCAAAACATTTCATACTTTGAAGGATTAAGGCCCCTTATCTACGCCACTTGCCCTTTCCACTTCCGTACACTTACCCATCAAATCAATTCCTAATCTGATCACAAAGATCACCTGCCCATCGCATTGTCCACTGAATAATTAAGTTTATCATTCAATATAATATTTCGGACGGGTGCTTCCAATCAAACATGGTAATTAATATTTCGTGTTGATTTCATCCGATTGCATTAAAATGAAATAACAGATAACTTGTGGCATTCGTTCGAATGATTAAAACAAATGCCAGGATGATACAATGTATGGGATTATTATATTGGTTTCTATTTTTAATGAGAGTCATTTAATGTTATTATAACAGCTGTTTTGTAAATGGTCATTTTGTTTTATTGATGAGCACTTCCAGTTGAGTGGTGGTTTAAATTTATATTTGTTCAGATAATCGTCAACATTATGTGTAGAGTTTTTGGTCGGAATTTTTCGACTGAAGTGCACTGAGTATTTTAATTATTCGTAAATTGATTCCTACTAGATCGTATATGCGTTCACAAGCATTTAAAACCAAATAAACAAGACATCCAGACCCGGAACAACTGCACCGCCGTGTCTCGTGGGGGCGATCGGCGGCAGCAATCTCTCGCGCCGGGCCTTGGTACAGGCCATGTTCCGGAGCAAGGAGGAGTGGCAGGCGTTCGCCTCCTTCTGCGAAGCATTAATGCTAGCAAAGGAGGCGGCCGCACGCGCGAGGGAACGGCCCTCACGCCCCAGCCGCTAGGATCCCGATCCCGATTTCCAGCCACCGTAGGCCCTGGCTTCTTCCGGTAACCGTCTGGACTAAGTCCAAGTCATCGACAGATGTCAGCTAAACTGTAGGGGCTCAGCAGGGTCGAAGCCTACTGGGGCCATGGGTGATGCGAAAGAGAACCCCGGAACCCTGGAACGAAGGCAAAGAAGAAACAGGGGTGGGTTTTAGTCAGTAAAAGTCTGACACGCCGTCTCGCCTCCATCCAAGGACGGGAAATGTGATTACATGATTTGTGGCCATAAAAAAAAGAAAAAGACCCGGAACAACTATTTGTACACAAATATTTGTTCTGTGTGGGGATCGAGCCCGCAACACGCAGCTTAGCAACTAATCGGTTAACCACTAGACCAAATTTAACCAATCGGTCTTTATCTTCATACACACCCAATCCCAGTTGCCTACATCTCGAGCAAGTGCTAGTATGTATAGTCCGTAAAGAACCTATATACTCTTAATTATAATAATTTTATATTTATGATAGTATTTATTAATTTATAAATTAAACATTTTATTGTTATAAATAACATAATTATTTTAATATTTAATTTTTATTTCAGTATTCAATTTAATGAAATTTCATTCCATTTGAAATATCTATTACTTATTTTTGTGCATACCTGCTACATTGTTGTCATTTTTAACGCAAACGTGATAGATTGCCTTGTTGTGTTAAGTCCGCCTATGTACCCCTACTGTACATGAAATGTGAATAAATAAATGCAAAGTATCAGGGCTATAATCCCTTTCATACAACTTCATATATCTCTCACATCCATCTAAGTACACCGACCCGATCAAACAGTCTATTCGGTAGTGGACATTCAGACTACAGCCGAATTAAATAACAAAATCCCCAGCGGTCACTTAAGAGCAAGTTACCACGAAACTGGTTAATCAAAGTTGTACTATTGAAATGTTTGAAAGTTTCGCTAAGTGTATTTGACACGGAGCCCTGAAGCTTTCTGGTACAAAGAAGATTTACGCAGAAGGTTCTCTGCCAATATACAGAGCGCCTTGTGAATTTTAATTGTAAAATCGCTTTGTCACATGCTTCTGCAGGAAGTAGTAATGCTAGTGAGGGAGTCGGCCGCACATATGACGGAATGGATATCGTCACGCCCTAACTGCCGGGATGTCGACCCCGCTTTTAGGCCACCGTAGGCGTAGGCTTACGCGCCTCAAAGAGATGTCAGCAAAACCGTAGGGACCAAGCAGGACCGAAACCTAATAGGGCCATGAGTTGACTTTCGAAAGAGAAACCCGTGGCCCTGGAACGCAAGGGCAAAGAAAAAACACAGGTGTGGTTTTAATCAGTAAAAATCTGTCGCGCTCCAGATTAAGCTGTCATTAGATAATTTCCCACCTTGAAAACAAAAAGGTTAAATCCTCACCTAACCCATCCCTTCAAAGCACTGCGAGAATGTTTGAAAGAAATAGGACCAGGAAAGAAGAATAGGAGAAGGAGGATAGGTAAAAATCTACGAGCTCATACGACGCATCGCAAGAACTTGCGAATTGGTTCACATCGCACATTGTATATTCTCCAATGCTTTGCCGCACGAAATCGCAATTCAGCAATACGCAGAAACCTGCGATGCGGCGTCGTATCGCATAGTATCGTAGCTTTGGGTACCCTTACCGTGGCTTTGATTCCAGATTGGTCCCATTTTTTTCAAAATCCAGTTCTGTTGATGGGATCCATGTAGAATCAAGAGAACTGCTCAAATATTATAGGCTAATATAGTAATTTTGCTATTTTCATCGAAGACTTAAGCATTTACAGTCAAAAAGTGACTTTGATGAAGTGGAACTGATAAAGAAGACCAGAAATGGCCAAAGGAACTTCACACTAACATCAGAATTAAGACAGTTAAGCGATTATGACAATACAAATAAATAAAATGAAGAGCAGAAAGAAAAAATGGCCCCTAGTGCCCGGCAGCCCGTCTACCCTTGACTCCGGTAGCGGTCAAGGCCACGACGAGGCAAGGGGTGCGAAGAATCTCCGGATGAGATCTGGCTACCCATCTATAAAACGACTAGACCTGGCAACTTTTAACACGCGTACACTGAGGACTGACGAGAAGATCACCGAACTTGAGGTGGAATTGAACAGGTTGCGATGGAGTATTGTGGGATTGTCTGAAGTCCGAAGACAGGGGGAGGATACGATAATTCTCAAATCCGGTAACCTGCTCTATTTGCGGGAGGGTGACCAGAAGTCCCAGGGTGGTGTCGGGTTTATCGTCCGCAAGTCCCTTGTGAACAATGTGGTAAAGATCGAGAGTGTGTCGACCAGGGTGGCGTACCTTATACTCAGAATATCATCAAGATATTCGCTGAAAATCATACAGGTCTACGCCCCGACCTCGACACATCCCGACGACGAAGTAGAATCCATGTATGAGGATATATCAAGAGCCATGCATGGTTCTAAGACTCACTTCACCGTGGTCATGGGGGACTTTAATGCGAAACTGGGCAAACGAGACGGTGACGAGCTGCGAGTGGGGCAATTTGGATTTGGACGTCGGAATCACCGGGGACACCTACTGGCTAGCTTTATGGAGAAGGAGGGCCTCTATATGATGAATTCCTTCTTTAAAAAGCGTGAGCATAGAAGGTGGACCTGGCAAAGTCCTGACGGTGCAACTAGAAATGAGATTGACTTCATCCTGTCGACGAAAAAGCAAATATTCAATGATGTCTCTGTGATCAACGCGGTGAAAACTGGAAGTGATCACCGCGTGGTAAGAGGCACATTGAATATTAACATTAAGCTTGAAAGGTCTCGACTGATGAAGTCTACGCTACGTCCAGCACAGATCCAGATCCAAAACCCCGAGAGCTTTCAGCTCGAACTCCGCAATCGTTTCGAGTGCCTAGGAAGCTCCGTGGACGAATATAACGATGGGTTCGTGGAAACTGTCCATACGGTTGGGTCTAAGTTTTTCAAGACTCACCGTACAAATAAGAACAATAAGCTCTCTGATGCGACCCTCGAGCTCATGAAGAAGAGGCGTGAGATGATTCTGCAGTCTTCAGACGATGCGTGCATATACCGGCAGCTCAATAGACAAATCTCGAAGTCCCTGAAACGCGACCTCCGCCGCTTTAATACCGCAAGGATTAAGGATGCGATTGAGCGGAATAAGGGCTCTAAAGTATTTGCACGAGATCTGTCTATTGGCCAAAGCCAGCTCACGAAACTGAAGACCGACGATGGCAGAGTCATATCCGCCAAATCGGAGCTTCTGGGAGAGATCGAGGCATTCTATGGACAGCTGTACACATCTATCACAAAACCCACAACGAATCTAGCAAACGACCCAAGAGCTAGATTAACCCGGCACTATACCGAAGATATCCCGGACGTCAGCCTGTACGAGATTAGGACGGCTCTGAAGCAGCTGAAAAACAACAAGGCGTCGGGTGAGGACGGAATTACGGCCGAACTCCTGAAGGCGGGTGGAAAACCGGTCCTTAAGGCCCTTCAGAAGCTATTTGATTCCGTCATACTCGAGGGAAAAACGCCACAGGCGTGGAGCAGAGGCGTGGTGGTACTCTTCGTTAAGAAGGGCGATAATGCCCTGCTTAAGAATTACAGGCCCATCTCGCTTCTGAGCCATGTCTACAAGCTGTTTTCCAGAGTCATTACGAATCGTCTCGCACGCAGGTTCGACGACTTCCAGCCTCCCGAGCAAGCCGGATTTCGAAAAGGCTTCAGCACCGTGGACCACATACATACGCTGCGGCAGGTTATACAGAAGACTGAGGAGTATAATCAGCCTCTCTGCTTAGCGTTTGTGGACTACGAGAAAGCTTTTGATTCGATTGAAACTTGGGCTGTACTGCAGTCTCTCCAACGGTGCCAAATTGACTATCGGTATATCGAAGTGCTGAAATGTTTGTACAAAAACGCCACTATGTCAGTCCGACTACAAGACCAGATCTCGAAACCTATCCTCTTGCAGCGGGGCGTGAGACAGGGAGACGTTATTTCTCCGAAACTGTTCACGGCAGCAATGGAGGATGTCTTTAAGGTTTTGGAATGGAAAGGGCTAGGCATTAATGTCAATGGCGAGTACATCACTCACCTTCGATTTGCCGACGACATAGTAGTCATGGCTGAGACTACGGAGGAGCTCAGTACAATGCTTGGTGACCTCAGTAGAGCTTCCGAAAGAGTGGGACTTAAAATGAACATGGACAAAACCAAAGTCATGGTAAACAGCCATGTAGCACCCACTCCTATCAAGATCGGAGACTCTACACTCGAAGTTGTAGACGACTACGTTTACCTGGGACAGACGATCCAGTTAGGAAGGTCTAACTTCGAGAAAGAGATCAATCGTCGAATCCGACTCGGCTGGGCAGCGTTCGGGAGGCTGCGCGGTATCTTCTCGTCCAATATACCACAGTGTCTCAAGACGAAAGTCTATGACCAGTGCGTGTTGCCAGTGATGACATATGGCTCCGAAACGTGGTCGCTTACAATGGGCCTCATCAGAAGACTTAAAGTCACCCAAAGGGCAATGGAAAGGGCTATGCTCGGAGTTTCCTTGCGTGATCGAATCCAGGAATGAGGATATCCGCAAGAGAACCAAGGTTACCGACATAGCACGAAGAATCGCCAAACTAAAGTGGCAATGGGCAGGGCACATTGCTTGCAGAACGGATGGCCGTTGGGGCCGAAAGGTTCTGGAATGGCGGCCACGTACCGGAAGACGTAGCGTTGGAAGGCCTCCTGCAAGGTGGACCGATGACTTGGTGACGGTTGCGGGAGTCCGATGGATGCGAGATGCACGGGACCGTTCATTGTGGCGACACTTGGGGGAGGCCTATGTCCAGCAGTGGACGTCTATCGGCTGAAATGATGATGATGATGATGAAATAAATAAATGGTTCTAAATACTTATGTTGGAAATGGTATCATCAAAGTGATCTGATGACGATGGACCCCGAAGGTAGTCACCGGAACTCCGTAATTAATCAATTTATCCTAATCGTATTTGGGTTTATTAGAATTGTCATGAGATGCACTCTGGGTATAAGATCGAACTGATCTGATGATGTAGCTGGAAGGTGGACATGGGAACTTCGTAATAAAATCAATGTATCCTAGCAGTGTTTGGGTTAATTGAAATTGTCATGAGAAATAGCTAGTCTGGCTACAAGTGTATCGCAACTAAAAAAGTGTGAAATAAAAAAACCGAGAAACACCGACTTCAAAACTAAAGTTATTTTGATCATTTTAGTGTTTTTTTTAGTGAAGTCGGTTATTTTTTTTTATGAAGGATTTGTTTTATGTTTTTTATTTTTGTTGTGCGTGTGTCGAATAAATGTTTCCTATTTTATTCCTCATATATAGGTGCTTTGTCTTTTTCGCTCTAGGTGTAGAGAGAGAGACAGAGAAAGAGTCTAAAACTAACATGTGTTCCTTCACTTGCCCTTTGCATTTCGGGGCTACAGTAACTCTTACAAACAATTCTGTGGTTGATTTGCATCTGAACAAACTGGAAACTGATCATTACATGAATTTTCAAATGATGAAAAAGGCTATGGACGACGTTGTGTGTTTTCTGCCCTCTGTTCCGAGTCACGTTAACATCACTGTTAGCGCGTCAACAAATCGGTGATGGACGTGCTGTGTCACCAGAAACAACTGATGGCGCTAACATCGATATTGCCGTGACTTAGAACGTAGGGCTGGTTGTAAAGCACCGACCTTCTGTTTCTCTTTATTTCGTGTCTATTGGGTTTCCGACGACTTTGGGCACTTTATAATTACTGTAATTTCTTGATCGTTTTTGACATGCAGCTCATTTAGTTGTAAACTAATTAAGGTTGATTGAAGATTGACGGATGGATTTCTGAGAATTGTTTTGATGATCTTAAATTATTAAAGACGATTACAAGAAAACGCCTAAGGCTTGAAGTCAGCTTTTCTACGTATTTTGCAGGTAGATGTATTAATAAACCTAAAAGTTGGGATATTGTACTTCATACAGAAAAGTTTATCAAATCTCGTTCATTTTCGTTTTGAATCACATCATCATCATCATTTCAGCCGATAAATGTCCACTGCTGGACCCTCCCCCAAATGTCGCCACAATGAACGGTCCCATGCGTCTCGCACCCATCGGATTCCCGCAACCTTCACCAGGTCATCGGTCCACCTTATAGGGGGCCTTCCAACACTGCGTCTTCCGGTACGTGGTCGCCTCTCCAGAACCTTTCGGCCCCAACGGCCATTTGTTCTGCGAGCAATGTGCCCTGCCCATTGCCATCGTTTTGAATATTACATGAAATTTTATTTATTAAATACAAGCCGTCTGTTGCGGTTTCACCCGCGTCTTTAGTAATTGCTCCGTTCCCGTGGGTCGTAACGTGATGCTGTATAGCCTCTTAGATAAATAGGCTATCCAATACTAAAATAATTATAATTTTTAACCAGTAATTATCTTTTCTGATGGAAGGGATATCTTTTCTTAGCCCTTTGGGCGACTTTAAGCCTAAGCTCCGACTGCGTTTTAGAGCCATATTATGTCATCAGCGACAAAATGCACTGGTCATAAACTTTCGTCTTGAGACACTCTTATATTTCGGAACTAGAAAATACCGTGCTGCCTTCTGAACGTCCCTGTCCCAGAGAGAGGAGGCCTGAGTCCCAACAATGGGAACATTACAAGGCTGATTATGCTATGTTATGCTTCTGAACGTTGCACAGCCAAGTCAAATTTGACGATTGACCTCTTTCTCGAAGTTAGAACTGGACCGCCTGTCCCAGATAAACGTAATCGTCAACAACTTCGAGTGTAGAGCCTCCAATATGGATGAGAGTGGGTGCTACATTGTTTGATTAACATTACTTAAATGTATGGACATTCAAGTCTCAAATGTCCATTCATTTAAGTTTACCTAACTTGATAATATACAATGTGCTGTTTTTGATATCTCATGGTTTATATTCTATAAGGAAAAATAATAATAAAAGTCCTAGAATATGTGGTCAAAAATGCATGATGTCGAAGATATCATCATTCGTAATTAATTTAGGTAAAAATTTTAAACCCATATGACAAATCTAAAGTAATAAAGTAGTTTGCAAATAAACAAATGACATTACTTAATACGCTATATTTCACGTAAGGGTGTTTTATATGGAAAATGAAAACAAAAAAAAGAATTAATGAAAAATAATTCATAATTATGTCAGTTGATTCTTAGATAATAATATAGTCTCATTCATATCCTAGAGTAATGGGATATAAAAAAAAACACTTTGTATATACTGATCACTAGATTTTTTCGCGATTTCATTGTTGTCCCTAAATAGAAGCTGTTCAGAGTGATCAGTATTGCTAGTGTTAACATTCATCGTTGTACTAGGTTCTAGCGGTTTCGTCCTCGTGAAGTAGATAATTATTCCAAGAAAACACACACCCGAAATTAAAAGTATTCTATGTACTATAATTGTAGGATTATGACCTACCTATGTGACATACATCTAGATCTAAACTGGTGCAGTACTGCGTGTGATGATTCAACTTCTTCAGTTCAAGAGTTTTTAATGATTCATTCTTGCCTGTTGGTCTAGTGGTTAGTGGCTATAGCTATGCCGGAGGTCGTGGGTTTGATTCCCACCCAGGAAAAATGTTTTTGTAATGAGCACGATCATTTGTTCTGTGTCTGGGTGTAATTTATCTATATATATAAAAGGGGAAACTGACTGACTGACATATCAATGCACAGCCGAAACTACTGGGATTAGGAGTGGGAAATTTTGCACAAGGTTTCCTTTTATGACGTAAGCGAGCACTAAGAAAGGATTTTCCAAAATTCACTCCTTAAGGGGATGAAGCGGGGGTCCAAAGTTTGTATGGAGAAAGCTACATTCACGCGAGTGTAGCCGCGGGAAGTAGCTAGTCTATAATATGTATGTATTTAGAAATATATAAGTATGTTTATCAGTTTTCTAGTACTCATAACACAAGCTCTGCTTAGCTTGGGGCTTAATGGCGTTTTGTGATAGTGGTGAAATATTATTATTATTCCATATAGAGTTTAAATAAATGTTTGTATAGAAGTTTGTCTTTTCCGTTGATATATATACATAGATTATTAAAAGTAATAAAATCCAGTTTCTAATAATACACGAAAGGGATTCCATTCGGTCCTTGTTCCTAAATTCCGAAATTTACCAAAGCAGGTGCGTTTAATGTTGAAGACAACTCCATTACAAGTTAGTTTAGAACTACAAGGTAACTACGGAAAACACCCCTTTGACATTTACTGTCATTGACTGACGCTACTGCATAATTTCAAACAGGTTAATTTACTGGTAAGTAATTTAATTATCGTCCATAAACTTTGCTATAGATGGACGGTGGGAGTTGTAAGATGTTGCTAGTGAATTTAAAGTAGGTTTTATTATGCCATTATTATATTATGCGTGTTGCCAGTGATGACTTATAGCACTGAAACATGGTCGTACAGTCACCCAAAGGGCAATGGAAAGGGTTATGCTCGGAGTTTCCTTGCGTGATCGCATAAAGAATGAAGATATTCGCAGGAGAACCAAGGTCACTGACATAGCCCGAAGAATCACCAAACTAAAGTGGCAGTGGGCATTGCTCGTAGAACGGATCGATGGGGCCGAAAGGTTCTAGAGTGGCGACCGCGCACCGGAAAACGCAGCGTTGGAAGGCCCCCCATAAGGTGGACCGACGACCTGGCGAGAGTTGCGGGAGTGCGGTGGATGCGAGATGCACAGGATCGGTCGTTGGAGCGACACTTAGGGAAGGCCTATATCCCAACAGTGGATATCTTTCGGCTGAAATGATGATTATGATATGATGCGAATAATATAATAATAGCATAATCAGCTTTAAAATGTTTCGGCTCAGATGTAATACTAGTCTGGTAGGAGGATCTTTTTTTTTCAACTGGTAAGTGGGACTATATACATACCTTGTTCCGCCAACCTCTACAATGATATAAGCAGAGGTCGGACTTGGGTAGAGTTATTTATGTACTTATACTGGTTTCATACAGCGAAAGTTACTACACACGGCTGTTTAAAGATTTACCCGAAGAATTGAAGAAATGTGATAACATTAATATGTTTAAATCAAAATTAAAAAAACATGTATATAACATAATATGACGTCACCAACACACCAGATGTGAATATTTCAATACTTTTATGCTGTTATTTGTATCTCATTTTAAGTGAACTGTAATTGTTCTTATGAGAATAAATTCTTTAAACCTAAAGCATAAAGTGGATATGCCTTAAATTCCGAGATTAATTTTAAAGAGCAGATTTTTTTTATGACACTATCAGAAATAAAGCAGAAAAAATTTCTTGCTGCTTTAATGACGTGGAAGTGTATAAATATGTTAACCTTACCTCAGTTGACGTAAAGAGATCTTTTTCAATGAAAAATACTAACAAAAATTTAAATTACCTTTGTTTTATTTGTCTTACTTCTCTGAGGTTGTTATTATTATTTTTTGTAATATTGTTGACCACTCGGGATTTTTCATTAGAAATCCCGGGAATATCCATATTAATATCAACATTTCAATGCAAGTACATGAATAAATCTACCTAATTCCGACCTCTGGTTATAAGTCAAGGCCTTGCCATCGCCTCGTCCTATTCCACAGATTTAGCTATGCATTTATGAGCCCATATTTTCGCACGCACACTATTGCACATTAGAACTGAGCAGCTCTAATGGAACTTGACACATCGTTTTGTAGCTTAAGTTTCACTGTTTATTTACCTCTAGCGAAACCGCAGTCTTAAAGTAAGCACACTTGGCGGCAATGCACAATGGACCATTAACGACAGACTAGAACAAGACACGGACACTTGTCTTGGCTTGTCCATTACATGTTAATAAATGGCACCAGGAGAGCAACATATGTCTGTTCTAGTTCTGCTTGAAGTCCTGTCTATGCAGTGGCGTAACTGGGTGACTAACAACTTTGGAGAATAAAAATCTGTGTCCCCTTTTTTATGTGGGTAATTATTAACTTACTTCTCCTGCTCTGGGTTGTGAGGGAGGGAGTGTCACACTTTTACTGACTAAAACGAGTTCCCATGACTAGAGTAGTGTTGTAAGTTGCAACCGATTTCGACATTGAGAGTATTTTTTGTTGGTTCAAAAAGTATTACTTATCAAGGCCCTAGGGCACTGCCACATATTTTTTTTTTAGGTGGAAAAATCATCCAATGACATCACCTGCTCTTGGGCGGAGCACGAGGGCGCGTCAGACTTTTACTGACTAAAAACCCACTCCTGTTCCTTCTTTGCTTTCCTTTCATAAACAAATCCTTGGCCCCAGTAGGCTTCGACACTGCTGGGCCCCTACGGTTTGCTGACATCTCCTTGAGGCGCGCGTGAAACAGTACGCACCGTCAAGCGTAAGAACCGCGCCCCCGCGTTTGCATGTGCGGTTTCTTCCTTTGCTAGCATTACTGCTTCGCAGAAGGAGGCGACCGCCTGCCATTCCTCCTCACTTCGGACCATGGCCTGTACCAAGGCCCGGTGCGACAAATCGTTACCACCGATCTCCCTCACGAGAGCACGGCGGTACTCTGCTTCGATAGTTACGTCAGTATGTCTATGACACATTTGTATCTAGTTGATGAACTAATCGCGTTCATCTCATGTCTTTGTTTTTCTTATCATTAATAGGCTTTTGTTTGACCACTACCTCACCTGATGGTAGCCGATGACGTGGACAACGATGGAGTGCAATTGTCTAGATATAACCTATTCACGTATTGTATTAGCTATCAGAAAATACATATTCCGGCAGCGAATTCCAATCCATAGTACGAACAATAAATGCGTTTTCAGAACGTTTTAGAGTGGTCCGATGATGGAAAGGGCTAAGCGGAATTAATCTAGTATTGCGTTTAAGATTCCATTATAAAACTTAGTAAACTTGCTTAGTTTATTGTAAGTATAGCTAAGGAGTGTAATTCTCTGCCGGAGTCTGTATTTACTGATAGTTACAATTTAGGGGTTTTTTATGTCAAGAGTGAATAGGTTACTTTTAAGTAAGCGCGATCTACCATCGGCTACATCAACACTTACCATCTGGTGAGATAGTTGTTAGTGGTCAAACGCGAGCTTATATACCGCACGGTTTCCCGCGAAGCGACGAGCCTCCTTGCCGGTCTGCCATCATGGAATTTAGAGGCAACACTCCCTGCACGCATGTAGGCTCTACGCATGGAGATGCAACGACGGGGCGAAACTTCGCTGCCGTGCCAAGTCGTGGCATGGCGGACAGAGTTCCGGCGGGATCTCATGGTGGAATGGCGACAACGACTGGCGCAACCCAGTGCTGGGCACGCCATAATTATGGTGGTAAGTCCCCTCTTTGAGGAGTGGCTGAAAAGACAACACGGCATCCTTACCTTCCGCATGACGCAGGTTCTCACCGGACATGATAAGTTCTAGAGGTTCCTGCACCAGATTCGAGCGGGAGAAACGCCCGGGTGTCACCATTGTGTGAACCGCCCTGAGGACATGGTGGAGTATACGGTAGAGGTTTACCCCGCATGGGCAGAACACTCCCGTGTTCTCGTGGAGGCGATCAGCGGCAACTATCTCTCGCGCCGGGCATTGGTCGGGAGAGAAGAGGAGTGGCAAGTGGCTGCCTTCTTCTGCGAAGCAGTAATGCTAGCAAAGTAGGCGGCCACATGCGCGAGGCAACGGACCTCACGCCCCAGCCAGCGGGATTCTGATCCCGATTTCCGTCCACCGTAGGTGCGGACTTGCGGACGGCGAGCTATAGGTAGCTCGCCGTCGACCGTCTGGTAACCATCCGGACCGAATCCAAGTCGTCGACGACGCGTAGTGTTCCACGCGTGCCTCAAGATGTCAGCAAAACCGTAGGGGCCCAGCGGGGTCGAAGCCTACTGGGGGCCATAGGGTCGCTTCTGAAAGGTAAACTCGGCTCTGGAATGCAAGGCAACGAAGGAAAATAGGAGTAGGTTTTAGTTAGTAAAAGTCTGACACGCTCTCTCTGATTAATAAAAATAAAAAACCAACCCAAAGAGGATCAAAAAGATTCCAAACAAGACCAACAATCTTGATACAAGAATTAAAAACCTCTCGCTCTCATTACCCCGTGTCATGTCGATACAAAGTTTCTCCCAAAGTAAAAGTCCCGACATTTGATGACAAAAGTGAACAAGATTTGGAGAAAGTTTCTTCAGGGTACACTTCTTTGGGGAACCAATTGAAAAGTCTTACTGCAAGCCCGGCTTGTTAGAAACATTCTTTGAGAGTTCTTTTCGTCTGTACTGAGGTTGTGATCGCTGATAACCGTGGCGTTCACTGTGGTGGAAAAACAGTAGGTACACGGACGTTAGAGAGGATCATTCTGATCAGACATGGCAAGATAGTAAGATATTACATTTCTATGCATAGCATGAGCATAATCAGCCTTTTATTGTTCCCACTGCTGGGACTCAGGCCTCCTTTCTCTAGGAGACATTTCTATGGTTCTATAAAAAATATGTCCGTTTATTAAGGCGTATAGTCCCGTGAACATCTGGCCGGATAGAGCACCGCTGACCTTTAAATCCAATTTGTTTACGAAATATTGATTGATTTATATATGTTATGTATATTCTGAAGAACACTTAACCAGCATTTTTTTTTGTGTAAACATATTTCTAAAGATCAAAGCCGTTTGAAAGGGGTAGGGAAAAGAAGCGAAAAAATTTCATGTTGTTAATTTTTTTTTGTGGCAAACGTATTTTGTTTTATAAAAAAATCATATTATAATATTGTACATGAATCTATAATAAACATACTTTTTTTCAAAACTATTGATTTAGCCGTTACCAAGGAGTAGGTTTCAGAAAGTCACTATTTTATAGCACTGCTCGAGAGTTAAGGCCTTAATTATGAATCGGTGACTTTGGACTCAGTGGAGAGGCATGCAAAGACGCTAATTGATGATCCAGATTTAGTTAAGACCATTGTACAAAGATTGACCAGTAGTGGCCGAGTGGTAACGGCCCCGACTTACTAGTTGTAGGTCGCGGGTTCAAACCCAGCCAGGCGCATTACTTTGTGTAATTTATTTCATCACCACTGCTCTTAAAGCGGTGAAGGAAAACATCGTGAGGAAACCGGCATGTCCTAGAACCAAAAATTCAAAGACATGTGACATTCTCCAACCCGCACTGGGCCCGCGTGGTGGCCCACTCCCTCTCCTAGAGAGGAGGCCTGAGGCCCTGCAGTGGGAACATTAAAAAAGGCTTAATATGCTAATCTACAAAGCCTGCAGCACAGACTTAGGGTAACGAGCCTTTCGGTGTCTATAGGTTGCATTTTGGAGAGTGTGTGCGAGAATCACATGACTTTATTCCGCCATAGCCTTTCTACCTTGGGACAACACGACGTACGGCGAGTGTCAACCCTTACATTATTAACACCTCTAAGGTCCGGACTAAGCTTCTCACCTCGTCGTTTATACGTACATCAAAGCAAGGGAACAATTTGCTTGCTGCGGTCTTCCCGTCTGATTATAATTTAGGTGTCTTCAAGGCTAGAGTGAATAGGCTCTTAATAAACTGGTACATTTCACCATCAAAAATTGGATTACTACTTACCATCGGGTGGGATCGCAGCCAAGCAGTTTAGTACTTTATTAAAAAAAACTATGTAAAATAGAACCATACATTATAATCATTTAAACCCTATTCAGGTAGCCGTGAGATAAAAGGTAAATAACCATTTATAATACTACTAAATTGTAGAATCCGGCATTTTTTTCACTATCGATTAACTTGTTGATACGATATATTGTCGTTAAATTCTTGTAATTCGCCGAAGAAAAAGCGTGCAAAGAAAACGCCAGTGCATTCAACAGAAAAGGAGACTGTTATTGATGTATTCAAACACGTCGAATAAACTTGGTCGAAAGTACCTACATTGTTTTCTTTGTTTACATTTCGTCTCAAGCCCAGATGAATAGGGTATAGCTTCATTGAGTAATTGTTAAATTGAGGTCGAATTAGAAACTGCACATATTTTTTTGCGTCAAAAATAACCATGAAAAACACAAAAAAAAAACAACGAAATCAATGACGAAATCAAAACTAAGTCTATAGAGAAAATAGTGCAAAATTGCTACATGAAGATTGAGGTTAGATCAAATCTGTCTTTTTCAGCTTTGCATTTACGTAGCGCTGCATGTACGTACGTGTATTTTAGTTTTTATATATACCTATTAAGTTATTATTACTTATTAGTTTTGATTTTTGTAAGCATATAATATAAACAAACGTGATCAGTATCTATGTTTTTTTTTTTTTTAATAAAAACGTCGACCAATACTAGGAATAAATCCTGTATCGCGGATGACACAACACTCCTAGACCCGGAACATCCACATCATCAATCTACGGGAATCGAACCCGCGACATGCAGTGCAACAGACATTCACTCAACCACTGTGCCAATCGTACTGTCAGAATTATAAGAATAAATACCTAAGTTAAAATGTCCAGGGCCATTTTGACCCAAGAGCGATGATGCCGGATTGAAAATAGCAAGAGGTTCGGTATTGTTGTTGATGCAGAGTGAATTGGAATAAATTAAAGTGAACTGTGGTGAATGTTGATTCCATATTCCAAAGCATGAGTGAGATGCAGGATAATTCAAAAGAGTCACCGCAGTGGACCCAGCACGCAAAAGGTAACTGAAAATAAATGTTTGTTTTTTTTTTTAAGTTATTTTGGAGGTATGCGGAATAGAGTGTAAAAAACCTCCGTTGAAAAGGGAGGATCCTCCCAGGACCAGGAGGGTGTTATGTGATTTCCGGCCACCGAAAGCGCGGGCTTACGGATGGCGAGCAATGGATAGCTCGCCGCCCGATCGTCCAGTAACCGTCCGGACCGAGCCCAAGTTGTCGAAGGCGTGTACTGTTCCATGCGCGCCTCAAGGAGATGTCAGTAAACCGTAGGGGCCCAAAAGGGTCGTAGCCTACTGGGGCCAAGGGTCTGCTTCTGAAAGGAAGACTCTGCCCTGGTATGATAGGCAACGGAAGAACAGGAGTGGGTTTTTAGTCAGTAAAAGTCTGACACACCCTCACGCACCGCCAAAGAGCGGATGATGTTAGTGGATGATTTTCTCACCGAAAAAAAGGGGCAACATGGCAAGACAATTTTAAGCTGCTTAAATTTAGATTTATCACTCTTTTTACATCTAATACTTAGACTATCAACACCTCTTTTCGTGAAAAATTCTAATCCATCGATCCTGTAACCACGAGCTATATTTTATACAGCGACGTTTTAAAAGTGTCGTTTCGTGTATGACGTCGCGTAGTTGAGGTGACACTCCCGAATATAGCTATACAAACCATTTGAGGCGTTATTTATTACTACACCGAAAATTATATTAAAATTAACTATTAAATATTCTACGAAGCGACTAAGTGAGTTTTATAAAACACGAAATATTACTTCGAGGAGCTTTTTCTGTAGATCTTTTGCTGGCTAAAATAACTAGTGTGACAAGGACAAAACATGTCTATATCCTTTTCTCTCATTTTATAGAGTGAGAAAAAAGTTGCTAAATTAAAATTTTAAGCACCAACGCTTGTAAGATATTTAAATATCTGCGTGACTTACTGTAGCAGTAACTTATCTTAATTTTAAGACATTAATTAAATTATTCATTGTGACGATCCATAATTTTCAAGTTTGTGACAATTTGTCGGATATAAGCGTAGTTTGGAAGTTCAAAAGTTTCAGCTGTGATAAAATTATGACTTCATAATTATCTTTATGCTCTATTTCGCTTGTGGGGTGAGAGTGATTTAAGCCACAGACACGAAGTTACCGGACGCGGGGCGATGGTAGCTCGATTCAATGCACAGATAATAATTATGGGACTGACATCGAAGACAGTGGCGCAGGAAGTGTGGTACGAGCGATGCGCGCCAGTCAAGTGGTGCCCAGCCCCCTAGCCAAGTTACAACCGTTTCGTTTCGATTCTCTTTTCGTTGATCACCTCGAGTTGCCACACCTCCTGTTCCTTTGTTCTGGCCACGTCACTGAGCGCTGAGATGACGTCAGAACAAAGGAATCGGAGGCGTGGCCGACTCAAGGCGATCAACGAAAAGAGAATCGAAACGAAACAGTTGTAACTTGGCTAGGAGGGTAGACGTCTGCATTGGCGTAGTTTATATGATTGTTACATAATAAATGTACCACTACGAAGAAGTTGATATCAAAAATACGTTGTCACCGCTGTTCAGATATTTTGTTGGCGAACAAAGACACAAATTTGGCATATTACAACATTACACCTCTTTAGCGCCACGCGATCTGCCCGCTGACTTCGTATCCATGGCCTTAGAGCTTCTACCAATTATTTTTCGAACGTTGAAAACAACCACTACAAGAAAATTAATCTCAATAATGAAGGGAATTGACGAGGAGCTCGTAGAGTAATAACAGCACGGGCCAATCTCATTGGACATCTTCACCGTAGGGGCCCAGTTGAGTAGGGCCTATGCCTGGTAGGTTCGTGGGGTAAAATATGAAAGTAATACCCATGGTCCTAGGGTAACTGAAGGAGCATAGGTGTAGTTTTAGTCAGTAAAAGTCTGACATGCCCTCGCGCTCCGCCCTAGAGCGAAATAAGTCATTAGATTATTTCTTCCCTTAAAAAAAATGTGGCGTCATAGATGTATATCTCTGACTATAGTGTGGCTACCCACAATTTGTTAATTACTCGCCTCATGCATGTTCTATGGGATTTACGCCAAGCCTACTGGCTGGCCATTCCATGTAGATAGTACCGATGTCTTGAATATATGTAAGTGTATGTATTGTATGTGTGTTGTATGTATTGAGCACTGTGTAGCCACGAAGTATCTATATGTAGGTATACATAAAAGGTAAAGTCCTAATTCTTTCACTGTCTCATTTACGCCTAGCCCAAACTCATGGATCTAGAACGCTGAAATTATACCAAGAGGTTACTTTTATGATGTACCTTTACAAAGGATGAGGGCCAACGTTGCGTTAAGCGGGCGCAAGCGAGGGCAACCGTCGCGGGCCCCGTCGCGTGACGACGCGCGTGAGTCATATGTGACGGTCCCCGTAGCAGAAACCGGATTGTTACCTGTGCAGTGACGCCATTTCATCTTTAGCGGTGTGCATGTAGTCGTGTCGATGTAGAACTTTAATATATTATTACGTAGCAAAACAGGCGTGGGGTGCGGCTCCCCGCGACGTGTGCACGAGCGGGTCACCGCGACGGACCACTTTTGTATGGGACCGCGCGGGCGTAACGCAGCGTCGGCCCCAAGAAAGGATTTTCCAATATTTACCTAAAGGGATGAAATCGAGATCCAAAGTTTATATGGAAAAACCTACTATAACGTTGAATTGGCGCCCATCACTTCTCTATGCAACGTATAAAAGTTTCTCGAATTCATCTTTACTAATATAATAAATCAGCATGATTTATTTTTGGGTTATTTTTTTTGTAATTAATAATCTCAAAAACTAACGAACCTATTTCAAAAATTTTTTCATCAGTAGAATTCTTCTTTATCACCAAGGGATAAAGGGTATCGAATGCACGCAAGCATCGGCCTGGATCGCAATCGGCATCGGAAACACAACGCCTGTTGATTTTAGTTTAGTCCTTACTGGACGGCGAGCTACCCATTGCTCACCGTCAATAGGTATATTATGTTTGTTTTTCCTTCACGTTGAAAGGGCTCACCAAAGGCAAGGGCCAAGGGCTCTCAAATAAATGTTTTCTTTCTTTCTTTCTTTCTATTTTCTATATTCACGCGGGCGAATCTGCTAGTAGAAGCTAGTCTTATATATTTAAGAAACTATCACACTCTTTATTAGAGGCCCGAATTTTTGTGGCCCAGTTTACATTCTTCACACTCATTTATTTGACTATTCATGACATGACAAATAAAAGAAGAGAAGAAGAAGGAAACAAAAAAAAAAGGTACAGAGGTGACGCTTATTTCTGTAGGAATCTCTCTCAGCGTACCTGCGAAAGAAGGGCTGGAAAAAAAGATGTGGACACCGTGTGCAGAGTAATAGGAAAATAAGTACACATAAGGTAATCCATGAAACAATATAATAAACAATTAAAGATAAGTTCTATCGTAATTATATACATGCACATAGTATTATAAAATAAATAATTACTAAATAATATTATGAACACACACACATACTAAAACTACTTTTATTTAATATCCGTTTAACCATTTTGGCTAGTCATTAGACACGATTTACTCCCAAAGCTGAAATCCATATGCTTACCGGCCTAATTAACATTATAAAGGTCTACCTATATTTAAAACTCAGGAAAACTCGCTCTAACTTCAGGCATAATTACCTACTCTCATTTAAATACTTTTCTGCTTCTCAACCGTGCTCAACTTTTGACGAGGTGTGGATCTGGTGAAACTTATTTTTGGGCCGAATAATTTGGAATTTTGAAAGTAAAACAAAAGACTGGCGAGTAATTATTGTTCAGTTGTAGCTATAATTAGTAAATGGGTATGATTGAATAATGAAAACACGTTTAATTAGCACGCAGACAAACACAATAAAGAAACAAGTAGAAACTTACTTAGAATTAAAATAAAAAAAAGCTAAATAATATGAGAAAGTCGTATTTTTGTATCATCGCGGAAACTTTATTTTACACGCTATAATTCATTAGTACTTTCAATCATTTCCTGCAGGAATAACACTTTTCTTCGATAGAGCTATAGATATAATATTTATTATTTATTTTACTATTTATGTACACACAAAGAAACAGAAAAAGATACCTAATACATATTAGTTCAAAAGTACTGCTTATATGAAATGTCTTTCTGCAGAACTGCAAAAGAAGATATTAAAAAAAAATACAATAGCGTGTAGAAAACAAGGGAAGAAGAGTATTTCAAATCTTAAAGTAAAGTATGAAATAATACTACATATAGTTTAAATATTAATAAATTGTTATATAATATCAAAGTAACTCTTCGGTAAAGTGTCTCTTTCGTGGTTAAAGTACTCAACCGATTTGGATAAAATGTGGTACGGAGTAATCTTAGACTTCAAGGAAGGACATAGGTTCCTTTTTATGTCTTAAAATCCGCTATAATCGTCTTCCTGCAGCTATTTCTGGTGCCCCGACTTTAGGCAGCTTCAAAGTTCGTTTGAAAAAATGGTTTATCGAGCAAGTTTTAAGATTTAATATATTTTTATTTGTGATTTACTTCTATTTATTTATTTTTTTGGTATTATCTTACATTGGTTTGACATCTTTTATTATTTGATACTGTTTTATAATGTAACTTATTTTTAATAATTTGTTGACTATAATGCAATATTCTATGTTTTTTTCTTGCCAATAAAATACTATGACTATGAATACTAATTAAACAATATTCACACGGATGAAGTCACTGGCAAAAACTAGTATGTATCTTATATTGCAAATAGTTATAAAATGTTATTATTTAACAAATGGGGCTCGAAGGATGATTTATATTCCACTAGGGCTGAGCTATCATAAGTCAATGTCAGTGAGCGTTTTTTTTTCACATGAATGACTAGAACATGTGCTCATTATTATAATGGTTTGTTGTCTTTGCCGTAATTACACCTTGTTGTAAAATAGTGAAAAAACAAGTCTTTAACAGTGGCTTATCCTGGGTAATAAAAGTGATTGATTAAAATTATAATACAGTTATTACATGTTATGTAAGCCCAGCGTGTAATATTGTTGAAAGGAAGTAGTTCAATTCCCAAATCGAGTCTTGAAGGATTACAAAACAGTTTTTAGACTTTTTCGTGTATTTGTGCTATAAGACTTTGCTTCAGGAGGGTTTGCTACAACGGGAAGTAAGCTATATATATATAGGTTTTGATTTCCTGGCGTTAGGAACTTGGTTCAGGCCATGGTCCGGAGCGACGAGAAATGGGCAGCAGCAGCACGCGCGTGGAAACGGATAACCTTACGCCCCAGCCGCCGGGATCCCGACCCTGACTACCAGCCACCGTAGGCGTGTGCTTGCCGACGACGAGCAAGTAACCGCTCGGACCAAGCCCGAGTCGTCGACAGCTCGTAGTGTTCCACGTGTGCCTCAAAGAAATGTCAGCAAAACCCAGTAGGGTCGAAGCTTACTGGGCCCATGGGTTGATTTCTGAAATGGAAATCCGTGGTCCTAGAAAACAAAAGGCAACTGAAGGAACAAACATACCTATGTTTTAGTCAGTAAAAGTCTGACACGCCTAGGGCGAGAGAAGTAAGTAATAAGATGATGATGAAGTGGGATACCTTAAGAAAAACCAAGTAGGTAACTCTAAGTAAGTCTTGTATTTTGATTAAATCTCAAGTGTAATAACGGTGTCATTTATAACGAGAAGGCTTTGTTTTGTCTCACGCAGATGTCTGTGACTTATTTTTTCTTTAATAAACCTAGACATACATAATGTATTTTTTTTAAAAATGTTGTTGTGAGATAATTAAATAAAGAGAGGAAAGAGGAGGGGAGTTTCTTGCCGGTTCTTCTCCATAGGAAACGATCAATTTGGAACCGTGCACTAGCTTCTGCCGTTTTATAAGTGCCCATGTAGGCCTATGTGAAATAAAAAAAACTTTTGACTTTGACTTTTTGAAAGCACAAGTGAAAATAATTGGCAACATAAGTTTATTCTAAAAGATCACAGAGTATATATATACAACTGGGAAATACGTTTAATAATGTAACTTAGATAGGGATGTATCAATATAGAAAGAAAGGTCGTTTTTAACCGACTTCAAAAAGAAGGAGGTTCTATGTTCGGCTGAACGTATTTTTTTTAATGTATGTTCACCGATTTCTCGGTCCATTGTGGAATGATTTTGAATTTTTTTTTCTTGATCGAAAGGTTATGCTTCCGAGTTGGTCCCATAGAAATATTGTTATGATCTAATGAGGAACTTCGAAGATAGTCATAGTCATAGTCATAGTAATTTATTGGTAAGGGATTCTTGCAAGTCATTTAAAGAATGTTACATAAAATTTGTCAACAAATGATTAGTTACATAACAATGTCAAATAATAAAAAATGTCAAACAAATAAAAGAAATTACAAAGAAAAAAAAAAATAATAATAATAATACTCGAAGTCAAATTACAAATTAAAATAAAAGTCAAAACATTCCAAATTAGCGTCAAAGTTAAATAAATTAAATCGTAAATTCGTCAAAAGAATAAAAAGCTTGCTCGATAAGCCATTTTTTCAAACGAGCTTTGAAGCTCCCTATAGTTGGGATATGGAACGGAACTCCTCATAGTATCAAAGCAGAACTGTCGTAACAAGTAGAATAGCTTTGTTTATACGTGTAGTCGATGACTGACTGAAAGAAGAGGGGGAGGGGATGTATCAACTGATCTGATGATGAAGCTGGAAGGTGGACACCGGAACTCCGTAATAAATCAATGTAACCTAACCGTGTTTGGGATTATTACAATTGTCATGAGATGCACTCTGGCTATAAGGGTACCATTGAGCTAATCTGATGATGATTAGCTGAGGAGAGTAAAACTCATTGTGTGGACCACTCTGAGGGCACGGTGTAGCATACGGTGGAGGTGTGCCCCGCTTGGGCGAAGCACCGTTGTGTCTTCGTGGAGGCAATCGGTGGCAGTGACCTCTCGCGCCTCGCCCTGGTTTGGGCTATGGTCCGAAGCGAGGAGGAATGGCAGGCGGTGGCTTCCTTCTGCGAAGCAGTAATGCTAGCGAAGGAGGAGGCCGCACGCGCGTGAGGTAACGAATGTCCTCACGCCCCAGCCGCCGAGATTCTGACCTCGACTACCAGCCACGGTAGACCCGGGCTTGCGGACGTCGAGCATTGGGTAGCTCGCCGTCCGGCCGTCCGATAATTGATCGGACCGAGCTCAGTCGTCAACAGCGCGTAGCGATCCACGCGCTCCTCAACAAGATGTCTGCAAACCGTAGGGGCCCAGCAGGGTCGATGCCCGCTAGCTAGGCCCGCGGAGAATTTCTAAAAAAGGAAACCCGTAGTCCTAGAACGCAAAGGGCAACTGAAGGACACAGGTGTGGTTTTAGTCAGTAAAACTCTGACGAGATGATTTCCACGCTTAAAAAAAAGGATTCTTTAAATCAAGAGTGATTAACTTCTATGCAAGCTCCCTCCATTATTGACCATCATCACTTATAAAACTAGAATACTAATTGTAAAAACAATATCAAAGTTGGTATAAAAGCAAACAAGATATAACAATTTCGTTGTCGTTACCTATGGTGGCTGTACGAGTGTCATGGTCTTTAACGTTAAACACCATGTCGGACTTCTCTTTTAAAACAACAGCTTTGAAGCTTTATAACTTTGTTATTGATGAAGATATTTCTTTTTTTTATCGGTTTACCGGAGATAAAATGATTGAATAAAGCAAATCATATTAATTCCCTATTATGGAACATACCTCTTCTTTCCCATACGATTCAATTTGACATAAGCGAATGCTTACGTCAACCCATTCGAGTATTTACGATATTAAAGAACCGATATACCTGCCCCCCTAACCAAGTTACGATCGTTTCGTTTGCGTCGAACGCTTCGAGTAGGCCACGCCTCCAATTCCCTTCTTCTGACCACGGGACTGAGCGTTGAGATGACGTCAGAACAAAGGAATCGGTGGCGTGGCCTACTCGAGGCATTCGACGCAAACGAAATGATCGTAACTTGGCTGTAATTTAACTCTCTTTATCTAAACAATAATCATTAAATCCTTACACATCTAACAACAAACAAAACTAACTTTATCCAAACGCCTTCAGAATAATCAAACGCTAACAACAGCCAAAACCTTAGACTGTTTCCCGATTCATTTTGCGTTGCAATCTAACAAACATCCGAAACTTATTAAGCTGTTTAAGTACTTCTTAGAGAGAGATGCTACGATCTTCTATCCCTCTCTAATTCCCGGTCACGTACGAGATTCTTCACACGTAGTTTCAGGACTTAATAGGTCATATTCGTATTAATCTCGGCGCAAAGTTGTTGAAAGTGTTTCTACGTTTACTGTTGTATGTATTGAATTAATTATGTTGTGTTTGAAAAGATTTCTAGAAACTAAAAGAAGCGTTAACAGGGTAGAGTTTCTGTAAGATTAGTAAACTAAAATAGGTTAACAAGTAAAGTTTTCGCTAGTTAAAGTCAAGATCGAAGAATAATGAATGCTCTACGGGAATTAGGCGTCCTACGTCATCCATAGTCTAGAATGACTCACTGCGAGCTTAAAGTAATACAGGGTGAAACCAAAGGAGGATGCAAATCCAAGTCCCAACTTCCAATAGTTAGGGTTTACGCCATACTCATGGCGGTAATTCCTCTCTTTGAGAAGTGGCTGGAGAGGCACCTTCCATATAACGCAGGTCCTCACCGGACATGATAAGTTTAGGTGGTTTCTGCACCTGATTTGGGCGGAAGAAACGCCCGGGTGACGAGCAATGGTTAGCTCGCCGTACTTACCGAGCTCAAGTGGTCGACGGTACGTATTCCACGAGCACCTCAAAGAGATGTCAGCAAAACCGTAGGAGCCCAGCAGGCTGAAGCGAATTGGGGCCATGGGTTGATATCTGAAAGGGAATCCTATGGTCCTGGAACACAAAGGGTAAGGAAGGAGCATAGGTGTCGTTTTAATCACTAAAAGTCTGGCACACCCTCTCGCTCTACCCTACAGCGAGAGAAGTCAGTAGATGATTTCAATTTCAATAGCCTTTGTATCCTGAAGATTCCTTTGTAATTTGATTTTTTGATGTTGATTTTAATATCATATGGGTTAAAAAATGTCCCAGTGTTCAGTGTGCCTTTTGGCAAAGGCCTCCTCTAACTTCTTCCACTTTACTCTGTCCTTTGCAACTCTTCGCCAGTTTGGACCTGTTGTAAGTTTAAGTTCGTCCTCTCATCTTTTGTGTGGTCGACCTTTATTGCTTTTACCGTTTCTCGGGTACCATTCTATCAGGACTTTGCTCCATTTGTCTTGGAGACTCCGTAGCATATGACCCGCCCATCTCCACTTCAGTTGGTCTATCTTAGTGAGGATGTCTGTCACTCCTGTCCTAAAAACAACAGATCTCAGCTGTAAAATTAAGCACAAAGTCTTTAACACCTGCATTCTCCCCTGCCTTACTTATGGTTGCGAAACTTGGACACTCTCCAAACAACACAGAAATATGCTGGAACACTGTCAGAGAGCTATGGAGAGAAGCATGCTGGGGATTAGGAAACTTGACATTGAAAGGAACTCAGCCATAAGAACTAGGGCAGACGTGACAGACATCCTCAGTAGATGATTTAGCACCTCAAAAAAACCCTTTCCTTATGTCTGTTATATCGTTGGAAAGAATAGAAAATAGAATAGAATAAAATAGAATTTTACAGAAACTTAAATGTATGGGTACAATGGCGGTCTACCAGGCAACCTTAGGATGTACTATAAGAACTTAAATTAAAAAATGGAGTAGTTTGCGTTGTACTGCTAGCAAATAGATATTATTGATATATATTACTGATACTGAAAGACATCCACTTCAAAACATAGGCCTCCTCTAAGTCTCGCCCCAACGACCAGTCTTGTGTTACTCGAATCCATTGGATTTTCGCGTATGTCACCACATCATCGGCCCACCTTAGGCTACTTGCAGAAGTTCCGCATTTGCAAAGGAAGAGGCGAGGTTCCACTACAACCCTATCTTACATCCAGCTTGTATAAAAGCTTAATAAGGAGACATTCTTGCTATACCAGTCGTTAGACATAGACGAGAAAGTTTGCCAGTTTCTTTAGATAAAGGGAATATAATATCCGAGTTTTGAATTCTAACTTTTGTGTATTTTCGAGGTTTTGTTGATGTATATTGGTTGTGCTCGGGCTGTGCTTGGAGTTTCCTTGCATGATCGCTTCAGAAATGAAGATATCCGCAGGAGTACCAAGGTTACAGACATAGTCGGAAGAATCGCCAAACTTAAATGGTAATGGGCAGGGCACATTGTTCGCAGAACAGATGGTCGATGGGGATGAAAGATTCTGGAATGGCGACCACGTACCGGAAGACGCAGCGTTGGAAGGCCTCCCACAAGGTGGACCGATGACCTGGTAAGGGTCGCGGGAATCCGATGGATGCGAGACGCACAGGACCGGTCATTGTGGCGACATTTGGGAGAGGCTTATGTGCAACAGTGGACGTCTTTCGGCTGAAATGATGATGATGATGATGAAATTGGTTACGTACATTGTTGAAACCTCTACGGTCCTGACTAAGCATTTCGTTTCGTCGGAACAATTCGCCTGCTGCGGTCTTCCCATCCGATTATAATTTATGTCTCTTCAAGGCTAAAGTGAATAAGCTCCTAATAAACTAGTGTGTCTCACCATCAAAAATTGCACCATTGCTTACCATTAGGTGGGATCGCAGTCAAACACGGATGACGACGTTGGCAGAACCTAAATTATTATAATTTAATTTTTAGTCGGTCAAATATGTGGTATTCATAACGCAAATTTCTCCAAAAAGCAAACTTAAATTCCCCAGTTGAACAAACCTCGGTAATTAACGCTAAACCCGTTGTGCTCAGTTTCAAGCACTGCAGACTGCACAGTAAGACGTTCTCGCAGCAACTAGGTACACACGACCAACTTCGCTAGTTCATCAAGAAAAGTTAAGACATTAGTTTCAGCTCATGTTAATGTACTACATATCTTGGTGCAGTGGACCGTGAGTAATTTACGCTGGTAGAACTCATATTTTTCACTCATTGTAATTGTTAGTTGAAAGGGATCATCTAAATGAAATTTAAATCTAATAAACATAAGAAGCAGTAATGATAGCAAAGGAGGCGGCCGATCGCGTGAGGCAGCGGCAACGGTCCTCATGCCCCAACCGCCGCGGCGCCGCTTGGATTCCGATCCCGATTTCCGGCCACCATAGGCGCGGGCTTGCGGACGGCGAGCAATGGGTGGCTCGCCGTTCGATCGTCCGGTAACCGTCCGGACCGAGCTCAAGTTGTCGACGGCGTATAGTGTTCCACGCGCGCCTCAAGGAGATGTCAGCGAAACCGTAGGGGCCCAGCAGGGTCGAAGCCTACTGGGGCCACGGGTAGTGTGAAAGCGAAGCCTGGGGCCCCGGGATGAAGGCAAAGAGGGAACAGGAGTGGGTTTTTAGTCAGTAAAAGTCTGACACTATCTCTCGCTCCACCCAAAAGCGAGATTTGTCATTAGATGATTTTCCCGACTTAAAAAAAAAAAAAACCTGTTGGCTTGATGGCTGTCTTAATCTCAGCTGAATAATAAATCACCATTCAATCCCCAAGTGAACTCTGCGGCTCGGATGTCATTGCGCCATTCCATCCAACACCAAGCGGACGCCGTATAATATCTGCCCCCCTAGCCAAGTTACAATCGTATCGTTCGCGCTGAACGCTTCGAGTAGGCCACGCCTCCAATTCTTTTGTTCGGACCACGTGACTGAGCGTTGAGATGACGTCAGAACAAAGGAATCGGAGGCATGGCCTACTCGAAGCGTTTGGCGTGAACAATACGATTGTAACTTGGCTAGGGGGTCTGTACATATCAAAAATTAGGTCTACAATGAAGTGGGAGAGAGAACCGGTTCGCTTGGGGAACTTAGAGTAGTTGTAGTTTATAAACAGAGTTATGAAGATCCAACGTGCTAAATAATTAATAATAATTTGTAATTAATGATATGATAATTGTGGTTATTCAGTTTTGATTTAATGTTGGTGAATGACAATTAATATACTCGTATTTTTTATTTATTTAAGTTGAATTGATTTTAATTAATTTATTTTATTTGCTTGGCTTTTTTGCCCTAATATTGTACTTTATTCTTTTGGCAAAGTATAGAGCACTTATTTATTTTTTATTTTGTTACCTGTTATCCTGCCTGTTTTATAAAATAAATATATAAATAAAAAACCGGCCAAGTGCAAGTCAGACTCGCGCTTGAAGGGTCCCGTACTATCGATACAATTTTTTTACACTATTTGTTTATTCTGTTTTTAGTATTCGTTGTTATAGCGGAAATAGATAAAGCCTGGTAACAGACAGACGGACAGTGGAATCTTAGTAACATTTTTACCCTTTGTAGACGGATTTCTAAAAACCATTAGAAAGAAAAGATTTCAAAACAAAGCTCCGCAGGAAACCTACCATGTATTTTGTACTAGCTTTTCATTAGTCCTTACACAAGTTTACCAGTTCATCAAGAAAAGTTTCGACACAAGTTCTGCTCGTAATGAACTACATGTGTTAGTTCAGTGGCCAGGGGAAGCTTCGGACCTTCAATAAATAAGGATAGCTATTTACAAAGTGTAAACTGTTTGGTTTTCTTCTCTAGTATTGGCAGGAACTATGTGTGTGACTGAGCTAAAGTGTAACAATGTTAAGGGTATCCAGTATGTTCGCGAACTAGTTGTGCTCCACGTATCTGCAACTGCTCTGGAGACAAAACGTGCATCTCCATAAAAAATACGTATGTTCCACAGTCCCCTTACGAATACTGAACGAACACATGTTCGTGGACGAACTACTACTATACGACGAATTTCTATAAGGGTTCCGTTTTTTCCTTTTGAGGTACGGAACCCTAAAAACGGATCCCTATACTAAGAATTACTTACTCCTGTATCGTGAGCGTTATCAAACTTGTGAACTCATATTCATAGCATAAGTTAACATAGTTTTAAATCATGTTTACTAACAAAATGATTTATTATAAGTAATTATGCATGTTAGTCTATAAGGTATTTATGATATGGGTACATGTTGCTTGAAATAAATTGATTATTATTATTATTATTATATTCTTGTTTATGAGTTCACAAGTTACCCAGACCAGAAATACATATTTGTAGGCTATACAAATATTTGTTCCGTGCGGGAATCAACCCGCGACACGCAGCGCAATCATTTAACTACTGTGCTAACCGTCTCGACGATACCTTTGTTAATATTATGCGATTATTCTCCTAAAGGCCTTACTCAAAGTTATACGCGCTAGTTACGTTCAAGTCCCATAAAATATGGGGAGAGAACCTATAGTCAGACCCCCAGCAGGCTTCTGAGGAATACCAGATTGAAAAACTCAATAATACTTTGACTGACTCGGGAATCGAAACTTCAAGCTACCGTCGATGGCCCGTAGCGTTTATCAGCTTCCTGACATTGTACCATGTTTGTTGGGGTTGGTGCAACACTGTTTGTTCTTCCATTCTGTCCTGTCACCCGTCACGCTATCACTTACTCCCTCCTTTCATATCACCCCTTACACTATTCATCCATCTTTTCTTTGGCCTCCCTTTCCCTCTCCATCCATCCACATGTATACTCATAACTCTTTTAGTAACAGGCATTTCATCCCTCCTTTTCAGATGACCATATCAAGACAAAAAATTTCCTTGGAGATTGTGGGTGGTTTCCCTGGGAGGACGTGTCAGACTTTTACTGACTAAAACCTACAACAGGGTTCCCTTTCGGGCGACACGTGGAACTCTCAGTCACTAGCGCCACTTTC
Source organism: Mythimna pallens (assembly GCA_961205895.1). NCBI lineage: Eukaryota > Metazoa > Arthropoda > Insecta > Lepidoptera > Noctuidae > Mythimna > Mythimna pallens. Next base: position 24,811,101 of record OY540827.1, on the reverse strand, counting down.
AAATCACTCCAACGCACATGATTAGAAAGTGCAACACAGTGCTGGAAGCACTACCATTCAAGTTAGAAGTTTTTCCGCTTGAAAAAATATGCATGCAAAGAAAAGATTTTTTGCAAAATCATTTTTTCCTCACCAACATTCGAACTTTTGCGTAGTGCATTGTCAAGGGAATAAGCTGTGAAAAATGTAACTCACGTACATATTGCGCTGGGCTGTAACTTACTTCGGAAGCTGTGTTGCAAATTGTACTTCAGAGCGTGAATCACTGATAAAAAGTGCAAGGTCGGTTATAGTGAGCGTGGCACAGTAACTTAAGTGTAGTGAATCAAGTTCTGAGTTTTGAGCAAGAAGAGATAAATCTGCTTAGCCTTTTTCGACTATCTTGAGGTTGGCTGCCAGTTAAATCAGAAGCAGTTGGATATTTTATGTGGAGTGATTTCATCTGAACTCCACAATCCAAGTCAAGCCAAGTCCATTCCATCATCGGCCCACTAGACGTACAGCGTTACGCCACTGGTACTTGTTAAATATCCTATCCATACGTACAAAGCGTTTTGGGAACACATTTATTGTGCATACAGCTAAGGAATGGAATTCTCTGTCGGAATCTGTGTTTCCTGATAGCTACAATTTAAGAGTTTTAGGTTACTTCTAGGCAAGCGTGCTCCATCGTCGGCCACATCATCGCTTACCATCAGGTGAACTAGTGCGTGAGCCTATTATACATAGTAAAAATCCAGTAATTGGGTTATACGATATCCGATTCCAGGGCACATTTTTTTTTTGTGGGATACCATCAAGAGAAAGAGTGTCAGATTCTTACTGACTAAAACCCACAGGTTTTCTTCAGTTGCGGTAATTCCTTCAAACAATCCTTAAACTACTATAACTTTTACTGGCCTCATCAAATTTGCTGATATCTCTTTCAGGCGTGCGTCGATTCCGGCTTAGTCATTCCCGGATCGCCGGACAATTAACTAGTCATGGCTCGCCGTCCGCAAGCCCGCGCCTTCGGGATGGGTAGTCGTCCTGCAAATCCCGACGTCTGGAGCAAGGGCACGATACCACTCTTTTCAGATTTCCTGGCTTCTAAATATCCGTAATGACTGTTAAAGGACCCGAAATGACAGTTTGGACCAACAGTTTATTGAACTTTCCGAGCCATGGAGGAGTCTCGGTGAGCTAAGGAGATTCACTCTTGCAGCTGTAGTTAATTATTCTAGGTAGGGAAAAAAAAGAACAAAAAGAAATAGCAAGAAGTAAATACCTTCTTGTAACTTCTGTTTAGATTTAAGGACATAATTATTCGAAAAAATTAAATGTTACTTCGCATTATAGGGCTGCATAACTTAGCATATCTAACATAGCTTGATCGTTCAGACTTCAATCATCGTTGACAAACTTTTTATAAGTATGTATAAACTAAATCACAACTTCTGTAACGTTATCAAGAATCTGAAACTGTTCGAATTTGCAGCTGTTAATGTGAAACCCTACATTCAGCTCCGAAACTGTAATTGCACCTAAGCAACATGTACAAACGAGGACTTGATTCACTCGACCCTCCACTGTGGCTCGCGGTCGGTTTCAGCAGAAGCTCTAAAACTTTTTCTGTGTGCGCTTGAGTCTATAACGAGTTGTCAGAACTACTGGTAATGGTCTGAACGCGGCCGAGTTTCAACTCGCCCGATTTGTTCGCGCCGCTCAACGGCATCGCTGCGATACTATTAAACAGTTTTTAACGTTTGAGATATTCCCCTAAAGTTATTTTATGGAGAAAGTTTTTTTTCCAAGGTTTTTGACGTGACTTTTGGTAGATAACGGTAGGGGGCTGTTGGGGCTTGACAAAGTTTTATCAAAGTGCAAAAAATGGTTACGTGATGCAATGTGTCACTTGAGCGATGAGTTGGGAAGGTTTGTTTGTTTATATTAAAGTAAACGATGGTTTTAAACCATCGTTTACTGAGGATGATTTAGAATCAGGTCAAAGATTTTAGTTAACTACTCGTTTAACTCTTGCAACTGACTTTGTTTATGTAACCGTAACCGTTTAACAAGTTTAACTCATTGTGTTATGTTATGCTCACTTTGCAATTTTAGGTCTGACATTACGCGTGAATATCTCTAGGGCAGTGGTGGCTCAGTGGTAACGACTCCAAGTTATTTACGAGTTGTAGATCGTGGGTTAAAACCTGGCCAGGGGCATTACTAAATGTAATTTATTTCATCACCACTGCTCTCAAAACGGTGAAGGAAAACATCGTGAGGAAACCGGCATGTCCTAGAACCAAAAAAATCGAAGACATGTTACTTCCACCAACTCACAATAGGCCCGCGTGGTGAAATAAGGCCCATTCCTTCTCCTAGAGAGGAGGCCTGTATCCCTGCAGTGGGAACATTAAAAGGTTGATTATGCTATATGCTATATTACACGTGAGGACTTGTAGTTGGCTTGCTGTCGTCTACGTTTTTTTTTTGGTTGCTTTAAGCTGAAAGTCCTCTAAGCTGTAATAAATAAATAAATCAAGCGCGGAAATTATCCAAAAAAGTGAAAAATTTAAGCAATGATGACAAAGTTCGAGAATATACTCATTGTTTAAATCACAGAATAGTCATTGTTTTGTTCTCTTAAGTAATATTTAGTGGTCAATAGACAAGGTCATTAGAGCAGTGGTGGCCGAGTGGTAACGGCCCCGACTTACGAGTTGTAGGTCGCGGGTTCAAACCCAGCCAGGCGCATTACTTTGTGTAATTTATTTCATCACCACTGCTCTCATAACGGTGAAGGAAAACATCGTGAGGAAACCGGCATGTCCTAGAACCAAAAATTCAAAGACATGTGACATCCACCAATCCGCACTGGGCCCGCGTGGTGGATTACGGCCCATTCCCTCTCCTAGAGAGGAGGCCTGAGTCCCAACAGTGGGAACATTAAAAAAAGGCCGACTATGCTATGCAATAGACAACCTAAGCCTAAGCACCCTTTTTTGGGCACGAAATCATCAAATGATATCTCCTGCTCTGGGTGGAGCGAGAAGGAGTATCTGACTATTACTGACTAAAACTAGCCTGAATTCCTTCATTTGCCTATTGCGTTCTACATCTACGGTAGCTATTTTGAATTATCTCACGGGCCTGGACATTTAAGCACCCCTGCTCTAAATAAACGGCAAGACGTTCCGTTGTACGTTTGGTGTTCAGTGCACACAATGATAATATTATCCTAAGACTACTAGTCCGAGTAACATAGTATGTATATTCAGCCATCGGTCTTTGGACAACCGACGTTTCGGTCCTTTGCAAGATTAGTGATGTACCTACGAGTACGTAGTGGAGCGAAAACGATTATGTTTCCGACACGTATGACTGGTTTTCTTACAGGGATGAGTTGCAAAAGTAGGCTTCCTTTTAAACATTCTGTATTCAGTTACACACACATACCATCACACAACACCGGGGCTTGGGCAGAACACCGCCGTGTCCTCATAGAGACAATCGGCGGCAACGATCTCTTGCGGCGGGGGCTAAGTATAGGCCATGGTCTGGAGCGAGGAGGAGTGGCAGGCGGTCGCCTCCTTCTATGAAGCAGTAATGCTAGCAAAGGTGGCGTGAGGGAACAGGCCTCGATCCCGATTTCCAGCCACGACAACGCATGCGGCGAGCAATGGGCACCTCGCCGTCCAACCGTCCGGTAACCACCCGGACCGAGTCCAAGTCGTTGACAGCGCGTACTGTTCCATGTGCGACCCAAAGAGATGTGTGCAAAACCGTAGGGGCCCAGCAGGGTCGAAGTCTACTGGGGCCACAGGTTGTGCGAAAGAGAACCCCGGGGCTTTCAAGTGCAATGTGTTGTTAGTTAAATACACTTAGCGGCAATCAATGTAAGTCTAGTCACTTTTACCACTTTATTTGATTTGGAGCCTGGCAGGCCTCAAAAGCAGTGACAAATTCCTTTTTTAAAACAGCCATTTTTTATGAAGCGTGAAGAAGACGCGTGGCCGCGTTAATTTATAACAGCCATTTTTTATGAAGCGTGAAGAAGACGCGTGGCCGCGTTAATTTATAACAGCCATTTTTTATGAAGCGTGAAGAAGACGCGTGGCCGCGTTAATTTATAACAGCCATTTTTTATGAAGCGTGAAGAAGACGCGTGGCCGCGTTAATTTATAACAGCCATTTTTTATGAAGCGTGAAGAAGACGCGTGGCCGCGTTAATTTTGGTTATTACGGACGCGAAGTCGACGTCAAAGACGGATAAAAGGTAGCCTATGTCCATTCCTCGTTCAAGATTTCTCCGTACCAAATTTCATCAAAATCGGTTCAATAGTTTAATTAGGAAAGCATAACATACAGACAAACAGAGTTACTTTCATATTTATAATATTTCTATGGATTATGTCATGAGCAGTGGTAGCCGAGTGATAACGGCCTCGACTTATGAGTTGTAGGTCGCGGGTTCAAACCCAGCCAGGCGCATTACTTTGAGTTATTTATTTCATCACCATTGCTCTCAAAACGGTAAAGGAAAACATTGTGAAGAAACTGGCATCAACCAAAAAATCGAGTACATCTGACATTCACCAACCCGCAATGGGCCCGCGTGGTGGATTACAGCCCATTCGAGGAGGCCTGAGTCCCAGCAGTGGGAACATTAAAATAGGCTGATTATTATGTCATGGCACATATTGCCCCACAAGGATGTTTTAAAAAGACTTTTAGTTTGAAACCAGACAAATGTTTTTTTATACATTGTATTTCTAATAATTGTAACTCTATATGGACTCTATATTTAGAGTTGCGAGATAATTAACATAATCGACCGCATAATTTTTTTAATACTACTTAGCATAAGCGAACGTGGTAGGGTAGGGTATAATAATAATAATAATAATAAGTGCGTTAATTTGTATTTTAGACAATTTTACAATTCATAATACTTCTGCCAAACTGCATAGCAGTTTGTTGGCAGACGTAGCTCCGGTATTATTAAATTATTTATATTGCAAACATTGTCATTACACACAAATATCATATTTAATTTAGTTTAATTTAATTTAGTTTAATCTAATTTAATTTTTTAATGTCCTCTTATTTATGACATCCGCAGTATTTTCAGAGATTGGTTAGAAAATATACGAGCAGAAGCTAAACCACGTATTGACACCACATTTGTACTATTACGAGTACAGCTAGGTTCATGATTATATAAAAGCATAAATTAAAATCTATCTGACTGACCTGTTGGTCTAGTGGTTAGTGGCTTTGACTGCTACGCTGGAGGCCGTGTGTTTGATTCCCACACAGGACAAATGTTTGTATGATGAGCACGATCATTTGTTCTGTGTATGGGTGTAATTTATTCATAATATTTAGAAATATATAAGTATGTTTATCAGTTGTCTAGTACTCATAACACAAGCTCTGCTTAGCTTGAAACTAGACGGTGTTGTGTGATGGTTGTGGAATAAAAAAAAAATTCCTTCTGTAGGATATCCCGATTAAGAGGACTACAGCACCTGAAGCTCGGCCACTTTGGGACTGACTTAATTTTGTCTTGCAAATATGAAGCGTTTTAGCGATTTACTAAAAGTTACAAATTCGATTATAACATTTAAACACTATAACGCCAAAAGGTTGCTTTTATAACAATATCATTATTCTGACAAACAATCAGAATAATGTTTGTATATTAGTCCGGTTTTAAATTGATAAAAGTAATTTTTAGAGGTATCTTTGTGATTTGTTTCTAACGTACAAAATTAGTTGTATTATGTTCTGAACAAGGGTAACTATTAGGGGAAGTTTGAAAGTGGCACCAGTGACTGAAAAGTTGAAAGGGAATCGTTTGTCTTGTGAAACGCATGTTACTAAAAGAGTTATGAGTTTACACGTGGATGGATGAAGAGGGAGAGGGAGACCAAAGAAAAGATGGATGGATTGTGTGAAAAGTGATATCAAAGAAAAAGGAGTGACAGGACAGAGTGCAACAAAAAAACCATGTTGCGCCGACCCCAAATAAACCGGGACAAGGGCAGGAAGATGATGATGTTCTGAACACACTATCTCTCTAGCGGTTATCCTATCCTGAAGAATAACATATGTTTTTCTGTGTCTGTTTACTGCAGTGGTTCATATACTTTTGCGCATTATAATACTCACAATAAATTAGTCTCTGTATTCCTCTTAAGTACAAGATTCATTTTACATAGTACTAGTTCATCACTTTGTTCTCGCCTGATGGAATGCTAATGTTTCAGCTAACAGCAACTCAAACCATCCAAAATGAAATTCTTCACCAAAACTTACAAAGAAACAAGATAAACCCCCAGCACAACGTACAAAACAAAATTAAGCGTCAATTTCAACACGAGCAGCCATTTTTGGAAGCATTCACGAAGATTTAGCCCCATAATGACGGGCCGTACCCGACCGACTGTCGGTCAAAACGTGAATTTTATCACTGGCCCGGATTAATTCAGAATCAATTACGACCGAGGGAGCCTCCATTACATAAACAGAGAACTCATTTAACGTGAAACGAGGGTACGTGTACACTGTTGTGTAACAGTTTCAGATATTGGAATATTTATGATAGTTTTTTTTTTTGAGGTGTTTAATCATCTAATTACTTCTCGTGCTCTAGAGCGGAGCGAAAGGGCGTGTCACACTTTTACTGACTGAAACCACACCTATATATTCCTTCAGTTGCTTTTTAGGACCACAGGTAACCTTTTTAGAAGTCAGGCCCTGCTAGGCCCCTATGGTTTTGTTGACATCTTTTTGTGGCACGCGTGGACAGTCGACGATTCGGGCTCGGTCCGGTCGTCAGCTGGACGTAGAGCAACCCATTGCTCGTTGTCCGCAAGCCCACGCCTACGGTGGCTGAAAATCGGGGTCGGGATTCCGGTGACTGGCGCGTGAGGAGGTCCGTTTCCTCAAGCGTGCGGCCGCCTCCTTCCTCTTTCGCCTTCCAAGGTAACCACCTGCCACTCCTCCTCGCTCCGGACCGTGATCTGTACCAGGGCCCGAGTAGTCGTTGCCACCGGTCGCCCCTACAAGGACAGGGTGGGGCTCCACCCAAGCGGCGCACACCTCCCCGTATGCTCCGCTGTGTCCTCCGGGTGGTCCACACAATGGTGACACCCGGGCCGTTTCTTCCGCACGAATCCAGTACAGGAACCTCCCGAACTTACCATGTCCGGTGAGGACCTAGGTCATGCGGAAGGCAAGGACGCAGTAACGTCTTTCCATCCACTTCTCAATAATCGCTATAATTATGGCGTGCCCAAACACTTAGGTGTGATAGTAGGACAGTCTGACCTTAGCCTTATAAAGAGGTCAACAAATAATTGCAGTCGTCCATTTTATTTTATTTCGCGTCTGATTCCCACTATTCAATTATCTGTACGGCTCAGTACTGATGTGATTGGGTTGTGGATTCATGGAGCTTTTCACAGGTTTATACTATAAGTAGAAATTGAAAATCAGTACAGTTGGAGAGGATTTAAAAGATAAAATTTATTAAATAAAACTTTTTTTACTTCCTTTTCTGTAAATGTCTTTGAGAATTAAATGTTAAATTATATCAATTGAGTAGAAAAACTTTATAGATTTAAATGAGGGCGATTCAAAGCCATAATAGAGAGCCGTATGAGGTAGTGGTCATTCGCAAAATAATATTTAAATAAAACCATTTTTTTTTGCTCTCAGTTATACAGATATCGTGCATTTGAACTCGTAATTTTTAAAACTATCGGGCTAAATCGGTGAATATTGATTGGTAAAAGATGAACAAACATCTGTGAATCAGCCTTATTCTTGAAGACTGAATTCTGCCTTAAATTAAAAAAAGTACAAAAACACGAAGTCCCCCCCCCCCCCCCCTTTTCAATAAGAATTGCCAACAACAACAATGCCTGCCAACCAAGACGCTATTAAGTCAAGAAAAACAAATCCTCCGACACAGCATCAGTTAAAAAGGCCGCATATTTTCCAACATCAATTTCATGAAAGGCAAACAGTAAACGGTAAGTCTTGGGAGCCTCGTAAAAGGGTGAGACGTGTTTATTTCCAAAATTCAAAACCCAACATTTACTTAGGTGAGGGTGTGTAAACAAAAATATAATACGCACCATGTGATAATACGGTGCTGGTGAAGCGAGATGGTTTGCCTTGAAGCTGATAAAATATTTTCTTGAAATATACGAGTATTTTTTAATATATACAGGGTATGTGGTGAAAATATTACTGAGACATGAGACTTTTAAATTTTCTCTAAGACCTTAATCTTTCTTTGTATTGAAATACATAAAACAGTCACTTATATTTATACTTACATTATTTTTGCTTTTTGCCCTCTTAATCCTAAAATCAGCAAACGTTTCGCTAAACCCTACCGTTGAATAATAAAATAAGATTTCAAAGTAAAGCTCCATTACTACAAATCTAAATATTTCGGAATATCATAGGTGGCGTGTGCAGTGCTTTTATCTTTGTTATTTATTACACTTGGTATCTACTCAACAAACGGTGGTACATAATCAACAAACTATTTATTTGAAAATTGTGAGTACTGAAAACTAATTGCTAACGGAAGAAAACAAATTTTGTAATAAGTGCTGCCTGGAGGCGACGCCGAGAACGCGACACCAGTCGCTGGGCAACGGTTGCCAGGGCGCCGCCGCCGAAGTGCCTTCGTCGGTGTCGCGGCGCCCCAAGCCGCCAGCTGCCGCTGACAACATCTGTCACCAATGACTTTTTTTCAGTGTTTTTGTCAGTTTTTTTCTACGATAATGTTTCTTTTAAATTATTTAATTAGTGAATAAGTGGAACATTTGTACCTTTTTATATACATAAATCTAAGATAAATGTTATGTGGCAGCAGTGATGTGGTGGAAGTTAGTGCATGTCAACCTTCGACATCACTGAATGTTTTGGAGAGGTGCCCTCTGTGCACCCAGGCACGGTTTTTTAAAGGTAAGCGGGGTCTGAAGGTGCATATTGGGAAGGCACACAAGCCCCAAAATGTCACGTCAGACCCTGTTATTGGTTCTTCACCTCATACGCCGACTACATCAAGTTTTGACGCGCTTTGGAAAACGCTCACAAAATTCAAAAACTCTGTTTCTGTCTTAAAGCGAGTTCCTCGCGGCGCTAGGCCTGCAGTAGCGCAACACTTAGCAGGATGCATTCGACTTGCTGCCCGGGAGAACTCGCTAAGTGCCTGGGAACAACTGCTCACCTTCCCTTACAGAATATTGCATGTTGAAAAGAATTTGGCAGCTAAAAAGACTTTAACCACACAAATCAAAGAAAATTGTAATATTTCGGCCTTTAATTTGGATTCAAAATTATTATTGACTCAGACTCAAAGTTATACCTCTGCAAGAGGTATATCATATCTAGTCGAATCTAAATTAGGGGAAGGTGACATTAGCGGAGCAGCCAGAATTCTTTTCAGTAGTGATGTGATGGCTCCGTGTTCTACAGACACTCTTGTAGCTCTGGAGAGTAAACACCCCGCCCCAGCGGATGGCCTTTCCTATCCTGACCCTCCTGATCCCGACATTCATACCCTCACCGTTACAGGTCGAGAGGTAGTCTCAGCCGTTTGCTCTTTCCGGAGCGGCTCTGCCGGCGGCCTCGATGGCCTGAGTCCTCAACACCTGAAGGACCTTATCTGCTCGGGCGCCGGGGAAGCTGGTGAGTTGCTCTTGAAAGAGCTTACGGCTCTGGTTAATCTAATGCTCGCAGGCAAGGTGAACGAGGCCGTCATCGACACTCTGTACGGGGCCAATTTATGTGCCCTACGCAAGAGAGATGGCGGCATCCGTCCAATTGCCGTGGGCACTACCTACCGGCGTATGGCAGCCAAGATTTGCTGTAAATTTTATGGTGAGGCTGTTTCGAAAAAATTTCAGCCCCTGCAGTTAGGTTTCGGCTCAAAAGGGGGCTGCGAGGCTGCCGTACATGCCTTGTCGACCTACCTAAATTCTAATTTAGGAGGGGTCATCCTGAAGGTTGACATAAAAAATGCCTTCAATTCAGTTAATAGGGACACCTTGCTGACAGAATCTAAAAAAGAAGTACCCCAAATTTTTAGTTTTCTTTGGCAATGTTACAGACACCCATCTAAATTACTATATCGGGACAACATTTTGGAATCCGCTGTTGGCTGTCAACAAGGTGATCCCCTCGGGCCAGTGATCTTCAGTTTAGCTATTCACCCAATTATTCGACAATTAAATTCCAAATTCAACGTTTGGTATCTCGACGACGGAACCCTAGGAGGCGATGCAGACACAGTTTTAAATGATTTAATTTTCCTAAAAAATCAACTTCATTCAATAGGACTTGATCTGAACCTCTCAAAATGCGAACTTTTCTTATCCGACAGTACCGACAGACAACTGACTCTTTCCAAATTTAACACAATAGCCCCAGAAATTAAAATTATTGAAAAAAGCTCTCTTCGTCTCCTAGGATCTCCTATTTTCGAGGATTCCTTTCCCAATTTTGTTGAGGAAAAAATTCAAAATTTTAATGATATTTCGGAAAGATTACTACAAATTAATATGCATTCGGCCATCACCATAATTCGTTTTTGCTGTTTCGGCCCTAAATTAACATATTTCCTTCGCGCTTCTCATTTATGGAAACATCCCCATCTTTTGGAAAAAATGGACCAAATTATCCGACATACTCTCACGTTAATTTTAAACGTGGCCATGGATGACCGAGCTTGGGCTCAAGCTTCCCTTCCTATCCGTATGGGTGGCCTCGGCGTCCGCAAAATTACTAGTATTAGTTTACCAGCCTTTATATCCTCGGTTCACGGCACTGAGAAATTAATCAGGAATATCCTATCTCCCTCACTGAGTAATTTCAATGTGCCGTGCTTCGTCGAGGCTATAGATACCTGGAGACTCGCTTGCCCGAATTCTAATCCGCCCGATGAACCATCTTCCCAAAGACGGTGGGATGAGCCGCTCTGCAAAGAAGTTCAAAAAAACTTGATTGAAACATCTACTGCTCCTGCGGAGCGTGCGCGCCTGCTGGCTGTGGGAGAGTGGGAGTCGGGTCTCTGGCTTCACGCACTACCATCATCGAACATAGGCACCTTGCTCGATGATAATACTTTTCGCCTCGCTGCTTCCTTACGTCTAGGCGCTCCCTGTTGTTCTCCTCATCGCTGTCACTGTGGCGAAGTCGTCAACAGCCTCGGACACCACGGTCTGTCATGCAGCCGAAGTGCGGGTCGCATAGCACGACACGCGAATATCAACGACATCATCAGACGTGCTCTTGTCTCCGTCGGCGTTCCAGCCGTATTGGAACCCCATGGCCTGGCACGCGACGATGGCAAGAGACCGGACGGCATGTCGTTATTCCCATGGAAGATGGGTAGGCCTTTAGTATGGGACGCTACTTGTGTCGATACTCTTGCGCCATCCCATCTTCCTAGCTCGTCGTGTTGTGCTGGTGCTGCCGCTGCGGCTGCGGAGAACCTCAAGCGGCGAAAATATAATAACCTTGTTGGAAGTTATATTTTCGAACCGTTTGGGGTTGAAACTCTCGGTTCGTGGGGTCCGAGTGCTCACAAGTTGTATAAAGATCTGTCAAAACGTCTAGTTGACACTTCGCGTGACCCAAGAGCTGGCTTTTACCTCGGACAGAGGATAAGCATTGCCATACAGCGTGGCAATGCCGCCAGTCTTTTGGGCACATTACCAGTCGACAGCGATGTGGAAGAGTTTTTTGACGCCATATTTTAGTTTTAGTTAGTTGTAATTAGATTAGGGTTTTTATTATTATTTATTTTATTTTATTGTAATTATAGTTAGTATTTTTAAATGTAAATAATATAATATGTTGCCTATAATAAAAAAAAAAAAAAATAAAGTCACTTATACTTAAAAGAAAGTAGGTAGATAGGACCTCAGTGTCCTTATGTCTGTGCCTACTTAAAGATATAGTGATTTTTCATTTGAACTACACGTTTATGGTTTAAGAATAAAGACGACAAAGAATACTCGTAAATGAAAGATATTTTTAATGCCTTGGCTAGTCATTTAGTGACCACAGTTGTCAATATCACTGATAAACAATATTGAAAAGCCATTTTGATTCGTATCCCTTTGGAAAGTATAGAACTGGCACATAATAATTAAAAAAATAAAAACAGAAATTCGAGTTAAAAAAAAAGAATATTTTTAGATGAGATTGAGACAAGACGGCTTTAAGTAGCCCATAGGTGCATAGGTGGTGGCCTATATGTCAGCACCGAATGGAATAAACTCTTAAACTACTGAACAGATTTTCATGCAGTCTTTACCAATAGATAGGAAGGTTTAAGTGTAAATAAGAAGAAGGCAAGAATTTTAAAGATTTTTTATACCCTATATATGTTTATGTAACTTTGGTTTGTAACTAACTGTATATAATTCCCTAATATAAAAAAGTATTTTTTTTTTAGAAATAGGTACATTCTTTAACTCGTAAAAGCCTATTTTGTCTTCCAGACATACAATAATATTATGACTGACGGTTATGTGCATAAAACTGGATGACTAAACCGAACTTTGATGATATACCTACTAACTTATCTTGCTACTATAAAACCACTCACATCGATATTAAACTCTTGCTTAAATCATCAATTTCTAAAACCACTAGCAAAGTTTTAAGCGTTGAAGTAGTATAACTTGTGGAAGAGCACATGTTTATGACTCCTGTGCCAAAAGTTTTGAAAGAAAATAATAAATTGCGAACACAGCGGCGAATGCGGTCAAGAGGAAGTGGTGTGTTGCATTTGGCATGAGGTAGTGGGGTGGGGAAGATAGCGAGTGCAATGCCATTTTCGATATCATAACTGAAGTTATTAAGTGGATTGGAAGTTGGAAGTTCTAATCTGGTCTAGTGACGTTGTCAAAAACATTGTTATTAAGTATTATATTTTTATTAGAAGCGCCTATTCCGAAAAATTGTAAAGTGAATTGGAATTAAGAGGTTCTAATCTGATCTAATGACGTTGTCAAAAAGAGTTTTATTGTATTATAGTGCTTTTTTTAGGTGGGAAAATCATATAATGACAAATCCCGCTCTTCGGAGGGGCGGGAGATAGTGTCAGACTTTTACTGACTAAAAACCCACTCCTGTTCCTTCTTTGCCTTTGTCCCAGGGTCCCGGGTTTCACTTTCATACTACCCGTGGCCCCAGTAGGCTTCGACCCTGCTGGGCCCCTACGATTTGCTGACATCTCCCTGAGGTGCGCGTGGAACAATACGTACCATCGACGACTTGGGCTCAGTCCGGACGGTTATCGGACGGTCAGACAGTGAGCTACCCATTGCTCGCTGTCCGCAAGCCCGCGCCTACGGTGGCTGTATTATAGTGGTAGCGTCTACCCTGAAAAGTTATAAAGTGTATTGGAATTAAGAGATTCTAATCTGACCTAGTGACGCTGCCCACGGGTAGTGTGAAAGCGAAGCCCGGTGCCCCGGGATGAAGGCAAAGAGGGAACAGGAGTGGGTTTTTAGTCAGTAAAAGTCTGACACTATCTCTCGCTCCACCCAAGAGCGGGATTTGTCATTGGATGATTTTCCCACCTTAAAAAAAAAAAAAAACCTAGTGACGCTGTCAAAAACATTGTCATTTTATTTTAGTAGTAAACACTTATTCTGATTTGGGTGCTTTTTATGAACTAGCTTTTTCGCCCTGTTTCACTCTCATAGCTTATCCTGCAATAACAGTAAATTAATACAGTTACAGTAATACAGTTTTTTTGGTAAATGTACTTTAATGCTTTTTTCCTAGTGGTCACAAAATACTACTAAAATAAAAAAAAATATAGGTGGTTAAGTTGGGACCGCGGTCCCAGTCTCCTAAGAGCCCTACAACCCAGCATGTCAGCTTTAGCCTTATATAATATTAGTTAAAATAAGATATACAATTTAGAATTAAAAAATGCCATGTCTCTTGATGATAACATGGTGACGAAGTGAAGTGATCTCTTGAGTCATCAATCATTTTGCCGTTTATTAAATTACATCACTGTGTCGTCTGACAAGTTACGAGTATGTCGAGAGCGAATAGTAAATTTTATTCTGTGATAGAATCTAGTACTTAATAATATCTTTCATTTAGTTCAAGTGGAACTTGAAATATTGAAAATTTTAATATCTGTCGCGGTGAAGTATCATTCAGAACTAATGAAGTCACAAAATTCGGTAGACCTTCAAGAGTTTGGTTGAGTAACTCCGTAGTTTCTTCAAGGACACTTTAGAATTTATCAAACTTCTCCGTTTATATTACTTGGTATATTGGAATTTTTTGATCTGTCTTATTTCCAGACTTCGATTTATCAAAACTTTTTGAGGTTTCATTTCATTTAAGTATCGGTAAATTTTCCGTTAATGTTTTGGTTTACATAATCATACTGAAACCTAATTTCTTCCTGATTAGGAGTTTCTATTCCTTCTGGCGCAAATGAAAACAAATTTTCAGTGAGCCCATTTTCTATACATACGCAAAACAAAGTCCCAAAAGTTTCCCAAGATAGAATTTCTGCTCAAAATACCAACAATCAAAACTTTCGGGCTTATACAGCTAAGAAAACAATTATATAAATTAACTCAATCCAGACTAAATTTGAAAATTCCGGTGTTTGGAATACCCCAACAATATTTTTTCATGAAATAATTTGAGCAGAAGATTTTCCTATCAAAACGCTTTAATTCCTTTTAAACGAAATTAAACACGGAACGGCTTTTTAACGCTCAAGGGGTGTTCTATACCCTCCGGTTGAATGTAATGGTCTTATTGTGAAAATAGAGAAGATACGGGGCGAAATGTTGTGCATGATCTTTTTAACGTGCTTTGAACTGATTATGCACACATAATTGGCTATCGTATAATGGGTTGTCGGGGTCAGAAAAGTAGTCAAATCATGTAAACTGGTTGAATGTGGTTGAACTAAAAGTTGACTACAAAGTAAGTATTATTTATTATTGATAGGCTAGCGTTTGACCCTATTTCAACTGATGGTAAGCGATGATATGGTCGACGATGGAGCACGCTTGCCTAGAAGTAACACATTCCGTTTTAACTTAAAAACCCCAAGGTTGTAGCTATAAAGAAACACAAACTCTGGCAGGGAATTCCACTCCCTAGCTGTTCGCATAATAAATGTGTCATTGTATTCCACTTCTCGTTTACTTATTAGGCCCTTCGTCCTCGGCGACTTTTTGTAGTGATGCTGCCGCGCGTTTCGTTAGCGCGCGACAGCATCGCAACTAACGCGCGTTAGTCGCATTGCAAGCGCTATAGAAAAGATGCCAACGCGCTACTAACGCGCTAAAGCATCGTGCCTGTATCGATGCGAACGCGCGACAGCATCGCTACAAAAAGTCGCTGTGGGCCCTTACTCTATACAAACATAACATTATGTCTGTTTTCCCTGAAGGGTTTGTTCGAGATGGTGTCGTTTTCGAGTTATGAAATATAACATAGCCACCCAGAATGCTTAGCTGCTGTACATAATCAATGTTCCTTGGTTAAGTAAGTAAATAGGCTGTTTGCCTTTTGAGTCATGTTTCGCTACGTTTGGCCATAAAATAAACACCTTACAACAATTACTATTAAAATAGTTTGCAATTATTCCAGATGCAGAGAGCTGGCTCAGAATGAATAGTGGACTGTATGGATGCGGGTTTGTGAAATACGTAGGAAGATATGATAATATATGTACGTGACCTTGCAAATGTGACTTGAATTATGACGCTGGACACAAGAAATTGGGAGGAAACTTGCATCTCTACGGCGTTGCGCCACCGGTATATGGTGGACATCCCATACGTACCTACAAAGCGTTTTGGGAACCCATTCATTATACATACAGCTAAGGAGTGGAATTTCCTGCCAGAGTCAGTGTTTCCCGATAGCTATAACCCAGGACAAGAGTGAATAGGTTACTTCTAGGCAAGTATGTTCCATCGTCGGTCACATAATCGTTTACCATCAGGTTAGAAGGTGGTCAAACGCGAGCCAACACATAATAAAAAAAAAATAACCTGTAGATTTACTGTCAATTCAGGGCAGTGAGGCTAAGTAATAGGCTGTTTACCTTTTAAGCCATACTTCACTACATCCAAAAACGGCGAGCCATGGGTAGCTCGCCGTCCGACCGTCCGGACCGAGCCCAAGTCGTCGACAGCACGTACTGTTCCACGCGCGCCTCAAATAGATGTCAGCAAACCGTAGGGGCCCAGCTGGGTCGAAGCCTATTGGGGCTAAGGGTCTGATTCTGAAAGGAAGACTCGGCCCTGGTACGAAAGGCAACGAAGGAACAGGAGTGAGTTTTTAGTCAGTAAAATTCTGACACATCTTCCGCCCTGCCCAAGAGCGAATGTCATTGGATGATTTTTTCCTCGGAATAAAAAAAAAACTATCGCCGCAGTTTCAACCATTCTACAAACCCGTATCTTCCTATAATTCTGCTGTAAAAAAAGCATTTGTTTTTACAGTTCCTACTAATGTTTAGGTGCTTAATAAATTGCCGAGCCCTCGTTAGGGGTGATCGCACAGAAATTTATTTGCACGCTAACACCAGTAGGAGTGCCTCGATACCTTTCGATTAGCTATTCACTTCCTATTGAAAATTAATTATTTGGAGTGGGTGTTTTTGTTATAGCATAGTCGGCCTTATAATGTTCCCACTGTTCTGACTCAAGCCTCTCTAGTAGAGGGAACAGGCCATAATCCACCACGCGGGCCCAATGCGGGTTGGTGAATGTCACATTACTTCGAATTTTTGGTTCTAGGACATGCCGGTTTCCTCACGATGTTTTCCTTCACCGTTTTAAGAGCAGTGGTGATGAAATAATTACACAATGTAATGCGTCTGGCTGGGTTTGAACCGGCGACCTAGAACTCGTAAGTCGGGGCCGTTACCAGTCGGCCACCACTGATCTCACACTGTTTTTGTTATCATTTTATCTCTTAATAGAAAAATGTTAAACTTATCATTTAGGATCAAGTGTCAAAAAAAATTTTGCTCATACTACAAAAGTTGAAATTAGAAGGAAAGATAATGTATTTTTTGTATATATCTTTATTCATTTGAATGAACATTTTCCGAGTTTCCATTGGTAGGTAATTTAATTTAACCCTGAATAATAATTCTGGCTTGGTTTAAGTTCATTCAATACAATAACAATTAAAATACCCCTAGCCCTTGGAATCCCTCTCAAAGTGATTTTGATTTATTATTTTTATGTAAATAGCTATGAGGTAAATTTCAGCATTTTAGTTAACCCATTCACCAGTCACTGACTCCTCACTACCCGTACAAAGAGTAACAACGATACTAACAATAGACTAAAAAATATGTAAAGGAAGATTGAGCAGTCAGTCGTACTCTACCGGGAATTATCCGGGTATAACCGGTTCCAGCCGGGTCCGACCGACTTCAACCGGGTTACGCGCTCTATCGCTCATGTAAGTTTTTTTGTCTTTTTTTCTAGTGACCCATAGGACAGGTTAGAAAGTAATTGTGATCAATTCATGATTTGCAGTTTTTTTTTTAAGTATCTTGTCAACGAGTAATTTATGGACTGAGTGTTCCAACCTCAAATATATTGAGATACTGACAAGCGAGTGCTTTGTCTGACCCACTCATTACACTAGATTAAGTTTTGTTTTTTGAAGTGAAAACTTCTTTAGCGGCGTTGAGCACTTTTTCTGTAATGGGTATAAAATCTTAAACTCGCGTCAGGACACGTGACCTGATCGAAAAAGCGTAAGACGGGAGATAAACTTTTTAATGTAAAATAATTGTAATAGTTTTAAAGTGTTAAATTTTTAATGTAATATAAATTGTCATGTTTGTGTACGATAGCGCAATAAATGAATATTGTATTCTACCACATAAATGATAGTACTTTTATACTGATAAAGCAATTGGTGCAAAATTATTTCCTAACCATTCCAAAATATCAAACATGCTCAACGTTAATAAACAAGTTTTCACTTCTGCCGGCACTCCCGGAGTGCAACCCGTCTTTTTTTTTTTTTTTTAAATTATTATTATAGGCTCGCGTTTGACCACTATCTCACCTGATGATAAGCGATGATGTGGCCGACGCGCGACGATGGAGCACGCTTGCCTAGAAGTAACCTATTTAGTAAGCTATCATTGTTGTAGTCTAATTTTACCATTGAACTTTGTTGTACTTAAGAGAAAAGTCAGTTTGGTGCGTAAACTCAAATCCTATGACTCATAAGTATAGATTTGTCAGAAGACAAGATTTTAAAAAATGGTCAGTTATGGAAAAAGTAAAATGGAAAACGGTATTCATGCGTGTCAGTTTTTTTTCTTTTGCTTGCGTGTAGGTCATACAAATCTTGTTTTGATTTTTACGTGTCTTTAAGTGTCAATAATTTTCTGTGTATCATATTTTACCAATAGAATGAGTTCAACCGTATTCCCACGCAATAAAGTTAATGGGCCCCGATACGGAGATAAAGTTTTGTTTTAAAGAGGTGTTAATTTCTTAGTTTTATCTAAGAGCTTAGCTTTCATGAAAGTTTTCCATTATTTGTGTTAAAAAAAGCCAGATCCCAGTAAAATAGTCGTCAAGTTTTCTTCTTTCATTCAGCTTTTTCTATTCTATGAATACTGGCAAATCTTATTAACAGCATCTTGCGTATAATATTACAAAAGCTGGAGGGCTGCAATCCTCTTAACTTTGATCTAAATGAAGAAAAGTACTTACACAATATTATTTTAGTTGAGGCCCTTGAGGACAGATAATACCATAATCTCTTTAAAGACGAAAATAATCCCGAAATTCATAAAGGATCTCTTTCATTATACGTCACAATGGCAACGACAAATGTAGTTTCTTTGGTAAAATTATTTTAATGTAATGAAAACGTCTGCGGTATATAAGTAGATTTACTCGTATTTATAAACTTTTGTGACTACCAAAGTAGTAATTATATAAACATTGATACCAAAATCAACGAGAAAAGTATTCAGGAAAATTTTGTAATTAGAATACGTAAATGTTAGCCTAATAGCATATTCAGCATTTTGATGTCCCCATTGCTGGAACTCAGGCATCTCTACGAGAAGGAATGGACCATAATCCACCACGCGGGCTCAGTGTGGGTTGGTAAATGTCTTCGAATTTTTGGTGCTAGGACATGCCGGTTCCCTCACGATGTTTTCCTTCACCGTTTTGAGAGAAGTGGTAATGAAATAAATTATACAAAGTAGTGCGCCTGGTTGGGTTTGAACCCGCGACCTACAACTCGTAAATCGAGGCCGTTACCACTCGGCCACCACTGCTCAAAATAATATTTATAAATGTTAGGTTTTGATATATAGTCAGATTATAAAGTCTGTTTTTGCGATTAAGAATATTATTTAATTTAGTTTGTAGTATTGTTATTACTTATTTCAATCGACGAATTGTACTAGCAATATCGAAAAAATTGTGATTGACAAGTAAAGCATTATGTGAGTGTGTAAGTATCGGTAAACTCACACACTCACATAATGCTTTACTTGTCTTCTAGTGGGGAGATTTTGGACGAAGTTTTTTTTTTCAGTGACGTTCGGTATCCGTTTTAATCATTCGCAAATTGATTCCTAGTGGATATTGTGATGTAAATTAGATGTAGTTTTATACTTCAAGTGAACAATTTGCGATGAGAGCAGTGTTGGCCGAGTGGTAATGGAACCGACTTACGGAGTTGTAGGTCGCGGGTTCAAACCCAGCCAGGCGCATTACTTTGTGTAATTTATTTCATCACCACTGCTCTCAAAACGGTGAAGGAAAACATCGTGAGGAAACCGGCATGTCCTAGAACCAAAAATTCGAAGACATGTGACATCCACCAACCCGCACTGGGCCCGCGTGGTGGATTATGGCCCATTCCCTCTCCTAGAGAGGAGGCCTGAGTGCCAACAGTGGGAACATTATAAGGCCGACTATGCTATGCTATGCTATGAACAATTTGTGGAATCATTGAAATTAACGAGATCTCGATAAAATTAAGCTGACTACCTCAGCGAAGCTTGTCAAGTAAGCTAACTCGATATTTTTGCTGCCATAAACTATAAAATATTAGAATGAATCATCAATAAAAAAAAACATCTATATTCTAATTGTAAACAAAGTTAATATCTTATACAAAGAAACTTTGTAATGGCGCGTGGAAGCTTTTAAAAACCGTGTTGTTTCGTTGGCACTCTTGTAGACTGGACGCAAAAGTGTCTAGCATTAGAAATAGGTTAGCTTTTAAAATTAATTTAGTAAATCTTACAATATTATTTCGTTGATTCATTATCATAACATATAAATTATATTTTTGAATATTTCAATAAATGTAATTATTATTATTATTTTTCATTTCATAGTTACCATCATTATAATTGTATGTTACAAAATTTGCATGACGCTGATATAAAATTTTACTAAACACATTGTAGCAAGAATGCGGTGGATGCGAGACGCACAGGATCAGTCGTTGTGGCGACGCTTGGGGGAGGACTATGTCCAACAGTGGACGGATGTCTTTCGGCTGAAATGATTATACACATTTTACCTCAAAAAGAAGCAAAGAAAACCTTTTTTCCACAATACTGTCCACTCACAATAAAAATGGCGGCCCTGTCAATCCATATAACTAAGTTCGCTGATTATTTCAACAAGATGTTACAAAAACAGGAGACCCGGGAGATACGTCTGTTTACTTTGCCGGATTGAATCCCTAGGGGCTAGGTTTTTTTGTACCGCATCGTATATTGTTTTTGGAATCGATTTCGACCTTTCCGATTCATCTATCCGATCACAAGTTAGAATTACTATCCTCAAATGTGACTAGTTGTCCTGACCGTCCTGGGGCAAATAATATTGGCAGCCCCTTAATAATTATACGCGTTTGCGCTTTTTTTTCCAAGATCTAATCATTTCATCCTATCATCCCATGACTTTTCCCGGTCTGGAAATCATCTTATGACTTCTCCCGGTCTGGGTAGCGCAAGAAGGCGTGTCAGACTTTTACTAACTAAAACCACACCTGTGTCCTTCAGTTGCTCTTTGTGTTCCAGGACTACGGGTTTTCTTTTCGGAATACCCCGCGCTCACTACGCGCTGTCGATGACTGGGGCTTGGTCTGGTCAAATTACCGGACTGCCGGACGGCAAGCTACCCATTGCTCGACGTCCACAAACCCTCGTTTACCGTGACTGGTAGTCAGGGTTGAGGTCTCGGCAGCCGCGGCATGAGGATGTTCGTTCCCTCACGCGTGGCACCTCCTCTGTCGCTAGCATTAATGCTTCGCAGAAAGGGTGACCATCTGCCATTCCTCCTCACTCCGGACTATAGCCCGAACCAAGGCCTGGCGCGAGAGGTCGTTGCCTCCATAAGGACACGGCGCTGCTCCACCCAAGTGGGGCACACCTCTACCGCATGCTCCACCGTGTCCTCCGGGCGGTCCACACAGTGGTGACACCCGCGCGATTCTTCCGCCTGAATCCGATGCAGGAACTTCCCGAACTTACCATGTCCGGTAAGGACCTGCGTCATGCGTCATGGAAAGGATGCCGTGACGCCTCTCCAGCCACTGGAGAGGGGACATACCACCATGATTATGACGTGCCTAACTAATAGTGGCGTAGAAATGTAAAATTGATTGTAGTTTATTTCCATTTCCTATGGTATATTTTGGTTTTTTATGGTTTATGGTTTAGGTGGACCGATGACTTGGTAACGGTTGCGGGAGTCCGATGGATGCGAGATGCACAGGACCGTTCATTGTGGCGACGCTTGGGGGAGTCCTATGTCCAGCAGTGGACGTCTTTCGGCTGAAATGATGATGATGATGATGATGGTGTGATGGATGAAGTAAACACGAAATTGTATTACCCAAATGGAGATTAGCTAAGACCAGCAAGTCATTTTTAGTAAACAGCATACGCTTTTATAACAAGCTACCAAAGGCGGTGACTGAACTTAGCGAGGGCAAGTTCAAAACCCATATTAAGCGTGTCCTAACTAAAAAAGCGTATTACAACTGTTAATACTGTAATATGAAAATATTGTAAACAATCATTTTTTTAAAAGAGTAACCATGGAGTTTCTTGCCGGTTCTTCTCCATAGGAAACGACCAATTTGGAACCGTGCACTAGCTTCTGACGTTTTATAAGTGCCCATGTAGGCCTATGTGAAATAAAAAATTTTTGACTTTGACTTTGACTTTGATGGTTTATTGGTACGCTCTGCCTACCGCTACCGAGTAGATATCATCCAGATCAGCCATCTTTAACACAGCAGCCCCAGACCAGGGCCAAGATGATCTTAAGCCAAATCCGCCACCGACTATCCTGCCTCCTATGATTTTAATTGGATCATAGAGCTAGACCATATTATGAGATTATGCCCTATATGGAATTTGATCACAATAAGATTGCATAATGGGAATATCCACCCATACGCACTAAACGTTTTAGGAACACATTCATTGTGCATACATCTATGGAGTGGTTTTCCCTGCCGGAGTCTGTGTTTCTTTATAGCTACAACCTAGGGGTCTTTAAGTCAAGAGTGAATAGGTTACTTCTCGGCAAGCTTACTTTGTCGTAAACCGTAATAATTTAAAAAAAAAGCCTAATTATCCACGGCTAGCATGACAAGGAATTCTAAGTCATACCTAATTGCAGCTTTTACCTCAGACAGAGGATAAGCATTGTCATACAGCGTAACAATGCCGCCAGTCTTTTGGCACATTATTACCTGTCGACAGCGATGTAGAGGAATTATTACTTTTAATTAGTTCAGGGTTTTTTTTTTGTTTTTAGTGTAATTGCAGTTAGATTTTTATTTTATTTTTATTGATATAAACCAGTGCTTGACTGCAATCCCACCTGATGGTAAGCAGACATGCAATCATTGATGGTGATGCGCACTAGTTTATTAAGAGCCTATTCACTTTAGCCTTGAAGACACCTAAATTATAGTTGGACGGGATGACCGCAGCAGGCAAATTGTTCCAGTCCGTCGATGTTCGCGGTATACACGACGAAGCGAAACGCTTAGTCCGAATAGTTAATTATGTTTTGGTATGTATAGGTAAGTGTTTGTAAATAAAACAAAGTACATTAGTTTGCAGCAATATTAACAAAAAACGTACCTTCAAAATATCACATTTCGCTACAAAATTGTTGGTCCTGCCACCCGCCAGCAGTTTTCATACACACCCCACTAGTATACATGTCATATTCGGCACATAAAGACAGTGTAGCCGGATGTT
The DNA here is from genome assembly GCA_961205895.1 of Mythimna pallens. Classification (NCBI taxonomy): domain Eukaryota; kingdom Metazoa; phylum Arthropoda; class Insecta; order Lepidoptera; family Noctuidae; genus Mythimna; species Mythimna pallens. The sequence goes on along the minus strand of OY540827.1, from coordinate 24,787,781 downwards.
TACCTCGTTATCACATGCGGGATTAGGACAAGATGCTGACATTCAAGATATTATTTTCTTTCAGCGGTAGAGCGTCGGGTAAATTAATAACAGTTTTTCCTTATAGCTTGAGTGATAAGTGATGGAGACCGATGATAATTTACTTTTTGTAGAACTTGTGCACGTGTGTGTTAGTTTTGGTAATGGATTTATCGGACTGGTATTTTCATATTTCGGTATTTCATATTGGTATATTTCCTGCGTTTGACCACTATCTCACCCGATAATATAATATCGACGGTTGAAAGGCTAATTGATCTAAACGACATTTTTTCCAATATTGAGTTATATACATGTTCGGAATCAGCAAATTTTCCTCTGTCGTTTGAGTCAGGTTTCCATTTTTTTGAAAAAATGTCGCTGGGATCAATTAGCCTTTCAACCGTCGATATAATACTCCACAACTGTCACACAACGCCGCCTACTAGACAACTGATAAACATACTTATATATTTCTAAATACATACAAATATAGATAAATTACACCCAGACACAGAACAAATGATCGTGCTCATCACACAAACATTTGTCCTGGGTGAGAATCGAACCCACGACCTCTGGCATAGCAGTCAGGGCCACTAACAACTAGACCAACAGGCCTGTCGAGTCGAACGACAGTCGATAGTAAGCGATAATGTGGCCCACGATGGAGCACGCTTGCCTAGAAGTAACCTATAATGTATGATAATGCTTATCCTCTGTCTAAGGTAAAAGCTGCAATTACGTAAGACTTAGAATTCCTTGTAAAAAGTAAAAAAAATATCCAGGGCTGGCATAACAGCCCTGGATATTTTTTTTTTAAATTATTACGGTTTACGACAAAGTAAGCTTACCGAGAAGTAACCTATTCACTCTTGACATAAAGACCCCTAGGTTATAGCTATCAAGAAACACAGACTCTGGCAGGGAATTCCACTCCTTAGCTGTATGCATAATGAATGTGTTCCAAAATCGCTTTGTACGTATGGGTGGGATGTCCGTATTGCGATGTGGAGATCAGCGGTGTTACCACGAACTAGAAACTGAACTGTTGGGATGGAGTTATATTAGGGTTTATAGCTCCATCCTTATTTCTCGCTAGCACGACTGACATTTCCACACACCTTGGTAAGGCCACAGGCTTTTGATTGAGCTTTTGACATTTTTCAACGTGGGAAATCATCAAAACACTTCTCTCGCTCTAGATGGAGCGAGAAGGAGTGTCAAACTTCTACTCACAGTGTTCTTTAAGTAATTACCAGAGGTCGGAATTAGGTAGAGTTATTTATGTACTTACATCGAAATGTTGATATTAATATGTATCTTCCCGGGATTTCTAATTAAAAATTCCGTGAGGTCAACAATACTGTAAATAAATAATAATAAAAACCTCTGGAAATAGATAAGACAAATAAAACAAAGATAATTAACATAAATTTTTTATTAGTAATCTTCATTCAAAAAGATCTCTCTACGCCAACTGAGGTGAGTTTAACAAATTTATATACTTCCTCCTCCTTGACATTAAAGCAGGAAAAAAAATCTGCTATATTTCTGACAGTGTCAAAAAATATCTGCTCTTTAAAATTAATCTCAGGATTTGGGGCATATCCACTTTATTCATTCACTGTATGGAATCGGTGTAAGTACATGAATATCTCTACCTAATTCCGACCTCTGATAATTACTTAAAGAACACTGTGGGTAAAAGTTTGACACTCCTTCTCGCTCTATCTCGACCTTCAACGAGGGCTACGATAACATTTTCGAACAAGTCACAACTTTGTTTGTTTGTTTGTAGGGTAGGTTTCATACTCGATGATAAAGAACGCACCAGGCCAAAGTGTCCCCACCAACTGTATTCCCACGTTGTCGTCGTGGTGGGGCTTGTGTGTCTCAATGATCTTGAGGGCTTTGCCGGTAGAGCTACTCATGCCGGAAGGCCTCAAGTGAGAGACCAGACCAAGAGGAATACACACAGGGCGGAGCCCAGGAAACTGGACTGCCGCGGAGGGTTCGCCTCAGGTACGTGTCTGCTTAGCAGACATGACCTTGATGGAGAACGAGTCTATTGGGGACCCCACCCCATTGCCAAAAAGGCGAAGCTGAGTTCAGCAAAAAATAATGAGTGCGACTGATAAAAATATAACTACCCCAGGAGGGTACCTGCTTGCAGGAGAATCCCTCCCCGAGCAGAGCTCGGGCTGCCCCTCGTATTCTGGGGGGGGCAATCACCGCACCGGTCCTTCGGACCCTCTACCGTCTTCTGTAGACGCATCGAGCCAGGGTGGCTCACCTATCGGTGCCGCAGAGTCCCTGGGATCCACTCCCAGCACGTCTGCGGCGCCGATGGACAACGAACAGGCCGGAAGACGCTTTGGCCTGAGGGAGGTGAGCGCGGATGAGCAGTCAGACTCCGATACTGCTTCTGCGCTCAGTCTGGGGCACATGGAGGTGGTGGAGCTCACTTCCAGGAGAAACGAATTTCTCAAGCGCCCCGCTCGCCCCGGCGATGGCCGGGGGTCATCCTCCGGTGACGATGAGCTGAGGCCTTCGGCCCGCAAAATTCCCACCTCAAGTCGGGGGGCGGGTCGAAAGGTAGGAAAGGGGAGAGGGCTCACCACCCAGGATCGATCCTTGCAGATCGCCAAGGAGGGGCGCCACTATGGGAAGTCCAGCCACGAGGTTAATCTCTCGGGGTCATCCGACGGTGAACCGGGCACCGAGGGCTGCTCCACCCAAGAGCTGCCCAAAAAATTCATGGAGGTCGTGGCGGCGGTGATAAGGGGTGTGGCCTTAAAGAGGGTGAAAGCCTCAAAAGACAAGGCCATACCCGAGGCCATAGCCTCAATTAGCGCCGCAGCGGTGGACGCCATTGGAGAGTTGCGGGTAGAGGTCGCTCGCCAGGCGGCCAGCATAAAGACTCTCCGAAAGGAGAACGAGAGCCTCCGGTCAAACCAGACCGGGCTCCGAGGAGTAGCCAAAGGGGGCCACACACAGTCCCAGCTTGAGACGGAGAACCAAGTGCTGGCTCTGGTGCGGCAGGAGCTAGCTGCCTTCCGGCAGCAGCAGCAACAGCTGCAACAGCAGTTTCAGAAGCATGTCCAGCAGCAATTCTCCGTGCTGGAGGGAATAGTGCTGCGCCCCCCACTCGCGGCCTCCGGCCAGCGGAAGGCGACGTCTTACGCCACCGCCACTGCGGCCCCGGCGGCTGGGCCTAAACCGGGACCATCGGGGCAAGCCAAGCGCGGAACCGCATTATCGGAACCCGTGAGGTCGACTCCGGTGGTGGCGAGGCAGAAGAAGCCTGACCCTCCCAGGAAGGGCAAGGCGGCGGAAGTCCCAGCCACGGTGGGGAACCGGCCACCTCCCCTTCTTCATCCTGTCGAATCTCCGGCCGACGCCGAATGGCAAGTGGTCGGAGAGAGGAAAAAAGCGGGCAAGGTGGCAAGGGCGGCCAAGAAGCGCGAAAGGCACCGGCAGCACAAAAAGAGGGCCCTCACGGCTAGGCTTCGCGCCCCGACATCCGCAGCTGTAGTGATCACACTACAGCCAAGTGCGGAAAAGAAGGGCGTGACCTACAATGAGGTGTTGACCAAAGCTAAGCGGGCGGTGGACCTCACCGAGTTTGGCATCGCCGGGGGCTTCCGTATGAGGACCACTGCAACCGGGGGCCGCATGCTGGAGGTTCCTGGTGCGAACAGCGGCCCTACCGCAGACGCTCTGGCGGAAAAGATCAGAGCGTCCCTAGATGCAGAGGTGGCCAGAGTGTCCAGGCCCACGAAGTGCATTGATATGCGCATTATGGGCCTGGACGACTCCGTGACAGAGGACGAGGTAGTGGCCGCCATTGTCAGGGCGGGACGGTGTTCTGACGACCAGGTGCGGGCAGGCACTATCCGTGCTGACAGCACGGGCATGCGAACCGTAACGGTGAGCTGCCCCGTGTCGGCGGCCAAGGCCATAACTGGAGAGGGCCGAAGGCTCCTGGTGGGCTGGGTGTCTGCGCAGGTGAAGTTGCTGGAGCCCAAACCTCTGAGGTGCTTCCGTTGCCAGGTGGGCCACCATGCGGGGGTCCACTGCACCTCGGAGGTAGACCGAAGCGACCACTGCTTCCAGTGTGGTCGGCCCGGTCACAAAGCCGTAGCCTGCAACGCCGGGCCACACTGTTACGTGTGTGCAGCGGCTGGCAAGCCTGCCGACCACCGGGCTGGGAGCAGGAACTGCGTTCCCCCCACCAAGGGCAGGGGTAAGGCCAAGAGGCCCTCTCCTATCACCGCCGTCACCACCACCGCTGCTGCTGCTGCTGCCACCGCCACAGCTACCGCCGCAACTGCCGCGACAGGGCCCTCACAGGGAGCTCGGGAGGAGACTGTAATGGACTGCCAATAATTGCTCCATTACGTCTCCTCCAGGCGAATATCAACCACTGCGTCCCCGCTCAGGATCTGTTGCTTCAGAGCATGGCGCAGTGGTCGATTAATATCGCTGTGGTCACCGAGCCGTACTATGTCCCACCCAGGGCTGGCTGGGTGCAGGACCTGAACGGCTCGGTGACATTAATTTCGTCGGCCGCCGCCGGTACCCCTTCCCTCGAGGGCGTCAAGAGAGGACGGGGTTGCGTGGCAGCACGGTTCGGGGACATTGCTGTGGTAGGTGTATACCTCTCCCCGAACCGAACTCTCGCCGATCTCCACAACTCCCTTATGGAGTTGAGCATCGTCGTCGCCGAGTTTCAATCGCTCCCCGTGGTTGTCTGCGGGGACTTCAATGCCAAGAACTTGGCTTGGGGTTCCCGGTATACAGACACACGGGGCCGGATGGTGGAGGACTGGGCTCTGGAGGCAGGCCTGGTCGTCCTAAATCGGGGTTCTGTCCCCACGTGCGTGCGGATGCAGGGCGAGTCCGTGGTAGACATATCGTTCGCCAGCTCCGCTCTGTCTCCGCGCGTCGTTGACTGGCGCGTTATGGAGGGGGTGGAGACGTACTCAGACCATCGGTACATCCGGTTTGACGTCTCCGCCCAGACCTCGACCGCGCCGGTCCGACAGAACCAGTGTGGTCCGCGGTGGGCACTGAAGCAGCTGGACCGGGAGCTCCTCCTGGAAGCCGCGATTGTACAGGCCTGGGTGCCAGCACCAGACAGGCCTGTCGATATTGATGTCGAGGCAGAGTGGTTCCGGGAGGCCATGACGGAAATCTGCGACGTGGCAATGCCCCGAGTCCGGCCAGGACGTGCCCGGCGTCAGGTGTACTGGTGGTCGCCAGAGATCGCGGAACTGCGCAAGGCATGCGTTGACGCGCGGCGCCGGTACACCAGACACCGAAGGCGCCGCATCCGCCCGCCAGATGCGGAGGCTATAGAGGCGGAGCTATACGAGGGATACAGGGCGGCGAAGCGCACCCTCCGAGCGGAAATACGGCGGGCCAAATTAGAGGCCCGCGACGTGTGGCTGGGGACTCTGAACGGAGACCCGTGGGGACGCCCCTACAAAATGGTGCGGGATAAGCTCCGCGCCTGGGCTCCCCCGCTGACACAGAGCCTCCGGCCCCAGCTCGTGGAGGGTGTGGTGAACGCTCTGTTCCCTTCAGGAGGGGAGCATTCTTCCCCGTCTATGGCTCCGCCCGCCGCGGTGTCTGACGCGGACCACGACGGCGACGACGACGTTACTCCGGAGGTGACCGAGGTAGAGATGAGAGTGGCGGTACGAAGGCTAAACGCCAAAAATACCGCCCCAGGACCCGATGGCTTGCCTGGGAAAGCCTGGGTCCTGGCCATGGAGGAACTCGGGCCTCGACTAAGAGGGCTGTTTAGCGCATGTTTGGAGAGGGGCCAGTTCCCACTTCGTTGGAAGACCGGGAAACTGGTCCTTATAGCGAAGCCGGGGCGCACTGCGGACTCTCCGTCCGCATACCGGCCCATAGTGCTGCTCGACGAGGTGGGCAAGCTCTTTGAAAGAGTAATTGCAGACCGCCTCGTCGCGCATTTAGCGCGGGTGGGGCCGGATCTTTCGGACAGCCAGTTTGGTTTCCGCAGGGGGCGCTCCACGGTGGACGCCATCATGCGCGTGCGGGCCCTCACGACGGGGGATGCGGTGTCCCGGGGCAAGGTCGTAGTGGTGGTGTCCTTGGACATCACCAACGCCTTCAACTCCCTGCCCTGGAGTAGCATTACGAGGGCACTTCGGTATCACCAGGTGCCCGACTACCTCCGTCGTCTGATCGAGGCCTACCTGAAGGACAGGTCTATCATCTACCCTGGTCACGAGGGGGAGTGGAGACGGCGAGAGATGTCGTGCGGTGTTCCGCAGGGATCGGTACTAGGACCGCCCTTGTGGAACATCGGGTACGACTACGTGTTGCGCGGTGACCTCCCCGACGGGGTCAGCGTGGTCTGTTACGCAGACGACACGCTGGTCCTGGCGCAGGGGGAGTCACACCAGGCGGCGGTCGAACTAGCGACACGTGGGGTTGCGACAGTCGCGGATAGGATCCAAGAATTGGGACTCGAAGTGGCACTGCACAAGTCCGAGGCCATGTGTTTTCATGGTCCTCGGAACGCGCCACCACCGGGTTCCCAAATAACGGTAGGAGGGGTTCGCATCGACGTCGGGTCGACGATGAAGTACCTGGGACTTGTCCTCGACAGTCGGTGGAACTTTGTGGAGCACTTTCGACGTCTGACTCCCAAACTAGAACGGACCGGGGCTGCCCTAAAGCGGCTCCTACCCAACCTTGGGGGTCCAGACGCCTCCTGCCGTAGGCTCTACGCGGGAATTGTTCGGTCCATGGCCCTTTACGGGGCGCCGGTGTGGGCGCCGTCACTGCAAAGGCGACCGGCGGCCATACTGAACGCTTGCCAGAGGGTCATGGCCATCCGGATGATACGGGGATACCGCACGATTTCCCGCGAGGCGGCGAGCCTTCTTGCTGGCCAGCCACCATTGGATTTGGAGGCAACAGTCCTTGCACGCATGCACGATTTGCGCGTGGAGATGCAACGCCGGGGCGAAACTCCGCTGCCGCGCCAAGTCGCGGCATGGCGGACAGAGTTCCGGCGGGATCTAATGGTGGAATGGCGACGGCGACTGTCGCAACCCAGTGCTGGGCACGCTACAATAATGGCGGTTAGTCACCTCTTTGAGGAGTGGCTGGAGCGGCAACACGGCATCCTCACCTACCGCATGACGCAGGTCCTCACCGGACATGGCAAGTTCGGGAGGTTCCTGCATCGCATTCAGGCGGAAGCAACGCCCGATTGTCATCATTGTGTGGACCACCCAGAAGACACGGTGGAGCATACGGTGGAGGTGTGCCCCGCTTGGGCGGAGCACCGCCGTGTCCTCGTGGAGGCAATTGGCGGCAGCGACCTTTCACGTCGGGCCTTGGTTCAGGCTATGGTCCGGAGCGAGGAGGAATGGCAGGCGGTCGCCTCCTTCTGCGAAGCAGTAATGTTAGCGAAGGAGGAGGCTGCACGCGTGAGGGAACGAAGGTCCTCACGCCCTAGCCGACGTAATTCCGACCCCGACTACCAGCCACGGTAGACGCGGGCTTGCGGACGTCGAGCACTGGGTAGCTCGCCGTCCGGCTGTTCGGTAATTAACCGCACCGAGCCCAGTCGTTAACAGCGCGTAGTGATCCTCGCGCTCCTCAAAGAGATGTCAGCAAACCGTAGGGGCCCAGTGGGGCCGATGCCCGCTAGCTAGGACCGCGGAGAATTTCTGAAAGGGCAACCCGTAGTCCTAGTACGCAAAGGGTAATTGAAGGACACAGGTGTGGTTTTAGTCAGTAAAAGTCTGACACGCCCTCGCGCTCCACCCAGAGCGCGAGAAGTCATTTGGATGATTTCCCACCTTAAAAAAAAAAAAAAAAAAAAAAAAAACCAGGCCAAAGTGTCTCTGTTCTCAGTTCTGTGTTTTCTACTAAAATGGTAAAAGATTAACCCACATGTTGCAGCTTTCTTCTCTTTCTATCTGTTTGTCACAGTTCTTTTAAAAAAATTGAACTGTTGTCGATGAAAAGGTATCAATAATGCTTGTCCAATCTTGTTATAAAGCCAAAGAACAAAAGCAAATAATATTAATGCAATATTGGACGTGATTGCGTGACGTATACTCGATACTGGAACGAATAAATTAATCATTCTTTAATTGGATCATATAATATGAAGAAAAAACATACTACCATTGATTTACGTTCAAAAAAATAAAACCTTGCTTTTATCCTCAACGGTAACTTAATGCTCCAATATCCCAGAACTCCACAAAAAATTCACTCAATCTCCGAAGGCCAGTTAATTGCCGCTCTAGCCACAATCTGCAGGTAAATGCGTCCAGATTAAATAGACCTTTGCTTTCCCCTTAATATGAATGGAATAAGTAAAAACAGAAGGTTCATCTTAGGTAAATAGAATAATCTGTTGGTATACTGTGTGCACCGTGTTAATTCCTCAGAAAAATTGGTGTTACTGACATAGCCTAAAGAATCGCCAAACTTAAGTGACAGTGAGCAGGGGGCATTGCTTACAGAACATATGGTGGATGGGACCGTTGGAAGGTCTCAAAAGGTCTCTCACAACTAGGTAGGCCGATAACCTGGTAAAGATCAAAGAAATCTGATGGATGCGAAACGCATAAGATCGGTTGTTGTAGTGATACTTATAGGAGGCTGACATCTACACTGCTGGACATAAGATGGCGAAGTTAATTAGAGAAAATACCAATCTGCAAATAGCATGCAGGTAGTAGAGAGGCTGTTGCTTACAGTTTTAGCTATGTATCTGGGATGGCAATGCATCTGCCACAACTATAGTAGTGACGGTCACAGTATTTGAATCCAGCAATGCTTACTTAGCGTGTTCAAACAGCTCTAAGCAAGCTGGATTTTTGTGAGTTTCGTTTTTTTAATGTTGAGTGTGGCGGAGAGATAAGACTTTTTTTGGACAATATGTTTTGTACCAGTCCGATCAAAACATATGGAAATGTATGCAACACATTCCCGACCAAGTGTGTCCGCTCGATACCATCTGCGAATATATTGACTATTTTTTTTTGTGACATAATTATGTACTGTGCAAGTTTTCGTTTCTTCTTTATTAGATAGCATATAGACAAGTGACCTACGTGATGGCGTAAGGTCACTGTCATTGGTCAAATCTGCAAAGGTTTGTAACTACTGATGGTAATCTCAGTACTGATTCTTAAAAGTAACAGGAAATTTTGGCTGGATATTTTCGATTGAAGTTCAGTGACTGTTTTAGTTATTTGCAAATTGATTTTTTGATGTGAAATTGGTGTAGTTTTGTATGTGGAATGCCTACACAGTGGAACAATATGTGGAATCATTGAAAAAGATGCGATCTCGGTAAAACGGAGTTGAGAATTATATTGTACTGTTGACTACCTCAGCAAACTTTGTCAAGAAAGTTTACTCGAGACATTTGCTGCTAAAAACTGCAAAGGCATGAATGTGTTACATCGTGATGAAAATTTCGGAAAGGTAATCAATTTCGTGTAATAATACGAAAATTACTTTATACCTTGCGTTTCCATGACTGGTTTTTCTGTATGTTCTTACTCTTCAATATAGACTTCAAAGTTATCGAGCAAAAATGGTTCTGTTTTAATTTCGTTCAGGTTTTCAATCTCCTTGCCATAATGGTACGCTGGCCTGTAATCTGCTTGATAAAAGTTAATTAATGGAGATGTAGGTACATGATAATATAATTTACATTTTATAATAATAGTAATAAATAATCGATAATATTCTGCGCGGCGGTAGCGGCATGTTGTGTAGTTCACGTCAAATTCCCAACTAGTGACGTAGTTACACGACTAAAATCGGCCTGGAAGTGCAGGATCGAGCGTCGTATTGCTGGGGCCAGAGCACTCATCGGCAAACTAGTTTGCTTCAGGGAGGGCAACACTCGCCCAAGAGAGCTTTGTGAGATGGGTATTTTCGAGGACTGACATCAGCCCCCGAGACTATATGTCCCGAGTCACAGAGCGCATCAACTTCCTGAAGCAGAAGGTGTATGCATGGGCAAACCGTATCCGCAGGTATAAGCGGCGGGTTTTTTTTTTTTTTTTTTTTTTTTTTCGGGTGGGAAAATCATCTAATGACAACCCCCGCTCTTGGGCGGAGCGGGAGATAGTGTCAGACTTTTACTGACTAAAAACCCACTCCTGTTCCTTCTTTGCCATTTTTTTTTTTCCCAGGGCCCCGGGGGTCACTTTCGCATCACCCATGGCCCCAGTAGGCTTCGACCCTGTTGGGCCCCTACGGTTGCTGACATCTCCTTGAGGCGCGCGTGGAACACTACGCGCCGTCGACGACTTGGGCTCGGTCCGGATGGTTACCGGACGATCGGACGGCGAGCCACCCATTGCTCGCCGTCCGCAAGCCCGCGCCTACGGTGACCGGAAATCGGGATCGGAATCCCGGCGGCGGTTGGGGCGTGAGGACCGTTGCCGTTGCCTCACGCGATCGGCCGCCTCCTTTGCTAGCATTACTGCTTCGCAGAAGGAGGCGACCGCCTGCCACTCCTCCTCGCTCCGGACCATGGCCTGTACCAAGGCCCGGCGCGAGAGATCGCTGCCGCCGATCGCCCTCACGAGGACACGGCGGTGCTCTGCCCAAGCGGGGCACACCTCTACCGTGTGCTCCACCGTGTCCTCCGGGCGGTCCACACAATGGTGGCACCCGGGCGTCTCTTCTGCACGGATCCGGTACAGGAACCTCCCGAACTTACCATGCCCGGTGAGGACCTGCGTCATGCGGTAAGTAAGGACGCCGTGAGGTCTTTCCAGCCACTCCTCAAAGAGGGGACTTATCGCCATAATTAAGGCGTGCCCAGCACTGGGTTGCGACAGTCGCCGTCGCCATTCCACCATGAGATCCCGCCGGAAGTTTTTCCGCCATGCCGCTACTTGGCGCGGCAGCGGAGTTTCGCCCCGGCGTTGCATCTCCATGCGCAGATCATGCATGCGTGCAAGGTCTTTTGCCTGCAATTCCCACGGTGGTTGGCTAGCAAGGAGGCACGCTGCTTCGCGGGAAATCGTGCGGTATCCCCGCACCATCCGGATGGCCATGACCCTCTGACTTGCGTTCAGCTTGGCCGCCGGTCGCTTTCGAAGTGACGGCGCCCATACCGGCGCCCCATAAAGGGCCATGGACCGAACGATTCCTGCATAGAGCCTCCGGCAGGAGGCGTCTGGACCCCCTAGGTTGGGCAGGAGCCGCTTGAGGGCAGCCCCAGTACGATCCAGTTTGGGAGCCAGACGTCGGAAATGCTCCTCAAAATTCCATCGGCTGTCGAGGACAAGTCCAAGGTACTTCATCGTCGACTCGACGCCGATGTGAACTTCTCCTACCGTTAGTTGGGAACCCGATGGTGGCGCATTCCGAGGGCCGTGGAAGCACATGGCCTCGGACTTGTGCAATGCCACCTCTAGTCCCAACTCTTGGATCCTCTTCACGACTGTCGCAACCCCGCGTGTCACTAGTTCGACCGCCGCCTGGTACGACTCTCCCCGCGCCAGGACCAGCGTATCATCTGCGTAGCAGACCACGCTGACCCCGTCAGGGAGATCGCCGCGCAGCACGTAGTCGTACCCGATGTTCCACAAGGGTGGTCCTAGTACCGACCCCTGCGGAACACCGCACGACATCTCTCGCCGTTTCCATTCTCCCAGGTGACCAGGGTAGATAATGTACCTGGCTGATAGGTAGGCCTCGACAATATGACAGAGGTAGTCAGGCACCCGATGATACCGGAGTGCCCTCCTAATGCTACTCCAGGGAAGCGGCGGGTGGAGCGATACACCCAGAATCGCACATTCCAGAGTAATGTAAGGTGGGTTTATAGGGCTTGGGAGCGACTGGACCAAGGTGACGCGCGACTCTCGGATGATGATGAAAATGTCAGTGGCTGTATTAATTATTCTCAAATTGATTCATAAGAGATATTGTGATGTAGAAATGGTGTACTTCGTTTTGTGTCTCATGTGTCTATGGAATCAATAAAACTAGCACGATTTAGGTAAAATAGAGTTGCTTAATTTTAATATAAAATTGACTATCTTAGCAAAGCTTGTTGAGAAGACATTTGCTGTGAAATACTACAAAAAAAAAAAAAATGTGATACCTCCATATTCTTATGGAAAAAAATTACTGTATTTTGTATTTAGGTATGTCTACACACTTTGACGCTGGCACAAACCATGCTAAGTAGGTAACCAAAAACAAATTTGTGACCGATAAGATGGCGATAAAAACAGATGTGTAGTGGAAAAAAACATGCCGTGTCTATACAGAATAATTTGGGAAAATAAAGGGCAAAGAGAAAGATAATATTTAGTAATTAATAGGAGGAAAAATCACATTTAATTCAATGATCAGCACCAGGATTTACGGATTATTGCAAAATGTCTATTTTCGACCAGGAAAATGTTGGAATTTTTCCTTGACAAATACGTCACTATTCCGGAAAAGGAAAGGAAACACAATTTTCGCTACACAAAAGATTTTTGAACACATATTTATATGTTAACAGTAATGATACATCTCGTTACATTGGATGATATTAGTGATGGTCCAGTGATACGTAGGTATATAATTATATCGTGCGTTCGAGCCCAAAGCTGTTAATTAATAATAATAGTCTTTATTCAGCCAAACGTTAGTACAATAAACATTATACATAAATTAGGTATAACAGTTGACTTAGATACGAGAGATAAATAAGGTATAACCGTTGATAATATAGCTGACGAGTGACAGGGCAGAATGGAAGAAGAAAACGTGTTGCGCCAACCTCAAATAACACGGGACAAGGGCAGGAAGATGATGAGTTGACTTAGATACTAAAAAACTGGGCAAGTGCGAGTCGGACTCACGCACTGAGAGATCCGTACAAACTTACGTATGTTATGTTCAATTCCCGAATTGACTTACGAAGATTCTTGGATTGAAAAAGTTTATTTTTGTGACGTAACTACAAATTTACAGTTTTCAGATTTTTTCCTATACTTGTGCTAACACCCTCCTTCATGCCAAATTTCAGGATTCTAGGTCAACGGAAAGTATTTTTATGAATTTTGATTCCCTTGCGAGTGTCGAAATATACGATTTTTAGCGACATAAACAACCGTATCTTTTTTTGCGTTAACTTAGAAGTTTAATTTTTTCACAGTTTCAAATAACCGCAGACGTGAGTATATGGTTTTAATTTCAACTCAATATTTCCACACGTTTCTGAGATAAAGGGTCTTGACAGACAGACAGACGGACAACAAAGTGATCCTGTAAGGGTTCCGTTTTTTCCTTTTGAGGTACGGAACCCTAAAAAAAACAATATATCTCTTGCCTTCACACTAGGACACCCTATGTCGTGAGATCCAGTTCCTTGCGTAAGTTTAAAAATTAATAAATAAATGTAGTTTTTGTGTATATTTGTACTATTCATATTTTCTAAGGATGATAAATGTACTTTGTGTAATTCATGTCTTTGCCATATTTCACAAACCGGTGGAAGAAAACATCATGATCGCGATCGTAGCTAAAATAATTTTCAATACACTTATTAGAAAACCCGCTCTTATCCCACCGCTTTTAGGCACGCAATTGACTGCTTTCCGCACTAGTGCAGAAATAGCGCGTGCTCTCCTCCACCACAATGTTATTACATTTATCGAATCAGACTGGGCGCGCGTCGACCCCCGCAAGTCACCGGTCAACCCCCGTTTATTCATTACTTCGTAAGTGTATTGAAAAAAGTCGTTTGAGACACGTGCAAATTTGTCACTGTAGCCCTCGGCTCCATAACACACTCGCCTACGGCTCGTGTGAATTCCACCTCGGTCGCAATGACAAACTTTCTGCACTTGTATCAAAATGAACTATACTGCATGTGTTGATATCCAAGGCTAAGCAGCGCTTGATGAGCGCTAGCCACCAATCTGTAGATTGGTGAAATGATGATCACCCATTCATAAAATACCAAGATCCCTTCGTGCCTCGTAAAGCAAGTTAAGTCATTGGTCCCTGTCTGTCATTTCTAGATCTTTGACAGTCATTACCGACAATCAGAGAAATGCCTGAAAAAGCTGACACCAGTCTTGCTAAGATGTATCGTGTCAATTAATGAGCTGTGAAGGTCAGATAAGCAGTCGTTCTATGTAAAATACTGGTAATCAGCTGTATCCGGTCATCATCATCATCATCATTTCAGCCGAAAGATGTCTACTGGTGGACATCGGCCTCCCCCAAACGTCGCCACAACGACCGCTTCTGTGCGTCTTGCATCCATTTGTGAAGTTGTGAATACGGTTATCACTTGAAACACATGTTTCCAGTTATACTTCCATTTATTGAATGGATCAAAATTAATATAACATAAATCCCACAGACTTACTAAACAATTTACCTATTCAGCGCAACATGACTGGCGTACGTGTATTTCTAAGGAAATGCATTTGATACTACATTACAACTCCCCCGAAAAAGTACAGGGCTACTACCCCTCCCATTGCAAAAAGAACACGTACACAAATCAAGTTCGATACATGTATGAACTAAACAATAACTAATTAACTAGCACATTACATTGATGCACACATTGCCAGGTCATCGGTCCACTTTGTGGGAGACCTTCTAACGCTGCCTCTTCCAATACGTGATCCCCACTCCAGAACTTTTCGTCCCCATCTACCATCTGTTCTGCGTGCAATGTGCCCTACCAATTGCCACTTAAGTTTCACGATTCTTCGAGCTAAGTCGGTAACCTTGGTTCTTCTGCAGATATCTTCATTTCTGATGTGATCACGCAAAGAAACTCCGAACATAGCCCTTTCTATTCTCTTTCTATTGATTTTAAGTATTCATATGAGGCCTCCCTACATTATTTAGCTATATAAGAAAGACCAGGAAAGAATAATGAACACAACAAATTATAAGAAGGGAAAAGCAGTAAAAGATTGCAAAAAGCACGTAGATTAAAATAGACACGCCTCGGTTTTAGCAGAATTGAACTTGATCAATTTGTCATTGCCCTATTCTTAGACAACCATAGCCTCTCAGAGAGACTCGACAGCTAGATACTAGCTCGAGTGCAGCTGGACATGTAACTCTCAGCAACAGTGCTGTCGTCTGCATACCCCTCTCAGAGATCATAGTTTAATCTCACTTTCCCATGATTTATCAGATCAACGCACTCTTCACAGAATGCCTTATATAAAGACTCACCTATCAAGTAAATCTTACATATAGTGACAGTTTTGCTGTAGTAAAATCTACCATTAAAGTGAATGCAAGCCGTAAGATTATCTCAATGTTTCAAAGCTTGGAGATAAAATTTCATATCTGCGAAGGATTAAGTTGGTAAGGAATAGTTATTGTTACTGCAGATTGTTTTTGGTAGGTGACTTTGCGCTTTTTGCTATTGAATGTCTATTTCTGCTGGAATGAGTAAAATTATATTTTTTAAAGACAAAATGTTCATCATCATCATCATCATCATCATTTCAGCCGAAAGACGTCCACTGTTGGACATAGGCCTCCCCCAAGCGTCTCCACAACAACCTATCCTGTGCATCTCGCATCCACCGCATCCCCGCGACTCTCACCAGGTCGTCGGTCCACTTTGTAGGAGGCCTTCCAACGCTGCGGTTTCTGGTGCGCGGTCGCCACTCTAGAACGTTTCGGCCCCATCGACCATCCGTTCTATGAGCAATGCAAAGAGCAAGAATGTTCATTTGACACAATCACAAAGCACAATAACGTCTAAGGTGTCTAAAAACGTCTATAAAAAGAAATTAAATACTTATTTATGCAAAATTTGCTTCTGTCAGTGGCTACGCTCGCGTGTGTTTTTATTTGTCATGCTCGCTCAAATGTCTCGCTGATGGTGGCACGTGTTATTGGGTCATTCAGTTCCCTTCAAAATGGTTGAGCTGAGTTGGGCTGATGCATGCGCCCGTGTCATCCTCGTGAACAGGCCTGCCTTCAGTTCAGACATCTCTTAGCTGCCAGTGGCTTAATTCTTTTTTTTTTTTATTAGTTTTTTGTGCTCACATATTAAAAGCGAAAAGAAATATGTAACCAAGATCTAGATAACTCATAATATGATTTAAAAGAGTGACCATGGAGTTTCTTGCACGTTCTTCTCCATCGAGATCTACGCTTTGGAACGTGCAATTTAGTTTCACTTTTTTTTGACTTGACCGACATTTTGATTGACAATTCAAAAGTGCCTGTAATTGGTCTATTTGAAATAAACGTTTCTGATTTCTGTGAATAGAAGCAAAAAATATATCCCTATGTCACTTGGTGATGGTCTTTAAGCATTCTACTGTTCACAGAATTTTTTAAATCGGTCCTGTAATTTTTGAGTTTATTCAATACAAACAAAAATATAAACATACAAAAAATACAATCTTTCCTTTTTATAATATTAGTATAGCTAATAAATAAATCAGTCTCATTTTTGGAGTTTCATCACTGATGTTACTAATAGGCTAATCTTTTTACGCAATAAATTATTACTTTCTTGATGGATCTCGTTTTCTGGAAAGATTACGGCCATGTTTCTTCTTTTCTTGCTAGTGGTTTACTTAATACGTAAGTTTACTTACGCATATTTCTTGATATTGTAATTTTTACAGACGCGATGCATCTAGAATATTGTGTCCAAAAATAAGTGTAAATACGGAATGGTTGCAATTATTTTCTATTATATTTCAAGACATTTTTAGTTCTTTTAAAAAATAATAGACATCGATGCTCAAAAATCTTTGATGGATACTGACGAAACAGTATGGTTACTGAGGATGACTCACTCAGGGTTTGAGCATTGAAATATAAAACTGCATTGTTTGTGGATTACGTGTAGAAAAATGAAACTGCTGATGCTACCTAACTGATTTCGGGCTGTTCTATATGTTCTGATCGCGCGGAGAACTTTAATTACTCGATGCAGGATTAGTTCTTATGTGACGTCCATAGATGTCGCTACAGTTCATTATTTTCACTACAATTTCTTCTTATTTCCAAGCAATCATTTTATATTACTCCGTCCGTCTATCACCCCCGTTCAAAAGTTGCCATCTGTCCTCTGTCTCTTTCATACTCTTGTTATTCTCGCTCTCACACTTTTACGCTTCTTTTCACAATTCACCAATACGTCTCATTTATCGATTACAAAACATAGATAACTCTACCTACTTAGCGGTACGTGGATACCTACAAGCATGGTTCTTTCCCAGCAAATAAACAACATAGTAAAATAATATTTTTATTAGGTAGAATATCATCAATTAACTTCTCCTATTCTGCGTGAAGCGAGAGGAAGTGTCAAACTATTTTAAATTATATTTATTTGGCAAATCCATACTAATAGTATAAATGTAAATATAACTCTGTCTGTTACGCTTTCAAGGTTAAACTACAGAAACAATTTTGATAAATTGTGTTACACAGTAAATTTGAACCTCAATAAAGGATATTAGTTACTTTTTATCTGACTTCATATTCGCGTCCACAATAACTGTCATTCACACGGACGAAGTCGCAGGTAAAAGCTAGTAGGTTATAAATAACACTAATACACATGAATTTTTTCATTAATTTAAACTCGATGAGGCCGGTGTTTCCTAGCTGACTGCCCTGAGCAAAACGACTTCCTGAAAAAACTACTTTTACTGACTAAAATCCACTATCCTGAGAAGAAACGATTACCCCTGAAAGAAATTACTGAATAAAATCCACTCATGTTCCTTGGGCCCAGCTAGATCGAAGCCTACTGGGGCAACGGATTGGCTTCTGAAAAGGAAATTCGGGGTTCTGGAACGCAAGACAAAGAAGGAACATAGTTGTGGTTTTAGTCCGTAAAAGTCTGACACTCCCTAGCGCTCCACTCTAGAGCGGGAGAAGTCATTGGATTTCCCACATAAAAAAAACGTGTTCCAACAGTTGCCCTTCGCGTTTCAGCGCCACGGTAACTCTTTCAAAAACATTCTCGCAACCTTGGTAAACATAATAAAACTTCTATTTCAATTACGTTCCATCTAATCTCCCAGCCGAATTTCGCAAGAACATCAACGTAAACAATGTATACCCGCCTAAACACCATTAAAGAAACATTTATCGCTCCCTTTCGACCGTTTCACCAACAACCCCCTAAATCACACATAACGCTTAATTCTCTAGTCGGCCATTTGTTCGAGTTTTGATTAGCTACACGTTCGGCTGTAAGTGGCCGACAATCGGGGAGGCGCTCATTTAGACCGGATTAAGAATTAATTCCCGGGTCCCGGTTCCGCGATTAATTTCTGGGAAATCCCGCGGTTTCACATCACTAGTCGCAGGGGCGGATTAGGGTGAGTATTGGTTCAATTATCACCTCGAATGTTGATAATTATTATCATAGTATCGCCTCGTTAATGACCACAGCTTAGTATGGACCATGAAATAGTTTGTAACTGCTCAATTTTCAAAGAGACACGACAGAAATTGTCTTATTTAAATTTGTATTATCGAAGTAATTAGCATAATTATTTACGCTAAATCTTACTGTAATCTACACGCATACCTGATAACTCAAGTATACTCAACCATTCACGCACCCACTCATCCTCCTGCAGCATTTATTTATTTATTTAAACTTCATACAATACAAAAGTACAAAGGCGGACTTAATGCCCTAGGCATTCTCTACCAGTCAACCAAGGGTGGTGAAGAGAAAATGTGGCAGATGGATTAAAATTAAAAAAGAATATTTAGAAAAATAAGAGTTCAAGAGTATGTATATAAATATACAAAATAAACATACATATATAATTTAATATAATATATATTTATATAGACTGGTGGCCGTCCTGATCTCGAGAGGAAGCGCCTTCCACACAGAAGTATGGACTGTATATGAAAGGAAGAATGAACCAAGTCAGAAGTATGAGAAGGACAAAGCAGGAGAAGATAGAAGAACGCAGATTCTTAGCATGAGAAGAACATAGATATTTAAAGTGTGATATAAGATAATAAGGAGGGGTGGGAGAGTTGAGCAGAGAGTAAAGAGTAGTCAGAGCGCGAAGACTCCTTCTTTGGCGTATGGGCATCCATTTGAGCTCAGATCTGTAGCTCGAAATATGGTCATGTTTTCTCAAATACATTGCATTACACCCAAGCATTACAACGCACAACACAACGAGAGGTTTTCTTAAACACACTTCCACATTACTCTTTCTAATAACCAACTATTCAATCATGTTTTGTATTAATTGAATTATAGTCTAAAATGCTGGCGCTTAAGGGTTTGTAAAATTCTTGTATCTCAAGGGGATTGGTTGCTGAAATCCGAAATACAGGTTCTTCCTAGTTCGGATTCAGACGCTTAAACTTTAGTATAGGTACATCATCTCACACCGCTGCCAAGCATTTTCATATAGGTGTAATATGTTGCTTTGTATTTCCAATGGTTGCCAAAATCAAAAGTAAACGTCCCATCATAACACAAGTTTATCTAAAAAAAATAAAACGCTAATAAAATTATATTTTTTTAATAATTTCACCAGTAAAGATCTAAATATTCAGAGCTTTTCTTCACTCTTTTATTTTCAAAGTAAACTCCAATACAAGCCATCTAAGTTCTTTGTTTAAAACATCTTCAACAGAAAACTTATATAAAAACCCACTCAGGCTGAGAAGCATCTGTTACTCAATGTATTTCTTCAACTCCTGAACTAGATAAACAAAACAAAAAACAAATAAGTAGACTGCGGAGCAAAACCTACGCGAAGAGCAGGTGCTTAGTAAAGGGAAACAAATCTAAGGCTGACGGCAGACACATTGTTTTACCGTCGAGATTAATAAATGTTACTTAGCGTTTTGGCTTAGTGTTGCCACTATCTCTGTCATACAATAAGTACAAAATAGAGACAGAAAAATAATTCTAATTTTATATTCTTATTCTTCAATGGATGGTTTTCTTTCCCTCAAAGTTTTTGGGCTCAGTTGGTTGCCATGTTTATAGCGGCATCAGTGGCGTTCTTTAGGTCTTCCAAAGTGCAGGTGTAGGGACACTTTGGGCACTCTATTATGTGGGCCATCGTCTGGTCAGGAGCAGATAATTCTAAGCTATAAAAAAACAATATGTAAAACAATTCTAAGCTATACACACAAAACATGAAGGTCTGAAAATCGTGACTAAATAAAATAGAGGTTAAAAGGCCTACAGATGGATGACTGGGCTTGCAGATGGCGAGCCATGGGTAGTTCACCGTCCGGAATCCGTTTAGAACCAAGCCTAGATTTTTTTTTGGTGGGAAAATCGTCTAATAACATCCTCTGCTCTTGGGTGGAGCGAGAGGGCGTGTCAGACTTTTACTGATTAAAAACCTCCTCCTATTCCTTTTTTGCTATTGTTCTAGTAGGTTGAGGGCGCGTTGTGTTTTACGCGCGCCTCAAAGAGATGTCAGCAATTGATGAGAGCAGTTAGGTCCAACGCCTACCAGGGCTGTAGATTGTTCGAATGGGTTACAGCAGTCGGCGTATAAAAGGGCACCTGAAATAACACTGTAGGTTTTAATCAGTAAAATTCTGACACTTCTTCCTGCTTCACCCAGAGTGTGAGAAGTTATTTGACGTTTTTCCACCCAAAAAGAAATAAGCCAATGATGCTTGACACTTCGTACGTGTAGTTTTAATAAACTAAATGTTTCTTCTTTTGTCTTCTTTTCAGAAGCTTGGATAATTATAAAACGCGATGCAGCATTGACGGAGAGGGCACGGCGCTATCGCGGTGATATGTATCCTCTTTGAGAAGT
The DNA here is from genome assembly GCA_961205895.1 of Mythimna pallens. NCBI lineage: Eukaryota > Metazoa > Arthropoda > Insecta > Lepidoptera > Noctuidae > Mythimna > Mythimna pallens. Next base: position 24,766,944 of record OY540827.1, on the reverse strand, counting down.
GGCTGGAGAAGCGTCACGGTAACCTTACCTTCCACATGACGCAAGTCCTTACTGGAAATGGTAAATTTGGGGGGTTTCTGTTTCGGAATCAAGTGACAGAAATGCCCGGGGGTCACCTTTATACGAACTGCCCAGAAAACATAACAGAGCATACGTTGGAAGTGTGCCTTGCTTAGGCGTAGCTTCATAAAGACTTCCAGCCATAAAAAAAGCATTGACGCAGTCATCATACTGTACTAAATATATCATGTCTGCGACAACCCTAACTAATTTCCCACCTAGATTCAGCTCTGGCAATTTAGATGAACCGGATTAGGTGGTCCAATTCAATCGAATTGAATTTTAATTAAATTACCTGCCTGCTTCTGTGAGAGGTTTAATTTTCTTCGAAAGACTAGTGAAGGTTTTCGGTTTTAAATTACACTCCAAAAGGGGGATAATTTTGTGCGATTAGACATTTGACACAGCCTATTTACGGAAGCATTTTGTCGAGTTTTTTTTTTCAGAGTGCTTTTAAGCTGGTTTAGGTTATTCAATTGCTTGGAATAGGTTTCAATTGAACGTGTAATTCGTAAATATATTTTTTGTTCTTAGAAGTGTCAGCTATACTAGAACTAATAAAGTTATATAAAATAATACTTCTTCTGAATGTTGTTTATCGGTTTTGGTGTACTTATATGTTAGAAAAATGAAAGATTTGTGTTACATCCTTGTAATTATTAAATTGAAAAAGTAATGAACTAATTTAAAAAAAATCTTTTACAGTTAAAAACTGTTAATGTGATTTAGTTTTCATTTCTATTGTAATTTTTTACACTTGATACTATTCGTTCTTTATGTTTTCTATTATCAATGAATTCTTTTTTGGGTTCTGTAACCAAAGGGTAATATGGGACCCTATTACTAAGACTCCGCTGTCTGTCCGTCTGTCACCAGGCTGTATCTCATGAACCGTGATAGCTGGAGAGTTGAAATTTTCACAGATGATGTATTTCTAATGCCGCTATAACAACAAATACTAAAAATTGAATGAAATAAATATTTAAGTAGAGCTCCCATTCAACAAACGTGATTTTTTGTTGTTTTTATGCTACGGGCGGACGGAACCCTTCGAGCGCGAGTCCAACGAGCGACGAACTTGGATGGCTAACATTTCCGTTATTCCCTATACCTACCTATAATAATACAAGCACGATCGGTTGATTGTATTTTTTTTATTTTCTTTATAAACTTTAGTGTGTAAAAAAAAGAATTATTATTAAAAGCACTTTGCGCCTTTGTTATAATATTTTAATTTAATTTATCTTATACCAGGTGCCACTCATAACGACTTTTTATACATTAGAAAAATAAAATCATGCTAATATCAAGCATATATGCTGCATACATTTAACGTAAAAGAGCGATTATACGTTTCGCACACACAGAATATACTTTTTAATAGGGTTTGTATCAACATTTAAGAAAACGCTTATAACTTACTCATTCCTGATTAGCCTTTTAAATAGATACTTGAACAGAAAAACGGCATCCCAGCAAACCGTCAGAATCCTTAAAAAGCTTTTTCAATACTCAATACACAGCACTTCTACTGCATCTATAATTAGGTCTTTCAACTCGTTTCTCTTTGCAACTGTAGCCTCAAAGTAATTACTCTGGAAGCACTTGCAGTTGGATTTAATGACAGTCGATAGCCATGTCGGACACTGGCCACTTAGTGCTTGCTCAGCTTTCTGTGAACTATTTTAAAAACTTTTTCCATTTTCGAAAATGATTTTTACATTTTTCTTCGGCTAGAGATGGGTTGGCGGTTGGCCAATGGTTTATGGAACGGTTTAGTGAATTACATAAGGACTTCGTATTAGAATTGTTTGAAAAATTACCTGGTACATAGGTAACCATTTATTTATTGCCCTATCTATGTCTGGTAAACTTCATATTGTTTTTTTAATGTTTTGTACCTCAAAAGGAAAAAAACGGAACCCTTATAGGATTACTTTGTTGTCCGTCCGTCTGTTTGTCTGTGTGCCTGCCAAGACACTTTATCTCGGGAATGCGTGGAGGTATTAAGTTGAAATTGAAACTATATACTAAGGTCTGTGGTCCCTTGAAGCTGTGAAAAATTTAAACTTCTGAGTTCACGAAAAACAATGATATGGCCGTTTATGTCGCAAAAAATGTATTTCAAACGTGTATTTCAACATTCTCAAGGGAATCATAATTCATAGCGTACTTTCCAATGACCAGAATCCTGAAATTCGGCATAAAGCTAGGTATAGTATCATAATAAATCTGAAAAAAGTACATTTGTTGTTACCTACGTCACAAAAAAGAAATACTTTTTTGCAATTCGGAAAAATCCATTCGGGAATTATAGTTTGTACGGAACCCTCAGTGTGCGAGTACGACTCGAACTTCCCAGTTTTTTTTTTATCTTCGTTTTTTAAAGAGGACTTTAGTTTTGTTTAGTTCTGTGCAAAAGTCACAAGGCCAAGTATATTTTTAAAGAGTATATTGTCTATCTTTCGGTAACCTTCTCGACGAGTGCTAGCTGATTACCAAATTGTACGAGTATTGCTGTATTATCACTTCTAGAACCTTTCGGCCATCGACCATCTTTTCTTCAAGCAATGTACCCTGTCCACTGCCACTTAAGTTTGACGGTTCATCAGGCTATGTCGGTAACCTAGGTTATTTATTCTGCGGTTTTCTTCAATTATGATGCGATCACGCAAGGAAACTCCGAGCGTAACCTTTTCCATTACCCTTTGGGTAACTATAAGGCTTCTGATGAGGCCCATTGTGAGCGACCACGTTTCCACGTACCGGAAGACGCAGGAAAGCCTCCCATAAGGTGGTACCGATGCTGACTTGGTGAGGGTTGCAGGAATCCGATGGATGCGAGACGCACAGGACCGATCATTGTGGCGACACTTGGAGGAGGCTTATTTCCAGCTTAGTGGACGTCTTTCGGCCAAAATGATGATGATGATTACCACGTAAAATACCTACCCTTAAAAGATATAGTTTTTTTTTTTAACTGCCAAACGTGTTACGCCAAAGCAGAATGTACATACACAGCTCGTATATAATCTTTAAATAGGTACCTTAGTAAGTTTGCCTATCGAACGCGCTCACCTTTTCCTTCTAATTATTTGTGCTAACTCACACCTCTGAAACTAAGCCTCTTACGGGGCAATAGAGGTAGAGTGACTAGATGTGCTTCAAGTAAGGACTATTTTGAACGTCGATACACTCGCTTGGTATCGCCCGCAACGCTAAGACGGCGTCCCGCGCATTTTGCAAGAAAAAAATTGTTATTGTTGAACTTATCCGCTAAAGACTCTAAACCCGCTAACGCTTTGTGCTTGAGAACTGTGCAGTGTTCAGTGAGTGTTATACCTTCCTCGTCACTGGGGCAGGAGTCGCGAAATCCAGAGAATGCCGGCCGGCGACACGTGGAGTTCAAAAGGTTAGTGCAGTTCCCTCCCATATACGAGCTGTTTTTCTCTGCTTCCTAATCCTAAACGGCTCTAATAAGATCCATCTACTGCAAGGTGTCAAGCACATATCTGAGAAACGCTAATTCGCAAAAATACAGTCCACTTCCAATATTAGTAGTATATGCGCATCCATTTTCTTTGGTATATATATCTATACTTATAGATGGATAGATATATATATTCTTTATTGTATACCAATAATAAAATTACAATAGGAACTTAATATTAGGTTGTCACAATGGGCGGTCTTATCACTAAAAGCGATTTTTTACAGACAACCTATCCAAAAGGTGTCTGTACTCTGATTTGTCAGAGAAGAAGAAAAGGATACGCAGGTGGTGCGTGGTGCACTATTTACATAAGTCAAAGTCAAAGCGTTTATTGCGAACTAAGTGTTTACAATGTTGTTATAATATTATGTCAGTACTTTTGACTTAGCAGCCTTTTACAAGCGTTGCAATTTTAATTTATCCTAATTAACATACAATAGACATTATTATTATTTAATCATTATATTATCAATTTATTAGAGTAATTACAGTTATGTCAAAAAAATCATGTTAATAATAATGAATTTTATATAATTTTGATGTCAAATACTATGAATTCAATTGAGAAATAAAAGTTATGTTAACAATTAAATGTCAATAATAATGAATTTCATACACTTATAATGTCAATAGTAACAGTTTAATTGAGGAACTAGAGCTATGTCAAAAAGTTACATGTCAATAATAATAAATTTAATACAATTACTATAGATTTAATACAGTCATTAAAATCGTTATTTTGAGCTAGACTCTAAGTATTCTTTTACTGAGTAAAAACATTTTTGATATAATACATAACTAATATATATGTTACTTAAATTGAGGTACTGCTCGATTTTACTATCATTAGGTACACATTCAAATTTAAAATCAAAATATTTTTATTTTACTTAGACCTACATGGGCACTATAAAACGTCAGGAGTGCGCGGTTCCAAATTAGTCTTTGCTATGGAAAAGAACAGGCAAGAAACTTTTTTAAAAAGTGTTTGATGTTACAATATTTCCATAATACAGTATTAATAGATATTATGTAAGAACAGTGTAGACCAGTGAAATTATTGTACCCAAAGCACAATAAAGATTATCACAATAAAAAAAGTCAGTCGTCATTATTATGACGACTCACTTTTTTTAATTATTATTCCACAAATTGTTAGATTACTTCCTATTGGAAGTAATCTAAGAATTTGTGGATTCTACAGTGTTCTCACATTCACATTATAAAAAAAGATGCCATATAAAAAAAATACAACTATCAATAAATAAGAGATTAACAAAATAAATTACTAACGAATTTAAAGTAGTTAAAGTCTAAATACTTAATTAAAAATAAATTGCAAATGCAATGTGTTAGAAAAAAAAGAAAAAGAAACCCTTCAATAACATTCAAAATCAAAAAAATATCATAATTGTGAATGGATGAATCCACGTACCAGTAGACAAAGCATCAGAGCCTTCCACAACGTGAACAGATGATCTGGTAAGGGTCGCGGGAATCCCATGGATGCGAATCGCACAGGACTGGTCAATGTGGCAACACTTGAGAAGTTGAGAGAGGCTTACGTGCAGCAGTGGACGTCTTTCGACTAAAATGATGATGATGAATTTAACTTATACCACAACATAGTCTAAAACGTTCTCGCTTTTATAATATTGTTAGCTGTAAGCCACCCAAAAATAATAAAAGCTATTTTTCAACACCCAAACGTTGCCATTTCCAGTATCTTTCCGATCCACTCCTTAGCTGCACAGCCGGTAAACAATCTAACTGCGTTAATACTAAAAGCTTAAAGCAAATCTCATCTGACTTATCCGCTTTCCAGTTCCAGATATAACCCTATTACAGGTATGTATAATAGGGGTATACTGTCACTATGCTTTTTAACTGAGCTGTCGATTTTAAACCAGGCTAATACTTGTATAATTCTTAGAAGGATTAAACTGCAGTTAACTATTACTTAAAATAAATACTGGAGCGCAAAAAACTAACCCACTGAAACTGTAGTATGTTGATGGCAGCTTAATTAAATTGTTTTAAATTGAAACGATGTTTTCTCATTTATCAATATTTGAATAATATATTATATCATATTTTTATAGGTGGGAAAATCATCCAATGACATCCCCCGCTCTTAGGCGGAGCGAGAGGACGTGTCAGCCTTTTACTGACTAAAACACATTTTTACTCACTCCTGTTCCTACGTTGCCTTTCACACTAGGGCCGAGTCTTCCTTTCAGAAGCAGACCCTTGGCCCCAGTAGGCTTCGACCCTGCTGGGCCCCTACGGTTTCCTGACATCTCTTTGAGGCGCAAGTGGAACAGTACGTGCCGTCGACGGCTTGGGCTTGGACGGTTACCAGACGGTCCAAAGGTCCAGAACTCCATATTTCGGGAACCTGGAGTCCTGGACCTTTGGAAGGCGTACGAGGAGCCTAAACCACCTATACATTTAAACATTTTTAATGGCACGTGGTTGTCGGAATCCTCGGCTGGCGATTATCCCTGTACGCACTATACAAGTGCACCCAAACCCTGGCTGGTGGGTAACTATTGCGACACATGAAAAACCAAATACTTAGGTTTTGCGAGGCTAAAGTGGACTAGTTACCAGGAACTATGTTAAGACTATGGTTCCAGCCTGAACAATTTCTTTAATATACATTGATAAAAAGGCAAGAGGTTACTTGAATAATATTATTAATATTTAGCACGTTTTAAACACATCATCATCATTTCAGCCGAAAGACGTCCACTGTTGGATATAGGCCTCCCGCAAACGTCGCCACAATGACCGATCCTGTGCCTCTCGCATCCACCGCACTCCCGCGACCCTCACCAGGTCGTCGGTCCACCTTGTGGGAGGCCTTCCAACGCTGCGTCTTCCGGTGCGCGGTCGCCACTCTAGAACCTTTCGGCCCCATCGACCATCCGTTCTACGAGCAATGTGCCCTGCCCACTGTCACTTAAGTTTGGCGATTCTTCGGGCTATGTCGGCGACCTTGGTTCTCCTGCGGATATCTTCATTCTTTATTTTTTTATTTATCGTTTATTTCAGGCATATTAATAATATTATAGACTTAACTAAAATTAAAATTGTCATAACATAATGAATTAATTAAATTAAAATAGATTAAATAAATTATTGAAATATTGATAAAATTATTGATAAATTATTGAATTACATTAAATAAATAAGTTAATAAGTTTATACATAGTTAAAATTTAATTAAATACTGTAAACAACATTTTAGTTTTTCTTCAGCTTTTGAAAGGGTTTACCGGATATTATATTTGTCCTGTGTGTTTTATGAGGTGTAACAATAAAATCAATCACATTGAATTATTATAAAGGTGAAAGTTTGTGAGTGTGTAACTCCTTAACTCTCAAACGGCTGAATGGATTTGAATGGAATTTGTCACACTAGTAGGCCATGTCCTGGGATAGTATATCGGATATTTTTTATCTGGAAAGTTCTTGGCAGAAACTTATAATAGCTGTTTACTTATGAAATTACCTTTTTTTAATGTTCTACGTACTGTTCCACGCGTGCCTCAAGGACATGTCAGCAAACCGTAGGGGCCCAGCAGGATCGAAGTCTACTGGGGCCAAGGGTCAGTAGATGAATTTCCCACCGAAAAAAAAAGAACTAAGTCACGAGCCATGTATTGGAGTGATGTATCCAAATTAAAAGAGAACTGTTCCATGCAACGAGAACGAACCACAATAGGTCATTTAAATTGAATACCGTCATCAAACATCATCGTAAACATGATCATCATGTTCACCTCTAAACATTTTTTCCACGGTAGAACTCATATTCGAAAATAATACGTTTTTTTTTAAATTTCTTAGAAAAATTAAAAAACAAAAAAAAAAATTCGATAATTAAATAATTTCAAAAAGAGAATATAGTATCTTAGCATAATCAGCCTTATAATATTCCCACTGTTGGGACTCCGGCCTCCTCTCTAGGATAGGGATTGGGCCGTAATCCACCACGCGGGCCCAGTGCGGGTTGGTGGATGTCACATGTCTTCGAATTTTTGGTTCTAGGACATGCCGGTTTCCTCACGATGTTTTTCTTCACCGTTTTGAGAGCAGTGGCATAGTATCTTATAAAGTTATAATAAACTTTTTTTGAACTATTAACTCCAAGTCGATCCAAAGATATCAAAGTTCAAAGTAACCCGTTTTAAAAAACAGCGATTTCTTAGGTAAGTGTATCATTGAGAAAGGAGTAGAATTTTTTTTAAATATTTATTTTGTTATAAACTTGTTTACATCATATTTATAAATAAAATCCGCGATCCTCATTAAAAACACGACGCATATTCTCATCACGATTCTCGCTGCCTTGCTTTTAGTAACCTAACTTGCCATCATGAAAAGATCACATACACAAGAAAATAAAACCGTAAGCTGTACGTTATAAGGTTGATTTTGGAATAGTGGTGTAAGGTCTTAAGGGCGGAGTGAAGGAAAACGTAAGTTTGCCAAACCCTGGAAGCCGCAGGCTGCACAAAATTTCCATTTTCCACACGATTTACCACAAATTAATGCTTCGAATCCGTCCGCGCTTCGCCAATTTATAGTGGGGATTTGCATCTAACTTATAGTTAAGTTTTTCTCGGTCGAATGGTGATTGCGTTTTGCTAATAGAGTAATAGGTTGGCAGGAGGATCTAATTTTGTTTTTCTCGGTGAACTATAATAATAATAATAATAATAATAATAATAATAATAATAATAATAATAATAATAATAATTTATTACACCAAAAAATACACATTACACAATTTGTCTGTGCCCATAATTATAATATTGTTACAATATATAAAAATTGTGCCTAAATTAACATGTGCTGCCGAACTAGGCTTGGAGCCTGTATTTCGGCATGCAGCGCGTCAAGCCCTGGAACTGGGTCCACTAGTAACTCATGAGCAAATGGTATAAATTATTGTATCATATTACGTTTAGGTATTATAAACAAAAGTATAAAAGTATGTAGGTGTATCTGTCCTCTGGATGTATACGGTGAAGAGGGTGAGTGTATGTGTGTCAGAGGGTGTGTGAGGTTTAAATTAAATACATTTAAGCATTGGATTCTTGGCTTACTTAGATAATAGTTGATACCATCCAACATCACTACTTTAATATGGTCAGCAATTCTTCAGTCTGATCGTATGTTAATTTCAGAAACCATTCAGATACTGTTTTTCTTAGAGTCATTTTATTCAACGAATAGATTGGAAGAATTTTATTAACTTTATCAAACAAAAATGGGCCCAGAAACCAGAACCCAGAACTGCCTCCACATCAGAGGCAGTTCGCTTGGTGCGCTATGACTGTGGTTTTTAATTTTCAAGGAGGAAGCTGTGAGTTGTTACTTTCCTAGGTTTTGTCGATTTAAAATGTTAAATCTTCAACATCATCTAAGCTTTTTTATGTTAAGAGAGTTTAATACGGTGACGGAGTCACGACAAACCAAGAAGGAGATGGTGAAACGACTTAGATATCTTCCTTAGAAATTGGCAAGAAGTGGCTCAGGGCTGGGAACAATGGTAGGAATAGAGGCAGAATTTTGCCCGGCAGTATTGTAGAAGTGGTTAAAATGTGTGAAGAGATGAAGGAAAATTCAAAGTACACAAGAGAGGTTACAGTTCACATTCACACAAGAGTTCCACAAAGGAGAGACAGAAGGAGTGGTAGAAAAACGGAAATACGGGAATATCAGCTCGGAAAACCATACTGCTGGTCATGCATACGCGCGGACCGATGTACCTGGTGAGGGTCGCAGGAATCCGATGGATGCATAGGAATTTTTGGTTTGGCGAAACTTGGGGTAGGCTTATGATGACGACTCCTTTTTTAGGGTTCTGTACCTCAAAAAGAAAAAAAAGAACCCTTATAGGATCACTTTGTTGTCCGTTCGTCTATCAGTTTGTCAAGACCCTTTATCCCAGGAACGCGTGGAGGTATTGAGTAGAAATTAAAACCATGTACTCAAGTTTGCGGTCTATTGAAACTGTAAAAGAAATCAAATTTCTATATTAACAACAAAAGGAAAAAAAAAAAATTGTGTTTCGAAAAAATCTTCGAGACTCCATTCGAGAATTGAACTGTTTACGGACTTGGTAAGTTTGTACGGAACTCTCAGGGCGCGAGTCTAACTCGCACCTGCCCAGTTTTTTTTATTTTTTATTTTGGATAGGCTCGCGTTTGACCTCTATCTCACCTGATGATAATCTATCTCAACGATGATGTGGTCGATGATGGAGCGCGCTTACCTAGAAGTAACCTATTCACTCTTGACTTAAAGACGCCTAGGTTATAGCTATCAGGAAACACGGACTCCTAACACAATCCATCCATATCTTCTTTGGTCTGCTTCTCTTTCTCCATCTATTCACATTGATATTCATAACTCTTTCGGTAACATGTGCTTATTCCTCCTCAAAAAAAAATAATCCATCCTCCATCTTGATATTAATTTTAAGTAAGTAAAAAGGTAGTGAGAGCAGTGGTGGCCGAGTGGTAATGGCCCCGACTTACGGAGTTGTAGGTCGCGGGTTCAAACCCAGCCAGGCGCATTACTTTGTGTAATTTATTTCATCACCACTGCTCTCAAAACGGTGAAGGAAAACATCGTGAGGAAACCGGCATGTCCTAGAACTAAAAATTCGAAGACATGTGACATCCACCAACCCGCACTGGGCCCACGTGGTGGATTGCGGCCCATTCCCTCTCCTAGAGAGGAGGCCTGAGTCCCAACAGTGGGAACGTTATAAGGTCGACTATGCTATGCTAAAAAGATAGTATAGTAAGGTGATAGTAAGTTTGATTTTTAATGTAATATCGTTTCCCTGATTATGTTTATAATGTACACTAGCACATGAGCTTGGAAATTTATAAAAATGCATGTATGATTTGTGTCAATAAAGATTATTATTATTATCTTATCTTTTATGCTATATGCATATTTTTTTTTTACTGGCTTCTCAAATTCTTGGTACATTTTGATACAAATACATAAAGTTTGTCATTGCGACCGAGGCGGAATTCGCACGAGCCGTAGGCGAGTGTGTTATGGAGCCGAGGGCTGCAGTGACCGTTTGGCACGTGTATCAAACGACTTTTTTCAATACACTTACGAAGAAATGAATAAACGAGGGTTGTCCGGCGACTCGTGGGGGACGAAGCGCGCCCAGTCTGATACGATACTTGTAATAACATTGTGGCGGGGAGAACACGCGCTCTTTTCTGCACTAGTGCGGAAAATGGTCTTTTGCGTGTCTAGTGCGGGTTTTCGAGCAAGTGTATTGAAAAAAGTTTTTGTGACTCTTTCTGCATCAGAGAACACCAACCTCAAACTAAACCTTTACAAAACGCCGGGAAATTCCATCACGATCTACTGACTAACCCAGAATATTATAAAACACGCCCGTTCTAATTCAGAGGCTTATTATCATTTTATCCGTGTCCACAATCAAAATTCACGTCTCACTGCCTCTGAGTGACGTGCGGCTAACGACCGGCGGTCGCGACAGTTAGGGTAAGGGTAGGGTGCTAGCGTGTAGAGGGATTCATTAACCCTTATGAAAAAAAAAAGTTAAATCTGTAAGATAGCTCTGTCTGCACACGTTCACTATACGTACAGTTACTAGCCTGTTGGTCTAGTGGTTAGCGGCCCTAACTGAAATGCCGGAGGTCGAGGGATCAATTTCAACACAAGACAAATGTTCGTGTGATGAGCACGATTATTGGTATTTTGATATAATTAATCAAAATACAAAAATGCAATATAATTAGTATATTTTTCAGTTGCTTATGGCACAAGCTTTGCTTAGTTTGGGACTGAACTTATGCGTTGTGTGATAGTTGTGGAATAAAAAAAGTTAAGAAGTAGAATTTTCAGTGTGTCTTCGCACACTCCGGAATATACGCATACGTATAGAGGCATTGCTAGTATATTTTTGTTAGGCGTTACCTATTTTCGTTATATTTATTATAAAATGGAAGTATAACACGTAAAAGTTTGAGTTTTTCGTTGATGAAATAGACTAAATATTTTTTTCACACTCTCAGTTTTTCATAACTAAGACTAGTAAAAAAATAAGTGATAAACGAATTAAAAAGATACGCGTTAATGTTGTGATAGTGATTATAGTGTGTTGTGGTTGTGATATTTAATTAGTACTCACCATAATAAAAACCGTAACTAAAACTATATTTAACAATAGGAAACTTAAAATATCAGACATACTGTATTTTTATTTAAGAAAAATAACACCTGATAATAAACCATAGCAATATACTAAATAATCTCTAACTTTGTTTGTTTACGGTTGGTAGACAAAATTCTTTTTGCTATTGTTTTATCATACAGTCCTTTAATATATGGCAAAGGTTTCACTTTTGACGAAAAAAAAAATACATGCCAGCAATGTACTAGTATGAGAATAATTTCATTCCCCTTTATTATTTCATTTTCATAAAAAAAAAAAAATCGTATAAGGAGAAATATGCAAGAAGAATCGTACAAGTACCTATATCATAATTGGATGATTACATCCAATGACTTCTTAGAGTGGAGCAAGAGGGCGTGGCAAACTTTTATTGACGAAAACCACACCTACGTTCCTTATTTACCCTTTGCGTTCAAGGACCACACGTTTCCCTTTCAGAAGTTAACCTATGACCCCAGATCTTACCTGATGGTAATCAATGATATGGTTGACGATTGGGCAAGCTTGCTTAGAGAAAACCTATTTACTTCGAAACTTAAAGACGTTGTAGCTATCAAGAAACAAATACTCCCCACTACTCAACTGTACGCTAAAATAAAGTTGGAACAGTACGTTTTGATACAAGTGCAGAAAGTTTGTAATTGTGACCAAGATGCAATTCGCACGAGCCGTAGGCGAGTGTATTATGAAACCGAGGGCTGCAGTGACAAATTTGCACGTGTATCAAACGACTTTTTTACATACACTTACGAAGAAATGAATAAACGGAGGTTGACCGGCGACTCGTGGGGGTTAACGCGCGCCCAGCCTGATACGGTAAATGTAATAAAATTGTGGCGGGGGAGAGCACGCGCACTTTTCTGCACTAGTGCGGAAAAAAGTCTATTGCGTGCCTAAAAGCGGTGGGATAAGAGCGGGTTTTCGACTAAGTGAAAAGCTAATTGCAGTCCCTTTGCGCTTGTTATAAATACAAAAACATCAAACCCAACAAAGCAATATATTTTGAAACTTCCATTTCCATTTCTCCAAAAAAATATCATTCCCCTGAAAGTGAGTCACACCACAACCTAACTGAGTTCGGTCACGCGTTCGGTTCCCGGTTGAATCACTGTTTAATCGGTGTGGCCGACAGGATTAATGGAAATTCTGCTCGGAATTTTATTCGGTCCTGTTTCTGACTTATATTTATTCATATTGGTCTTTTGATAGTCTTTATGACTGTGTTTGACGTTTTATAGGGGTTATTATGGTAAATTGGATACGTGTAACGTGATAATGGATATTTCGTACAGTAGCTTTTGTTAAATTGATAGTTACTGTGACTAAAAAAGCTGTACGATATGCTTTTGAAATAGAGAGGCTAGTCATCCGGGACAAATGTTTGTGTGATGAGCACGATCATTTGTTCTCTGTCTGGGTGTAATTTATCTATAATATGTATGTATTTAGAAATATATAATGTATGTTAATCATAACACAAATTCTGCTTAACTTGGGACTAGACGGCGTTGTGTGATAGTTGTGGAATATATTATTATTATAATTATTTGAACATGCCCGAATAATAGCCTATTCAGGCATCTTTCGGTCAGTTGTCCAGATCAGATATAACACCCGTCTGGTCGGAGGATCCTCCCTTTTCAACGGAAGTATGTGCGTCATAACAGTTCCAATAACCTCCAAATATTAGGTATCACCTCAATGACTGGTTCTGTTCTACGCGTCTCGCATCCATCGGATTCCCGCAACCTTAACTTGGTTATAGATCCACCTTGTGGAAGGCCTTCCAACACTGCGTCTTCCGTTATGCTGTCACCTCTCCTACCTCTCTCTCCTATAGAAACTCCGAGCATAGCCCGCTCCATTGCTTTTTGGGTGACTTTAAGCTTTCTAGTGGGGATCCCATATGTAGTGGATAAGAGCATGAAGAGAAAAGTCAATGCCCAAAGATTATAAGTGGTTAGATGGGCCTTACTATGAGCTTTTTACCTACGCAATCCATTTTACAATCTAAACAGAACTGAGTTATATAGGGTATATAGCTGGGAAAAAATCTAACGTGGTGTAAACATTGTGTTAGAATCGATTCAGTTACTGATTTTATACAACCTATATTTAGATTTCACAAATAATGATGTACATAGTCCTTTTATGGGGTACTGTGTAAAATTTTATAATAAAATACCACTTGAGATTCTACAACTAAATGAGTCCAAATTTAGACAAGCATATTATAAACTGAAAGTTTATCCTTGATAAAAATGCTTGGCTAAATGCCGGTCCTGCTCCACAACCACAGCCACTTATACCTATAAATTAGTTTTTGCACAGAAGTTCCTTTTCTGGTTTTCTTTGTTTTTTTTTTTCTCCAAAGAAAAGACAGGATTTTTCAAAATTCACTTTATAAGGGTGTGAAAGGGTCCAAAGTTTGTATAGAGAAACCACATTCACGCAGGCAAAAAGGCTGGCGTTGAAACCAACCGTTGTAGTGAATAAAATCTTCAGCTAGTTGCCAAAACAATAACACTAAACGGAAGAAATCAGTAACATCCTTATCAATTACATTAACAAAACATCAGATTATGCAACAGAATTAATGGCGTATTATGAAGACGAATAGCCTTAATAGCCTCTCAAGATATGAATAGTCTTAGTGAGTTCAGTAGGGCGACTATTGAGTGGCGAACTAGCGTAGTAGGGATATGAAAGTTGAAAGAATTAACTTTAACGAGGAACTGTTAATGCAAAAATACTTGACGAAAAGACGACCTGATTCAACTAAAACTACACATACATAAAATTGAAGTGTCTGCATCATCATTATCATCATCATTTCAGCCGAAAGACATAGGCCTCCTCCAACTGTCGCATCCATCGGATTCCCGTGACCCTCACCAGGTCATCGGCCCCCAACACTGTGTCTTCCGGTACGTGGTCGCCATTCCAGAACCTTTCGTCCCCATCGACCATCTGTTCTGCGAGCAAGCAATGTGCCCTGCCCACTGTCAGTTAAGTTTGGCGATTTTTTGCGTTATGTCTGTAACCTTGTGTCTGTTTGTAATATCAAAATTATTTTTTACTAAATGCATATGCACCCCAGTCCCCACTCTGGGTGAAACGTGTGGTCAGGTCCGAATTTCACGGACTAAAACAGTGAAGGGAAACATCGTGAGGAATTCCGCATGTCCTTGTTGAACCGAAAATTCGAAGACATGTAACAACCACCAACCAGTACTAGAATTTTTGAATTACAGCCCATGCCCTTTTTTAGAAAGAAGGCCTGATTTCT
Source organism: Mythimna pallens (assembly GCA_961205895.1). NCBI lineage: Eukaryota > Metazoa > Arthropoda > Insecta > Lepidoptera > Noctuidae > Mythimna > Mythimna pallens. The sequence continues at coordinate 24,751,854 of OY540827.1, read as the reverse complement.
AGCAGTGAAAACACATTAAAACTGATATACAATATCAGCAATCATCATCTTCCTGCCCTTGTCCCGTCTTATTTGGAGTCGGCGCAACACGTTTTTTTCTTCCACTCTATCCTGTCAACCGTCATGCTATCACTAACTTCCTTTTCTTCCATATCACTGTTCACTCTTTTCATCAGATATATTATACAGTATATGCTATTGTAGAAGTAGAAATTCACAAGCTGATGAAACCGGTATATAAAAGCTTATCTGGGTTTGTGAAAATAAATTAGTTTCCACCCGCATACAAGTTCAATCGGAACTGCTTCTTGAATTCCAGTCTGCCAAGACAAAATACAGGTGTAGATTTCTTAGCAGTCGATTTTTACTGTAGAAAGTGCTGGTGCAATCGTATATCGTAGAGAACTTTTTCGTTAAAAATCGAGGCGGAGGTTGAGAATTGAGGGAACAAAAACTTCCACTCGTTAAAGCAAAAATATTAAATTCTGTAACTTATTTATAGCATATACCTTTTTTTATGATTATTTATACATGTTAAAAAAAAAACTGGGTAAGTGCTAGTCGGACCTATGTAAATAGTTCAACTCCCGAATGGAGCCTCGAAGATTTTTCTGAATCGCAAAAAAAGTTATTTCATAATAACACAATGTCTCCTAGCAGTGCTTGGGTTAATTAGAATTCTCATTAAAAAAAAAACACTAAAACGATAAAAATAACTTACATTTCTGAAGTCGGTGTTAAATAAGAACAAAAAAAAAACTTTTATGGGTGTTATTTTTGTTTATTCAAATTAGCTAACGACTGCTACTTTCGACTAGCCTCAAATAAAAACTTTGATGATAAACAACGATTTTATCATTTTAATTAATAATTTGGAAACAGCAACTTGGAAATCTTTCGTCAAATTTGTCAAAAATAACTTAGGAAATGAAAAGGCAGAAAAGTACGTGGAATTAGCTTAGGACCTTCTAGATAAAATTAAAAGTGTTAGCTGAACATGAGCATAAAAGTATACAGCCATTTGGACATGTTCCCTCAAAATCTTGGTACCTAAAGCAAGTCTACCATTCTTATTAACTTGTGCGTTTGCTTGTAAAGTTTTCACTTTACACAACAACAAAAATATAGTTAATGACTTTTCTAACCGATATCAAAATAGAGGAAGTTCTTAATTCGTCAGATTTTGTTAATATGAAATAATCTATGAACAAAACGAAACTAAAAAAAAATAATAATTATTAATCCTGTGTTACTAACTGTACCAAACGTTGATAAGATTTAAAGTTCCATACAAAAATAAACGTTGGACGAGTTGACCAATGAAAATATAATTTATTTTTATTTTCTGCAACTCGTACCATATGGGAGTTGACGAATTACTCAACAATACCGAGAAACACCGACTTCCTAAATTAAAATTGTTTTGATCGTTTTAGTTTTTTTTTTTATTGAACACTGTTTTTTTTTTTTTAAGTTTTTGTATATGTATGTTTGTTTACATGTTTATGAACGTAACCATGACCCAAGAACTATTCCTAGCGTAGAAAAACTTTTTCTTTAAAAAAAAAAACAAAGTAAAGCCTATTCCCTCATGCGTGTGGCCGTCTTCTTCAGCTTAACTGCTTCGTAGAAGGAGGCGAACGCCGCCCATTCTCCCTTGCTCCAAACCATGGCCTGAATCAGGACCCCGCGCGAGAAGTCACTTCCATCGATCGTCCCCACGAGGACACAGTGGTGCTCCACCCAAGTGGGGCACACCTTCACCGTATACTCCACCGTTTCCTCCGGATAGGTTCAAGATGAGAACAAGATCTGCATAGCTCATTTGAAAGTGTATGAAATCCATTCTATTCTAGTATCTAGGTCAATGAATATCTCCAAGATACTCCTTTGTCAATAGCGTCTGTTAAATAAAATTATGTTTACACATTATAGTCAAAGAGACACATCTCTGCTTGTGTGGAACATAGGGGAATTGTATTCAGTCTGAGACGATGCGCCAAAGAGACATCAATTTAACACCATATTGACTATGTATATTGCATACGATATAATTTAAATGTTTCCAGATGGCCTTTGATAGGAGACCAGACTATTACCTATCCGTTTCATTTCTCAGGAAAAATATAACAAGATAATTTTTTTTAAATCTCCTTTACTGCCAGCCTTTTTCACATTTATATAATTATTGTGAGATGTGGTGGCTGAGTGGTAAAGGGCCCGACTTACCGAGTTGTAGGTCGCGGGTTCAAACCTGGCCAGGCGCATTACTTTGTGTAATTAGTTCACTGACATAATCACCACTGCTCTAGAAACGGTGAAGGAAAACATCGTAAGGAAACCGGCATGTCCTAGAACCAAAAATTCGAAGACATGCGACATTCACCAATCCGCACTGGGCCCGCGTGCTGGATTACGGCCCATTTCCTCTCCTAGAGAGAGGAGGCTTGAATCCCAGCAGTGGGAACATTAAAAGGCTATATTTGTTTATCACCTAACTACTAAACGGCTTGACTGATTTGGATGAAACTTTAAAAATACAATTGAACCCGGTAGGCGGCGCTGCAATCGGGTTCTCAATTTACTTTTCTGACAAAAGCCGGTTTTCGGGCAGGGCAACGTCTGCCGGTATAGTTATATAAAACATTAGTTTTAGTATATGCGAAACCCAGAACACGTGTCTTGTATTTTTATGTAAAGAATCTATGTACAAAATTTCATAACTGTATCATGAAAAATCACAAAGTTATAAGCTTGTTATGTTACCTGGTTGTCACCACCACCTGCCGGCCACTGAGAGTTTGTTTTGAACCCGCATCCAGTTGTGCGCTGGTTCCTAATGCTTGCTATGACCTGCCGTGACCTGTGTTTTACTTAGTGTCGGTGGTGTCCACTTGTGACCTTTTCTAAATATTTTTGGGAAAAAATGCAACATAGCGAAAAAAATATTGAAATCGATTCAGTTACTGATTCTGAACAAACTACATTCATGTTTCGCATAAACTAAAAATAATGTTCTATAATATTATCTATACTATTACATAACACTGATAATTATAAAGTGAAAGTGTGTTTTGTTTCCTTCAGGATCCAATTGGATTACAATTACTGGCCTGTTGGTCTAGTGGTTAGTGGCCCTGACTGCTATACCGGAGGTCGTGGGTTCGATTCCCACCCAGGACAAATGTTTGTGTGATGAACATGATCATTTGTTCTGTGTCTGGGTGTAATTTATCTATATATGTATGTATTTAGAAATATATAAGTATGTTTATCAGTTGTCTAGTACCCATAACACAAGCTCTGCTTAGCTTGGGACTAGACGGCGTTGTGTGATAGTTGTGGAATATTATTATTAATTATATTTTGCACACGAGTAGATCATGTCTTGGGACAGTACATAGGATACTTTTTATCTATATATATACTCCCTTAGGACCATTTTATACATTACCCGCCGCTTCAGCGGGTTGCGCCCGCACAGTCTGCGGTCGGTTGACGGGCGACCGCAATGGCTGGCAGGGAGAGTATGCATGCAAGAGCCAGGTTTTGAAAGAGCCGATGTGATTTTTTATTACTTAACAACCTTTTGGGCCCTTTTTTTATTTCTTCTGTGAAGTAAGTATAACGCAACAGCTCGTTTCTGGTGTGTGTCTATGGCGGTCTGGACCTGAACTGATCATAACCGCCCGTCTTGATAACCGCCCGTCTTGATAATCGCCCGCCAGTTTCGCGGGTGAAATTCGCAACCGCGACGGCTGCGTAACCACGTAAATCTACGGTCTCGCGAGTTTTGTAATAAAATAGCTGTTTCCTCTACCTCAGCGGGCGCGGGTAAATACTGGTTTGTGAGTTCTTAGCCTTTACAGGTGTAAAGGCAAATGCGAAATATAATCCAATTGGAGCGTGAAGGATCAAGGAGGAATTATATTTCGCACATGAGTAGACCATATCTTGAAATAGCACATAATACTTTTTATCCCACGAATATGTTCCCTTGGGACCTTTTTTTACTTCAACGGGTTTTTTTTTTTAGTTGTGAAAATCATCTAATGACAAATCACGCTCTTGGGTGGAGCGAGAGATAGTGTCAGACTTTTACTGACTAAAAACTCCTGTTCCCTGTTTGCCTTCATCCCGGGGCCCTGGGCTTCGCTTTGTAGCAGCTAGTATTTTATAATGGGGAAGTACAAATTTCATAAATAAAATAAAACAAAATAATTCAATCACGCATATCATTTTATTAAGTGTGTTGTAGCTAGGCTCTCTTCTATTTCTCAATTAATTACACATTAATTGACAATAATATAAATTATCCTTACAATTAAGGGTACAAAAATAAAATGTAAAAAATTACAAACTATCTACATACGTAATTACGATACAGGTGAATATTTGTTTACTAAGCAAAGTATTAAAGACAGGGTTTTTTTTGCCAAATATTACGAAGATTAGGATTTTTAAGAGGAAAGACACGCTCCTGTTATATGAGACTTATACCATTGAGTATTATATGCCCAACTATGTATAACTCTGCTTTATCCTTCAGATAATTAAGGCCTGTCATTATGTTACAAATTAGTAAGGATCATCTCATAAATCAATATCAAACTAAAGCTTAAATGGGATAGTTGATAGGTCAAAAAAAAGTTATTAAAATTTTAATTAGCAGTTTTAATTGGAATTTTCTAGTAATATTGTATTTTTTGTAATAGATACTTAAATTGGGTTGGGAGGATTTACCAAAAGTAATTAATTTGATAACCTGGATTTTTACGAAATGTACATGTTAATAAACTGAAATTAAAATATTTTGGTAATGATTAGTTATTAAAAGAAATTATGAGAGGAACAAGAAGATATTATTATAGCGACGGTTGAAAGGCTAATTGACCTAAGCGACATTAAAAAAAAAAATGAAACCTGACTCATACGACGATTCGACGGAGAAAAATTCGCTGATTCCAAATATGTATATAACTCAATGTTGGAAAAAATGTCGTTTAGATTAATTAGCCTTTCAACCGTCGATAGTATGTTTGAAAAGAGTCAATTTCATAATGTATATTTTTTCTATCTACAACAAACTTCGTATCTATTATGTAATTCCTATTAGATTACAAAGTCTTTCTGTTGTCTAAGTTTTTTTTATATGTTAACAAACCTTACGAATTATTCCCTATTTATTATACACAACTTTATTTTATTGGCATTATTTATCAGATTAAATAAAAGTTAAATCATTATTAATTTTATTTACAGCTGGTAGCATTAAAAAAATCTGGTTAAAAAAAGTATTTTAAAATGAGTGATAACAAATGCCAGTAAAATGAATAAAAACACGCTGAATATCTATGTGAGTACAGATAGTTCACAAATTCACTAGAAACAGACCAATTAATGTTACATAATATATGTTTATTTATACATTTACTAAATAACTATTTTAAAATCGCTATCAGTCTGATTTTAACAACAGTAATTCTACACAGTTATTTATTAATTATTATTGAATTATATACAGCTTTATTCGGATTTATTTATTCAGTATGCATTATTAATGGTAGCTACCAAACAAAATTTAAATAGAAAATCTGTTTTAATTTATGATAATACTTTATGTAAAATAATATTTTGAACAGAATTATGTTTTTTAAATGAATTTGAATTGAAACTATTGTTTATTTAATATCAAAACAATATTTTACGAAAACCCTTTTATGATTGATTTATACAAGCATGAGTGAATCCATGTTTTGGATTGGTTCTGACAATTTAGAATTCATTGTTAACATTGAAAATTTGTTATTTATATTATTCAAAATGAACTCGAAATTATAATTGATTTACAAAATAATGTAGTGTGAATTTTTAAAGAAAGCGTCGATGGCCAAATCCTCAAATTATGAGGAACAGGAACAGATATGAATTCAAAGGAGTCTGAGGTTCGACTTTGATGAAAACCAAAGAGCATTTTTTTTACATGTGTTCATTTACTTATAGGTGCCCTTTACCGTGAAGAATATAATTGAATGTTATTAAATACAAGTGAATGTCATTAAATATAATTAAAATCATTAAAAAATTCATTGAAATTTAAAAAAAAAAACATAATAATAATGTAATACTCGTAGAACCTAAGATATTTGCACGCCATGAGAAATGGCAGACATGTCGTGAGCCACTTTTATTTAAGATCTTGCATGCATGTATTATTTTAATTCAAATGCACATGTTAGAGCAAATAAACTTTCTTATTCTTATAATAAAATTTTGAAATAAGAGCATAATGATGTGAAAATATCAACGCTACGGGTAAGTGTTGAAAATATAAAATTGTGCATCATATTTCGAATAAGATACGTTTAATGGAATGAATGACATACTTTAAAATATTAATTATTTTTATTAAAATTTAATAGTTTTCTTTAGTTTGCCGTATGTCATCACTTCTGAAAATGTGATCTTTATTAATGACACTATCGAATGATTTAATAATAAAGTGTTTATTTTTATAAAAACGACGGATTTGATACTTGAAAATCGAATGATTAAGCTTCAGTTTTAATTAAAGCAATTAATGAAACTCCTTTGAATATTTTTTTTTCTTCCTCATAGATTGTGGATTTGGCAAACCACGCTCTCTCGGAAAATGTATGGACTAAAGAAATATTAATGTAGACATTATTCCTTCTAATTAAAATGTTATTATTTTGGCAAGAAACGGCGTTGCTTTGGAAACATCTTTGGTAAAAATACGAAATAATGCGTGGACAGTTTAAAATGAATACAAGACAAGGTATTTTTTTTGAAAATGTGTGAAACAAAATTACACACGTGCTTTTGTTACAAAATACCATATAATCGTGTATTCAGTTTAGTGTCCTTACATGATTACAATACATAGGCACATTACGGGATTATAAAACAACAATTAAATCTATTAACAATTAAGTATTTACTAATCAATCGATGCCTAAGATTACTTTAATTATAGATAATTATTTTAATTATGCCGTTAAATCGTCTTTGTCGATATTCTTATTATTTTTATTTATTTACATAAAATGAATTCGTAGCTACGTTTTATTCAATTAATCTATACATTTTGATTTTTGCTGATTTTCGGAGAGTGTTTTCACATGAGCTTAACCAAGACGACATGGTTGGCGCAGTGGTTAAGCGAAAGCTGCTGCGATGACTGTCGCTGATTCGTTTCCCGCACGAAACAAATATTTTTGAATGATCTACAAATAGTTGTTCTGAGACAGGATGACCTTGTGTAGTTATTCGATACTTGTTAAAAAAAAGTAGAGACAGTCCAGTAATGTTCTGATTTTTCACTCTCCAAACCTTCATATCCATCTTAAATGTAAGCAAATCGCAGTATAATCTCAATGTTGTTGACCTTTGGTCCTTCAAAACTATCCAAACCCTTAAATAACTGTCCATCTCTAAAAATAATAAAACTTTTCAATGTCACTTTTTCATGAACAATATATTGTTATTAGTATTCATACCTTGTAGTTAATTTAAAATATTTTACATTTTTTATTTTATTATTTGCACCATTCTATAAAATAACATGAACGCCTTAAATGTGATTTAATTTTCTATTTATATTTTATTCATTTAATCTAATTAACTTCTACGAAAAGTACCCAATACAAAGGTGTATGTGTCGCTTTCATTTTTCATACCATAATTTTAACCAAAATCTATTGATTTTATGTCTTTATTATTTATTTTACTCAATTGAAATAAGTACTCTTTTTACGGTTATATTTAAATGATTTAAGGCAAACACGTTATTTTTAAGCTTTATTTGCGTTCTTAATTTGAATTAAAAAGGCTCAAAGCTAATCTAATACAAATCATCACCATAGTAACCAATTTTTATTTACAATTCTTATAAATTATTTTAAGTACTAATTATAACACGGCCTTATGAAGTAACTTACTTAAAGCTAAAAGTTTCATTGTCTTTGGTGTGATTTCACTAAAGCCGGGTTATACACTAAATCGTCTTAGTCACAATACTACTATCACTTGGGCTTGAACTGTCATCAAGACGCTGGTTTCTCAGTTCCTGAAACAAAAATGATGAATTAAATTTTGTTCGTGTGCTCATAACCGTTCGTTTTATAAGTTCCCATGTAGGCCTATGTGAAATAAAAACTTTTGACTTTGACTTTGACTTTGACCAGCCTCCCAAGTCGTTGTTTTAATGTTAACACATGTTCGAACTTGGTACGACGGATTTGGTCCATCCGTACCCAGGTCGAGCGTAATTCAGTGTAAGTTTGTTCCGTCGCACCAATTCGAGCGTGTGTAATTCTTATATGATTTGACCATTACATGTTTGTTGTATGGATGGTAAAGGAGACATTGATCCCAGAGTTTGTTTCGGTGTTTTTCTTAATGTAAACACTGGCCTCATCTAGTTTAAACTGACAAAAAAGTTGACGTGTAAAAGTGTTTTTTACAACCTATTTGCAAAATAAATATTATTTATAATTCATTTAATTACGCTGAGCGACGTTCCTTGGTACGGGCGGACCAAATCCGTCGTACCAAATTCGAGCGTGTGATAACTCTATTACACGTAGCTATCGTTGACTTTTGTTCAAGCTAAGTAACCGACTAGCGAGTAATAAATTGTCAGGTATTTTTTTTTTAATACATTTTTCAATTATATTATTGTATGGTCCATAGCCTAATGTACTGTTAATTTGATTCCTCAGATAAAACTTAACAATAATCCGTTTAAAATGTTAACAACTAAGTAAAGTTATTATAAAGGTAAATTTAATCAGTTTTAAAGTATTAAAGTTGTTCTAGATGAAATAATAATAAAAAATAATCATCATCATTATTTCAGCCGAACGACGTCCACTGCTGGACATAGGCCTCCCCCAAGTGTCGCCACAATGAACGGTCCTGTAAGTTTCGCATCCATTGGACTCCCGCAACCGTTACCAAGTCCTCGGTTCACCTTGTAGGAGGCCTTCCAACGCTACGTCTTCAGGTACGTGATTGTCACTCCAGAACATTTCGGCCCCAACGGCCATCCGTTCTGCGAGCAATGTACCCTTTTTTTTTCGGGTGGGAAAATCATCTCATGACATCCCCTGCTCTTGGGCGGAGCGCGAGACAGTGTCAGGCTTTTACTGACTAAAAACCCACTCCTGTTTCTTCTTTGCCATTGGTTTTCCAGGGCCCCGGGGATCTCTTTCGCACCTATGGCCCCAGTAGGCTTCGAACCTGTTGGGCCCCTGCAGTTGCTGACATCTCCTTGAGGCGCGCGTGGAACACTACGCGCCGTCGACGACTTGGGCTCGGTCCGGACTGTTACCGGACGATAGCACGGCGAGCCACCCATTGCTCGCCGTCCGCAAAGCCCGCGCCTACGAGCAATGTACCCTGCCTATTGCCACTTAAGTTTGGCGATTCTTCGTGCGTGTATAAATTAATAAAAAAAGTTTATATAAGACTGTTTTTATTTGACCGACTAATTGGTTGAACATCTTAATTAAAATACTTTGTCTATTCTTAATTAATAAGTAATTAGGTACAGGTTGTATCATCAGAAATCACAAACATATTTTATTGACATTATTCAATTACATTGGAATTACTTTTTTTTTATTATATTATGACTAGTCTACACTGTCCTTACATAATACATACTAAAACTTTATTGGGGAAATATATTATGATCAAATTTTTGTTTTTAAATGTGACTATGGAGTTTCTTTCCGGTTCTTATCCATAGAAAACGACCAATTTAGAACTGTGAAATAAAAACATAGTATTTTTTTTAATAAAAAAATAAAATGTATGAAATCGATGTAGATAACTTAAAACAATAAAATTTTTGTGACTTGAAATATTTGGCTTTGGGCTTCGGACCAAGGCTTTGTTTCATTGCAATCGGTTGACTATATCGAAAGATATAATACATTCATAGACTGTTAGGTTAGGTACGGAGTTCGCCGGGTCATCTAGTTTATGACATAAATGTATATATTTAGAAATATATAAGTATGATTATCAGTTTTCTAGTACTCATACCACAAGCTCTACTGAGTTTGGGACTGCATAGCGTTGTGTAAAAAGTTGTGGAATGTTATTGTTATATCTTTATTTATCTTACACATATAATTTAATTTTTTCTTAAAAAATAACATGAAAAAAAAAACATTAAAAAAATTAAATTACATAATTATATTTATTATTATAAAAACCAACACTTAGTGGTTTTAACAATCCTTTTTATGATCCTAACTCATAGCTATTTATTTTAATGTAAGCAAAGTGTGTCGATTAACATGGCTAGGCTTTTTTCCGAAGAAATTAAAATTTATAACCTTTTCCTTAATTTTTGCACGCAGACGATAGACTTAACATTATTTTCGTCAAAAGGATCAATTTATTCCAAGGGGAAATTGTGATTAGCTCACAGAAGCGACAATTCTTTGTCATTCTAACATGAAAATGGGATATTATTGGGTTCACAAGGAATATTACATGCATCATATTTGAATATGTTCGTAAAATATACAGTTGCTTTTGAGAATTCCTTTGTGCTTTTTAGAGGACTGTGAAATATTATTCTGAGAGAGTGTTGGACATTTTTGGTGTTAGGAATAAGGTTGGAAAATGAGGGTAGAAGAGAATTTTATGCTTTATGCGGCGCTACCGCTGGGTTTGTTAGTTTTATCCAGAAAGCAAGGAAAGAGCTTACTGCTCTAAAAATTGCAATAAAGCAGCTGTTTAACAATTTCTGCATTACATACATAGTGTGCTATGTTATAAAACAAGCAAGTGTAGTGCTGATTAGAAAGTTCACTTTGTACTCGACTGTTTTATCCATGATGAAGTTTCTTTCGAGATTAGTTAACTATGATAATTAGTGGCTCACAAAACTAAAACGTAAACAATTACGTTTTAGTTCTGTGAGTCTTCTGTGAGTAAGAATATTATAAATGCGCTTATGCGGGAGCATGTTACCGAAAATTGACCTTACTACTAGTCCTTTGTTGGAATCTATTTGTTCAAAGTCAAAGTCAAAGTCAAAGTCAAAAAGTTTTATTTCACATAGGCCTACATGGGCACTTATAAAACGTCAGAAGCTAGTGCACGGATCCAAATTGGTCGTTTCCTATGGAGAAGAACCGGCAAGAAACTCCAGTTTGGGTGGGGTTCTCAATTGATCTGTCATTTGTGGCCATGTGTGAATGCTTTTATTTTAAAGAAATTGCTGTCGTTTTTTATCACTAGATGGCGTTAGTTTTGGTATGTTTACGAGCCATTTAATTTTGTCAATAAATAATGATTTTCTCATTAAGTATTTCAGTAGCTTCATAGGATATTAAATCAAATGTTTTAATATGAATGTTGTGTTTGTACGTTGTGTGTAATTATTGTAACAATTTTTTTGGTTGTTTTGAGCATGTACTGATTTAAATAAATAGTTTACTATTTCAGCTGAACTGGCGCGTTAAATCCGGTCCCCACTCTACGGCTTTCTTGTGCTACGCAGTTGGCTCTAGCAGTCAATCTGTTGTCAACCGCGTAACGAGTAAGTTAGGAAAATAAAAAGTGATTTGTATGAACATGTTGATGTAGCTTTCTAACACCTGTGATTTCCATACGTCTTTACTCAAATCACCACAGATTACAAATTATTCTTACCCTGGAAGTGACGAGCCTTTGCACGACAATCTCGAGCCGGTCACCAGCGGAAGCGATCAGAGGCACCGTGAGGCAGCAGTCATAGTCTACAGTCCTTGTTCCATTAACCTAGACATCATAAAACTTGTTAGAAGAGAATAACAACAAAATCAATAAATATTGTTGGGCATCATCATTATCATCATCATTTCAGTCAAAAGACGTCTACTGTTGGACATAGGCCTCCCCGAAGTGTCGCCATAATGACCGGTCCTGTGCGTCTCGCATCCATCGGTTTCCCGCGACCTTCACCAGGTCATCGGGCCACGTAGGCCAGTTGGTGGATATCACATGTCTTTGAATAATATCAGGCAGGTGTACGATCATACACAATAATATTGTAAAGACATATGATAAAAAACATGAATAAACTCTTAGAAGATTTAATAACTTTGACGGAATTAGTATCTTAAGTCTGTGTTATAAATAGGCTTAGATACCGTAACAAAGTTAATATCAAAAGGTATATGAGGGCTTTAAAAAATAAAGACCTAAAAACTTCGTTTATAACTAACGAGAGGTCTAAACAGAGCGAAATATTAAGTACACCTGTGAGGCGTAATTGGGTAAAATAACCTTGCTTTATAAAGTAAAGTCAAATTTTGAATTAAAAATAGCTTTAGAATATTCCCTTTGATCAACAAAGTCCAAAAAATTTGTCTATTAGACCGTTGGTTTAGTGGAAAAAGCTTCCATATTTTTTTTCTAGACTAAGTAATTAATTAGTTCATGAGTTTATAAACTGGGTTTTTTAGGGTTCCGTTTCTAAGTCGGCAGAAACAGAACCCTTGTAGGATCACTTTCTTGTCCATCTGTCTGTATGTCAAGACCCTTTTTCTCAGGAAAATGTGGAGGTATAAAACTGCCCCTCTAGCCAAGTTACAACCGTTTCATTTCGATTTTCTTTTTGTCGATCTTCCAATTCCTTTGTTCTGGCATCTTTACGCTCAGTCACGTGGTCAGAGCAAAGGAATAGGAGGGGTGGCCGACTTAAGGCGATCAACGAAAAGAGAATCGAAACGAAACGGTTTTAACTTGGCTAGGGGGGCTGAAATTATAATCAAATACTCAAGCATGCTACCCCAAGCAGCAGTGAAAAAAATTTAACGTCTATGTTAACGCAATCTATAAGGCTGTTGTCAATAATAGTGACTTGTTATCAAGAGTTTATAAAATCAATAAATTATAACATCAGATGCTATTTTTCTTTCAATATAATGAAACAAGTACAAACCTGTAAAATCCTATCGTACGGTCTCAACAGACCAACAATATCGGCTGGTCCTCCCTTCCGAATTCGGTTGATATACACTCCTCGTTCATACAACCCATCGGACACAGAGAATCCGTAATCATCATAGATAGCATCTTTGTACAAGATGACATGATGGACGGAACCTCTTGCTGGAGAAACTGCTTCGGTACTGTAGAGGCCTGCAAAGAATACAAGTTCGAGTATAATTTTTCAATACACTTACTCGAAAACCCGCTCAGTTACCGCTTTTAGACCAGAAAATTTATTGTTTTCCGCACTAGTGCGAAAAAGTGCGCAAGCTCGCACCCGCCACAATCAATTGTATTTATCGTATCAGGCTTGGTGCTAAGCGACCTCCATGAGTCGCCGGTCAACTCCCGATTATTTATTTCTTTGTAAGTGTATTGAAAAACGTCGTTTGATACACGTGGAAAATTATCTCTGCAGCACTCTGATACATAACTATAATAAAATTCTGTCTCAAGACCTAAAATAAAATGGTACGCGGAGATGGTGAAAACTAAATAAAAAAGGTATTTCTGTATTATACACCCACAGATTTATAGCTATATCCATGTTTATTATTCGTAGGTACATGGAATAATTCGCTATATGTTAATAATTCGATATTAATTCTCTGAATCTGAAATGATATCAAAAATGAAACATTCAATATGTTACGTGTGTATTGCGATCAAAAGTCAATATAACATGTTTTCGCATTATTATTCTAAATGTAGATTGCATGACAGGTCTTATTAACAGTAGTTTTAGAACAAATTACATGTCAACAAAACGGAATTGTAAAATAGTCAAACTGATATGATATAACAGTGAAAATAATGATGTCATAATTACCTGGAACTTCATTTTCATAAATTGGACTCGTTGAAAATTGGAAACTGGTTCCGGGAACCCCAGGCTTCATCGGTGATTTCTGTGGCGTTGTCACAGTATATATTCCATTATTTAAATAATCACTATCCCAATTCGGTCTCCTTGTTTTCGGTGACACTATTCCATATGGACCCATTTGAACATAGTCACATTTGCAAGACGATCTTTCCATATTGTGCAGTTGACAATCTTTCATATTTGATGTTAATATCTCAATTTGTTGAACATCGTCCTCTCTTGTGATGTTCTGTTTATTTTTTAGAGTATTTTCAGGAATGATACATGTGTTTTCGTAGTGAAAAGTCTTCAAGGAGTTGTTGAGCGAATAATTTGGTAATGGTAAGTCATTGATACTGTACGGTGCTGCTGAATTGAAGTTGGATGCCATGAGTTTGTCTTCGTCAGTTGGAGAATATGGTTGCTTATCCATCATTCTCGTCTTATCTGGTACTGCGTATTCTATTACTTCGGAGTTTCCTATAACATAAACTGTTCCTTTTATTATGTGACACTATTCTTTCGTACCCAATGGGTAAAAATGAGACCCTATTACTAAGATTCCACTGCTCGTCTGTCTGTCACCAGGCTGTATCTAATGAACCATGATAGCTAGCTGACTAGTCCGCCTGTGTACCTTTGTGTTGCATGAAAGTTTTAATAAATAAATACTCGTAGCTAGACAGTTAACATTATTACAGATGATATATTTCTGGTGCTGCTATAACAACAAATACCAAAAAACAAAATAAAATAAATAGTGTGAAAAAAAATGTAGGGAACCTTTCGTGCGCGAGTGCACTTGGCTGGTTTTTCTTTAATATTTTAAATAAATAGTTATTCACTGATACATAAATGATTATAATCATAATCAAAATCAATGTATTTGCAACTTAAAAACAGAATAATATCCTTTCGTTCAGTCCATCCTAAAGTTGTCGGCCCCCCTAGCCAAGTTACGACTGTTTCGTTTCGATTCTCTTTTCTTGCTTCTTTTTCATTTCTTTTTTTTTTCATTTCTATTTTTTTACGCCTCCGATCCCTTTATTCTGACGTCATCTCAACGCTCAGTCACGTGGTCAGAACAACGGAATAGGAGGCGTGGAAGACTCGAGGCGATCAACGAAAAGAGAATCGAAACGAAACGGTTGTAACTTGGCTAGGGGGGCTGTAATAGATTGCCCTGTGCGATAAGACCGCCCATTGTACACTAAGTTTTTTGTAAATGTTTATCCTGTTCACATTATGAGGTGTACAATAAAGTACAAATAATAAAATGGAGAGTATGTTATTAAGAAATAATAAACAATCTCAGGAGCTATATTAAACAATAAATCATAAGACATCAACGCAGATTATGCACGTTTAACATGAAGTGTCTTACCGCAGTTAGCACTGGTCCTGACTGGCGTGTTCTGATCCCACGACTCAACGGCGCTGTCGTTGGATAAGCCTGGGCTTGACGTGGAATGACTGGAGTCTCTCGCACTGGATTCTGCACTCTCGAGCGACCCTAGAGGAGATGATTTATTAATCATGTGTGATTTAAACTTGAGTGATTTTATCTTCGCTTAAAATATATAACTGTATGAATAGAATCAAGTGTTATGATATTTGTGTTTTTCTTTTGAATATTTTCAACGAAATATTCTTAAAGTAAACAGTTTCTGACAACATGATATTAGCCTCTTTAGTAATTGAATCTTTAAATATAATCAGATTAGCTTCTGCCAGTGGCTTCACCCACGTGAAAGTTGGTTTTTCCATTTAAATTTTGAACTCTCATTTCATTCCTTTAGGAGGTAAATTTTGGAAAATCTTCTCTTAGTGCTCGCTTAATTTATAAGAGGAAAAACTGTGCTAAATTTCACGTCCCTAGTCCTAGCAGTTTCGGCTGTGCGTTGTCATTAAGTCAGTTTCTCCTTGATATATAAAGATATGGTTAAAGTAAAATCTATACCTGATACTTTTCTACACAACTGCAGTTGTACTCTCTGTCCACTTTGTTGCAATAATTTGATCGCTTCAGACAATGGTTTGTTTAGAACACTTTCACCATTTATAGTAAGCAATTCATCACCTATTGCTAATTTACCACATTTTTCTGCCACACCACCTGTAAAGAGACCATTGAATTGAACTACATTAATAATTGTTTTTATTTTAATATGTAAATTTAAATCTCAAGCTTTTCTTTTAAGGTGTTCTTAGTATAAATTTGACATACCTTCAACAAGTCCACTCAACAAAATAGGCTGCGTTACATCTTCACTCCCCGCTATAGTCAACCCCAAAGGACCACTTTCTTGCTTTATCAGTTCAACAGTAAACACGGCTGTGTTTCCATTATCGTTGCTACCATGACTCCTTTCACTTTCTTTAGCACTATTGTTAGGACTTTCTGTATGATGACCAGAATCTTCTCCACTATGGACCACAGCTTTGGTTTCTATATTGCTAAAGCTTTGCAGAGTTAGTTTGGCGTTGTGCTTGTGAATGTTAGACCAGTCTTCTGTTAGATCCCTTTTACGTATTTTTAGTGTTATAATGTCTTCTGGTGAGTTTTGGAGTATATTGAAGGCTGTGTCCTGTAAAAAGTTTGATATTACTTAGAATATTTATTATTCTAGCATAATGAACCTTATAATTTTCCCACTGCGGGGACTCAGGCCTCTTCCCTAGTAGATGGAATGGGCCGTAATCCACCACACGACGGTCCAATGCGTATTGGTACATTTCGAGGTTTTCCTTCACCGTATTGAGACCAGTGATGATAAAATAAATTATACGACAAAAGTATCTAGCCGGGTTTGATGACAATGATATTGCTTGTTTAATAGTATTATAGGTTTTATTTGCAGTAACTCAAATTATAGTGCTCCCTATTGGGCGGATGACTTTCTACTTCTCTTCTAACTTTCTCTTAATAGAGCTGCTAAAAAACAATCCATGTTATATGACCTGGACTCCGGTTAGGCCATTTATTTCGTCAAAAGGAAATCTTATCCACGAATTATTTTGGCATTGCGGTTCGATTGTTGATTGAATATCTAGTTAACCTTATCAAACAAGCTAAGTTCGCTATTATTGGAAGATATTTAGAACAATAGGACAGATTTGTCTCAATAATCTTTCATTGTTAACGATGACTTAATTATACTCGTACAACTACTTGAAGTTTCTATACGATATTATTTTCGCGAATTCCTTATTCTTCTTTACGTTTTAGTTAACATTCATAACAGTAAATGTGTGTGTGTTTAGATCTCACTTTGATCATCATAATTAATGCAAAAGTTGTTAATTACTTTATCTTAACATCTTTCGGTGACGTGAAAATTAATAGAAGTCATTTTAAATGAATTAATTTTACACGGAGGAAATTAAGAGCTTTTCAAACAAAATCAAATTACAGTAACTATAATTATTTTTACGTAAAATACACTCCAGTATAATTAAATGAAACAGTATAAAAACACCGTTTAAATTTTAAAAAGTGATAAAACCCACAAAAACAAGTTAATAATTAAAAAAAATAAATATCATTACTACCAAAGATAAATTGTGCAGTGGCTGTCCGTTGATAGCTAGGAGTTGGTCTCCAGGTGCTAGAGCTCCACTCCGATGAGCCACAGATCCTGGCTTGATATCCGATATCACCATAGGTTCTTCGTTGCTAAGCAGTTTCTGTTTGCACCCTGTGGAAATAAGTACTAGGTTACCAGAAGATCAGGAGGGCTCAAGCAAGCGAGTCTTTCCTAGTCTTGACTCTTTGAAAGGAGGAATCACTTGAAAGTACACAATGTAGGTATGATACTATGTGATTAGTAGGGTAAGTTAGTATCTGTATACAGCATTATATTTAGTATATGCGAAACCTGAATATAGTTGATTCTTAATTAATAACTAAATCGAATCCAATAATTTATACGTTACAATTTATTCCCAAAAATATTTAAAAAACGGTCACAAGTTAGACACCACCAACACTAAGTACAACACAGGTCACGGTAGGTCATAACGGGCATTAGACGCAAGCGCAAAACTGGGTGTGGGACCAAAACCACCGCTCAGTCGCCCTGATGGCCCGGTGAAGATGTAGTTGTAACCAGGTAACATAACAAGCTTATAACTTTGTGATTTTTCATGATACAGTTATGAAATTTTGTACATCTTTACATAACAATATTAGAGACATATTTCAGGTTTCGCATATACTAAACCTAACGTTGTATATAGGCATTCAGCCTGCTATGTCTGCCTAGTACGTTAGATGTAGCAAGCGAACTTAGTTACAGAAACGTACCATGACATGCCTTATGCACGTCTGTTTGGCTAACGCAGCCAGGCTGCGCTGCCATGTTGCTTAGCGTGGTATCTGTCAAAAATACTACCATGAACCTGTCTTCGAAACAGCCTAATTTTATTAACAGTTTCAACATTCTAACTGTCTGTGAAAACCAGAAGTAGCATGCATGAAAAAAAAACCTCATTGGTGGAAATATATTAATATGTAGAAACTTAAGAAAGTGGATAAATTGAACAATCTCTCAAGAATATTATTAGATTGACAAAGACTAGAAAGAGAATAATGCAAAAGACATTAGAATGTAACTAAAAAGCTACAAACCTGTTATAGTAACACCTAATCCAGCAGTAGTTTTAGCTAGTTTCACATTAAAAACTCCACTGGAAGCTTCGATAGTATTCGGCATACTAAATTCCACATTCAAAGTCAAGTACTTCGGATTGTGAGAATCATTCCTTCGCTGCAGGATCTCATTGGCAACGTCAACTGTTAGATTCTCGTGGCCGTTGATTGACATTACTCTGTCTCTGATTTGAAGGCAGCCGGATCTGGAAAGAAAATACTGTTCTGAATTTGCTGGTATTATAAAATTGTTTGTGGTAAAACTAGAAATAAAAAATGCTCTTCTTTCATTTTGAAAGTCTGATTCTTTACATTATTTCCAAATTACACTTTACTTCAGGAAAATTATTGTACAAAGGGTCAATTAACAAGACAGAAACAATATATATAAATATAAAAATCAATTGCTGTTCGTTAGTCTCGCTAAAATTTGAAAACGGCTGGACTTATTTTAATCATTCTTTTTTTAGGCACTTGCCTTACCAACCTGCCCTAGGTTGGTAAGGCAAGTGGGTAGGTACGTAGGTAGATAGGTAGGTAGCGTAGGGTAGGCAGGTAGGGTAGGTAGGCTAGCTAACTAAGAAGCGTAGGGTAGGGTACGTAGTCAGTTGACAGGAGCGCGGCCGCGGGCAAAAGCTTGTCTTTAATATACATCACTAGTTGGCTAGTGACGATTTCTAGTTACACTAGAATAGAAGACAAGGTAACATCACCTGCCAGTGACGCGTGATTATTCGAAAGAGTTACCGCTGCCCAGAAAGGCAAAAGATAATCGAAAGAATACAGGTAGGTTTTAGTCAATAAAAATCTAACTCGCTCTACCCAGAGTCCATTAAAACAAGGTAACTTTCGACACGACTTCAAAAAAACCGAATAGAAGCATTTTGAACACAGGGCCTCTCATTTTTATATCAAAGGTAACAAATTCTCTTTAAATAACGAGTATTAATGAAATATTACCTGTAAGCCGGCGACTGTGTAGCAACATGGGAAATGACCAGCATAGCATTGTCTTCATGGACAGCAAGACCAGAGCTCTGTCCAGGTGGAACTTCCAGCTGTATGTTCAGGGACTCCGTTCTGCATACACCCATACTCATGTAGTTTTGTTGACTATCTGTTGAGCAACACAGAAAGTATTAGTCAGGTCAAAATAAAGAAAAAAAAAATTTTTAGTTGATATAAACTAGTGCTTAACTGCGATCCCACCTGATGGTAAACAGTGATGCAATCGTTGACAGTGAAGCGCACTAGTTTATTAAGAGCCTTCATTCTAGCCTTGAAGACACTTAAATTATAATCGGACGGAAAGGCCTCAGCAGGCAAATAGTTCCTGTTTTTCGATGTACGTGGTATAAACGACGAGGCGAAACGCTTAGTCGAGGGGTTTACAGGATATGATTAAATTCTATTTTAGGTGAAGAAAAACGGCCACTGCCATTCTCAAAGGTCACAACACCAACTAGTCTTAGATTTTTGGTATCCTATAAGTATATATTTATGCTGGAACGTTTTTTTTTTTTTTTTCGGGTGGGAAAAACATCTCATGACATCCCTCGCTCTTGGGCGGAGCGCGAGATAGTGTCAGACTTTTACTGACTAAAAACCCACTCCTGTTCCTTCTTTGCCATTTGTTTTCCAGGGCCCCGGGGATCTCTTTCGCATCACCCATGGCCCCAGTAAGCTTCGACCCTGCGGGGCGGGAAGCGAGGCACACCTCTACCGTGTGCTCCACCGTGTCCTCCGGGCGGTCCACACAATGGAATGCTGGAACGTGTGTTGGTCATTTAGTAAATCAAGTTTGAAAATATGTAAGAATATTGCAGTATAAGTTTTTGCCTCCCTATTCCGTCAGCATATCCCAACAGTATTATGAGTATATATCTTTATAAAAGGCCCACGGCACTTCCTCAGAGACAAACAAAGGAATTTATTGTCAAAAGTAAGAGAGAAATATTGCTACACCGCAGAAATTACGGACAAATTCATTCCTTAAAATGTATAGTTGATAAAGTTCAAAATTGCACGTTTTACGAAAACCACGAATGGCCTGCATTGAAATCCACGGCATTTAGTGACACTACGTCAGCGCCTAACTAGGCTATTACGAGCTCCGTCCAATTAACATAATGTTTTAGACCAACGTGCGAGAGACGGCGAACAAACTAGGAAGTTGCAGGTCCTAAACAAATATGTGAGGAAGATATAGCGAACTCTGCTTTTGGGGTTCCGTATCGAAAGGGTGAATGTGGAACTTTAGGCCCCTCGCTCACGGCGACTTTTCGTAGTGATGCTGATACAGTCGCGACGCTGTAGCGCGTTAGTAGCGCGTTGGCATCTTTTCTATAGCGCTTGCAAATGCGACTAACGCACGCTAGTAGCGATGCGTTTTGTAAACGCGCGACAGCATTACTACAAAAAGTCACCATGGGTGAGGCCATATACGTAGTGTCTGTTAGTCTATCACTAGGCTGAACCATTTTGATACGAGGGATAAAAAGATGACAAGCTGGTAAAAGTATCAGTAGGCAGACTGTATTGCTGTAGCTATAGAGTAAAATTGAGGCTTATTGGAATCGTCATAAAACTATGCTACTATAGCGTCTATCATAGTTAATAAGAAAATAGTTTTAATATTAATAATAGATAATAATATCCCACAACTATCACACAACGCTGTCTAGTCCCAATCTAAGCAGAGCTAGTGTTATGAGTTCTAGACAACTGATAAACATACTTATATATTTCTAAATACATACATATTATAGATAAATTACACCCAGACACAGAACAAATGATCATGCTGATCACACAAATATTGTTCTGGGTCAATGTTGGGCAATTTAACTACTGATTAATAACTACAACTACATATTGTAGTTAGTAATCATAACTACAAATTACTTAAAAACATCGAAAAAAGTAGTTAAACATTTTGATTACTAACTGCAAATTGTAGTTGCAATCACGATTACGAGATTACTTTTTATAACTAAATACTTAAAGGTTGTTTTTTTATTACTTTTCAATCAAAGCAATAGTATATTATGTAATAAATATAAGTACTTAATCATCGACGATTTCAAGCCTTGTATTCAATTATTCATGAAAGTAAAAATACGTGAATTTTTTATACAGTCAGATTCCATTTTCTTTTTAAATTAAATTTTAGAGCCAGATTCAGTTTTGATAAATCAATAATATTTAATAATTTCAACACATTACATGTTTATTGATTTGCAAAATATAAGTTCTTGGTACTCACTTATAGAAACGTTTATTTCATAAAAGAACTATACTTTTATGAAATAAACGTTTCTAATTTCTGATTACTGAATGCAATGTGACAAGGATATTTACTCTTCTCATTTTCAAGGAAAATACGTGAGCAAAGAATAAACTACTATTAAAATCGCTATGCAAAATGTACATTTCAAAAATTCAACTATTTATTTCTGAAAACTGGGACATATGTACCTAGGTACAACAAACAACAATAAATGGTTCCCTAAAGAAGTCATCTCATATATTCGTATATAAAGGTTCCTTCACGACCTATTTATCTTATTAGTTACATTTCCGTGTAACTAAATAATCAGTAATTATAACTACTAGATTACAGCAATCAAATTAACAACTATTTCATGTAGTTTGATCACTGTAGTTAAGTTACATGTAATCATAACTACATGTAATCAAACTACATGTAGTTAACTACTTTCATTCGTAATTTGTAATCTGATTACAAAATAGAAGTTACTACGCCCTACACTGTCCTGGGTAGGAATCGAATCCACGACCTCCGGCATAGCAGTCAGAGCCGCTACTAACTGCTAGACTAGCAGGCCAGTCATATTACGGAACCCTTAATGAGCGAATACGAGTCTCGCCTGGCCGGTTTTTCTGGAACAAATTAATTACTACGCCTATCCTTTTCCCTTTGTTTGAGGAAAGTTCGCCTGATTTTGTTTACGAGGACTCTGTTTGGGTTTTGGTACTAATAGTGGAAGGAAAATGTGGTTTCATTAACTTTGTGGACGGATTTTTGGTCGGGAGTTTATAATTAATTGAACTGCTGTTTTCGGTATTTAAACTAGCGTTTGTAGTTTCCTAATTGGTGATTAACTATGTAAACTGATGATGTTGATTAAGTTTTTGTAGATAAATAAGGTAATAGTTAAATTGAGCTATGGGTTAGTGATATCTGAAAGTGCATCGATATCAAGCGTTTTACTGAAAAGTTAGAACATGAAAATAGTCAATCCTCTTTTACTGTTTCTAAAGAGGCAAATTCATTGATGCCTTATATGAACACCCGCAATGAACAAGGTAGTATCTCGGATTATAGTCCAATTTGAGTTGCCACCAAAGGAGTAATATTTGTGGAACGAGCTACACGCCGCCACACATAACGACGTATTTCTAACATTGATACATAGAATATTTTTTCTAAATTTATTATACTTTTCTTGTAAAAAAAATTCAAACTCGGCACTATCACTTTTTGTTTCATTCTTAAAAATTACTTAATCAATGTTACAACCTTCTTATATGGGGGTGTTGATATATGTTTGTACTGTAGTATATACTTGCTTCGCATATGAAACACTGATCAAAGAAAAAAAAAACATTTGACGTGTATAATAAGAAAAAATGTCAACTGATTATGTTATGAACAATGTTAAATATCATGGATTTGAAATCAGTATTATTTAGGTATGAACAGTTTTATTGTAATACAATTTTGAAGTGGAGTTTGGCGGTAAAAACTGGCGATTTTGGGCGGTTCTACTGCTGACATATTATTGTCACTGTTAAGGATCGGTTTTTTGGCAGACAGCAACTCAGAAATTTTACTTTTTTTTTCCAGATTTAGAAAAATAAATTACATATTGTTTTCTAATTGGTGATTTTTACTTTTCATTTTATTTTATAGTAACTTCGTCACAAATGTAATCATAATCATTTAATCATTTGTTTAACATAGGTAAATAGTGGTTCATAAAATAGGTAATAAGCTCGCTATGTTATGCCCGAGGACGTACAAATGTAGGTATTTTATTTATAACTTTAATCAATGTAATATTTAAAATAATAGAAATTAATTGTAGGATGTCCAGTGTATGTCAAAAAATTAATATGTCAACAATTACTTTGAACTTAAGAACTAAAAAAATAAATAAAAGATAAAAAACAAACGAGAAATTCAGAAATAATAATGTCAAAGATACATTTTATGTCAGTTAATAATAAGCTCGCTATGTTATGCCAGAAGGCGTACAAATGTAGGTATTATATTTATAACTTTAATCATAGTCAATAATATTTAAAAATAATAGAATTTAATTGTAGGATACCGAGATTCGAGTGTATGTCAAAAAATTAATATGTCAACAATTACTTTGAACTTAAAAAAATAAAAAAATAAATAAATAAACGATAAAAACCAAACGAATTAAGAAATAGTAATGTCAAAGATACATTTTTATGTCAGTAATTAACTATAGTAAGTAATAATCTATTATCATTTCACAATTAAATTTTTATCTGTCAGAAATTCCGAAATACTGTAATATGCTTTATCCACCAGCAAAGATTTTAGCTGTTTTTTAAAAAGATTTAGATTGAATTCCTTAATTGTCCGTGGTATGTGGTTAAATATGATTGGTGCCATGCAAAATACACTTTTATGCATTAATGCTGTATGAGACCTTCTTACGCATAAGCAATAATGTAGCAAATCATATCAGGATATTTTTTTTAAACATAACTAGTTTGAGAATCAACCTTAGTAAACTTAAAACGCAATTTCTTTATTGAAAACAAAACACCCAGAATTAAACAAGGTTCCTATAATGTAAATCATAGTTGTTAAATTATTGTATATCTGATCATAATAAAATAAATACAGATTTGTAATGAGTAATAAAAAAATAGTAAACATATTCTTATTACAAAATTTTGTTGACCAGTGTAACTGAATACCTTGGTAGAAAAGCGTTAATAAATTTATCAAATAGCAAAAAGCACAGTCTCTCCAAATATTAAATACATCAACGCTTGTTCGATACGTGAAGATACTCTTAATAAAAATACAGTAAGCGGACATGGAGCGCCGTCCCAGTTCCGATACACTTCAGTTCAAGTATGGATGATTTATTACAGTTAATTTATAAGCTGGTAACTACGATCCAATAGTGATCGTCGGAGAATGTTTCAATTGGATTGAGCTATTTTGCGGTTTTGTTTAGGATGGTTAAAATGAGCGTTGGAATAACCTTGGCTTTATTTTGCTATTACAATGTTTGTTGATGAATGTGTTAGGTCTATTCTGCTTTAGATTGTATAGTTATTTTTTAAACGAAAATATTATATCTATATATATGTCGTGGCGTGATTAGATCATAGAAATTGATCATGTCATGATATGGCCAACTAATACTGATCAGATCGTTTAAACGTTAACATTTGATGATATGTCAATCCTCATTTGGCCATATCATTGAAGAAGGATTTCTATGATAATGAAAACTCTAAAGAAAGTAGGTCAAGCGAGGATAAACGTATCATCAAAGTTTAACGTTTAAAATGATGTGGCCAGTTTAACTTGGCCATATCATGAAGTAATCAATTTCTGTGATCTAGCCATGACATATACAAAAAGAAACTGACTGACATAATCAACGCACAGCCGAACCTACTGGGCCTAGGAACGCGAAACTTTACACAAGGCTACCTTTTATGATGTAAATGAACTCTAAGAAGTGATTTTTGGTAATTCAACTTTTAAGGGGGTGAAATGGGGTTCCAAAGTTTGTTAAAGAAACCTAGTTTTACATGGGTGAAGCCGCTGGTAGAAGCTAGTTGTATATAAATAATAATAAATAATTGATTGCCCAACGAAAGACAATATACATCTGACTGATGTCCACAATTTCATGTAAGCGCGTTATTTTTATGCACAAATATTGCTAATATTACACAATATTTGTAATTCATTATTATTATAAATAACAACATATAAAGTTATAAACGCACATCATGATAGTAGTATTTTCAGAATCAGCTACTGAATCGATTTAAATTTTATTTTTAAAACAGGTATTTTTACCTTCTAATAATAAAAAAAATATTTTATGATAGAAAAGCACATCATGAAAAATTCTTGATAAGTTTTGATTGCGTCACCAGCGTTTATACGTGCACGAGATACCAATACCGATGTGTTACCCACGTAGTGGCTCTCACTATTGGCATACTATTTGGTTAATTGATTCCTCAAAAAAACACTACCTAAGTGCGTTATAAAAAAAAAGCTCTATTTGAAGTATATAAGAGTGTGCATTATTTTTACTTTCATGATAATTCATATGCATTTCCTCTATAAGTATTGGCCAATTTGTTAATATATTTAACCTTGTTTCCTTGTAATATTTTAAAAGTGAAATTACTAAAAACACTATCTGTGTACCTGTGCTCGGGCGTCCCGGGGGTATTATTACTACGTCATTGCGCGTTTTTACGTAAATCACAAAAAAAAAAAATATTAAAAAAAATCTTTTTCTGGATTTTTCTGGGAAAAATAAAAATATAGAAATCAAAATTTTCGCCTAAAAAAATCGTACAAACGTGAGTACAAAACGATAATTAAGAGTTTTTTAAGGTCATTCAAGTTGTACAGACGTATGTCAATCGGCGCTCGAGGGGATTCACAAAATACATCAACCTGTAAAACAATATTAAAACAGAAACTCTTCACTCCATCAAGTGCCACTTCGCCTGGAGCATCCCTCCGAACTTCACTTTACAACTTCTGATCGATCTTTCTCATAATCATAATACAATAGATACCCCATCCAATATCTTACCATAATCGTCTTGTAAACCTAGTTTGGGCATCGAGCTCTGCCTGTAGTTTCTCTGACGATGTTTCTTCGCGTTCAACGTCGATGTCCCCGATATTGAATTTTCTGAAACAAAGTGTAAGTTTATAACGTTGGTATTTGCTGTGAACATTTTTGTACGTAGCCGTGTCATTATTGTTTTTTTTTCTTATGCTTATAGTGTTGCTTGTTTTGTTGATAATGTAACTTGTAATATCATTTACAAGAGTGTCCATGGAGTATCTTGCACGTTCTTCTCCATAGAGATCTACTCTTTCTTTTTACTCTTTTTTATGTATTCTGTATTTTAATTTTACTATATGTGCGAGGTACGAATACGCGTTTTTTCTTTCTTTCTTTTTTTCTTTCTTTCTTTGGAACGTGCAATTTAGCTTCACTTTTTTTGACTGACCGACATTTTGACAAAAAAGTGCCTGTAACGTTTATTTAAAATAGGCCATTATTTAAAATTAAAGTTTCTGATTTCAGAATGTATATGTGACGAGGTTATTTACTCTCCTCATTAAAAATAATACTTCAGCAAAAAAACAAATTACTACTAAAATTGCCTTGTAAAATGTACATTTCAAAAGTTCAACTACTTGTTTCTGAAAATTGGGACATATTATTATGTAGGTACAACAAACAATAATAAATGGTTCCCTAAAGAAGTCATCTCATATATCTGTATATAAGGGTTCCTTCGGGACCTATTTGTCTTATTAGTTACATTTCCGTGTAACTAAAGACTTTTGGCGAAACTCGCGTTATAAATTGATGTTGTTTCAGTGTGTTTATTTAAATTATGCTGTTTAGCCTTTCTAAACAAATATTTTTGTCATAATTTAGTCGTATTTGCCCAGAATAACTCTTTAAAATATCTTAATTTCGACAGAACCCGCATATAAAATCGTCAAAAAATAAAAGGCCCTAATAAGACTACCTAAAAAGCGTGCGGAAAACGCAGCGTTGAAAGGCCTCCCACAAGGTCGATCGACGACCTGGTGAGAGTCGCGGGAGTGCGGTGGATGCGAACGCACAGGGTCGGTCGTTGTGGCGACACTTGGGGGAAGCTTATGTCAAACAGTGGCCGTCTTTCGGCTGAAATTACGATGATGATAAGGACTAGCTACTACTAAAATAGCTATTACTTCACCAGACCCCTAATTATTATTTTATTGTTTCTTTCAGTTTCGTTCCAAGTTACATTATGCTACCTGTAATGTCAAAACGGGCCTTTTTTTTAACGAGTTTAATGGACTCATCGACGTCTTCTAAGCTTCGAAAATACGTAATAATTTACCTGGCTCAAAGAGGACTTGAAGGTAGAACTTTAAACTGAAGTTTAAACTTGAATTAATGTGCCAGGTCTGTACATTAGTGGAAGCATATTACAGACATCAAAACTTAAGCCTTTTGAGTTGCACGAGCCAAGTTTGATGTTCATATATTCGTTCTTGTTAGACGCGGTTCAAGCGACGAGTGGAAATCTAAAGGATGTATGTCCAGAGTTCGTGGACTTTGAAGATGTTGGAACCTTCTCCGAAGATTTCTAGTTTGTTGGAGTGTTTTTGGACTGAGAAAATAGTTGTGCTGAGATTTGAATAACGTTTCCTGGTATAAATTTGGGTTCGAAGTAAGTTAGTGTTTTAGTTGCTGCCAAGTTGGTTAGGCTGATCTTTCAAATACACAAAAAGTTTATATGGCAATGGTTGTATGTATGTGTGTGGTTGTATGTCGGGCTACATCCAAAGCGTATATTTTGCGTCTGGATGGGACAAGTGTATCATTTAATCCACCCCAGTTTATCAAAAAAGGCCAGTAGCGCTTTCGTGTTTCGTGTTGACTTTAAATACAAACATTATTATAAAAAAGGTTAGCGAGTGGTTTACAGCCAACTACTTACTGCTAAATACAAGTAAGACTAACCTCATGTTATTTAAGACTACGGCTCGTAATAATGATAACTTAGATATACAAATAAATGGTGACAATATTGAATTGGTGGACAGGGTTAAATTCTTAGGGACAATCATAGATTCGCTTTTAAATTGGAAACCGGAGCTTGCTATTATTGAATCATCCATATCGTCAGCATGTTACGCACTCAGGAGCCTTAGGGACGAATTGAACATAGAACAGTTAAAGGCTGTATATTATGCGCTGGTCGAGTCTAGGATAAGGTATAGTATCATGCTATGGGGAAATAGTTATAGTTACAACTGGCAGAGAGCTTTTATCCTCCAGAAACGAGACGTAAGGACAATAGTCAGAATTTCACAAAGTTGTTCATGCAGAGATTACTTTAAAAAATTAGCTATATTAACAGTTCCTAGTCTATATGTATTGGTCCTCTTAAGTCATTTTGTCAAGTATATACATGAGTTTGAATCACAGAAGGAACGTGAGACTAGAGAGAGCACGCGAAGAAAAATTCTTAAACAACAAATAGTACCTAAACTTAACGTAGTAGAACATTGCTCGAAGTATCAAGCTGTAGAAATATTCAATAAGTTGCCGTCTGATTTAAGAACCTTGATTTATAACACCCACTTGTCTAAAACAAAATTAAAAACCTTTTTATTAGAAAAATGTCTTTATAACATATCGGAATTAATGTCTGATAATAACAAATGAATTGTATTATTATTATTTAATTTTTTTTTACTGCCCGATGGGTTATTAATCTTTTGACATTAAATAACTCAGAATGAAATTCCAAAATTTAATTTAATTTATCTTTTGACATTATATTTAATTAGAATCATGCTTTGACATTTTATACATTTTTGACGTTATAATTAATACTGTATGACATTATTTTAGATCGCTTGTAATTATATTTGTAACTGTTTGACACCTTATTTGAATGTTATCCAATTTTATCTTTATTTTTTATATTATTATACGTTATTTTCGTGCATATTGTACCTGGATTCTACACAATGCAAATTGTTTTATGAATAAAATGAATGAATTCGTGTTACTGACTATTTTGCGGAATTTATGGCAAAAGTTTCTTATTAATTTTTTTTTAGTGCTTATGACTTATCATAAGCACTAAAATAATATAATGTCAATTTTGTACACTTGGTTTGCAATAAACGTTTCGACTTCGACTTTGATTTTGGTTTTTCAAGTTTTGCTTTGCAGCTGTTTAATAATAAAAATATCGAAAAACCATGCATATAAGCACACATGGCTTTTACCTAAGGCTAAGAATAAGCTCTTGACTTGGAGAATACTAGTTCCCAAGTTCGGTCATTCGGCAAGTTGCCTCAGGCTTGCGAAGAATTAACTCAGTAATTATTATACCTCCAGAATTGCTTACGAAAGGTGCTATTGCAGAAATTATAGTAGCAGGGAAAGGGTATTAAACTTTCTCTGGGGTATTTCACCTCGAGTATTTTGTGAATAATTTTCGACATCCGTCGTTTTTGCTCGTGTCATGAATATCCATTTTTGTGGTTTTGGAAAACAAATTGTTGTGAATCGTAGTGCGAAATTGTAAGAAAATATACTGTTTAAGATTTATGGAGAAGAAAGTCGGGTTATACCTGTAGCGACATCTATGACGTCACATAAGAACTAATCCTGCATCGCGCAATCAAAGTTCTCCGCGCGTTTAGAACATATAGAACAGCCCGAAATCATCTATCGGGCAGTAGTAGCCCACCAGACATAACACCCGTCTGGTCGGAGGATCCTCCCTTTTCTACGGAGGTATGTGGGGCTTTACTCTCTGTTCCACATACCCCCCAAATACCTAAGAATAAAGTTTTGTTT
Organism: Mythimna pallens; assembly: GCA_961205895.1. Taxonomy (NCBI): domain Eukaryota; kingdom Metazoa; phylum Arthropoda; class Insecta; order Lepidoptera; family Noctuidae; genus Mythimna; species Mythimna pallens. The sequence continues at coordinate 24,721,649 of OY540827.1, read as the reverse complement.
TTTCAGTGTAATCGTGGATGATCACCAAACTTTTATAATGAATCTAGCTATTAATTTTTTACTAACAGAGTAAAAATTTAAGAAATTAAAAATATTCTAAATTATCTAATCAGTTCTTGTTTTTAACCGACTTCCAAATAAAGGAGAAGGTTCTCAAGTCATATGATTGTTTTTTTTGTATCATGTTCAGCGATATCTATGCCAAATATATACCGATTTTGTTTATTCTTTTTTTTGGTAATATTCGTATATAGTTTAATTCTTCAACAAATTTAAATGGCGATACCAATTTTTAATGAAAAATTAACTATATACAAATATAGTCTAATTAAAAAAATCAATCCAACAGTTTTCGTTTAAAAAATTGCGCAGTCTCTAATAAAGTATCACTATCTTAGTGCTACATTCTCACCTCTAGTAAACCTTCCACAATGCCCCACCACATGCCTGGGAGCGACATGCAGCCTCGTGAAGCCTCCCTCACAATTCTCCAGGTAGCACATTACTTCTTCAGCTGTGTAGTTGTTGCCGTCAATTACGTGGTCATCAAACGCCAGGATCTGGTCTCCAGGGTGGAGGGCTCCGCATCTAGAATGAGAGGGTTCATTTGAAATTGGCTTGACTTTTTGTATCGTTTTGGGATGTCTACTTATGCCTACATATAGGTCAATACAGAACTAACAGAAAGGTATATTATTTTAGGCATAACATATACATAAATGTATGAAAACCAGCAACAGTTGTCGTTTTCCCACACATTTTGAATTTGACGCTCGCAATTGGGTAGACGACTCATTATTTACAATTATTTACATCAATTAATACTGAACTTCATGAAATAGAATATGGATCACTCTGAAATAATATAATAATAATAGAGTTGCCAAAAAATAAAAGGTCCGTTTTGACATCTGTCAAAACGAATACTTAAACACGCAAAAATAATACTTGCAATATATTCCATCATATTATTTAACGGGCAAAAAAAATATACGTACTTTATTAAAACACTATGTAATTAATTATTATTTTATTGTTTCTTTCTGTTTTGTTCCAAGTTAAATTCTAGGCTATTTCTCAAATGTCAAAACAGACCTTTTATTTTCAAAGAGTTTTGTAATATTTTATTGAAATTACTATAAATAGAAACATCGGTGTGTTCACCTGGCTATTGTACTAGGCAGCCAAGAAATATGTGATAAAATCGCCTTTTTTTTTTAAACATTGCTCCACATTAGGAATTACTCCTGTGCCTTTACAAACATGTAAACTTACATACACAAGACACTCCAGATACCTGACACCTATCTGTAGACCAAACAAATATTTGTTCCGTGTGGGAATCGAACTCGCGATACGCCGCGCAGCAGCCAACTGCATAACCACTGCGGCAATCTTGCCATCTGTATTCCCACATGTTACCGTTAAAATGTTAACCGCTATTGCTTTTTCGTTCCATAACCAATTTTAATGCTGCTTCCAGAAAAAGATTTCTTTGATTTATATGTTGTTATAAAATCATCGCAATTTTTTTAATGACATAATCTAGTGCTTTACTGCGACCACCTGATGTTAAGTAGTGATGCAATCGTTGATGGTGATTTGCACACTACACTATGATACATTTGAAGACAGCTAAATTTTTTTTCCCCAACCTTTTCGAAACTAGCTTGGGCTCGGTTTTCAGTTTAACCAGATGCAGCTGAATACCCATGTTTTACATGGAGCGACTGCCTATCAAAACTCCACAACCCAGATACTGGGTAACACAAATCGTCACTAGTGGAGGCTCACTTTAATTAATCAATGTCATCTTGTTTTTACCCGATTACGGCAAAGCCAAAGGAGGGTTATGATTTTGACAGGCTATGTATGTTTGTATGTGAGTATGTTCATGTTTCCTTCTCCTAATCTACTTATTGGAACTTGACATAAAAGGTATCGTTAGAACCGTCTTAGTTGTCCGCTGAACATAGGTTAAGTGACGTGTCACAAAATTCGATATGGCGCCCTCTGGCGGACAAAAATAACGTGTTAAAAAATAAAAATAGAGATAAATATATAAATAATATAATCATTTGAAAGGTCTTCACTTGTATATTAAAAGGTGGGAATGCACATGCAAGCTACTACAATTAATCTACACAAACGTCTGTCTGAACTCCAAAATTCTCAGATAATACAGCAGAGATTTCGCCGATTAAAATAAATACCTACAAGTGCAATTTTAGGGTCACTTTAAATTTAATGGGGGTTAAAACGTTTATCTTAAAACAAAAATTCGTAAACAAAAGCCTCATTTTATCACCGAATTAACGTTATCCGAAGAAAACAAGTAACATTACTTGAAAAATTCGCACTGCGTCGGTACGTCCCTCTATATAAGCTTAGATAAAGTCCAGTGCAATCCCAGGGCTTACTGCAAGCCTAGGCTAGCAATCAACGGCTCAAACTGTATCTCTATTTGTATTACTTTAAGTACGGTATTAGCTTCGAAAAATAAGATTCTATGTGCGATTGTGGGTTTGAAAAAAAATGGTAAATACTAGATTTTTTTTTAAGGTTAAGAGCAATTGGCTTTCTTTTTGTACTTTATTTGGTAAACGCTGTGGCTGGTAAGAAATCAAATTAATATCATTTTTTATTTTCTCCCCAATGCGATAAATCCGCTTATCCTAACTTATTTATACTAACATCTATAACTAAGTGTAAATAATGCATTCCTTGTGAATTCACCCAGAGTACAACAAACAAAAGACTAACTGCCAAACAAACACAATCAATTTTTTTTTAACGTAACCCCATAACCTACTAGGCCCATGAGTGGTGTGAAAGTGAATCCAGGGGCCCTGGGGCGAAGGAAAAGAAGGAACAGGAGTGGATTTCTAGTCAGTAAAAGTCTGGCACACAATTCCGCTCCGCCGTAAATACTAGGAATAACTCCTTTCACCCAGATCCGGAAGACTTACTAAAGGCCTTACAAATATTTGTTCCAAGCGGAAACCGAACCTGCGACACGAGTGCAGCAGTCAGTCTCTAAACCACTGTGTTAACCGTGCTGTTCGTTTGAAGAAAATAAAAAAAATATGAGAAAGTTTAGAAAACTAAGAGAAAAGTAATATTAATTGGTTTTATTTTCGGACTTTATGTGATAAATCACTCTGGCTGGTAAGAAATTAAATCAACATTAGACAGTCAATTAGTCATAGCATTAATTGCCCGCACGAAAGTAATACAAACTTTGGACCCCCGTTTCATACAATTAGGGGCCTACATCATTAAAGGAAGCCTTATGTAAAATTTCATGTTCCTAGACCCCATAGTTACGGCTGTGCGTCGATATGTCAGTCAGTCAGTTTCTCCTTTTATATATAGAGAAAACATTTACTTTTTAATTGTCAAGAAATCAGTCAGAAAATGATTAAAATTGTGCATTCCAAAGCGTAAATCTCTATAGAATAATAATAATAATATCCCACAACTATCACACAATGCCGTCTAGTCCCAAGCTAAGCAGAGCTTGTGATATGAGTACTAGACAACTGATAAACATACTTATATATTTCTAAATACATATATATATATATATTATAGATAAATAACACCCAGACTCAGAACAAATGATCGAACTCATCACACAAACATTTGTCCTAGGTGGGAATCGAACCCACGACCTCCGGCATAGCGGTCAGGGTCACTAACCACTAGACCAACAGGTCAGTCTAAAATGTGTACAACAATTCAGACTAAGATCTAGCCTAACGTACAACAATTCAAAAAGGTTATAATCTGAAGGCAGATGAAATCTGAAGAATGATGATGAAGGAACGTATATGTAGCAATGCTTATTAGATCTCCACAACCCAATAGCTGTATTGTATGATAACCTTTGACAAGACTCATCGTCAGATTTTCAGGTCTTTGAATATCTGTAATGGCTGTCAAAATGTACAAATGACAGCCGGGACCACCGGCTTAAGGCCAACGCTGCGTCAAGCGGGTGCACGCGCGGTCTCCCGCGTTGGCACCCGTCGCGTGATTATGCGTGTGTGTCGTATGCGGCGGTCTCTGTAGCGGAAACCGGATTATGCAGTTAACCTGCGCAGTGTCGCTAGTTCAACTTTAACGGTGTGCATGTAGTCGTGTCGATGAAGAACTTTAATCTAGTCATGGCACGGAGCGTGACTGCCCGTGACGGGTGTCCACGCGGAAAGTCGCGACGGAGCATTTATGCATAGAACCGCGCGGGCGACCGGGTAACGCAGCGTCGGCTTAAATTTTTTTTCGTAAGATAAAGCCACTATGAATGTAAACGTATATCCCTAAAAAAAAAACATTTTGTTGTCTTTGATGCGAAAAATCATCCAATGTCTTCTCAAACTTTGGAGTGGAGTGAGAAGGAATGTCATATTTTTACTAACCTAAATCGATCCGTGTCATTCAGTTGCCTTTTCAAACGTTTCCAAAGCCCTAACCTAAACATTTTTTTTGCACTTTCTTTCAAAACAAATAAACGATAATCATTACTATTAGCATTGAACTTGCACGCTCATAAGTAAACTTGAACTGAAACTTTCAACTTCAAATACTAAAACAAACAACTTCATATATAAGATTAAAATAGTAGAACTATGAAGTTACACCAACTTTGCAAATCTTGCAATTTCATTTTGGCTATTATCATAAATAGAAAACTAACTACTTGAAAACCTTCAAAAGAATATAATGAAGCAATCATGAAAGTTTTCGTCTTAATAAACAAATTACGAAGCTATACAATAAAAGTTTTGAACAATTTTAATTCAAGCAAAATGAGTTTCTTAAAACATTAGCTGAACTTTAAAGTGTCTCACAATTTTAGTAAAGTATGAAGTAAGGAGTTAAGCGCCCTCTGGTCGGATAAGTTTGTTACTAATGTCATTTACTTGAAGACGATGCCTTCAAATAAATAGAAAGAGAGCTCCAATATAAATTTCAACAAGGATTCGATTATATATCTTCTGCAAGATAGTGAAGAATTATGATCTTTTATTTATGGCTCAAGAATATACTGAGTCTTGTCAGGAAGAATAATAAGGAATATGCGTGGAATTATTTTTTTGCTTCATTAAATAATTTTTTCTCTTGTAAACTAATCAGGTTTTTAGGGTCCCGTACCTCAAAAGGAAAAAACAGAACCCTTAGGGCCAACGCTGCGGGCGCCCGCGTGGGTCCCCTCGCGTGACGCGTGTGTCATGTGCGGTGGTTCCCGTAGCGGAGCTGGATTATTACCTGCGCAGTGTCCCTAGTTCAACTTTAACGGTGTGCATGAAGTCGTGTCGATGGAGAAATTCAATGTATTATTACGTAGCAAAAACGGGCGTGGGACGTGGCTGCCCGCGCGGGCGCGCGCTTAACGCCCTTATAGGATCACTTTGTTGTCCGTCTGTCCGTCTGTCTGTCAAGACCCTTTATCTCGAAATCGCGTGGAGGTAGTATGGTATAGTATACTCGGCCTTATAATGTTCTCACTGCTGGGACTCAGGCCACCTCTCTAGGAGAGGGAATGGGCCGTAATCCACCATGCGGGCCCGTGCGGGTTGGTGAATGTCACATGTCTTCGACTTTGCTGCCTCCTTTGCTAGCATTACTGCTTCGCAGAAGGAGGCGACCGCCTGCCATTCCTCCTCGCTCCACCAAGGCCCGGCACGAGAGAACGTCAAAGGGCATTGCACCCTTACGGCTATACATAAAAAAAAAGCGTCTTGATGGGCGAGACTATGTTTGTTTTAAATTGTTATATCTTGTTTGCTTTCCTACCAATATTGATATTGTTTTCACAATTAGCCTTCCGAATACCGTAATTAGAGACACAATAGAAAAATAATGAGAGGGCGAACGCCGGCGTTTGCTTGGGGTTTAATAAATTAATATTGTATTTTTGTATATTTATTGATAAACTGGTTAGTTAGCAAATATTTTTTCAACATACTTACTCGACAACCCACTCTTATCCCTAACGATGTTAGGCATCGGCAACGGGCGCTGTCAGTCTGAGACTGGTCATCTCTTAGCTGCCAGTTGCTATTTTAATATATATATTTAGTTTTTATTTTTAATTTATTGACATTGTTCTCACATGATAGCGACAAGAAACATGTAACAGAGATATTTGTAATTGCAAAACACGATTGAAAAGAGTGTCCATGGAGTTTCTTGCACATTCTTCTCCATAGAGATCTACGCTTTGGAATGTGCAATTAGCATCATTTTTTCTGACTGACTAACTGACTTCTTGACATTTCAAAAGTGCCTGTAAATGGTTTATTTGAAAATAATGCTTTGAATTTGAATTTGCATACAGTTGTCTTTTTTTTGCACTACACACGAGTAGAAAAGTGCGCGAGCTTGCCCGGCCACAATTTATTGTATTTATAGTATCAGGCTGGGCGCTAAGCGACCCTCACGAGTCGCGCGTCAGTCCCCGTTTATTTATTTGAAAGTGTATTGAAAAATGTCGTTTGAGATGCTGCAGCACTCGGCTTCATATCACCCTCATCTGCGGCTCGGGCAAATTTCGCCTCAGTTGCAATGACAAACTTTCTCTACTTGTATCAAAATGTACGTGCATATTATTTATTTGAGTTTTTGGTAGCAATGGGTTTCTGTTCCATTATACATGGATGCCCATTCGCCAGAGAAGGAGTCTTCGCGCTCTGACTACTCTTTTCTCTGCTCAACTCTCCCACCCCTCCTTCTTATCTAATATCACACTTTAAATATCTATGTTCTTCTCACGCTAAGAATCTGCGTTCTTTTAACAATCTTCTACTGCTTTGTCCTTCTCATACTTCTGACTTCGTTCATTCTTCCTTTCATATACAGTCCATACTTCTGTGGAATGCGCTTCCTCTCGAGATCAGGACGGCTACCAGTCTATATGCATTTAAGCGGATGTTGCGAAATTACTTTCTGCACAAATAGTAAAGTCGTCTCAATAACCCCTTTCTTTTACATTTTATAAATATATATGTATATATTATATTAAATTATATATGTATGTTTATTTTGTATATATATATATATATATATATACATACTTTTGAAGTTTTATTTTCTTAATATTCTTCTGTATTTTTATGCACCTGCCACATTTTCTCTTCACTACCCTAGGTTGACTGGTAGAGAATGCCTAAGGCATTAAGTCCGCCTTTGTACTTTTGTGTTGCATGAAGTTTTAATAAATAAATAAATAAATATAACTATTAGGGGTATAAGTTAAATAACTGTATTTTTTAATCGCCGTAACCTATGTAGGAGAAAGTACAAAATTCACGCGAACGATGTTGCGGCAAAAGTGCTAGTTCTAGTATAAAATACACATTAATTTATAAAAAGTACCCCACCAAGATTAGGTACTTTAACCTTATTCATTGAGCTCAATAAAAGAAACCCAGAGGGATGTTCACTAAAGGCCGATACTCGCATCGGAAAGCGAACATTTTTCTCTAAACGACTAATGAAATGTAATTAATTTTTCTCTGCCCTCTAATTGATTAAAATAATCGCACTGGAGAATTGGGAGTTGGAATTTTCATTTGGCTTAAAGACTTGATTCTGTGAATCGACTTAATTTTATTATTTTAGGCTTTTGTAGCGAAAACTTGTTCCAATACAAGAGATAACCAGAGATATTTTATTAATATTTTCTTAAATTTGTTTTTGAAAATCGATTTCAGCTTAGGTTATATAGTTTTTTTGTTTTTTAATAGTTATATACAAGTGCTTGACTGCAATACCATCTGATGGTAAGTAGTAATGCAATCGTTGATAGTGAGATGCACGAGTTTATTAAAAGTCTATTCACTCTAGCCATGAAGACACCTAAATTATAATCGGACGGGAAGACCGCAGCAGGCAAGCTGTTCCAGTCTCTCGCGGTATAAACGGCGAGGCGAACCGCTTAGTCCGGACCGTAGAGGTTTCAACAACGTTTTATTGCAGTAATAAACGATATTATATCGTAACAATTTTGTTAACACAATCTCATGAAATGACAAGCGATGATATAGCACGATTGCCTAAACATTACCCATTTTTAGTCATCGAATTTACAATTATTTCAACAATGGCAATTGTTATAGTAAAAATGTCAATGCTCCAATATCTACTACTAAAAACTTATATATTGTTTTCTTGTTTTACTAGTAATGATAAATTATATTTATTTTGCAAATCGGTTATAAGAATACTTTTACACGTAATTTTTTTTTCCTCATATTAAACTAGATGAGGCCGGTGTTTCCTAGCTGACTACCCGAGGAGAAACACTGAACAAACTCAGGAGTCAAAGTCTCTTTTAAAGTCCATACATTAAATACGTAATAGTCAAATCACATGAGAACCATGCAGATTTGTCTGAGATGGTCTTTTGAAGAAAGAACCATACACATTTGAGTGGACCTGTCTATTTAGTGCAAGCATTTGTCAGTATTCGCAAAGCTAACCTCAGGACTACTAAGGAGCTCAACGACTTCTGATAAAATTTGATTTTCGTACCATACCTTTAATAAAAAATAATTCATTTACTGTCTGAAAACTTGCACTTTTTCGTTCAATATCGTAAAAAAATATTTATTTGTATTGTACACCGCACAAAAATTACACAGGACGAATATTTATAAAGACAAGTGTACAATGAGCAGTCTTATGGCACAGGGCAATCTCTTACAAAGAAACTTCGGATGAACTGAACTAAAGGAGACAGATTAAATATAGAAAAAAAAAGCCATTTCACGAAATCAATTAAGTATCAAAAGATATTGCCTAATGCCAAATCTTCACACAGGTTTACGAGAAAACACCTTTTGTGCAAACTAATCACCTTGAAAGGCAAAGAGCATGACAACACCATATTGAATCTATTCCTTTTAAAAACACAATTGGGCATCGACCCGCCCTAAGACATCGAAGGTTGACAAGGGTCAAACATCCCTGAGGCGCGAAGGGCTTCCGTAGAATGACGAATGAAGATTCATGATATTATTTTTAAATTCACTGTATTGTTTTCTTAAGATATCGGCTATATTTCTCCTTTGTCATGTCGTCTTTTGCGAGATTTGTGGCTTAGTATATAATGTATGTTTTTCTAGTCTATCGAGTAAAGGTCTTGAAGCGGATTGGCCGTAGTGATGTTACTAGGATGTGGCGACACAGTTTTGCATTTGTAACAGTCAGTGGATCTCAAGGGGAATAAATCGAGAGTACACAAAAGTTAACACAAAACAAATAAGGGCGGAATTCACCAATAAAACTAATCGCGTTTTAACGTTTGGCTCGCATAATCGCGTTTAGCCGCTGTCACTAGTGTCACTTGTAAAAATACAAGCAAAGAAAAATATAGACAAGTGACAGCGGTTAAACGCGATTATGCGAGCCAAATGTTAAAACGCGATTAGTTTTATTGGTGAATTCCGCCCTTAATTAGATACAAAGCGCCTTTATATAATTTGAAAAAAAAATAATAGCTAGCCGAAATCTGGAACTATACGGTTTGAATTCATTTATTTCTAAACATGACAAATCACTTGTACAGAAATAAATACATAATATTACTTGATTACACTTTTGTTGTCCAGGAGTAGAAGAAGCTTAAGTGTTAACATTTAGTATGAAGTAAGAAGGTAATCGGATGCGAGACGCACAGGACCGTTCGTTGTGGCGACACTTGGGGGAGGCATATGTTTTTTATATTATTAGATCCCATCCACCATAAATTCGTTAGTAATTTATTTTGTTACCATGTCATTTATTGATAATTGTAATTATTTATTTTTCTTGCTTATTTTTTATATAGCCTCTTTTTTTATAATGTGAATGTGAGAACACTGTAGATTCCGCGAATTCTTAGGTTACTTCCTATTACTACTCACTTTTTATTATGATTATTTTTAATGTAGTTTTTTTGTACAATATAGACCGGTCTACACTGTCCTTACATAATATCTACATATACTGTAATATGGAAATATTGTAACATCAACCACTTTTTTTAAAAGAATAACCATGGAGTTTCTTGCCGGTTCTTCTCCATAGGAAACGACCAATTTGGAACCGTGCACTATCTTCTGACGTTTTACAAGTGCCCATGTAGGCCTATGTGAAATAAAAAAATTGCACTTTTTGAAAAAACAGTAGACGTCTTTCGGCTGAAATAATGATGATGAAGAAGGTATTTGCTAAAGTTAGCTTTGTTTGAAATCTAAGGGCACGTTTACACTAGGAGCAACAAATTTTATTAGTTAATTTAATTAATTATTTAATGACCTTTTAAGATGTGACATTTGAGTAGTTTTTTAAATAGTAATAACGATTGTGTATTTAATATCTTTTAGTCTAGAGAAGGTGATTTATTTACATTTAAAAATACTAACTATAATTACAATAAAATAAAATAAATAATAATAAAAACCCTAATCTAATTACAACTAACTAAAACTAAAATATGGCGTCAAAAAACTCTTCCACATCGCTGTCGACTGGTAATGTGCCCAAAAGACTGGCGGCATTGCCACGCTGTATGGCAATACTTATCCTCTGTCCGAGGTAAAAGCCAGCCCTTGGGTCACGCGAAGTGTCAACTAGACGTTTTGACAGATCTTTATACAACTTATGAGCACTCGGAGCCTACGAACCGAGAGTTTCAACCCCAAACGGTTCGAAAATATAACTTCCAACAAGGTTTCACAACCAATATCTTTAGGTAGTGAATTATAAAGTTAAGCTACACAAGGCTTACACATACCTAGTACTGGAACTAACTATAGGAAAAAAAAACAACAAACATGATCCCTCATGTATTGTTGTTTTTTTTCCATATTAGTTCCAGTACTACCTAGTACGTGTAAGTCTTGTGATCGCCTCAGAAAACGTTTATGCACCTGTATATATTTTGTGAATGTGATTTGTGTGTGTAAGTCTTTGGTAAGAATTTTACGAACTAAAATACATATATTATAAAAATATATGTCAGAAATGTTGAAGAGCTTGGTTTCTTTGTAAATTTTGACTACAACTACCATCCACGGGTAGTGTGAAAGTAAAACCCGGGGCCTTGGGACGAAGGAAAAGAAGGAGCAGGAGTGATTTTTTAGGCAGTAAAAGTCTGACAATATCTCTCGCTCCGCCCAAGGGCGGGGGATGTCATTAGATGATTTTCCCACAAGAAAAAAAAAGTTATCCACGAGTTGTTTTTTTTTTGTAAATAGTTTTAATAGTAGTAAATTATTATCATCATAAAAAAAATATTAACGGACGCAAACCGAGCAGTATTCTAAAAAAACTGATAAATAAAATCAATAATTGTAGTAATAAAATGATTTTACCACTAAAAAAAAACTACCATTGACTATAACTAACATAACTGGTAAAATAAGGGCACATAAGGAAAGGGTTTTCCTTACAGAAAATATACCTAAAGGTTATGTTGTGATGTACACAACCGTGCGTGACGCGAAAATATCAAGATCCGATAAAAATCATCTACTCCAATAAATAATAATTCAAGAAACGTGAAGGATCATATTATTCTCGGTAGCTATACTTTTTCTGCCACGTATCAAAGTGCAGTGAGCTGAAACTAGGCTAAACCGATATCTTGTAACCAATTTAAATATCGATAGCTCATCAGTTATGGTCCCGTCACTAATTATGCAGTGGAGCGAAGCTTCTACTTCAGGCTTTGTTGATTAATGTGACTTTTAGTAGAAGGCAAGAGCATATTTAAGCAAAGTTGTAAAACATAATAAAATATTTGTGTTATGAGATGAAAAACGTCCCGTCCAACTATAATTTAGATGCCCTCAAGGCTAGAGTGAATAGGCTCTTAATAAACTAGTGCGCCTCACCATCAATGATTGCATCACTGCTTACTATCAGGTGGGATCGCAGTCAAGCACTAGTTTATATCAAATAAAAAAAAAAATAAAAAAAACCGTACGATATTAAAAAAAAAAACGTTTTTATAACTTTTGAACCATAATTAGATGCATCGGATTTACACGGCCCTTAAGTTTCGACAAGAAATTCAGAAATATGACAATAAAGTTAAAAAAAAAAAATACTATAAATAATATTGTAAATATGTATAGTTTTTTTTTGCAGTGATGCAATCGTTGATGGTGAAGTGCACTAGTTTATTAAGAGCCTATTTACTCTAGCCTTGAAGACACCTAAATTATAATAAGGCAAAGAAAATACAAAGTCGAGGTTCATAGATTAATGACAATACTTTCTTCAAAAAGGAGGTGGGTTCAAGAAATAGACAAATGTATAAAATGGACTCACCTGTCACTAATGCTAGCCGGCAATATACTATCGATATAAATAGCATTACACGTCCCAACTCTCTGATAAGTGTCTGATCCAGAACTGTACACATCATCAGAAGAACATCGCTGGTTAGTCAGGAACAGCCCCAAGTCTTCATTGCAAGGCCGCTCTATCTCTATGAGGAGTGGACCGGTTGCTAGCTTCACTGATTCCATGATGGACACGTCGTATTCTATCGTTAAGCTGGTGACTTGGGGGCAGTTCTGGAGGATGTTGTGGACTTCCGATAGGGTTTTGTTGGTTAGGGAGACCTGGGAAAAAAGTTTTTCATTAGTTTTTACTTGGACTTTTGTGTAAAAGGTAAGGTCTACTTCTCAATCGATTAAAGAAAAAAAAACTTTATCATCACATTTCAACATATGTAAGTGTTGAAATGGGCATTCTTCATGAGATATTTTAAAATTAAATATATTTTTTTATTTAAATAAAATGATTAAAACTTATGTATTATAACGATAAAACAATTAACGATATCACATCATATTAGAAAAAAAACAATTGAGATCCATATAATAGAGACAATCTGTTTTAAAATTGCAAATAAAACTTACGTGATCAACTTTCAACAGTCTATCCCCAGGTTTTATCCTAGAAGTATTATACGCAGCACCACCAGGTCTCACATGCGTCACCACCAGCGGCTGAGCGTCTAAGGACCGGCTGTTCAGTACCAGGTCTGCACTTGGAGCCGAGTTTTCCGGAAGACCACCTCTGATGGTGATACCAAGTGAACCATTGATTTTTTCGACAGGAACCTCTGCTAGCTTCGTCGTGATGTACAACGAATTTTGGGAAGCTGAAACAAAAGATGGTCGTATAAGTTTTTACTGTACTTCCATTAAAACGAATGGAAGCCTAACCAACTGTGGTCATTTGCGGTTCGCTGGTTACGTACGGAAAATAAAAGGAGTGAAATGTTACTGCGATATAATTCGTGCTGTAGTTACTAGTGTGAAATATTTTTGGGACCATGGACTGTATTAAGTACTAACACAAGACTTATTGGCCTGTTTTTTACTATTTTATGTTGAAAATTGACAGTGCGGTTAAGTTTGTTGAAAAACACGTATAAATACGAGTATGTATATCTCTCATATATATTTTAGAGTAGTATTAAAACATTGCCCTTTTTGTTAGCTTCTTCAGCCTTTTGTTTTGCTATTTTAGGTTAAAAATTCACAATACTATCAAGTTTTTCAAAAATCTGAGTAAACCCAAAACAATGATCCAGTGGCTTCACTGCCATCCGATAAAAACGTTTTATAAGTGTTCAAAACAAAAAAGAAGAAAAAAATATTCGATTCAAAATTATTATTGTGCTCACCTACCACAGAGTTGTTTTTATTAACCCAAAAGTTGACTGTTAGAGAATGCCTTGTTGTATTAAGTCCGCTTATGCACTACTAGTGTACATATGAATTTAAAAAAATTAAATTATGAAACGAAAAATGTAGAGGACTAAAATGGGTGTCAGTTGTCATGCTGAGCTGTTTATGACAACTAAGGAAACTAGCAGACGAATTGAGAGAAAGGATGAGCGCCATGGGCTATTTCTGTGTCCATCCGCGCCGCTCATCGGAAGTTCTTGCTCAATGTGACAGGTGCTGCTATTTATAGTCCTTCTTGGGATGTTAGAATTTATTTTAATTACACGCTCTATAGATAGTTTCATTTGATCTAAGCTTTGACGAAGTGGCGCCTACTCGTTGCTGTCGGATTTTGAAAACTAATTAATAAGAATTGGTTATTGTGGTTTAAAATTGGGGAAGAATTTAGACGTGAATTGAAGAAGGATTAAAATTTTTATATATTAAATTAGACAGATACTGTCGAAGTCGAAGGAAAATGATGATAATTTATAATTTTTTTCTTTTATCAAAGGAACACTGGGGTTTTAATTTGTAAAATTCTACTCCTATTCGCTGTAATCCAAGTGGGAGACAAGTGGGAGTGGGAATTATTTGATGATTTCTCACCTCAAAAAAGGATTTCATTGGCATACTTACAGGTTGCGGGCAATAATTCTAAAATATATAATTTTTACAATTTACATAATTAAGAATATAATTTCAAACTGTAAAATAATTAGTGTTTTCAAAAACAAAGATTAATTCTAAAATTATCCAGACTTAGAAGTTTAAGCAGTATTAATGATCACGAGAACTAAAAGAGGTGTGGCAGTAAGAAAATGAATTATCCCCTTGTCTTGTGCAAAATGATATATGATTGCTAAGGTTTAATTTATCATGTTGTAGTTTCAATCACCTTTCTATTTCAACACAAATATCAAAACGCTTAGTTTTGATATATCTGTTGAAATTTAACTATGTACAATACTAACAAAATAAGTTGGTCACTCCGAAGTTCGCGCTACGAACTATCGCGTATACACGAAAAAATACGCAATATGCATTCGCCGTATAATATCTTAAAAAGAATCACTGCGCAGTCAATTGTTCCAAGTTCGGAGTGGTCGACCGTACTGTGTGTACTATATTTTATATATTGGAATTACCCTATATTTAACACAAATGGCCGAGTTTATGTTTAAAACGTGACAAGTTCATTATTTTTTCTTTGTTATGAGAGTACTATGTGATCCTATCGGTTTATAATAAACAAAAAAAGTTGGCAGTGTCAGTGTGTTATTTTTAATAATGTTCGTCCTGTATTTTTTTTTTGTTTATGCGTTGTACAATACCTTAATAAAAACCCGACCGCAATATAAACAACTGAAAGTTTGAAACAAGGCACTTTCGATGCAGTTGAATTAGAAGAAGAATTAAATAGTAATTAGAAGAAGAAAAAGAAGTTACAATTTATTATAGTTAGGTTATGGATTTGACACTGTTAACGGCATTAGACTGCTTAAAGTGACTGGTTTCGAACTTTTAAATTGTTTTTTTTTTTTTTGCTGTCGGGTTTCTTAAACTATCAACTTAGTTACTTCCTACATATTATAGAGTAATACTTTTGAAATTATCTGTTGAATTAATATTTTTTTTTGTGACATAAAACCCTTTGTTTTGATACACTATATGTTACAAAAAAAAACTTTTATAATTCAGCGCTAAAAAATCCGCCATTTTCTTTATACTCTACTGTATACTCTTATAACTAAGACGAAACTAACGAAACCTTTCAAGCTAAAATACAATAAGAAGTATAGGCTCTAGGGCATGCCAAATAAATATATCTCCTTTTGGCGCAATCGGGTAAAAATATAAAGGAATTCATTAAAACTATTATTGACTACAGTAATAGTTTTAAAGATATCACAAAAAAATATAACAAAAACTCCAAACCATTACCCGATTTGGTTGATTGATTAATTAAAATTCAAAACATATTTTAATTTAATTCATTTCAAACAATACTATAAGTATTCCCACGGTTCAATCGGACATATTATTATTATTATTTATGGGCTACTATTTCCCAGAACTCGGGGGGGTCCTGGACGTTTGGAAGGCATATGACGGGCCGAAACCAACTCGCAGAGCCCCCTTTGGTAATTTTAGTGGAACGTGGTACCAACCGACGATTACCTCTGTTGCGCCATAGCGCATACTAGTCAAGTGCATCCGAGAACAACCCCAGTTAGTGAAAAACGATTGCACCATATGGAAAACAAAGACAACAGGGCTATGGTTTTTGGAGTCTTAAGTGGACTGGTTAAAAGGAACTATGTTAAGATTATGGCCCCTGCCTGAACAATGTTATTAATATCCATCGATAAAAAGGCGGGGTGATTGGCACACTCAACAAATGGGCGCCCAAAAAATGGTCGCTAGCACGAAGTGACATAGTAGCAAGAGGGCAACATATCCTGATGTGCTTGAGGAGTGGAGAGGTATACCACGGCTATCAGGACAATCCTGGAAGTAGGGTCAAGATCCTTACCAGCACTTTACTGGATTATATATCCTTCTCCCAAGCACATTTGCTCTTGCGAATATCCACTCAAGTCAGCCAATAAAGGCAAGAAAGAGATGGGGGCTCTGTTCCTCGTCAGTGTTCACTACAGCCAGCCAATAAAGGCAAGCCGTAGATGAGGAACAAGATTTCTCCCGGGAGGTTGGGTCCATGGGGTCGCCACAAAACTGCCCTGCGGATTGTATCTCTTTTAGTCTGGCCCCTCACTCTAGGCATGTTACGGCAAAGCAAACTTAGGCTTTATAAAATCGCGCAAGCCCCACCACGACGTCAACGTAGAGATACGGCGGTGGGGTTGTAATTATTAATATTGTCAATATTACAAAATTTACAAAATTTAATTTGACTATACGAAGAATATATATCACAAAGCCAAATTTCCTAGCAATAATATTGAGACAGCCATCTTAATTCAATATTGAACATTATATAATACCACGAATTACTTTGATAAAGTTCTGGTGCTAAACTCATTATTAGTCTATTCAAAATTATTGAGAAAGCACTTAAAATTAGTACGTTGATATTAATTTATTTATCGACAGTGTCTGCAGGTTTTTTTTAAGGTGGGAAATCATCCACCGACTTCTCTCGCTTTAGGGCGGAGCGCGAAGGCGTGTCAGACTTTTGCTGACTAAAATCCACTCCTATGTTGTTTCTTTGCCTTGCGTTCTAGGACCCTGGATTTACGTTTTGAAATTCAACCCATGACCCCTGTACGGTACATCCGCACATACTGCAAGTCAGCATTTGCGCCTCACACTCATTTTACTTTATAATAAAGTTCAGTTCGCGTCGAGCCATCAAGCCGGGCGATCTCATCACGGCCAACAAGGGCCACGTGCACTCAGTTCACACACATCAGTTCATTAGCTCATTTTACCTATAACCTTTGGAACAATACTGTAGTTTAGTAGTAGGCCTTGCCTTGCTGGGCCTCTACTGTTTTACTGACATCTCTTTGAGGAGCTTGTTCCGCGCGAATTAGATGCAGGAACCTCCCGAACTTACCATGTCCGGTGAGGACCTGCATCATGGGAAAGGTTAAGAAGCCGTGACATATTTCCAACCACTACTCAAAGAGGGAATATAATTTACCACTATGATTATGGCGTGCCCCAATCTTTGCAAGCTAACAATGGATTTAAGGAAGTTGGAACTTTAGAGATTTTAGAAATAATAATTTCACTGTAATTTCTCAGTGATCCAATATTATTAGTTATAAGTTTAAATGCCATAATGACCAAGGGCAAATACTAAGAGTCATCAATCTTGCAGAGATAGTAGTTGTCGAATTTCAAAATTAAAATGATACCATGACCACGTGTCATTACGCAGCGAATACTAGAGGTTATTGATGGAATTTTTTCAAGTGTAGTTCAGTTGCTTTTTTAATTATTTCCACATTGGTTCCTTGCATGTTATTGTTTTATAATAACATTCAAGTGTTTAAACAACAGACCAATTGGTGAATTCACTTGTTTATAATTTTTTAATTGATCCTCATCTGATTTCCGATTTTGCTTAAGAGTATTTTTAATATTATGCGGATTTCATCACACATGCGGGTTTTCCCGTACGCGTAACCTCCACAAATATCCGCAAAGATCCAATGGTTAGAAGAACTGTAATATTACTGAAAATACAAAACACAAAAAAAAAAACAATAAATACCTAATTTTGAAATAAGAATAACGTACCTTTAATGTAAAGTTTTTTTGAACTTATAATTCCAAGTCAAAAATATATCACTTCAAAGCAACCAGTTTAAAAAAAACGGCTATTTCATACTTTAACCCCTATTATTAACAAGTCATGGTAGGCCCTGGGTTCTTCCTATATAGTTCCATCCTACATAGCTCCATCCCTTCAACAGTTCAGTTTAGGTCGTCAAGTGGATCGCGTTAAAAGGTCCTGGTAAGGCCTTTAGTTTCAAATTATTAGGTACGAGTTGACGTTCTTATAAATAAATATTTTGAAGATCTCTCAAGTTCTCTTTTCAGATTTGATTTGATATACTTTTGATAGTAATCCTAGATACAATATTTCATAGTTCAATGATCAACGTAATCATATCGAATTTTCGGAGTGGTTTATCTACATTAGAGATGATATACTCAGAAAATTCGATTATAGTTTTCTATTTATTTCTATCTATAAGGATTCAATCAAGTTTCCTATTTATTTTCTTGTCTATTATTCTCTGGTTATTATATGTCACATCACATTATTTACATCAAAATTACTTTACGATCAGATTTTTTGTTAAGCGGTTATTTAGGTAAGAAAAGGTCATTTAAAATGGGAGTGGTTCAACTTGTTTCGGACTCCAGTCACTACTGGAGAACGCTATTTGCGTTATATTTCATTATTCTTATTGGTCTGTTGGTCTAGTGGTTAGTGGCTCTGACTACTATGCCGAAGGTCGTGGGTACGAGTCCCACTCAGGACAAATGTTTGTGTGATGAGCATGATCTTGTTCTGTGTCTGGGTGTAATTTATCATATATATATATATAGAGTTTAAAAATATATAAGTATGTTTATCAATTGTCTAGTACTCATAACACAAGCTCTGCTTAGCTTAGGACTAGACGGGGTTATGTGATAGTTGTGGATTTCTTGACTTGTGGAATATTATTATTATTATTTCTTGACAGTAGTTGTGTGTTCGGCAGAAATGTTATGCTGTACAAGCTACATTCTTTTTAATGTTATCCCCACACTAGGAATTACTCCTGTATCGGAGGTTCATTCTCAAATATTTAAACTCACATACAAAGGACACCCAGACCAACAAGCAAGTATCTGTAGGCCTTACAAATATTTATTCCACACGAGAATGGAGCTCGTAGCATTCAATCGCTCAATATTGATAACTACAACTCATCATTTCATGAATTTTTCGTCAAATTTCGTGTAAAATGTTGGTCTGTTTTTTTTTTATTAATGATAGGCTCGCGTTTGACCATCATCTCACCTGATGGTAAGCGATGATGTGGTCGACGATGGAGCACGCTTGCCTAGAAGTAGCCTATTCACTTTTGATTTGACTCTGTTAAAATAGTTAGGAAGTTAGTTCACAACTCACCATAGTTAGGCATATAATATTCCACCTCCAGCGAGGCTCGTTCCTCCACATTATCGAGGAGTCGCAGCACCTCATCATTTGTCAACCTTGCCGTGGAGATGCCGTTGACACTGCAGATCCTGTCTCCCGGAGCCAGCCGGTCCGACTCGAGGGCCACCGAGTCCTTTGTGAAGCCCACTATTGAAGGTACTATGCCGGGTTCCGAACGACCTGTGGACAAGGAAAGAAAGATGGTAAAAAGTCTGGTAACGCATCGTATTTTTAAAATACCACCATCCATTCTGAGTGGTAAAAAAAAAAAACTTTTTAGAAAATTTATTTTCTTTTAAAAATTTAGGATATAAATCTGGCGTTAGAAATTTTATTTATAGATTGATTACAGCACTATTTCTCTTAATAATGATACGGGAGAAACAAAATTACGTTTATTGGCATTACAAAAATGGAAACACATTAAACTTAAACAAAAAGTACACTGAAAAAGGCCTTAGTTCAGCATAATACTAAATGGTAATACAAAACCACAACGGGATGAAAAGAAAAATGTTTAATGGATTCGCAAACGTTCATTTATTTATTTTAAATGTACAAAAAGCAGAAAAAACGGAATAAGTTATTTTCACAGACCTGAAACCACGAGTGATAACAACTCCCTTTTAATTCAATCACTACATAAAGCAAGTAGGTACTAGGTTTGAAAAACCGAACACGTATTACACTAAAAAGTTAGTAAAAACGAAAACCTAGTCAGTCTAAAGACGTGTACAACCTACCCCACAAGTGCAGAAACGTCCCACAGCAACATACTAACAATGATGCTAAACTTGAATGTGCTACTGTATGGGCTGGCCGTGCTAACTGAGTCATAAACATCTTGCTGCTTGAACCTTCATAAAAGGATCAAAATTGCTCATAAATATGAAATGGTACTTTCTACTACCGGCTATTCTACACCGTAGACATAGAGAACGGGACTAAGTGTGCCCTGTCTGGCCGTCAAGTGAATGTGGTCAGAAAAATGTTTAAGAGACAACACGATTGTGCGGGGAATCATCAAATTGAGCACTAATCACACTAAGTGGGGCGAGAGGGAGTTCTTGTTTTAGACTTTTGCTGTTTAAAACCTACAGCATTTCTTCATTGACCTTTGCGTGGGCCACAGTAAATCTTTCAGGCAATACCGGCGCCCCGGAAGGTATTATCATTTTTTGGAGTACTGATTGGTTTATGTCATAGGCTGTCAGTGTCATCTTCGTCAATACGACCCACAAATAGAGACAGATGGCCAAATCGTGTTGTCTCTTTCTACAGGTAAGTCAATTTTGTGACGGTGTTTATCGGGTCAGTTCTTTTTCTTTTCTTGTAAGAGCTTAGTTCATAATAATAATAATTTATTGGCCCGCCACACAGCCATAGTGAATACTGAAGAAGAACTGAGCCTCCACTTTTCTCTTGCCTTTATTTGCTGGTTTGAGTGGAGATTCGTAAGACCAAACGTGCTCGGAAGAAGGATGTATCCAGGATAAGAATGTGTCCAGTAAAGTGCGGGTAGGGATCTTGATCGTACTTTCGGGATTGTTCTGTGCTCTGAGTGCGAGTTGTTTTTACATTAACGAAATGTTTACCGCGTTTGGCCATCTGATTGGTTAAAACCTTGAAGTGAGCCAATCGGAACGCTGAACGTCATAAACGTGTCGATTCCTTTAACATAACATTACGCACTCTGATAGCTGTGGTATACCTCCTGCATCCTCTATGTCTATGTTCAGTACCGTGTGTAGTACGTTGTAAAATGCCTAGTTTTTGTGAAGTAGAGGCACCCGTTTTTAGTGTCCTAACTTTATAGAGCATCCCATTTTGTTGGGTATTGTTTTTTATGTTGACTATTTCAGAGTGTTTCAATTTTGGTCGATATTATGTTAGAACGGTTATCGTGTGGAAATTGGTACATCGGAGTTTTTAGGTCATGAGTGATATAGAAATAACTCTGAAAACGAATATGTTTCTAGTTATTTAACCTTAGTAATTATATAATATCGTGTTTGTACTCTTCATAGAGTTAGGCATAGGTATAACTCTCATCTTTATGTCACAACTAGCTGCTATAAAATGCTTCGCTCAGGCTTCCTTTTGACCTCCGTTTCATCCTCCTAGGGTGTGAATTTTGGATAACCCTCTCTTAGTGCTCGCTTTCGACATTTAAAGGAAACCTTGTGCAAAATTTCACGCTCCTAGTCCTTGTAGTTTTGGCTGTGCGTTGATATGTCAGTCAGTTTCTCCTTTTTTTATTATTCTTGATAAGGTTCGCGCTTGACCACTATCTCACCTGATGGAAAGCAGCAATGCGGTCGACGATGAAGCGCGCTTCCTTTTATTGTATATAGATAGAAAATTAATCACACTTCACAATAATATTATTAAGAAAAACGTTTTATTTTTTTAATGTTTTTGTTACTCTTAAATGCTCAAATGGCTGCACGGATTTCGCTTTGTATGAAATATTGCACACGGGTAGACCATGTCCTAGACTAACATACATATTCCAGGAATACATTGCAGACTCCCGGGAAACAAAAGGAACACTCTCTTGTGAAGATTTTCTACTATCACGCGGGCAAGCCGCTGACAGCACCTAGTATTGAATAAGAGTCCCATTTTTATTTTATTTATTAAATTAGGTTCACCAACGATTGTAAACACTGAATACAGCAACTTATCACATATATAAAATTATACTTCAGCGCAACAATCACTTACAGGTAAACAACCACATGCATGAAACAATAAATTATACATTAAGCTACAGTAAAAAAAAAAAAATAGTAAATTAATTAAAAATTCCAAACAAAAAAAAAACAACAAAATTTACAAAAGTTCATAATCAAAAAGTTTTAATAATGCATTTTCAGAAGCAATCATAGAAAATATTAAAAAGTGTAAGACAATCTTATGCACTATTAAATACATAAAAAAAATATCACAAAAAAAAACATATTTCTTTTTTCCTCTCATTATGAGAGAAAAAAGATATGAATTCCTAAGAAAAACATTTATCATAAAAATTCATTTGATTAAATTTGTAACATTGATAAAATAGATTACAGTGACTTTAATTAATTATAATTAACTTATTTATTAATAGAAAAAAGAAAGAAAAAAAAAGAAATTTAATTTATTTTGTCACAACGCAAGGCACACAAGGCAAGGCTGCTACGTCATAATATAAAGCCTTTTAATGTTCCCACTGTTGGGACTCAGGCCTCCTCTCTCTAGGGCCGTAATCCACCACACGGGCCCAGTGCGGATTGGTGAATGTCACATGACTTTGAATACTACGTCATAAGCACTCAAATAATATAATGTCAACATTGTACACTCAAGGAGATGTCAACAATCCGTAGGGGCCCAACAGGTTCGAAGCCTACTGGGACCATGGGTTGTGCGAAAGTGAACCCCGGGGCCTAGGAATGAAGGCAAAGAAGGAACATCAACAACACCCTCTTACTCCGCCCATGGGCGAGAGATGTTATTAGATGATTTCCCACGTAAAAAAAAATACTAGACCAAGCAATCTACACTTAATAATATTACAAAACGGTAGAGTTTGTTTTTAAGTTTTTTGCTGTAGGAGGTAATCTCTGAAAGTACTGGTCCGATTGCTAACATTTTTGCATCGATAAAAAGCTGCTTTATTCCTAAGTGACATAGGCTACATTTTATGTACGCAGGCGAAGCCACGGATAATAGCTAGTTTTTTATATTGTTTGTCGGTATCCCATCACTAGACAAATTAATATGAAATTTTATAATGATAAGCATTATCGACCTTATAATGTTCCCACTGCAGAGACTCAGGCCTCCTCTCTAGGAAGGAAATCGGCCGTAATCCAGTGCAAATAGGTGGATGTCACATGTCTTCGATATTCTGATGTTAGGACTGATTGGGTTTCCTCACGATGTTTTCATTCACATTTTTGAAAGCAGACAGTGGTGATGAAAAAAATTACACAAAGAAATTCACCTTACTAGGGTTAAACCAATGGCCTACAACTTGTCAAGTCGAGGCAGTTACGAGTTACTGAGGTACATCTGCACACATAAAGACTGTATGACAATTTATAAAATTCTATTAAATCATCATCATCTTCCTTGTCCCGTGTTATTTGGGGTCGGCGCAACACGTTTTTTTCTTCCATTCTGCCCTTTCACTCGTCATGCTATCACTTACTCCCTTTTCTTTCATATCAGTCTTCACACAAATAAAAATAACATATTAATATAAAATTCTATTAAATATTTGAAATAAAAACAGATGATGTGACAGTCTAAATGTCGCACCCACATCAAGGGCCTTATATTCCCTAAGATATAAAACTGTAACTCTTTATAGATTTATTTTCACATAGCTACCTCTATCCTACGCTTTGGGAATATGAATTTAGGTATTGGAAACTTATATTATTAAACAGTTTCATGTTTCTTTTTGACAAGTTTAGGTGTAGTAACATATATATACAAATATATAGAGCAGTAGTGGCCGAGTGGTAACGGCCCCGTTTTACGAATTGTAGGTCGCGAGTTCAAATTCAGCCAGGCGCATTACTTTGTGTGATTTATTTCATCACCACTGCACTCAAAATGGTGAAGGAAAACATCGTGAGGAAACCGGCAAGTCCTAGAACCAAAAATTCGAAGAAATGTGACATTCACCAACTCGCACAGGGTCGGCGTGGTGGATTACGGCCTATTCCCTTTTCTAGAGAGAGAGAGGAGGTCTGAGTCCCAGCAGTGGGATCATTAAGAGGCTAATTATGCTTGCATGTCATTTTTTAGATGAGAATTCATCTCATGTCTTCTTTCAATGTAGGGCAGGGTGGGTGGACGTATCAGACTTTCACTGATTTAAGCCACACCTGTGTTGCCTGCGATTTATGTTTAGGAACGAAGTATGCTGTTTCATAAGCGGTCTGTGATTTTGATTCCGAGAATACTTTATTCCACTGCAATTTCATTTCATATATTAACAAATAATAAACATTGTGTTGAACATTAATTACATAATTATTAATATTAAAATAGAATTGTCACGTGCAAAAATAATTTACACAAAATAATGTCCATCTAGTTATAAACACACTAAAAATGTGGTTAATGCAGTAGGCTGCAACGCCTGCAACATTACTACGTAAAAATGTTATTTCTAATCATACGTTTTATGATGTAGCTTTTTATATTCCCCTAATAAATAATAAAATAGTATAAATGATTTTTTTTTATAAATGTTTTTTTTGACAACGCCGTCTATTTATTTATTTATTTTTTTTATTTATTTATTTATTTATTTATTAAATATACACACACTATCTTTACAGGCTGAACCTAATACAATAATGGTTACCAAAAAATAATAATAATAATAATTATTGAAAAAGTACTACTCTTACACTAACTCTTAAAAATCTAAAAACTACTAACTTCTATTACAATTTAGACTACTAACTATAAAAATAAAAGTACATAAAAAAAAAAAAAAAACTTAACGTAACCTATATGTAAATACACTATAAAATCAGACTTAACTAATATTTAAATAAAACTAACAAAATTTAATAAAACTCTTGCGATTTCACTCTCATGGCTCGAAAATAGGTCGATCCTCTCATGCACTTCATTAAGTACACATATTGTGCGGGTGAGGGGTGCTTTTGACAGTAGGTTGGTTCTGGCAGCAGGTACGGCCAATAATGGCGGCCGCCGCCGCCTCCACACGTACCGGTCTGGCACGCACAGTTTCAGGTGCAGCAGCACACCCGGATTGTGCGCTACTCC
Organism: Mythimna pallens; assembly: GCA_961205895.1. Taxonomy (NCBI): domain Eukaryota; kingdom Metazoa; phylum Arthropoda; class Insecta; order Lepidoptera; family Noctuidae; genus Mythimna; species Mythimna pallens. The sequence goes on along the minus strand of OY540827.1, from coordinate 24,696,425 downwards.
ACGCAAGAGCTTTAAAGCATACGCCGCGAGTGCAAATTCCCGGCGCACTCTGAGTTCGTTGTACCCCACCATACCCAGTACGAACAGTGTAGGATACATCAGTGGGTAAAACGGGTAAACCCCATACAGTTTGAAATACAAGTGTCTTGTGAATTTATTTTGTACTCGCTCCAGCATGACACTGTATTTCGCTTCATGAGGAGCCCAAATCACCGCACTGTGTTTCGCACTGCCCAATCACGCATTTGATGCTATGAGTACTAGACAACTGATAAACCTGCTCATATATTTCTAAGTATATACATCTTATAGTTCAAATTATACCCAGACACAGAATCAATGATGGTGCTCATCACACAATTGTCTTGGGTGGGAATCGAATCTGTGACTTCTTCTTCTTCGGCATAGCAGTCAGGGCCAATAACCACTAGACCAACTTGCCAGTTGATTTTCAGCTTTGATTCTTGATAGTATCATCTGTCAAGTGCCAGTTTATATTGTAATAACAGTTTTAACAATATCGAAGACATAATTATAGTAAAATTGGTTGTAAATATTATCTTACACTGAGCATCGTAGACAGTAAACAATTAAAACCTTTGATGCTCACCCCTGATATTACCAAGTTTTAGACAAAGTTTACGATAAACCTAAACTAAATCTAAAACTCGTTAACGTCAGCAAGGACTCATTTATATAAACTACTAACTGCTATCAGCGACTTCGCCTGCGTGATAGTCAGACGTCGGAATTAGATAGAATTATTTATGTACTTGTATCGAAATGTTGATATTAATATGGATCTTCCCGGGTTTTTTAATAAAAAATCCCGTGTGGCCAACAATATTACAAATAAATATTATTAGAAACCTCAGAGATAGATGAGACAATATAACAAAGATAATTAACATACAATTTTTATTAGTAATTTTCATTGAAAAAGATCTCTCTACGTCAACTCAGGAGAGGTTAAATACACTTCCTCCTCGTCTTCATTAATCCAGGAAGAATTTTTTTTCTGCTATATTTCTGATTGTGTCTTAAAAAAAATCTGCTCTTTAAAATTAACCTCGTGATTTGAGGCATATCCACTTTATTCTTTTGCTGTATGTAGTAATTAGTAAGATTTGATCCTCATAACATATGGGATGATCTTTGTATTTTTAAGATCTTCAGTACAAATAGATACATAAAACAAAAATACATATTTTAATAAAATTTAAATATCCACGGATTTATAATACTCTTCATAAATATTAAATTTAATGGCGATGTAGATTACATTGACGAATTTTCATTAAAGCCCAGCATAATCAGCTAATAACAAATTCAGATTGCGTCACAACCGGCCCCAGTACAAAGCGAACTTTGATGACCCGGTATTATTTTGTGCAGATTTATCTAGGGACCGTAACCACAGCAATACATGCGGACAAAATATGTGGAATATAAATTATAATTTCCGCCGTTCTACAGGAAACGGGGAAGCACAGAGCAGAACGTTGAACACAGTGAATTGTATCTGTTGGATCCGCCATTTGTGTTTCGTTTTTATTGATGTCTCTTAATAGAAGTAATGTTATGTTCGCAGGAAGGGAGAAATCTTTGGTGTAATTGATGATTATGTTGGGGTTATCGTTATTGTTTCTTCATCATGAATACCTATTTCATAACTCCTTAGCAATAAAATACTGTAGACTATTTCATTAGTACATCTTTAGAGGGTTAATAAAAGAGATCACGGGGTTTGTGGTTAACGCTATAGATAAACTAATTCGAGTTTTTAGAAAAAATTGTTATCAGATGAGATCAAGATGTCCTTTTCGAAGTTCATTTTCATACAACCGCTCTTACGAGATTATAATGTTATTACACATCTTTCTCTAGATATTTTGGATACACACTATCTTGTGGATATTATTCAGGCTTCTATTGAAATAAAAACATAAATTTGTGTAAAAATAATCTAGTAAATATCGCTGAAAATCTGCTACTCGTATTTTACGTGAACTTTGGCCCTTCATAATGTGTGTGTGTGTCTTATATTAAAAATATAAAAACGTACTTCAATAGAAGCCTTGCACATTTAATCGAGATTCTGAATGACGACATTTTTCCTGAAAAACTTTTAAGGGTTTAAAAAACACGTATTTCTTGGAACAAGTTTTGTGAAATATTCGAGTAAATCAAGGAATTACCGAATGCCAACAGAGTTTTCAGGCGTTATCTTTATTTTTTTGCATTGCCTCTTCATCAAACGTTACGTTGGATTGCATTAAATGAAGTAACATGCTCGATGTTGACGATAGGCGAGTGAAAAAGAGGGTCCTTTTTCACTCGCCTTTTTATTTTAAAATTCAGGACGATATCTAAAGGAACATAAACCAGGTTTTTTTTTTTTTTTGTAGGTGGGAAAATCATCTTATGACAAATCTCGCTCTTGGGCGGAGCGAGAGATAGTGTCAGACTTTTACTGACTAAAAACCCACTCCTGTTCCTTCTTTGCCTTCGTCCCAGGGCCCCGGGTTTCACTTTCACACTACCCATGGCCCCAGTAGGCTTCGACCCTGCTGGGCCCCTACGATTTGCTGACATTTCCCTGAGGCGCGCGTGGAACAATACGCGCCGTCGACGACTTAGGCTCGGTCCAGATGGTTACCGGACGATCGGACGGCGAGCCACCCATTGCTCGCCGTCCGCAAGCCCGCGCCTACGGTGGCCGGAAATCGGGATCGGAATCCCGGCGGCGGTTGAGGCGTGAGGACCCTTGCCTCACGCGATCGGCCGCCTCCTTTGCTAGCATTACTGCTTCGCAGAAGGAAGCGACCGCCTGCCACTCCTCCTCGCTCCGAACCATGGCCTGTACCAAGGCCCGGCGCGAGAGATCGCCGCCGCCGATCGCCCCCACGAGGACACGGCGTTGCTCTGCCCAAGCGGGGCACACCTCCACCGTGTGCTCCACCGTGTCCTCCGGGCGCTCCACACAGTGGCGACACCCGGGCGTGTCTTCCGCACGAATCCGGTGCAGGAACTTCCCGAACTTACCATGTTCGGTGAGAACCTGCGTCATGCGGAAGGTGAGGACGCCGTGAGGTCTTTCCAACCACGCCTCAAAGAGGTCCCCTCTTACCGCCATAATTGTGGCGTGCCCAAACATAAACCAGGTGTGGTTTCAATCAGAAGCTAGTAAGAGCTGGAGAGATCATTAGATGATTTCCTATCTTAAAAAAGGGCTGATTTGAGGTTGCTCGAAAAAAGAAAGTTTCAGGGAAGCATTTGCCCAACAATGGGAAAGAACAGGCTAAAAATAATATGTTTGGTGTTTTACAGGTTGCATTTTGGGAATTGCATGACTTGATTCCGCCATCTCATTTCTACCATCGGACAACCCGACGTACGGCGGGTATCCACCCTTACGTTGTTGAAATCTCTACGGTCCGGACTAAGCATTTTGCCTCGTCGTTTATACCGCGTACATCGAAGGACTGGAATAATTTGCCTGCTGAGGTCTTCCCATCCGATTATAATTTGAGTGCCTTCAAGGCTAGAGTGAATAGGCTCTTAATAAACTAGTGCGCCTCACCATCAACGATTGCACGATTGCATCACTGCTTACTTATCAGGTTGAATCGTAGTCAAGCACTAATTTATACCAATAAAAAATAATTGAAAACCGTTTAGTTTCTGGGTTCCAATAAAATCTTGATTTCATTGTAGCAAAATTATTGATGTTTTCGACCATTTTCACTAAATCCCTGAACGAAACATTAATTCTCGTTCAACTCTAAAATCCAACTTAATTGCTATTTAATAAACGCCTGTTTCAGGTTGGCCTTAAAAGTTATCGTATTTTGCTGAAGTACATAATCCCAGCTAAGTTTGTGCTAACTATGCTTACTTATCATTATTTCAAAGTTATTTTTGCGAAGCTTAAACGTCAAGCTAAGATTTTAAATAGTTATTTAGGCACGTTTTAATAGTGTTGATTTTGTAGTTTTATAATTATCAAGAAATTTATAATAGTTTTGATCAATATTTACTTAAAACATACCCGACATTTTAGCTGATAGTTACAATAAATGACGGCCTACTGTCCAAAGACACGCAGTTTCATAGACGTTTCAAAATACACTAGCCCCCCTAGCCAAGTTACGACCGTTTCGTTTCGATTCTCTTGCGTCGAATGTCTCGATTGGGCCACGCCTTCGATTCCTTTTGTCTGACCACGCGACTGAGCGTTGAGATGACGTAAGAACAAAGGAATCGGAGGCGTGGCCTACTCGAGGCGTTCAAGAAACTCGAAACAAAACGGTTGTAACTTGGCTAGGGGGAGCTAGCAGCTTGCGTGTTATACGTAACACGTTTTTTTTTGTATCATTTGGGACAATGCTGTCAGGCGGCGAAGACGTTCCCACTATTTTTATAAAAATAAAACGTGCTTTCGCTCAATGTATGCCCCGACGTATGATGGTACGGCAGGCGTCATGAAGCCTGCATACAGTGATGCGAACCCGACGTTGCCGCTCCGTTGACAGAGTTTCATAGTTACATATGTATGTAATATGTGAGTATAATGACGTATAACGTGCGTAAATGACGAATACGCGTCTATGAAGCTACGCGTCTGTGAACAGTAGGTAGGCTTTAAACAAACCACTTATCGGTTACTATCAGTTTCCAAGGAAATAATAAAAAAAAAACTAGTTTTGGAGGGTATAATAAAATGAAAAAAGAAATGCATTATTCTTTTATTATTGATATGTTTATGGTGATTTATTCGTATACAATTGTTGATTTTATTTCTGAGTTTTTTTTTAGAATACTGCTCGGTTTGCGTACATACATTTTTTATGATGATAATAATTCACTACTATTATAACTATTTATAAAAAAAAAACAACTCATGGTTGACTTGAAATTATTTGCGATTCAATACTTTAACCTTTCGAATACTGTAATTAGAGGCACAACAGAAAGGATATATGAGAGAGTCAATGCAGGCGTTCGCTTGGGGTATAATGAATGAATAATTCTGTTAAAAATAACGATTGGTTGTTTCAATATGAATGTTTGTGTCAAAATTGTTGGTCAAAGTTGAATTGTTCTTTTTTTTCCTTTTTTCTTTTTATTAATTTTAACGTAGGTATGACTAGCAATTTAAATATTTTCTGTGGCCTCTCTAAATGTCCTTTCTTTGGTATTGTTCGTCAAATCAATGAGCTTCTTAGTAGTCCTGAGTCAGGCTTTACGAATACTGATAAATACTAGCACTGACTGTATAGGTCCACTCAAATTTGTATGGTTCTTTCCAAAAAAGACCATCTTAGACACCAATCTCCATGGTTGGACCATTACATATTTGTTGTATGGGCTTAAAAAAAAGACTTTGAAAACACCGGCCTCATCTATTTTAAACTTTTTATTTATATATCAAATCGGTTCAGTTTTCCACTTCGGCAGTCCTCGGCAGACATTGGCAGTATTCGGGATTTTCGATATCAACAAGAAAGGTATTTATTTTGGACAACATCAACAGAAGCTGTATTTATTTACCTCTGTAGCTGAACAAAAATATTTACGATGAGTATCTCATATTTATCAGGATCTTGTTTCATGAAAAGGTAAGGTAATATTAAATTGTTGAAGGTTAATAAATCAGTCGCTTGCATTTGAGAGTTTCGTTTAAAGTATTCATGTTAATTTAGTGTTTTCTGAGTGAAGAGTCAAATGTGAGGAATTCAGATTTATGGAGGAATTGTTGGGTTTTGGTGTTCATTGAGTTTCTTACACGTTCTTCTCCATAGAGATCTACGTTTTAGAACGTGCAATTTAGCTTCACTTTATTGACTGACCGACATTTTGATAATTCAAAAGTGCCTGTTAATAGTTCATTTGAAATTATCTTTAGGGTTTTTTTCGGTGGGAAATTCATCTTATGCAATCCCCTCTTTTGGGTGGGGCAGGAGATAGTGTCAGACTTTAACTGAATAAAAACCCACTCCTGTTCCTTCGTTGCCTTTCGTATAAGGCCGAGTCTTCCTTTCAGAATCTTTCTTTCTTTCCCTTGGCCGCAGTAGGCTTCGACCCTGCTAGGCCCCAGTACAGTTGCTGACATCTCCTTGAAGCGCGCGTGGAACAGTACCTACGCGCCGTCGACGGAACCCTAAAGGGTTTACATCAAAGTGGACTTGTTAACATCCTTTACATCTCACACTATCCTTAACCAAATTACCATATACCCATAAAACAACTATTTTAACGGGAAAACCATTCAGAACATCCCCATAATCCGTTTCAATTGTAATAAAATTTCCTCCAATTCCGTATGGGGTAATAAAATATATTCAAAGCAAAATTACTAACGGCCGGATCTCACATCAGCATACTACTACAGTTTATTCGTGTAACATGCAGTTTGCGGTTTCAACGACTCACTTCTGTCCCTAACAGAGCCGTTTGAATCTCGTCCAAAGCTGGCTATGCACGTAATGGCATAGTATTATCGGTTTCATGTACGATCACAACAAGCAATGTACGATTGTAATAACGATTTTAACTTTGGATGCGGTTGTACATAGATTATGTTGAGATATCGTTTGAAATGGAATTTATGATTTAACTTAAAATGTATAAAGCCTGTAGCGACATCTATGGCGTCACACAAGAACTAATCCTGCATCGCGTAATTAAAGTTCTCCACGCGATAAGAACATATAGAACAGCCCGAAAATCATCTATCGAGCAGTAGTCCACCAGTCTTAACACCCGTGTGGTCTGAAGATCCTGCCTTTTCAACGGAGGTTTGCGGAACTTTGCTGTCTGTTCCGCATACCTCCAAAAGTCTATCGTTTTGGTCGCTTGTTAAATGGCGCTGTTTAGTAAAAATAATAATAATAATAATTTTACTTATTTTATTGGGTTTGTTGCTACTAAGGATCACTGACTCCTAAGCCACAGGGACATACACCTAGTTTAGGAGTAAGGGCATTAAAAATTACCTTAATTATTATAAACTTTAAAATAAAAGTATCATCGACTCATATATACAAAAAAAAAATCAAAACACAATAGTAACATTCAAAATAAATAACAATTACAATGTTAAATTAAATTAAATACTGAGCTACTAACTGCGAGGCTGATTAAGCTTATTGTCTGCGATAAATTATAAATTCTATTTCACAATATATTAGTATATAGTTTCTTTTTATTTTTATTTTTTTTTAACATGAATTAATATTAAAAAAAAAAAAATATAACTCCTATATCGCGGATGCATTCAAAAACATGTAAATTCACATACATAAGACGTCCAGACCCGGAACAACTATCTGTAGGCCATACAAATATTAGTTCAGTACGGGAATCGCATCTGCGACCTGCAGTGCTGCAGTCAAACCTAACCAGGCCAACCATGCCGTCTGGAGGAGGCCGCACGTGCACGCGCGAGGGAGCGGCCCTCAGGCCCCAGCCGCCAGGATCCCGATCTCGATTCCCGGCCACCGTAGGCACGGGCTTGCGGACGGCGAGCAATGGGAAGCTTGCCGTCCGACTGTCCGGGAACCATCCGGACCGAGCCCAAGTCGTCGACGGCGCGTGCTGTACGCCTCAAAGAGATGTCAGCAAACCGTAGGGGCCCAGCAGGGTCGAAGCCTACTGAGGCCAAAGGTCTGCTTCTGAAAGGAAGACTCGGCCCTGGTATGAAAGGCAACGAAGGAACAGGAGTGCGGGGCATGTCATTGGATGATTTTCCCACCGAATAAAAAAACCTTGTTGTCTGATTCTTTAAGCGCAATGGCGCAATGGCGCTAACTGTGCCATTTGATTCTTACATTTTTATTCTATCATCACATGCGTCATCTTGTCGTGTAACATTTATATCAATACTTAAATGATAGCCTACCAATACTACAAGTACTTTGAACTAAGTATCGGTCACCTATCGTTCCCTGGTTTGGCTTCAAGCCAAGAAAGCTGTCACTTACGTGTTTTCAAGCGTCATTACACCTTGTACTGATACTGGTTCAAAATACGTCATATTTAACAAATGGTCGTTGTAGAAAAGACATTTTTGAGCAACTGTATTTTTCTTATTTATTTATTTTATAGTCAAAGTCAAAGTCAAAATTTTTTTATTTCACATAGGCTTACATGGGCACTTATAAAACGTCAGAAGCTAGTGCACGGTTCCAAATTGGTCGTTTCCTATGGAGAAGAACCGGCAAGAAACTCCATGGTTACTCTTTTAAAAAAATGATTGTTTACAATATTTTCATATTACAGTATTAATAGACATTATGTAAGAACAGTGTAGACCAGTCGATATTGTACCCAAAAGCACAATAAAAATAATAATATTTAAAAAAAAAAGTGATTCGTAATAGGAAGTAACCTAAGAATTCGCGAAGTCCACGGTGTTCTCACATTCACATTAAAAAAATAAAAAGAAGCTATATAAAAAAAAAAACAAGAACAATAAGTAATTACAATTATCAATAAATGACATTTCAACAAAAAGAAAATTACTAACGAATTTATGGTGGTTGGCGTCTACTAATATAAAAAATATTGCAAAAGCAATGTGTAGGAAGAAAAGAAAAAAATGTATATATTACAATAAATGTGGAGCAGTTAATAGATAGATGTACACAATATTATGAGTTACCAGGGGGCCACATGTGCAGAAGCAGTCATTGCCAAACAAGCGTGTCTTCGACATAGTCTTTATTGTACAATATTACGCATAAAAAAAGGAAACTAAAACACATACATGCAATGCGCGGTCTTATCGCATTCCGAGATCTCTTCCAGGCAAACTGGTATGGACAGTAATTGTCTGGACAAGAAATGGGGCTGTTATTGCTATGACAATATCTCTAATATCTTTGTATTCTCTTAATATAAGACGCTGGTTTATTTTTTTGCTAGTGCATTTTGTGATTTCAAAATTCAAACCAGTTAAATACTGGCTGGCTACGAAATTGCATCATATCACGCTAGCTATCTCGAAAAGAAACTGAGAAGTATACTTGTACAAGTTCGCCATACTGCTCCCAACCATGGCTACTCTTATAAGCCAAAATCAACGGTAGCGATCATCAGAAAACGCCGAGTCAATGAATCTCAACGAGTTCTTGAGGAATTTACGTTGGATCCCGCAACGAAATTACCTAGAAAAGAACAGCAGAGAAGATATTATTACGCCACAATTGCAGCGGTAAAAGGGGACTTACCACTGGAGAGGCGCCACGGTATCCTCATTTTCCGCCTAACGCAAGTCCTCACCAGATATCGCCGGTACGAGATGTTCCTATTTTGGATTCAGGCGGTCCCAGTGCGGGTTGGTTGATTTCACATGTCTTCCAATATGCAAATGCAATGTATGTGTTATAATTGTTTTTATGTATCTTTCGAGTTGACTGTCCGGCCGTTAACACTGGACCACTACAACCGCTCTACTTATGTCAAGCAGCGCTACCACAAGCTGTTAAAGCGATCCATTTTACAACCTAAACTGAACTGTTAAAGGGATGGAGCTATATGGGGTGTAGAGTACATCCCGCTTCCTCGGTCCCTTGATCTACATTTTGACAATTATTTTCAAGTCACATGTAAGGGGCAAACCCTAAATCCAGATCATTAAGTCAAGAGGTAGGGGTCTTTAAGTCAAGAGTGAATAGGTTACTTCTAGGCAAGCGTGCTCCATCGTCGGCCACATCATCGCTTACCATCAGGTGAGATAGTGCTCAAACGCGAGCCTATTAATAATAATAAAAAAAAAACCTAAGTATATTATAGCAATTTCATGGAATTGCTACCAACCAAGCATATAACAACACAGGTACCTTTTTTAGGTGGGAATATCATCTAATGACAAATCCCGCACTTGGGCAGAGTGAGAGATAGTGTCAGACTTTTACTGACTAAAAACCCACTCCTGTTCCTTCTTTGCTTTCGTCCCAGGGCTCCGGATTTCACTTTCACACTACCCGTGGCCCCAGTAGGCTTCGACCCTGCTGGGCCCCTACGATTTGCTGACATCTCCCTGAGGCGCGCATGGAACAATACGCGCCGTCGACGACTTGGGCTCGGTCCGGACGGTTACTGGACGATCGGACGGTGAGCTACCCATTGCTCACCTTCCGCAAGCCCACGCCTACGGTGGCCGGAAATCGGGATCGAAATCCCGGCGGCAATTGGGGTGTGAGGACCGTTGCCTCACGCGATCACAGGTGGTACCTACTAATTACTGGATCGATTCTGATCCGGACATGAGGACACACACTCACATAATAGAATTAGCCGAATTTGTCCCCACTTGTCGAATACACTAATCGATTCTACTAAACATTTCAAACAAACCATCCTGATAGTGTGTCAAACGGCAAAATTATCGCAATTAGATCATTTGAACAACGGACAAACAATCAACGAACAGTCAGCACTTATGTCCACTTAAAATTTCTGACTATAATTCGTTCGTTCGTATTCAGTTCGCGTTCACATCGATAATGCTTCACTTAATGAAGGTTGATTGCACGTTTGTGTGCCGCTAATATGGCGATATTAGCAATTTACGGAATTCCAAATGTTTTGTATACAGAGCACGAAATCGTGGCACAGGCAGTATTTTTTTAGGAGGGCGTGTCAGATTCTTACTGACCACACCCATGCCCTTCAGTTGGTCTTTTCGTTCAAGAACCACAGGTTTCCTTCTCGAGAATTCCGCGTAGCCGTAAACGGCATCGGCCTTGCTGGGATCCTATATTTTTGCTGACATCCCTTTGAGGCGCGTGTGAAACACTACCCACCTCCTATTAAGAAAAACATTTTATTTGGCGGAACAAAGCGTAAATTTAGAACTAACAAATTAAAAGTATATTATGTGAATGTGAAAAATATGCGCCACATTCGCGCAAAACGGCCGAACGCTCAGCATAATGCCGTGACCACACGCAAAATGCGATGAGTCTACGGCGCTGGTTTTCAGCGTGGGTCGGTAATGGTATCGACATAAAGACGTTGGCACGGTGTTGTTTGCTAATAGATTTAAATAAGACAGACAAATAAAAATAAATTTTAAATTTTACTACTAAGGTTCGGTCCGGACAGTAACGTGAGCTGCCTATTGCTCGTCGTCCGCAAGCTAGCGCCTACGGTGGCCGGTAACTCCTGCCGTGGCGTCTGGGAGGTAAAGTAAAGGATACAGATAGGTTTTAGTCGGTAAAAGTCTAACACAACCCCTCATGAAAAGAATTGACAGATTAATTGGCAGTAGTAGTCAACTTCAAATTCAACTTCAACTTCAACTTCAACTCTTCATTATGGCATTTGCGGAAAAGACACCACAATTTTGCCAATAACACGTGCAAACTGTTAATAGACTATCAAACGCTGGAGAGTATTTAGCGCGAATGAACAGTAAAATAAATATATATCTATAAACATTAAAGTTAAAAATACAAGAATTTCTTCGCAGATGCAGACTGACATTATGACCAGACCACAGACTATGACTATGGTACATGAGGCAGTAGTAGTCACTGATTTAATGTCACATAGTCGTTTCCTAAACCTGTCTATGGTGGCCACCGAGACGCGTCTATGCTCTATGGTTTTATAGGTGTGAGCAGACGGATAAATTAATTTGGCGGTGCCAATAGGTATCGATTGTATTCGATCAATTCTGTTCCGCAAATCTGATTTTCTGTGGAGCGAATGATTTTTGGCAGATGGATGTTATTTTTGATCTGTAATGGAGGTTCAGTAATTTTGTGATTTGATTTTTAGGTTTCACTTACGAATTTTTAAGTAATTTTGAACTCTTCGGTTTTAAGAACCTTCAGCAACTAAACCAGGATTTAACATTATTTTTAGTATATACGAAACCTGAATATAGTTTGTTCATAATTAGTAACTGAATCGATTCCAATAATTTTTACACTAGTTATAGATATATTTTTTCGCAAAAATATTTAAGAAAAGGTCACAAGTAGGACACCATCGACGCAAAGTAGGTACAAGACAGGTCACGGCAGATCATAGCGGGAACTAGGCGCCAGCACACAGCTGGATGCGGGAGCAAAACAACCCCTCAGTCGCCCGGATGGTCCGATGACCATGTATTTGTGCGGACTACCAGGTAATATAACAAGCATAGAACTTTGTAATTTTTCATGATACAGTTACGAGTACATAGATTCTTTACATAAAAATACTAAATACGTGTTTCGGGTTTCGTATATAGATACTAAAACTTATGTTGTATAGCAGAAAACAACCTTGATAATATTCATTTCCCAGAATGATGAAAATAGACTTCTATACCGATATGTTAACCCAAAAATAGCGAGATCTAGTTTACTTTAATCGCTGCTCACACAACCGAGACGATTATGTTTTCATTTACTACGACAAAATGTAATGACAACTTTAGAATGTAATGACCAACTTCCATATTTTTATGTAACATCAATTCACCCGATTTCTCCCTTCGCAGAGTACCTCGTGCGTGGAAATTGGCAATCGCTACGATTTTCCTTTCCAATATTAAATGTTAAAAATAAAAGCTTTTCGTTTAGAACGCATAATTTGTTTTTAGTTAAGCTCTTTATGATCGCCTAATGGAATGGATGGGAAGGTGAATTTTATTAAATCGAAACTTTTCTAAAATATTTTTTTTAAATGGAAATATAATGATCTAAAGGTCAACCATCTGTAGGTAGACTTTAAATGATTACCTTGTTACCTTTAATTTTTATGTAAAGCAAGTAGTTATATTATTGTTAGTAGCCATTCAAAAACGAATTGTAACACCTATAAATATAAATTTGACAGGTAGGTTCCTTGAGTGTTGACATCCACTAAGAATGGATTTTCCGAAGTTCACCCTCTAAGGGGATGAAACGGGGGTCCAAACTTTGTATGGAGAATCCGACTTTCACGTGGGTGAAGCCACTGGCAGGAGCTAGTGCTTCATATTTGCAAGCATTGTGTTTTTGAGCATCTCATTCTTTGGAATGTAGTCCGAGAGAGATTGCGCCTTAAGTGCTGTAAGTTCTCTTAAAACGTCGTTACAAACTTGAAAGTTATTGACACTAAAAAGACCAATCTTTAAAACAACAAAGTATTTTCCAACAACAGAGAACTACTCGTATGCTATTGTTTAATAAAATAGAGATACAAACTCCAAACCTTTATTGTGACCAGTCCTCTAAATGTCCTCAGAAAACAAAAGAAAAACAACTCTAAACAAAGTGAAAAACGGTTTGAAGTCGATTAACATCTATCAATAAGTTGGTACAGACAATTTAGTTGAAGAAACTAAAACGTTTTCTAACTATTTTGTTAACAAAAGTAATAAAAGGTTCGGGTCGTGGTTTGTTCTTAGGGCCTGGTAACATTCCTATGGCGCGAAATCTTTAACATGAAACGTCGTGCTATCTTGTGTTGAGCGGATGTATTATACAAAATCATTATCATCATCATTTCAGCCGAAAGACGTCCACTGTTGGACATAGGCATACCCCAAGTGTCGCCACAACGATCGAGGCTGTGCTTCTCGCATCCATCGGATCCCCGCAACCCTCAGTAGGTCATCGGTCCACCTCGTCGTCTTCCGGTACGTGGTCGCCTCAACCTCTCAGCCCCATCTACTATCTGTTCTGCGAACAATGTACCCTGTCTACTGCTTCTTAAGTTTGGCGATTCTTCGAGCTATGTCTGCAACCTTCACATAAGAAAACTCCATAAGAAATGATGCACAGTACAGTACCGCGTAAATGTACGACATGATTTCGGGAAACCCTTTGATTGAAGACGAATCATGAAATTTTTACGATGCAGCGCCTGTATAACACGGTGGTTACCGGTGGGTGGAGGACGAGCTACCTCTATGACTCCCAACGCCTGGGGCGTTTCCTTCGATAGCGGCTCAACACAGCTTAGACAACTATATATCTGCCCGGCAACATATCACAGTCAGATGATGCACCATTCCACTTCAACGATGCCGTGCCGTGATAATGTAGCTAAGCCCTTAGATAGTTTCAAACCTATCTCTCTTTTGTGACTAAACTTCGCTTGATATTAGTTAACGCTGTATGCAAACTTTTGGTATTGTTAGTTCATAATGAATGTTTGTAATAAGTAATTCCGAGAAAACCACTTTATCATTTTAGATGAGGTTCTAACAATTTGGTGTTATTATCAAGAGTTTGGTAATATCGTTATTTGTTGATGTACTTGTGTACGTCGATACTAACGCTTACTGTCATTGTGCCCGCATTGCGGTTTACATTCATTCTTCTAAAGAAGAGGACAGTGTCCCAGAAGTGGGCAATTCGTCGCCTTGTAAGTACTTATACTATTCATTTTATGGATTTTGATATATTTTTTTTTTACTCTAGGGTGACCAGACATTTGCAAACAAGCGTTCCAACCAAGGTGACCTTGGTTTATGTGTTTGGTTTTTGTTGTGGCTACATGGATGTAAACCACGCGCCAACACGTCCGGTTGGGAAAACGCGTCTCCCAACCAAGAGCATTGAAGGTCATGAATTACAACTGCAGTCTATACGGACTGAAACATTAGCAAAGTCACCTTGGTTGGGACGTTGGTTTGCAACCATCTGGTCTGATAAGCAATTTTCATGTGTTCGGGGTAACGTGTGCAGGAAATAAATAATGCCCAGAAAGATCAATTAATAAAGTTCATATTTCCGAGGAATTACAGAGTCACGTATGTGTCAATAGCTCTGAAGTCTAACAACGACTAAAGCAGCTGGGAACTATGGGAGCAACGCCACGGTTAGTTATTTGATACATCGAAATATGTGTCAACATTGTCACTACGAAATCAATGGCCCTAGATATCTTGACTGCCAAGTAAATTAAGTTAATTAAAATTAATCTACGTAATCACAGCATTTTTTGAACACTAATTTGTTCTTGTTTTTTTTTTTTTATTTTTCTATTTCTCACAATGGCACGCTTTTTTTTAAATTAACATATTGAGAGCAGTGGTGGCCGAGTGGTAACGGCCCCGACTTACGAGTTGTAGGTCGTAGGTTCAAACCCAGCCAGGCGCATTACTTTGTGTAATTTATTTCATCTCCACTGCTCTCAAAACAGTGAAAGAAAACATCGTGAGGAAACCGGCATGTCCTAGAACCAACAAAAAATTGGAAGACATGTGACATTCAGCGACCAGCACTGGGCCCGCGTGGTAGATTACGGCCCATTCCCTCTTCTAGAGAGGAGGCCCCAGCAGTGGGAACGTTAAAAGGCTGGACAATGGTGTAGGTTAGGCATTTGTTACATCAGTTAAGTATTTATCTGTACTTTGGAGCACGTAACTGTTCTTTTTTTGTCCATAATAAATAAATTAAATATTTTGTAGTTTTTACTGCTGTTTCAATTCAAAGTAACCACCCATTACAGTAACTTTTAGAATTATTTCAAACTAAAACTTCACACAGTTCCACTGCATATTCCATCACAACCATACGCTCTAACTCCCTCATCAAAAGTTCCAATGTATAGCATTGGCATGCGCTTCTAAAACGAGATACCTATATGGTCATTTTGAAATATTTGCAAGTCACAAAATTATAAACGCTATGTCATTTTGTCTAGATCCCTGTGGTTTTCTTTATCTGCAGTTCTTATATCATTCTCCCGTACAGATCAGATGAGTCTGTCTAAGCCAAAATACAACAAAACAAAATCAACTTCCAACAACCCCTATTTGACATTGATAAACACAATCCTCTCCGTCTCCCGATAACTTGGTACCACACCTATCCATCAGAGCTCCGAGCAAATCTCCATAAATGCCAATAATAGCAGGATATATACGTGATCATGGCGTTTGAGACATTTCTCATGTAAATGCGATGCAGGCTACGGACACGTGACGATCCGACTTGAGGCTGCATAGTGATTGATATTGTTTTGAGATGTGGGAGGAGCAGAATTACAAGTAGTGTGGCTACTTACAGGTGATAATACAAAATCTACATAATGACTTGTAATGATTGGGAGTTTCCTTGCGTGATCGGGTCAGGAATAAGGATATCCGCAGGAGAACCAAGGTTACAGACATAGCCTAAAGAATCGCCAAACTTAAGTGGCAGTGGGCAGGGCACATTGCTCGCAGAACAGATGGTCGATTGGGACGAAAGGTTCTGGAATGGCGACCACCTACCGGAAGACGCAGCGATGGAAGGCCTTCCACATGGTGGACCGATGACCAGGTGAGAGTCGCGGGAATCCGATGGATGCAACGCACAGGACCGGTCATTGGGACGACATTTGGGGGAGGCCTTTGTCCAACAGTGGACGTCTTTCGGCTGAAATGATGATGATGATGATGATTGGGATATTTACATACGGTGAGTGTCAAACCATACATTATTGACACCTCTACTATCCGGACTAAACATTTTGCCTCATCATTTATATCGCGTACATCGAAGGACTAGAAGAATTTGCCTGCAGCGGTCTTCCTGTCCGATTATAATTTAGGTGTCTTCAAGGTTAGGGAGAATAGGTTCTTAACAAACTGGCGATCTACCATCTACGATTGCATCATTGCTTACCATCAGATAGGATCGCATTCAAACACTAGTTTGCTCGCAGAAAGAATGACTGGTAAAGCAGAAAGATTCTGAAACGTTGATTGCTTAGAAAAAGACGTGACGTTTCAAGTCAAAATATTGAGTTGTTTTTTTTTTTAATGCTTTCTTTCATTATTTGTTTGTATGAAACTGTTTGCTCCATCATTCATCATTCAAGGTTCTTTGAAATACCAGCGTCAGACAATATTGGTCTGACAACATTACTAAAATCAACATTTTTGGCGCAGCCATATGGCTCACATTATTATTAATTTAATTATGTTATTGTTACTTTTTTCTTGTTACAAATAAAGACATCTTTCAAAGAAATAGACGAGACTTTCTTTAATTTTTTTTTTTTTAGTGATAGATATATTACCTGCTGACTTCTTTGTAGGTTTCATGTCTTTAGATATTAAAGTTAATTTTTAATTCTATCAGTATATTGCCTAAAATATATTAATATCGGAGACTATCTTAGCTAACCAATAGTTCCACTAAAACAATTGTATTTCAAAGTCAGCCGATATTAAGTTTACAAAATTTCCATTACATCCAGAACATGTTCCAGACGGTATCTTTTAAAGTGAAATGCTTCAGGAGCTGCTCAAAGGTATTGCTTTTGAGAATAGATGTAGCGGGCATTCTTTGTGAATCTGCACTTTGTATGGCATTCCACTGATCTAATGTAACAGTGGTTTCGGTCATAGTAAACTTGTTCAGAGCATTTATAAAAAAAAAAAACCAAACTTTCGGATAGCACATTTTCCTTTCTTGTAAAATCATTTTGCAAATAAGGGTACATGTCATTGAGATACAAAATAATAAATAGAGATAATAGTCATACATATTTTGTTAATAGCAAGGCATGCAAAAGTACAAATTTTACCCACCACAACTATATAAGTATAAACGTTTTTTTTACAACTATTTACAAACCATTTTTGTTTCTTTTTTCTTTCTTTTTTTTTCTTTATTTAATTACTATTCGATTGAACAAATAAAACAAATTTAACAACATCTTACTTAGCAACACCGAGTTATATAAGTAGGTACGTATCTTAAAACCATTCTCATACAAAATCAGACCATTTCAAACGTTCCACAATAAAATGATTTCCAACCCATCGAGAGCTCACAATCCACATCTTTAATTCAGAAGATCCCTCCTTTCAACAGCTAAAGTGATCTGGTTTCACAATGTGAATGAGTTTGAAAACTTCCAGAATCGTTACTAAGCAGTTAACCAGAGTTTACGGCGGGTTAAGAATTTAAATGTACTTTAATACTTTAAACTAAGTTCGCTGTTTTGTACGGTTGTTGTGTGCCAAGGTGCCAGTGTTATTAAGAATTTCGAAGATATTTGATGTGGGATTACTAGGTGGGGAGTAGAAAGGTGGATTATTCTAAGAATGTATTGTGGGATGTCTTTCAAAGAATCTAAAAAAACTAAAACAAGATTAAAAAACATTCTTAGAATGTTTTTTAATTATTATTTTTTTTAAGGATTTTTAAAGGTCACCTTTTAAAGATAAGTTAGTGTTTACATTTAAAAGTGAACACAAAAATAAAGTCTTAGATACACTAGGGTTCAAATTGTCCCCCAACATGACTCGCAACGCTCGGTCTATGTGACACAACAACGTTTCCTCCCAAAATTTTACAACGCATTTACGTGACGCAGGACATTTGTAATACATAACATGATTGAAAAGACTGTCCATGGACTTTCTTGCTCATTCTTCTCTATAGAGATCTACGTTTTGAAATGTGCAATTAGCATCATTTTTTTTCTGACTTCTAGACATTTCAAAAGTGGTTTATTTGAAATAAAATGCTTTGAATCTTAAATCTTGACATGTTTTTGGACAATTTGAGAACGTTGGGAAACATTTTGCCCACCAGTGTATACGAAGCATTTTTTAAGATGGGAATTCATCCAATGACTTCTTCCGCTCTGGATGGAGCGGGAGAGCGTGTCCGGCTTTTACTGACTAAAGCCTCACTTGTGTCCTTTAGTTGCCTTTTGCGTTCTGGGTTTAATTTCAGAAAATCCCCGCGGCCACAGCGAGCATCGGCCCTAGTGTATATAAGGCTTAAGCTAGAACTACACTCCGCACCCGTGTGCTACATACGCTGATCTGGGCGCATCGGTCTCCATACATTTTATATGGTAACTAGACTTGTAGAGCTATACTTGATCCACGCCACGCGACGCCACGAGACGTCGTTCTATGTACAAATCAGGCGTGTTACACGTGTGCGTCGGTCTAATGTAATTCTAGCTTTATGGCTATAGATTCTCAGTAATCAAACTAAAAGAAAAGTGATCACTTAAAACAAGAAGAAACCTAAGAAGAAAAGTACGTACAAGAGGAAAAGTTAAACTGCCCGAGGGAGATCAAAGGATAGTCGCTATTGGATCAGTCCAATCTCCTGCATATTACATCAGTTTTACTTCCCGAAATAAAAAAGGCTGCTGCGAAGCGATCCTGGTCATCAATCTTTTAACAAAAATTATTTATAGAATAAACAAAGGAACAATAAATCAACACATAACAAAAACATTACACCTTTACCTTTTTAGGGTTCCGTACGTCAAAAGACAAAAACGGAACCCTTATAGGATCAATTTGTTGTCTGTCTGTCTGTCTGTCTATTAAGACCTTTTAGGAACGCGTGGAGGTTTCGAGTTGAAATTAAGGCATAGGCATATACTTAGGTCTGCGGTTTCTAGAAGCTGTGAGAAAATAAAACTTCTAAGTTAACGAAAAAAAAGATACGGCCGTTTATGTCGCAAAAATCGTCCACTTTCTGTTGACCTAGAATCCTGAAATTTGGCATGAAGTAAAGTCTCATAGCAAAAGTATAGGAAAATAATGTGAACACTGTTGTAGTAACGTCACAAAAAACTTTTTTTGCGATTCAAAATAAATTTCGTAACTTAATTCGGGCATTGAACTGTTTTCATAGGTAAGTTTGTACGGAACCCTCAGTGCACGAGTCCGATTCGCACTTGCCTGGTTTTTTTGTTTACTTATTTGGAATAGGTAAAGATATATGTACCTAGTATTTTGGATCGTCTCTTTGGACCTGGACCGTGATTCCAACTTCAATTTTTTTTTTGTTTAGTATTTTGGGACCACAGGGAAAAATGAATTCAGAAATCAGAAATTTTATTTCAAATAGATCAATTACAGCATTTTCAAAGCATTTTTTAACACTCTTTTTTTGAGAAAAGAAATCAAATAACTTCTCCTATGGTTGATACGGTAGGAGTGACAGGGAGTGTCACTTGTGTTCCTTCAGTTACCGTTTGCATTCCAGAGTCGCGGTGACTGCTTCGAACAATATATAATACATACACAATAAAATCATATTGCATCACTGCTTAATAAAAAACTACAAATACAACACATAATTAAACAAACAAAACACTACACACATTTAGTGCGACGAGAAGCAACTGTTCACTGTTTGCCAGCAAAAAAAAGACCAGAGAAATCCAATCAAAGTCATAGTGACACACGTAATACAGAACAACAACAAAATCTTTCCACCATCAACTCAGTTCAATACCCTACATTACATAAATGTTAGTGACACTAACATAAAAGGAACCGTTTCAGCGTCAATCTCTCAGCGCCGATAATTTATTAAGAGCGAGCCATCACTAGTAGTGATACATCACAATGAGTCAACTTGTAGTGAATCATATCAGTGAAGACGGTACGTGTGCTATCTTTAATTCAGTAGCTCAGTGAAAGAGTGAATGGTGTGAGTTATGGGCGATAAGCGGGCTTGAATTATTAAAACAGTTAACTATATTTAAGAGTTTTCATCATCAACATCTTCCTGACCTTGTACCTTTGTTTAATTGGGGTCTGTGCAACTCAATTTTTTCTTCCCTTGTCATCCGTCACGCTATCACTAACCCTCTTTTTTTTATATCACTTCTCATACAATCCATCTATCCACATGTATCATAACTCGTTTATTATCACAAGTTTCATCTCACCAAGAGGAGGGACCAACTGGACAACCTAACCTAACTGCCATGTGGAGATCACCTGGCAGTTAGGTTAGGGTGGTGGTTACAAATTATATTATTTTTAAAGTTAAGAAAGTCAGTAAAAACCATAGAAAAGATACTGATACTGATTCAAAGATACGATTTAAGCAAAAACAAATTTTGAAAAACAATCAGCAGTTTAGTATTGTTTTGTTTGCATATTTCTACCTTGTGAATTAAACAAAAAATAGATGTTAATAAATACGAAAGAAAAACGAGGGAATAATGTTATTTTTATCGGGTTCAAATTGTTAACAGAAACTTTTCTGGAGGTTTGTTGTATTAGGCCAGTAAAATGGACAGTAGCTCAAAACTCGGGTGTCATCATTTAAATAAATTATGTAATTTTTCAATTGGCATAGAAACACAATCAAATAAAAACAAAATGCAAACAAATAAATTCACAAGGAAATTAACTGGATGGCGCTAAGAAACATTTATTTACGGAAACCCACTCGCTACATAAACCAAATAATTTATTAATAAAATATAATGAAAATTCGTTCAAAACAACTCATTCATTATCCGCTATTGGCGCGCTTCCATACAGAACGTAATCAAATCGCTTCCGCTCATACAATAGAGAATGAATAATATATATATTTTTGTCTCTCCAATGCTCTTGTATTTCAATATTTTTCACGCGAAACGAATTGGGATAACTAGAGCGGGAGCTCGGATCTCAATTTTGCTAGATTTTCTTTTCATATTCATTTCGAGGCAATTTTCGGAAAAGCCCCTTCAATAATTCACATTAAGAAAATGTTTTGGTCTTTTGCTCGTTACGAATAAAATGAAAATCTTCCTCTTCCTTTGTTAGGCGAATGAATAAGATTTTCGTATGGAACAGGTGTTGATCGTAATGCAAAGAATGTAATCATGAAAATAAATTATTGTTGTTGTTCAAAATTATAATAAACGCGCAGTAAACCAGAAATTATAATACCAAAATGGAGATAAGCTAAAAAATAAACTCATTCCTCAGAAATAGCATAATAGCAGAACCTTAGGTAGGAAAACTCAAAACTTACATCAAACGTGTCCTTATAAAAAAAAAGTATTTACACGATAAAAGACTACGTTGAAGACAAGTTTGTTAGGCAATGAGTGCACACTGTGTCTTCTCTGGTAGCTCATGAACAATATTTTTATATAAAAGTCTATTGACCACTCGACATTTTGTTGCAATGTCAGACATATTTTTCCTGTTGTATTTCTACTGTTCTGTTAAATATTCCTTGGAGTTAATACATGAATCGTCAGGTACATTGGTTCAAGTTACGATCAGTATTATTTTTATGTATTCCGAGCGTAATAGAACCGAGGGCCCCGCTAGATGGACGAGGCGATTAAATGTAATTTCTATCAAAATAGTTGAGGTAGAGGAAAGAGAGGGGAAATCGGATAGAAGGTGAAACCGGATTTCAAATTTCATTACTCAGTGTATAGCTATCTCGTTTTAACTAGTCGAGAAATATGCGCGTGGTAAAAATTCAGCGTTTGTGATAGTAAACAAAAATTTAAAATGAATGTAAGTATTTTGATTTCTTTTAAATGTCATCATTAAATTAAGCTGTGTGTTATTTTAAACAGTTGATTTTTTTTTAAAGTAATAAAAAATATAGGAGTAGTAAGTATATTTAGCCCTCTAAAACTATATTTATTGTTGCTGTCAGTGCAAACATAACCAGATAGTTCTTACACTTTCAACCTGGTACCTGTGGAGTACAAACAGACGGGGTGATTTCGATTATCCGATTTCACCCCGATCAAAAAGGCTAAAAGGCTGCAATGGTCAGAGTCTGACCTGCTTTTAGCCATACTTTTTTGTAATGAAAGGCAGAATAGAATATCTTTTAGCGCCACACACATAGAATATTTCCATAAGTTCCCTAAAAGATCGCGCAAAGAAGATAAAATAGTAGAAGTGTTTTGAAAGTGCCGTTCTACTTCAAAATGAGTAAGTATTTACAGATGAACTATAAGGCATATTGGTTGAACATATTATAACAATGGAATCTCGACTATTTGGTTTGACTAAAACTAATTTGAGTGAGCAGTGGTGGCCGAGTTGTAACGGCTCCGATTTACGAGTTGTAGGTCGCGAGTTCAAACCCAGCCAGGCGCTTTACTTTGTGTAATTTATTTCATCACCACTGCTCTCAAAACGGTGAAAGAAAACATCGTGAGGAAACCGGTGTGTCCTAGAACCAAAAATTCGAAGACATACGACATCCACCAACCCGCACTGGGCCCGTGTCGTGGATTACGACCCATTCATTTTCAAATATAATGAAGTATCATTAAATTCAGACTGACGAAAAAATTGAAGTATAAAAGTCTTTTTTTTTAAAATCTATTTGCAAAATAAATATCATTAATCATACCGACTAACAATGTTTTTCAAATACTAGTTGTATGTAAAAGTGAGTAGTATCAACAACGGACTAATACTACAAAAATACTACAAATCACTTGCTTTGACCGTTACGTTCATTTACGAAAAAATGAAAATCCAATCTCGCTAAAGCCCAATACTGTCTTAAAACCAATAAGAATTGTCATACTCTCTACTAAAATACTAACATTGTAATAACTGAAGACAGTTACGGGTGATAAACTGTGAAATAAGCCTTATTTAGCTCGCGACAACACTCACTCATTTGATTGTTTCATAATTATTGTTTCGGTAGCAACTTCTACGAAATTCTATTTCAAAACATTTTATCTTTCAACGTTGAAAAGCGTTCGTGACTTGTTGATTCATCTTTAAATATTCATCAACATTTCAGTTTGGTAACTGAGGTCAGGAGATGCCTATGGCGTCGGGAATCCTCGGACGATCCCCAGCAATGGGTAGCTCGCCATCTGGCTGCCCAGTGAGAATCGAACCCGAATGCCCGAGTCGTTGACGGCGTAGAGTAATCCACGCGCGTGTAGCGGCTTCTATAGCGTCACATATGAACTAATCCTGCATCGCGCAATTAAAGTTCCCCGCGCGATTAGAACATACAGAACAGCCTAAAATCATCTATTCGGCAGTTGCCCACCAGACATAACAGCCGCCTGGTCGGAGGATCCTCCCTTTTCAACGGAGGTTTGCGGGACTTTACTCTCTGTCCCGTATACCTCCAAACTGGTGACCCCGACGTGATGATGATGAGATGTCGGCAAAACTGTAGGGGCCCAGTAGGGCTGGTGCCCGTCAGGGCCATGGGAAATTTTGAAAGAGATACCTGGTTCGCAATCATAATTGAAGGACAGGTGGGTTTTAATCCAGTAAAAATCTGACACATCCTCTCACTCCACCCTAGAGTGTGAGACCACCGTAGGCACGGGCAAATCTGACACATCCTCACACTCCACCCTAGAGTGTGAGACCACCGTAGGCACGGGCTTGCGTGCAATGGGTAGCCTGCCGTCCGACCGTCCGGTAACCGTCCGGACCGAGCCCAAGTCATCGACGGCGCGTACTGTTCCACGCGCGCCTCAAGGAGACGTCAACAACTATAGGAGCCCAACGGTCGAAGCCTTCTTGGCCCAAGGGTCTGATTCTGAAAAGAAGACTCGGCCCTGGTACAAAAGGTAACGAAGGAACAGGAGTGGGTTTTTAGTCAGTAAGTCTGACACTATCTCGCGCTCCGCCCAAGAGCGCGTGATGTCATAAGATACTTTTCCCACCGAAAAAAAAACCCTAGAGTGAGAGAAGTCATTTCATTATCTCCCACCTTAAAACAGAGGTAGGTAACTGAGGTGTTTTATAGGTACAGTTACTTGGGTAGTTCATGATTACGTGCGAACTTCTTATATGAGCAACTTAACATCTTTTACATAATCTAAGAATATTGTTCTTTGTAAGCTATGACATTAGACTAGGTAAACCTACGTCAAGCTCTACATTCACTATTTAGTTACCAATCTTGTGAATATTATTATCATGTCACTAGCGATCCCCACAGTTTCACCCACGTCTTTAATTACTGCACTGCTTACGAAGGTCGTAGCGTGTTATTATAAAGTCTATTCGTCGTGAATCCATATGTAGCCTGTTCGTCATGAATCAGGCTGTCATACACAAATAGTACATTTTGTTACAAGTCCAGTGACTTTGCACGTGTATCAAATGACTTTTTTCAATACACTTACGAAGAAATAAATAAACGGGGGTTAACCGGCGACTCGTGGGTGTCGACACGCGCCCAGCCTGATACGATAATTGTAATAACATTGTGGCAGGGGAGAGCACACGCACTTTTCTGCACTAGTGCGGAAAACAATCTATTGCGTGCCTAAAAGCGGTGGGATAAGAGCTGGTTTTCGAGTAAGTCTATTGAAAATTTTTTTACCAGTAGATTGCCTCACTTTAGTAGAGTGACATGAGCTATATGTTTTATTTCACGCGAGCGTTACTGCTGGTAGAGAAGAAGCTAGTAATATTTTGTGATATACTGATTTAAAAATATAGCATAGCATAATCAGCTTTATAATGTTTTCACTACTGAGAATCACTTTCGGAGAGGGAATGGACCGTAGTACACCATGTGGCCCCAGTACGGATTGGCGAGTTTCCTAGGAATGTTTGCCTCACCATTTTGAGAGCAGTAGTGATGAAATAAATTAAACAAAGCAATGCGCCCTGCTGGGTTATTCCAGTAATTGTAGTAACCAAACATCTCCTAAAGACAAAAATTATTCAGCCGAGAGTATGAGCGCGAGAGTACGCATGCGTTTCAAAGCGAGTGAGACGATTTCATGCACTGACTGGATGTTTGGTCACTACAATTTGTCTGACTAATGAAATGTAACTTAGTAATAGTTGCCATAATAACATATTTAAAAATCAGACATGTAAAAATAAGTAATGTTTATTTGCTTTTTGTGGAGCTTTAAAGCGTCTGACAGAAGTATTGGTCCATGGAAAGCGTCTGACACTTATGATACTACTTTAGAATAATATTCTACAAAACATATATAAAAAACAGCCATAAAAAAATAAGTTAAGTAACTCGTTATTTTTGGTTCTCTTTCTCACCTGGTACCTGCTCAGGGACCCCAAGGGGGAGCTCCACTAGTACACAAGTATTCAAAGCACATGAGACGCTACTGAGAACCTAAGGTTTCATCCATGTGAAAATAAGTTATGTCAGATCTATCTCTGGTATCTTAGTATATATTGAGTGAAAGGGATTGAGCTACCCGCGTATTCGAATATGGAATGACGTATCATTGACACCCACAAATTCAATGGCGTTTTTTGATTGATACTATTCACTGTTCGTATTGCGTTCACATTGCCATGAAAATAATGACATCGTGTATGCTAAGTTGTCCCCAGGATAATCAAGTACACTAAAGATGCGAAAGTCCATAGTAAATACAGAACAAAAATCGTGTGAAGCCAGAAATGACGCCATCTAGCGTAAAACCAGATTGAAATGTTGCTATTGATAACATTACATTATACTGTTAATAGATGGCGTCGCTGTGCTTAATTAATGCTTATTTTTGTAGTACTTTCTTTTTGTTTCTTTAAATATTGAAATAATTTATAATTTAAGTTAAAGAGATGAAGATATTAAAATTGAATATCAATTTATAAATATTTGATTATCTATGTGTTAGTTTTCAAACTTGAGAGGGTAGGTTGAATAAGGATTTATAAATAATAACTAGTAGGTAGTATGGAGTATAAATGATACTTAGACCAAAAAATTATGACTAAGCTCAATTGTTTGTTTGCCAAGTTAATTTCGATTATCTCGTCCCAGCGCCTTTCGTTATTTATTTTTTTTTAACCAGGTGTATTGTCTACTTATTTTACCAAAATGAGTAAATATGCATTGTTATATAGATTTAGTAAAAAGAGCTCCAATAATTGCTAAGCATAATCAAGGTAAAAACTAGTCAGAAGACGCCAGAGAGACCAGTGTAAATGTAAGTAGTTTTTTTAACTCTTTTATATAACAAAAAACTCCTATATAATAATCATTATTGGGTATTATATATTTATGTTTTATTGTTGCAGAGAAAAAAAGTTGTTCTATGGATATGACGATTTGAAGAAGAGGGTTCTTTAAAACACCATCAAAAAGCTGGCAGACTAAAACTAATAAACATATTGCAGTGTCAAATCATGATAAGGGAGTATACGAAGAAAACGGACATCTGTCGACGAACCACTATGCTAGTTTATTTGACACAAGCGTTGGCACTGTCCGTCGGAGGCTTGCTTACAGAAAACCATAAAAGGGCAAGATTGCAGTTTGCTTTGGATCACATAAACTTTGATTAGAGTAATATCATGTTTACTCATGAAAAAACTTTTAAGTCCAGTGAACACGGACGGTTTTGTTTGTGGCTACAAGATAATAAATAATTATAATACTGATTTAATATTATTCACTCAGTGCTTATTCTCTGTATTAACTGGAGACCTTGTTATGTGTGTTTAACTTAATATCCGTAATTAATACATTAAAAAAGTTATGAACACTTGATATGTTGTTGTGCAATTTTATAGTTTTTAGCCTACATTTAATCTTTTTGATCTTTGTGATAAAATTATCTGGTCTTTTGTTTGTTTTTGTTAAGGTTACATAAGCTTCAATCCTCTTTCCAATATTGGAAACGAATACTTAAGCTATGGCCTCAATAAGAAATTATATATAATATTATAATCTTATTCGGTGATTAATAAACGGTGATTGTTAATAAACGGTGATTATTAAATTTTAATAAGAAATTGTAAGAAATAAACATATTATTTTTTTAATAGTGCTTTTTTGTTTGATGAGCCTGTTTACCAGCATTTTTTTCGTCTTGCTGAGTAACTACCCACTTGAATATTATATTACAAATAAATATCCACTTGTTAACTTTGATATAATATTCCTACCGATTTCTTTAGTTTGTCATTCATAACTTACAAAAAGTGTGAGTACTACGTGAGATTTGAACTCACGGCTCATTGATTTACGCATCTATCTGCACATGCTAAACCACTAGGTCAACATGACTCTAGTTTGAATGATGAAATTATGAACTACAATCAGTTGTTGACGACAATGATGACGCAAGTGTCTATTATTTGTTGAACTAAAAGTCAAGTTTATACTTTGTGAGATTGCCTTTGGTCGCTACTTAGCTGTGAAGAAACCAACGCCATCTAGTTTAATTTTGTAAAACTTGAACTTTAACGTGCAAGGGAAAATAGGCGTTAAGGTACCCAACCACTTCTAAAGGTTCACTGTACAAAGAGTACTACTCGTCTCTTTGGACTTGATAACCCGTCTCTTTGTACTATTAACCTCTTTACACGACACATTCATCCCACCCAGCAACAAGCCAAATTTCAATTAGTTCCTCCAACCTTTCACCTAAACCACGCAAACAGTTGGGAACCACCGATCTAACGTAACTAGAACTCCAAAATCTCAAACAATACCTCTTAAAATAGCGCCTACCTAACTCAAATCCTTCAACCCTAATTCCTTTAATATGTATTCCAAAATTTGTTAGATCATAACTCAGTTGATTGGTCCCAAAGATTACCGTTAGGCATATATCAGCACAATGTCAGTAATTGGGCTAATAACTTACATATACGTATCGGTTTCAGGGAGGCCAATGCTTATTAAGGTAGTCAGGAAGCGATGCCTTTAAAGGTCGTATTTCGGATTAGGGGAACGTTATTTGTCATGTCTGTAATTACCGAATATTTTAAGGGCTTCTTGACACCTCGATTATATTATTTGGAAGTACAGGTACAGGTGATTTTGGAGAAAATGAGGTCTTGACGAGACTAACACAGAAGCCTGTAAGGTTAAAGGTTCAAAAAAGAGAAGCCTTGTACCAAAACTGTGTACTTTTTTGTGGTGGGAAATTATCGAGAGAACGTGTTAGATTTTTACTGACAAAAAAGAAACCTGCATCTTTACACCCAGACTCAGAACAAATAATAGTGCTCATCACACAAACATTTGTCTTGAGTGGGAATCGAACCCACGATTACCGGTATAGCAGTCAGGGCCACTAACCACTAGATTAGATTGAAGAAACGAATCTGGTTACGTTTAGTTTACCAATGTGGCTTTTTGCATAAACAAACCGATTTATGGTACAACCATAAAATAAAAAAGACGTTAAATCGAACAGAGTTGTAAATCCGATAATGGCGAGATTTACAGAAAACATTCGACGTTATATAGCCCATCATAATGATATATGGTTCCAGTAGCCAGGTGGCCAGCCCCTATAATGTGAGGAAATTGGTTCAATTCTATCTTTAATCAGTTGGAAGTATAAGTAGTTGAATCAGTCTCATAATCTATACAGAAAATGTATCCGGTCTGTCTTTCATTGATCATAAAACATTTATTTCTAGAAATGTTTTTAAATTTATCAAATAGTTGCATAAAAAATAAATATAAAAGGAAAAACAAAAAGGACTTAGTTTTAATGTTTTTTCTATATTTAAAACCCAAAAAAAAAATTATAATCTTGATCTGGCTCGCAAGATTGCTGGCGTGTAGGATATGAATAGTAGTCACTATTCCGATAATCGTGACGGTTTGGTTACAGTAGCCAAAAGCCTTGATGAACACCTCAGAAGATTCTCGTTAAGTAGTTGGATCAAGTGCTTGATCCATAAATCAGTACTCCCAGATTTTTTAGGAGCCCTGACCATCGGTAGCTTGGCTCCATCGCTTGGTCGTTGCCTGGCACCCTATGTTGATGGCCTACAATTTTTATATTTTTGAATTTAAAATTTTATATTTGGTTAAATAAAAATGTAAATAATACAAAAGAATAGAATAGAATTTATTCGACGCAGGTAACGAATAAATTATAAAATGAAATAAAAAACGACGAACTAAATAAATGGAAAATAATAAAAGCGATCATCTTTTTCTTCCTGCCCTTGTTTCATATTACTTTGGGTCGGCGAAACACGCTTTGTTTTTTCTTCTATTCTGTCCTGTCATCTGTCACACTATCACTAACTCCCTTTTCTCCTCACACAATCCATTGATTTTTTCTTTGGCCTCTCCGTCTCCATCCATCTGGTAACATGCGTTTCATGCCTCCTCTTCGTATGACCATACCAAGACAAACAATTTGCTTTCAACTTTTCAGTCACTGGCGCCACTTTGAAACTTCCAATTGAGTGATGAGTCACTTTATTTCATCAAAAGTATAAAGAAGAAACTCAGAAAAGTTTATATACTTGATCAGTTATCTGACGAATCTTAATAAATATTTCAAATCTCAAATATTATATTTACATAAAACTAATACACAAAGGTACAAAATGGCGGATTATGCCTAGGGTATTCTGCTAGGAGAGACCAACTTTAAAGAGATTAAAGGCAACAAAGATATGAATTACAGTTGAAATCAAAACGGAACATTACGGAGAATCGCTATTCACGATCATCGATTACAGACATCGTTGCGCGGCACTCACTTTAATCGATTTAATCGTTTCCGTTAGGGATGTTACGTGGGCCATCTTAGCGGAAGCGAAGGCAAATGCAGAAAAAAAAATCACTAGAAACTGAACCGAATTCAGAAAAGGTTATAATTGTTGAAAGGCGTCAAACGACCGCGTACCGGAAAAAGCAGCGTTGGAAGGCCGATAACCTGGTGAAGGTAGCGGGAATCCGATGGATGCGTGACGCACAAGACCATTAGTTGTGGTGACACTTGGGGGAGGCCTATGTCCAACAGTAGACGTCTTTCAGTGGAAGTGATGATGATGATGAAACTATAGTCACCAGACTTGAGGTTTGCCAGCGACCGCTGGAACGCAGTATCCTGGGGGTTTGAATTCCAAACTGTGGAAGGAATTCAATTATACTGCATGCCAAAATTATGATCACAGATGTTGTCAGAAAAGTTGTTATTCTTAAGTAGGATTGGGCCGGACATATCTGCCGCATATCAAACGAGCTGTGAGCTTGCAGATACACTTTGGCATCTTAGCTAAAAAGACAGCAATATTGGTTTAAAATTGTTATATCTCGTTTACTTTTCTAACAATTGTTTTCACGTTAGTATTACTAGTTTGGTTTATTTATTGATATATAAACTTGTTAGATTTTTCATGCATAGTAGTCCCTCCTTTTTTGCGAAAGTCCACGTCAGCGGAGGATTGCAAATGGCAACCAGTTTCAATAACAACCCTAGTTGCCTGTATGAATCGTACGTTTTCAAATTGTCTTTGAATATCCTTTATATGAATGGTACGCTGATTGTGTGCGATGTTTTATGTGCTTTTGTTCGTATGGAGGTCGGAGGACGTATCGATTATGAGGGTAGCCTGCTAGATATCCGTTAATCGGTTTCATGTGTGTCAACAGATTTGGTTGAAGATCTTTTGGTGTAAAAGGATTTTTTCTGCTAAAGTATCTGTTTTATTGAGTTCAGGGTCTGAGAGAGAGAGAGAATTTATGAAGAAGTCAAGAGTTTGGTACTTATAAGCAAGTTCAGAAAATTCAATAATCAAAATATTTTTATTTCACATAGGCCTACATGGGCACTTATAAAATGTCAGAAGCTAGTGCACGGTTCCAAATTGGTGGAGAAGAACCGCCAACAACTCCAAGACTATTTAAAAAAAAATGTGTTTCTTTCAATATTTCCATAATATTATGTAAGACCAGTCAATATTGTAGGTACTCAAAAGTACAATAAAAATAATCATAACAAAAAGTGAGTCGTAATAGGTAGTCATCTAAGAACTCGCGGAGTCTACAGTGTTCTCACATTCACATCATAAAAAAGATGCTACAAAAAAAAAAACAATTAAATTACATAATTACAACTATCAATAAATAATAATATAATATTCCACAACTATCACACAATGCCGTCTGGTCTCAAGCTAAGCAGAGTTTGTGTTATGAGACAACTGAGAAACATACATATATATTTCTAAATACATACATATTATAGATAAATTACACCCAGACACAGAACAAAATGATCGTGCTCATCATTCAAACATTTGTCCTGGGTGGGAATCGAACCCACGACCTCCGGCATAGCAGTCAGGGCCACTAACCACTAGACCAACAGGCCAGTCAAAATATATAATAAATGAGACGTTAACAAAATAAATTACTAACGAATTTATGGTGGTTGGGGTCTAATAATATAAAAAAAAAAAATTGCAAAAGCAATGTGTTAGAAAAAAAAAAGTAGATATATATATCAACAAAAATGTTAATAGACACTTTTTTGTGAGAGTTTATTTCTGTTACTTCTTCACGCTTCAACAGCTGAATGGATTTGAATGAAATTTGGGATTCGGGTAAACCATATCCTGAAATAGTACATAATGATACTTTTTATGAGGTACGAGAATATGTTTTATAACTTAGAGCGGAATTCACCAATAAAACTAATCGCATTTTAACGTTTGACACGCATAATCGCGTTTAGCCGCTGTCACTAGCGTCACCTGTTTTTTTTTTTTTTTTTAGGTGCTGTAAAAATACAACAAAAGAAAAATACAGACAACGGACACTAGTGACAGCGGCTAAGCGCGATTATGCGAGGCAAACGTTAAAACGCGATTAGTTTTATTGGTGAATTCCGCCCTAAGACAAATTTCTGTTTTAACGCGGGCGAACCCGCTTGCGGTAACTAGTCAATAATATAAAGGGTTAAAATAGACATATCCCTTAAAATAGTCTCACGATTGATTTGTTAGGATAATTAATAAAAAACTGCAGTCACCATCCACCTGAGCATGCGATAATGGCTGGATGATATTTTATGTTGTCGTACCATATAGTCAGAAGCCCATATTTATTTCATGATCTAAAACGACTATTGTGCCTTTAAACTAAATTGGGTCCCAATATTTTATTCATCAATCAATACAATGAAACATCAATTTATACTCTGTCAGTTTTAGTTTCCTTTAGCTCATAATTGAGTCATTCCGCACAAATAGATTATTTCCAACAAATCAATAATTCTCTCACAGCTTCATATTCCTTTCATTCCGCTTTCCTTCCCAATTCCAATTTCTCGTCCAGCTAATGACAATTCAATACTTCTGCGTTGCCCCAATTCGACCATCGTTTATTATTAAAATTGCCCCTCCAAGCTCCTAAACTCGTAACAGATATTTATTGAAGCAATCCTTATAAACAATGACTAAATTCTAATATAGACTGGTGTTTTGCCAAACGTTAGCACAATCGCGTTCAAAATTATATTTAATGCTGTAATTTGGAGAAAATTGCGCTGATTCAGCTGCGGTGCAATGTATAAACTGATGGTGAATTGAATTTAGTTTTGCTAGTTGTGGTATTGTCGTGATGATTCGACACCCGCATCGAACAAGGCAGTATCTCGGATTACAGTCTAAACAAAATTCAAACATGGAACTATCACTTTAAGGTTAATTTTGAAAAATTACTGAATTAATGTTACAAACCTTGTTCGTTATGGGTTTCAAATACTCGTAGTTGTTGTTATATAATGATCACAGTACCTACGAGTGTATTATCCAGATTAAATAGTATAATCGGCCTTAAAATGTCCCTTCAACTGGAAATCAGGCCTCTTCTTTAGGAGAGGGATAGGGCCATAATTTAATACGCGGGACTGGTGCGGGTCGGTGGAAGTCAAAACATCTTCGTGGTAAGCGCCTGCCTGGCTTCGAACCCACGACGTAGAACTCAAAAGCCAGGGTTCAAATCAAAAGTTGTTCTACTGGTATGTAATACATAAATAAATAATTAAAAATCTTGTATTTCGGACAAAGTTCATAGTTAGTTAGTATACACACAACTTAAAAACTAAAGTTAGTACTACCAGACTACCAACTACCAGAAACAATACTGCATTTTTATTATGACTTCCCACACAATCCATCCATCTTTTCTTTGGCCTCATTCTCTATTCGTCCACATGTCTATTCATAACTCTTTTATAACATGCGTTTAATCTCTCCTCTTTACATGGCCATACCAGGACAAACGATTATCTTTGGACTTTTCACGTTGTATATATTTTAAGACGTCAAAATAAATTTTGGAACTCAGAGTTTCGACTAAAGAGAAAGGTATCGAAATTCTAAATAAATCATATTAAAAACAAACCCAAAAACCGCTACCACTCGTGACTCAAACCAAACAAATTAAAGATTGCAAGTGGTAAATTCAGCAAGTTGCTCGTCGAGACAGGCCGGACATCGGCACTCGGAACAGATGGCCAGCTTAAAGTTTCTCTCGAGCGACAATAGATACGTACTAACGAGGACCGGCCAGTTATGGAGAGTTGTGCTGGGCTGCAGTTTTCGTTTTGTTCAAGGTTTTTTCTAATGACTATACTCGCACTAGGGTCGAGCGAGAGGGCGTGGCAGACTTTTACTGACTAAAACCACACCCATGTTCCTTCAGTTGTCTTTTGTGTTTTAAGACCACGAGTATCTCTTTCATATATTTCCCCATGGCCCTAGCAGGCCGATGCCTTGCTGGGCCCCTACGGTTTGCTGACATCTCTTTGAGGCGCGCGTGGAACATTACGCTCCGTCGACGACTAAGGCTCGGTTCTTATAGGACGACGAGCTACCCATTACTCGTCGTCCACAAGGCCGCGCCTACGGTGGCGTCTTCTGTCGCGGCAGTTAGGGTGTGAGGATGATGTACGTTCTCCACTCTTGCGCCCGTCTTCTTCGCTAGCAGTACTGCTTCGCAGAAGGATGCGGCTGCATTTCTTTCCCTATCGCTCCGGATCTTGGCCTGAACCAGGACCTGGTGCAAGAGGACCGTTTTGTTAAAGAATGAGTATTGAAAAAGTCTCTAGCGTCATGT
This sequence comes from Mythimna pallens, assembly GCA_961205895.1. Lineage (NCBI taxonomy): Eukaryota > Metazoa > Arthropoda > Insecta > Lepidoptera > Noctuidae > Mythimna > Mythimna pallens. The sequence goes on along the minus strand of OY540827.1, from coordinate 24,661,902 downwards.
GAATGTGATTCTATATCATATCTGAAATATCACTTACACTTTGCTTAGTTATTGAAGAGGCTAAACAAAATGTTAGAGTTAATAGGTGGACGCAAAAGAAGAAGCATTTTGACTAGCCTTTTGGTCTAGTGTAGACCAGTACGTGTTGCCAGTGACGACATAAATGTCACCACGTTTTGGAGCCATATTTAATTATGACTCTAAAATGTGGTCGTGCACAATGGGCAATCAGAAGGCTTAAGAGGGTCCTTTTTCACTTGCCTATCGTCAACATCGAGCATGGTTTAAAAGCTTGTTACTTCATCTAGCGCAATCCAACGCGATGTTTGACGAAAAAACACGCGATAAAAGGGATAACGCCTGAAAACTCTGTTAGCATTCGGTAATTCCGTGATTTAATCGAATATATTACAATACTTACACCAATTATTCAACTTTTTTCAGTTCTGTCGTTTATGAATATGTATACGACAATATTGGTTCTAAGTTACCTATTTGATGGTTAGGTAATTAAGAAGTATTTGTTGCACAATTATTTATTGAAAAGCAGAAGTTAAGATAGATCGAAAACGTGACAATTTATATAGCTAACTTATTGCACGTGACTGTACATTTTTATCCAACAATCCTTTACGATCTATATGCCATCACGAGTACCTAAAATCCTAAGTTTACTCAAGCCACATCCCCCATTCTAAGCAGCTTTCAATTCCCTTTGAGTCCTCTTGCCAGTAGAGATTAAACGCCTACTCTATGTGCTCAGGAATTTTGCCATACACAAAGAGAATTTTTGATTAGGATTTAGTCTAGGTCGTCGGACTAAGCTACGACGTAATCGAGGTAAGTGCGATAACGTGATTGCTTTCCAAATACAAGACTCTGGTTGGATGTTGTTTGATTATTGAGTTATGAGTTTTATCTAAAGGCTTGGTCTGAAAATTATCATCATACTATATTTAGGGTCCCGTACCTCAAAAGGAAAAAAACGAAACCCTTATAAAATCACTTTGTTGTCCGTTTCTCTGACTATCAAGACCCTTTATCTCGGGAACGTGTGGAGATATCGAGTAGAAATTAAAACCATATACTCAAGTCTACGATCCCTAGAAGCTGTGAAAAAATCAAACTTGTAAGTTAACAAAAAAAAAAGATACTGTCGCTTATGTTGCAAAAAACGTATATTTTGACACTCTCAAGGGAATCAAAAATCATAGGGTACTTTCTGTTGTCCTAGAATCATGAAATTTGACTAAGATTTGGATTTTGGTGCTATAGCAACTTTTATTTAGCGCAAAAATGGCTATCCGTCGATGTGACACACATAGCTATTGGAAGGTGGGCCCAAAATTTGCATCCTCCAATTTGGCTGCTTGTGAACCATGTGCCTATTTTGGCTAAAAATATATAATTATATCTACAACAACCAGTAACACAAGATATATTTAAAATGTCTCCACCAGCAAGAAAAACGACCAAAACAAAAACCAGACCCGAAAACCGCTTCATAAAACATTGCACTGTGGTACAAAACTTTGCAAAACTTCAGATATTTACAGAATAAGTGCGAAGTAAGCCTTAACAATGAATTTGGTAAGTGTCAACCTTAGGCATCTGTCCTATTGCTGGCGATTAGCGAAAAGCTAGCAGGTAGGGCTAGGGAGTGAGGCGGCGACAAGCCTTACTTACGTCCTGCGCCTCCACTGGAGACGCCCCAGGCATCGGTAGTTGCAGGACGACTACTGGCCACCGTAGACGCGGGTTTGCAAACAGCGAGCCATAGTTAACTCACCGTCCGGCTGTTTGGCGTCGGACTACTGAGTAAAACCCACAGTGTTTCTTCAGTTGCTCTTTATTGCAAAGGCTACGGTAACATCTGCGAACTATCCGCAGCCCTCCAGGCGTCTGCCCTAACTGGCCCCGTCAATTTTGCAGACATCACTTTGAGGCGCGCGTGAAACACAACGCTCCGTCGATTCGGGTTTGGTCATTACCAGATGGTCAGAAAGCAAGCCACACATGCCTACGTTAGTTGGAAATCGTCCTGCAAACTTTGGTAGAGGTTGACAGCTCATGCCGCTGTAGCAGATTAGTGGAAAGGGTGTTCTCTTATTGTAAAAAGTCAGCAACCAACAATATTTATCTACTGTTCATGCTTTGAGCGATAAAATAATCGAGAGCTAGTCGCTTCTTCAGCGGTGGGACAAGACCCTTACGTCGACGGTCCAGGGCCTATAAATATTTCTATTTGCGGTTTGAAGGTGGCACCGCCATCCGTTTGAAAAGGGTTCATGTGGTTGATAAACTTGGTTTGGTGGGTTTAGATTTCCGTAATTAAATTCCATTTTCGATACCTTTGGGTGTGAGATTAATGACAGTTATTTGTTTTGTGACATATTCACATATTTTGTAACCGAATTTAGGCCCATTATTGCGTATGTTTAGTTTTGATAAGTACCTCTTGAAACTTTATAGGTACCTATAATTTAAAACAACAAAACATCAAGTCTGTTTTCCCTGAAGGGCTCAGCAGACTTTTAGTACATTCACATTTTGATAACTGGGCACAGCCGGTCACTGAGAAAATACAGAAGGAAATACCCAATAACACTTTTTCGCCCCAGGCATAAGAACAAAAACTGAGGTTTTTGGTCTTGAAGAGCCATAAGAGCTCAGAAGGTAGCAAAAATAAAACGGTAAATCGTAAAAAAAATATACACAACTTCAAAATGCATTAAGTGTAGGACGCTGCTTTTGCCGATCATTCTGTATCATCCCATTTTACATGCTGGGCTGGTGCTACCGCTGCAGAAAACCTCAAGCGACGAAAATATAACAACCTCGTCAAGGCGTATTGGTTTGAAACTCATCGGTTTATGTGCTCATACACTATCTAAACACTCAGTTGACACTTTGTGGGACCCAAAGGCTGGCTACCTTGGCCAGAGATTAAGCATTGCCTTACAATGCGAAAATTTGATACAGTCGACAGCGATGTGGAGGAATTTCCGCCGCTCAAGATGAAGAGTGTTTATTTTAAGTAGCATTGTTATTTAACTTTTTAATAATGTGTATATTTACGTCAAAATAAAATTAGTACCAATCTACTAAGGTCGCTCATATTTTGCCTCAGCTAAAATTCAAATCTTCTCACAAAGAGCAGTCAACGACAAAAGTCATATGCCTTTTATTTTATTTTTCCCTCCTGTCTGTTCGGGTACGAAGTTAGGAACAACTGTCATTCGCACTCGGACATGTAAAGTCAAAGTTTACTTTGCTTTTTTGGAACGTTTTTAGGAATCGAATTGCATATGATCTGTGATATTTATTACAGCTGATTTTTGAGGGCGTCATTTATGATGACGATGTAAAAAGCACGTTTTAACTTTAATGTTAGTTTGAAATTACTATACATGATTTTTAACTATTTTTATTTTTAATATTTTTTGAGTTGGTTACTAGAATGTGTATAATTGCAAATGAGAAACTTACATCGGAAATTTAAGCATATTGACAAAGTGATGTGTATGAAAAGTACTCGCAGTGTTCAGTATCTATAGTCATTTATTATCTAAACATTAGAATATACACCAATAAACAAAATCTTAACTTTTTATTTAGCTCAATTTAATGTGTGTGTGAAAAATCCCATGAAGTAAAAATGATATAGGTAGGTAGGTAGGTACATACGTATAGGTAGATACGTACATAGTTGTTTCACAGAGGGGGCTCCGGGTTCCCTTCTATGAGCTGTTGGTGATTACCGGCGTGGTTTTAGGGAGGTAAAAATCCCGCTCTTCCCGGACTTATCACCAAAATTCAAGTGCCTTTTGAAATATTTCCCCTCGAAAACAAAAAATCATACTTTTTTGTCAATATTCGCAATGCTCACCTAACTCAACAAGCGAGCATAAAATTACTCGCTTCACAATATTACGCTCGAGAGATTTCATAAAAGTCAATTGCGGGTCAAATCAAGCGTGTGAGGGTACAGTCATGCACAACGATTAATTGTCGCTCCTGCGACTAAATCCGTCGTCGAACTTGACATGCGACATTTTCTGGTCACAACTGTCAATTAGGTATATAACGTAGGCATTGACGTTATAAAGTGGGGTTTAGACTTTGTTCGGATAGCTCGGTTTAAAGGGAATGTAACCTAATGTACCTTATGGTAAATTAATATCGATTTCGCATGTGGTAAAACCATTCTCGCAGGCGCAACCTTGGGAGAGAATTATTATTTGAATGTTTTCAATTTTCCATTTTGTGTGAATTAAAATAAAGGTTCATTTTTAGGGTTCCATACTCAAAGAGTAAAAATGGGACCCTACTGCAATCACTCCACTATCCCTATGTCTGTCACCAAGTTCTATCTCATGGACCGTGATAGCTTGACTGTTGAAATTTTCACAGATTTTTGTTGCAAAATAAAACTAGCATATTTTTTTTTTGCCGTTTTTTGCTACGAACGGTACGGGTAATTTGTCAACTCGTACCACATACCTACGGCCCATATGGTACGAGTTACAGAAGGAAGCTTTCATGCGCGAGTCTGACTCGCTCTTGACTGTTTTTTTTTACTATTGCTAATTTATACTTATCGCGATTAAAAGAATAACACTACAAAAATCAGTACAATAATAAAGTTAGTAACTGGTCACACAACTATCACACAACAGTGTCTAGCCCCAAGCTAAGCAGAGCTTGTGTTATGAGTACTAAACAACTGATAAATAAATATATTTTAGATAAATTACACCCAGACACAAACATTTGTCCTGGGTGGGTATCGAACCCACGACCTCCGGCATAGCAGTTAAGGGCACTAAACCACTAGACCAACAGACCAGTCTTCAATGACTTCAAAATTCAGTAAATTAAAGGTTAATGTCGAGGCTAAAGCCCCGTTCTTGTCACGTGTCTGATTGTATTGGCTAGCTTAACGTTCTCTCGTCTAGCGGGCATTAAACTGAATGAGATATAGCAGGACTTAATTCTGTTACAGATGAGCTGGAGGTAATTGCTTCTGAAGGTTCATAGAGCGAGGATATATTAGGTTTTAGCGCTAAAATACGCCAATACATATTTCAGATGACTTTTGATTTTATTAGTAAATATTTAATTAATGAAAATGTAGTTACAAATAAATGTGGACCATTAGATCGCTTTTGTACCCATCGATTTAAGTTAGTGTAAAAGTTTTGTTACTATTTTGGTGTACAATAAAGTTTATTCTATTCTATTATAGAATAACAAGTTAAATATAGAAATGAAAGTTCAGGATTATGGCTAGAAAGTAGATGTATATGGCCGTAATATGAGATGATAGAGAAGTAGTCGAGGCTCCAAATTCTAGAGAAACCAGAAAGTGTGCCTCGAATTTACATAGTTTAATTCCGCCAAGTCCTTTCCTAGGATCACAACAATAATTTCTAACATGCGTGTAACGGCAATGCGCATCCACACGTATAATTAAACGTTTTGGGAACACATTTACTATATATAGCTTAAGAATAGAAATCCTTGCTTGATTGTGTATTTCATGATAGCTACAACCATCATTTAATCAAGAGATTACTTACTAGGTAAGCGTACTCTATCGTCGGCCACATTGTTGCTTACCATCAGGTAAGGTAGTGGATAAACACGGGCCCATTGATAGTAAAAAAAAAATAGAAAAAGATGAGTGCAAATAGAGACGAATGAAAGATTCTTAGTAATAGGGTCCCGTTTTTACCCTTTGGGTAACGAACCCTAAAAAATACTGCAGCAACAGTAAATAGTTTTTTTTTTAAATATAATTAATTTATTTAATTAATAACCTAATAGGAATAATAAAAATAAACAAACTAAAATAACAAAAAATATTTTTTAGTTTTTTTATTTTTATTATTAAGTTTTTTAATTGTCTTATATTTAAAAAAAAATTATGTTTATCTATTTGTGTCTAAACACACGTGCTAGATACAAGTCAACCAGCAACCTATGAAGGGGGATTGCAACTGACTCTTTTAAACACAGGTTACTTCGTAACCTATCTAGAAGAGCAGTAATGCACCCACTAACTAGTTTAAGTAACATGTGACTGTGTAACACAAGAATGTATCTAAGCTAGTTCTAAATGTATCAATAAATTTATTATTATTTATTATTATTATTTTTGTTGAAATTATTGGGTATCAAATAATTCATCCACATCGATATCAATGAGAAAGCCCAGAAAGCTGGCAGCATTGCCACGTTGTATAGCAACGCTGATTCGTTGTCCGAAGAAAAGCCAAGCCCTAAATAGATTGGGTTCATCATCCTAATTTCAGCCGAAAGATGTCCACTGCTGGACACAGGCCTCCCCTACGTGTCGCCACAACGACTGGTCCTTTGCGTATCGTATCCATGGATTGCCGCGATTCTCACTAGGTCATCGGTCCACCATGTGGGAGACCTACCAACGCTACGTCTTCCAGTACGTGGTCACCACTCCAGAACCTTTCAGCCTCATTAACAATCTGTTCTGCGAGCAATGTATCCTATCCTCTGCTACTGCCAGCATATTTAGCGATTCAAGCTATGTCGGTAACTTTAGCTCTCCTGCGGATATCTTCATTCCTGATTCGATACGTACGGAAACTCCAAGCTTTGCCCTTTCCATTGCAATCGAGTTAAAACCGGAAGAATGATGATTGCACCAATCCTGTGGCAACTGGAAATTGCGTAACTTGTAAGGCGTATTCAGCTTGTTTAACTATCTTTTTAATGGGTCAATTAATGATACCGATTTCATAGAATAGCGTTTAACAGTTTCTATGAAGTCTTAATTAAAATCGTCATTTAATAGTTTTATGTGCAAAGAACTTTGTTATTTTTTTTTCAATTTGGTTTCATTGTAGCTTGTATTAAAAGGTTTATCATAAATAATGTTATAATTATATATTTATGAATTTATCACCATAATTGAATTAATTAAACGACATGTCCTAAAAACAAAAATTCCAAGACATGTGACATCAGTCTACAAACCCGCACTTGGCCTGCGTGATGGATTACGGCCCATTCCCTATCCTAGAGAGGAGGCCTGAGTTCCAACGGTGGGAACATTATAAGGCCGACTATACTACTAATAAATAAATTTGGACATACTTAACTACCAAATAATTAGTCGTTAAATCTATGATATGACACCTTTCGTATGATTAATATTGTTTTTTTTTTTTATCTTAATTCTCATGTACATAGCAACCTATCAACTTTAAGTAACTGTATTCACAACCAGGGCCCCGAGTCGGCAATTAGAGTAGTGTCAGAATGGTCTATCATTGATTTTATAATCAACCACTGACAATCCATTGAAAGAAGTGGCATAGAATGGTAATCTCGTACATATTGACAAACGAATGTCTGACGTATGCGGTAAACTGCTAAAGTTTTGACAGCTCCTTTGATCAGTGACCTACCATTAGAATGTCTTTGTGCAGTCATTACTTTAAATATGCTCGATATTGTCATTCTACCACAACTCTATTATGAGACCATTGACCGATCAATGATCGATTCTTATGAATTAGCAGATTACGAACTTTTAGCAAAATGACAATAGGATCGTGTTGGAATGACGAATTTATAAAAATAGCAGACTTGGGCCCCTGTACATGTGTTATATAAATAAAAATATTTATGATTGTAAATGAAAACAATAACGACAGAAATTCCAAACAATTACTTTATTTAAAATTTCTAAATCACGCAAATAATGTATTTAAAATACGCGACTTTATGGGCTCATTAGATAGATAAGCAGTTTATATTAGTCTTATCAATTCGTTCCATACATATTTAGAAGTCTAATATTTTGTTTGTTTGAATAATTCGCAAACTAAATTAGGTGAACAAAATAAAACAATTCATTATGTGCCTGCAAAGTTGAATCTAAATTACCCTAATTTATGACATTAATTTTGTAGTATTTAGAAACGATTACAAAAACTGACAGTTCTAGAGTGGCAACCGCACAACGGAAAACGCAGCGTTGAAAGGCCTCCCACAAGGTGGACCGACGACCTGGTGAGTGTCGCGGGAATGCGGTGGATGCGAGACGCACACGATCGGTCGTTGTGTGGCTGAAATGTTGATGATGACAAAAACTGAAGAGTAATCAACTAACATATAATAATAGATATGTAAGAATGTGGAATGCAAATGGCTATTGAAGAGATATGGGTGAGTTTTAGTCGGAAAATGTCTGATACTCATATTCATAGTCATTTTTTTATGATATAAACTAGTGGATGCGAGACGCACAGGACCGGTCGCTATAGCGACACTCGGGGGAGGCCTATGTCCAACAGTGGACATCTTTCGGCTAAAATTATGATGATAATGATGAAACTGCAATCCTACCCGATGTTAAGCAGCAATAGAATCGTTGATAGTGAAGCGCACTAGTTAATTAAGACCCTTAAAGACACCTCCACTACATTCGGACGAGAAGACTGCAGCAGGCTAATCGTTCGAGTCCTTCGATGTACGTGATATAAACGATAGCATTTGATGATTTATGTAAAAATATAGAAAAGGGTAAAGAGTGTACTCGTGTATATGTGAAGAAGGATACACGAGTCTAACATGGTACAGAAAAACACAAGTCATCGAAAGCTATTAGCCGAACACGAAGACCCACGAGCGTGAGCACAACATACGTGTTTAACTTACAACTTGTAAGGAATTTTAAGTAACAGTTTTGTACCTTTCCGTAAGGTACGGAACGTACCTTATAATTTATGTACACACACATTACAGAAGAAGACGTATCAAGGTACTGAAATTTCTTTCAACAGATTTGCGAAAGGAGAGATTAAAAGAAATGTAGACAATGGTGTGTAGAAACAAGAAAAGAAGAGTTAAAAATAAAAATAACACATATAATTTAGATATTAATAACTGATTAATTATCATTATTATTATATTATATGACGATACACATTTATTATGCGTACAGCCAAGGAGCGGAATTCCTTACCGGAGTCTGTTTCCTGATAGCTGCTACTTAGGGGTCTTTAAGTCAAGAGTGAATAGCCTACTTCTAGGCAAGCGTGCTCCATCGTTGACCACATCATCGCTTACCATCAGGTGAGATGGTGGTCAAACGAGAGCCTAACATTAATAATAACTAAAAAAACAGCAATCGGGCAGTTGTTCGGATCAGACACAACACTCGTCTGGTTGGAAGATTCTCCTTTTTTGGTGGAGGTTTTTTTTTTTTTTTGAGGTTTGAGGGACTTTACATCTCACTCCGTGCATTTCTAAAATATAAACCAGTAAACCTTTATGCAGTTCATGCATGAAGTATTAAATCTATATTTATAAAATTCTTATGTTTCTTGGACATGCCGTAACTGGAGAGCAACTTTACCAATTTCCATTTTTTAAAATACTTTGTAGAAAGTTCTTATGGAAACAAAAATTAAGAAAGTTGCGCAAAATTACAGAAAACTTAACGACTAATTAACCTTTCCGCGTTTGACAGAGGTCAGCTAATAAAAAATGAATATATAACTATAAGTTCACCAGGAAATATAGTCAAAAATCACATCTGTGTATTCTACACACAAATTTTGACCTAGGTGCCAGGCGACAGGTCGATTTAAACGAGCTCCTCACCAATTAGTTTTTCTATTTAATTGAAATGTTCCGTCAAATGGGATGAAAGGAACGCTGGGTGAATAGAAACATTATTATTATTATTTTATTAATGATAGGCTCGCGTTTGACCACCATCTCTCCCGATGGCAAGCGATGATGTGGTCGACGATGGAGCACGCTTGCCTAGAAGTAGCCTATTCACTCTTGACTTAAAGACCCCTAAGTTGTAGCTATCTGGAAACACAGACTCCGGCAAGGAATTCCACTCCTTAGCTGTACGCATAATAAATGTGTTCTAAAAACGTTTTGTGCGTATGGGTGGGATGTCTACCTTGTACCGGTGGCGCAACATAACTTTGATTATGATTTTCTCTCAGTTATACATTTACATTATTGATTTCTGTTAAATTCTTAGTTTAAATTACAACAAATGAATATGAGAGTACTTAAATGCTGGGAAAAGTGATTAAAAAACGTGAAAATATCTTTCAATTTTTTGGTCCTATTCACCCCTGCGTTCCTATTCGCCCCATTTTACTGTAACCATAATTTTGTAAGCAAAAATACTCAACTGAATGCCACTCATATTACAAATAGTCTAGTTTGATTACACATGCAAATATAGTCTTAGATGTTGTATCTAATCGCTCGGAGGACTCGGTGGAGGTGTGCCTCGCTTGGGTGGAGCACCATCGTGCTCTTGTGGAGGCGATCGGTGGCGGCGACCTCTCGCGCCAGGCCCTGTTCAAGACATGGTCCGTAGCGGGGAGGAATGGCAAGCGATCCTTAATGCTAGCTAAGGAGACAGTCGCATGCGTGAAATGGCATATCGTAAAGGTCCAGCAAAGCAGGATGCCCACTAGAGCCGCGGGGATTTTTTTTCGAAAAGAAAACCTGTGGTAAAACGCAGCTAAAGGACAAAGGTGTGGTTTTAGTCAGTAAAAGTCTGACACGCCCTCACGCTCCATCCAGAGCGGGAGAAGTCATTGGAGACAAAAAAGATATTACATGAAATACACTGATGATATGCTCATATTACACGTTTACAAGTCAACGTTAACCCGAACTGAGCCAACCTTTCCCAGCTGTAAATTTATTTGCAGTTGGAAAAGGAGTTTTCATAAATTAAATTTCACGGAACCCAAAATTGAATTTCTTTACGACTGCTCCGATAATCAAATGAATAATCCATTTACGGACGCCTTGTAGGGTGTCCGTGAGAGAAAAGACATTTTTAGGGTTCCGTAGCCAAATGGCAAAAAACGGGAATCTTATGGATTCGGCATGTCTGTCTGTCTGTCTGTCCGTCTGTATGTCACAGTTACTTTTTTCCGAAACTATAAGAACTATACTGTAGAAACTTGGTAAGCAGATGTATGCTGTGAACCGCTTAAGATTTTCACACAAAAATAGAAAAAAAATAACAATAAATTCTGGGGGTTTAGCTACTTAGAACTGAAACTCAAAACATTATTTTTTTCATCAAACCCATACGTGTGGGGTATCTATGGATAGGTCTTCAGAAATGATATTGAGGTTTCTGAATAGTATACGCGAGATACACTTCCAAGGTGGTAAAATGTGTGTGTCCCCCTGTAACTTCTAAAATAAGAGAGTAATAAAACACCACCGAAAATTGGTTTGAACGAGATCTAGTCAGTATTTTTTTTTTAATACGTCATAAATCGTAAACCGCAATTTACTTTCAAGTTTGTTCGGAACCCTCAGCGCGCGAGTCCGACTCGCACTTGCCCAGTTTTTTTAACTCAGTGCTTCTACGATACCAAATTTTATTTTCAATGTATTTTATCCTATTCGTATTTCGTTGGTCCATTAAGCTTCCAGGTGGGAAAGGTGTTTCAAGTGGAATTTTTAATATGGTCCCCAAATGAGACTGTCGGTGACTGTACGTGGTTACAATTCTTTATAAGGTTGGAAGTGTAACTTATTGTTTTTCGAAGAAAAAATTCTGTTGTAAATTTCGCTGCTTTTTCTTCTATTTCATATTATGTCAGGTTAAACTAATACCTACATACAGTGTTTAGTTTTTTGGTTTGAAGTCTACCTAATTTAACTTTGAATAATAACAGAATTTTATTATTATCTTATCGCTTATAATCGTCGACCATTAATAATGTAAGCTCCTATAATGTATTCAAAGTACAACTAGCCCGACAGGTAGTCAAAAAATATTTACCATAATCCACTAGCAGCTAATTACTACTCAGTGCATTGTAGAAGTACCTACTCATACAAAAAAAAATATATATATATATAATTATATATATTTATGAACGACAAAAATACTAATAATAAGCATTGTTTGTACCATGTTTCTCATGTAAGTGACTGTAGTCTTTTATGAGAATAAACTTCTTTAAACACATACATATAAAGTCGATCTAATAAAATATTAAAATTTATAACGCGTATAGCTTTAAACAGCTGTGAAACTATATGTTTGTCTATTAAAAAAGTCAAATTTTATGTTATTATTGTTTAAATTGTCTCCACTGAAAAAAGGCACATCACTAATGCAACCAAAATGGCTGTTATACTTTTCTTTTACTCAACCGCGACAATACACATTCACATTTTCTTTTCTACCCATCTCAGTTCACAATGGGGACACAAAATTCCTACTCCAACAAAACCCACGGTAAAATTTTAATTCCAGTAAGTAGTTCACAAAACGAGTTGTATAAGCCAGGCAGACATAACTCATCTCCCGGGTACCCGGGTACCCGTAAAAAATCTTGCGCAGCGTAGAACCGTCTCAGTGCATTATTCTCATTATCATAATCCCAATTACTTACAATCCGTCGGTATAATTTACCGCCCGGTTACAAGACTTTCTTAGTTTGGTATGCATTCATTTTTGCGAACTGTCTTAGAATTTTTATGGGTGAGTTGTAAAAAAAGTTTTTACTGTATCTTTGGCTTTTTATGGAGTGTGGTTGTAACAAGATTTTTTGGCGGCCAATTTAAAATAAATGTGGTCGCAAAAATGTACACGATGCCAATTTTGTTCCTTTATAACCGAAATCTTTAGTACTAAACAAAAAAAGTTGCTTTATAAATTATTTTATAATTATATCATTTTTTTTTTAACTTGTAAAAGTAAAACATTAATTTTTGACCTAATAAATGATAAGCACATGTAAATCCTCATTTTCCTTTAAATAGCAAATAAATCTCAAGTATCGTATTTACACGTATACTGATTTGAAAGCTGTATTACTATGTAATATGCAAAACTATCTCCTTAGCGAATATGTAATGGTAATTCACAAATTACTGTTGTAAATTGCCAATTAATATCTGCATAAACCATACGTAATATAATTCTACAATATATTAGTAAGTTAATCTAATTCAGATATCAATCATTGAATAACTGGTAGAATCCAAATGGCATATCAATCTGTTCGGGTCGTTTATCAGCATGTCTATTTATTATTATAATTAATACATTCACATTCAACCATTGTCTTTTATTATTTCTGGTATAAACACTTCCCGACTTATCCATCTTCATTATATGAGTATGCGGGATTATATCAATATTATTATTTGGAGTGGTCTTTGTTATGAGTGACTTTTGTCTGTGGTTGTACTCTTTTGTTTGAAGGCAGTTCTTTGCTTTTTTTTGTCTTTTTTGATAAAAGGTTATAGTGATAAAGGTAAAGGTAATAATTGTTCCGTACAGGAATCGAACCCGCGACCATCGAGTCCATCGCTCAACTCATCGCTAACCGTGCCGTCAATTATGATCTACCCGTGTGCCAAAGTTAATCTTAATCCGTTCAGAATTTCGACAGTGAAGAAGTAACAACCATACATACACACACATTTACAAACTTTCGCCTTTATAATAATTAGTTACCATCAGGGGGGATTACAGTCAAGCACTGAATATATCAATTAAAAAAAAAAACTGTGATTAAATCAGCAAGAGAGCTTGAAAATCCATTTTATTCTTAATTTTTTTGGTAGTTTATACAATACTAGTTTTTGCCCACGGCTTCGTCCGTATACATAAAATTATAGCGTATGTCACTCAGGAATAAAGCAGCTTTCTATCGAAGAAAAAAATTTCGGAATCGGACCAGTTCTTTCAGAGATTACCTCCTACAAACAAAAAAAACAAACTCTACCTCTTTATGTTGATGTAGACAAATTATAAATGAACTAAAATCGACGCAACTCTTGATTTAAAGCAAAAAAAAACTTTTTTAAATATTCAACCCTCTCCCTGCCATGAAAGGTCTCATTGTCCTTTTAGGCGTAAGTCTGGAAACATGTACCTGTACGTAACGTGGGGCCCGACATCTGGCGTCAGAGGTGTCGATGCGAGGAAACGGGCCAGCTATAAAATTGGTAACGATTTAGGCTCAGCGTAGCATGTAAGCAACAGATAATGTGACTTTTTTGTGTTATTTTTTTGTCGGATTTTCGATGGTTTTTTTTCTTTTTAAGTGCGAAACCAGTCAATGTTTCTAGGGCGTAGCGGGAGGACGTGTTAGACTTTTACTGACTAAAACCCACTCCTACTTCTTTGCCTTGCGTTCCAAGACCACAGGTTTCCCTTTCGGAAGCAAAGCCATGGCCCTGTTGACTTCGACCCTGCTGGACCCCTAAGATTTTGCTGACATTTCTTTGAGGCGCACGTGTAACATTATGCGCCATGGTTTGTCAGCGGATGTGTACTGTCAAACGGGGTGAATAGGAACGCAGGGGTGAATAGAAATAAAACTGTGATTAGGACTTTCACTATTTTCTCATAATATTATTTTCTAGTAAAGCTTCCATTATTTTTGTATTACAATGCAAGAAAAAATTGCAGTACGTAAGTGCTGAAACCATTTCTTAATGACGTAACAAAAAAACCTCTTTAAATTTTTGTTCCTTTTCACCCCTGCTTTTCTATTCGCCCCAAAAGTCAAGTCAAGTCAAAAATTTTTTATTTTACATAGGCCTACATGGGCACTTATAAAACGTCAGAAGCTAGTGCACGGTTCCAAATTGGTCGTTTCCTATGGAGAAGAACCGGCAAGAAACTCCATGGTTACTCTTTTAAAAAAATGATTGTTTACAATATTTTCATATTACAGTATTAATAGACATTATGTAAGAACAGTGTAGACCAGTCGATATTGTACCCAAAAGCACAATAAAAATAATAATATTTAAAAAAAAAAGAGTGAGTCGTAATAGGAAGTAACCTAAGAATTCGCGAAGTCCACGGTGTTCTCACATTCACATTAAAAAAAAAAAGCTATATAAAAAAAAAAAAAAACAAGAACAATAAGTAATTACAATTATCAATAAATGACATGTCAACAAAAAGAAAATTACTAACGAATTTACGGTGGTTGGCGTCTACTAATATAAAAAATATTTGACTATACCTATTGTATCAGCTATGTTGACTTTTTACTAAAAAATAATAATATAATAATATCACAATTTCACATACATCAGCTAACTTCTGCTCACGGGATGAATTACCGACATATAATGTATCCTATTTCCAAATCCTCACTAACTGGTACTCTATAGGAAGAAATCGCAGACAAGGCATACCATAAAAGAGATGGAGTGACGACATTATAAAAATAGCAGGAAAAACATGGAGCAGAATGGCCCGAGAAAGGTCAACGTGGAAACGAATGGACGAGGCTTTTACCGCTGTCTAGCGGTCCTTATACAGACCAAATATATACCTAATTATTATATAAAAGTTATAAAGGATAAAAAAAAAATTAGAATGAAAATAAAACTATTTTTATTTTATTTATTTCCAAATCCAGATTTACTCATGTAACCGCTATCATCATTTTTTTTTCATCTGTTGAGGCGTAATTGATTATTAAATATCCACGCATTTAAACATTCGGACTTTCATATTTATTATATACTAGTACCCCTCCCGGTTTTGCTCTAGTGTAAATTTTACACACAAACTATCCACGTTTATTGTTCTTTTTATTAGTGAGAACCGCATCGAAATATGTTACGTGGGTTAGAAGAAGACAGTGGATGAATAAACAGACGTGAAAAGCGCCTTGGTGTTATCTATATCAATATACACGTAATAAAAAGAAAAGATTTCTATTTTTCTGTTTTTGTAATTAATAAAATCAAAAATAATGGACCGATTTAAAAAATTCTTTCACCAGTTTAATGTTACTAATATTTAAGTCACTACTAATGCTAATTATATGCTGCTGCTATTTATTGTTATTCTTAACATCACATATTTGTAATCTTAATAACTAAAGTAGACCTAAAATAGGACGCGGGCTTGCGGACGTCGAGCACTGGGTAGCTCGCCGTCCGGCTGTTCGGTAACTAACCGGACCGAGCCCAGTCGTCGACAGCGCGTAGTGATCCTCGCGCTCCTCAAAGAGATGTCAGCAAACCGTAGGGGCCCAACAGGGCCGATGCCCGCTAGCTAGGACCGCGGAGAATTTCTGAAAGAGAAACCCGTAGTCCTAGAACGCAAAGGGTAATTGAAGGATACAGGTGTGGTTTAAAAAAAAAATGTCTAGAAAAATGCTTGTCAAACTATCATACATTTTTTTTTTCTAGTCATTATTTTTTTTATTTCCCAACCTATATCAACATTTTCTCCACATATATCCTACGCTATATACAGACATATACTCATTGGGTTTCAAGGCACGTCTCCGAATCGACACGTTAGTGTCGGGTCATAGGACTTGAGTCTGGTATTTTAGACCTCGAGGTCTTTTACGAGTTGACGCGGCTGTTGAAGAGTTTGACGTGAACTATTTTGGGATAAGTGGTGATACGTTTTATAAATAATTATAAAGTTGTTTTTTTTAGGTTTTAAAAAAAATCAAAGATTCAAATATGTTCACTAATTTAATAGGTATTATATTTTGTAACAATTTTCTAATAGTATTAAAACAGATTTTATAATTAATAATTATGTAAAATCCATTTTATGTCAAAGTAAAATATAATTAATTTAAGAGCTGGTTGTAGTCACAGAGTATTTTGTAGGCACTAACCCGGATTTCGTGTCGACTTCGCGCCACGTAACAGCAAATTTATTGTTATAAAAAAAACATAGTAACTATTCAAGATTTTTATTTTTACTGGATTAAAAAACAAGCTTTATTATTTTATGTAACTTTCAAATATTTCAGTGACGTAATCTTATGTAGATACATGTTTAAAATGGTAAGTTAGGGTCAGATTCGTGTTTTTTTATCAAGCCAACTAATTTATATCATGTTTTTATTTTTAGACTATATAGCCAACCGCTTGTTGGCTATATAGTCAGTTTTATTAAATAAATTTTTCAAGGTGTTGTCTTTTATGTCAGCAAGCCGTAAGGACCCAGCAGGGTCAAAGCCTCCTGGGGCCAAGGGTCTGCTTCTGAAAGGAAGACTCGGCTCTGGCATGAAAAGCAACGAAGGAACAAAAGTGGGTTTTTAGTCAGTAAAAGTCTGACACACCCTCCCGCCCCGCCCAAGGGCAGGAGATGTTATTGGATGATTTTCCCACCGAAAATAAAAAAGGAGTAATTCAGAATGTGGGAAAAATAATTATTATTTCGGGTTATCACAGTAATACAGGAAGAAACATGATGAAAGAATCCAGCTGAGTTACCTCTAGACGATGGACAGGTTTAACAATTAAGATATTCTACATTAAAGTGCTCAACAAAAATGTATTCTTTTTTCTACTTTTTTATTGATAGGCTCACGCTTGACCACTATTTCATCTGATGGTAAACGATAATGTGGTCGAGGATGGAGCACGTTTACCTATAATTAACGTATTCACTCTTAACTTAAAGACCAGAGAGACCACTCCTTAGCTATATGTACAATAAATATGTGAACTTAATATAATCTTGGTAGTATATAATTCCTTACTTCATTAAACAAAATATACATACATGTTGTTAATAAATATGCATAATATTGTATATAAAATACCTATATCACGGAGGGTTAGCTCTCAATGTTCGTGGAAAAGAATTCCAAAGACGATCTTTTAAAAAACTCAACCACAAAATTAAACTTAATTAAAAATTCTGAAAACCGTTCCATACCGACTTCCTCCACGAAATGCCCGGCGAATTTTTCCCAACACCATTTGCCAAGAAAAAGAGTCGGTCATAACACTCATCTTCAGTCTTTCGGCATGGCCCGGGGCCAATGAAACCATAATTAGGGCCGAGTTACGTAATCTCCTTGAAATAACTGGCCCTCTCGATGGGGCGGGCTTCGACGTCTTCTGACGGACTGACGGTAATAGACACGGTAGTATAGAGGTTATACTGCTTTGGCGTTTGAGTTTACTTATAAAATGTATTTCTTATTTTTTTTTTGTATTTATTTCACGTTCCATTTTTGAATTACTTTTTTTTATTATTTATTTACATTTTAGAAGCGATAAGAAATATGTAACTAGGCTTTCTGCAATTTATTGTCATTCTAGTGATACATGATTTAAATAGTTTCTTGAACGTTCTTCTCCATAGAGATTTACGATAACGATTTTTTGAAAATTCGAAAGTGCCTGTAATGGTTTGTTTTGCTTAGAGTTCGATTGTGTTTTGTTACTGTTTCACGCTTGTTACGCGCCAGCCCTATATCTATATCGCTGACGGTGCATCGACGGTGGAAGTTTACCTTCGCGACACAAATACATAGAATTGTGCAAGCTGACGGAAACGCTGACGATGCGGCACGTGTAAGCGACGCGCGGCGCGGTGGCCTACGTGACGTTGGAACTCGTTCATTCCGATTCCCACTTCGAATCTGTATACTAGGTTTATTATAATTATAAGAAAGTTTTGTAATACTTTTATTAATTAAATAATTATAAGAAATTTCGGTTTTTTTTGAGTCCTCCGACAGCGTTCGACATAATTGGCGCAGCCGGTAGGATACTCGCGGGCCGGTTCGCGAGATAAATTTCGAATTATAGAAATTAGGTGAGCCGCCCGGGTGGCCTTAGGCACCTCTGACGAGTATCCCGAACCGTCGAAGAGCTGCGGAGATCCAGACATTGATACTGCTCAGGAGAAGCCGGAATGTACAAGTAAGTGCACAAGAATCTTTCTGGTGTCGCTTTCCTTACCCTTAACCCTTAATATATTTCAAGATTTTTCACCCTAGGAGTTTAGGGACCCGTGAGGCTGTTTCTTATAGACAGTTGAGACGGGAAGATTTAGTAGATAGTAATAGAGATATAGACAGCACTATGGCACATGACCCCGATGCTATTTGGAAGGCCCTCCGCCTGGTCCCAGAATTTGATGGGAACCCCCATATCTTAACTAGATTTATTAGGATTTGCGATAAGTTAGTGAATGCGTATGTACGCGAGGGTCCCGAACATGAGTTAAATAATTTGTCTTTGATTAGTGGTATACTAAATAGAATAACGGGCCCCGCTGCGCGAACTGTCAATTCCAACGGTATCCCCGAGAACTGGAATGGCATCAGAAGTGTGTTAATAAATAATTTCGCGGATCGTAGGGATGAAACCACCCTCTATAATGACCTCTCGTTGCAGACACAGGGAAATGATACGCCCCAAGAACTTTATGATAGATGCCAAACATTATTCAGCACCATCATGACATATATTACACTTCATGAAACAGTGCCTACAACTATTAATGCTAAACGCGATTTGTATAAGAAGCTGACAATGCAGGCTTTTGTGCGCGGGCTCAAAGAACCCTTAGGTTCACGCATACGATGCATGCGGCCAGATTCTATTGAAACAGCATTACAATTCGTACAGGAGGAGCTAAACGTGCTGTATCTGCAACAGAGAAATGATAGTTTGCCTAAACTCACTAACACTCATCCCAAGTCTGTGACACAGCCTAACCCATCACCCATGCATGCAGGCTTCCCCGCTTTACGCAATACTAATGCTATGCCCTTACCTAAACCGGCCACGCCCGCTTATGCACAACCACGTATGATGCAGTTGCCGCAACCAACTCAATTTAGATTTAACGCCGGTTTTAATGCCCCCTATAATCAACCCCGTATGCCTTCGCATACGCAACGAACATTTGGCGCTCCACCCCCAAACTACCATCCGCACAATAACGCATTTAGAATGGCTCCAAGACCCCCACCACAAAATCTAGGGCCCAAGCCCATGAGTGGTGTGAGCAACTTTGTTGCTAAGCCACTACCTCCCACTCGTAATAATTGGGATTGGTCTAGGCAAGGCAATCCACCACCCATGAACTACTTCAAAACGCGCGATGTAAATGTTAACGAATGTCTAAGTTACGAAGATTTCTATTTTCCCGAATATTACGTGTACGAGCAGGAGCCTAATTACTATGAAAACAATTATCCTATGGACTACTACGGCAATTATCCTTGTGTGTACGATAGCGTCCCGCAGACGCAGACTGAGGTGACGACTGACATGACAAATGACGGCAACGCTCAGGTAGATGAACAGCCCCAGCCTTCCACCAGCAAGGAGGATTTTCAGGGAGTCACGAAATCAAAAAAATCAAAATAGAATTGAACCTTCAAACACAGCGACAATTGCCATACGTTCATATTACTAACCCTAACTTAAATTTATTAATAGACACCGGCGCTAACCAGTCCTTCATAAGCCCGGATGCTGTGGAGAAATACTTTTCACATTTACCATTGAATTATGATCCATTTGAGGTTACCAACGTACATGCGACGAGTAGGCATAACCACTCCATAAATATACCATGCTTCCCCGAATTCAACGATTTAGAGCCCATAAAACTATTCGTATATAAATTCCATAATCATTTTGATGGTCTTATAGGATTCGACCTACTTGCAAAGTGGCATGCGAAATTGGACCTTAAAGATTTGACGTTGACCACGAAATCCGCGGTAAATCATATTAACATATACAACTCCAGCAATTTAAATTTGTATGAAAATATCATCCCGGCTCAAAGCAGTAAACTACTTAGATTACCAATTAACGCACAAGACGGAGAAGTTTTAGTTAACGAACAGATTATCTGTAACTGTACTATTCATGAATGCTTAACAACCGTTGTAAGTAACCGTGGCATAGTAGAAGTTGAGAACCCTACCCCTAACGATATAATATTCTCGCTAGACCATCCGGCGCAAGCATCATTGTTTAATATCGAGTGTACGCATACGGAACAATCGTCACCCCGCGTAAAAGAAATTATATCAAAATTGCGTACCAGTCACTTAAATTTGGAAGAGAAGGCAAATTTAGAATCATTGTGCGCTAAATACGCTGACATCTTTTATATCGAAGGAGAACCGCTAACTTTCACCAATAAAATAAAGCACTGCATTAGAACTACCGACGAAAACCCTGTATATACTAAAAGTTACAGGTATCCATTTATTCATAGGGAAGAAGTCACTAGCCAAATATCAAAAATGTTAGAACAGGGTATAATTAGGCCATCGGAGTCAGCATGGAGCTCACCAATTTGGGTAGTACCAAAGAAGGTTGATGCTTCAGGAAAGCAAAAGTGGCGCGTCGTCATCGACTTTCGGAAACTGAACGAAAAGACGATCGACGACAAGTACCCAATACCAAATATCAATGATGTACTTGATAAATTAGGGAAATGCCAATATTTTACAACCCTTGACTTAACATCCGGCTTTTATCAGGTTGAAATGCACCCCAGCGACATCCCCAAGACCGCCTTCAATGTAGAACATGGGCATTTTGAATTTTTACGAATGCCCATGGGACTTAAGAATGCGCCCTCAACGTTCCAACGCGTAATGGACAACGTCCTCAGAGGGCTCCAGAATGTTATCTGTCTCGTCTATTTAGACGATATTATAGTATTCAGTACATCTTTACAGGAGCATATGGTTAACTTAGAAAAGGTCTTTCAGAGGTTAAGTGAATCTAATTTCAAAATACAGTTAGACAAATCGGAATTTTTAAAATTGGAAACCGCCTATCTCGGTCATGTAATAAGCAATGAAGGCATCAAACCTAACCCCGACAAGATAGCAGCCGTAAAGAAGTATCCCTTACCAAAAACCCCTAAACAGATAAAACAATTTCTAGGACTTTTAGGATATTACAGGAAGTTCATTCCGGACTTCGCCCGGATCACTAAACCCCTAACACAGTGCCTAAAGAAAGGAAGGAAAATTACATTTGACCCCGACTACATTAACAGTTTCGAAAAATGCAAGACATTACTGACTAATGACCCCATCTTAAGATACCCTGACTTCACGAAAGAATTCATACTTACCACTGACGCCTCTAACTATGCAATAGGTGCAGTGCTATCACAAGGACCCATAGGATCAGATAGACCCGTATCGTACGCTTCACGTACACTCAACGAGAGCGAAATTAATTATAGCACGATAGAGAAGGAATTGCTGGCTATTGTCTGGGCCACCAAGTACTTCCGGCCATACCTTTTTGGACGCAAATTTAAAATCGTAACGGATCATAAACCACTCCAGTGGGTTATGAACATTAAAGAGCCGAACTCGAGGTTAACTCGATGGCGGCTAAAGTTAAGTGAATACGACTTTACAGTCATTTACAAAAAAGGCAAAAATAACACCAACGCCGATGCCTTATCCCGTATCGAGTTAAACAACGAAGAGACAAGCTCAATGATTGCCAATCCGACAGATAAACCTCCAACCTTAAGTAACTCAAACACTCTCACTGCCCACACTGACAATGAACACCCTATACTTGAGATACCTATCGTTGACGATCCGCTCAACAAATTCCATCGACAATTATGTTTGACCATAGTAGGGGATATAAAAAGAAGACCGACAGTGACAAAACCCTTCGACACACATACCCGAACATCGGTGCAACTATCTGAGTCTAACTTAGAGGAGGATCTAGTCAATGCAATAAAGGAGTATGTAAACCCTAAAATTAAAACAGCTCTCTTTATAAACCCGCCTTTGGCCATGTACAAAATTGTCCCCATCTTACAAGAGAAATTCAAGAGTTCAGCCATGAATCTGGTAATAGCTAAGACAGACATTGAAAATGTCAAGGAATATCTTAGGCAGCAGGATATTATCCGTCACTATCACGATGGTAAAACTAATCATCGCGGTATTAATGAATGTTACCTGACCTTATCACGTAGGTACTTTTGGCCAAAAATGAAGGAGCATATCTCCAAATTTATCAATGATTGTACTATATGTGGCCAGGCCAAATATGACAGGAACCCTGTCAAGCCTAGGTTTAATATAGTTCCACCAGCCACAAAACCGTTCGAAATCGTTCATATGGATTTATTTACAGCACAAAATGAAAAATATGTTACTCTTATAGATGTATTTTCTAAGTATGGGCAGGCGTATAACCTAAGAGATGGTACTGCACTTAGCGTTATACAGGCTTTACTAACATTTAGCACTCATCATGGCTTGCCACTCACCATCATTACTGATCGGGGTACAGAATTTTCAAACCAGATGTTTTCAGAGTTCTGCAAGACACACAAAATAACTCATCATACAACATTAGCTCACGCACCGAACGGCAACGGCAACATCGAAAGATTTCATCTGACCTTGTTAGAACATTTGCGCATCCTAAAACTACAGCATCGAGACGAGTCTGTCATTAATCTAATGCCATATGCTTTGATAGGGTATAATAGCTCAGTCCATAGTTTCACGAAGTGTAGGCCATACGATATCATTTTAGGACACACAGATCCAAGAGATCCACTAGATATGGATTTAACAGAACATCTGCTACAACAGTACACACATTCACATAGAGAACAAATGAAAAAGGTCTATGAATTAATCAATGAATCATCTCTCTCTAATAGAACTGCAATAATAGACAATAGGAACAAAAGTCGTGAATCAGAAGTAGATTATCAGCCACAGCAGCAAATATTCATCAAAAACCCAAGTGCTAGCCGTCAAAAGCTCGCACCAAGATACACTCAGGATACAGTTTTAGCAGATCTTCCAATTCACATATATACTTCCAAGAAACGTGGTCCAATAGCAAAATCGAGACTCAAACGAATCCCTAAAAGTGCCACATTGTTACAGGATTCCACTACTGATGTTGGTCCTCCACCTGATACAGGCGGAAGAGATAAAACTTGAAGGACTCAACGATGGACCGGGAATCTTACCTTTTAAATTAGGACCCATGAGACTTACGACCCACTATCATACATTTCTACAATACATTGAACTTAAAGATATAAATGATAAAATTAGCTCCGTACGAATACAACTAGTTGAAATCAAAGAAATTCTAGATAACTAAACTTACGCCTTATATGAGTTACAGATTGATCATTTAACAAGTAAACTAGATAAAGCTTCACTTCAACTATACAGCTTAGGGCCTAGTCGTCCCAAAAGAGGTCTTATAGACGGTTTAGGTTCCGTAGTAAAAAGTATAACCGGAAATCTCGACTACACTGATGCTACGAGATACAATGATGCTATTAAAATTCTCAAGGATAATCAGGATAAAATAATTTCTGAACAAAACCATCATATCAGTCTTAGCAAAGATTGGATGGGCCATCATACCGAAATTATAACCAAAATTGTTGAAAATCAGTCGCAAATTAACAATACACTACATGATTTACTAGATAAACAAAAGTATGCGCAGTACAGTCTCTTAAAATTCGCGAAGTTCGCGCAAATCTTAGGTATAGTTAGCGATAACGTAGATAAGTTAATAGATGAGTTACATAGAATTGAAGATGCAATAGCCTTCAGCCGTGCCGCAAGCACGCACCATTCTATGATAACGTTAGAAATAATGACTAGTATGTTAGGAAAACTTAGTAGTATCTATGATAAGGATCAGCTGTTAGATATAGAGATTAGGGAATATTATGACGTCATAAAACCAGGATCATTCTATAATGGTCAACACATCGTACTAGTATTCCAATTTCCCATCCTATCTCCTCTCAAATATATTCTGTATAGATTAGCTATAGTACCGAACGAAAGTAAGCAGGTAGTAATTCCCCCTTACCCATTCATAGCTATCACTAGAAATTTTCACGTGTACATAGAGGCTGAATGCCCGAAGTTAACCGAGCAGTATCTCTGCGAAGAAAAACTCAATCATCAGTTAAGATCGCAACCAGATTGCATACAACGTATAATAGACAGCAAAACGATGGACGATTCCTGTACGAAGACAACCGTTTCCCTTTCAAGAGAAGCCATGGAGAAGCTGGATGACCGCCACTACGTAGTCGTCTTCCCACAACCAACGAAACTGCAACTCACCTGCGAACGAGATGAATACAACACTTTGACCGGCAGCTTCCTGGTTACCATCCCGCATAACTGCCTGCTGAGAACACATGAATTCACCATAGTTAACATCAATGATCGAGTGAACGGCCAGCCAGTGAAGATCACTGAAATTACTACAAAAATGCATGAAGATCATGAACCTCAACCTCCGCTTAAGATAAACTCTATCAACCTAAGAAATCTGCATAACCTACAAGATGAGATCAATCTTCAAACACCTGTTCAACTGGAGAGTCTGGAGTCATCATCATCATTCTACCATACAACCATACCTTTCTACGTAATATTATCTGGTGCACTTGTACTAACCATCATAGTACTGTGTTACCGTTACAACGCCTGGAAACTCAAGCCACCAACAGAGCAATCACCCAATACTGCTGCTGCAAATCGAGATCATCCTTATGAAGAACCAGAAACATCGCGACGCCAGAGAGAAACTCAGATGCCAGCAACATTTTCACTAAACGTCCTAAAATAGTTGCTGAGCTACGGGGGGAGGTGTTACGCGCCAGCCCTATATCTATATCGCTGACGGTGCATCGACGGTGGAAGTTTACCTTCGCGACACAAATACATAGAATTGTGCAAGCTGACGGAAACGCTGACGATGCGGCACGTGTAAGCGACGCGCGGCGCGGTGGCCTACGTGACGTTGGAACTCGTTCATTCCGATTCCCACTTCGAATCTGTATACTAGGTTTATTATAATTATAAGAAAGTTTTGTAATACTTTTATTAATTAAATAATTATAAGAAATTTCGGTTTTTTTTGAGTCCTCCGACAGCGTTCGACATAATTCGCTCTAATAACTCAAAGAATTTAGATAAATTTTTAATTAGTACAAATACTTAAAAACCTTATTAGAAAAGGTCTTGTTATTATTTAAGTAAAGTCTCTATATATAATATTCATAAATAGCAAAGTTATTAGCGTTTGTTTATATCCCAAAATGTCACTCAATTTATGTGAATATTGTACAGGCTATTGTATGAATGAATAAATGACGATCAAAATGAAAAAACACAGCGTGTATTATTTTCTAGTAGTAATTGTTATGATTTATTGAGGGAGAGACAGGGATGAATGGATTGTGTGAACATGAAAGAAAAGGAAGTTAGTGATAGCATGACGACTGACAGGATAAAATGGGAGAAAAAAGCGTGTTTCGCCGACCCCAAATAAGATGGGACAAGGTCAGGAAGATGATGAGCAGGGCACATTGCTCGCAGAACAGGTGGCCATTACGGCCAAAAGATTTTGAAATGACAACAGAATACCGAGAGAGGCAGCGTTGGAAGGTGAATCGATGACTTGGTGAGAGTCACGGAAATCCGATGTGTACGAGACGCACAGGACCGTTCATTGAGGCGACACTTGGGGGACAATGAATAGACGTCTTTCGGCTGAAATGATGATGTCTGTAGTAGAAAATATCTGTTTCATTTCCATCCACATATATTACGCAATCTGTCTGTTGAATGAAATAACTTCGGCACGACGTACCTACCTATACAATTTATAACTGGTCGGTTCACTAAATTCATTGGCAACGCTTACTGCTGTAAACAAGAGTAGGTACGCGTTAAGCTTTGAATGGCACACTGGCGATGCATCTGCATTGCGTGTATACAGTTTAATTATGTATTGAGACATCCCATGGAACACTGAGCAAACTGTCTATAAATCTATATGTATAAAAGCGAAATACAACTCACTGATTAATCACAGAATCTCAGAAACTATAACACCTACAAATTTAAAATTTGGCAGGTAGGTTTCTTACAGGGTGTAAAAATCCGCAAAGAACGAATTTTACGAAAGGGGAAGAAATGGGTGTCCAAAATTTGTATGGAGAAACCTATTTGGTTGGAGGGTAAGACTCCTGAGAGAAGAATCTCATAACATTAAACGCCGTGGCCTGTACTTCATTCTGGATCAAGCATCTGATCCAACTATCCAACGAAAACCTTATTATTATTTTTAGCAGAAATGTCTCACTGCTGGGCAAATATCTCTCTCTATTTCTTTCATGGTTCCTGATCTTGCAAATCAACTTATTTATATATTTATTTAACTATTCATGTATACAATATAGTGATGCTTATTTCCATAGAAATCTCTTTTAGCATACCTGCGATAGGAAAGTCGGTAAAAATAGAGATGTAGACACCGTGTGTACGAGTAATAGGGAAATAACTACACACAAAATAGTTGCATTGGTGACGAAATAGAAAGATATTGTCCTTTCACTCTGCTTTTGAAAACTGTAAGAGTTTGGCAGCCCTTAATGTTAGGCAGTAGTGAGTTCCACAACCGTACTGCGTGTTTATCATATAGGTACACACATAAATATACAAACTAACCAATTAGTTGAAATGAAAACTAAGATCAATATCGTATTTTGTTATACAGACAGACGGATTCCTTTAAATACACCGGTTTATTTAGAACCACTTTCAAGTCTGGTCGCCATTTTTCTATCGCCCGTGACGTCATAATGATGATTTATGAGCTAGGACAAGCTCAGTTTAGAATGAATATTTGTTGTTATTTTAACAGACTTTTTTAGTAGACAGTTGAGAAAACTTTTGCGGCTCAGTGAGTAAAAATAATATAGCAAAAAAGTGTTTATTTTGTAGTCACAGTAATATAGCAAAAAATTGTTTATTTTGTAGTTTAATGAGTCATAATATTATATCAAAAAAGTGTTTATTTTGTAGCTCAATTACGCAATAATATAACACAGCAAAAAGTGTTTATTTTGTAGCTCAATAAGTAATAATAATATAGCAAAAACGTGTTTATTTTAGTGCATTTCATAATATTAAAAAAATAAAAAGGCATAAACGTTTGATTGAAATAAAAATGGCCCCACAACATCAATGTAAATAGCATTGATGTTCTAGACCCATTTTTATGTTGGGAAATTATTGTCATAGTTTCTCTGGCTTCGGTTGGAGCGAGAGTGAATGACAATCTTTTACTGACTAAAACCTATCCGTGTTCCTCACAGGTGTTCCTTCAGTTGCCTTTTGCGTTCCAGGGTTCCAGTTTTCTGGGTTTTTCGTACCTCAAAAGGAAAAAAAAATAATCCTTATAGAATCACTTTGTTGTCCGTCTATGTCTGTCAAGACCCTGAAATTAAAACTATATTCTTAGGTCTGCGGTCTCTTAAAGTTGTGAAAAAATCAGACTTCTGAGTTAACGAAAAAAAAAGATACCGTCGTTTATGTCGCAAAAAACTTATATTTCGACACTCTCAAGGGAATCAAAATTCATGGGGCACTTCGTTAATCAATTCGGGAATTGAACTGTTTTATAGGTAAGTTTGTACGGAACCCTCAGTTCGCAAGTCCGACTCGCACTTGCTCAGTTTTTCAAACAATTTCGATTTGAGATTTGGTTGGCGATTGAAGAATAGCTCTCTACTCCTAGTATTTAAGTGAACTTCAACGATATCGAATGGTGAGTCCGTATTCTCAGTGAGAATTGTAACTCGAATACAATTTCTACGTTTGCTTTTGTGTTAAGTTGAAGTTTCTGTTTCATTTCTTTAATTCTTGTATCGTAATAATAAAAGGAATGCCATGTATAATTGATTTCATTTAACTATTCTCAAAAATTGTAAACAAAAACTTTTTTTGATCGTTTTAATTAATTTATGATTAAAATGTAATGAAGTGGTACTTATGAGAGCATTACATGTTCATTTGGCTGGTAGAGGCATTTATAAAAAAATTGAATAAAAAAAACAACAGAGTTAAAAAAAAGACGATTGCCATGTCAAAAAAATGAACTAAAAAGCAAAAAACAAGATGTTAGTTAACCTATATAAATAAAAATGAAAGGTGTCACTCATTCACTCACTGACTAAACACGATGTCTCGAAAGTTACTTGATCTACAAAACAAAATTTTTCATCGCCGTCGGGGGACCAGTCTGTAAAATACTTTCTTAAATAAAAAGTCCCCCTGAATTTCTCTGATTATTTGCCTAAAGGATTGTCAAAAACGTATAATTACTCAATTTACACATTACTTTGGGATTGGCAAATGAAATCATCAACATCATTTCATTAACAAAAAAGTTAATCGCGGATTATTAACCCCAATAATATGGGATTTGAACCTAATTGGTGAATCGACGGTACATCAGTGTGAATCTTACACATCTGCAGGACTGGCACATACTATTTCATTACATTACATTAATATTATTAGTTAACTTATTTTTATCCTCACATCGGAACGCTTTGCAGCAATTACACCAATGGAGCACAATAAGTCCGAAATCTTCTACTTCCCACATCGTGTGCGCAGTGGAATGGCTTTAAAGGAGCGGCGCGGTGGAGGGTCACGTCGCTCGCTTACGCAGCATCAGGCCATCGCTCCTTCAGGATTCCACATGCATCACATCTCATATCGAACACATTTTGAAATGTTAAAGCTCTTTCGATGTGTTTTTATGAAATGGTATTACCAATAAACTGACGTGTGATCGCAACAATCTCGAAATATTTTCTATTATTCATTTAAGGGTATGAAACACTTCAAATATTTACTAAAATTAAATGCGGGCAAAATCTACCCAAATAAAAAAAGAATCATCAATAATAGTTAACATTTGATAGGACGACTTGAGTGAGAACCTTCTCCCTTTTTGCAAAGTCGGTAGAAAATTAAATAAAAACAAATAAACAAGCCATTTTATTTATTGCTTAAAAGCAACAAAGTAACTAATCTTAATCTTATTAGTACAAAATAATTTAATTTGCATGAACCCCTCCTAAGCTGAAGGCCTCCAAAGAGTACCAACTTTCTAAATAACTAAACTTAATTTAAGTTGGATTAATTAAGAATTACGTTCTCAATTTCACAACTAAGTATCTTTCTGTTTGTTGCACATTATTTCACGATCAAATTGGACTATTTCAGGTATTTGAACTTCAAACAATCCGACCACTTATAAACGAAGATGGCCAAGAAATTCCTCTCTCAAAATATCCTTGTATAAGCAGAGTGCGCCAAGTATTTGAGAAGCATAATAAGGCCAGCATTAGAGCGGCCGTCGAATGAGGTCACCAGAGGAATGCCTAGGACATTAGTGATTATCAAGTGGCTAGGAGCCTGTGTTTAACGGCCAGGCTTTGTGGCGCTAGTAAGATGTTGTGTTTGGAAAATGACGAGATATTTTCTACAATTTCTTGTCAAGGGAATGTGATAATATTATTATGTTACCTAGCAGATTAGGCCTGCGAAGTAAGGGGTTACGCCTCTCGTAGAGAAATCTGTACCCCAGTAGTAGGAACATTCTCGCTCAGGTCGGAGGTCGGTCCATGGATTGGGGGAGGCTTATGTCCAACAGTGGACGTCTTTCGAATGAAATAATGATGATGATGAACGTAGGTGAACCCATTACAAATTGGTTAGTTTTACTGATATTGTAATTTAGAAAATTTAATTAATTGAACATTTTATTGGTCTATTTTATTTTATGGTTTTCGGATATTATTATTTATATTTGATGATGAACTAACGTAGATATAAGAAATACTTACAGATATTGTGAACCAAATATTGTCATATTAATAAATTATTATTATTATTATTAGTTAGGGCCGTTAGATAGATAGATATATTCTTTATTGTACACCAAAAATGCAAATTACATTAGGAACTTAATATTAATATAGTGTCACAATGGGCGGTCTTATCGGTTACTACTGGGGCACCGCTCTGTAACCCAAATCACCCCAAATTAATATCGAAGTTCACTTGACAAATATGCTAGTCACCTAAGCTTCAAATAATCAGATCCCTCCTTAGAAACGCAAATGTAATCAATTTCACCTCCCACAAGTACGGCAACAAGTTATAAATAGCAGTGTATTAGTAAACAAACCGTTATTGGGGCAAGCCGCAACTCCCGCCGTCCCCATTAGAAAGAGATTTCGTAGTGATATCATCATTAGAAATGAATTTAAGTTGGAAAGTTGTTAGACTGACAGTTTCAGGGGAATTAGGGGGAGTTAAAGTATATATTTCTGATAGTTTTGTAGATAAATATTGTAGTCTACATCTAAACATGTATTTGATTATTCCCTCGCGCATATAGAGGTATTATTATTACGTAATTTTGCGCGTTTTTATGTAAATTCACAAAAAAAAAAATATTAAAAAAGAAATAAAAAAAAACTTCGCGTATAAGGGTATTACGTAAAAACACGTAATTACGCGTTTTACGTAAAACCACCAAAAAAAACGAAATTTAAAAATATTTTTTTCTGCATTTTTTAGGAAAAACGAAGATATAGAGACCAAAATTTTCAGCCGAATAAATTTTGTATACCCGTGTGTACCTTTCGATTGAATTTCATACGTTGGAGTGCCTCAAGTGCTCATACAATTCCGATTTTGAATGCCACCGATGCTGCAATCAACGTAGCTACTTACTGGACACATTTATTTTTTTTATTTTATTATTGATAGGTTTGCGTTTGAATTTCATCGAAAAGAAATAAGAACGAATTTCGAAAAAAAGTAATAATCCAAATCATATTTCAAACATGACTGATTGGCAGCCGTAACGCAGGTTTTAACAGGAGCAAACACAGGTGCACTTTCTGTTCCTCACTTTACTCTCATGATCCGTTGGGAAGGGTATCTGCTAGAACCAATGAGAGTTCAGACGCGGGATCGACAGCTTTGTGCGCTATCCGAGGCAGGGAGACAAAATGGCAGATGCGGCAAAAATAATTAAAACAAGGGTGCATAAGTGAATATAGTATTTAAAATAAACGTTCATACTTATATATTTAAATAATACATAATTATTATGAGTATTTAAAATATATTTATAAAAAGTAAAAATGGGATATTTGAGACGATTTTTCGACTTGTGTAGAAAATAATTCTGCAACTTCCACTCAAATGCATGCTGACTGGTAGCCGTTCTAATACCTGGAGTAACATTCACAAAACGAAGAAAAATTATCATTGCTATTATATGCTGTTTAATTTAAGAAAAGTCTTTCAAAACTTCTTGAATAGAAGTGCACCAATCCGCTCAGCCCCCCTAGCCAAGTTACGACCGTTTCGTTTCGATTCTCTTTCGTCGATCGGCTTGAGTCGGCCACGCCTCCTATTCCTTTGTTATGACCACGTGACTGAGCGTTGAGATGACGTCAGAACAAAGGAATTGGAGGCGTGGCCGACTCGAGGCCATCGACGAAAGAGAATCGAAACGAAACGGTTGTAACTTGACTTGGGGGGCTGGGCTCGCGTAATGAATTACGGCTTATTCCTTCTCCTAGAAAGGAGGCCGGATTCCTAGCAGTGAGAATATTATAAGGCTGATTTTATATAGGAATGTATTGTTCATAAAAATAAAGATGTACCGCATTTGGCCACCAATTACACAAATTACAAGAAAATCATATGGCCGATTATGCTATGCTTGTGCTAGGTGATTATGTTACCTATTCAGAAAGCCGTGAGACAAAAGGTAAACAAATCATATATAATACTACTATATCATAGACCACAGATACTGCAAACATTTTACATTAAAATGTGACGTTTTGTCATAGGGCGGGTTATAATCCGCCATCTTTATCACTATACGAGTGTGCCGTTGTCAGATATTTTCGTTGAATTCTTGTTATTTTGTTGTTTCCATTAAGTTTTTTGTTTTGTTAAGTTTAAAGTTACTGGTACATTGTTTTGTTTTTGTTATATTGTCGTTTACGTGCTTAAAAAAACCCGTTGAAGAAACATCGCTGAAAGTACCTAAATTGTTTTCTTTATTTACATTTTGTCTCAAGCCCAGATGAATACAGTATATCTAGAAGTAACAAACAAAATGAGAGATTTGAACAATCACGTATCGTATTGTAAAGGTATTTTGTGGCTATATCTATTTAGAGGAAAACTACTTCAAGTTTTTAGATGTCCTAAAAGACACACATAATTGACTCTCGAATTGAACTGTAATTGATTACCTAACTACGAATTAATACGGATTGAGGCTGATTGCTATCAAGGAATTAGATTACTAATCTGACTTCATGTATTATGTAGCAAGTAATTACTTACTATTACGAAAGATAATATAAGTTTAGAGTTTCATACATATAGTAAATTAAATTCACTCTAACAAAAAACAATGCAACTAATTCTCTGTAACAAGACTAGCGTCAGATTGTAAGCAATTCCAATTCAATTAAACATTCTAAGGTGTCTGTAAATACAAAGCTGCAATGGAGCTGCGCGGTAGTGTTTCAAACGCGGAGTGAACGTGCACCTCTAGTCTATACGTCAGTCACGCGCACAGAAATGCAAACTAAGACACCTGCGTTTTCCCTCTCTAATCAAAACTGTCAACACTGGAAACAGTCCTTATACAACCGCGGATTGAGAACAGATTCGCTCGGCTCCAATTTACACAAATACTAGTCGAATCGCAAAGCTCATTCGGGTTTTCGCGACGCATACCTTTAACAGAAACATCTAATTTCGAAGTTTGTTGGTACGAAACGAACAAACACGCCCGCACCTCATTAAGCCGTGTTTATTTTTGCATTATACAAATATAAGCTGTTTATAGCCAAACTTACGTCTTTGATGTCGTCTCACACGAGACAGAGTTGGAGTTTTCGGCGGTTTGGTTTTGACGCTCCTATAGCAGTATTGAGGTTCTTCTTTGCTTGTTTTTTGCTTGAGCATTGGCAGTTTGAAGTTGGAGAACATTGCCGTAAGCACATCACTCACACACATAAAAAAAAACACTATCACTGTCACAATTCCATTTTTGAATTGATTATGGAACACGGTTGCTAGAAGCGTGCGTTCCCGCTTCGGTTTCAAAATATTGTGACTTGTTATTTTCTGAGCACGCGGGTAGTTTATATTTAGATCGCACGCGTCTGGTGTTCGCTCTGGCCGTCCGTTATACATATACATTCGTTTTTAATAAATAAAACTCGATACAAATATTACCGGCAATAAAGTATTATAAATAGTTTGTTCGTCTTTTATCTTGAGTTAATGGATGGTTCTCTGTACACGTGTGATTGGTCTTATTCGGTAGACAGATGTTTCTTCGTTATTAATGGTTTGAATCAATGGGATGTACCGTATCTATGACGTAAGGTGCAACAGTTTGTGGTCCGATTATTGTACTCTGTGGTTTATTGTCATAAAAATTGACATTTGTGTAACGTTTCGATTAATGACAGATTAATTTGGGACACGATACGACATCATCATCATAATTTCAACGGAAAGACGTCCACTGTTGGACATATGCCTCCCCTAAAATGTCACCACATTGAACGGTCCTGTAGGTCTCGCAAAGATCGGATTCCTGCGACTCTTACCAGGTCATCGGCCCACCTCGTGGGAGGTTTTTAAACACTGCAACTTTCAATGCATGGTCACCAGTGGTAACCATCTGTGTCGTACGGCAGGTGCTGCTTAAAAAACTTATTTAAGTTATTTCTGATTGCAGAAATAACTAAAATAAGTTTTTGTACATTCAATCATCGATCGAGTCATTCAACGTCTCTTTATCCTAAAAAAAAATTATGGTTTAACTAAAAAAAAAATGAATCACACTGTCCAGACATAAATGTACAATATGTTAGTCTCAACCCGCATTAGTCATCTGTTTCTAGGAAACGGCTGAGACGTTTGACTGAAAACTGTCTAGGCAAATCTCTGTAAGCCAGATGTCTCGACATTAAGAGTTATATCTTAGAAATGACACCATCTATATATAGGTTTTTTTTTTAGTCTCATACTGATTCATTCATAATATGTTGGGCTGTGAAAAAGACCGACGAAAAAAGATTGCATGTAGCGGAGATGAGAATATTGAGATGTATGTGTGGTGTGACGAGAACGGATAAACTGAGAAATTTGTATATTAGAGGAAGTTTGAAAGTGGCGCCAGTGACTGAAAAGTTGAAGGGGAATCGTTTGTCTTGGTATGGTCATGTAAAGAGGAGGGATGAAACACATGTTACTAAAAGAGTTATGAGCATACATGTGGATGGAGGGAGAGGAAGAGGGAGGTCAAAGAAAAGATTAGTGATATGAAAGAAAAGGAAGTTAGTGATAGCTTGACGAGTGACAGGACAGAATGGAAGAAAAAAACGTATTGCGCCGACCCCAAATAAAACGGGACACGGGCAGGAAGATAATGATGATACTGAATCATTAAATTTTTTTAGTAGTAATTACTTATTTAAAATAATAGTTAAATATAATGTATGTATATAAAAGGAGAAACTGACTGACATATCAACAACGCACAGACAAAACTACTGGATCTAGGAGTGTAAAATTTTGCACAAGGTTTCCTTTTATGACGTAGACGAGCATTAAGAGAGGATTTTCCAAAGTTCACCTCTACGGGAACCGGACCGAGCCCAAAACCACACGCGCCTCAGGGAGATGTCAGCAAATCGTAGGGGCCCAGCAGGGTCAAAGCCTACTGGGGCCATGGGTAGTGTGAAAACGAAACGTTTTTAGTCAGTAAAAGTCTGACACTATCTCGCGCTCCGCCCAAGAGTGGGATTTGTCATTAGATGATTTTCCCACTTAAAAAAAAAACCCCCTACGGGAATGGGACAGAGATCCAAAGTTTGTATGGAAACCTACTTTTATGCGGGCAAAGCAGCTAGCAGAAGCTAGTCTAATATATTAAAATCTTGTGTCACAGTATTTGTAATCGAACTCCTCTAAAAAGATTTTACCGATTTCTATGTTTGTTTTTGTACATGTATAAAATTTATTGGAATTCTTACTTGAGTGCGAAAGCTGTATTATCGATTTTTTTTTCTTCGAAAACGTTTCAACGACATCCCAATACTGTAACGCCTTGTTAAATATACGTCTTGTTACTGCGATATTTCCTTACATCGAAAAACTGTACTGCGAACGACTTCACTGCGATTTTTCATTTAATTTTTTTTTTTTATAAGTTATTAGTTATTTATATTTGAAATTAGTTGTTATCACAGTAGAATGAAACACCACTATCCTAAGGTTATCTGTAAAAAATCGCTTTTAGCGATAAGACCGCCCAATGTGACACTATATTAATATTAAGTTCCTAATGTAATTTTTTTTTGGTGTACAATAAAGAATATATCTATCTATCTATCTAGAATGAAAATATAAATGAGTAGACTAAAAAATCAATACACAAATTGCTTATAATCGGTACCTCAACCATTTCGTAATATCAGTAGGAACTGAGTAACATTTATTGGTCGTATAAATTCTGATATTTTTCCTTGAGTAACGTGAGAAGTGTGCGGGTGATGATACTAAGTGATAAAATAACACAATATTTGAGGTAACATCGTGATCTGTTCTCGATATTAGAGATAATGGATATTTTTGGCATTGGACCTTAAATTGTTTTAGTGACGTATGGCTCTGAAACGTGGTTACACTTATACAATGGGCCTCATCAGAAAACTTAAAGTCACCCAAAGGGCAATGGAAAGGGCTATGCTTGGAGTTTCCTTGCGTGTCCGAATCAGGAATGAGGATATCCTCAGGAGAACCTTCCACCTTTTGGCAGGCCTACCAACGTTGCGCCTTCCAGTACGCGGTCACTACTCCAGAACCTTTTGGCTCCATCGACGTACCTTGCTTACTGCTAATTAAGTTTGTCGTTTCTTCGGGCTAGCGGATATCTTCATTCCTGAATCGATCACGCAGGTAAACTCCAAGCATAGCCCTCTCTATTGCCTTTTGGGTGACTTTAGGCCTTTCGTTTAACTCCGGGCAGCTATAGAATCATTTCTAACCATAATTTTCCTGCTCTTGTCCTATGATACTTGGGATTGGTGGAAGACGTTTTGTCCTGTCACCTGTTACACTATCACTAACTCCCTTTTCTTTCATATCATTCCTCACATAATCCATCCATCTATTTTACGTTCTTCTTCCTGTCTTGATCCGACTCATAACTCATTTAGTAACATGCCTATCATCCCTTTGCTTCACATGACCATATTAAGATTACTACAGAAAAAATCTTAATGGAAATAATCATCACCCACAGTTACAGCATTTTTTGCCCTCCCTGAGATTCGAAACCAGGAACACATGCTCAGCAGTCACGCTTGCGACCACGAGACCAAAGAAGCAGCTCATAATTAACAAACAACCATCCCATCCAACTTGTTATTTTTCAAAGGCAATAAAAAAGCAAAAGTGACGACACACTAACGCTCCTAACCTACCTACATAAAATATATGAGTAGGTAGGTACTGAAAGGCCACTTTGGCACAAAAGAATACAGATTCGAATGTTGACTCAATGTCATCTAATAGAGGATGATGCCAACGTTACGGTCGCGTCATTTTAGAAAAACACTCTGAAAATAATCAGCCGCGGACCACACCGGAAATCAGCCATCTTGGATATACATACGTCAACGTTAAAATTATGTTTTTTTGGGAAGTGGGTTATGTTGTAACTAACAAAAATTAGAAGACGAGAACACTATATTGGCAATCTGTAGTCTTAACTTGATTGATGTATTGATTTGTGCTGCTACCATTATTTAGTGTAGAAAAAAAAAGAAAAAATAATTTTATGTACAAAATCATCTGAAACCTTTTCTCACTCTAGGGAGAGCGAGAGAGCGTGCCAGACTTTTACTGACTAAAAACAAACCTATGTTCCTTCAGTTGCCTTTTGCGTTCTAGGACCACGATTATCCCTTTCATACTTTCCCCAACTAGCTTTAGCAGGTATCGGCCCTGATAGGCGCCTACGGTTTGCTAACATTTTTTTGAGACGCGCATGATTCGGGTTCGGTCCTTATAGGACGAGCAGACGGCGAGATATCCATTGCTCATCATCCGCAAGCCGGCGCTTACGGTGGCCGGAGATCGTTCTGCGATTCCTGACGCTCAAGGTGTCTTCTATCGTGGTGGCTGAGGCGTGAGAATGTACGTTCCCTCAACCTTGCGGTCGTCTCCTTCGCTAGCATTACTGCCTTGCTAGTATTTCTAACAATCGGTTTAATCTTATATATATAAAAGAAAGTCGTGTTAGTTACACTGTTTATAACTCAAGAACGGCTGAACCGATTTGGCTGAAAATTGGTGGGGAGGTAGCTTAGAACCAGGAGACGGACATAGGGCGTTTTTAACGAGTAGGGTAGAGTAGGGTAGAGTAGGGTAGAGTAGGGTAGAGTAGGGTAGAGTAGGGTAGAGTAGGGTAGAGTAGGGTAGAGTAGGGTAGAGTAGGGTAGAGTAGGGTAGAGTAGGGTAGAGTAGGGTAATTTTTTTTTTACTAAATCCCGCTTTTGGGCAGAACAACGTCTGCCGGGACCGCTAGTTATTTATATAAAAACTAGTTTAATGCAGATTTGCGGGACTCTACACCTTGGTGCAAACAGTTCCGTGCAAATCCCTTTACATGGTTGCATTTGATTTATTGACTTTAATTTATTTTATTTTAATTTATTGACGTTGTTTTATTAATTTTGATTTTATTGTATTTGATTAGGTTTTGTTTTGATTTTATTTTATTATTATGAAAACGGAAATATTTGACCTGAATAAAATTATTATTATTTTTATTACCCTTTGCGAGATTTTAAGACCTCTGATAAGGTATCATTAGAACAAATATTTGTTCCATGTGGAAATTGAATTCACGACACGCAGCCAGTCGCTCAATCGGTATGCCAGCCGTGCCGTCAAATATTTATTAAATCATTCTAAAGGACATCCAACCTAAATAATTACATCAACCAGTTCATTATTACACACAAACTTTTTCCAAACCACTAGAATCCAAATCACTCTATACAAAACTTATCTTCATTCATTTACTGAACCCTAAGCCTATAAAGTTTAGGGTTCCGCCACAAAGTATTCAAAAACCATAGAACCCAGAAACCAAAAACACATCGTAAGCGCAAATAACTAAAGTTAGTCCATTTTCTACCTGTCAAGTACCACCTGGACTTAGGGTGCTATTCCATCAAAGATGTCTGATACAGCTAAGCGTTGCGAGGATGTGTCGTGGTGCTGTTAGAATATTGTTTTTTTTTTTAACTGACGCTACACGACGAGCTTGCGCAGTGCCAAGATACCTAGCGAAGCTGTGAAACATTGTGTAGCTGAGTGGCGTAGATGTGTAGCAGAGTTTGTCCACTGTATCTCTTCGCCCCATTCCTAGCTCGTATCGCTCGTTTTTTTTTTTGTATCTCCAAAAAATTACAAAGGGTATAATAGGTACTTTTTTCCATCCTAGGTGTGGTTAGTCAGACAAGAAATATCAAGTGATCCCATTGCTGCATTTTGTCTTCGCGTACCTCCTAGCTACCTCGCACATCTCTGATGGTAAGCACCTTTAACAAGGCCTTAACGACACACCATCGGCCTCGTTAACTGTGTAATTAAACCTGCCGCGCGCTCATGAGTCCATTCTTAGTCCCTGCGGGGCTATTATAGAGGAGAGCATTGATGTAAAGTGTGTTGTCGAGTTTCTGTAGAGAGTTTAGATGGGGTTGTAATGAGAAAATTTTTCAATAGCTTTTTTATATGTACTACATTAGTTTTAGTATATGCGAAACCCGAAACACGTGTCTAGTATTTTATGTAAAAAAATTATATGCAAAATTTCATAAATGTATTATGAAAAATCACAGTTGTTATGTTACCTAGTTGTCCGCACAAATGCATGGTCACCGGGTCAACCGGGCGACTGAGGGGTGGTATTGTTCCCACAACCAGCTGTGTGCTGGCGCCTAATGTCCGCTGTGATCTACCGTGACTTTTTTTAAATATTTTTAATATAACATGTGTTTTTTTTTTTTGGTTGGAGAAGTATCTTATGACAATCGGTGTAAAAATTATTGGAATCGATTCAGTTACTATTTCTGAACAAACTATATGCAGTTTTCATACAGGTATGCAGCAGGGTCTCACTAAAAATAATGTTGTTTATTATTTTAAAGTTATTATCGGTCGAAGGATTATTATAATAATATTTAGCCTGTACTGAAACAATCTTGAGCAAAGACTTCCTCCCATTGTTGCCGACTCTAAGTCACCTTGCAAATTCACAAGGAAGACATCTAAGTCGTACCGCCATCTCCTTTGTGGTGTACCGCGACCCCGTCTGCCGAATTCAGAGTACTAATTTTGTGTCTTACGTGCAAAACCCAACCCATCGGTCCAATCTGCCAGTCCTGATAGCTACAACCTAGAAGTCTTTAAGTCAAGAGTGAATAGGTTACTTCTAGGCAAGCGTGCTCCATCGTCGGCCACATCATCGCTTACCATCAGGTGAGATTGTGTACAAACGCGAGCCTATCAATAATAAAAATAAAAATAAAATTGCCCTTTGCGTTCTAGGACCACAGATAACCTTTTCAGAAATTTTCCGTCGCTCCAGCGGGCATGAGCCCTACGATTTTTCTGATTTCTTTTTGAAGCGCGCGTGGAAAATATTTTATTTTTTATTTATTTATTATTAATACAAAAGAATACAGGATAGTTCAAGTTAAATAGCAACCAAAAACCACTAAGGTTTAAACTTGTGCTATCATG
This sequence comes from Mythimna pallens, assembly GCA_961205895.1. NCBI lineage: Eukaryota > Metazoa > Arthropoda > Insecta > Lepidoptera > Noctuidae > Mythimna > Mythimna pallens. Next base: position 24,621,337 of record OY540827.1, on the reverse strand, counting down.
AATCCATCTCAACATCGAAACTATACAACATGAGTTTTTTATATTTGTTCGTTATTGTCGATAACATTTTTTTTTTAATCTGTAGTTCCGCAAACAAGTAAAAAACATTCTTAAATAATACTTAAGTAATATTGCTTAAGTTTGCATTTAACTCTCTAATGTTAATAATATAATATAATGTATAATATAATATTCCACAACTATCACACAACGCCGTCTAGTCTTAAGCTAAGCAGAGCTTGTGTTATGAGTACTAAACAACTGATAAACCTACTTATGTATTTCTAAATACATACATATTATAGACAAATTACACCCAAACACAGAACAAATGATCGTGCTCATCACACAAACATTTGTCCTTGGTGGGAATCGAACCCACGACCTCCAGCATAGCAGCCAGGGCCACTATTATAACCACTAGACCAACAAACCAGTTAAAGCTATGCTATTCATGTATCTATAACTAATTTCAATTGCACAAAAGCTTACCAAAGTAACAACAAATAAATTGCATAATAAACACAATCACCAAAAATTTCACAGACGAAGTTTCAAAACACAAATGTTAGCATTTCAAAAGCGGTTACCAACTTAGGAACATCCAAATTAGTGCTAACATACAAACACTGAAATAATCTACCAAAACTGGTAAAATTAATTTCAAAACTCTGCTGCCTGCGAGTTAGTGTGGTGCCACCGTAAATCACTGAAGTAAACCCCACTCAAGGCAAGTTAAATTAAGTCTTAGAAAGTTATTACCCTCCTAGGTAGCGTATCAATGAGCGACCTCGAGTTTGGCATGAACTGTATTTCATTAAGGCTCCTTTGCACAGCCGCTACGCGACAATAATACGACTGCGTTGCTTCATAACTATAACCTGGAAGTCTTTAAGTTAAGAGTTAATTGTTCTTTTTAGTCAAGCCAACCAGACGCACGAAACGTTTTTGGGAACACATTCATCGTCCGTACAGCTAAGGAGTGGAACTCCCTGCCGCAGTCTGTTTCCAGATAGCTATCAGCAGCAGCAGCAGGCTATAGCAATAGCCTAGGGGTTTTAAGTCAGGAACAAATAAGTTACTTCTAGGCAAGCGTGGTCCATCATCGTTTACCATCAGGTAAGATTGTGGTTAAACGCGAGCTCATCCATTAAAAAAGGCGTACTCCATCGTCGACCACATCATCATTTACCATTAGGTGATAGTTAAACGCTAGCTGGGCAATAATATTTTAAAAAGAAATTACGGTTTTTATAAACAAATTACGCTTAATATACAAATTGCTGGCTACTGCCAGCGGGCCACTTGGAAGTAGAAAATTGTTCCAAGGGAACATATTCCTTTGGGACAATTTTTTTTTTCACTAGACAAAAGGAAACCCCCTTTCTTCCCAGATAAAAAGTCCTATGTGCTATTTCTAGATCTACCCATGCGCCAAATTTCATCTCAATCTGTTTGGCAGTTCAAGCGAGAAGAAGTAACAAACATACGCTATCACAAACTTTTGCCTTTATATATAATATTTGGTTTGATTCTAAAGGTATATTATCCGAAGTAATTTTTCTTCAGGAATCGTTGTTACGCTGTCGCATCTTGATAGAAAGAAAAACGTTTTATTTGGCACAAATATGCAATCTTAGGACTAACTTAAAAATTATAAACATTCTTTATGAAAAATCGCGCGCGGACGTGGCGCATGAAATGACCGAACGCTCAGCATGTTTGGTCTTGCTTGTTTTGTCTTGCATGTTTGCAGAAGCCTATAATGTTGACTTTACTACCAGATCCAAGTTTATGGTCGTCAGTGGACTATGTACTATGTTAGTTGTATGTTTGGCTTGCATTAAACTTTCTATGTGGGAAGCTCTGTTTATAGTGACATAGTTTTAATTGAAGTTAGTTTGATTTGAAACTACATTTGATGGCATTGTATATGTTATGGACTAAGTAATAAATTGAGGCATTTTTCATAATGCCTTTCGAATAATGACAAGCTACTTAGGCAAAAGTAAATAATTATAAACCCAATTCCCTTATTTCTAACATTGCCTAGAAATTATGAATATTGCCATATGGTTGTTCTTTCTAGTGAAAACCGCATGAAACTTCGTTAGGTAGTTTTTGAGTTTATCGCAAACAAATAAACAAACAGAAAATTTAAGGATTGTTTGTTGTGTTATAATGGGTGGTCTTATCGCTAAAAGTCAATTTAATAAAAATATTCTGTACTACTTGACCCGGCGAATTTCGTACCGCCTAACAGTCAATGAATATAGTATACCTTTCTATATAGTCAACTGATTGGAATGAAACAAAGCCTAAGTAATATATCAAATTACACAAAATATTAATGTACAAAAGTTATATAAATTGATTTTGTTCATTTTACGTGATGCGCGCACAACAAAAATCTTTTACAGATTTATTTTATGTATAGATTTATTTCAAACCTGAAATTGAAATTAATTAGAATATCATAATTTGCCTTTACCCAAGAAAAGTACCAAGATTGAACAGAGACAGTGTTTTCTTAAGCACTCCTAAAGTCTATCAATTCTATTTATCGCCCGAGTCCAATAAAGGATTACTCGGCATCCAGATGAAATACACGGGCAGAACTAGCGGTGAACTTAGTCAGACTTCTTCTAAGATTAAAAGGATCCAAATAGGGTTTCTTTATCTATGACCGTAGTGAATTCTGAGTCTCGAAATAGACGCTGAGCTGAAGAGATCTCGAAGTAATTGAAGTTTGTTGTTTGTATTTTTTTTTTTGTCAAAAATTTGAAAATAAAAAAATCAAAAGAAAAGTTATGGTTTAAAAATAATAATAATAATTATTCACTTATTTGCCTGAACCAGGTGGTACAGATCTTATAATACAACAGGTACAAGGTTCTTCATATTCAACATACAAATTTTAATTCAACAAAATTTTGTTTCCTTTTGAAAAACTATAATTTAACTTATACAAACAATCATATTTATAATATGTCAATTAGATAAATGCCAATAAATTAAATTGAATAACAAAAACATAAATTAAAATAAAATGTTAATAAAATATAATAAAAATGTCAAATAAAATAAAATAGGAAATAATGATATCCAAAATTAAATTTGCATATTAAATAATGTGTAGAGTAATTCATAAACAAGGTTTAGTTAGGTATACAGGGTATCCCACCACTGTCACAAGGAGAGAAATTACCTTAAGACGACTACAGGCCCCCTAGCCAAGTTACGATCGTTTCGTTTGCTTTAAAGTCCGCCATGAAGATTATTATTTTTTTCATTCGTGACAGGTTCGCGCTTGACCGCTATCTCACCTGATGGAAAGCGACAATGCGGTCGACAATGGAGCGCGCTTACCTAGAAGTAACCTATTCACTCTTGACTTAAAGATTCCCGGGTTGTAGCCATCACGAAACACAGATTCCGGCAAGGAATTCCACTCCTTAGCTGTACGCACAGTGAATGTGTTCCCAAAACGTTTTGTGCGTATAGGTGGGATGTCCACCATGTACCGGTGGCGCATTGCCGTACGCCTCGTGGTCCGATGATGGAACGGGCTAGGTGGAATTAGGTTATATGCAATTCTACCAAATATAAATAGATGAATAGTAAAAAAATATCTATTCTTTATTTTTAAACTAAAACAATCATACTAAACGCGCAATCATTAACAGCTATAAAATAAATTTATCTGCAGATACAATCTATTTTACCGGGGCGTAGGTACTTACGTACTATGTTAAGATTTTCTCATAAACTTTATTATAATGCTGTGCTCGAAGTTATTAACGAGATCATTCGAGACGCGCATACATTGTTGTAGAGCGTTTTATTTATCTTAACGGTGCTCTAAGATGTTGATTTACATATTAAGAGACCTGAGTAAGCACATGAGTTCCAACAGCGATGACATATATTACAAACTAGCTTTTGCCAGCGGCTTCGCCTGCATTCTGTGTATTGTTCTGATTTATACAATCTTATTTTTAGTATATGCGAAACCTAAAACACCTGACCAGTATTTTTATGTAAAAAGTCTATGTACAAAATTTCAAAACCGTATCATGAAAAATCACAAAGTTATCAGGTTGTTATGTTACCTGGTTGTCCGTAGAAATACTCGTACATGGTCAACACGCGGCGCGTAGGCGCCGGCGCGCCGTCAAGCGCTCATCTACATTTACACTAATATTATAAAAAGTAAAGTTTGTTTTTTTTTTGTTTCTAGGAGGTAATCTTTGAAAGTACTGGTCCGAATGCTATAATTTTTTCACCGATAGAAAGCTGTTTTATGAGTGAGAGCAGTGGTGGTCGAGCGGTAACAGCCCCGACTTACGAGTTGTAGGACGTGGGTTCAAACTAAACCAGCCGCATTACTTTGTGTAATTTATATCATCACCACTGCTCTCAAAATGGTGAAGGAAACCGGCATGTCCTAGAACCAAAAATTCGAAGACATGTGACAACTACCAACCCGCACTGAGCCCGCGTGGTGGATTATGGCCCATTCCTTCTCTTAGAGAGGAGGCCTGAGTCCCAGCAGTGGGAACATTAAAAGGTTGATTATGCTAATATTATATACTTTGTATATTAAGGTAATGTTTTGTCCCAATCCCAATCAATTTGTCATAGTATGGTCACGAGAAGAGAAGGGATGAAACGCATGTTACTGAAAAAGTTGTGAGTATTATATTAACAGTGTACCTACATATATAGTAAAAAAGCAGGATGATGATGTTTTCTCCGGATCTGTTCAGCCGTTCGAGTGTGAAGAAATAACAAACATACACAAAGTTCCGCCTTTATAGTATTAGTGTTATTTCTTTATTTTTTATAATAGTGTAATAATTATGACATCACTAGCTTAGCAGCTTCACCCGAGTTATAGTAGAAAATTATCTTAAGGAATCCAGAAAGAGAGTGAGAGAGAGTATTCTCTCTCACTTTCCTTACCTTTACACTTACCTTTGAGATATTGCTAGACCAATTGAAATTATTTCAGCAGTGACCATATTAGTATCAAAAGTCGAAAAAGTTCGTTTGGAGGGTCCAAACGAACTTTTTCGACTGAGTAGCATCGAAAGCAAATTTAATGGGTTTTCGGGCTTGTGTAGTACCCATTGCTCGCCGTCCAGCCAATCCTTCAATAAGGTCCAAGCCCAGGCCCACGGCGTGTTGTGTTCCACGCACGCTTCAAAGAAATTTCAGTAAAATTGACGGGGCCAGTTAGGGCCGACGCCTGCCAGGGCTGTTTACTGTTCAAAGGGCTTACCGTAGTCCTCGCAAAAAGGGCAACTAAAGGAACACTGTAGGTTTTAGGCAGTGAAAGTTTGACACTCTTCCGTTCCGTTTGTACTATTTGATGATTTCCCGTGTAAAAAAAAACAATTCTGCAATGTGCCGCAGACTACCTTGTCTTTATTTAAAGTTTTTACAATTCATAAAAAGTTATCTGGTAGGTATCGCTGTCAGCGATAAGACCGCCATCGTACTCATAGATTTAAGTTTGTGTAAAAGTTATTTTACTATTTTGGTATACAATAAAGTTTATTTTTGACAGGCCTGTTAGTCTAGTGGTCAGTGGCCCTGACTGCTATGCCGGAGGTCGCGTGTTCAAGTCCCACCCAGAGCAAATGTTTGTGTGATTAGCAAGATCATTTGTCCTGTGTCTGGGTGAAAGTTATCTATAATAGGTATGTGTTTAGAAATATTTAGTTATGTTTATCAGTTGTTCAGTACTCATAGCACAAACACAAGCACAAGCACACAAGCACAAGCACAAGCACAAGCACAAGCACAAGCACAAGCACAAGCACAAGCACAAGCACAAGCACAAGCACCAGCTCTGCTTAGTTTGGAACTAGATGGCGCTGTGTGAAAGTTGTGGAATATTATTATTAGTATTATTATTCTATTCTGTATTTAATCTGCCTAGCCTTATCTTATGGTAGGGTCTTTTTTTAGTTAATATTCTAGGATGCAATAGATTATAGTATTTTACTTAAACTATCCACAGTAGGTACATGATTCTAACAGCAAAGTATATTTTTTTTTTATTCATAACTCAGAAATGAAAATAGTGATTAGTTAAATAATTAATTATTTATTTTATCATAATTGAAATTGTAATTTGACATTTATATATGTTGACCATTTTAATTTATTTAACATTTTATTAGTCAATTTTATTTTATTGTTTTCATATATTATCATTATTTATATTTGATGATGTATTAACTTAGATATAAGAATTACTAACAGATATTGTGGACCAAATGTTGTCTTGCTTAATAAATAAATTATTATTAATATTAGTTATATTTGATTTCATTCATAAAATGAGTTGAAATAACAGTTGCGGAGCAAATTCAAGTATTTAAATGAATATATTCTATTCATACATAATTGAAATAAAAAATAAGTTTTGAAAAGGCAATGAAGTCGCATAAAAACTGATAACACGATATAAAAATAATAAAAATGTATTTCAGTACTTATTGAAGATGTATTTTGATATTGACATTCGGTTTTAGAAATATCATAACGGAATATTGGATTTTCAGTAAAGTCAATTCAATGATAGCTTAAATTCTAGACAATAATATTTATCAATGTTTCTACTCTGGTAAATTTACGCTTAGATACTTGTCTATATAAAAGGAATATATCTATTTTTATTATTATTTCTTTATTTATTTTTTATACATATTTTGTACATTTTTAAATATTTTTCAAAACACATATAAAAAAAAACATTTAAAAATATAAAAAATAGCAGTCCGCCGGTGTCGGGACAGGGTCCAAGCTACCGGTGGTTAGGGCTCCAGAGACAGGAACCTCCTCACAATGCGAGCCGTATCGAGGAGTACTGCCTTCTGTATCAGGCCCTTGATCCAACCGCGCAACGTCAGTTTCGACAGGTGGTCGTCTAGACTTTTGGCCATCAGGCCATTGGCGGTAACAACAATCGGCACAATGATTGCCGAGTCCACATTCCACATGTCGACAACCTCGTGTGCTAAGTCGAGATATTTAATTTGTTTCTCTTTCTCAGCTTTCACGAGATTCTCATCATGCGGGATGGTGACATCGACTATCATTGCGCGGCGCGCTAATCGGTCTATCACCACTATATCCGGCTTATTGGCTACAATAGTCCGGTCAGTAATGATAGACCGATCCCAGTACAACGTGACATGGTCATTTTCGAGAACTGGGTCGGGCACATAGCTGTAATACGGTACCTCTGAATACACTAGGTTGTATTTCAAAGCAAGTTGCTGGTGGATAATCCTGGCTACTTGGTTATGCCTGTGCAAGTACTCTCCGTTAGCCAGACGAGAACAACCAGAGATAATATGTCTGATAGACTCACCCGGACGATGGCATGCCCGACACACGTCAACCGTCCCGTCCTTCATTATATATCTCCGGTAGTTATTCGTCAAGATGACTTCGTCCATAATTGCACAGATAAAACCTTCAGTTTCCCCGAAGAGGTTGCTGAAACGTAGCCAGGCCACGGACGCTGCAAAATCTACATCAGGCTCATGTAGAGCCCGATAAAAGCGCCCGTGGAGCTCCTTACTTTTCCATACTTCCCTGCGATCATCAGTTGTAAGTACCACAGGTTTGCGCCAGTTCTCTTTAGCCATGGATAACGGGGTGAGTCCCTTGTCCACTGCAACCACATCGCGGTGCATACCCACATCGGTTTTATGAAAATATTCTCTGAGGCTGCACACCTCGCGGTTGTGCAGGGTCTTCGCGTTTAAAAAACCTCGACCTCCACACTTCCGCGGGATGTACAGTCTCATCACAGACGACCGTGGGTGATGCATCCGGTTTGCGGTCAACAGTGTACGGACCCGCCTATCCAGAGCGTCTAGCTCGGTCTGAGTCCATTTGAGTATGCCGAAAGAGTACATTAAGACCGGCATGACCCAACCATTGAAGGCTCGCACCTTATTTCCACCTGACAGAAGGCTGTTTAATACCTTCTTCAGGCGGTCAAAGAAGCGCTCCCTCAACGATTGCTTCATGTCAGCAACGTTAATGCCTAACGCTTCCGACATACCCAAATACTTATAGGTTTCGGTTGAAGAGAGGGATCTAAGGTATATGGAATCCGAAAGTTGAATTCCCTCAGATTCCTTAATCTCCCCTCGCTTTACATGCATGACTGCACATTTATCCACACCAAATTCCATCCTGATGGCACTACTAAAAGTTTCAGTTACTTTTAGTAGTTCCATCAGTTGTAACTTGTTGGGGGCAATGAGTTTCAAATCATCCATGTAAAGAAGGTGAGATAGTACCTGACCACCTCTTCTCAACCGATAGCCCAAGCCTGATTCCTCTAGCAATGTGCTTAGAGGATTCAGGGCTAAGCAGAACCAAAGTGGACTCAGACTGTCGCCCTGAAATATTCCCCGTTTAATCCATATAGGCTCATCGTCCCTCCGAATCGATCGACATCCTGGATAGCGAAGAACAGTGTTCCATTGCCCCATACATGACTCAAGGAAGGTGCGTAGAGTTGCGTCTATTTTATACAACTCCAGCACCCTCATGAGCCATGTATGTGGCACAGAGTCATATGCCTTCTTATAATCTATCCAACATGTCGACAGATCCTTGCGAGATCGACGAACCTGTTGGCTTATGGTCATGTCTATGAGGAGTAGCTCCTTAGTACCCCGAGACCCGTTCCTACATCCATTCTGAGAGGCAGACATTATTAAGTTGGTATCAATATGCTTGTTAATTTTCGTTCTCAGAATGGACGTAAGAAGTTTATAGACCGTTGACAAGCATGTTATCGGTCTATAATTCTTGGGTTCCGCAGTACTACCTGTCTTATGGAGCAGATGGGTAACTCCAGTTGTTAGAAACTGAGGTAGCGACCCAGACTCTAAAGATGACTGGAATTGAGATGCCAGGAGCGCGTGTGAGCTGCTATACCATTTTAGCCAGAAATTTTGTAGTCCGTCCGGTCCTGGAGACTTCCAATTCGGTAACGGACGGACTGCTCTGGCTACATCTATAGGGCTAATGTCTACCTTTTCCATTTCTGGTATAGCTTCGCACACGCGCTCGACTTCACGCATCCAGCCATCCTCAGTGTGACAGACGGGCACCGACCAAATATTGCGCCAGAAAGTATTCGTGGCGACAGCATCTGGGCGGGTCACGTCAGTCACATTTTGCTCAGGTCGCTCCCAAGCTCTGTATACCCATCTCTCATCGCTCTGGAACATGCGATTCTGCGAGTACCGGTCGACTCGCCGCTTATACCGTCGAATACGGTTGGCCCATGCACACACTTTCTGCTTCAGGAAGTCGATGCGCTCTGTGACGTGAGATAAGTATTCTCGAGGGCTGATTCCAGTCCCCGAAAATGCTCGCCTCACGTAGCGCATCACACGTGGTCGTGTATTGCCCTCCCTGAAGCAGTATAGTTTACCAATGAGCGCTCTGGCCCCATCGATACGCCTCTCAATCCTACATTGCCAGGCAGGTGCGGCAGGCTTTGGTCGAGTAGCTCCGTCACAACTTGATAGTTTTACGTTGGCTAAACGACATGCCGCAATAGCCCCGCAATAGAGGATCGAGTGCGTATCAGCAAGGTTTACGCTGCTCTCGAACACATTCTCAAGCAGCGAGTCCAGAGCACACACTAGCGCCCTATTTTTTTTGTGCATAGGTAACCGGGGAAGACGAGGTCTAAGAGCGATCGGAGTCGATCTGTACTCGCGGAGTGCATCCTCCAGTGCGCTCCTCAATCGATCGTTGCACTGGCTACTTACTGTGACAACCCTATCATCTGCTTCATCATCAGCATGACTAGACTGCGGTAGAATTATATCTGTAGCTCGTGGTACCGCAGTCTGTGTCTGTATTGTAGTCGAGATAATACGGTTGCTCAGTACCTCTGAGCGCAGCCTATCAAGTGCGGCATCGTCCAATCTGTGGTTTCGTTGGATAACCCGCACCTGATCCGATAATCTTTGGGCCGTGACGTTGACGGTTGGTTCCAGTTCCTGAAAAAGAGACAGCATCCTAACACGGTACGCAGTGAGGTTAGTTCCCCCCTCTGTAGACCCGTAATATGCGCGCATGACGTTCTCGTTCATAGACTGAGTCCATCTCATGCGCTGCACACAACCACCGGCAGCGGGGACCCGGCTCGGGGCCGGTTGGCCCCTAGGTCCTAAGCTTTTCGGTGGCCGGCCTCTCCCCGGCCGACGTACAGGTGTTGGCGACGTCGGCGGGGAGAAATACTCGTCGCTCGAGCTCGACGCAACTGCAGCCGCCGGTGACATTGGTGATCCGAGGACCGGCGGCGGCGAGGCGGAGCTGAGCGGCGAGCCCGGGGGTGGATGGCGTGCGCGTCGGGCAGCTGTTCTTGTCAACATTTTCGTCAATTCATTATTTCATTCCATTTTCTTCTATTGCATAAATTGTTTGATGGTGTCACATCGTCGTTGACAGATGTCATATTGTATTGTGGTATTTTATTTCTTATAAATATTCTATTTCTTGAGGTATGTGGTGTTTTTGAAGGTTTTTTTCGTTTATTAACAATATTTGCTTCGTTTTGGATATTTGGTTTGTCTTGATTTTCGGTAAACGTAATAAAATTGAAATTTTTAAAATGGATAGAAAAATATTTGACTTTTGTTGTCAGTGGGTTGCCAGCTTATTATTATTATTATTAGGCTCGCGTTTGGCCACTATCCCTGCATCCCTAGCCAAGTTGATAATCTGCAATCGTTAACGCTAGTCTAATCTAGAAAACTAATCAAATGAATGAGAATGACATCATCTCAACGTTAAGTCACGTAGTCAGAACAAACGAATAGAAAATTCGTAGCCAAGTTCACATCGTTCAAAATAATAGATTGAATTGTTATCGTTTCTAAAATGTTCAACACTACATCCTTTGTTAATGTAGAACGAGCGGCCGACTCAACGGCTACCAACTTAACGTTTTCTACAATTTCTGACACCGAGGCGTTACCGATTGGAAAACGGAATTCGACACGAAACGGTTGTAACTTGGCTAGGGGAGCTGATGATAAGCGTAGATGTGGTCGACAATGAAGCACTTTTGCCTAGAAGTATCCTATTCATTCTTTATTTGAAAAGCCTAGAAGTTTTGTTGCTATTAACACAGATTCAGATAGAGAATTCTACTCCTTAGCTTTACGCACTTGCACAAATAAAATTGGATTTGAAGTAGACTACAAAGAGCCTTTTTTAAGGGGATCCTTTGCCACTCTCCTATCGTCAACATCGAGCATAGTTTGAAAGCTTGTTGCTTCATCTAACGCAATTCAAGTCAATGTTAGATGAAAAGGCAATGCAAAGAAAGAGAGATAACGCCTGGAAACTCGGTTGGCATTCGGTAATTCCGTGATTTACTCGAATATTTCACATAAACTCGTTCCAGGAAATATGTGTTTTTTTGAAACCCTTAAAAGTTTTCCAGAAAAATTGTCGTCATAAAGAATCTCGATTAAATGTGCAAGGCTTCTATTGATGTACTTTTTTATATTTTAATATATGAGTACATTATGAAGGGGCAAAGTCCACGTAAAATACGATTTTCAGAGCTCTTTACTAGATTAGTGTTACACAAATTTATGTTTTGATTTCTATAGAAGCCTAGATAATATCCACAAGATAGCTGTGTACCCAATATCTATATGTGTATAATATCTAGAGAAAGATGTGTAATAACATCATAATCACGTAAGAGCGGTTGTATGAAAATGTACCTCGAAATGGACGCTCCTTATGCTGTATTAACTTCTAAAGATCACGTCTATTTGTTTATTATTAAACAATTTTTCGGTTCATAAGGAACTACTGAGTGCTCGAAAGAATCAGCGTGGCCTTGGAAAGCAAAGGGCAGCTGAAGGAACTCGGGTAACTTTTAGTCATTAAAAATCTGACACTCGCTCCATCCAGAACAAAGGAGTTACAATTTGCTTATTCCCTCCTCCCTCCCAAAAAGGCTCCTAAGAAAGTTTCATAAACTTTATGTACATTTTCTAAATCGTGTAAAGAATTCATCTGAAACTTTCTCATTCACGAACAGTGAACAGAAAAAAACAAGTCGAAAAAACTGAAGTGGTGGAATAAAATTACAACATTCTCAACTGACAGCCAATTCAGGCGTATATGATAAAATCACCGAACAACTTTCAATTGTCTGCGCCATCACCTCTATTTACGAGGCAGTAAGATTCATAATCGTTTGCATTTTATTCGGAATACAGTTGTATAATTTTATCGACACTAACGCTCTTATTTATTGCATGATAAGGTTCATAATTGCTTGTATTTTATTCGTGACATAGTCGTACGTTTTACTATGAGAGTACGCCAGTTCGCCTTTATGGCGACAACTAATATGAAAGAATCAAGTTTTTGTGAGTACCGAGAATTGTTTGTTTTTGTTTGGCGAAACGATTTAGTGTTAAAATGTTTTGTGGGCTCTATCACTTGTTGGATAAATAGTTGTGGAATGGTTTGTAAATATTTATTTGATGTTCTGAGAAGGGGATCAGCTGTGTAACATCTTACTTAAGTGGGCTGTCTGGGAAGTAGGAAGTAGTGGGAAGTGATCCGCTTTTGGTTTTAGGATTTCTTTCAAACGTTTGATATTCTGAATACTTTGTCTGGGTTTGTTATTATAAGCAATAGCTTGCGCGAAGAAGCGGCCCCGACGCCTCAGCCACTGGCCACCGTAGTCGCGGGCTTGCAGACGGCAGTGTGCAATTGGTAGCTCACCGTACGACTGTCCAGTAACCGGCCGGACCGAGCCCAAGTCGTCGACGGTGCGTACTGGTCCACTCGCGCCACAAAGACATGTCAGCAAACCGTTGGGGCCCAGCAGGGTCGAAGCCTACTGGGGCCAAGGGTTTGCTTCTGAAATGAAAACTCGGCCCTGGTATGAAAGGCAACGAAATAATTTTTAAAACTAAGGCAATGGCTCCGAAACGTTGTCGCTTACAATGCGTCTCATCAGAAGACTTAAAGTCATTCAAAGGGCAATGGAAAGGGCTATGCTCGGAGTTTCCTTGCGGGATCGAATCAGGAATGAGGATATCTGCAGGAGAACCGAGCTAATCGATATAGCACGAAGAATCCCCAAACTTAAGTGGCAGTGGGTAGGGCACATTGCTCGCAGAACAGATACTGGAGTATAGAACATGTATTGGAAGAGGCTGCGTTGTGTGGGCCTCTTACAAAGTAGAACACTGACTTAGTAAAGGTCATATAGGTTACGCATATAACTTTTCTTGTATTAGCCTTTTTCTCTTTTATTGCACCTACCACTATTTTTCTCTGTATCACCTAAAAGTTGACTGGTAGAAAATACTTAAGAGATTTAGTCTGTATTTGTACTTTTGTGTGCATAAAATATTTCACGTGCTGCCGTGCACAACGAGGCTCATGGGAGCCTCTCAGAGATGGTGGCACAGTCTCTCGGGGATGTGCCCTAACAGGCATTGTACAAAGGGGCTTTCGGGGGAGTCCTTTAAGAGGCTCTTCCATATATGCTGATGGTTATCACCGGGGTGGTTTTAATGAGGTGAGAATCCCACAATTCCTGGTATTTTATCCAAAAGTCTAGGCGCCTTGTGAAGACTTCCCACCAAGAATAAAAAAAGTGCCATTTTTTTCACCAATAAAATATAAGATTAACAGAAAACGTAATGATTAATTACTTGCTCTTGCGATCATGGACTTCGGAACATTAAACACACAACATTCATAAAATAATTCACATAAAAATAATAGATAACCTAACCACCCAAGCGAATATGAAAACAATAACTTACAAAAGTCATTCATAAGAAACAAAGCAATAAATAGCGAAAAAAGAGAAGAAAAAAAAGAATGCGGATCCCATCACGCAAACAGGCCGTGAGTTTTGGCCCACCCCCGTTTACATAAGTCTGATTTATTCGAGCTATATCGGAGCCAAAGTTGTTAAGTACAATGTGCTGGTTATTTACATACATACATTTGTGTAAATATTACAAGTTACAGACGTTGAATTATGTTGAATTGTAATAGTGGAGTTGGGAACAGTTTTGGGACTCGGGTAGCTAGTGTTTTGGTTATACATTATTGTGTCGGGGGTCCCTAACTGAGAATTAGGGACGACGCTGCTTTTAGTGGTCATAAAATGGTAAGTCTGATAGGTATAAGTAGGTACTTGGGAAAACACATATCATGTTTGATACAACTTAATTTTTAAATGAGGAAAAGAACGCAGGTAAGTTTGCTGTAATTTCAAAATTTAATCTTGAATGTCCTTTGAACCCTCATGTTACTAAAGAGTTATGAGCATACATGTGGAAGGATGGAGAGGGAGAGGGAGGCCAAAGAAAAAATGGATAGATTGTGTGAAGAGTGATATGAAAGAAAAGGAAGTTAGTGATAGCATGACGAGTGACAGGGCAGAATGGAAGAAAAAAAACGTGTTGCGCTGACCCCAAATAACGCGGTACTAGGGCAGGAAGATGATGATGATGTCCTTTGAACCCTCATGTAACGTAGACAAAGACAGTGCACCTATTGTAGTAGTTGTAGTTAAAATATGGCGATGATGCTTTAGGTTTAATGAATTTATTACAATTAAGAACAATACATAATAATAATGAGCTTAACTAAAAGTAATAAATATAATATACATACAACGATCGGGCAATTCTTAGTAAATTTTATCATAAATATATTTCTTTAAATACTGAAAGCGATTTACTTTAACATTATTTGGTAGATCATTATTAATTATTTTGTAAATATACTGTGCTCTTTCATACGTGATAGCCTTTTTGCTGTAGTTAATTCTATGTCTTCGCAATTTAATTTGGTATTTAATAAGAGAGTAATTATAAATAACTACTTTCTGTCAGACTTTGCTTAAACGCAAATAGAAATTTGTACTCGGGGAACATACTCCCTTCTAATGTGAAGGCACGAGAACATTTGCAAGAAGTTGGTAGAATTATCACAGTATTGATTGGTTGGATTCGTTTTTCCACAATTTCATTCTTTATTTGAATTTCTTTCTTATTTGTACTTATTATTTTTTTCTGTTCGTTTTCTATTAAGCTGCATCTGCCATGCCATGTTTCTGCGCCACTTTAAGGTCGACTGGTAGAAGTTGAAGCTGCTATTCGAACCTCGGCTGCAGGCCGCGGATACAGGCTATGAATGCAGGTAGCACAGGCATGACACGCAGCTGTTACCTGCATCCGCAGCCTGGCGTGATTTCGGGACTGGCTGCGCAAGCTGACAGCCACACAAATCCACGATTCAATCTAATATGAGCGCTGTCGACTCCAAGTAGCGATTATTTCGGGACTTGTCTAAACAGGTTGGAGTGACGTAACTACGTGTGCATCGACTTGCAGCCGCAGCACTACTGGTCTGCGATCAGCTTCGGCTGCAGGTTGCGGCAGAACTCGCAGCCGAAGCTCAGCAGTACTAGCGGCCACAGCCGCGTTCGGAATGATTTATACAAAAATCCATACAAATAAATAGAAAATCAATCGTGCAGCTGCAGCCGGCTTCGCGCAACTGCCGCATGTGCTGCCTGCATACGCAGCCTGCAGCCAAAATTCGAATGGCGTCCTAATGTTTTAAATATATCTCTATGTCCTATTCCAGGGTATGGTCCACCTTTGTGCCAAATTTTATCCAAATTAGTTCAAGTGTTTGGGTTTGAAGGAGTAACCAAACATTGACAAATCCAAAAATGCTTACTAACTTTTACTACTACACCTACTATTAATAAAACAGTCCAAATATATAATGCCGAATCACAGTAAAGAATGCCAAAACAAAATGAATGATTTAATGAATGAATGAATAAATAAATGAAAGAATGAACAAAATAAATTAATAAACGAATGAATGTTGTTAGTTTTATTCAAGAGTTATTTCATCGCCTTGAAATACAGTTTCACATTTCCAAGTTGATATGGGAGTTGCATTGTAGGCCTTGAGAAGATTGCAGCACTAGAGACCAATTAGTAATAAATTGCTGACTGAACACCAGCACAATTTCACACCAATTACTCTTTGGGTGTCACAGCACAGGTCTTTGGTTCAGAATAGCTTCTTGTTAATTATTACTTTACCTGGAAAAGAATTTATTATACTTACACACACTGGTTTCCATATTCAACAAGTAGTATCTTACCTGAAAAAAAAAAAAAAAATTAAAATTGTTATTGTAACATTTACATTAACATTTAATTGTTGTAATGTTAGTAAAAAATAAATATTAATACGATTAAAAATTAATCGCTGATCCAAAATAAATTCATTTATTAAAATGACGGATGCTTTTTTGTTAAAACCAGTCACGTGGATGAATTTACAACTCATTGTTAGCAGGGCTACAGCTCGCCTAGCCAAGTTACAACAGTTTCGTTTCGATTCTCTTTTCGTCGATCGCCTTGAGTTGGCCACGCCTCCAAGTCCTTTGTTCTGACGTCATCTCAACGCCCAGTCACGTGGTCAGAACAAAGGAATAAGAGGCGTGGCCGACTCGAGGCGATCAACGAAAAGAGAATCGAAACGAAACGGTTGTAACTTGGCTAGGGAGCAGGAATGTTTCACAGAGTTACATCGACTCTGGAATGTAAAGGGTCAAGAAAAAATACAAAAACCTGAAAGAAGTCAGTAAAGTTCGACACTCTCTCGCTCTTTCCAGAGCAAGAGGTTTTTGAACCTTAAAGAAAAAAAGAAAACAGAAAAACCTAAAATCACCAGGTGAGTAAAGTACGATGCACAAAACAGGCTCAACAATGATGAATGTTGAATAACAAAGGGCCAAAACTAAAAAAAGTGCTAATCGAAATCGCACACGAAGGCTTCCGTACAAAAAAAAAATTAAATCAAGGAAAAAAATGGCGACTTTTCTAGTATGAGAACACTCTTTAATTTTTAACTTTATTTTTATTTTATTTTTTGTAGTTCTAGCAGCAATAGAAATGTCTACATATTCTGTGAACATTTCAAATCTGTACTTCTTACAGTTTTCAGGATACAGTCGGCTGACCGACGGACGGATACATAGACAGCCAGATGGACGGACAACGGAGTTTTAGTAATAGAATAATGGAATGATAAATATTTTTTTAATAGCGTAAAGTTGTAAATTAGCTCCGTTGTTGAAATTAAACATAAATGCGGTAAATTATATGTTAGCACAAAGTTATACACCTTTGATTCGCTCGCGAGATTATAGGTTTCTCCATACAACATTTTGGACCCCCGCTTCATTCCTTTAGGAGGTGAATTTTAGAAAATCCTACTTAGTGCTCGCCTATGCCATAAAAGGAAACCTGGTGCCAAATTTAACGCTTCTAGTCCTAGTAGTTTCGGCTGTGCGTTGATATGTCAGTCAGTCAGTTTTTCCTTTATATAAATATATAGACTAGCTTCTGCCAGCGGCTTCACCCGCGTAAAAGTAGGTTTGCTATACAAACTTTGTATGGCAAAAAACACAACATTCACCCCTTCAAGGGGTAAATTTTGGAAAATCCTCTCTTAGTGCTCGTTTACATCATAAAAGTTAACCAAAATTTGTGCAAAATTTCACGCTCTGAATCCCAGTAGTTTCGGCTGTGCGTTGATATGTCAGTCAGTCAGTTTCTCCTTTTATAGATATATGACTTTATCTATATATTCCACACACCAACGAACAATTCACCAGAACTCATTATGAAAAGAGATCACATACCACCAATAAAGAACACATATTACCATAATCTACAGCTTCACAAACTGCCAGTAAATTCAGTTAAACTTCCACACTGAGACTAGGGGTACTGGGTGCTGGAAAAAAGCTCGCCGTTCATCATTATCAAAAAGTTATTAAGGCGGGCCTTGAAGCGTCCAATTTATTACGAAAGGAATCGCTGTAGCTGCCAACTTAGGCGTGAACATTATAGTTTATTAGGACGGCAGTGGTGATAATAATTTTGTGGAAAAATACATTTTGATTTAAGTGTGGTTTGGTAACAAAATACGAATATATGAATAGTGCTTATAGTTACTTTTGTTCAGAAACTAGTTTTTTTTTTTCCGCAAATTTGACACCGACGACAGCGACCTGGTGAGAGTCGCAAGAGTGCGGTGGATGCAAGACACACAGGATCGGTCGTTGTGGCTATGCTTGGGGGAAGCCTATGTCGTGATGATGATGATGAAGTAGGTATCAGTCAGCACTGGCAGCCCACTTGACATCAAAATTAATATGTCGATCTAATGACGTGACAGTGGACGTCTTTCAGCTGTAATGATGATGATGACGATGAAATTTCACACAATAATACCTAGTCCCAAACTAAGCAGAGGTTGCGATATGAGCACTAGACAACACATAACTAAATTGCGTTTACATTAAATTCAAATAAAAATATTATATTTAGAACCAAGATTTTCCCTATGATGGATGATAAAAGGCTACCAGGATCACAACAGCGCCTAGATATTCCCAATAAAACTTTGATCTTTTCTAAAACCGATACAATGCACGGGTCGGACGCGTCCTAAGGGAATGTGTGACACTATTGGATCTAATTCTATCGTCGGGATATTGAAAGATAAGTCGTTCAAAAGATTAATATATCCTTTAACCTTTACTATATATGTATAGGTTTTTGCCCCGGCTTCCGTAGCCTAACCCAAAGAATATGTGTATTTTTTAGAGTAAAAAGTTACTTCTCACGCTCATTATGGTATATGCTATAATAGTATCAGTGAAAGAATTTTTGTTTAAGGGTAAATATTCCAAGAGGCTCTGTACAAAGATTTTTAAAACAGAAGAGGATCCCTTTGATATGTCAGTCAGTATATAGTAGTATAGTAGTAGTATTCGTGTAAATTAATTAAATTATATATAAATAAGGAACTCCTTATTTATATATAATTTAATTATTTTACACGAATAATTTACGTTTAAAAAATACTCAACTAACTGTAATTACAGTTAAATCAAAAAAATATAATAAAAACCTTAAACTACGAGTTACACAACTAACTAAAATATGATCGAAAAACTCTTCCACATCGCTGTCGACTGGTAATGTGCCCAAAAGAGTGGTGGCATTGCCACGCTGTATGCCAATGCTTATCCTCTGTCCGAGGAAAAAGCCAGCCCTTAGGTCACACGAAGTGTCAACTAGACGTTTCGACAGATCTTTGTACAACTTGTGAGCACTCGAACACCACGATCTGAGTGTTTCAATCCCGAACAGTTCGAAAATCAATTTAAAAATTAGTCTTATTATCTTAGTTACTATATTGACACACTTAAAAATCAGACATGTAAAAATAAGTAAAGTTCATTTATTTTTTGTGGAGCTTTATAGCGTCTAAAAGTTTAGGTCCATGGAAAGTGTCTGACACTTATGATACTACTTTAGAATAATATTCTACAAAACATATATAAAAATCAGTCATAAAAATTTAAGTAATTCTATTTTTAGTTACCTCTCTCACCCACCCAGGCCCCAAGGGGGAGCACACAGGTATTCAAAGCACATGAGACGCTACTGAGAACCAAAGGTTTCATCCATGTGAAAATAAGTTATGTCAGATCGCTCTGAGATCTTGAACTATTAGGTATAGCTATGCTATCTCACCAAGGCGAATTGGTCTTGGATATGTCTGTAGGTACACGCCCATGGTCCACTCCTGCCGCGAAGCAGTAATGCGAGCAAAGGAAATAGCTGAAACTGTGAAGTAAGGCACAATCTCCAGAGACCGCCCATTGTAAACTTACTTTTATTAACACTTATGTTTGTTCTTATTTTTGTTTATGTGGTGTACAATAAAGAATATAATAAATAAATAATAAATAATCTCACACCCTACCCGCGGCCACAGGAGACGCCCTGGACGTCTGGAGTTGCAGGATTGTTCTCGGCCATTCCACGCACTTCATAGAAATTTCAATAAAACTAAACAGGCTCAGTAAGGCCAAAGCCTGCAAGGGCTGTGGGAATGTACGAAAGAGTTACCGTTACCCTAAAACGCAAACGGAAACTTAAAAAACTACTGGTAGGTTTCAGTCAATAAAATCATATCCTCTCGATTCATACAGAGCGGTAAAAGTTGGTAGATGATTGCCATGCCTGGACTGGTGATTGGCCTGTTGGTCTAGTAGTTAGTGGCCCTGACTGCTATGCCAGAGGTCATGGGTTCTATTCCCACCCAGGACAAATGTTTGTGTAATGAGCA
The DNA here is from genome assembly GCA_961205895.1 of Mythimna pallens. Taxonomy (NCBI): domain Eukaryota; kingdom Metazoa; phylum Arthropoda; class Insecta; order Lepidoptera; family Noctuidae; genus Mythimna; species Mythimna pallens. The sequence continues at coordinate 24,601,042 of OY540827.1, read as the reverse complement.
CGATCATTTGTTCTGTGTCTGAGTGTAATTTATCTATAATATGTATGTGTTTAGAAATATATAAGTATGTTTATCAATTGTCTAGTTACTCATAACACAAGATCTGCTTAGCTTGAGACTAGACGGCGTTGTGTGATAGTTGTGGAATATTATTATATTATTTTTATTCTTAAAAAAAATGTACACGTACCTATTTGGCGCAATCGTGAGACTCACAATGTTAGTTTTCTATTTTTAACCTTAATTTCTACATGTCGTTTCTTCACTGTGTGTATCTATGTGTGCCAAATAAAATATTTTTCCTTCTTTCATGTTTGCGTGAGCTTGGAGCACTCGATGTTATAGGGAACAGCTTACAAACACCCTTGAGATCATCAGAGAATTTGAAACTTTCAATCCCTCGCATTCTACCAAGTTTAGTGACAAATTGTTCACAGTCCAAACGGTGCGATTGTGGAACGCGTTGCCGATGCCAATTAGGCAAGCGCAGTCACTAGCTTCATTCAAAAATCTAGTCAAAGCCCACTAATTGCTATCCTGCTTCTACCTAAATTCAAGTTCTTCCGTCACTAACCCCACCTTATTGTTCTTGTCTTTTTTCCATCTTTTTGTATGAAAGTTTGTAAGTTATAATATATATTTATATGTTTTTTTATTGTCTTTTATGTATGATAGCTATATTATATCTATGTATAATCTAGTATATAATTTTAATCTAATATTTACTTTATTAATTTGCAGTACACCACAGACTACCCCCTTTTTCATTTTCAAGTTCTTACAGTCCATCCTAAGGTTGTTGGTAGATATCGCTGCCAGCGATAAGACCGCCTTTGTACCCATACATTTAAGTTACCTAATGTAAAAGTTTTGTTACTATTTTGGTGTATAAATATTTTTTTTTTCTATTCTATTCTAAACACAGAAATAATCGACACACACCTTCAAGACCAATCCGCCTTTATAAAACCCAAAAATGTCTGTACAAATATACATGTAAGTAACGCAATATTTTATGGGAAAATATTTATGAAAAAGGTAAATACGTCATAACAATAGCCTTGTAAGGTCATTCTCCTGAAAAGGCTATAGATTACAAGTACACCCACTAAAAATTTTACTAACCTTAAAATTCTTTACGAAACACGTCAGTATATAGGATTATATGATAGTTTCCCAACGGATGCGAGGCGGTATCCACACCTTTTTGGCACAATTTTATGGCCAACAAAGCCTCTTCGTATGCCTTAATGGGCAAACTCACTTAGTCACTTTATCCATGATAGCGGATTACAGGTTTTTGTATAGTGGTATTTTAGTGGATGAACTGCAAGTTATGTGCGCTTCTATTAGTTCAAATGAAATTTGTATTACGTGAGTAAAGGTACACAGAATATATCTGGTGGACGCCCAAGCTGATGATCTCCACTTAGACATAGGCCTCCTCCAAGCGTTGCCACAATGAATGGTCCTGTGCGTCTGGCATCCATCGGATTTCCGCAACCCTCACTAGGCCATAGGTCTATCTTGTGAGGAGCCTTTCAACGCTGCGTCATTTGATACACGGTTGCCATTCCAGAACCAATCGGCCTTATCCACCATTTGTTCTGCGAGCAATGTGCCCTGCCCTCTGCCACTTAAGTTTGGCGATTCTTTAGACTATATCGATAACCTTGGTTCTCCAGCCCCCCCCCCCCCCCCCCCTAGCCAAGTTACGATCGTGTCGTTTGCGTTGAACGCCTCGAGTAGGCCGACGTCACCTCAACGCTCACTGGTCAGACACGTGGTTAGAACAAAGGAATCGGACGCGTGGCCTACTCGAGCCGTTCGACGCAAACGAAACGATCGTAACTTGGCTAGGGGGGCTGCAGTTATCTCTGCGGATGTTACGTAATGTTATATAACTTTTAAATGATAACATGAAATTCCGGTACGGGTTTGATTACCACACTAACTGTTTCTGAAACCAATTAGTTCAAAAAAAATAAAATCGTTTCGAACCAGTATGTTTATGCATGTGAATTTTCGTAACTGTAAAAACATTCCCGGTAAGGGAAAAAAAAGCAACGAGAGGCAATTTTTTAAACATGTTTTTACATTTCATAACCTATCATATATTGTTTGTTTGTACTTAGTCATATGGGAATATTTCATAACTAGCGCATTCTAATGTTAAACTGAAATACGTACTGAGTGAGATATTTCTCCAGAGAATCGGAATTACGGCGGAAATTTACCGGACGGTCGTTATTGAAACCGGAGATGCATCGTGCGTTGATATTCAACGTGTTTAGAGAGAGTGGATAATGCTGTTACCCAAGTTATTAACTTTAATGTATGCGGAAATGGAACGGTACTTTAGTAAAGTTAAATGTATTATATTGACATTTTTCGCTGTCAAATGAGCTATAATGCAGAACGAATACTTATTTATTTAACTTTTTACACCAACTCGATAATATCTTTTTATATGTTATACAACCCTCACCAAAACCAGGTCATTCTATATTTAGGAAATTGATGTTGTATGAGCCTCTAGGCAATAATATGATTTGAATTTGGAACGTTAAAACCTGTTAAAACCTATACAAAAAACTTACTATGTCAAACGTGCTTCAAACGAGTTTATTCAAAAATCAAACAAGCCACTAACCAAAAAAAAATAATTAATATTTTCTATATTGCTCCTTAGAGCAATATAGAAAATTAAAAAAATCTATTTAGTTGTGAATTTTATTTGTTTAAAATTTTGAAAGTGTTTAATAATAGTTAACATGAAATTATTTTTTTTTTAACATTCTGTCCTAGTAGTATATTAGACAGATTATGTCCACTGGTGGCCAAATTTTGTATGAATTGTGGTCCATACTCTTTGTTGTTACGTCACAAATAAGAAAAAACTTTGCGATTCAGAAAAATCTTCGAGACATTCGGGAATTGACCTATTTACTTAGGCAAGTTTGTACAGAATCCTCAGTGCGCGAGCCCGACTCGCACTTGCCCATTTTTTTTTAATTTATTATGGATAGCACGTTTAACCACTATTTCATTTGATGGTGAGTGGTCAACGATAGAGCACGCTTGCCTAGGAGTAGCTGTGTTCTTTCAGTTGCCATTTGCATTTGCGTGTGCCGTGGAAACTCCTTCAATCAATTTGTTTAGGCTGCTAACTATTCAATTACGCCGTAACATAACATTATTACTAACTAATAAAACAACCAACTACCAAAAAAACCTAATCGATTCACAATGTATTTGTCAGATAGCTATTACGCAAGCCTTCGGGGCCGGAAGTGGCGTAAGTAAAGCAAATATGGCGGGCGGATGTGGATCGTAAGTCACGCCGCAAATACCCGGATCGACATCCGGGCGACTGGCACAAGACTGTGTGTTTGTCTGCCTCGGTTCACTTGAGGAATTCGCTGGTGATTACTTGTTGTTTGATTTGGTATACCAACTCGATTAGAATCGTTTGTGTGTGTTGTTCAAGCGTGATGTTTAAAAAGATTCAAATTTAGAATTTGAATTCCAATAGTTTAAAAATGAACAAAGTTTTGTGAGTTATGCTAAATTTGTACATTTTGATAAAAGTGCGAAAAGTTTGTCATTGCAACCGAGGCGGAATTTGCACGAGCCGTAATCGAGTGTTTTTGGAGCCGAGGGCTGCAGTGATAAATTTGCACGTGTATCAAACGACTTTTTTCAATACACTTACAAAGAAATGAATAAACAAGGGTTGACCGGTGCCTCGTGGAGGTTGACGCGCGCTCTGCCTGATATTATATACATGTAATAAAATTATGGCGGGGGACAGTACACGCACTTTTCTGCACTAGTGCTGAACCACTACAACAGTCTAAAAAACTATATTTTATCATTGTAAAGGAGCGGTGCTTGAAGAAGGTATTTAAAAAAGAAATAGGTACCTCACAGCAAAAAGAAAATAGGTAGTGAAAAATTAACAGAAGACTAAAGTGACGGCATCATTATTAATGGTAAAATAGAAAGTAGACCATAAAAAGAAAAAATATAACATGATATAAAAATTATTAGAATCGATTCGTTACTGATTCTGAACAAACTATATTCAGGTTTTGTATTTACTAAAAATAATGTTGTATGATAGAAGATTGTGATAACATCATATTTTCAATCAAAAACCTAGTCTTATAAATGTAACAAGATAAACGAATCTGCCATACACTAATCGATGTAAAAATGAACATTATATTTGCACGGAAACATCAAACATTCGACTTATTCAAAGTTTATTTTCTTGGGACGTTCACCTTGATTGACATAAGCAGTTTCACAGGGATAATGTTAAAGAAGTTGAAATACAATTTCTTTGTACCTACAATCCGAAAATAAAAATTTTTGATATTGTGTTGATAAAATTATGAAGGAAGATATCTTTTTCTGTATTGAACGTTTTATTATTGGATCTCTCGCTGTGCCTCTGGCAAGTAATATTGCTTACTTCTGCCCCCCTAGTCAAGTTACAATCGTATCGTTCGCGCCGAACGCCTCGAGTAGGCCACGCCTCCGATTCCTTTGTTCTAACGTCATCTCAGCGCTCAGTCACGTGTTCAGAACACGCGTTCGGCGCGAACGAAACGATTGTAACTTAGCTAGGTGGGCTGGTAATTGATATAAAGTATAGCTGAATTGCTATAACTTCTGGTAGAAACTTTTCATTCTAGATTGCGAGGCCTTAATTTCTCATAGTGCATAAATAGACAACCTGCACCCCTAGCCAAGTTGATAATCTGCAATCGTTAATGCTAATCGAAAACTAATCAAATGTATGGGCATGACATCACCTCAACATTACGTCACGTGGTCAGAACAAACGAGTAGAAAATTCGTAGCCAAGTTCACATCGTTCAAAACGATAGATTGAATCGTTATCGTTTCTAAAATGTTCAACGATACATCCTTTGTAATTGTAGAACAACATTGTAAAACCAGCGGCCGACTCAGTCGCGTTAACATGGCAACCAACTTATCGTTTTCTAATATTGCTGACGCCGAGGCGTTACCGGTTGCAAAACGAAATTCGTCACGAAACGGTTGTAACTTGGCTAGGGGGCTGGGATATTTCACTCTCTTGCAACGCAGCGGCCAATCGCTTTATAATTACTACGCTTACTTTGCTGGCAAACATTATTTTACCCGCTACGGTCTTCCTGTCCGATTTTAATTTTAGTGTCTTCAAGGCTAGAGTGAATAGGCTCCTAAAAAACTAGTGCGCCTCACCATCAACGATTAAATCACTGCTTACTATTAGGTGTGATCGCAGTCAAGCACTAGTTTATATTATTAAGAAAAAATACCATTAATTGATGAACATTAGAAGTTCGTCGTCGCCGCCTAATTTGAATAATAACAATAATAATAATCCACAACTTTCACACAACGCCATCTAGTCTCAAACTAAGCAGAGCTTGTACCATAATTACTAGACAACTGATAAACATATACATACACATTATAGATAAATTACACCCAGACTCGAAACAAATGATCGTGCTCATCACACAAAAAATTGTCCTGGCATCCTGCATGGCAGTCACTAGACCAGCAAGCCAGTCGAGTAATTTCCATAGCATAATATAACATAGTTCTGAGTATATTTAAGGTTTATGTAGGTCTACCATAATTTACAGCACTGCCATTTGACAAGGTTAAGAACCTTATACATTTAAGGTTTTTTGGGTCGACCGAATATCCATATTTCACCAGCTAAGTTAGGAGACCCGCGTAATAGAGGGAGCGCCAATTTAACTTTACATAAGTATAGACAGATTGCTTCTACCGGTTCGAGATGACCCAAAAACCCAAGAAGATCGCAATAACACGAAGGGTGGAACGTAATGGCAGTAGTGAATGGCTGGCTTGAGGAAAGACGAGCCACGACGTACATAGTTTAGCCTAGGGTTGCTAAGATTCACTACTACATTTTAAACTGATTTTGTTTTCTAGATGTAGGTGATTTTTAATTCATAATTATGTACTCTTATAAGTTTATCAAAATTTTTTTTTATTGATAGGTATTAACTATTGCTTGACTGTGATGCCATTGTTAATTGTGAGGCGTACTAATTTATTAAGAGCCTATTCACTCTAGCCTTGAAGACAACTAAATTATAATCTAATAATTATAAGATATTACTGACAGCCCGAGCAGCTGAGAGCAGTGGTGGCCGAGTGCTAATGGCCCCGACTTACGGAGTTGTAGGTCGCGGGTTCAAACCCAGCCAGGCGCATTACTTTGTGTAATTTATTTCATCACCACTGCTCTCAAAACGGTGAAGGAAAATATCGTGAGGAAACCGGCATGTCCTAGAACCAAAAATTCAAAGACATATGACATCCACCAACCCGCATTGGACCCGCGTGGTGAATTGCGGCCCATTCCCTCTCCTAGAGAGGAGGCCTGAGTCAACCGTGGCCAACCGTGGGAACATTATAAGGCCGATATTGCTATGCTATGCTGACAGCCCGTGCCTCGGAAAGCACGTAAACCCATTGGTCCCGGTTGTCATTCGTAGATCTTTGGCAGTTGTTACAGGTAGTCAGAAGCCAAAAAGTCTGACCATCAGTCTATCCAAGGCGTATCGCGTTGCCCAATAACTGCACTGTAGAAATCTGATAGTTCTTCATGTAAAACACACATATTCAGCCTTATCTGATTAGACTGAAAGCCGACCCCATATTAGTGGGGAGGCGTGAAAGGGCGCCAGGGAGCGACCCTCACGCCCCAGCCGGGATCCCGATCCCGATTTCCGGCCACCATAGGCGCGGGCTTGAACGTCCGGTAACAGTTCTGACCGAGCCCAAGTCGCCGAAGGCGCGTACTGTTCCCCGCGCGCCTCATAGATATGTCAGCAAACCGTAAGGGCCCAGCAGGGTCGAAGCCTACTGGGGCCAAGGGTTTGTTTCTGAAAGGGAAACTCGGTCCTGCTATGAAAGGCAACGAGGGAACAAGAGTGGGTTTTTAGTCAGTAAAAGTCTGACACACCCTCGCGTTCCGCCCAAGAGCGGGAGATGTCATTGAATTATTTACCTACCGAAAAAAAAACTAGTGGGGAAAAAGTTAGGGAGATGACAATGTAAGGGATGGTAGAATGACAATATTTGCAAGACCACAGCATTACTACATACCTATTAAATGGCCAAGTTATAAAAACTTACACCAGTAAGAGCTCCAATCCTACCTATCTGCAATAAGTAGGTCCTCTAGTTTAAATTCTATACTCGAAAATTCAGTTTTGGCTACATGAAAATCGAAAACTATCGTACTGGAGCGATAATAAGTATTTTACACCGACCTTCTCTATAGCAATTTTTGCTAAGCTTTAATTTCAATTATTTCTCAATTTCGAGGCTCGCGGTTGACTATTTACTCACAATTTAATTTCACAACAATTTAATTTAATTCAATTCAATTCAATTCATTTATTAATTTTGATGGAGAGCGGGTAAAGTTTGGTCAATAAAAGTCTGACACGCCCTCTCTCTCCACTGGGATTTAGAGGCTTGCCCTGGACCTAATAGAAAGCGGCGATACACTTACACTACAATACACACTACTTCACTACACACACACACACACGCATGCACACACTCACACACACACACACACACTACACTACCGCACCACCCACTCCACTCCACTTACTGTTATACTTTTCTTCATTCCAATACTATAAACTTACTTTCTTTAACAAAAGTAAATTGTACTGGGCGACTATATTATGATGGTGAACAGGAGCTTGGGTTAGTTCAAACAAATTTCGTCACCACATGTTACTCTCAGTGATACCAGAGAGGTCATAAATATATTGAAATCATTATGCTTAAGGGCCTATTACACTACGCGTTATTCAGACAGTCTTAGTCTATGTATTTCTATGTATCTCATCGTTCTGTTTCATTCTTTTACACGACATTGCCGTAAGTTTTTTTTTTGTGTGACGCTACATAGACTAAGACTGCCTGAACAACGCGTAGTGTAATAGGTCTTTTACGTTACACGAATTAACTAGTATATAAATTATGCGTGCATAAAACCTGGTAACTATGTTCGTTCATGTCAGATCTCAGCTCATTACCAACTCGACATCATTTTAATTTTAACGATTTTTGAGTGTGTATTCTTAGTGTGGCAATTGTTTCTCGTGGTAGCGGCCATCTTGAAAAATACATTTTTATCGATTTTTAAATGATTAAGACTAGCACTACTCACCTATTCATGAAATGTAATCAGAAACAGTCGGGTAAGAACAACATAAAAAATTAAAATATTTACCGATTACTTCTATGATTCCATATTTCATAATAAAGTATGACAATGGTCAAGGAATCCATTTCCAGTCAAAAAAACGCGACTTTCAATAAAAGCAAACGAATTTCGATGAAGCTCAAAATCCAGCCCACAGTGCGTCGCGTAGAAACATTCTCGAGGCACTGCAGCCTATTCAATACATCCCTCACCACAATTCAATACAGTATGTATAAGTAATCATTACAGAACCATACCTCGATAAAAAATAATGGATATTATCATAGTCCATTCTATTTGACACAAGTTCACACTGTAATTTGGTCACATAGTCTACTGTGAAGTGCCCCTAGCTCCACACTATCGTATTTCTACACTGCAATAAAATAACAAACGTACTGGGTACACCACTAGATTGCAGTGAAACATAGTTTGATTTACATTGTGGCAGCTGATGAAACAATGCCTGTAGATGAAATATCAACCTTTGAATTGTGTGTTTATAGTGTATGTTCATCGACAAGTCTCTGTGATAATTCCGTATTCATTATATATTTGACTATACTTATTATATACACTAGCTTAAAACCAGATAGAATGCTCTTTAATGTAAACAATTTTTCAGTTGCCAGTGCGTACAACAGATCATCAATAGGGGGTGGTACCTTGATATTATGTAGTGATTCTTTAAGATATAAGGAAAGAAAAGATATTCCTGTTTGCTCTGTTGATCGCCTATGTGAAGTAGCATGTGCAGAGGTTGAAGTCCGAACTTTCTTATGTGTCTACAGACCACCTGCATCAAACTTGACATCTTTTTTGATCATAAAAATGTAAATTCACCAGAAAAATGTAAACTTCTCTCATTGTTACTAAACAATGAGAGAAGTTTACATTTTTATAAAAGAACTATCTTTTAACTGAAATGTATTTTTAATGAAGCTACAAGAATAATATTTGAATTTAAGCTGTCACCCTCGGTTTCAACCGCATCTTCGGTTACTACTTCACTTCTAAGAGGTCATGATGCTTTAAACAGCCTTCATCAATGAATGGGTTGTCCAGCTCTAAAAGATTTTTTAATTCGAAACAGTAGTTTCTGAGATTAGAACGTTCAACTCTTCAGCTTTATAATATTGAACTAAAAAAATATGTAATTAATAAAAACCTGTTTTACAAAAATATACAATAACTAAATTAAAAAAAAAAACAAATATATTGGTAGACGTGATTAGTGGTTGAAGTTTTACTATCATTTATTGAAGAGTTTAAGTTTAAGTTAAGTAGTTTAAGTTTTTACTATAATTGAGATGTCTTCAAGGCTAGAGTGAATAGGTTCTTAATAAACTAGTGCGCCTCACCATCAATGATTGCATCACTGTTTACCATCAGGTAGGATTGCAGTCAAGCACCGGTTTATATCAATTTTGTAAAAAAAAGTTCTATCGTTTATCACCGAAGTTTTGCATTAGAATTTATGATATAATGATATTCAAACGGGAATACTCCAATAAAATACCATAACAAACAAAAAAAAAAGAATATTGTTAATTGACAGAGAAATCGGTTGGTTAAAAATATAAAAAATAATAGCGCACCGGTATCGGTAACGCATTGCCGTTTTTTGGTGTTTGGAATCCATTGTGAAGATAGCAGTTTTAGCCCATTGCACCCTGAAAACACATTAAATTTTATCATGAACAATCTTTTAATATTAAACTTGTTCCACATCACACTAACATTGTAAAGAAAAAAGTTTGTGAGTATGCAGCTACTTAGGTAATGAGTACCAAGTAATTTACAGATTTGTAGAGCAGTGGTGGCCAAGTGGTAACAGCCCCCGACTTAAGAATTGTGTGAGGTTCAAACCCAGCCAGGCGCATTACTTTGTGTAATGTATTACATCACCAATGCTCTTAAAACGGAAGCATCGTGAGGAAACCGGCCTGTCCTAGAACCAAAAATTCGAAGACATGTGACATTCACCAACCCGCACTGGGCCCGCGTGGTGGATTACAGCCTATTCCCTCTCCTAGAGAGGAGGTCTGAGTCCCAACAGTGGGAACATTATTCAGTTCAGAATACTGAACAGTTTTTGCATATTTAAACAACTTTTCCTTACAATTATTATATAGACCTTGGTGTTGGCATCGTGCCCAAAGTAAGATTATAGAATTTTCTGCTTGCATGAAAACTAATAGGTAACTACATACTGTAACCGCAAGAGTCCATACTACAATTCTGCCAAACCATCCTGGAGTCACAAGTAACGGTTTGGTTATGTAACATGTATTACGGTATGATTAAATGATGTATCTAAAAAAACGAAGACCTCTTCAAGTCTTTGTTTTTTTTTTTTGTGTAAAAATTTTACAAGTTAAGCGCCTATTGCACTACTCGATATTCAGATAGTCTTAGTCTATGTAGCGTCACACGAGAAAAAGAGCAACTTACGCCAATGTCGTGTAAAGGAATGAAACAGAACGATGAGATAAATAGATAAACATAGACTAAGACCATCGACTTATATTCTAGAGATAGACAAGCACGTTCATGGAAAATATATGTCAAAATACTGAAAAGTTAAAACAAAAATTCGCTGCGGCGCTATATTGGCATTATGCCGGTTAACAGAACTGTTAAAACATACAGCGCTAAGATAGCTTTTAGAGGATACTTTTTTCGCGACCAAAATTTCTTAAGGGTCAAATTTCGTGGCACTTGCGCGTTTCGTTCAACATAGTGTAATGTTCCAGGTGTATGTATGGATTACACTACACCTGAGTCGATTGAATTGAGTGTTCGGCACGCGTAATCTAGTGCGTAGTACATATATATCGATGACTAAGACTGTCTGAATATCGAGTGGTGTAATAGGCGCTTAACTTATTCCACTCTAAGTTTGAGTTATACGGAGTTTCAGACTTCTACTGATTATGCCCCACCCATTGAAATTTTTCGAACAATCCGTAGCCCTTTTTATATGACACTTACCATGAAAAAGTTAAAAAAATATTGGGCAAGTGCGTACAACACCTATGTAAATAGTTCAATTCCCGAATCGAGTCTTGAAGATATTTCTGAATCGCAAAAAAAATGGTAACGTATCAACAAATTTACTGATTTCAGATTTATTCCTATACCTGTGATGTACCTTGCTATAAGCTAAATTTCAGAATTCTGGGTCATCGGGATGTACGTATGAATTTTGATTCCCTTGAGAGAGTCGAAATATACGTTTTTTGCGATATAAACGGTCGTATCTTCTTTTTTATTTAACTTAGAAGGGTTTTTTTTACAGCTTTATGGGACCGCAGACTTGAGTATATTGTTTTAATTTTAACTCGATACCTCTACGCGTTCCCGAGATAAAGGGTTTTAACAGACAGCGTACAGACGGACAACAAAGTGATCCTATAAGTGTTCCGTTTTTTCCTTTTGAGGTGCGGATCCCTAAAGAACCAATATTTGGTTTCACGCAGCTATACTGACTTAAGATAAGGTTTCTACTCGCACACAAAATTTATTAGACACAAGTACCGATAACCATACTTTGTCACTATACTTTGGTTATTTTAAGTAAACAAAACAAAGTTTCCTTGCGACAGTTTTCTCTGCCATGAGGCATAAGTCATGCAATTTAAAATAACCTGTCACAACTGCATACATTTCTGGAGAACGTGAAGTATTTTGCTAGGAGCAGCCCTATTACGGCCCCAGGCAACGTAGCCAATATCGCGACAAATAACATTTTTAAAATTGCAACTTTGGAAAATAGAGATACCGTGTTCTGAACCGTTTAATAGTGATTTATGACCCGATAAAAATTTCAACTTTTCACATTAACGTGTCAAGTTGCCTTTATTGTATAACTTAGTTCTGCTGCCACTGTAAGTAAAAATTATTGTGATAAAGGAAGAAAACTTAAACTTTAAATAGTAGTTCTCTCGTCGTAGGCGATAACTTTAAAGGGGATTATTGTGAATAAATGTTGGTTTATTTAAGGTAGCGAATCGGTTGGAGAAAAAAGGTTGTTGAACTTGTACTCAGGCCATCTTTGTTCTGTGTAGGGTAAGACTGGGATAAATGCCACATTTTTTAAAATAACTTTGAACCTCTTAGTACAGACAAGAGAAATATTTTATTTGAAAAATTTACAGGTTTTTTATTATTATACTTTAGGTTTTTTTATCTACTTTATAATATAAATATTATATTATACTAAAATCTACGTTATTTCTTCGTTAGACTAGGGATTATTAACATTTATCTCTTAAAGTTGCTTAATCCATATAAATTAAATTTGGTATAGGATGACGGCTTTAATTATTTTATCGCACTTAGCCTTACATGCAATTGCACTAAGACATATATATATATATATTTTGTAGGTGGGAAATCATTCGAAGACATTCCTCGCTCTTGGGTGGAGTGAGAGATGGTGTCAGACTTTTACTGACTTAAAACGCACTCCTGTTCCTTCGTTCCCACCACGCAGGCCCAGTGTGGTCTGAATGTTACATGCCTTCTTGGTTCTAGGACTTGCCGGTTTCCTCACGATGTTTCTTCTTCACCATTTTGAGAGCAGTGGTAATGAAATAAATTACACTAAGTAATGCGCCCGGCTGGGTTTGAATCTACGACCCACAAATCGTAAGTCGAGGCCATTACCGTTTAGCTACCACTACTATTGATAGATACAATAGCTTGCGGTACATTCCCGAAGCTAGAGTAATTATAACATGGGCACTTTTATCCCCAAGACCTATACAGGTTTTACCCTATATTCAGATTTTTTTACCCACTCTTAAATGGATGGACTTACTAAAGTCCGTCCCATGCTCAGATCCAGTTCACTCTAAATAAACCTCACTTTATCAGAACCTGGAAACCATATTTTATGATCACCCTTTGGTCCAAAAATCAGCAAGGGAAAATTCCATAGCCAAGATGATGGATCTATTTCCAACCGATTTGGAGGCCAATAGGCCCCATAAACTGGAAGAGTGTACTCAAATATTTTTCCGTATAGAGGGTCGTATTGATCAAGTAAAACGCACTAGCTGTTGGTAATATCAATAAAATATTATGAGTATTTTTTGCATACTCGTCCTAATATAGGAGGAATAAGATTTGAGAAGGCCCTTTGGATTGAGCGCACTTCGTCAATAGAAAATATATGAGCCTTAAAATGTATACAGGAATTTGTATAGGTTTAGTTGAAGATATAAATAATACAATAATAGGTACCATACTTAGTGTACCTTTGTCATTCGTAGATCTTTGACGGTAGTCAGGCGCCAGAAAGTCTGAACATCAGTCTATCCAAGGAGTATCCTGTTGCCCAGTAACTGGGTTTTGGAGGTCTGATAGGAAACCGACCCCAAGCTAGTTGGGAAAAGGTTACGGAGATGATATTTAGTGTACTATATGCAGTATTAAATGTTTGTGACAAGAGCAAAAATCTCGTCTCTCTCTCGCACAGTGTTTGTTATCAAAATTCTTTTAAAAGGCTTCACCAATTTTGATGATTTTTTGTGTGTATTTGGTAGATTTGAGCATACGTCATAGGCTACTTTTTTCTTTGATTTCTTTGAGCTAGTACTATATTTCTAATAATGTCCTCCAACTCCACTCCACTCGATTCATAAAATTGACAGTTTTAACTGATTATTTACTGATTTATTTATTTATTATTTATTTATTTATATATACTTTATTGCATAACAAGATTACAAATTATTATTATTATTATTTTATTTATTCCGCGATTTTTTCAGCTAGTAATAATATATATATAAGGAGAAACTGACTGACTGACATATCAACGCACAGCCGAAACTACTGGGACTAGGCGTGTAAACCTTTTATGATGTAGGCGAGCACTAAGAGAGGACTTTCCAGAATTCACCCCTAAGGGGATGAAACGGGGGTCCAATGTTTGTATGGGTTTGGGTTTAAAGAATTTATTCTCATAAGAACAATTACAGTTCACTTAAAATGAGATACAAATAACAGCATAAAAGTATTGAAATATTCACATCTGGTGTGTTGGTGACGTCATATTATGTTATAGACAAGTTTTTTTAATTTCGATTTAAACATATTAATGTTATCACATTTCTTCAATTCTTCGGGTAAATCGTTAAACAACCGTGCTCCTTCAAACAGTATTGTTTTTTTTGCCGTAGTTATTTCGTCCGCGTGCAGCCAATTCTGCTGACGCAAAATCATGTGTGCATGTGTAACTATAGAACAAAGTGCAAGAAACAGTTTTAAAATACGAAATACCATAATTGTGACTTTTAGTGTTTAAGTAAACTAGGTATATAGCATATTTTTTAATTATATTTTTCCCTATTTAGAGACTGAATGTTAAATATCGTTATGAATTTTATTGTCCTACAAAACCATAGTATAAGAGCTTCCACCGCCTGTGATACAGGTTTATCCTAGTACAGGCATTTAACATAGCCATACCTTTGTAATTATTCCTAAGATTTTATGTAACTATTTTACCAAATTACCTCTGAATAAATATCTTATCTTATCTATTAGTTGAAACTTGTTTTTACTTTTGGTATTGTATGTTGTTGTCTTTTTACGTAGTTGAATATTTGATTGTACAGAATTCGTGTTGATTTTTTTATGAGAATGCAGGTGTAATATGTGTAAAGTTGTTTGAGGTTGAGTAGGTTTGTTTTTTCGTATAGTTTTTTTGTTGGATATAGATAGTTAGAATGAAATAGTATTTTGATAATTTTGTTTTGTATTCTTTGTAGTGAATTTAGATTTAGAATTTGTATTGAGAAAGCTACTATCACGCGGGCGAAGCCACTGGCAGAAGCTAGTATATTATATATCTAACTATATATGCTATGTATGTAAGTATTGTAAGTATGTACATCCTACATTTTTTTTGTCTTTCACAAAAGCATATAAACTTTTATGTAGATTGTCATAAATCAAGGGTTTAGGTGGGAAAATACTTAAGCGATGAATGTCCTAAGTCGTAAAAAATAAAAAATAAAATTGAGTTCTGGAGGGCCTAATCTTTGTGACTGATCAATTTCTTCAAGCTGGTGATAAGTTTTATTGAGAGCCACCATTCTCAAACCCATAGAAATATTATCAGGTTTTTTCGAGACTCAGCGAATACTGAAACGAATATCTGACACCATTCAAGCGTTATGTATGTACTTGTTGGGCCCTATAACGCTGTGGAACTTCCATTTACAAGACCAACGCAATTCGAACTTAATTTTGTGGGTCATAAAGTTGATTTCTCTTTGAGAACTCGTCTGTTTTGATGTGATCGTAAATTACCAAAGGTAGTTTCGGTCAGTATGGGCTCTATTTCGAAAGGGATATGGGCTGTTATAGTTTGGGTTTATGTTGAAATTATCTTTGTGATCTGCTTAGACCTAGATCGTTCACAGTGTTGTGATGCGTACATGTTTTATTGCGAGCGTCGCTTGTCGACATCAGACGAAATAACACTTTCAAGTATAAAATTTGTACTTGACACACATATATATACTCTGTATGTGGGTGTTTCCATGAATATTGTATTCATCCATATTCAAGAAATTTTATTGTGCCGTAAAAATAACCTAGCTTTATAAATGAAAATGAGAACGCGTGATATTGAACCAGGAATAATGGTGACTTGAACTCTGTAAAGAAACATCATTGTTTAATAACTGATATGTCTTCAGTTTCCCTGTTGTCACTAGAGTTTACAGAGACAAGAGATAATAACGACAAACAGGATCCTTAATTACTACGCAGCATTTTAAAAACAACTTTATAGCTCAATCCAATCTTCAATCAATCAATAAATATTAATCTTTTTCAATCTTTATAGTCCAATTCCTGTTAGGAAATTGTAATAAAACTATAAATGTATTGCAATATAATAATGACATTTATTTGAATTTGAATTTTAATATTTAATACAATTCTTTTAATACCTTTCTTTCTGTGGGTGGCGTCTCTGAGTGCGGCTATTTTGCGACTACATTTGTTATCTTGGGTATGCCTGTTAAAACAATTGTATGTGTTATTAAATAAATAAATAAAAATAAAATAAATAAATAAATATCTGACTGACTGACGGTGTAAATCTGACATTTATTGATCTAATCTAACATTGTATTAACTATTGAACTGAATCTGACTTTGTATTATTATTATTCATTTTAAATTTTTCAAATTGAATTGTAATGTAACTACGGGTATTTCAAGCCTGAAATAAATGAATGAATGAATTAATTAATTATAGCATTCACATAAACAAAAAACTGGTCAAGTAAGAGTCGGATTCGCATACAAAGTGTTCTGTACTACGATAACTTGTATGAGAACCCCTTTAATTTTTAATTTTAATTTTATTATTTATTATTGCAGTGACAGTGGAAATGCACATTTTGTGAAAAATTCAAATCTCTACCTTTTACGGTTCATGAGATGCAGCCCGCAGACAGACGGACGGACAGATAATAGAGGCTTAATAATAAGTGTCAGACTTTTACTGACTAAAAACCCACTCCTGTTCCTTCTTTGCCATTTGTTTTCCAGGGCCCCGGGGATCTCTTTCGCATCACCCATGGCCCCAGTAGGCTTCGACCCTGTTGGGCCCCTACGGTTGCTGACATCTCCTTGAGGCGCGCGTGGAACACTACGCGCCCTCGACGACTTGGGCTCGGTCCGGACGGTTACCGGACGATCGGACGGCGAGCCACCCATTGCTCGCCGTCCGCAAGCCCGTCGTTGTCACCCTTCGGGTACGGAACTGTAAAAGATGCCTAAATTAAATACCACTATTATTTATTCGCGCAAGTTTTAAACAGAAAAAAAGTATTAAAAAAACCGGCCAAGTGCGAGTGGAACTCGCGCATGAAGGGTTTCGTACCGACCGTAGCAAAAAATTTACAAAAAAAAATTACGTTTTTTGTATGGGAGCCTCCTTAAATATATATTTTATTTTATTTTTTAGTATCTTTTGCAATAGCGGCAACAGAAATACATCATCTGTGAAAATTATTACTAACTATCACGGTTCATGAGATATAGCCTGGTGTCAGACGGCCAGACAGATAGTTGGACGGATAGCGGAGTCTTAGTAACAGGGTCCCGTTTTATCCTTTGGGTACGGAACCCTAAAAAGAAGACGACAGCAAAACACACCGTTATAATCAACACTAAAACACAAATAAAAGACAATCCAATTTCAAAATATAACATGATAAAGTAATAACTGTCTCTCCGCTCTACGTTCCGTATGTAAAGTTCCTTAGTCTGCCTGGACGGACTTTCATTATAACTTCCAGAGTTTTAGACATGTCGCATGCAAAGTGCGGTGTAGACGTTTATAACTAGAGACGTTTGATTTTATGAATCGAGTGGTAGTGTTTGGTAATGAGTTTCGTGTTAACCAGTGACGTGGTCTTTAAGTCAAAAGTGAATAAGTCTTTTATAAACGTGCAACCTGTTATGTTATATTGTCATGTCATGTTCATTCGGAAAAGATGGATGGATTGTGTGAAGAGTGATATGAAAGAAAAGGAAGTTAGTGATAGTATGACGAGTGACAGGGCAGAATGGAAGAAAAAAACGTGTTGCGCCGACCCCAAATAACACGGGACAAGGGCAGGAAGATGATGATGATGATGATGATGATGATGATGATGATTCGCTTTTAGATTGACTTGACTTGATCCTTATGCTTCTATGTCTTTGTGCGGAGTATGGCAGACAGTATAAATAATTGCCTCACAGATTAGGACACCAATCTACAAAAGTTCAGTGCTGTACCTTCGGGGTTGATCGAAAATAGCCTTAAAGGGCTCTCCCCTTTGTGTATGTTCTAGATCCTAGAGCGTATACAAAGAGCTGTTTCGAAGGCTTGTTCTAGAGTCTAAAGGAATTAAGACACTTGCAAATACCGCAGACAAACATCGCCGTACTGCGCAAGCTCTAAGCAAGGGCGAAGTATACGCACATTAGGCAATGTCTCACAACAGAATTCCTAAGCTTCAGAACTTTGGCATTAATTTTCTAGTGCGGGTAGTTAACTGTTCTATATGTACTTACTGACTATTACAGTAAATATTTTAATTGAAATCATTATTAAATCTATTACTGTTAATTATTCGTATTTTATTTCCCAAGTAAATAAATCATTTATTTGCTAAAAAAACACAACTAATTAAAACTATATATACACTAAAGACAAAAACTACTAGCTAAAATATGGCGTCATAAAATTCCTCCGCATCGCTGTCGACTGGAAGTGTGCCCAAAAGGCTGGCGGCATTGCCACGTTGTATGGCAATGCTTAATCTCTGACCGAGGTAAAAGCCAGCCCTTGGGTCACGCGAAGTGTCAACTAAGCGTCTGGATAGTTCTTTGAAAAGCTTATGAGCACTTGGACCCCACGACCCAAGAGTTTCAACCCCAAACGGCTCAAAGATATAACTTCCGACGAGGTTGTTATATTTCCGCCGCTTGTTCTCCGCAGCCGCAGCGGCAGCACCAGCACAGCACGAAGAGCTAGGAAGGTGGGATGGCGCAAGAGTGTCGACACAGGTAGCGTCCCACACTAAAGGCCTACCCATCTTCCAAGGAAATAAAGACATACCGTCCGGTCTCTTACCATCGTCGCGTGCCAGGCCATGAGGTTCCAAAACAGCCGGAACGCCGACGGTGACAAGGGCTCGTCGGATGATGTCGTTAATATTCGCGTGCCGTGCTATCCGTCCCGCGCTTCGACTGCATGACAGGCCGTGGTGGCCAAGGCTGTTGACAACTTCGCCACAGTGGCAGCGATGAGGAGAACAACAAGGAGCGTCTAGGCGTAGGGCAACAGCTAGGCGGAAAGTAGTATCGTCGAATAAGGTGCCAATATTCGACGACGACAGTGCGTGAAGCCTGACTCCCAATTTCCCACAGCTAGGAGGCGCGCACGCTCCGCAGTAGTAGCAGATGTTAGGATTAGGTTTTTCTGGACTACTTTGCAGAGCGGTTCATCCCACCGTCTCTGGGAGGTAAGGTTGTCAGGCGGATTTGTATTCGGGCAAGCGATTCTCCAGGCATCCATAGCCTCGGTGAAGCACGGCACTTCAAAAGGAATCAGTGTGGAAGTTAGAATGTTCCTGATTAATTTATCAGTGCTGTGAACCGAAGATATGAATGCCGGTAAACTAATACTGGTAATTTTGCGGACGCCAAGGCCTCCCATACGGATGGGAAGAGTAACTTGATCCCAAGCTCGATCGTCCAAGGTCATATTTAAAATTAAAGTAAGTGTATGTCGGATAATTTGGTCCATTTTTTCCAAAAGGTGAAGGTGCTTCCATAAGTGGGAAGCACGAAGGAAATATATTAATTTAGGACCGAAACAACAATAACGAATTAGGGTAATGGCCGAATGCATGTTAATTTGGAGTAGTCTTTCCGAAACGTCATTGAAATTTTGTATTTTTTCCTCCACAAAACTGGGAAAGGAATCCTCAAAGATTGGGGACCCAAGGAGACGAAGAGAACTTTTATCGATAATTTTGATTGCAGGGGCTATTGCATTGAATTTTGGAACAGTCAGATGTCTGTCAGTACTGTCAGAGAGGAATAATTCACATTTAGAGAAGTTGAGATCTAGTCCTATAGAAAAGAGTTGGTTTTTTAAAAATTGTAAATCATTTAAAACGGTGTCTACATCGCCTCCCAAGGTTCCATCATCGAGGTACCACACGTTGAATTTGGAATTTAGTTTTCGAATGATTGGGTGTATAGCTAAGCTAAAGATCACTGGCCCGAGTGGGTCACCTTGTTGACAGCCAACAGCGGATTCTAAAAGGTTGTCCCGAAAGAGTAATTTAGATGGTTGTCTATAACATTGCCAGAGAAAACTATAGATTTGAGGTATTTCTTTTTTAGTTTCTGCCAGCAAGGTGTCCCGAGCCGTAACCAAGCTGAAGGGGCTGAAATTTTTCCGAAACGACCTCACCATAAAATTTGCAACAAATCTTGGCTGCTATACGACGGTAGGTAGTTCCCACGGCAATGGGACGAATACCGCCATCCCTCTTGCGCAAGGCACATAAATTAGCCCCGTACAAGACGTCGATGATGGTTTCGTTCACCTTGCCAGAGAGCATTAGGTTAATCAGAGCCGTGAGCTCCTTCAAGAGCAACTCACCAGCTTCCCCGGCGCCTGAACAGGTAAGGTCCTTTAGGTGCTGAGGACTGAGGCCATCGAGGCCGCCAGCAGAGCCACTCCGGAAAGAGCGAACGGCTGTGATCACTTCTCGAACTGTAATGGTGAGGGTGTGAATTGCCGGATCAGGGGGGTCGGGAAAAGAAAGGCCATCCGCTGGGGCAGGGTGTTTTCTCTCCAGATCTGCGAGAGTATCTGGAGAACACGGAGCCACCACATCACTACTAAAAAGAATCCTGGCTGCTCCGCTGATGTCACCTTCCCCCAACTTTGTTTCTACCAGATGGGATATACCTTTTGAAGGGATAAACCTCTGTAACGGTAATTTTGAAACTAAATGACAGGCCGAAAAATTACAGTTATCTTTAATTTGTGCAGTTAAAGTCTTTTTTGTTGCCAAATTCTTTTGGACGTGTAAAATTCTGTAGGGGAAGGTGAGCAGGTGTTCCCAAGCACTTTGCGAGTTCTCCCGTACCGCAAGACGAACGCATCCTGCTAGGTTTTGCGCCACAAGAGGTCTAGCTCCGCGGGGAACTCGCTTTAAAACTGGGCAAGAGTTTTTGAATTTTGAAAGAATTTTCCAAAACGGATCTAAAGATGATGTAGTAGGTGTTGGAAATGGTGTACTTACAGGGTCCGAAGTGGGTGCATTTTGGGATTTATGTACCTTCCCAATATGCACACTCAGACCCCGCTTACCTTTGAAAAATCGTGCCTGGGTGCACAGAGGGCACCTCTCCAGGATGTTTAAAGGTTGACTGGCACTGTTTTCAACCACTTCACTGTTGTCGCTAAGCATATGTATAAAATTTACACTTATGCACTAACTTATTTACAATAAATATAACTAAATAAAAGGAAAATCACTAAAAAATAAACACTGACAAAAAAAATCGTTCGAGTGTCACAGAGAAAATGACAACACGTGTCAACTGAAGCAGCGCAGTCGAGTAGGCGGCCTGGGGCGCCGCAACACCGATGATGGCATTTCGGTGGCGGCGCCCTAACAACCGTTGCCGGGTGATGATACGCGTCGCGTCCTCGGCGTCACCTTCAGGCGGCACGTCAGCGACGTTTATTGTGCACACAGAGCACTTTATAACTTGAATGAAAATTGTGCCGTACAGGCCGGGTGCCTGTCAAAGCTTTCTTGGCCTTATAATCTTCCTTTTTTCGATGTTAAATTGGTATAGTTTTATACCTCAAATGTCAACGTAACTAGACAATAAGTGGAATCATTGAAATAGGTGCGATCTCGGTAACATGAAGCTGATTTTCTTCAAACTATACTTGGATTTCCGCAGTAAAACCAGTTGAAAAAGCAATAAAATAATTAATTAAACAACAGGAGCAAATTTTCGTTACCAGCACAATCAGTGTTGCCCGATTACAGTAAATTATTTATTATGATGTTTGCATATTTTATATCAGTAAAGCCAGTTTGTTTAGAACAACTACAATTTTTTTTGATGTCACAAGTATGTACAAGATTTGTGAAATCTGATGGAGGTTGAGTTTTAGTGTGGTGGGAGAAACTTATAGTGTCATAAGATTCAAGTCAAGTCAAGACATTGTACCTTCAGAGCTCACTCGTATAACCTCTTTCCAGTCCCTTCCATGAAAAATCAACGCAGCAAGCACTGATATCTATTATCTATAATATGACTGGCCTGCCCCACTAGCCAAGTTACAATCGTATCGTTTGCGATGAACGCTTCGAGTAGGCCACGCCTCCGATTCCTTTGTTCTGACGTCAACTCAACGCTCAGTCACATGGTCCGAACAAAGGAATTGGAGGCGACTTGGCTAGGGGCCAAGTTACAACCGTTTCGTTTCGATTCTCTTTTCATTGATCGCCTCGAATCGGCCACGCCTCGAGGTGGTTTCCTTTCTTCTTTCTATAATCTGTCTAAAACAGAATCATAAAATCTCCAGATGGAAGTAGGTTGCTTAGTACTTGGCCGTATTCCAGTGGCATTATTTAGCATATACAGCGTAATAGCATAACCGACCTTATAATGTTCACACTGCTGGGGCTCAGGTTTCCTCTCTAGGAGAGAGAATGACCTGTTATCCAACACGCGGGCCCAGTGTGGGGCGTGGCGGATGTTACATGTCTTCAATTTTTTGGTTCTAGGACATGCCAGTTTTCTCACGATATTTTCCTTCACCGTTTTCAGAACAGTAGTGATGAAACAAATTACACAAAGTATTGCGCCTGGCTGGGTTTGAACCCGCGACCCAGTTCGTAAATCGGGGCCTTTACTACTGGGCCACCAATGTTCTCCTACATTGAGATTTCACGGGAGCTCATTTACACCTATTAAGATTCTTGACTCTATAAGCTGAGCCAAATGCTTCAAATACCTCCTTAACTTAATTCAACATAAAATCAACACTAAATAGCCTTCAAATAATCAATTTCCCGGAATATTCAAACAGTTCAAAAGCATCAGAAACTTATTGTATTTCTAAACGTGAACACAACAAAAACATTTGTAATCCAAACTTTACTAACTAATCAAACCAAACTGAAGCTCAAAAGTCTTCAAAATCAATATATTTCATGCTATGTATAGCTCGACGCAAACAGGCCACCGACCACAGCCACCGGTGGCTGTCGTGCACTACCGCCACATTTGTAAGAGTGTCAGAAGCGAGCGACTGCCACCGGTGTTGGGAAACCGCCATATTTTATAACCCGCTGCCTACTGCACAGTCTTACGATGGACGATATGAATGTATCAACATCCATTGAGGCATCGTACTCCATGGCAACGCGTGCGGCCCATAGCGACCATAAGCGGCGAGTTGCGGACAATGCTGTAGTGAGTGGCCGCCACTGGCTACACGTGTACGGCGCGTCTATACTAAATATATGAAAAAAGTGTGTTAAGTCGCTGTCGCTGGCCACCAGTGGCTATGGTTGGTGGCCCGTTTGCGCCCAGCCTTAAAGTTTGAAGTTTGAGTCTTTTGTGAACACCTTCCATCGTTCAACCTTTCCTTTCCTTCAAGAAAGTTTTTCCTTCAAAGATGTAGTTTTCTGTTACCGTACAATCAGCGTTTACAGTTTTCTTGAAAACAATGTAAATCAACGTCTTGTAGTTGAAGGAGTTTCTTGTATGGGAATAAATCTTTGTAGAATTTTTGGAACAGTCAAAACTGTTGAGAGGTTTTACAAATGTTTGAGAACGTTTAGGTTATTTTGTTTGACAGTTGTGATGATAAGGCTCATTCTATTTTCGTACTGCATATAAGTAGAAAACTATCCCAAGGGAATATATTCTCGGAATAAAAGTAGATTATGTAACTAAAGGGGAATAAAGCAGTGTCTAAAAGTCACGGGTGGTATGTTGAATTCCGAACGAAACGAAGGTAAAACTTAGCAACCTTCGTTTCGTCCCGAATCCCGAACGCCAGTGAGGGATTTCTATAATTAACTCCTGAGCACTGCGAGGATGTTAATATAGAAACTTGAGTGAAATAAAGAATTCAAGCGGCCCAAGGACAAGTATTAGAGATATATGAATATTATTTACAAATTAACGTAAACTGTCACTCGATATATAACAAAATTCACTGCTAAATTGAACTAAATAAATATAGTTTTAATTTTCTAAAACGCATTCCATTCTTCTATGGCAGCCATTACCCCATTATATTTTTTCTTTTCCTTGACCATCCTTCACGCAATCCAGTTTTAGAAAGGAAACATTTTTTTTGGTACATACTCCAGAAATACAAACCGAAAAATTTGTAATACGAGTATAATGTCAAAGAACTACAAAACACAAAAAAAACCGGTTAAAGGCCTAAAACGCTCTCAGACTTCATAATATCTTTAATTAAAATCAAAACATCAAATAACAACACCATATTATCAATATTTTCCGAAACATTCAGAACACCTGTGAAATATCTACCTTTTCAATAAAATCTCACATAACGAGAAATCGCCAGATGTTCACAATGGCACAAATTAAACACTGACGTTCTCATTATGTTTCTCCGTGGATATATTTATTGTATGCATTGATTGAAATGATTCATAATTACTGTCAGTGGCTTCACCTTTATGTGCCCAGTTCCTGTATCTTTTACACAGGGCTGCCAACCGTACGGTTTTAATTACACTTAGACTTTTATGTACACATATGGGCTGCCAGCCCATATGTGCCATAAAAAAAGCTGCGAGGTGTCGCAGCTTTGGACTCTGTGGAAAGGCGTACGAAGAGACTAATTGGTGATCCAGATCTGGGTAAGTCCAATCTACAAAGCCTTGAGCACAGGCGTAGGTTAGCCAGCCTTTCGGTGTTTTACAGGATGCATTTTGGAGAATGTGCACGGAAATTGCTTGACTTGATTCCGCCATCTCATTTCTACCATCGCACAATCCTACGAACGGCGAGTATCCACCCTTACGTTGTGGAAACCTATACGATCCGGACTAAGTGTTCCGCCTTGTCGTTTATAGAAGCCTAGATAATATCCACAAGATACTGTGTTTCCAATATATCTAATGAAAAATGTGTAATAACGTCATAATCGAGTAAGAGCAGTTGAATGAAAAACAGTGAAAATGTATGTCAAGTTGGATGCCCTTAAGGGTGTGAACCCGTTTCACGGTCTAAAGTATGTATAGAGAAACCAACTTTACCACGAGCGTAGCCGCTGGTAGAAGCTAGTCTGTTTAAGTTTGATTTAACATTGTAATTACTCGTTTAATTTTGTTTTCTTGGTATGCAGTGAAAAAAACCTGCAATTTTTTCCAGATGGCAACCCTGTTTCTACCTGAAAACATCATTGTCAATTTAGCCTTTGTTAAAATAATTTTTGACATGATATCCGTATGGAAATTCGTAACAAGAGAGATCCGAATTTTTATTATAACTTGAATTTATGTTGCACGATGGCTTTTCAATAAAATAAAAGGAAAATTTTGAAACCTCAAATATGTTCCAGTGTTGTGTTTTTAAAATTGTCTATTTTCACCTCATTACTGAATTAAAGACGACTGACTTAAAGTTATGTTTTACTACACAACCACACCACTACCACCACACATACTGTGTTAAAGTCCAACTGCCAAAATTGACAACCCAAGATAGAGACATTTGGCACAGGAAAGTGAGGAGATCCAACCCCAAATAATGGGACCAGGGAAGGAAGAAGAAGAAGAAAGTTAGTTATGTACTTTATCATAAACCAAAACTTGCGGGATTCGGTGCGTTTTGTTTTTACTTTACAGAGGCAATTCAATACAATTCAATTCATTTATTTATTCTCTCTTCACAATAGGTTTATTGACAGTAACAATAGGACTTACAGACTATACTTTCACTATTGTAAGAGTCTGGTGCCTGAAATAGGTTTTTGAAAAAAACCTGTGGTACAGGTCACCAGCAAAAAAAGGTACATTGTTAGACGACTTTGAGTGTCTAAATATAATACTATTTATGGTTACAGAACATCAGACCATAACAAGGAGAAAAAAGAAAATAGACAAAAAAGTATTAATTATATAAAACCAAGGTAAAAATAAATAAAAACTAAAACGTAACAGAGGCTCTAAAGATTCGTTTGGTTTGTCAAGTGACATCCGGAAGGCTGCATAGTAAATTTATTATATCTTCGGACGAAGCTTGCAGTATAATAAGAGATCGATATGACTGTGAAAGTGTTTGATGCTTAATTACATTAAGGATTTCATCAATTAAATTTATACGTCATCTGCCTTTTTGTTCTCAAGGAAATTTGTGTGACAGCCACAAATGATCTCTACGCAAGCTTTGGGAAAATCAAAGGTTCTGAGGTTAAATTTATGAAAAAAGAAACAACTGATCTACTTGTTTACAGCATACTAATCCTTTAAAAACCTAAAGTTTCCAATATCAATATTATATATGAATGAATAAAATCAATAAGTTTAAGCGCAACATTCCTTATCTTAACGCCTGATACTTTTTACAGGGAATATATTTTATTTTTATTATTCTAAAGCCATTTTGATCATAAAAATGAATGTGTAATGCTCTGAAAACATCGATAGCAACGACACAGGTGATGTTACTTTAGAAGTTTAGACATTCCATTTGATACATTTTAGATATTTCAATATTTAGAAAAAAAATAAAAGACGTTATACGTAGAATTCGTGTTGCCAGGTCCGATTAAAATCGGGACAGATGGAAAACAAATCAGGATTAAGGGTTTTAGATTGGGACAACTAAAAAAAACTTTTTTTTTTGACGTGAAAAATCATTCAGTGACTTCTCTCGCTTTAGGGTGGAACTATGTACTTCAGTTGCCCTTTGCGTTCCCGGGTCAGTCTTTGTTCGGCAACCCCCCCGCCTTCAGTTTTGCTGGCATGACTTTTCTTTTTTTTGAGGTTGACTGAGTTCCGACGCAGACTTACTTATATAATGTGAATTGAGTGAAGCAGAAGACATTATGGTTGCACGTGACGGATGATGACGATACGGCTCCGAGCGAGAGAGAGACAAGCTAGTGATGTGCTGAACAGCGGGTTCCGTGATTACTTCCAAAAGCAACATAAAATAGTATGAAATGAGACTTTTGGTGAAAATAATGGAGTAAAATTTACTTTAAATCCCATAGTTGTGTAGTAGTTTACTGTTTTGCTGACTAGATTTTTTTTTTCATTAGGGTAAACCAACCATACATGCTCCAGTCGGTAACGTGCCCCACTTGCAATACACAGCTATAAGCTATATAAGCTGCAATATATTGCGGACACGTATTTAAAATTACATAAACTGTTGTATAGTTTATTAGTTTAGCAAGTTAAACTTGTGTTTTATAGGTAATTATTTACATCCCTGTCTTAGGCCGAACTCTGCGTTACGCGGGTGCCCTGCCGACCTGCACAGGCACCCGACGCGGGCATCCGCGCCCCGCACCCGTTTTGCTACGTAATAACACATTATAGTTCTCCATCGACACGACTACATGCACACCGTTAAATTTGAACTAGTGACAGTGCGCAGGTAATAATCCAGTTTCCACTACGGGGACCGTCGCACACATTACACGCACGACGTCACGCGACGGGTGCACGCGCGGGCGCCCACGCGGTCTCCCACTTAACGCTGGCCCTTACTTATAAACTAAACAGATCCGCTAAAACAAACAGCAAATTTTATATGCGTGTCTTCAAGATGGGCACATTACCGAATAGGGTACTTATGCCTGGTTTACCATATTGGTATGCGAGCACTTGATAACTATCTCACGTGATTTTAATTGATGATGGAGCTTGCTTGCCTAGTGATTAAATATTTACTGTTGGGACAAAAACCCTCGGGACCACGGACATGAAATCCTACTACTCCAAAAAAAAAAACGATGCTTACTTGTGGCATATGCACCACGTACCAATGGCGTATCACCGTAAACCTAGTGATCTAAAATGGAACGAGCTTGGCGGAATTAAATTTTCTCCAAGTAAGCAAGTAAAACCACGAACAAAAGCTAGTACAATCATAATCCTCTGTAAGTAAATGTTTATCATACGATACCGTCTATATTCATATAAGTAAGCCAGTCTGTGCATATATTATTAGCTTAATGGATACCTCGGTAATACCGAGATGATAACGTAAGGGGAAGGATTTATTCCTGTTCATACTTAGATTAGTTCATTTCCTTTTGTTTATTGTTTGTACTTTGGCATCTTGCTCTGTAGTATTGTTCATTAATAAATTGGTAATGGTTACTTTGATTTTTTTACTACTTTTTACTCGTAGGATTAATACTTCTGATTCTCATTTGAATATTTTGCAATATTGCAGCTTACTTACAGATGGTTTTTTTATTTTCTTTTGAATAATAGTGTTTCTTCGTGTCGAGAATGAGAATGGATTACATTCGGTTTCGAAGTAAAAAACACAAAAAAATTGAGTCGGAGTTTCTGGAAGTTGTTTCTTCATTTTTTATCACAGATATTTTAAATTACAGTTAAGTATAAGTACTTTATCATTTTCCCGCTGCTAGGACTCAGGACTCTCTAGGAGACAGATTGGGCCTAATCTGCCGCGCGGGCCCAGTTAGGACGCTTGTACACAAACGTTTTTTTGACGTGAAACTCGCCCTGTGCCGTTGGTACGGTCGTCAGTCTTGTATTTTGATCACTGCGAAAGTTTGTTGACAAAAAAGTTGCATAAACCGCGGTGGAGTTATCGTGCTGGGGATAAAACGTGTGTGAACTACTACGCACGGTCAATAAACCATAGATTTTTACGCGGTTAAACGAGATCTTAATAAAACTAGGTACACGTGTAGATCATACCCTAAAAAGCAAATAGGATACTTTTTTTCTCGGGAGTATGTTCCCCTTGGGATAATTTCCTATTTTAGTGCGGGCGAAGCCATTGGCAGTAGCTTGTCAATAATAAACGTAAGTACATATTGTTTTACTGCCGTGTCCTCGTGGGGGAGATCGGCGGCAACGATCTCTTGCGCCGGGCCTTGGTACATGCCATGTTTCGAAGCGAGGAGGAATGGCAGGTGGTTGCCTCCTTCTGCGAAGCAGTAGGAGCTAGCAAAGGAGGAGGTCGCACGTACACGCGCAAGGGCGCGGCCCTCACGTCCCAGCCGCCGGGGTCCCGATCCCGATTTCCGACCCCCGGAGACGCGGATTTGCGGACAGCAAGCAATGAGTAGCTCGCCGTCCGACCGTCCGGTAACCGTCCGGACTGAGCCCAAGTCATCAAAGGCGCGTACTGTTCCACGCGCGCCTCAAGGAGATATCAGTAAACCGTAAGGGCCCAGTCGAAGCCTATTGGAGCCAAGGGTCTGCTTCTGAAAGGAAGACTCTGCTCTGGTATGAAAAGCAACGAAGGAACAGATGTGGGTTTTTAGTCAGTAAAAGTCTGACACACTCTCGCACACTCCGCCCAAGAGCGGGGGCTGTCATTGCATGATTTTCCCACAGAAAAAAAAAATATGATCATCCATCTTATGGCAATTTAAAAAATGAATATCTCGCTTATTTGTTTTTTAATCCTCGACAAAACGTTCACATGATAAGTACTATCACTTTTTATCTTATTTCATCATCATCATC
The DNA here is from genome assembly GCA_961205895.1 of Mythimna pallens. Classification (NCBI taxonomy): domain Eukaryota; kingdom Metazoa; phylum Arthropoda; class Insecta; order Lepidoptera; family Noctuidae; genus Mythimna; species Mythimna pallens. Next base: position 24,571,453 of record OY540827.1, on the reverse strand, counting down.
ATCATTTCAGCCGATAGACGTCCACTGCTGGTCATAGGCCTCCCCCAAATGTCGCCACAACGAACGGTCCTATGCGTCTCGCTTCCATCGGATTCCCGCAACCTTCACCAGGTCATTGGTCCACCTTGTAGGGGGCCTTCCAACACTGCGTCATCGGGTACGTGGTCGACACTTCAGAACCTTTCGGCCCCAACGGCCATCTGTTCTGCGAGCAATGTGCCCTGCCCATTGTGCCATTTGGCGATTCTTCGTGCTACGTCGGCAACCTTGGTTCTCCTGCGGATATCTTCATTTCTGATTCAATCACGCAAGGAAACTTCGAGCATAGCCCTTTCCATTGCCTTTTGGGTTACATTATTTAAAGAGTCATAATTGAACGTAGTACACTTCTAACAAATCAATAATATACTGAACGGTATTGTTACACATACTTGCATAATAATTCAACCAGCACAATACTATAATCAGCGTTCACATAAACCGCTAATCGGTTTAACAAAGTCAGATTGACGCCATACTGAATGTGTGAGGTGTGTACCGCTAAGATTGTACACTGTGTGCTGTATACATTTGCCTGGCATCATGTGTATTGTTCCATATTTACGTTGAGATTTGTTAAGGAGAGAAGGATTATGTTTGTATGATTTCCTTCAATTCAAAAGGTAAGGAATATAGAATACTTTTTGTTAAGTAGAAACTAAAATAACTAGAAATTATGTATAGCAAAAACATGGTTTACACGTGTCTATCAAATAGCGTATTATATCTATAGTGTGTGTATCTATTGTAATGTAGCGACATCTATGGCGTCACATAAGAACTAATCCTGCATCGCGTAATTAAAGTTCTCCGCAAGATTGAAACATTTAGAACAACCCGAAATTACCAGCGGGCAGTTGCCCACCAGACATAATACCAGTCTGGTCGGAGGATCCTCCCTTTTCAACGAAGGTTTGCGGCATTTTACTCTCTGTTCCGCTTACTTCCAAACTGGTGACCCTCGATAAAGAACGTCAGCACAGCCTTCGTGCAGCCAATAGTTCATGATATCATCATCACTTCCTCCAGCTTTCGAGCAGCGAGCCATACAGCCAGCACCCACGGCTATAAAGGGTATCTTGACCATCAGCATGCCAACCTGGTCATACCTGGTCACCACCCTCAGCCTCATCAGCGACCTTGGCGGAGCACACTGCACCTTCGCCCACACTACGGCTACAATACATTATTTAGTTAACTGAACCAAGAAAATTAAATTACTATCACAGTTGAATTACTTAAAATCTTAAAACCCAGATACATCAGGAGACAATATATTATGTCCATGCATGAAGCGTAACGCTATCAAGTTATCAAACAACATGTCCCGCGAAATATGTACGTCGCTGTCGGAGGACCCAAAAAAAACCAAAATGATTTTAAACTAAATTTAATCAAGGTAAAATTACAAAGTAAAACTTATTGTTAAACCATTACAAAGAAAATTCCTATTCCGATCGATATTAGATCTAGAATTAACAAATAATATTTTATAAGTATTCCGTAATAGACACATCCGGTAAACAGGGGCATCGAGTGACGAGCGTCGCCAGCGTCGTCAGCGGTTTTGGTTACATGTAAGGCTTGTTACTATCTGCTCCATCGAAGCCGGTGCATGCTTGCAGTTTACTTAGTAGTATTTATTATAACACCTCCACCGCCAGATCAGCAACTATTTCTGAAGTTTCAACTAAGGAAATATTGCTGACTGTGTCTTCGTTGCTCCAGATTGTCCAGGCTCCGCATTCGTGTTATCTTCTGTGGATTTCCTCTTATCTTCTCGCTTGAACATCTTGTACCGTTTCAAGACCATGAACGTTGCAAGTACCAGTATACTGAATAGCATGATGTAAAAAGGCGTCACAAGAATGCATCATAAAATATTGAGGGGGGGGGGGGGCACCTTGCGGGACAGTAAACAAAAGACATAAAAGTCGTAAAAGTTTTGTTGCAAGCGTGAGCCCATCTCAAGGTAACGCCACCTCGGGAGGAGTTTAAACCTCCTGATGATTTTGTCGAGCTGTCGGAGAGCCTCTCTCCTGGACACGAGTTGCCATGGCCCACCTAGAAAACTCTCCCCGCTTGGGCAGAGCAACGCCGTGTCCTCGTGAGGGCGATCGGCGGCGGCGATCTCTCGCGCCAGGCCTTGGTACAGGCCATGGTCCGAAGCGAGAAGGAGTGGCAGGCGGTCGCCTCCTTCTGCGAAGCAGTAATGCTGGCAAAGGAGGCGGCCGATTGCGTGAGGCAACGGTCCTCACGCCCCAACCGCCGCCGGGATTCCGATTCCGATTTCCGCCCACCGCAGGCGCGAGCTTGCGGACGGCGAGCAATGGGTAGCCCGCCGTCCGACCGTCCGGTAAACGTCCGGACCGAGCCCAAGTCATCGACGGCGCGTATAGTTCCACGCGCGCCTTAGGGAGATGTCAGCAAATCGTAGAGGCCCAGCAGGGTCGAAGCCTACTGGGGCCATGGGTAGTGTGAAAACGAAACCCGGAGCCCTGAGACGAAGGCAACGAAGAAACAGGAGTGGGTTTTTAGTCAGTAAAAGTCTGACACTATCTCGCGCCCCACCCAAGAGCGAGATTTGCCATTAGATGTTTTTCACAGCTAAAAAAAAAAAAACCTAGGAAACTCTAAACAGACTACACCCAAGCTGGGCGCAGCAAAGACAATCTCCACAGATGGGGGTTCTCGGACAGTTCCGATCTTCAGTGTTTGTGCGGCGTCTCTCCACAGACCATGTCCCACCTTCGATCCTGCATCACGTGCCCTGTTACCTGTTCACGTAGAGACCTAATGACAGCATCAGCACTGCCGTGGCCGAATACTGGGCCAGGCAAGGAATTTAACTAGTTTTGCCATCGATACGCTAAGAAGAAGAAGCGTAACATAGATTGAGCGTTCCTTACGCGTTATTATGGGGGACAGTTGTCCCCTAGGTATCTAGAGGTCAGCAAACTTAAGAAATCCTAATCCTCATTCACTCCTATTTCAAATTCTTGTGTTACCAATTCAGAAAATTAAAAGCACTTCACTCCCAAAATAATCTAAACGACACGTCTCAAACATTCCCTTCCTAAGATTAAGTAAATGCGATAAAAACTAAGATTAAATAATCTGAGACAGAAACACTGTAACACACAATAAGAACTTGACTTCATTTAATTGAAAAACTTTTTGTTTTCTAAGCAAAAAAAGCATTTTAATTTCATTAACGTGGAATGACTCCGCTTTGTTTCTCTGTTACTATCGCGAATAAAAAGAAAACTTATAGCGACTTGATTGTTGTAAGAAATTGGGAGTTTGTTTTTTGAAGCCGCTGCAGAACAAAGGTGGGGGTCCGACTGGGGATAGTCGAGTCGAGACTTCGAGAGTTTCAAAGCCTTTAACCGTTTGATGTTTATTTGTGAAGGAAGGGTAAAATTCAATGCCTTTTTTGATGGCGAGCAATGGGTAGCTTGTCGTCCGACCGTCCAGTAACCGTCCGGACCAAGTACACAAGTAGTCGACGGCGCGTACTTTTCCACGTGCGCCTCAAGGAGATGTCAGCAAATCGTAGGGGCCCATCAGGGTCGAAGCCTACTGGGGCCAAGGGTCTGCTTCTGAAAGGAAGACTCAGCCTTGATACAAAAGGCAACGAATGAACAAGGGTGGGTTTTTAGTCAGTAAAAGTCTGACACTATCTCCCGCTTTGCCCAAGAGCGAGGGATGTCATTAGATGATTTTGCCACCGAGAAAAAAAATCCTTTTTATCATTCCCCAAAAGTTGCCACAGCAACCAATCTGTGTCGCATTCATCGGATGCCCATTTCCATTTCCATGCGGTAGCCACTACAGAACCTTTCGGCGCCATCGACCATCTGTTTTACTAGCAATGTGCCTTTCCTATTTTGATATAAGTAAAGGTAAATGTCCAAAATGGCCCTGTGCAATAAAGAGAAACGGAATACGCGATAATTAATTGTCTTTTTTATTATGTAAGTTGTAAATACTTCTGTAACACGGACTAGCTGTATGCCAAAATGTACGTTTCATAGTATTTTAAGCGACTAATAACATCCGCCAGCCGCCATTTACGCATAACGTCATGTCGTGACGATTATGAATTAAGGATGCCCAATCAATTGTAATTGATTGATTGAATATTTTTTTTCAGTTTCTTACAAATCACTTGGAGCTATGAAAAATCATACCTAATATTCGTTGTTATGGTTCGATTATAATTTAAAAATCTGATACTTTTTTTAATATATTATCGATTCTGCAGCCAGTCCGCTATAAAAATAAGATCTTGTAAGAGTTTACTAATGATAGAGAATACAATACATTATTTTCCGATGCTAGTAGTATATTATTGGGTTCTCTGGATCAACGGAAATCAATAAGTCCAGTTATATAGAACTAATACCATTCACCCACAATCTATTCAAATAGATGAAAACAGGGGTTATTGAAAAAAGAGTAACATCGAATTAAAAATCTTCAGATTTTGAAAAGTAGATATACCTTCGCAGAGAAGCGCAGGTAAACTTTTCAAAATCTGAAGATTTTTAATTCGATGTTACTCTTTTTTCAATAACCCCTGTTTTCATCTATTTAAATAGATTGTGGGTGAATGGTATTAGTTCTAAATAACTGGACTTATTGATTTCCGTTGATCCAGAGAACCCAATAATATACAGTTGAAAACTTAATTACTTCTTATCTCTAAAAAGGGGGAAAAAAAAAACAACAATTGCTAATCATTAATTTTGTCTTTTATTAATAACACTATGTCTCTATATGATTTATAAACATCGTCCATAAACATGTTTTTGACAATATATTGCACACATAATTCGGAATGACACTTGCAATTTAACAATTCTGCAGGTAGATTTTCCACATCATATAACTCAATTCGTATCATTTTCGTTCCCCTTGATGGTTTTTTTATACAGATATAAGTCTCTTTGTCTTGATATGCTCTCTTTTTTGATTTGTCTTGATTGTTCGGCAAGAAGTTGAATAGATCCTCACCAGATTCCTGAAACAAACATCGAGTTAATCAACCGACTTCAATGAAGAAGGAAAGTTCTCAAGTCAACGCATATTTTATATTTAATTTATGTATTTACATTGTTTATTCTATTTAAAAAAAAATTGAACTATGACAAAACTGTTGACGTCGAACCCGTTAAGTATTCATCTTGAAAACATTGTTTATATACTTAATCCATTATTCGATCAACGAAAAATAAATATTTGTTTAAATAAAAATAAAAATGTTTTTCAATAACTTACCGACATGTTAGATGTTCAAAGCTGCTCCGGTGTTGATAAAAATCAGAGAAATAATGATGTTGGAAATTTAAGTAAATGATTCTTTATATGTGATTTTAGTATGCTATTAAGGTTTAAAATCGTTAATTAATTTGAACACATGCCACGTTTCCTTAAATGGAAATGAGTACAATAAGACTGGCGCCTGGAGACAGATGATCTGTCTATGTTTACAGTGAGAAATATAATAATATCCTAGGCGTCAATGTTGACGCCTACTATTTTATCTCATAATACGCAGCAGTAACGTCGTATTTTGGTTACGGAATATGTTATGTTACTATATTGTACCCTTATAAACATATAATAAAAATGAAGAAGTTTGTCTGTTTATTTTAGACTAATTCACACTTATAGTACCTTTATTAAGACTGATTGGTTACCTGAGGAGTAAATTAAAAGAAGTGAAGCCGTTGGATACAGCTAGTGTATTTAATTTGCTGACAAACTGTTTTCTGCATAACACTAGTGTAAAATCTGCATGCACACATTGATGTTTTTCATATTTATTTAAATGACCGTGAAACAATGAGCCACTACAAAATTTTCTTTCTGAGGTGCTACAAGTGATAAAAGTGTTTATAAGTGTGTGTAGTGCGTGTCCCATATGCAGGTTTCGGACAACTAGTCTTCTTAACAATACAAAGTGAGTATCAAGCTTTTCAAATGTAATAACTTTTCAGAATAGTTTATCTTTTTCATCAGTTTCAAAATTTGTTATTTATGTTCTAACAAATATTATGTGATGAATAAGTAATTATTCGATTAATTAAATCTGTTTATCCAATTTGTAAGAACAACATAAACCGACTTCACAAAAAGGCGGAAGGTTCTTAATTCAACCCGTACCTATTTATGAATACAAGCGTTAAAATCACTTTTAGATTTCGGGTGTATTATTTTTATGAATGATTCAACATGAGCTCAATACAAATATTTGCATTGGTATTCTGAAAACATTCCTGAATTAACAAGTCAGCTTGGCACCAGGTAACCTGATGTTAATAGCGACAGTGTATTCGAAGGTGTAACTTACCTTATCTGATACGAAAACTTAAAATAATTAAATATGATTTCGATAATTTAAATTAATCAGTTTATTCTATTTTTGTTTTCAGATCTACAACTCCACTGTACAAGTCAAGTCAACAAGTTTTCAAAATCTTCATCATCGTCATCTTACAAAATCTTCAATCAAATTAAACAAAATGTAAGTATCATTATAGATTATTATCAGACTGGCCTGTTGGTCTAGTGGTTAGTGGACCTGACTGCAATGCCGGAGGTCGTGGGTTCGATTCCCACCCAGGACGAATGTTTGTGTGATGAGCACGATCATTTGTTCTGTGTCTGGGTGTAATTTATCTATAATATGTATGTATTTAGAAATATATATGTATGTTTATCAGTTGTCTAGTACTCATAACACAAGCTCTGCTTAGCTTGAGACTAGACGGCGTTGTGTGATAGTTGTGGAATATTATAATTATTATTAATATAAAAAATACCTTTTAACCTTAACCTTTGTAATTGTCACGAAAACGTTGTTTTATTATAGTACTTCTAATATTATCAACATCTGCAAGTTTTGTAAAAAGTATTGAATTTATTAATTTTTATTTTCTAATACAACAGAGCTGTTAGCAGAGAGAGGTAGATAAGTAAAACGTATATATGTAATTATTTATTTATTTTTATTTTCAGGTCAAAAGCTGACGAACTTTTTCCCACATCCTCTGAAGAAGAGGTTGAAGAAATTTGTCCTCAAAAGAAAACGAAACGGAGTAGAGAAGAGTCTCGTCCATCTAGCAGCATGCCAATCTTGGATGACGAGGGGGAAGAGCTGGGGAGAAAGGGAACTAAACGCGAAAAACATTCGTCAACACGTCGAGCTGAGCCAGCAGTGAGCACTGAACATATACGATCATCATTGAAAAAGCCGAAGATTCGCCCAGTTACAAGACCTACGGCTAGGGAACTTTTTGGTACGGACAGTGAAGATGAAGCACAGGAAGCGGCCTGTGCCTCTTCTTCCTCTTCTAAAAAAGTATCAACTTTAGTATCTTCTATCACGAGAAGATTAGCTAACGGTATTTCTCGACAAGGTCATCCTTCTAAAGAGGGATCGCACTACATTGACTTAAAAGTCTATAAAGTTTCGGATATTGAAAATGTTTCTGCAATGAATAGATGGCGTCAGGCAGTGATCAGTTTAAAAAATAAAACAGACGATAATACTGAAGCTTGGGGATATTTAGCAAAATTTATAACTTCAAGTAGGAAGGAATTTAAGGATATCCCACCGACATTTATTTCAAACTATTATTGAATACGAACAAACCATATTTTTGAACATATCATAATCAAGATGATCTTTTCAAAATATGAATTTAGCTAATATTTGCTTTTCACATATAAGCCTATATCATATAAAAGCGTAGATCATAAGCATATAATCAAAATGTATCCATAGGTTAAGTTGAAAAAGTTAAATAAATTAATATAACATTATTTTATCCTAATGATGTCTTGTTTTTTTTTTATTACAGCTACCGCTACCGCCGATAACGGATCTCATTTTCAAAGTCATGATACTATGATATGCCATGAATGCAAAGTAATTTTACGAAAACCTGATTATAGATACCATGTAAGAAGTAATGTACATAAATCAAATTGTTTATTGAAAACTGAATTTGAAAATGTTGAAATCATTGCAACTGCATTTAAAGACAGGATCCTTACTTATCGATTAAATCCATATGAAGAATGCTTTGAGACCCCTGAAACTTTCTTGCATGATAGTATGAAATATATCATAAAACTAATTACTATGGCTCTGGAAAAAAGTACTTGCTTAAAAGTAAATTTTGAGCTATTTGCAAACTTTATATTACCACATTCAGACTCACAAAATCTAAAGTCGTTTAACACTAAAAATACAATTATTCTTAAAGATACATGTATAAAAGAAAAGTATATGGAGGCAGTGAATACAATTAATAAAAAAATGAGCGAGTTCCAATTTTGTGAGTCAGGCTGGTCTTTTCTCTCAATAAGTCATTTAGAAATAAATCTTAATAAATACTGTCCTATGAGAGGTGGCTCCTATATTGATTTACCACCCATAGTGAAAAATACTAAAAGCTGTATTAATATACAGAATAATGATAACCACTGCTTGTTATGGTCTATAGTAGCAGCTTTACACCCACGCGAACGTAACGCGTGCAGAGTAAACTCTTATCCACACTACAGTAACGTACTGAACGTTCAGGATATGACTTTTCCCCCTACAATAAGCGTCTTAGAAAAAAATAATCCAGACTTGAGTGTAAACATCTACGGATTAGATAACAAATTTTATGTAACTGGACCTCTATATAAGTCAGATTCAAGGAAAACAAATCACGTGAACCTACTTTACATTGAAAAAAATGGTAAGTTTCATTATTGTCTGATTAAAGATCTTCTCAAATTAGTACGCAGGCAAATTTCTGAACATAAAGGTAAAATGTATTTATGTGAAAATTGTCTACAATTTTTTTCAAGTGTGTCTAAGTATACTGCGCATTCTTGTTCAGAAATATTATCGGTGTTGCCTCCAAAAAACAGTGTATTGAAATTTGAACACTACGAGAGACAGCAGAAAATCAACTTTGTGATTTATGCAGATTTTGAAAGCATTTTGACAGATTGTACAGAAAACCAATCAACTGAAAACACTAAACTTATTCAAAAACACGAGCCTTCTTGTTTCGGCTATTATATATGCTGTTCACATGATTCAGGCTTAAATAAATATGTAACTTATAGAGGTCCAGATTGTGCTAAAGTATTCATTGAGTATTTAATCAGAGATGTGTCACAAATACACGATATGTTGCAATGTAAAAAGCCCATAATGAAATTGTCTAAACATCAGCAGGACAAATATCAAAGAGAAACTACTTGCCATATCTGTAATAATTTACTTTTTGATGATAAAGTAATGGACCATGACCACGTGACTTCTGAATTTAGGGGAGCAGCGCATAATCAATGTAATCTTTTATATAGAGTTTGCCCTTTTGTGCCTGTGATATTTCATAACTTATCTGGCTATGATAGTCATCTGTTTATAAAAGAATTAGCGAAGTATGAGGGTGATTTGAAAATTATACCGCAAACTAAGGAAAAGTACCTATCCATTACTAAATATTTGCCATCAAAAGACTCATCAAAATCAATTCAAATAAAATTTTTAGACTCTTTTCAATTTCTTAGCTCGAGCTTAGATAATTTATGTAAAACTTTATGTGAGAAAGATTTTATTAATTTATCTCATGAGTTCCAAAATCATGAACAGTTTGAGCTTATGCAACTTAAGGGCATTTATCCATATGACTACGTAGATACATGGTCTAAGTACAGTGATACGACACTGCCGAAAAAAGAATACTTTTTTAATAATTTAAAACAAGAGCATTTATCAGACGAAGAATACCTCAGAGCGCTAAGAGTGTGGGATGTTTTTGACATTCAATCGCTTGGAGAATACACAGACTTGTATTTGAAAAGTGATGTTTTGATTCTTAGTGATATATTTGAAAAGTTTCGAAATACATGCCTTCAATACTATAAGTTAGATCCGGCTTATTATGTCACCTCGCCCGGACTCAGCTGGGATGCAATGTTACTATGTACGGGTGTGCAATTAGAATTAATTAATGATGTAGAGATCTATCAGTTATTGGAAAAAGGTATTCGTGGAGGTTTAGCTCAATGTTCCCTGAGACATGCTAAAGCAAACAATCAATATCTCCCCAATTACGATGATCAAAAAGAAACATCGTTTCTTATATATCTTGACTGTAACGCACTCTACTCTCATGCTATGACAAAACCAATGCCAATTTCCGAGTTTAGGTTTTTAACAGACACAGAAATTTGTAATTTCGATATCATAAATACTGATGAAAATGGTGATTACGGTTATATTCTGGCAGTTGATTTGGAATACAGGGATTATTTACATAATACTCATAGTGATTTACCATTCGCAAGCGAGAAATTCATTCCTCCTGGTGGTAAAAACCCAAAACTTATTGCAAACCTTTATGACAAATATCATTATGTCATACATTATGTTCACTTGAAAGAATGCCTAAAACATGGGTTACGTCTTAAAAAAATCCATAAGATTCTGTGTTTTCGACAAGGTAGCTACCTCAAAAAATATATTGATTTGAATACTCAGTTACGTCAAAAGTCTTCATCAGTTTTTGAAAAAGATTTTTTTAAATTACTTAACAATGCTATTTTCGGGAAAACGATAGAGAATAAAAGGAAACATGTCAATGTTAAACTAGTCTCTAAATGGAGCGATACTAAAAATAAAACTAAAAAAGTTTTGGAGGCCAAAAAACTAATTGCAAAACCAAATTTTCATAGTGCTACTATATTTTCTGAAAACTTAGTAGCAATCCAGCTAAATCCCGAAAAAATCAAGCTGGACAGACCTATATACATAGGGTTCAGCGTGCTAGAATATGCTAAAACTCATCTCTATCAGTTTCACTATGACTTTATTAAAAAGAAGTATAATGAAAACGTAGAACTATGTTATACTGACACAGACAGCTTACTTTATTTGATATACACTGACGATTTTTATAGAGATATGAAGGAGAATATATCTTTGTTTGATACTAGTAATTTTCATTTGAATAATCCGTTTAATATGCCAATAACAAATGATAAAGTGCCCGGGTTATTCAAGGACGAGTTAGGTGGCGATGTGATTGCCGAATTTGTAGGACTCAGAGCTAAATTGTACTGTATAAAAAGAGTAAAGGTGCAAATAAAAAAAGCAAAAGGTATATCTAAGACTGTCACTAAACAACTAAACTTATCTGACTATTATCAGACTCTCATAACAAATAAGAATTTGCGGTTCAAAATGAATATGCTAAAATCCATAAAGCATACTATATATACTCAGGAAGTCTACAAACTAGTCTTGAACAGAAACGATGATAAAAGACAAATTCTTCCCGATAATTCTCATACGTTACCTTGGGGACATTGTGATACAATATTTTGAATGTACGAGCACCTATATGATAAATTACAATACTTGTATAATAATTGTAACTAGACTGTTAATTAGATAATAAATGATACATTTAATGATTAGATGTACCATCGATAAGATATTTTAATTTACTTATTCAAAATAAATATATCGAGATTATATTTGGTGTTTTATTTATGTTTTTTTTACTGAATATTGATATTATAATGGTGTAAAAAGAGTATGCATTATATATTTATTATTAGATTAAATTATGAAAGCATTAAAATTTACTTATGATGCGACACGAAACGATTTACTTATGGAATAGACAGTATCGAAGAGAAGTGATTATAATAAGTACAATCAGCTGTACCTTAGATTAAATATTATGAAAGATGAGAATAGCATCTTTCTTGTACTCAATACAGGATTCGACCTAATTCGACGAAGTATATATATATATATACACGTTAAATAGTTTTTTAATTAATCGGTGAGATGAAGTTGATCAAGCAACCTATATCCCTCAATGTTAATAATATAAGATTAAGTGATTCTGTTCACCACATCAGACATAGCGCTTTATTGCCAAATACCATTCGCTGTATAATATGCGGTCCATCAAGCTGTGGCAAAACGAATGTTATGATTAGTTTACTGCTGCATGAAAATGGACTCAAATTCAGAAATCTTTATCTTTACTCTAAGACTTATTTCCAACCAAAATACCGTTTTTTAAACGAAGTATTAAAAAGAGTGCCACAGATTAATTTCTATGAGTTCAGTGATGATAAAGATGTAATATCTCCGAGTGAAGCTTTAATAAATTCTGTATTTATTTTTGATGATGTTGCGTGTGAAAATCAAGTTAATATCCGCAATTATTTTTGCATGGGCAGGCATAAACAAATCGATTGTTTCTATTTATCTCAAACCTATTCTAAAATTCCGAAGCAATTGTTACGTGACAATGTTAATTTTCTTATTATATTCAAACAAGATGATGTGAATTTAAAACATATTTATGAAGAGCATGTTAGTTCTGATTTACAATGGAAAATGTTCAAAAATATTTGTCAAACTGTTTGGAGTAAACCTTATAATTTTCTACTTATTAATAAAGAATCGCCATTAAATAATGGAAGGTACAGACAGAACTTTGATATTTTTTTAAAGTTTGACTGACTGTTTATACATATAAGTAATTATTGGAAAATGATTAAAATATAAATTTAAAAATGTTATTAGAAAAACCAAGAGACATATCAAAAAATTAAAACCGAAATGCAAGAAAGTGGCAATAGAATTAGCTATGGCCGCTGCCAGAGAATTAGCTGATGATTCATCCATTAAACTTCCTCGTGTTATTCCTATACCAAAAACTGGTGGAGTATTGCCTTTGATTCCGATTTTTGCGGGATTATCTGCAGTGGGAGCTTTAGCAGGCGGTGCAGCTGGTATTGCTAAAACCATAAATGAATTCAAGATTGCGAAAAAGTTATTGACTGAATCGAAGAGACACAATGAAAAGATGGAAGCTCTCTGCATCGGAAAAGGACTACACCTTAAACCACATAAAGATGGACTCGGCATTTTTGTATCGAAAGAAAAAAACTAAGATATCGGCTACCCAAACGAGCCTTGAGTAATTTAGACATTTTGAAGCATGGAAATAATATTCCCTATTTCAGAGGTGTCTTTATGAGAGATAAGCTACCTAAACACCCTTTTAAAAAAGAATGTGGAGTAATAAATTTAGATAGCTCTAAAAATCCTGGTTCTCATTGGGTAGCCTATGCAAAATACAACGATTATATTGAGTATTTTGATAGTTACGGAAATCTTAAGCCTCCAAAGGAATTTATAAAATACTTGGGCTCCAAAATTCACTATAATTATGATAATATTCAGCGTGATCACCCTTTTAATTGTGGACATCTTTGTTTAAACTTTTTGAAGAATTTTTGGTGTAGTGAAGGAATAAAATAAACATGATCTTTCGAAAGAGGTCAGTATAGAAGCATGTCTACTACGGTTACCATCTCTGGGAATAAATCGGAATTGGTTTCATACTTTCAACCACCATTGCATTTGTCAGATCAATATGAGTGCGGTTTGGTATACTTTTCAGTATTAAAATCAAGACCAAATATTCCCATTATTAACAGAGGTCTGTCTGTAATCAGAATCGAATGTGATCTTGTTAACGGTTCGTACTGCAACGGGTTACCAACTCATTTTATTCATGAGTTTGTGTCTGATACTACTCCAGGTCATCAGTGCATGGAAATACCACTACATGTTATTTACTTTCCAGTAAACAAAAATATAATTTCATCGGTATCTGTTAAGATTGTAGATCAATTTGGTCACTGTATTAACTTTGGAGAGGAACAAGTTCAGTTACGTCTTCATTTAAGAAAAACAAAATGATAGTATATTATAAAAACACCCAAGCGAATGAAAAATGTCTTAGTCCTTCTGCGATTGCTAAAGTGCAAAGACGCAAGAAATACGTTAAGAACTGACTAAAGCAAATAAAGATTTTCTTAAAGCCCTAGGGTTCAAAGTATGAATATACTACAGATTACTGAATTACCGCACTTCGACACTTCGATCGAAAGTTATGAAGTCCATTCATACAATCCCTACAATAGCAGCTTTAGAGAAAACGATGAAATCAGAATTCCCATCCACCAGCAAGACATATACGTGCTACCATCAGCCAGTTCAATTTACATCGAAGGACAAGCGAAGCTCTTCGGTAAAGATGGGAATCCAATCAAGAAAACTTTTTCATTCACTAATAACCCTGTTATGTATTTGTTTCAAGACATCAGATACGAAATGAATGGTATTGAAATAGACCGCATAAAAAATTCTGGAATAACATCAACAATAAAATCATACATCTCATTAAATGAAGCAGAAAATAAAGTTGCTGCTCTATGGGGTTGGAATTTAGAGGGATTTCAAAGTGATGGGCATTTTAGTGCTGTTATCCCATTAAATAAGGTTTTAGGTTTTGCAGAGGATTACAATAAAATAGTGATAAATTGTAAACATGAACTTATATTGAACAGAAGCAATACTAACTTAAATAGCGTTATCCTTTCTGATGATATTGTTAATTTTCAAATAGACGTGCAAAGAGTTCAGTGGAGGGTGCCACACATAAAAGTATCAGACCGAGAAAGACTGTCACTTTTAAAACATTTAGAAAGAGATAAACCTATTCAGATGGCGTTTAGAAATTGGGATTTATATGAATATCCGTTACTACCTAAAACCACAAAGCATTCTTGGTCAGTTAAAACTGCTTCACAATTGGAAAAACCCAGATATGTAATTTTTTGTTTACAAACAAATCGAAAAAATAATAAAACTAAAGACAGTTCACTATTCGATCATTGTGAAGTAACAAACGTTACACTCTTTTTGAATTCACAATATTATCCATATGAACCTTTAGGTTTAAAGTTTTCTGAGAACAAATATAGTATATTATATGAAATGTTTGTGAAATTTCGTCAGTCGTATTACAACTGTCCAGTAGACCCGTTGCTTGACCTAAAGGAGTTCAAAGAAAAAGCCCCTCTTTTTATCTTAGACTGCTCAAGACAAAACGATAGCCTGAAAACAGGTCCAGTGGACGTGAGGTTGGAAATTGAATGTTCCACAGCATTACCAGATAAGACGACTGCATATTGTTTGATTATAAACGATCGACTCATAGAATACAAACCTCTCAGCAACATTGTGCGCAGATTGTCATGATAGCTATTGTGGATATTCAAGGCTTTAAAACAGAAACAAATGAATTTATAATAAAAGAAATCGCTATATTGTATAATAAAACATTACAAGTGTTTTTAATTAAGCCACCATTTCCATTTTCAAAATTAACGAAACATGAAAAAAAACATGTTTGTTGGATTGAACGTAACAGAAAGATACATTGGCGTGAAGGATTTGTACCCTACCCTAATTATCAGAATTTAGTTATAGATATTTTAAGAGATAAATGTATCTACGTTAAAGGTTCAGAAAAAGTGTTGTGGTTAAAGCATATTTTAGAAAACAGTAATTCTAATATATTCAATTTAGAAGATAAAGGATGTTCTAGTTTGATAAGTTTATACGATCTATATAAGTATTCTCAAGATTTATATAACTGTATTTATCATGACTCTGTATGTGCTTTAAAAAATGTATTGTGTTTAAATAAGTGGTGCTTTGATAATAAAATTCTAAAATAAATAGTTTCTTGTTTTATTTCTATAGTTAGGTAAAACGCATCTTAAAGTTTTCTATTCCCCTCCGCCCACCTCTGTCCGGTCTTTATAAGTTATTGACAAACGCTGGACGATACCATTGAACGTTTATAATTGAACTAGAAAGTTAATAGAACATGTCTCAAAATGAATACAAACCTCGATATGACATGTATAACATGTTCAAAATGCGTGAATTTTCATTTAATTATTACTGGAGGACGTTTAATCAAAAGAAAAGATTAGTGAGGGAAATGGCTGACGCGGGATTCTTTTATTATGGAAATGGTATAAATGATATTGCAGCATGTTTCTCATGTGGAGGTGTTATCAAAGATTGGGAGATTTATGATGATCCTTGGATGCAGCATGCTATACATTATCCTGAGTGTTTTTACTTGAACGCTGTGAAAGGAAAAGAATATATAATTAAATACACATATCTCCATCTCAGCATTAAACTCTCAGCATTGTAGTGTGATGGTTCAATTTTAATCAATGCTTGCTTCAACAAGAGAGAGAGAGAATGTATTAAATAAATTAAATTAAAATTGACAGAATGCTTCATTCATCGAAATTTGGTTTGGAAGGCAATTCTAAATTTATTTTCAAGAATGCTAGTGGCGAGATTATATTTACTCAAGACCTGACTAACCAGAAAATAATGAACACCAGTTCATCAAAACTTCAGGACAATACAAACGAGACACAGCAAAACTCAGAAAAATCCTCCTTCGAAAATACACGATATCTCACACTCAAGAATGGTCACAATGAGATCCTTACTTTTGTTCGAGTTGGCAAAGTACCTACATCCTGGTCCTGAAAAATCGGCTGTAAGGTCATCAAATGCTCCGCCTGACATTAAATTAGTAACAAGAAGTATAGTGCGTTAAGTTTTCAACTGTATATTATTGGGTTCTCTGGATCAACGGAAATCAATAAGTCCAGTTATTTAGAACTAATACCATTCACCCACAATCTATTCAAATAGATGAAAATAGGGGTTATTGAAAAAAGAGTAACATCGAATTAAAAATCTTCAGATTTTGAAAAGTTTACCTGCGCTTCTCTGCGAAGGTATATCTACTTTTCAAAATCTGAAGATTTTTAATTCGATGTTACTCTTTTTCAATAACCCCTGTTTTCATCTATTTGAATAGATTGTGGGTGAATGGTATTAGTTCTATATAACTGGACTTATTGATTTCCGTTGATCCAGAGAACCCAATAATATACTACTGATGCTTTTAGCGCCAGGGCCAACAATGTATGGGCGCAGAGCAATGTCCTTTATACCATGATAAAAAAAAATAATATGGTCAAAAAGATATCTACACTATTATAAAGAAGTAAAGTTTATTTTTTTGTTTGAAGGAGTTAATCTCTGAAAGTACTGGTCCGATTGCTAAAATTTATTCACCGATAGAAAGCTGCTTTATTCCTGAGTGACATAGGCTATATTTTATGCACGCGGCTAAAGCTGCGATCTAATGACATCCCTCGGTCTTGGGCGGAGCGCGAGAGCCTGTCAGACTTTTACTGACTAAAAACCCACTCCTGTTCCTTCTCTGCCATTTTTCCAGGGCTCCGGGGATTTTTTCCACATCACCCATAGCCCCAGTAGGCTTCGACCCAGCTGGGCTGCTATGGTTGCTGGCACCGCGTGTCTTGGGTACGATTATCACACAAAATAAATATTTGTATTGCCAATATATTTTTTTTTTTCGGGTCTGGGCTCTTGTGTGTTTTACATGTTGGTGAACGCACTCACGTTACAGAAGAAAATAATTTTCATATTTTATTGAAAAAAAAAAACATTTGTTTTCTTCGAAAACGATTAAGTAACGACAAAATATTTCAATGCCCAAAATGTTTAACCTTTTCTGTAAAAAAATATTCAAAAACGAAAACAAAAATATATTGTCTCATAAGATTCTAACAACTGTATATAGAAATAATAAAATAGCAAAATATATTGCTTATTCGTGGAAACAAGTAGGCTGTTTCAAATTACTAAATACAATTCAATTGTATTATTAGATCTTGTTTGAGATCGGTATCATTAATTTCTTGGAACCTTCTATTACTTCAATATCTGAAAAAGAAATATAAAGGTACAATTGTTACTAGAAATATCAGTGTCAATTTTGAAAAAATCTTCAATTCGTCTAAATAGGCTTTCAACAATATCAGATGAAAAATAGGTTCACAAATTAATATTAATACGTATAAAAGATAAGTAATATTTTTAGGACAGTAGAAGTAACTTTGAAAGAATACGGGAAGGTCATCATATAAAATCCTTAATACATTTGAATTTCCCTAGCATGTCGGATTTCAAAATCATTTGTTTTTTTTTTTTATTATTTGATATAAACTAGTGCTTGACTGCGATCCCACCTGGTAAGCAGTGATGCAATCGTTAATGGTGAGGCGCACTAGTTTATTAAGAGTCTATTCACTTTAGCTTAGAAGACACCCAAATTATAATCGGATGGGAAGACCTCAGCAGGCAAATTGTAGCAGTCCTTCGATGTACGTGGTATAAACGACGAGACGAAACGCTTAGTCCGGATCGTAGAAGTTTCAACAACGTAAGGGTGGATACTCGCCGTACGTCACCGACGGTGTCAGCGGTTTTGTTTTCCTTTTGCTTAAACTATAGCTACCATTAGCGTGATAAACTTTGACATAAAATACCATGTCGGAATTCTCATTCTTATTAACAGCTTTTAAGCTTTATAACTTTGTTGTTGATGAAGATATTTTGAAAATTCTTTCATATTTGTTTATGGAAGCTAAAAATGACTTAATTAAGCAAATAATAATATAATAATATTCCACAACTATCACACAACGCCGTCTAGTCTCAAGCTAAGCAGAGCTTGTGTCATGAGTACTAGACAACTGATAAAAATACTTATATTTTTCTAAATACATACATATTATAGATAAATTACACCTAGACACAGAACAAATGATCGTGCTCATCACACAAATATTTGTTCTGGGTGGGGATCGAACCAGCCAGCCAAAGTTATCAGCCATTATCTAGCTAGCACTATGCAATGTATGCAGACCCAAAAATAATAAAAGATATATATATAAAAGATGCTAATAACTTTGACACAACTGTTTTGGGGTTTTCATTGGCTGTTCATTGATAGTGATATGAATATTCTTAACCCCCGTAAGATAGTAATAAGCTGTTGAGTTTTCAAATAATACATAGAAAATTTAAAAAATAATAAATTCCTTAGCATTTTTCTTACATCTTTAAGTAAGATGATCAAGTATTTTGTGCTGAATTTCCAAAAACGACTATCCCGCACCAATTCATTAAGAAGAATGACGAAGCTTCTCTCTAATTCACAGAAAAGGCGCTCTTAATTCGTACCGAAGTGTCTTGATACTTTAGAACCTCGAGGATAATCTGGTAAAGCCACCAAACCATTTCCTGGACTTAATCCATCCTCAAATAGGATAAGACCCATCGAGTTGGAACGAATCAACTGAATCGCCGATCGAATTACTCGCTAAGATACTTGAGACCTTTAATTTGTTTTCTAGTTTTCGTCATGATTTGTGAAGACAAATTGAGTGTCTGTAAGTTGTCTTGGGAACTGATTAGTTGTTGGACAGTTGAGGAATGTTACCAGTTACTGAACTACTACAAATACGTCTTAGTCGATACTGTAAGTTCCCCGTTACGTCGTGGGTAGTTTGGTAATTTTAAAATTGAAATGCCAAAGGGTGCGTTTAAGATCCTGACCCCATTTCCGGACACCGTAGGCGCGAGCTTGCGGACGGCAAACAATGGGTAGCTCGCCGTCCGACCGTCCGATAACCGTCCAGATCGAGCCCAAGTCGTCGACGGCGCGTACTGTTCCACGCGCGACTCAAGGAGATGTCAGCAAACCGGAGGGGACCAGCAGGGTTGAAGCCTGGGGCCAAGGCTCTGCTTCTGAAAGGAAGATTCGGCCCTGGTACGAAAGGCAACGAAGGAACAGGAGTGGGTTTTTAGTCAGTAAAAGGCTGACACGCCCTCCCACTCCACCCATTAGCAAAGGATGTCATTGGATAATTTTCCACCACCACCAAAAAAAAGGTTGCGTTCAAGATGATTACATAAAACAAGCTTTATTTGCTGGAATTTTGTACATGTAAAAATAAGTAAATCAGAAATGGTTCAAATTATGTAAACCCTAAAAATACACAGCCTTGCAACCAAAATAATCGTTACATTTAAAAATATAATGTCGTGCAAATAAAATGAGCCGTTACATTATTCTTGGTACAATTTTACGCAAAGAAACATTACAGTGAGTGGCCAGAAAAACTGCATATATATCGTATATATTCACACAAATTCTGACGGCTACGGTTGATTTGTGGCCGCGGGAATCCACTATAAATCTCCGTTCTTTTCTTTTTTTCGTTTAAGTCATAAGCTTAAAGCGGTTGTCAAAATAATGTGACATATAACATGTTGGGTAAAATAAATAGGTATTCAGTTGGATTCGAATTTTCACGAAATACTAGCTTTTGCCTGCGGCTTCACCCGCGTACATAAAATATAGCCTATGCCACTCAGGAATAAAGCAACTTTTTATCGGGTTAAAAATGAATGAAAGACGATAACCACCACTTTTTAATAACGTCTGTCCACGTTGTTACTACGTTGTTCTGTAAAATCATTTATTAATTTCAACTTTTATTCATTGAAGATTATTGTAATTGTATGATATCAAAGCAAAAGTATACAGAGTGAGCCCCTATTTTAAGCATTTTATTTGCCGCTTTTCCGCTTGGATAACCAAATAATTTTTTAGCTGATATTTCTCAATAAATCTCATAAGTATTGGTTTAAAACCACTCATACTGTTTAATATCGTGTCAGAAATTATAATTATCAAGCATGGGTGAGTGGTTTTTTTTTTCTTGTTTTACTTACGGAGACCTGTGTCCAGCATTAGATGTCAGATTCTACTCAACTCAGTAGTTCTAAATTACACACCTTTTTCAAACCATTTATTTCAAATAAACCATTTACAGGCACTTTTGAAATGTCAAGAAGTCAGTCAGTCAGAAAATATGATGCTAATTGCAATTAAAAGCTCATACTGCTTTTTATCCGTTCACTATCGCGACCTCTCATAATTCAAACCACACCATGGCGAAGGCATTCCCTTTGTTCCGTGCGCGAGTTTATTATTAAAATGTTATTAGGAAGCGGAGTGGATACTGCCATAGCTTATGACTTGGCAGACACTGTATATTACTTTTTTTAGCCTACTTCAAAAGGAGGTCTTTCCTGCTTCGTACTACAATTGACATTACAATACACTGGCTGGTTTGTTCTCGGGGAAGAAAAACTCGGTTTATCATGAATAGCGTTGTATTGTGTTGGTTTTTCTTTCTTTGAATTGTTTTGGTGGACCAGTTTTATGTGGACCAATTATTGTAACATGTTTCATAATTGTTTGTTGTATTTTATTCACATATATGAGCAGTAGATACAAATTCATGCCTTGGAAAATACGTTTAGACGTGGTCGTCGTCTTTGATAAAGTCGCTTTAGCCATTCAAAGCCGGAGAATATCACACGTGTGTCGCCGGCAATGGGTAGCTCGCCGTACGACCGTCCGGCGTCCGGCGTCTGTCCGTGTGAGTATTCCACGCAAGCCTCAAAGAAATGTCAGCAAGACCATAGGGGCACAGCAGGGCTGAAGCCTACACCCAGGACCATGGCTTGACTTCCGAAAGGGAAATCCGGGGTCAAAGAATGAACATAAGTGTGGTTTTAATCAGTAACAGTCCGACACGCCCTCTCACTTCACCCTAGAGTGGGGGAAGTCATTGGATGATTTCCCACCTTAAAAAAAAGAAAATCTGACAGCTAATTTTCCTTAACAGTATTATGTTATTCAGTAACTGGATTGTGGAAGGCAGATAGGTTACATGTAAAATCTTGGTACTCAGCTGCACCCGATTAATCTAGAAGTCGAGGCTAAATAGATATTAAGGCGTCGGTATAGTTCCTTGAATGTTTGGCCGAGTTAAGTGCACACAAACCCGTACTGCTGCCTGCGCCCGCATAGAGCCCCGCTGGCCTTTAAAACCATTTTTTACACCACCTGCTCGATAATGGCCTTTTATATGTCATACAACTATCACTAAGAGCAAGTCATTCTGTCCCTAGGGAGATAATACAGTATGGGCGATCCCTAGGAATAATGAGATTTGAATTTGGAACGTCAGAAACGTGAATACAAATGTACGTGCATCATAAAAGTTTATTCAAAATTCAAACTGGCGACTAACAAAAACAATTAAACATGGTTACCAACTGACGAGTTTCTAAAAAAAAAAATATTGAAAGAGCGGGAGCGGTAGAGAAAATTGAAACTATAGAATCATGGAGTAGTGAATTTTGTGTGTTTCAAATCTCAAAACAAGTTGAGTGATAGTTAAGCTTAACATGTAAATAATACTTATATTTTTCTAGTGTATGATTTGTTTAATTAAATTGTCTTTTAATCACTTCACAGATGGTGTAAAAAGTAGAGTATCCAACACGGGAATAAAGCTGTCTTTGTCTTGGGCGGCTTGAATTCCACACTTCACTCAGGTTTCTTTATTAACTTCCTCGCAATGCTCGGGAGTTAATTATGTAAATCCCTCACTAACGTTCGGGATTAAAATTAGCAACCTTCGTTTTGTTCGGAACTCAATATGCCACCCGCGACTTAAAGACACTGCTTTATCCCCTAGTCGCATAATCTACTATTCTTTGCAAAATATTGATTGATTTACATATGCTATGTATATTCTGAAGAGCACTTAACTAGCACTTTTTGTAATCATATTTCTAAAGATCAAAGCCGTTTGAAAGGAGTAGGGAAAACAAGTGAAAAAATACCATATTATTCACACAACTATCACACAACGCCGTCTAGTCCCAAGCTAAGCAGAGCTTGTGTTATGAGTATTAGACAACTGATAAACATACTTATATATTTCTAAATACATACATAATATAGATAAATTACACCCAGGCACAGAACAAATGATTGTGCTCATCACACAAACATTTGTCCTGGGTGGGAATCGAACCCACGACCTCCGGCATAGCAGTCAGGGCCACTAACCACTAGACCAAAAGGCCAGTCAAACCATATTGTTATATTTTTTTTTGCAAAAATATTAGTCATACAAAAAAATCATAATGTTGATAAAGTTGTGCATAAATTTATAATCAACATAATATTTTTTTCAAATCTATTAATCCAGCCGTTACCACGGAGTAGCCTTCAGAATGTCACTGTTTCATGGTACTGCTCGGGAACTAGGGCCTATGCTTAAAGGTAGTTAATTAGTGTAGTCACGGCTGCCACACATACTCAATTATATACATAATACAGTAATTATGTTTGGCAACCACGTCGGCTATTGAATGCAATCAGATAAATGTCACTTGCAAGATTAGGCCATTAACTTGTTCCGTAACAATATAATAGGTAAGTTTAATGTAGAGGTCGAATTCTATATAATGACAATTTATATACATCTCGTTACAGATTCCTATAGATATAGTTAGATGTGTTTTTTTTTTGTTTTTAATATAATCCAATGACTTATATTTTTTTTAAGTGGAGTGCGAGGGAGTGTTAGGGTTTCACTGACTAAAATCCACTGAATTCTTTCAAATATTCTATATAGCAAGGGATTTTTTTTCAGGTCGGAATATAATCTAATGACATTCCCCGCTCTTGTGCACAGCGAAAGATAGTGTCAGACTTTTACTGACTATAAACCCACTTCTGTTCCTTCTTTGCCATTTTTCCAGGGCTCCGAGGATCTCTTTCGCATCACCCATGGCCCCAGTAGGCTTCGACCCTGCTGGGCCCCTACGGTTGCTGACATCTCCTTGAGGTGCGCGTGGAACAGTACGCGCCGTCGACGACTTGGGCTCGGTCCGTATATAAATTCCCTATGAACGGATTTTACGAAATTCCACCTTTATGGGGGTCCAGACGATTAGCGCGGTGACTCCTTCGGATAATCCAAAGTCCTGGCATGCGTAAGTCCTAACAACCTACAATTTGGCTGATATATTTTTGAGGACTAAGAGCGGGTGAAGTTGAAGTCAGATGATGAGATTTCCTACGCAGACTCAGAGTAAGGTTCGGTTGAAAACCAGCATCAGACAACTGCTATATAGTGGCCTGGCATTATGCTGAAATGGACCTATTTGGCGCAGCCGTGAAACACCCAATGTTAGTGTATTTTTTAAGTTTTAGTATTTAAGTTTCTATATTATAATCGTTATCTTATTGTGCGTACCTGTGTGCCAAATAAACGTCTTTTCTTTCTTTCTTTCAAATAATTATTATAATAACACTAAACTAACCATTTTTTTTTAATAATACTACATACATACAAACCGTTCCGCATTTATACCTAAATGCTCCGGCCACCGTAGGCGCGGGCTTGCGGACGACGAGCAATGGGCGACTCGCCGTCCGACCGTCCGGTAACCGTCCGGACCGAGCCCAAGTCGTCAACGGCGCGTGCTGTTCCACGCGCGCCTCAAGGAGATGTCAGCAACTGTAGGGGCCCAGCAGGGTCGAAGCCTACCGGGGCCAAGGGTCTGATTCTGAAAGGAAGACTCGGCCCTGGTACGAAAGGCAACGAAGGAACAGGAGTGGGTTTTTTCCCACCAAAAAAGAAAAAAAAAATACCTCAATGCTACGATATGGGTTGAGCAATCCACAGTTATCACAGTTCAACCGTCAATGAACCCCGAAACCATTTACATGGACAAACAGCCGCCGTATACCGCCATTGTTTGAAGTGTGCCCAGCATTGAAATAAAAAGGGCTCGTTTTAAACATTTTGTCAGCAAAAAAAGAAAGTGCTAATGTCAGACCGTTAATATAAAAAAGTTGTTTGTATGTGGCCATTAGACAGCAGTCATGTTTATAGCCGGTGGCATTTTTAGGGTTCCGTACCTCAAAAGGAAAAAAACGAAACCCTTATAGGATCACTTTGTTGTCCGTCTGTCTGTCTGTCTGTCAACACCCTTTATCTCAGAAACGCTTGGAGGCATGGCGTTGAAATTAAAACCGTACACCTAGGCCTGCGGTCCCTTGAAGCTTGTGAAACAATCAAACTTCTAAGTTAACGGAAAAAACGATACGGCCGTTTATATCTCAAAAAACGTATATTTCAACACTTTCAAGGGAATCAAAATTCATAGGGTACTTCCTGTTGACCCAGAATCCTGAAATTTGGCATAAAACAAGGTCTTATACTATAGATATATGAATAAATCTGAAAACAGTAAATTTGTAGTTACGTCACAAAAAGAAAGTTTTTTTACAATTCGGAAAAATCTTCGTAACTCAATTCGGGAATCGAACTATTTACATAGGTAATTTTGTACGAAACCCTCAGTGCGCGAGCCCGATTTGCACTTGCCCAGTTTTTATTTTGCTGGGTCATATTTACGGTCGGTAGTGTACTTTGGGTAGTGACAAAATCTGAACCGTGTGAACATTTAATTTTATGGTTTTGTTCTAGAATATTATGACGGTCATATTTGCTAGGATTTGAAATCATAATAAAATTATAATAATAAGCATAATCAGCCTTTTAATGTTCCCACTGCTGGAACTCAGGCCTCCTCTCTAGGAGAGAGAATGGGCTGTAATCCTCCACGCGGGCCTAGTGCGGGTTGGTGAGTGTTATATTATGTCTTCGAATTTTTGGTTCTAGGACATGCCGGTTTCCTCACGATGTTTTCCATCACCGTTTTGAGAGCAGTGGTGATGAAATAAATTACACAAAGTAATGCGCCTTGTTGGATTCGAACCCGCGACAAATAAACACTCTCAATAAAATTAAAGTAATGAAAAAATTGGTAGGTATATAAAAACGGAACGAAAGAAAATTAATCAAAAATTGGTTAATTAAGAAAAAGGTTATGCTCGTAAAGAAATTTGCATTTCACTGAAATGTGAATATGAAACTAAGGTAAACTATTCTTTATACTTCGATAATCTGACATAACTACAATAATAGTAATTTACAGAAATAGCAATATATACCATGACACACAATGTTCACTCCGTGTTCCGCTCTTATTCCTACCGATTGTAAACACGCAATATTTTGTTTTTCCCACTAGTGCAGAAAAGTGCACGCACTTGCACCCACCACAATTTATTACATTAATCGTATCAGGCTGGACGCTAAGTGACCCCCACGAGTCGTGCGTCAAATTCCATTCATTTTTATTTTCGAAAGTGTATTGAAAAACAACGTTTGATACACGTGGAAATTTGTAATTGCAGTACTCGGTTCCTTAACAACCATACTTATGGCTCGGGCCAATTCCACCTCGGTTACAATAACAAACTTTCTTCACTTAAATCAAACTATATCTATTATTGGTTTATGGATAGGTATTCCCAAAATCATTGTTGTTATATAAACTAACTCAAATGATTGAAGAGAAGTCATTCTACTACCAAAAATTTGTGGTGAGGGTGGGTCATGGGTCTGATCAAGGATTCGTAAAAAAAATAAAAAAAATCATTTAAAAAAAACGGCCAAGTGCAAGTCGCTATTGTGCATGAAGGGTTCCGTACTGTCCGTAGCAAAAAATGGCGAAAATATCACGTTTTTGGTATGGGAGTACCTATTTATTTTATTTGTAAAATTTCAATTATAAAAATTAAAAAAAAAATGAAATAAATATTTAAGTGGGACTGCGGTAGCAAAAATACAATATCTCCAGCGTCGACCGCATCGTCACTTTTCATCGGTGAGATAGCGGTCAAGCGCACATATCAAGAATAAAAAAAAACTGTAAAAGTTTCAACTTTCTAGCTATCACGGTTCATGAGATACAGCTTGGTGACAGACAAACGGATAGTGGAGTCTTAGCAATAGGGTCCCGTTAACCCTAAAAACCACAAACCCCCGGCGCCCAGACTAATAGAAATATAAAATTACAAGAACAAATTAACATAACCATTGCAACCCACTTCAAATTTGCCCAGTGCGTCGGACATTAAAAACAATCGTGTTTTTATTTTTATTACGTTTATTTTGCGTACATTGTACCGTCGTCCAGTGTTTATTATTCATTTGTACTGTTTTGGACCTTAGAGCATATGGCCTGGAAATTATAGTAAAGTCACGTTTTTTGTTTACTCGTGATAAGTGTTGGGGTAAAAGGCTTTTGAGCCTGTTATTTTAATTGGGCGTATGGCACGGGGGTTTTTAATTTTGTAACGTAAGATAAGACCCTTGTTATAGCAACGTAGGTACTATATTTGATGGTGGTCAAGCGTAACTTGGTAGTTAACTTTTTTTAAAGAAAAGATTTTTTTTTAACTTTTGAGCCTCAGTCAGGTATATTTTACGACGGTTTAAAAAATACAGTTTCGAAAAATCTTTTAATATATCTAATTTTCGTTAATTTTTGAAAATTAATTGATGCTGATATTGAATTCAATTTTCGACTTTAAATTCGATTTTTGATTTTGAATTAGATTTTCGTTTTTGAATTCGATTTTCTATTCTGAATTCTGGATTCCGGTACTGAGTGTTTAATACGAGATGGTGTTAGTTACACTTTTAGAATTCGGAAAAGAATATAATATTTTTGTTGATCGATCTTCCCTTTAGCAGATTAATCAATCTTTTACAATCGACTTTCTTTCGAACTCAGCACTTAGATGAAGCTGCTACGAAATTTAATAACAATAATCGTAGCGGTAGCTACGAGGCAACGAAGCCAGGCAGCGTAGTCGTGACCTCATCGCGCTTGCTACGCCGTAGCTCGTAGCAACTTTTATTCTTAACACTATTTATTTTTGTTCTCTGATCCTATAAATTATGATTTCGATTTATATCTAACATTTACTTTCGATATTAAATTTCTTGGTAACTTTGGATATGACCTTCAATAAATATGACTTTATCTCAAATCATCGTCATCGTGATCATCATTTCAGCTGAAAGATGTCCACAGTTGGACATAGGCCTCCCCCAAGTGTCGCCAAAGAAATAGACAATATATAAATTCTAAGTAGCTTATATTTAAAGTAGGTCACCAATCACCGATCCATCTTCTGATGATGTGATCTCTCTCGCCAGACCTTGATACAGGCCATCATCCGTAGCGAGGAGAAGTGGCAGGTGGTCGCCTCTTTCCGCGAAGCATTAATTCTAACAAAGGAGGGCGCGGGAAAGAGGGTTTCCCAGCCACCGTAGGCGCGGGCTTGCGGACGGCGAGCAATAGGTAGATTGCCGTTCAATACCCGATCCGGATACCCGTCCGGACTGAGCCCAAGTCCTTTACGGCGCGTAGGTACTGTTCCACGCGCGCCTCAAGGAGATGTCAGCAAACCGTAGGGTCCCAGCAGGGCCGATGCCTACTGGGGCCACGGGTAGTATGAAAGTGAAACCCAGGGCCCTGGGACGAAAGCAATGGGAGTGGGTAAAAGTCTGACATGCCCTCCGCACCACCCAAGAGCGGGGGATGTCATTGGTTGATTTTCCAAGTCAAAAAAAAATTCTAATGATCTATAAGGTAGTCTGGCAAAGTTACACGCTAATTTCATTATTATAGTGGCTGAAGAATCTTCTTTTAAATAAAACATGTGGACTTTATTCGAACAACATAGCCCAAAATCCGTTCCATTATATACTCATCTACAGCCCCATAAATATGAAAACTGGCATAAATACATAATTTATCAGTGATATATAGAACCTATAATAAAAATAGAGGACAGAAATCCATTCAGATCAGAACCAACCCTTCGTCCCTTGCTAATCCCCACATAAAATTGCTAAAGAAAAAGCCTGTAATCGAAGCACCGAATCGTAACTCAGTCCTTCACTTACAAGGGTTTTAGAATGGACCGTTTTGGAAATAGGCTATACATTTTAGGAGGACTGACAGCCTATTAATGGCCTAGTAGGCTGGAAATGGATAATTTTTGCCTTAGATTTCTTTTGTACAGTTTGGGATACAAATGGTCAGGCTCTCCAGGGAAATCCGTGAGCAGATGAGGCTGGATTAAAACAGGGATTGAAAAGTTAAAAAGGATGGAAATTAATGAACCAATTTTCTGTTTATCTACGTAAGTATTAACGGACTAAAAGTTTAGACTTAGTCTTCATTAATCTGGTGGTAAGTCCCGTCTTGAGGAGTGGTTACAGAGGCAGCGTACGGTTGTTTCGCGAGTTTCCTATTTTGGTTCCATAACTTAAAAGGAAGAAAACGGAACCCTTGTAGGATCACTTTGTTGTCCGTCCGTCTGTTTGTCTGTCAGTCTGTCAAGAACCTTTATCTCGGGATCCCGTGGATGTATAGAGTTGAAATTACCATTACCATATACTTAGGTCTGCGGTTCCTTGCAGCTGTCAAAAAATCAAACTAAGTTAACGGACAAAAAAATATGGCCGTTTATGTCGCAAAAAACGACACTTAAGGGAATAAACATTCTAGAATATTTTCCGTTAACCCTCAAGGCACGAGTCCAACTCGCACTTGTCCAGTTTGTATAAATGTAAATTGCACAACTTATAAACTGGACAGTCACAGTGAGCACACGTTCTTTTAATCCTTCCTAAAAAGACAAAACATTTCATTCTTCCATGAAAACGCTGCCATACCAAACCCATTGACTGTCAAATATTAAAATCGATTCAAATGGTCGGTTGAATAACTGAAATTTTATTCAAAGTATTTCCAGGGTTTTCAGAAAGCAATTTTCGTTGTTATCATAAATTAGTAGTCCATTTGCGTCACCTTGTCGAGTCATGAACGAATGAGATTCGTGATGCAATAACTGCCTTTACGCCTCTTCACCATTCCAGAAAAACGCGTGATGAGCGGGAAATCGTATTAAAATTTTGTAGATTAATTGAATAACGGGAGATTTGGAGGAAATAGGCTTAGAGACTTGGTTTAGAATGAGAATGTAATGAAAAGGGGGATGGAACTTTTGCCATATATAGCTATGCTAAGTTTAAAAGTTTAAAAGTCATATCTTAAAGGATTGTATGAGCAATCAATAGCAAAAAGAATTATGTCTACCAACCGTAGCCGAACGAAGTTAAAGACTATTTAGTAGATCGCTATTATTTATTATCTGGCGTTATTTTCCTTAAATAAAAATACTCCGTGTATGATATTTTAAGTTTCCCATTGTTAAATATAATACACGGTTTTTTTAATGAGTTATTCTGCGTCCCTTGCTTCCGTATTTATCGCCGGGTCTGTGGTAGGGGGGCGTCTAGTCTTGCAAAAAACTCGAGTCCTCGAGTGGTCTTAATTGTAATATAAGAAAAATAGGTAACGCTTGACAAAAAAGTAATAGCAATGCTTTTATGTGTGTATAAGTAATAGGTATCTTCGTTAGGTTACGGTTTAAAGACCTGGTTCTTTTTGTTATTGATTCCTCGTATTGTCCGCTAACTTATAACCAAGGTTTCATTTCGGGCGAAAAGAATAAAGTAAATCATGCCAATACTTTGCATATATAAATTTCAATTAGATGACATACAGTGTTAGTTTTCTTTTTTAACCTTAACACTGCGTGTATCTACGTGTGCCAAAGAAAATGTTTTTCTGTCTTTCTTTTAGATTTTTTATCGATCTGTAGATAATTAGGATATTGATAATCATAATGAGGTGAAAAAGTAAATAAAAAACAGGGCAAGAGCGAGTTGGACTCGCACACTGAGGGTTCCGCACAAACTAACCTATGAAAACAGTTCGATTCCCGAATTAAATTTCGAAAATTTTTCCGAATTGTAAATATTTTTTTGTTTTGTGGCGTAACTATAAATTTGCAGTTTTCAGGTTTATTTCTAAATCTATACTATAAGACCTTGCTTTATGCCAAATTTCAGGATTCTGTTGAGAGTATTGAAATGTACGTTTTCTGCGACATAAACGGCCGTATCTTTTTTTCCGTTAACTTAGTCTAATTTCTTCACAGCATCAAGGGACCGCAGACTTGACACTACTTGTACTTGAGTATAAGGTTTTAATTTCAACTCAATGCCTTCACGCGTTTCTGAGATAAAGGGTCTTGACAGACAGACAAACAGAAAGACGGACGGACAACAAAATGATCCTATAAGGGTTCCGTTTTTTCCTTTTGAGGTACGGAACCCTAAAAAAGGAATCTACCAATATGTTGCAGCACATCAAAGTAATTATTTAGTTTCTTAAAAAATAAAACCGAACAGAAAATTACTGAAAAGAAACGATGAAAATAGTAAACTGCGATATAATTCTATTTTAATCACAGCCATGAAAAAATAGTTCTTTTGTTCCCAAACATATTTTTTTTTTTAATTTTTTTTTCTTCTTATAACACTGCCCTAGGTATTGCTCCTGTATCGCGGGATCGTTCACAAATATGTAAACTTATATACACAAAACACCCAGACCCGGAAGATCTATCTGTAGGCCTTACAAATATTTGTTCCATGCGGGAATCGAACCCGCGATACACAATTCGCCAACCGTGCCGTCAAAGTTAAACTATCATCATTGTTTCAGCCGAAAGATGTCCACTGTTGGACATAGGCCTACCCTATTGCTGCCATAACGACCGGTCCTGTGCGTGAAGTTTAACTATGAAATCCACATAAATTATTGATATTTATTTAAACACATTAAATATTATAATTTGCATTCCAAATTAAACACTTTAAAAATAAAGAGTAAACGTTAAAATAAAAAATATTAATGAAAATTATATTGTTTTTGCAAGTGAATTTTTTGGCAGTAATGGCTGATATCCATATTATAATCCCCGAGGCGTTAAATGGAATTACAGGATCAGATAAGTCCGATATTGGTAGAATAAATTATTATTCAGTTTGAAAATGTTATTAAAATATCCGACCAAAAATGACCTTTAGGACATATGTTTGAAAGAGTTGCTGTGACTCTAGAACGCAAATGGCCATTGAAAGACCCAAGTGGCTTTAATCAGTAAAAGTTACCGTGGCCCTAGAACGCAGACCGTGTTTTCGCTTTTTAACATTATAAGCTAAGCTCCGCGTACCGGAAAATACAGCGTTAGAAGACCTCCCACAAGCTGGGCCGATGACCTGGTGAGGGTTCCGGTAATCCGATGGATGCAAGACGCACAGGACTGGTCATTGTAGCGGCACTTGAGGGAGGCCTATGTCCAATAGTGGACGTCTTTCGGCTGAAATGATGATAATTAAGCTAAATTCATTTTTACAATCAGTTTAGGTACCTGGTTGGCGAGTACAAAAAATAATTGTTTTGTTTAAAATGCAATAAAATCTTTTTGAAACATTTTAAATGTGAACTAGCCTTTAATTAGCACGACATTGTTCCAACTTTTCTATATAAAATCAAAAAATCTCGGACGCAGGTATTGCTCAATTCACTATGAAAAGAAAATAGTGACATGAAGCGGACGTAATGCAATAAATCCTTTACAAAAATCCAATTTATTTGGACACAAGGATATGTTTCGATTTTATTTGTTTATAGAGAAAAACACGTTTGTAAAATAACAAAAAAAATGTGCTTCACCTTTGTGCTCTTCCATACGTATTTGCTCTTTTCGTTGTTAAGCGTTTGTGTGTACATAATTAAATTAATAAAAATGTTAAGTTAAATTAACATATAACTTGGATAAAGTATAATGGGTTTTTTTTTAATGTGGCAAGTCATCCAATGACTTCTCGCGATCTAGGGTGAAGCATGAGAGCGTGTCAGACTTTTACTGACTAAAACCACACCAATGTTCCGTCCTTGCATTTCGTTCCGGGATTCCAGGGTTCCCTTTTCTAAAGTCAACCAATGGCTTCAGTAGGTTTCGGCCTTGCTGGCCCCCACAGGTTGATGACATCTCTCTTTGAGGTGCGCGTGGAAAACTATGCGGTGTCGACAACTCGGGCTCAATCCGCACGGCGAGTTACCCATTGTTCGTCGTCCGCTAGCCTACACCTATAGTGGTAAGTACGTTAGGTACGACGAGTATGTTAGGTACGGAATATTTAATAACACCGCTGTATATTTAATGATATTAAGCTTTTTTAGCTTTTGATTTTTCTTGTGACCTCCATTATTTTTCTAATTAAGAACCTAGTATAATAGCTTTACTATTTCATGAATTTTATGTAAAAAAGAAATTCAATTCATTTATTAATTTTGTGAACAAAGGGTACAATGATCTTATAATATATGTTTGGTCCATCCAATGTTCCGCCGAAAGGCATACAAAATAGCGATGGTAATGTCAATAAATGTATACCTACTATCAAAATTAAATTAATTGTAAATACAAGGTCCGCGAATGATAATTGACAAAAAAATAGAACAGTATAAAAATCATTCAAAAAATTAAAAAAATGTAAAAGCAATGTCAGCAATACTACAGTTGTCTAAATTAAATCAATTAAAAATGTTACAAAATGTCAAAATATACTATATATAAAAAAATAATACAATGTCAGCAAAAAAAAAAATATCACAAGAACAGAAAGTTCTGTAGCTCATTTCGTAAAGCATATTTTCCGTCGCAGGGTTAAAAGTGCAGCATGTTTCCTACTAGCTTTTGCCCGCGGCTTCGCCTGCGTACATAAAATATAGCCTATGTCATTCAAAAATAACGCAGCTTTCTATCGGTGAAAAAAATTTAACAATCGGACCAGTACTTTCAGCAATTACCTCCTACAAACGAAAAAATAAACTTTATCTCTTTATAATATTATATGTAGGTATATATTATTGTAGATAAACTGAAAGTTTTTCTCTTCAAGTAGATGTATTTGAAATCCTTGAATATATGAGTATGTCTTTCCTCAGTCGTGGTTTGCGTTTAGTTAAAACGAAGACGTTGGTTTATTTCTAGTCTACATTCTTTTGTGGAAACTTAAACGTTTGTGTTCATCACAGGAGCACTTACGCGGAAGTAGAAAACAGAAATGTATGCTATATTGAGCTGCTAAAGGGTTTTTCTCAAATAGTCATCATATTTCTAATTTGTAAATACATTTTCTATTCAGAGAAGTAAACAGTATGGATATATCATCGTGTGTGTTTTTTTTTCGCTTCTGAAAAGAAATCCAAAGAACATAGATGTGGGTTATAGTCATTAAAAGTCTGACATCCCCTTCCCTTCGCTCCACCATAGAGCGAAAGAAGTCATTGGATGATTTCTTACCTAAAAAAGAAAACCGAGGTCAGTGAATTTGAGGGACAAAGATTTGACCTAATGTCAAATGGAACATATATCGATTTCTCAACGTTTAAGGTAAGTAAGTTATCGGGCAAACATTTCATCACAGAGGAGAGCGCAGCCTCGTTGTTTTGGTATGCCAAATATTGAGTACTAGCTTTTGCCTGCGGCTTCGCCCGCGTACATAAAATATAGCCTGTCACTCAGGAATAAAGCAGCTCTCTATGGATAAAAATAAAAAAAAAATTTAAATCGGGCCTCCTAGAAACAATTAAAAAACAAAATTTTCCTCTCTAAAATATATATATAGATGGCTGGGTTTTCGAGCTGATTATTTTGTGTTAAACCTTACTTTAATGACGAATTTTGACAGATTTACTAATAAGAGAAAAGAAATACTTAACTTCAAATGCTTAATTCCGAAATTGGGTCATAAAACCTAACAAAATACATAAAATCATCCAATGACTTCTCCCACTCTGGGTAGAGCTGGAGAGCGTGTCAGACTTTTACTGACTAAAACCACACCTGTGTTGCCAGTTGCCCTTTGCGTTCTAGGACTACGGGTTTCCTTTTCAGAAATTCCCCGCGGTTCTAGCTAGCGGAGCCCTACGGTTTGCTGACATCCACCAAAATACACTTAAGCTTTGAAGTACTCTTCTATATTGCTGCCGAACTGAATATCTAGTAATACTTGCACAATTTCAATATAATGTTTTTTTTAATAAAAAATAATTACGTCAATGATTCTGTGAGATGTCCCATCACATTACGAGTAAATAAATGCATTTTTATCATTATACAAGTGTACAATACCTACTCATATAATTTTATTGTCAAAAATATATTGTACTTCAGATTTTGATACAATCTGCTATACTTTAAAAAAAACTCGAAAACGTTAGTAAACATTCTTAAATAATAGAGTAGCCGCAATATCCAAGAAATCTCATTCAAAACAACAAAGAACCTTTTAAACTCATGACAAGTACATCTTTATTGTCAAGTAACCTATGACATAACAAGCACATATCAAATACCGCCACTTTCGACATCAAAGTATATTTTTCCAAATATGAGGGTAGGAGCTGCTAAGCAAAGATTACAAAATAAGTAGGTAAAGGGTGGTGGTTGGGAGGGGTTGTTTGGAGGGGGATGCCCTCTCGCCCACCCTGTAGCCTTCCGGTATTCGCGAAAAATATGTTATTTGAAAGGTGGAATACTTTCAAATGTGATTTTGAGAAGGTATAGTTTCATAACGATAGTGTGGGAATAAATAGTTTTGTGATATTTGAGAAATGTGTTCTAGGTTTGATTTTGTTTTTTGTTACGTTTGAAAAATTTCCTGTGCATGTAACGCTTTCACACAACGGTATCTAGTCCTAAACTAAGCAGAGGTTGTGCTATGAGTACTAGCATAGCATAATCAGCCTTTTTAATGTTCCTCTCTCTGGGAGAGGGAATGGGCCATAATCCACCACGCGGGCGGATTGGTGGATGTCATAATTATGTCTACGAATTTTTGATTCTAAGACATGGTTTTCGTACAGTTTCGAGTTTCGACAACACTTGCTACTTAATTAGATATTGTTACACTGTCACATACTCACATCACTCCCTTTAAAAAATACTTAACCCTTTTGTATAAAACTTTATAAGGTGAGAACCATTTTGTGGGTTCGCGGGTTTTACCACAATACATTTGAGAGAAAAACCGCCTTTTCCCATTTAACAAATATTTTCAGTCTCGAAGGGAATTCGCGTTACCGCCTATGGTATAATGCGAGCCCGAAAAATTGGATCAACAATTTTGGGACAGCAAAAAGGTTCTGCACAGCTCATTGGAATATAAAATTGACTTTTTGAAATAAACTGTTGCCAGCCAGTTGCGTTTAAGTTGCGCCTCACTTTGAGAATTTTTCGGACATAAAATTAAAGTTTACTGATATTTAAATTGTTTTCCCCTTTTTTGGGTTAGAAATCATCCAACGGCTTTACCCGTTCTAGGGTGGAGCAAGAGGACCTGTCAAACTGTTACTTAAACCCCCCTTTTTTTTTGGTGGGAAAATCATCCAATGACATCCCCCGCTCTGGGTGGAAGGGTATGTCAGACTTTTACTAACTAAAAACCCACTCCTGTCCTTTCGTTGCCTTTCTTACCAGGGCCGAGTTTTCCTTTCAGAATTAGACTGGAACTGTTAGTTTAAATGATAATATTTTAGTCGTGTTTTATGTTTTCGTTTCGAAAAATAATATTTCCATTTGATTACGTAAGTATTTACCAATGTACAAAAATGCTTTTTATTGTTCTTAATTGTATTACTACGGTTGCTATACGAATAGATTTCATGCACAAAGAATCACAAAATACTTTTGCACATCTTCCTTGTCGATATCACTCTTGACAGAGTGGTCGTGGTCATCACTTCAGGTGTTGGTGGCAAGCTTCACAACGCGCCGCCACTCCTCTCTGGTGGCCGCCTTCCTCGTGCATTCGTGCAGTGATGATGAGCACATACATTGTATTTAAAACTATGTTTCTTTATAGGTACCTAAGCATCGTGTCATTACAAAAAAAAAACAACCAAATCCGCTTGTAACTAGAAAATGAGCAAAAGATAAAGCTCGTACATTTAATTCGTATATTTATTACTAAATTCCTTATTCGCTAACTTGATAATGACGTTAGTACACGATTAACAATTTTCCATTTTTCAACCGCTTTTTCTCTTAATATTTTTCTTTCTTTGCTTTACGCCAATGTTGAATGGAAAAAATGACGCTCCGAATGATTTAAATCTACAACCTTAATTAGGTCGAGTTCGTTTGAAACAAACAGAGACGCCTAAAAAAATATTTTCTACCGTAATTTATGAAAGCCCGGAGAACAAGTTAGCGACGCCTTGAGGCAGTCTGCTTTTTATATTTTCGTACTCTATTATTATCGTAATGTACATTATTATTGTTTAAATATTAACATTTAGTTAAGTTACCTTTTTTAGTGGAAAATCACCAAATGACTTTATTCACTCTGGGTGGAGTGAGGAGAAGTGACAGACAGACTTTTACTAGAGAAAACCTTTCGGTGTTTTTTCAATTGCCCTTTGCGTTTCAAGGTTAGGTAGCACTTTCGAACAATCTCATAGCTCTGGCAGAAATTGACCCTAGTGAGTCCCATCCGTTTGCTGACATCTTTTTGAGGTGCCTAGTTTTATCAAACGGCAAGCTACCCATTGCTTGCCGTGAGTTACCCTGTGACCACCAACGCCTGGGGCGTTTTTTGCGGGGGCCCAGGTGTGAGGATTGTCATTTCACATTACTGCTTCCCATTTCCTTTAGCTCCGTATCATGGCCTGCACCAAGGCTGGATGCGAAGGGTCACCTCCGCTGATTGCCTCCACGTATGATCCATCGTGTCCTCGGGGCGGTTCGCATAAAGGTGACGGTCGGGTGTTTTTTCTCGCTGAGTCTTATATTTGATTGACACCTAAAAGCCTATTTATTCTACTTTATATTGCTATACTTTGCGAACTTACTTAACTTAATGAATTGGAGAACATAATTCAGGTGAAAATCGGATCAAAGCGATAACTTTTGAGATCAATATGGGGCGATTTTCCCTTTAATATATCAAATTAAACTTATAAGGGCTGAGTTCTAACAGTTGGCTATAAAATCCTTGCTTCGTTAGCTCTCGGATTATTACAAACTTTGTACAGTTCTGCTAACTAATCATAATTTTAAAATGTACCTACCTGTAAAACAAAACAACCGTGTTTGTTGAATTTAATCCTTCAAACTGGCACACAATATATATTAGGCACACATGATATTAGGCAATTTATAAACCCAAATTTTGAATAAAGGTTACCCTTTTAAGGAAAATTTTAGCAATAAATGGATTTAAGAACAATGTTTCAGTCACTTTATCTAACTTACGAAAAATTTTATGTATTACATACCCGTGTTTATGTAGCTTTATTTATGAGTCTTTACTTTTTACTTCATAAGATTTTTGACTTTTCCCGGAATTTCAGGAAGTTTTGTTCGATGTTTGATGATTTTCTAAGCATTCTCAATTTACCTGTAACAAAAAGAAAAAGATATTTAATCTTTGGCAGCATATTACAATTAAAAAATTCTTCAATTATTATTATCCATTTATTACGTACAAAATTAAAATCAAATAAGACATTAAAATAATTAAAATGAAATAACATGAGATGTCATCATACACATAAAATGAAATTCAAATAAAATAAAATTTATTTCATCACTACTGCTCTCAAAACGTTGAAGGAAACCGACATGTCCTAGAACCAAAAATTCGAAGACATGTGACATTCACCAACCCGCACTGGACCCACGTTTTTTTCCTACATTTATGTCTTTAAGCGCAGCGTTGTATTCCTCATTCTGACATCTCTTTTCACACCCAGAATGCTACGCTCCATAGAAAAAAGAAACCAAATGTAACCGTTCTAATCTATTCTCATTCCATTACTTATTAACTAAACCAGTTATTAACTCCGACAGATACTAATAGAGGCTCAAATCAATACTTTTGGATCATATATCATGCTTTTGTCTATCGCAGCTGAAAGGTGTCTTTAATCAATCAAACACTGCATTATATCCCTAACAGATAGTGAAAAAAGGGTTTTAGGATATCTGGGTTACACAGAGGCATTTTCAGATGTTTTTTTTTATTTTTTGTAATTTTTGGCCACCACTGTAATATTTTTTTTTTTAATGTACGCTAGCGTGATATGTGTGACTTAGGTACTAAATATTATTACTAACTGAACTTTTGAAACCTCTTTTCTATCGGACAACCTGCCCCCCTAGCCAAGTTACAACCGTTTCGTTTCGAATTTCTTTTCGTTGGTCGCCTCGAGTTGGTCACGCCTCCGATTCCTTTGTTCTGACGTCATCTCAACGCTCAGTCACTTGGTCAGAACAAATAAATAGGAGGCGTGGCCAACTCGAGGTGATCAACGAAAAGAGAATCGAAACGATACGGTTGTAACTTGGCTAGGGGGGCTGACGTACGGCGAGTGTCCATCCTTACGTTTTTAACATTCTACGGTCCGGACTAAGCATTTCGCCTCGTCGTTTATACAGCGTACGTTGAAGGATAGAAACAATTTGACTGCAGCAATGTTCCCATCCGATTATAATTTACGTGTCTTAGCGGCTAGAGTGAATAGGCTTTTAAGGTGCGCGGATATATAATCCATTTTCTTTGTGAAATATTGATATGCTATGTACATTCTGAAGAAAACGTAACCAGCTAGTTTTTTGTGTAAACATATTTCCAAAGATCAAAAGCCGTTTGAATGTAGTAGGGAAAACCAGTGAAAAAATATCATGTTGTTAATTTTTTTTTTTTTGGCAAAGTTTACGAAAAAAACATGTGTTAATAATGCTGAACATGAATCTATAATAAACATTTTTTTTTTTCAAACCTATTGACTAACCGTTACCGAGGAGTACCTAGACTTCAGAAAGTCACAGTTTTAAAGCATTGTTCGGGAGTTAGGATCTTAATAAACTACGTGATTCAACATCACCGATTGCATCAATGCTTACTATCAGGTGAGATCGCAGTCAAGCACTAGTTTACATAATTAAAAAAAAAAAGATTTTCTTAATCTAAACGCACACACACGCGCTTACCATTTTTTTTATTTCCTAGGGTTTGAAATTATTCAGCCTCTCTGGATAATCCAAAAACTATATTTAAACAAATAAAAGACATTTATTTACTCTTCGTCAAAATCAAAGCTCTCTTTTAATCAAAATTCCGTAGAATCATATTTTATTCGTTCAATAAATAAAGTAGAACTCGTCAACGAGAAAAAGTTAAATTAATCACTGTTTTATTCAAACATCCAAGCTAAATTACTACGACCCAACTTCGTCATGACGTGGACCACATCAGAGATTTAATTTTCATAACCTCTTTATAATTCTAAATTCATCCATAAATTAACTGAAAACAAACTCGACCACAAAACATTGGCGTCTGCCCAAACTGGCCCTGAAAAACTCCATCTGAATTTCAAATTCGAGACAT
Organism: Mythimna pallens; assembly: GCA_961205895.1. Taxonomy (NCBI): domain Eukaryota; kingdom Metazoa; phylum Arthropoda; class Insecta; order Lepidoptera; family Noctuidae; genus Mythimna; species Mythimna pallens. The sequence goes on along the minus strand of OY540827.1, from coordinate 24,531,415 downwards.
TCACGTTACCGAAATGCTATTTCGCTGGTAACACTTTTGGTTGACACAAGCAAGAATCACCTTTATGTTTTAATACCTAGAGTTCACGTGGACTGTGTGTTTATTCTGGTAATTGGCTAAACGCTCGGATGGACTACATTTTCATTTTCTGTGGATAGAATTGTGTAGCTCCACTATTACGTAGTGGGGATAGTAACCAGTTGTGCAACTGTAAATAACAATCACGCTCGATTTATACAGATTGAATTTCAAAAAAGTATATTTTTGGGAAAAACGACAATATGCAAAATTCTGGAATAAACATTCAAAGCCCGATACATGGAATTCCGAGAACTCCAACAATTGCCTAGGGAAATATCTATGAAAATACGCAATATCAAACATTGGTATTCGTTTTAGGACAAAGTGTACTTACTACAAAAGCAAGAGTGAAATGACAGCAAACCAGTAGAAAAATTAAATTTTACACCTTGGCCAAAAATTTAAAACCTAAATATCCCATAATGCCCATGCTAACTACATGCCCTGTTATTACTTCCTCGCGCCCCGGCCGCCGAAATCCCTACCCCGATTCCCAGCCACAGTAGGCGTGGGCTTGCGGACGGCGAGCAACGGGTAGCGTCCGGTAACAGTCCGGAACGAGACGGATTCGTCGACGATGCGTAGTAAAAACAATGTCGATTGCCCAATATTTCACTGAACAAAAAAATACTTTCAACTATTTAATTTTATCCTAGTCAACAAACTCACATATGAAAACTATTACAGGAGATTCAAAGCTTCTCTCACACAATCGCAACAGCTACAAAGTTAATGCATTAACAATTTAAAAACAAAGAGCAGGCGACGCTAAGTGCACATGCGGACTTCGACAATGTGTTTCTTGTTGTTACATTGTCGAGTTTGTATGTATCACTGTTTATTGTCACTAAAGGGAACAGCCAATCGAGAGAAAACAATGTGATTTTATCGTTAGAGTTTAGTGGTAGTACATTTGTGATTGTTGTCGCTAGTTTTGTTAGAGATTACAGCGACAGAAATGTTTATGGAGTTGATTTTAGTCAGTTACATTAAACAAGAGTCCTTGAACGTATCATATATTATCCACTATAGTACTCGTATAATAATATGATTACAAGCTAAATTGAAACAGGTATATAAAAAATGGTCAAGTATTTTTTACCCGCTGGTTTTACTTAAGACTTGACCTAACTTAACCTTTGGGTTGTGGAGATCAGATAGACATTCATCATCATCGTCGTTTCAGCTGAAAAATGTCTACTAATGGACATAGGCCTCCCTCAAGTGTCATCAAAACGAACGGTCCTGTGCGTATCGCATCCATCATATTCCCATGAACCTCACCAGGGGGTTACCATGATGTTGAAAGTAAGATTGTTTCATTCTTATTTCAGTGTGGGTAAGAGACAGAGCTATACAGGTTATCTAGCGCCATCTCTTACCTACACTGGAAATAATAATAAAACAATCTTACTTTAAACGTCATGGTACAGGTCTAGGTCATTGGTCCACCTTGTAGGGGTCTCCCTTTCAACGCTGCGACTTCAGGTATCCGGTCGTCATTCCAGAACCTTGCGGCTCCAATAACCATCTGTTCTGCAAGCAGTATGCCCTGCCCACTGTCACTTAAGTTTGGTAATTCTACGGGCTGTTAGTAACCTTGGTTTGTAGACAGTCGCTTCATGTAAAAAATGGATTTACAGCTGAAGTTTGGGACCGATTGTAACAAAATTTGGAAAAAACTAGGCATACTAGATTTGATCGATCATTTCCTAAATCGTATCGAAAATTTCATTTTTTTAAATATCCTTTTTAATTTTTTTTTAATATAGTATTTTTATACGTATTGTGTGCTGTGCACGTATTTGTGTAGTTTATTTTAGTTACAAGCGTGATCTGATTTATGTTAACTTAGATTTTTGTTCTGTTTTTCTTTGAGTTATTCTCTTATATAGGTAAACTTTCTTACAAATATATTAAGGTTTGCTGTAAAAAAACCCCACTGTGGATTAAGCTCGCCTTTGTAAATCAGCTGTCTAATTTTTAATTAATTATAAAATAATGTAAGTACAATAAAGAATATAAAAATATATTTTTATTTTACAACTAGTAGGTAGTGGTGACGAGTGACAGAGCAGAATGGAAGAAAAAAACGTGTTGCGCCGACCCCAAATAACACGGGACAAGGGCAGGAAGATGATGATGATGACGGTAGATGCTGGAATTAATCTACAGATAGGTACAAGAATAAATTTCATATTTTGTTTATTTATTAATACTACAACCAAGTTGCCCGATCAATAGAGCAAGCCTGATCGAGTAACGGGCTAATGGACTCAGACAAGGCCGACCTCAGATGAGACCCAGGAGCCTTGGTTAGAATGTTTCATAAATAATAATGTTACGCCTCTCAGAATCGTCTTGAATTTGCTCACTGGCTGTTCATCATACATGTATAAATTCAATTGTTTAACTATGTACGCTTGGAAAATTTCTAAACGTTTTCGTATTAAATACCATGATGCTTTTGAGCGAATATGCATTGAAATATGTTCGGAAAATCATTTATGAGCTATGATTATTGTTATGCCTGCTTACCTACTATACTACTAATAAAGGACGCTGTGGTTGATGATAGAGCATGCTTATCTAGTAGTAATCTACCCACTACTGACTTAAAGTCCTTCTAGTAATACCCAGCTATTCCTAAACTAAGCATAAGCATAATCAGCCTTTTGATGTTCCCAATGCTGGGACTCAGGCCTCCTCTCTAAGAGGGGAAATGGGCCATAATCCACCACGCGTGCCCAGTGCGGGCTGGTGAATGACACATGTCTTCGAATTTTTGGTTCTAGGACATACCGGTTTCCTCACGATGTTTTCCTTCACCGTTTTGAGAGCAGTGGTGATGAAATAAATTACACAAAGTAATGCGCCCGGCTGGGTTTGAACCTGCGACCTATAATTCGTAAGTTGGGGCCGTTAACACTCGGCCAACACTGCTCTAACATGCAAAACCTACCTGCACGCTTACCTAGTAGTAACTTATCCACTATTGACTTAAAGTTCTATTAGTGATACCTAGCTATTCATAAACTCAGAATGTGGTTCAATAATTCCGATATCTATTTCTATCTATGGTTTTGAATAAGCAATTACCATAATTTTTCTGACTAACTGTTATTTTGATAATTCAAAAGTATCTGTTCATGATATAAATGCATTTGTTGATTGATTTTATTACAGCAGTTAATCCTTTATTTGAAATTTTCGACAAACAATTTTGTATCTACGTTCATGTGTTTTTTTTTTCGGTGGAAAAAACATCATATGACATCCCCCGCTCTTAGGCGGAGCGGGAGATAGTGTCAAAATTTTACTGACTAAAAACCCACTCCTGTTCCTTCGTTGCCTTTTGTACCAGGGTCGAGTCTTCCTTTCAGAATCAGACCCTTGGCCCCAGTAGGCTTCGACCCTGCTAGGCCCCTACAGTTGCTGACATCTCCCTGAGGCGCGCGTGAAACAGTATGCGCCGTCGACGACTTGGACTCGGTCCGGGCGGTTACCGGACGGTCGGACGGCGAGCCACCCATTGCTCGCCGTCCGCAAGCCCGCGCCTACTGTGGCCGGAAATCAGGATCGGAATCCCGGCGGCTTTTGGGGCGTGAGGACCGTTGCCTCACGCGAGTCTACGTTCATGTGTACAATGAACTTTGATTCAAAATTGTTCAAAGACATTAGGTAGGTAGTGATAGATTTCAAACATTTATGTTTCCACCAAAACACAAAACCAAAGACAAAACACTACAAGTCATCATCATCATCATCATCATCATTTCAGCCGAAAAACGTCCACTGTTGGCCCTAAATGTCACCACAATGACCGGTCCTGTGCGTCTCGCATCCATCGGATTCCCGCGACTCTCACCAGGTCATCGGTCCACCATGTGGGAGGCCTTCCAACGCTACAAACACTACATGTACACATCTAGAATAGTGGAATTCCTTTCACCATTTTCGTTTTGACGTAACAACAAGCGGTCACGTTCATGCTAACTAAACGGCTACAATAGCCACACTTGGTAAGCTTTTAGATAATTAAATTAACGGAAACCACGTTCATTAAGTCTGTTTGTTTCATTAATAAAGCTAATGTTAACAATTGTTACAAGGATAATCTAGTAACATCCCCTGAGTGAACTGTATCTTTGTTGAATAAGTAGATATTACGTATCCCTGTGGAAGAGGAAGGTGGATATATAGTGGCGGTGTTTTATCGGACTGTGAGAGATTATTAAGGAACAGGATATTGTTGCTAATTGTATTACCACCTGCTTTACTTAACTATTAAGTGGTAATTTAAGAGTTCATATGTTTTTATTGTTTCGTCACTCAAAAGAAGCGTAGATAATATCCACAAGATACTGTGTTTCCAAAATATCAAATGAAAAATGTGTAATAACGTCATTTTCCACAAGATACCGTGTTTCCAAAATATCAAATTAAAAATATGTAATAACGTCATTATCCACAAGATACCGTGTTTCCAAAATATCAAATGAAAAATGTGTAATAACGTCATAATCGCGTAAGAGCGGTTGTATGAAAAACAGTGAAAATGTATGTCGAGTTGCATCCCCTTAAATAAAAAACAACATAAACATAAATATAACATAATTGATATCCAGAGGGATATCAATTATGTTATATTTACTCTTGGCTCATGGCTAGAGGAAAAAATATGCACGATGAAGGGTAAGAAAAGCACAAGACTGTTTCTGATACTTATATGCAATCAAGCGTAACGTAACGTACTCATACTATCTCGGTACGAAATTAACCATTCAACGTCACAGCAATTCTGAATTTTAACAAACGCATTTATATGCATGAGGTGTAGGATTTTCATCGAATCCGTTCGTCAACTTATCTTTTATTTATTTTCCTGAGAGTCATCAATCTCACGTTGTCATATTATGAGTTATAAACGGTTTTATGTTAGAGCGGTGTTAGCGTTGATGTACTGGAGAGTGAAAATGATCTGTCGCTGTAGGAAGCTGCAACGAGTTGATAGGCACACGTATGAAGTGTCCTATCTGTTGTAACATGTCCTACGGATGAATTTATAACTGGCTCCAGTAAATTTACTTAGTTAAAGTATAATCTGGTTTGTTTTTGGTGAGAAATCCTCCAATGACTTCTTGCGCTCTTGGGTGGATCGAGAGGGCGTGTCAGACTTGTTCTGACTAAAACCCACTCCTATTTTCCTTCTTTGCCTTTGTTTCAGTGTCCTGGGGTTCATTTTCATTTATCTCATGGCCCCAGTAGGCTTCGACCCTTCTGGGCCCCTGCTTGTTTTGCTGGCATCTCCTTGAGGTGCCCGTGAAACACTACGCGCCGTCCGCAAGCCCAAAAAGTGTAATCTGGTTAAAGTAAATTTAATGATATTATAAGTTTTTCATTGCCGTACTAAAATTTAAGTGTGATAGCATCAAAGACTGCCATAAAATACATGTAAAATAATAGAAGTCAGTCAAAATTAAAATTATACATTTCCAAAAGATCGTACAACCATTCCGAATAAAACAGATCTAAGTAATAGGCCATAAAACGCTAAGATGGAGATGAGATAATGAAATCATCCAGATAAATCAATATCAAATCCTTATTTCCTCACTTTCTTCGACTTCAGATTCGTAATATCGTGCCTACGCCGGCATTGTTACAGTTAATAATCGTATTATTGGACCCATAAAATTTTATGTTAACTATTATCGTTTGAATAGATGGTTGAAGGGGCATCTCCACTTGTGTCATTTTATCTTGATATTTGTTATACGCACAAAGAATTTGGAGGTAATATTAAAGCCAAATTTGCACTAAATATTCTGGGAATTGTTTGATTGAGTATTAGGTTTCATGTTAGGAAGATCATCTAAAGTTTGTCCTTAATTCCAGATTTTCGTTCCCAGACGCATTGAAGTTTTTTTTTCTGATTTTCGTTCTCGATTTTATCGGGATGGACTTCGATCAGATTTTTTAAACTTTTTCTTGCTCGGGGCTAATCAGATTTTATTCTGGTTCCTGGTGTTTTTTTTTTTATGGTGCGAGGATTTTTTTTAGCGCTAATATCATTTAGATTAACTTGTATCAAAAAGCTATTCACGAATTCAAGTCACAGTATAGTGTAAATAGGTACTTGCGTCGCAGCATAATTATTGATATGTGAAAGCGTGGAAAATTAGGAAATGGGTCAAATGAACCAGGTCAAATTAACTCAGAGGTGTATGAACAATGTTAATAATTATATTGGATAGAAAACCAGTACGGTATTAACAGAATACCGTACTGGTATAAAATGGCATATAATAATAATAATACTTTATTTATTTTACAGGCAACAAATGATTCATAATGTTAGTAAACAATTACCTTAAACCTAGTGTTAGTTTTTTATTATAATTATCTACTTACTTATACACTTTCAAGCATTCAGCACAGAAAATGACTCCAGTTTCATCTTCTTCACAAAATGCCCAAAAAGGGAGAAAGCACATTCTCCGCGACTGTTTTTAGAATGCTGTTGCCACTGGTCCTGGTTCTAGCCGCCAAAGATGCAAGCCGTCAGTTCGATTCTGTGTAAACATCTCCGACGCACTAAAGAACCGGGGCAGCCTCAACAACATTATATATCACTCAAGTATGACAAAAATTTGTAAAATTAACACATTTTGTGGTCAAGGTACGTATTATATTATTTTTATTACTTATACCAGGAAAAAATCTCTGTTCATTATTTACTTTTCCCATTATTCGTTCACCCAAAACATTCCCAATATTTCTCGTTAAAATTTTCCACAACATACAAAAAATATATATTATATTTACACACCACAAAATTCACGGTAACACAGCAGTCGTCAGAAAAAATTCACTAAATACATCAGTGTACGAGGGAGCGAACAAAAAAGTCAACTTTTGTTACTTGAGTATAATACGTCTCACTTTAGTACTATTGTGATGAAACTCGCATAAGTTTCCGGTGCAGATACTCGGAACATCTACATCGAGTCCCACGGTGAAGATAAAATAGATATCGGAATGCTACTAGATGAACTTGGATATAGTTTCGCTTTAAATGGTTTTAAAGATACTAAACTTGGCTTGACATAGCCCGTAAACTTAAGGAGTGGTGGACAAGGCACGTCGCTTGCGGAACAGATGATCAAATAAAGATGGTGACGATAAGTTCTAAAGTGGCAAACACGTACCGGAAGACGTAGCGTTGGATGGCAAGGTGGGCCGAAGATCACGGGAATCCAATGGTTGCGAGACGCACGGGACCGGTTGTTATGGCGACACTTGGGGAGGCTTATGTCTAACAGTGGACGTCTTTTGGCTAAAATGATTATGATGATGATGAAAATAGCGTTCGTAACGTGTTTTCAGAAGAAAAAAATTAATGAAATAGGTAAAAATTCAGGCTCTGGCATTCAAATTCACGCAGTCTGAATATTGAATTAGTAACTCAATGGCTATTAGGTAAAGAAATTCTGACTTCAAAGAAATCGGGACAAAATTTCGAATGGCAGAACACAATATATAAGAGAACTTTCGAGAGAATAAGTATGACGATATTGTTCAACATTACAATAAAAACACATTACAAACACAAAGTAATATTAAATTAACTTTAACAAACAATAATAAAAAATTCAACATCATGAATGCAACAGAAAATAAAAGCCAACAATATAACGAAATTAACTCTCATAACACAGAGACGACAAATTCTCGACTTTCAACACCATGGTTACAGTTCGCCACTTGAAGCCGCCATCTCTTTTTGCACGGTTATTACACATGACACGCTACGCTTAGCGTACGTCCCGAGCTGCCACCCTCTAATTTTATTTAGCATATGAAATTTTATCTGCAACACATCAAAGGGACTTTGAAGTTCCTGTAACTTTGAAATTTTGTCGCATCTCTACAGTTGATTGTTTCTCGCGTATATATTTTTTGAGTTTTGGGACTTTTAGTTCGCAATTAAGGTGTTAATGAAACAATATTGTGCGAGTATTTTTAATCTTCTCTCTTCCACGTTTAGCTTTTGGCGTTGCTTCACAAAGGGTCACAATATTAGTGTCATTTTGAATCAAGGGCTTGGTTTTATCTCTTTTTATTTAGAGGCTCTTAATAAACTAGTGCGCCTCACCATTAACGATAGCATTACTGCTTACCATCAGGTGGGATCGCAGTCAATCATTAATTATTATTATGTAAAAAAAAATACACACAATTAGCTTCATCTACAAATAAGGTAACAAATATTGTATTTTGTAATTTCTTCTGTATTTATATTCATTTTTGCAGCAACAGCTGGTCCTACAATAAATTCAAGTCATATAATGTAAGTTGCAATTCCATTGAGGAATCGCGTGTTCTCGTGGGGGCGATCGGAGGCGGCGATCTCTCACGCCGGGCCTTGGTACAGGCCATGGTTCGGAGCGAGGAGGAGTGGCAAGCGGTCGCTTCCTTCTGCGAAGAAGTAATGCTAGCAAAAGAGGCGGCCGATCGCGTGAGGCAACGGTCCTCACGCGCTAATCGCCGCCGGGATTCCGATCCCGATTTCCGGCCAAAGTAGGCGCGGGCTTGCGGACGGCGAGCCACCCATTGCTCGCCGTCCGACCGTCCTGTAACCGTCCGGACCGAGCCCAAGTCGTCTACGGCGCGTATTGTTCCACGCGCGCCTCAGGGAGATGTCAGCAAATCGTAGGGGCCCAACAGGGTCGAAGCCTACTGGGGCCATGGGTAGTGTGAAAACGACGGAGGCAACGAAGGAACAGGAGTGGGTTTTTAGTCAGTAAAAGTCGGACACTATCTCTCGCTTCGCCCAAGAGCGGGATTTGTCATAAGATGATTTTCCCACCTAAAAAAAAAACCTCCTAAGGAGAAGAAATGGGGGTCAAAAGTTTGTGTATAGAAAACCTACACATGTACACGCGGGCGAAGCCGCTGGCAGAAGCTAGTTTCTCATAAGAACATCTTATAAACGTTCACTTACATGAGATTTAAAATTTTAGTTAGTTGTCGTCTAATGACAAAGCATGCAATACACCTTATAGTACAATTGCAATAAAATACACAATATGCTTACAACATCACGTAATACTGCGATACAGTATAACATGGAACAACAAAAAAATTGAAGATAAACATAAGTATATCTTACACAATAACTAACAGCTGACTGACTAGATGTCACCGAGGAACCCTCATAATTTGCTTTGTGAGAATAAGAATCACAGAGTATGACCGATAGGGTTACCACATGTGTGTATATGTAGGTGTGTGTTTATATGTGGCAGCGCTCAACCAGCGATTAGCGCAATGTTGCTCCATCGTAATCGGAAAACCAGCTAAACAATAGTCCTATTTTAAGTCGTATCGTAAATACATAAATTATAAATTCCATTACCCAGTAATCATTATCATTACCTACATCTAAAATCACTGTTCCGTCTACCCTTTCACCCGATTTTAATTCCATATAATCATACGCTGTACCCACGAACATCTACTCATATTTTCATCTCAGTGTATTTCCATTAAGAATTTCATTTAGAATATTACAAGAGGTTGCTTGGGGACGACGCCCTGACACCATTGGCCTCAACGAACCTAAGTTTTTATTTACATGAAGGATGATAATAAAACCTTACACCGAATCACAATGGAAGTTCATTTTCTTCAAGAAAATTGTTTTTGAGATTATCTCGTCTTGTAGTGCGCTTTTTGCACTATCCTCTTACGAGTATGTGCCATGCAGCGAAATGATAAATTGTGGTTTTTCTTGCTTTTCAGGATGAGAGAAAAACTAAGAAAGTCTGTTTTTCGACGTCTCGAGTGAGCCATAAAATTAGAGTAAAGGATAAGGTCACTGTGAACGGTCGACAAAATGTCAAGCAATTTCATCAACTTTAGTTTTTCTCTGTTCATATGCCAAATAGTGGATAGGTTTTCGTTCACTGTTTGTAGTCCCTGCAAGTTAACTATTTCATTATTCCTGTCATACCTTTTCCAGGAACGAAATAGCATATATACTTGTATATCAGAAAACGAGACATTAAAGAGCGACGATCCGAAATGCCGTCCAACATTTACGGAATCAAGTCCTTCGCGAACATGAACGAGAGCTAGTCTATTTTCCACGTTTTAACATTTAGCAAATAGAACAACGGATCCTGGTGGTACAAAAATAAAATAAAAAACAAAGGAACTAAATTGGCATTCAACTGCAACGCTCACATCCCCCAAGTGGACAGAGCTATCAGAATTTCCGATGAGTACGTCTGTTAGTTCGACGTTCGATTCTCGTTTTGTTATCGCTCCCTAAACGTGGGGAGGTTTCAGCTCTTGATACCCTTTTCACTCCTTCGTATGAGAGTTTACATTCTTACAGTCTTTATCGACTAACATTTTGAATTCAAGAAAATTGTAGCCGTATTTGCTGACGGTGAATTCAGTTAAAATAGGAATGCTTTCAAACGTGTTTTGCTTTTTGTTATGATCTGAAAATAGCAGGAAATTGAGGGGAGTGTGGAATGAAGTAATGGACTGTTGTTTACACAAGTTGCGTAATAATGACGCTAGTTTACTGTACCTAATTCCGCTGTCGTCAGAATGTAATTTAGCGTAATCACTATTTTCATTTTCTGGCTATGCCTGGTTTTAAACGAGATAATCATAAAATATTATTGTCATTTATTTGATAGTAGATAACCATACCTAAAAGACTAAACTAATTGACGTTCTACACTACTGTCTAAGTTAGAAATGGCGATGGGCTGGTCATGTAGCACGTTACAATGATAAACGATGGACAGCAGAAGTGACGAGATGGAAAGGACCTAGCGGAAAAAGGCAGGAAGGACGACCTACGACGCGGTGGAGTGATGACATAGTAGCTACAGCCGGCAAGGACTAAATTAAGCAAGCTGAAGACAGAGACAAGTGGAGAAAACTGGAGGAGGCTTTTACCCAAAGTACCCCTCCTATCCAACAAAATAATAAAATGATAGTGAATAAAAAAAAACTAAATTATAAGTGACATTTGAATTTACGTACATACATGTAACTCTTAGGTGATGGGGAATAAAGAAGTTTTCTTATTATTATTTACCATACCTACAAAAAAATAGGCAAATGTTGCTCTCCATTTCTTGTGTCAATCCAATAGTAATCAGTTTAGTAGCTACTGCGATACGCAAATGAAAGAGCTTATATTTCAATTTATCTTGAGTATATTATTAGAAGCACACTTTTCAACATTATTTATAAAATATATCATTTGTCTAGTCTTTTCCTTATTTGACAATCACTCTAATCAATCATGTTTCGAATATCTACAACTATGCTTTTCTTGCCATACACCTTAAAGCCATACGGATGGTGAGGGGTTACCGCACGGTTTCCCGCGAAGCGGCGAGCCTCCTTGCTGGCCAGCCACCATGGGACCTGGTGGCATCAGGCCTTGCACGCATGCACGATCTGCGCGTGGAGATGCAACGTCGGGGTGAAACTCCGCTGCCGCGACAAGTCGCGGCATGGCGGGCAGAGCTCCGGCGGGGTCTCATGGCGGAATGGCGACAGCGACTATCGCAACCAAGTGCTGGGCACGCCATAATTATGGCGATAAGTCCCCTCTTTGAGGAGTGGCTGGAAAGGCAACACGGCGTCCTTACCTTCCGCATGACGCAGGTCCTCACCGGACATGGTAAGTTCGGGAGGTTCCTGCACCGGATTCGTGCGGAAGAAACGCCCGGGTGCCACCATTGTTTGGACCGCCCGGAGGACACGGTGGAGCACACGGTGGAGCACACGGTGGTGGTGTGCCCCGCTTGGGCAGAGCAACGCCGTGTCCTCGTGGGGGCGATTGGCGGCGGCGATCTCTCGCGCCGGGCCTTGGTACAGGCCATGGTCCGGAGCGAGGAGGAGTGGCAGGCGGTCGCCTCCTTCTGCGAAGCAGTAATGCTAGCAAAGGAGGCGGCCGATCGCGTGAGGCAACGGTCCTCACGCCCCAATCGCCGCCGGGATTCCGATCCCGATTTCCGGCCATCGTAGGCGCAGGCTTGCGGACGGCGAGCAATGGGTGGCTCGCCGTCCGACCGCCCGGTAACCGTCCAGACCGAGCCCAAGTCGTCGACGGCGCGTGCTGTTCCACGCGCGCCTCAAGGAGATGTCAGCAACTGTAGGGGCCTAGCAGGGTCGAAGCCTACTGGGGCCAAGGGTCTGATTCTGAAAGGAAGACTCGGCCCTGGTACGAAAGGCAACGAAGGAACAGGAGTGGGTTTTTAGTCAGTAAAAGTCTGACACTATCTCCCGACCCGCCCAAGGGCGGGGGATGTCATAAGATGATTTTCCCATCGAAAAAAAAAAAAAACCATACACCTTAGTTCAGTTTGCACGTTAGTGCTTTTACTTAGCGTAGCCTCCATGAGTCACCACAGTGCCTACTTCTAGGGACCATGTTTTACACACAAACTAACCAACTTCCGTGTCTTCTATGACGGGACATTCCACCTTAACTTAGGGATAAACTCCAACTCAAGCATATCTCAATCATCAAGACAATAAAGCTACTTATAACTCCCGTCACCAGAGTTTAGCAGGAAATGCTTAAATACGTGCCATTAAAACAGGTGCGGGTAAAATCAAAGGTAAATAAATAGAAGAAGTATGTAGGAGGGGATAACATGGCGGCGGTGGTGCTCCCGACAACTGAATGTACGGGACGTGCCCGGGATTAGGGCTGCCATTACAGCTTTTGAATATTATGATCATTATTTCATCATTTGTTTATTTATTTTTTACTGTCTGTACATGTCATGAAAATACAAAAAAAAAAAACTGAGCAAGTGCAAGTCGAACTCACGCCCTTTCGTCGTACCATTATTATTACAACTTTTTCAATTTATTTTATTCTATTTTTACACTGTCATAAAAATTGTAGATATTTAAAACCAAATAGACTACTTTTTATTGATGTTATTTTATATAATAATTTACTTAGTTAAAATAAATGAAAAAAATACAAACTTATTGTAATATGGATGGTTTATCTGTTTATCTGTTATCTAGTAATACATTTTCTATCTAACAATTGTAACAAAAAAATAAGACTTGACAAATCTTCAAAATCGTCTTGAATTTGAAAATTATCCTTTCAAAGTCGGAACAACAATATTTTTATCAAATTTTTAAACACAAACTCATCGACATTTTGTTTTTCTGGTCTACAAATTGTAGGTCCTGTGTCTCTGTAAAGGCTTAAGTTAAGTGCGTTATCCATATATCGATTTATGTAAATTGGTTACTTCTAGGTAAGCTCGCTCCATCGTCGACCCCATCGTCGCTTTCCATCAGGTGAGATAGCGGTCAAGCGCGATATCGTACGTCTAGTGGTCCGTTGATGGAACGGACTTGGTGAAATGAAATTGTGAAATCCCAGTGCACACTCCCCGAAAAGTAAACGAAAATATTTTTTTTTTTTGTTAAAAATTCAAATGATAATATGTTCTAATTGCAGCCCACCAGCCCTGGCTGCAATTGCAACATGTAATTAGAACGGTTGTGAAATTAACGCGCCAACCGCTTTCAAAACCGAAACAATCGCGGTCGCAGAACAACTAGGAATACTGTAATTTATGTTACGTCTGTTTCCAAGTAGCTTTTGTGTGCTTGTTAGGGCAGGGTGAGGTATTCGAGAGAGACGCCGATTTTGAATAGGGAAAAATAGGTGATGCTATTTTGTTTTTTCTTTACGTTAAAAAAAAGACAAAAACAACACTATTGTAAAAATGTATTTGAGGTACTTTTTTCTTTTTTTTTAGGTGGGATATTCATCTAATGGTGAATCTCGCTTTTGGGCGGAGCGGGAGATAGTGTCAGAGTTTTACTGACTAAAAACCCACACCTGTTCCTTCTTTGCCTTCGTCCCAGGGCCCCGGGTTTCGTTTTCACACTACCCATGGCCCTAGTAGGTTTCGTCTCTGCTGGGCCTCTCCGATTTGCTGAGAGGTCCCTGAGACGCGCATGGAACAACACACGCCGTCGACGACTTGGGCTCGGTCCGGACGGTTACCGGACAGTCGGACGGCGGGCTACCCATTGCTCGCCGTCCGCAAGCCCGGGACTATGTTTTCCAGATTATGTTTTATAAAAACTGTTGCTGCCTACACTGGCTTTGTCCGGGTAATATATAGAATATATCGCATATATCATCATCATCATCTCATCCGAAAGACGTCCAATGTTGGGCATAGCCATCCCCCAAGCATTTTCATAACGACCGGTCCTGTGCGTCTCCCATCCATCGGATTCCCGCGACCCTCACCATGGTCATCAACCTTGTGGGAGGCCTTTCAACGCCGCGTCGTCCGATACGGCAATATCATCTTGAATAATGTTTCTGTTAACTATTAAATGTTTCAAAAGTTTGAAGTTTTTCTGTAGATAATCTTAACGATAAATACTTAATTGCACTATCCCTTACTAACTGTAGGGGCCCATCAGGGTCGAAGCCTACTGGGGCCAAGGGTCTGATTCTGAAAGTAAGACTCGGCCCTGGTACGAAAGGCAACGAAGGAACAGGAGGGGTTTTTTAGTCAGTAAAAGTCTGACACTATCTCCCGCTCCGCCCAGAGTGGGGGATGTCATAAGATGATTTTCCCACCGAAAAAAAAAAGCTATCCCTTACTAATTTAAATCGCTATAATAAAAAAAAAATATTTATTTATTAAAACTTTATGCACTAGTAATAAACACTACAAAGGCGGACTTAATGCCTTAGGTATTTTCTACCAGTCGACCTTAGGGTGCTGCAGAAACATAACAAAAAAAAATGATTCTAAGCCTATCACTAAATTTATTTTAGTATTTACCAACTTTTGAAAAACACAGCCAAAAGGTTTCAAAAACTAGAAGCTAACTGAATAATCATCAATCAATTCACCAAAAAGTCTAAGTAATTTTAAACGAACCCAAACTTGAGTCATAAAATCTACTGAACATTCTAACCAGCCTTTTTAAATTCCCAGACTGCAATTAATTTTAAAAAACCTCTAGATTCTTGCTCCGGCACGTATTCAAGCGTTTTAATCCAATTCAAACGTATCCCTATTGTCCAAACTATGCGGAACCACGGAGCTTATTCAACGTCAGAACAAACTAGATATCGCATCTGAATTTCAAATGTGACACTGCGTAAAACTAGTTGTTTTTGGAGACATTATTTTAAAGGTCTTGTCTGGATGAACGGATTCGGTATGTAAAATAAATGTTTTCTGTACTTACTTTCTAAAGAATTTTTGTTACTGTAAGTATTTTTGTAAGTTGGAAATGTATTTTGATGTTTGTCTAGAATTTGTGAACTACGACACGACGCCGGAAAATAAACGAATAAAAGTTTATGTTCAGCTCAGTTTTGAGTTATTTAAGTTTACACCTACTCTAGATGCCATCAGCCATAAAGCCATTAAACGAGCATTTCAAATTAAAAGTACGTCTCAACAACTTAATATTTTCTGACTAAAAAAACTACTGGTCACTATTTTTTCCACAGCCTTTTAGGATTCCAAAAGCATGAGCCTTAGTGTAAAGACACCTTATTTTGTGATAACAACGGAACCTGTAAGGCCAGGCTGTCTGAACGTAAAATAAAAATAAATTGCTTATAGCCTCAGTAATATTCAGTTATCGCATTTACCCTTGTATTACAATGTGGGGTGCTTTTTTAAGTTTACTAGGCTCTTTGCTTGTTTTCAGACAAAAAGAGAGAACTTGATTGTTGTATATATTAGCATTCATAATAATTAACTATTTAATTTATTTCATTTGTATGCAACAATTACTTTAGGTATTAAATTTATTTTTAATTTGTGGCAAACCAAGATCGCTTTGAATCATCATCATCATTTAAGTGAAAATACTACTTAATATACGAAAAATTACTAATTTATAGAAAGGTATAAGTGGGTATGGGGAAGCGTAGCCAAATTTTGAAGATCGAACCAATGATTTCCTCCCAAAAATATAATTTGCTGGCACAATTATAAATTAAACGCAATAATATAATTATGTTAAATAGTCTTTAGGTAACATCTGACGTTGTCTACTTTACAAAACTTACCTTGTAGAAACTAGGACAGATTTTTATGCATTCACGTTCGAGTTTTTTTTTTCATATTACGAAAACCAATTATTTGTGTTTAGTGGTTATAATTTAGGTCATAATTACCCATAAATATTAGTTTTTTTATTATTATTATTGATAGGCTCGCGTTTGACCGCTGATGGTAAGCGATGATGAGGCCGACGATGGAGCACGCTTGCCTAGAAGTAACATATTCACTCTTAACTTAAAGGTTGTAGCTATCAGGAAACAAAGTCTCCGGCAGGGAATACCACTCCTTAGCTGTACGCATTATGAATGTGTTCTCAAAATGCTTTGTACGTATGGGTGGGATGTCCACCATGTACCGATGACGCAACGCCGTACGTCTAATGGTCCGATGATGGAACGGACTTAGTGGAATTAAATTGTGCAATTGCAACGCACACTCCCCGGAATGTAATCGATAGAAAACCAACAGGCCAGCAACTCGAGTATCCACCCTTACGTTGTTGAAACTTCAACAGACCGAACTAAGCGATTTGCTTCGTCGTTTATATCGCGTACATCGAAGGACTGGAACAATTTGCCTGCTGCGGTCTTCCCGTCCAACTATAATAGCGAAGGTGAAGGCACCTACTTCAAGGCTAGAGTGAATAGGCTCTAATAACTAGTGCGCCTCACCATCAATGATTGCATCACTGCTTACCATCAGGTGGGATCGCAGTCAAGCACTGGTTTATATCGAATAAAAACAAAAAAAAACTCGGCGTCGTTGCTCAAAAGATTAATCTATAATGCCAAAATTCAAAGTAGCATCTCAATATAATTAACACTCTATAAAACGAAACCAAACATTCTAAAACAAAATATTACATGCATGATCTGCTCAAGATGAAACCAACGATAAAAAAACATCTTCAAAAACAATTTTATCTCGCACATAAATCCACATTTAAGACCATTCTACTCAACGAACGCGTTTACCCAAATTCTTTTTGCCACATCAAAGCTAGGATCAAGGGGCATTTGAAATTCTGATGCGGTTTTCTAGTTTGCTCCACTCACGGCCATCGTGTGACCAGGATCCGCATAAAGACACATTTTCCTAGATTGGAATGTGCTTTTACAAGGTTTAACGGCTAGTGCTCTGTTGTAACGACAGTTTTTGGTAATAGACATATTCTCATGTTTGTTTAGTTGTTGACTTGGTAAGTTCGGAGGAGGGAATTGTTTTTGTCGGGGAGGACTTGTGGATTCAATTTTTTAGTTGTATGTTTTTGTAAATACCTGCATTGCTTTAGCTAAAAAATATAGCGTAATCAGCTTTATAATTTTCCCACTGTTGAAACTCAGGCCTTCTCTCCAGGTGAGGAAATGGGCTGTAATTCGCCATGCTGGCCTAGTGCGGATTGGTGGATGTCATAATAATATGACTGAGTTTTTTGGTTCTAGGACATGCCGGTTTTCTCACGATGTTTTCCTTCACAGTTTTGAGAACAGTGGTGATGAAATAAATTAAAAAAAGTAATGCGCTTGCTGAATTTGCACCCAAACCCTACAACTCGGTAGTCGGGACCGTTGCCACTAGGCCACCACTGTTCTTAAAATTAATCTTTGCTAAAAAAATACCATGAGGAGCAATGGTGGCCGAATGGTAACGGCCCCAACGTACGAGTTGTAGGTCGCAGCTTCAAACCCAGCCAGGCGCATTACTTTGTGTAATATATTTCATCACCACTGCTCTCAAAACGGTAAAGGAAAACATCGTAAGGAAACCGGCATGTCCTAGAACCGAAAATTCGAAGACATGTGACATCCACCAACCCGCCTTAGCCCTCATGGCGGATTACGACCTATCCTCTCTTCTAGAGAGGAGGCCTGAGTCCCAACAGTGGGAACAATATAAGGCCGACTATGCTATGCTATGCTAAAAAGATATCGTACAAAAATGACATTTAAAAGCAAAGCTTTAGAAGTGTGAAAGCCAATTTATTAAAGAGACAAACATCTTGACTAGTCGGAAAAGGATAATTTAAAACAGGTAGAGCTCATAGACTATCTATATCTCATAAACATATTGTTCAATAGTTTTACTCGTGATTTTACTACTAGAAATTTAAATGATAGATGTAAAATCTTACCTATTTCATTTTTAATAGCTTTTTATAGGGCTGGGCTTTTCTTCGGTCAACGAATCAGCATTGCTATCTAACGTGGCAATGCTGCCAGCGTTCTGGGCACTCTTCCCATTGACTTCAATATGTATGAATTTTTTGATGCCCAATAAGTTCTTTTTTCCCGTTTGTATTATTATTATTTTTAGTTTGTATTTATACCTTTTAAGTTATAATATTTATAAGTTTAGAAATTTATAAGCAGTTACATAGTTGTGTCAAAATAATTCTATGTAATTATGTCACCAAAATATCGAGTATCAACATTTTCAACCATTCATTACTATTATTAGAGGTAGACAAATCAAACTTCAAACATGATCGACTGTCAGCCGCATGCTAGCTAATCAATGACCCGGTAGGACAAAGCAAAATGTTCTGTGACTGGGTACCATTGCCTTGCTGAATGTTTTGGTCAATCCTTTGTAAATGCAGAGACGAAAATGACAAGAAATGTAACATTTCAGGGAAACTACTCATGATCTTAAATTGTCAGTTGATGACAGTTTAATTTTGGATTATCGGCAAAATAGATTAAAAGTTTAGGAAAGATAATGTCGGCGTAATCAACCTACCTATTATTGATTCTAGGATTCTGTACCTCAAAAGGAAAAAAACGGAACCCTTATAGGATCACTTTGTTGTACTTCTGTCTGTCTGTCTGTCAATACCTCGGGAACGCGTGGAAGTATCAAGTTGAAATTAAAAACATATACTCAAGTCTGCGGTCCCTTGAAGCAGTGATGAAATCAAACTTCTGAGTTAACGAAAAAATAAGATACGGCCGTTTATGTCGCAGAAAACGTATATTTCGACAGTCTCAAGGGAATCAAAATTCATAGGGTACTTTTCTTTGAATTAGAATCTTGGAATTTTGCATGAAGCAAGATCTCATAGCACAAGTATAGGAAAAAAATTGAAAACTGTAAATTTGTAGTTACATAGCAAAAAAATCTTTTTTTTGCGATTCGAAAAAAATCTTCGTAAATCAATTTGTGAATTTAACTGTTTTCATAGGTACGTTTGTACGGTACCCTCAGTGCGGGAGTCCGACTCACACTAGACCGGTTTTTTTTTATTATATAAACTAGTGATTGACTGCAATCCCACCTGATGGTAAGCAGTGCCGCAATCGTTGATGGTGAAGCGAACTAGTTAATTAAGAGCTTATTCACTCTAACCCTGAAGACACCTAAATCCAAACTAATATTATAAATGCGAAAGTAACTCTGTCTGTCTGTCTGTCTTTCTGTCTGTCTGTCTGTCTTTTCTTCACGCCTAAACTACTGAACCGATTTGTGTGAAATTTGGTACAGACATAGTTTGGAACTTGAGAAAGGACATAGAATAGGTTTTATTACAAAAAATAAAAATAAAATTTATTCCGGGCATACAGCGCCATCTATTGGTCAAAAGTCCCTATTCCACGCGAACGAAGTCGCGGGCAAAAGCTAGTTATATATAATCGAACGGGAAGATCGCAATAGGCAAATTGTTCCAATCCCTCGATGTACGCGATATAAACGACGAAATGAAACGCTTAGTTCAGACCGTAGAGGTTTTAACAATGATGGATTATTATTGATTTCCAAACAGTAGATCATTTATTATAGTCGGCACTGTTCCCACTGTTGGGACTCAGGCCTCCTCTCTAGGAGAGGGAATGGGCCGTAATCCACCACGCGTGCCCAGTGCGGGTTGTTGGATGTCACATATCTTCGAATTTTTGGTTCTAGGACATTCCGGTTTCCTCACGATGTTTTCCTTCACTGTTTTGAGAGCAGTGGTGATGAAATAAATTACACAAAGTAATGCGCCTGGCTGGATTTGAACCCGCGACCTACAACTCCGTAAGTCGGAGCCATTACCACTCGGCCACCCCTGCTCTTCTGATCAGAATGAT
Source organism: Mythimna pallens (assembly GCA_961205895.1). Classification (NCBI taxonomy): domain Eukaryota; kingdom Metazoa; phylum Arthropoda; class Insecta; order Lepidoptera; family Noctuidae; genus Mythimna; species Mythimna pallens. The sequence continues at coordinate 24,511,140 of OY540827.1, read as the reverse complement.
CTGATTAGCCAGATTAATTTTGAAAATTTGTTAATGCAGAATTCTAAGCACATTTCGGAGGAACATGCAAATAGTTCTACCTACATATTAACACCGTCTTTATAAACTGCCCCGATTTAAACTTCCAGAACTAAAAAGGAGACAGGTTGGGTTTTTCGTCGGTTAAAGAATCAACGTTACCATTCATCGAGGTAATGCTACCAGCGTTCTAGGTACTTTTCTCATTTACATCGATGTGGATAATTTTTTTGATGAGTTATGTTTCAACTTTTTTGTACATAATATTATTTTCAGAAGAAGAAGAAGAAGAATATAATCAACTAATATATAATTCATTCATCATCATCATCTTTCTGCCCTTGTCCCGTGTTATTTGGGGTCGGCGCAACACGTTTTTTTCTTCCATTCTGCCCTGTCACTCTTCATTTTATCACTAACTTCCTTTTCTTTCATATCACTCTTCACACTTCTTTTTTAATATATAATTTATTCATTCATACTTTTTATCAATGTGCTATGGGGCGCCGTATACTAGGTGTTAAAATAACGGATCTCGTTCAAAACACTATACTGCGCTCCAATCCAGATCTTTGACGTGGCTCAGAAGACTGCCCAGCTTAAGTGGCCAGTCCCACTACAGACAGATATGTCCGGCCTAGGCTGCACATGACTGTCGCATGCCGATTGAGTGGATGGGCCAGTAATCACAATGTTGGTGCCCTGAAATCGCACGACGGGTTCGCGGCAGACTAAGATAGAGATGGCATGACGACTTAGATGTCTTCCTTTGGAATAGCAAGAAGTGGCTCAGAGCTGGAAACCATGAAATTAATGGATAATAATAATAATAGAAAAAGAAAATAATAATAATGTATAATTCCGATTTATTGGAAACCCCTACTGAAATTTGTCGAACCAGTCTAAAATTTGAATTAGATTTTCCATACAAACAACATAAATTTTGTTAGAACCTCGATGCTCTTGAGGAAGTTCATTATGAAAGAGAACGGTTGTAAGGCACGTGCAATAGTTTGCCAAGCGCTGTAGGTTTCTTAGTATTCAAATACACGTCGCCAAAGTTTGCGGTGGAACGCCGGGCGACACTACGTTTGAGATGAACGCATTCATGGTGTAGGTAGTTCTAAGCAAACTGGGGATTTTGAATATGGTTATTCATATACAAAGCTATGGCTTTGATTGAAATGGTTTGTGTGAAGTATAGATTTTCTTTCCTCCGTTGTTGGGCGGAGTGGGAGATAGTGTCAGACTTTTTACTGACTAAAAACCCACTCCTGTTCCTTCGTTGCCTTTCATACCAGGGCCGAGTCTTCCTTTCAGAATCAGACCCTTAGTCCAAGTACGCTTCGACCCTGCAGGGCCGCTACAGTTGCTGACATCTTCTTGAGGCGAGCGTAGAACACTACGCGCCGTCGACGACTTGGGCTCGGTCCGGACGGTTACCGGATGGTCGGGCGGCGAGCTACCCATTGCTCGCCGTCCGCCACCCTACGCCTGCGTGAAATATAGATAAAAACCTGTGTTTATTTTATGAAACATATCTTATTCCACCTGTCAGCTGCAGTTACACACAAAACACGCGTGGCCTTAGTATAACTATGTTAGTGCTCACTCGCCTTCGTTAAGCAGTCAGGTGCCGCGGTAATACGATTATCTGGTTCACGTTGCACTAGCCACGGTGATAAAGAATTTGTAATTTTATTGTTTACTAACTGCTGCTAACGGCTTTACCCTTGTGATAGTAAAAACATATCCCAAGGAAACATACTACCGGAATAGAAAGCATTATGTTCTTAATACTAGTAAAAAAAATAAAAGTTTATATTTACATAGTTATGAATCCCTTGGTCTACAAACTAGTGTTAACTGTATTATAAGGACATCTCCTTGAGGCGCGCGTGGAACAACACGCCCGTCGACGACTTGGGCTCGGTCCGTACGGTTACCGGACGACTGAACGGCGTGCTACCCATTGTTCGCCGTCCACAAGCCTGCGCCTACAGTAGCTGGAAATCGGGATCGGGATTCGAGAGCTGGGGCGTTAGGGCCATTTTCCCGAGCATGCGTCCGCCTCATTAGCTAGCATTACTGCATTGCAGAAGGAGGCGACCACCTGCCATTTCTCCTCGCTCCAGATCATGTCCTGAACCAACGCCCGGCACCACAAGGAGATGTCAGCAAATCGTAGGGCCCAGCAAAGTCTAAGCCTACTGGGGCCATGTGTTAAATTAAAATGAATCATCGGGGCCCTGGAACGCAAGGCAAATAAGGAACAAACGAGTGGGTTTTAGTCAGTAAAAGTCTGACACGCCCTCTCGCTCCGCCCAAAGACGGGAGATGTCATTGGATGATTTCCAACCTAAAAAAAAAACTATATTATCCAGTATGTAGCATGTATGGACCAGTGTCTTCGCCTGTTTTCGTAAATACAGTTTTATGTTTGAAATATTTAGGTCTACATTTGGAATTAAACATTTTATAGAATGTACTATATGTTTTGATCTGTGTGAAAATGAAGTTATGAATATTTATTTGCCTGAAATTAAGTTTTCGATTTCGTCACAATTGTACTCTTGAGACCCATTGATTGTGCTGTTTGAGCCAGAGAGACAATTGGGTTTTGAATTTGTGGACAGTGTATGTTTTACAGTGTTTTTTTTTTTAATATTATTGATTTTAGGACCTAGCACATCAATCATTATGTTGTCTTTGAAAAGGGGTTTTACTAACACGCTGTATAGGACAGCAATTGATCCGTATAGTTGTAATAAGTGAAATAGGTAGGGAACCAGAAAACAGAAACGATAACGTCTCCAAACCCTACACTTAGTTCACAATAAAAAATTTGAACCAAAAATAATATTTAAGATTTCATGGACATTGCCAATCTTTGTATGGGAGCGGGACCAAGTGCTGCCCAGAATGCACACATAATGCATTTTGTTCCTCAGCCAAACACCAATCAGTAAATTGAAGCACTCCAAAATCTGTCCCAGGAGTCAAGAGAAAAAAAAAATGTTTTGTTGTAATTTATTTATTTTCGAAAAGTAGCTTAATAATTGATATTAGCGTTATTGATTACTGATTATAATATATAATCAGTAATCAATTACACTGCTAAACAAGACATAAACGCAAATAAAACAAAACAATAAAATTAAATGTTTTTTGACGATATAACAAAATAATACCTTGTAATAAAGTAAACAAAACAAATACAAAAATTAATTATCCACATCGTCAATTTGTTTGATCCGACAAAAGACTCCCCTGAGGATATTGCTAACACTACAATAAATTGTTTACAAGTAACAGTCAAAGGAAACAACCAATAAAGTAGAAAATTCCCTAATGACTGCCAAGTTAGACATTAGCTACCCCCAAAAAAGAACCGAGGACCCAGCCCGCAGACTAAACTTTTCAAACGAAAAACTAGAAACTTTTATTCTGAAGCGAAAATGTCCGAAAACGTAGGTATTTACCTACTGGAGTTTGTCCTAACTTTCTAACTGAAAACCTCTTTTGAATTGCCTGTGACATGTTTACTAATGCCTCTGCAAGTCTGGCCATTGGTCTGTACCTACGGAGTTTGTTAATACAGGTCTGCATTTTGGAAGATAGATCAATTTGGTTTTTTTTTCGGTTTTGGTTTAACGGTAAATTGTTACAAGCTCCGTTTAAAAATCAAGGAAATGAATCAGATTAGGAAACATTGACGTTGAAGTGGTCTTGAAAGGTGTGTTTTAGAAAAGAAAATCATATTTATGACTGGCCTCTTGGTTTAGTGGTTAGTAGCCCTGACTGCTATGCCGGAGGTCGTGGGTTCGATTACCACTCAGGACAAATGTTTGTGTTATGAGCACGATCATTTGTTCTGTCTGAGTGTAATTTATCTATCATCGTCATCATCATCATTTCAGCCGAAAGACGTCCACTGCTGGACATAGGCCTCCCCAAATGTCGCCACAAGTGTGTCTCGCATCCATCGGACTCCCGCAACCGTTACCAACTCATCGGTCCACCTTGTAGGAGGCCTTCCAACGCTACGTCTTCCGGTATGTGGTCGCCATTCCAGAACCTTTCGACCCCAACGGCCATCCGTTTTGCAAGCAATGTGCCCTGTCCATTGCCACTTAAGTTTGGCGATTCTTCGTGCTATGTCGGTGATCTTGGTTCCCCTGCGGATTTCCTCATTCCTGATTCGATCACGCAAGGAAACTCCGAGCATAGCCCGTATAAGACCGATCTTGCGATACTCTGGGGAAGATTATGTCCAACAGTGCTCACCTTTCGGCTGAAATTATGATAATGATGAGATTCGAAAATCATTGAGAAGAGTGTCAATTTGTCTATAATATGTATATGTTTAGATATATATATAAGTGTGTTTATCAGTTGTCTAGTACTCATAACACAAGCTCTGCTTAGCTTGGGGATAGACGGCGTTGTGTGATGGTTGTGAAATATTATATTATTTTCATTTCTAAAACTGTAAATAGATTTGAAAGATATCCACTACTGGACATAGGCTGCCCCAGGTGTCGCTACACAGAACGGTCCTGTGCGTTTCGCATCCATCACATTCCCGCAACTCTCACCAGGTTATTTGGCCACATTGTGGGAGCCCTTCTAACGATATAAAAACATTTATAAACTGTATTACATTTTTTGGCAATCTACACTTATATTATAAAGAGGTAAAGTTTGTTTTTTTGTTTGTAGGGGGTAATAGAGATTACCTACTTTTAGAGGAAAGTACTGATCCGATTACTAAAATTTTTTCATCGATAAAAAGCTGCTTTATTCCTAATACAGGCTATATTTTATGTAGGCAGGTGAAGCCACGGGTAAAAGCTAGTCATTTAATAAATCAAGTAAAACAGGAATAAAAAAGTCATGGGTTTTTTTTGATAAGTGGGAAATTAACAAAAAACTTCTTACACCTCTGGGTGGAGCGAGATCCGAAAGTACTAAACTTTTATTTAATAAAACCTAAACGTGTTTCTTGAGCATAGATATGTTCTTTCATCTATATATATTTAAAAGCGAAATATCACTCCCTGATTAATCCCAAAATCTTATAAACTATAACACCTACAAAGTTATAATTTGGCATGAAGGCTCCTTATAGGGTGTTGACATCCGCTAAGAACGGTTTTTACAAAACTCTACCTCTAAAGGGGTAAAACAGGGGTTGGAAGTTTGTATAGAGAAACCAACTTTCATGCGGGCGAAGCCGCTGGTAGAAGCTAGTGTATAGATGTGTGTGTTTATATATTAGTGCACAGACTCACGATATAGGAGTAAGCCTAGTGTAGGGCCAATGATACCTTAAAAAATGCACTTAGGCGTCGAAGTACTCCTTTACATCATCATCGTCGTCATCATTTCAGCCGAAAGACGTCCATAGATGGAAGGCCTCCCCCAAGTATCACCACAACGACCAGTCCAGTGCGTCTATAATCCATCAGATTCCTGAAATTTTAATGAGGTCATCGGTCCTTCCTGTGGGAGACCTTCCAACAATGTCATCTAAATGAAAACGCTACTCTATTTTATGAAACAAAATGAACAACAAAACGTCAGTTCGGTGTCTTTATTACTTTTCTTTGCATTCTTCGTGTACTTTACTGGCGTAATATTCTTTAACCGTCTTAAAAAAGCTAAGCTAAGACGTGACTTTCCTACAAACGCAAGCTTACACAGAGAATATGTTTATTTGCAGCAAAGAAAATGTAGTTTGTTCAAAACTTAAATACTAAAACCGTTATATTTTTCTTCGTATAAACATCACGTATCTTCGTAAAATCAGAAGTTCATACTTGTAACGTAGAAAGAGGATTTACTTTGAAACTTCAATCTCAAAGATTAACACTTATGAAGTTAAGAGGAGAATTTTCACAAAGAAAATTAAGTGGGAACAACAAACTTCGAAGCGGCGCCGGCGAAAATGTATGTACCGTGCAGACTGACTGTACTTGGATAGGGCTGTCACTGTCATGTGCCACCCTTTATAAACCGCTAACTTTTAACACAATTAAATAAAGAGAGAGATATTTAAGTAAGACTACACGACCACAGGTCGACGAAAATGGTTACGGCATGGCGGGGCCCTCAAACAAAACGCAAGAAAGGGAGACCCTATGCTATATGGGACGACGATATCAAAAAGATTGCCGGAATGAACTGGATGCAAACAGCCCAGTCTAGAGAAGGCTGGACATCTTTGGAGGAGGCCTTCACCTGTAGAAGGGTTCTTGCAGATACATAGTATTTTTTAGAGTTAAGATAAATCTAAGAGTTAAGGTACTTAGGAATCTAATTAGAATTAGGACACACTAACATACAGGTAGATATAAAAGTACACCTAGTTTAAGATTTATTATTATAAGTTAATTTAGTTTCCAAGAAACATAAGGCTTTTTATTTCAATTTATTTATACTTACGTAAGATAAATTCGAAAATTGCTTATCGGAAGGCTTACAGTCACCCAAAAAGCAATGGAAAGGCTATGCTCGGACTTTCCTTGCGTGATCGCATCATATATGAAGATATTCGCAGGAGAACCGACATAGCCCGAAAAATGGCCAAACTTACTCTTTGAGGAGTGGCTGGAGCGACAACACGGCATCCTTACCTTCCGCATGACGCAGGTCCTCACCGGGCATGGCCAGTTCGGGAGGTTCCTGCATCGGATTCTGGCGGAAGCAACGCCCGGGTGTCATCATTGTGCGGACCACCCAGAGGACACGGTGGAGCATACGGTGGAGGTGTGCCCCGCTTGGGCGGAGCACCACCGTGTCCTCGTGGAGGCAATTGGTGGCAGCGACCTTTAGCGTCGGGCCCTGGTTCAGGCTATGGTCCGGAGCGAGGAGGAATGGCAGGCAGTCGCCTCCTTCTGCGAAGCAGTAATGCTAGTGAAGGAGGAGGCTGCACGCGTGAGGGATCGCAGGTCCTCACGCCCTAGCCGCCGTAATTCCGACCCCGACTATCAGCCACGGTAGACGCGGGCTTGCGGACGTCGAGCACTGGGTAGCTCGCTGTCCGGCTGTTCGGTAACTAACCGGACCGAGCCCAGTCGTCGACAGCGCGTAGTGATCTTCGGGCTCCTCATAGAGATGTCAGCAAACCGTAGGGGCCCAGCAGGGCCGCTGCCTGCTAGGACCGCGGAGAATTTCTGAAAGGGAAACCCGTAGTCCTAGAACGCAAAGGGTAATTGAAGGATACAGGTGTGGTTTTAGTCAGTAGAAGTCTGACACGCCCTCCCGCTCCACCCAGAGTGCGAGAAGTCATTTTGATGATTTCCCAACTTAAAAAAAAAAGAACAGATGGTCAATGGTGCTGAAATGTTCTTGAGTGGTAACCACGTAACGGAAGACACAGCGTTGGAAAGCCTCCCATAAGGTGACCGATGGTGAGGGTCGCGAGAATACGATGGATACGAGACACACGACTGATCATTATAGCGATACTCTGGGGAAGATTATGTCCAACAGTGCTCACCTTTCAGTTGAAATTATGATGGCGATGAGATTCGAAAATCATTGAGAAGAGTGTCAAGTCCCACATAGCTCCGTTGAAATGAGAAGATCCTCCGACCGGACGGGTGTTCTGTCTTGTCAGGACAACTGCCCAATAATTGATTTCGGGTTGTTGTATACTATTTCAATTGAGCGGAGAGCTCTAATACCGCGATGTAAAATTATGAAATTTTAGTTCCTAAGACTCACCATAGATATCGCTACAAACACACTTTGAGCAGTGCTGTTAAATTAACAAACAAATCTTTGTCAATAACATATATTTTATTCGAGCCTATTCTAGCAATTAAAGTGTATTTACATTGCCGGTAAATACTCTCCTTACCTACATTATTCAAAATCAACAAACCTAGCCTAACAAACAACCATATCCATAAAAAAAAACTAAACAAAACTGTGTCAAAACGTTGAGATGGTGTGTTCTGCTTTACCTTAAAAGGAAAAAACAGAATGCTTATAGGGTCACTTTGTTGTCCGTCTGTTTGTACCCTTAATCTCGAACACGCTTCAAGGTATCGAGTTGAAATTAAAACCATATACTCAAGTCTGCGATACTTTGAAACTGTGAAAAAATCAAACTTCTAAGTTAACAAACGAAAAAGATACAGTCATTTGTGTCTCAAAAACGTATATTTCGACAATTCTCTCAAGGGAATCAAAATTCATAGGGTACTTCCCGTAGACCAAGAATCCTGAAATTTGGCATGAAGCAAGATCTTATAACAGAGGTATAGGAAAAAATCTGAAAACAGTAAATTTGTAGTTACGCCACAAAAAAAAAACTTTATTTGAAATTCGGAAAAATCTTTTAGTCTCCTTATGGAAATTTAACTATTTACATAGGTAAGTTTGTACGGAACCCTTAGTGCGCGAGTTTGACTCGCACTTGCTCAGTTTTACTTCACTTCACTTGCTCTTTGTGTTCTAGGACTGCAATAACTCTTTCGAACTATCCCGCAAAAACGTAGCAGCCCTTGCCTCAAAACCGGCTGGAACTAGTTTAAACTAGTATTATAACGATAAGACAGGGCGGAGCGTTTGTTCTGTGCGACGTACGAAGCCACTTCGCGTGTAACGCTCCTCGGTAGCTTGCCCACACTTGTGTCGTTGTGACTGTACAGTCACGAGCATAAATGCTTGACACTTACTTAACCACAAGATGCAGAAGAGATTTCCTTAAATAGTATTGCAAAGTTGTGACATTGTTTGTCGACAAAAAGTCTTATATCTTAGGCCGTGGCTTCGTAGAGTGTTGAACTTATTTAACATAATTTGAAATTGTATTACAATAAATATTACTTACAATATTCAGTGTTGTTGCGAACCAAAGGCATTTTAAATTGGAAAAGAGCACAATTCCCATAGGACAGACCACAGGACTGGAAGTAAAAGAAAAAAATACTTAAAAATAAAATAGTTACTTATTTAGAAGTTCAGTTTTCAAGACGGTAATTATGTTCGGACACTATTAAATTTCTAACAACACTTTAGGAGAATATGGCTTTTGATTTTAGCGTGACGAAACATGACAACACAAATATATGTTTGAAGCCCTGACAGAGCTCGGTCAAAATCTGTGTTCCTAAATAACAAATAAATAGATAGTTATTTCCCCAACTTTGGGGAAGTACATCTTTTTGTTTGAATTCCTACCGTAGTACTACTTTTTTTTTTAATTCTTCTAATCTAGTGCTTGACTGATCTATCCAACTTGATGGTATGCAGTAATACAATTATTGAGGGTGTGACGCACTATTTTATTAAGAGCCTACCTTGAAGACACCTAAATTAAATTATAATCGGACGTTAAAATATTTTTCTCAGTACAGTATGTCATAGGCCTCCTTTAAAGCCTACATCGAAGTTTGTTTCCTGCTTCCCTAGTCCAGTATAATCCCAAGGTCAAATAGATGTCAGCTTCCTATCATCCCATTGGACGACCTTGTTTTCTGACACCTGGCTTCTTACACAAGTCATAAATATGTGACACATACGAGTGTCCATTATATATTTATGCTCGCGACTGTACTAAGTCATTGCTCTTGGCTTGATCATACATTTGTACAGTCACAAACAGTTGTGATTTTCAGAAAATCGTACTTTCAAATACTGGGAGTATCTATACTACACTACAGCTTTCAACGACGAGGAGTGGTAACGCGGTTTAAAGTTCCGACAGTTTGGAGTGTTAAATTCGGATTTCGAAATTTCTGAGCTCATGAAGTTGTATGTTATGGAAAATCCAAAGCAGGAGGTGAGGAAGAAATAAAAGGAGGAACAAGACTCCTCATTAGACCTTTTAGAGTTTGAAGTCGGTTGGAAGACGATCATGAAACTTAGTAGAAGAAATTCGGTGGATAAGTTTTTCTTTCTTTATTTCTTGACGTAAGTACAATAAAGTGTATATATAATAAACAAATAAGACGTAGTGAGTTCTTATTCTAATTTATACAAAAAATTAAAAAATGCAATTCTTTAATAAGTTGGCAACATGAGCAAAATAACTTTCATTTTTCTCTGTTTTTACAGAATGAAAGTTATTTTGTTCAAGTGCGTTTTTTCAGCCACTTAACCAATTCAATTTATCAATATTAGAAAATTCTTGCCTGCTGCGGTCTTTCCGTGCGATTATAAATTAACTGTCTTTAAGGCTAGAGTGAATAGGCTCTTAATAAACTAGTGCGCCTCACTATCAACGATTGCATCACTACTTACCATCAGGTGGAATCGCAGTCAAGCACTAGTTTAAAACAATTTAAAAAAAAAATCTCCTACCAATTTTTTTTTCTCCATTATAATTAAAACAATAAATAATTTCGCGCATAATTTAACACCGCGAGTGTACGTCACATGCTAGCCTAGCGGTGTTTGTATTCGCTGCGGTAACGTTAATTAAGCTATTTCAAGCTATTACTATAATCTTAGATCTATAGATCCGTGAGTAATATAATATTAATACTCACGGATCTGTTGGGAAGTCAAACAGAATTAATATATTAGGTAAATTAATTCAACCTACAACGCCTTATACGGAGGAACAAAGAACATAATTGATGGACTGGGAGATAATTAAAAAGATTTACCGCAATCCTAGAACGAAAAAGGTAAATTAAGGAACACAGGAGGGTTTTAATCTGTAAAAGTCTGACACTCCTTCTCACTCAATTCAGAGCGGGAGAATTTATTTGATTTCTCATCTTTAAAAACCGGGCAAGTGCGACTGGGACTCGCGCACTGAGGGTTCCGTTGAAACTTACATGTGAAAACAGTTCAATTCTTGAATTGAGTTACAAAGATTTTCCCGAAACGCAAAAAAAATTGTGACGTAATTTGAAATTTACAGTTTTCAGATTTTTTCCTATACTTGTGCCATGAAACCTTGCTTCATGTCAAATTTCAGGTCAACGGGAAGTACCCTATGCATTTTGATTTCCTCGAGAGTGTCGAAATATGTTTTTTGCGATATAAACGGCCGTATCTTTTTTTGTTAACACAGAAGTCTGATTTTTTCACAGCTTTAAGGGTCTGCAAAATTGAATATATTGTTTTAATTTCAACTCGTTACCTCCACGCGTTTCTAAGATAGAGGGTCTTGACAGATAGACAGACGGACAACAAAGTGATCCTATAAGGGTTCAGTTTTTCCTTTTGAGGTACGGAACCCTAAAAAAGCATTTTGTAACTTTCAGGGTCCCAATTCGAAATACTAGGAACAACTCTTGAAAAATGTTAATACTTTTACCAAGCACGATTGCAATCCCTAAGTTACGATTGATTAATCAATCATTTCATAACAAGTGTTCTAGAATCATAACTGTAATTCGAAATTCAGAAGTTGCAAAAAACTATAAAACTGGCTCGAGAAAAACTTCAGAACCAAGTTAAACTTTTTCGTTCCACATTTTCCTCTCCGTATTGGCTGCATGTTTAATACGGTAAAAAGCAAAAAAAAAAGTAATTTGCAATGAGCCGGGAAAGCTCACATAATTAACTACCCTATAAAATCCACAAATACTTATAAAAACCGATCAACTATGATTTAAATAAATATAATAAAAATGACATTTGCAAACTGAAAAGTTATTACTTTAATCAATCGTTCGAGAAAAATGGCCGTGATATTTATTTAACAGCATCTGGTTAAAAGTAAACCCAATTTAGTTGAAAAAAGTGTTTGAACACACAAAGCATTTACTCCCAATAAACCATGCGCAGCCATTTTGAATGATTAAGAATTCAGTCAGTCAAAAAAATGATGTAATTTGTACAATCTAAAGCGAAAACCTTCATGAGAACAAATAAGAAACTTTATGGACATATTTTAAAAATAAAAACGAAGGCATAAAAATGTGTGGCAGGTCTCTGTTTAAGCTCAAAATTTACGTGTATAGCCAATTCCCATTCTCCTCGGATGAATACACAATACGGGCAAAATGGTCCAAAATCAAAAGACACCAAAAATTGTCTATCAATCGCATGTCAATCAGAAGTGGATGGCTGACACTCGATGTATCCACGTCGCACCGTCCACGCACAGAGTGACACATGACGCAGATTTTTCATACTCGTCAATATGCTGAATATGAAATGGAATAAGCAGGCGTTTTATTTAGGCCGCAGTGCAGATGAATGCATCTTACATGGACTGTTAAGTGCAGTAAAATTGTAAAAGAAAGAAAGAAAGACATTTTAGAACTAACAAATTAAAGGTATAAAATAAAAAGGGTAATTATTGTGTTTATTTAAATTTGTGTCATCAGAGCCTACTATACTGGTAAATCTGGGTTATCAGAATTGGAACCGATGTTAAAAGCAGTGGCGGAGGCAAGAGCGTCAAATGAAATATTACTAAAACTAATCAAAAATGTGGTTAAGAAATATGAAGTGTAAACTCACAAAAACCCCAAACACGAAACAAAACAATAAGTAAAAGGGTAATCGATAAAAGGCTAGTAGGTTCTAAGCTGGTAGGTTTGTACCTCTGATATAAGTTCCGATTAAAATTTAATCGGAAACGATCGAAATGGTAAAATCAATCGGAAATACCGACCTTTCCAACGATTGTACAGACGACTTGAACGATTGTACGATATTTATTTGGCTGAAAAATTGGGTTTCTATATCCAGTTATTTGGTTTTTCCTAGCAAAATCCAGAAAAAGTTTTTTTAAATGTATTTTTTGGTGATTTTACGTAAAAATGCGCAATTATGTAATCATAATACACCCGCGCGCGCGAGGGCATAACATGGCTAATAAAGAGAATTAATAGACTTGACTGCTTAAGCTAAATCTACCGTAATGAAATATTAATACTCTCCAAAGAAACTCCCGAAATCCAATTCATCAATTCCTTTCACAACGCAAAAGTTAGGTAAAACCTGTTTCTTACAACAGAAAAAAACTTGAACAATATTTAAAATCCCCACTGAAAGGAAACAGGAAATCCAAAGCACCAATTCCTTAAAAAACTCAATTGGACTTGTGATGCAAATTTACAAACCTACTTTACCGCTTCGGAGATCCGCGTCTGAATTAAACTCTATTTAGATATCCACGATTTGCTGAGTGATCTAACTCGTCCATGAAGTGGTTTCAGCTTATTTTGCGTGGAATTGGTTTTTAAATGAGACTAAGTTTAAATTAGTGGTGTATTTTTTCTACGATTTTTTTTTTGTGGGGTTTGAAAAGCGGTTGGTTTTGTCTTATTTGAACATCCAGTATCTCAATGTCAGCGTGCCCTTTCTGGTGGTTCAAGCTTACCCCGTACTAAATTAAATCGAAATCATTTAATTTAACCGTGCAAGCGTACATATAAACTTTATTTTTACATTTATAATATTAGTAAAGATTTTTAAGTCGTTTGTGTATAGGTATTTGTATACACCTTTTTTCTATTATTGCACTTACCATTATTTTTCTGTACATCACCCAAAATCTGACTGTTAAATGTATGCATAACATTATAAATTAAATATTTAAAGTCTCGTAAATGATTAATTTATTGAGGAAGTAAACAAAACAGCTTCTGCTGTAATTTAATTTATTATGGTCGGGTATCAAAACTGAATTTACCTGTGTAGGTACGTATAACCGAAGTTGTGGTACATGCAATCACAGTTTGTTGTACAACTTTGTTGAAAATGGTGACATACATATTTGAGCTCTTTGGAAAGTGGGTCATGCATTTTTTCCAATAGGTGTTAGTATTGGGAAAGGAGCAGTGGTGGCCGAGTGGTAACGGCCCCGACTTACAAGTTGCAGGTCGCGGGTTCAAACCCATCCAGGCGTATTACTTTGTGTAATTTATTTCATCACCACTGCTCTCAAAACGGTGAAGGAAAACATCGTGAGGAAACCGGCATGTCCTAGAACCAAAAATTCGAAGACATGTGACATCCACCAACCCGCACTGTGCCCGCGTGGTGGATTACGGCCCATTCCCTCTCCTAGAGAGGAGGCCTGAGTCCCAACAGTGGGAACATTATAAGGCCGACTATATTGGGAAAGTGTCATTTGAATTTTAGCCATAGACCAACTTGGTCAAGATCACTGAAATCTAGAATTGAAGGATGTCTATGTCCAGTTGTGGATGTCATTTGACTGTCATAATGAATGTACCTATAACTTTGGGGCCATTCTTTATTATGAAAAGAAGACAAGACAACTATCTACCTAAAACATAGCGGAAATGTACTATCATCATCACCTTCCTGCCCTTGTTTCATTTGGGGTCGTCGCAACACGTTTTTATCTTCTAATTTAATAGGAACTTTTAGTTGATTGTATTGATAGTACAATTTCTCACTGTGATAAGGAATTAAACAAAGGAAGAGTTTAAAGAGATCAAAACAGAGCATAAAACATTTTTTTACTCAATTAATAATAATATAATATTTACAAATTTCACACAACGCCATCTAGTCCTAAACTAAGCAAAGCTTGTGGTATGAGTACTAGACAACTGATAAACATACTTATATATTTTTAAATACATACGTATTATAGATAAATTACACCCAGACACAGAATAAATGATGGTGCTCATTACACAAACATTTGTCCTTTGTGGAAATTGAACCCACGACTTCCGGCATAGCAGTCAGGGCCACTGACCATTAGACCAAAAAGGCCTGTCAGAATATAGCACTTATATTGTTGAAAGTTGAAACCATACTTTAAAATAATGAACACGGAAAACGGAAACAAAGATGTATGATTCCACTAAAGTAGTAAAACTCCACAGCGGAACAGTACTAATAGTTACATAATTTGGTATCAAAATGTAGGGTGCTCATAAATTTTAATAAATCGCGGACGTTTAATCCGCCAGCGGACGTGTCTAGCCCCAAGTTCTGTTTGCACATGATATGATATTTTATTCATTGTATTATATTTTGAATTTAAATGGGATTTTCATGATTTGGGAATATGATTTAGTTTGGGTTAGCGGTGGGTTACCATTCTGTGTGACTGTTTGTTTTGATGGTAATTTGTAAGAATAATGTGCTGTTCAATACGTATTCCTACCTGGTAATAAAGGACACCAGTAAAATAGAAAACTACGACAATTTAGAAATGCTTAGAGTAGTATGTTATTCGTGTTACTATCCAACATATTAAACTTAATGCTAATATTAATAAGCCGAGTGGTCATCTAACTTATTTTCATTTACTTTAGTAAATTATGTATCAGTTTTCCTTTCCTTTGAAAACTTTTTTTTCCACTTCCTTATCCAATCACATGAACAGTATAAAAATGTTACAGAAAAAATATATTTTACTCCTATTTCTGATGCAAGAATAAATATTCAAATGCTCTGATTTGAATTAAAATTATAATATAAATCACATTTCTCGAGAAAATTCAGTGCACGTCTCATTAAAAGTCAGACGCGCGGTCATCCTACTCGCTAAGCCGTATCGTCCGCTGTATGAAATTCAAATACTGACCCGCTTGTAACGTGAAATAGGAATAGTTTGACTTAAGGAGGATAAAGGTGGGTTGTGTTTATCGTTTGTAGTTCATTCTCGTTTATTATAGAGGTAATAGTAGATGGTTCATTGTGGCTATACGAATAAACAGCCTCCAGTTAAGTTTATAACCAGTGCATGTTGTTCGTGATAAGAGTAACTTATGTCATTGAAACGTTCGGTCACAATAGGTCTCATCAGAATGCTTAATATCACCCAAAGGGATTGTCCTATGGGTGACTTTAAACCAAGAAACTCAGAGCATAGCCCTCTCCATTGAAAGAGAGAGAGAACGATGTTCTGAGTTTCCTTGCGTCGTGAAATCAGCAATGAAAACCAGCGTTGTGAGCTCATCGCATTATGCGTGAGGCCGCAGCTTTATGCTGAACGTTCGGCCGTTTTGCGTGGATGTGACGCATATCTTCCCTATCTATTGATTATGTTTGTTAGCTACTTTTAAGATTAAACTGTTTTTCTTTCTTTCTTTCAATGAAAAAGAAAAGAGGAAGTAAACCAAAGTTAGCGGCATAGCCCAAAGAATTGCCAAACTTAAGAAACATTGAGCATTGCTTGCAGAACAGATTGTCGATGGGGCCAAAAGGCTCTGAAGTGGCGACCGTGTACCGGACGACGCAGCGTTGGAAGGCCTCCCACAAGGTGGTTCGATGACTTGATTAGAGTCACGGTAATTTTGGATACAAGACGCACAGGACCAATCGTTGTGGCGACACTTGGGGTAGTCTATATTTAGCAGTGTCTTTTTTTGTGTTTTGAAAGTTTAGTGGGCTCAGAATCAGAGCTTGACTAATATTTATGAATCATGAAATATTTGATATAACATTCATTTTCTAGTAAATTTATTTCGAGTTAGTCCTGTTTCATCATCATCTTCCTGCTCTTGTCGCGTTTTATTTGGGGTCAGCGCAACATGTTTTTTTCTTCCATTTTGTCATATCACTTCTCACACAATCCATTCATCATTTTTTTAACCTCCCTCTCCTTCTCCATCCATTCATATATAAACTCATAACTCTTTTGAGCAACATGCGTTTCATCCCTCTTCTTCACATGATCATACCAAGACTAACGATTCCCTTTCAACATTTCAGTCACTGGCGCCACTTATAAACTTCCCTTGATATACTCATTTCTCACTTTATCCATTCTCGTCACACCACACATCCTTCTTAACATTTTCATCTCTGCTACGTGAAATCTTTTAAATTCTCTTAATTAAGTGTTCAAAATGACTTCATTAACAATTTATGGATAACAATTGAAAATACATTAAAACTTTTAATGATGTGTTTCCATTTGTATTTTTATCACGTACTACAATCAACATTACTATAAAAATATATATCTACTCGACAATGTTGTAGCCATAATAATATGACAGTCGTTATTTGTGTGCGGTTTTATTTCCCTCGGCTAATGGAACACATTTGGTGGTTTTCTGCATGTAAATTTTTAATATCAGTAATGTCACATACTGTCCTGAAAATCTACTGATTAAAATCACCCATAACGTTAGCTGTAGTGGTGCAGTCGCAACTAGTTATAAAATATTATACGTTTGTATAAATGTACAAAATGAATTATTTTCTATGGGTAATATTCAGGTTGCAAACATTGAAAAACTAAAAAAAATAGAGCAATGGTGAACCAGTGAGAACGGCCCCGACTTATGAGTTGTAAGTCTTAGGTTCAAACGTAAGTAGGCGCTTTCCTTTGTATATTTTATTTCATCACCACTGCTCTCCAAACGGCGACGAAATACATCGCGAGGAAACTGGCATGTCCTGGAACTAACAATTTGAAGACATGTGATATTCACACTCCCCCCTCTATTCACCCCTTTCCAATCCCCTCTCTATTCACTACCCCTCTCCTAAAGAGCAGGGGCTCAAGTCTGCTATTTTATAAGTTCGTTATTCCAATAAGATCCCGTTGTTATTTTGCTAAAAGTTCGTAATCTGCTAATTTATAATGATCGATCATTGATCGGTCAATGGTCTCGTACTAGAGTTGTGTTAAAATGACAATATCGAGCTTATTAAAAGTAATGTCTGCACAATGACGTTCTAATGGTAGGTCACTGATGAAAGGAACTATCAAAATTTTAGCAGATTACCGCATACGTCAAATATTCATTTGTCGGTATGTACGAGATTACCATTCTGTGCCACTTCTTTCAATGGAGTGTCAGTGGTTGACCATTGGAAAGTCATAATAACGCCATTATATTAGTAGATTACCAAAATTGTCAAAATCAACAATTATGCAATCAATGATAAACCATTCTGACACTATTGTAATAGCAGACTTGAGGTCCTGGTCTGGTCTCAGCAGTAGGAACTTTATGAAGGTGCTTTTTATATGCATCAAACACACTAAAGTAATGCAGGACAATTTTTACAAATTAAGTATGAAAAACAGCAACACAAAATTAAATAAAATAAAGCTAGAAAGGACTTCACCCCAGAACATTAATTTCAAACTTACATGGGAAAATAAAGGTCGCTTTTCCAAAACTTACGTAACACTCTCGAGTGCGGAGCTAAATAATCATAATTTATATCTCGCTACATATAAATTAACACAGGAAGCCATTATCAGGCCAACAGATGACAAGCGAGGCATTAAAGTCTAAAATTGTACAAAACTAATTACCACGAAGACCGTTTGTAAAGGTGGCCGCTACGTAGCAGTAATAAGAGTAGGAGCTAAGTTTAGGTGCGCTGTAAACTTGCGATTTGTTGCAGAAAACTTACGGAAGCTAGATGCACAGCGGCTATTGTACGACAAATGTTAGTGCAATGCTGATAAGTTTAAGAGTCTTTGAGTGACATTAGCTGGTATATAATATAACTGAGTAAAGCATATTCTTGCGACGTGCATACGTGTTCCTTGTAAAAGTGCTTCTTATGTCGAAGATATGAAGAAGTAAAAAAGAGTAGGGATATGTACAGCTGCTTTTATACGATAAAAGTCTATAATATTATTAATACTAGAAAGAAAGGAACTGTCTGTGGCATTAGCCAGGTAGTTTTCACTAAGTAAAGCCATTCTGAAAATATAAATGCCTAGAACTGTGAGTATTATTTACTACAAAAAAACTTCATTCACTTCAAATAAGTAACATTTATTCTACTAGATTTGTCTTACAAGCACTGCGGTGCATTTTTTTGTTTATCTATTCGTCAAAATATCCAACTTGAGAACACCGAAACTAACTTGTGCGTAAGCGGCGATGCTAACATCCTTTCCCTATACCCATGAAGTATTTTCAGTCAACTCATAAAATGTCTGACGTCTGCAAAAACCTTTACGGTCTCCCTTTAGTAATAGTATATTAAAGCGTAACAACTGAAGATGTAGTGAGTCTTTGAAGTGGATGGAGAAGATGACGGAAATGTAGTCAGTGGCGATAAATATCTAGGTAATGGTGCACCGTGGCCAATCGGCACAACCGCTATGTTAGTCGCGGTTGATTTACTTGAGGAATCGTCACATAAAGGCATAGGAATAGGATCTGCTAGGTATAATCTTATATTTTTTAATGATGTTGAAGCCATTGCAAATAATTTTGGCGTAAAACTCTTTAGAATTACTAACAACAAAGACTATATAATTAAATTAAATCCTATAGCTTAGATAAGTTTTTTTATCTAGGCACAGTGAAGATACAGCGAATACTGTTATGAATAGAAGTTCATGCAGATACAACTAACGCAATATAATAACAAATTTGTAAAGCAGAAATTCCCATGGATACTCCAACTAAATCTCTTTCAAATCCTGTATACTGAGAATCTATTAATAGTAGATTATTCACATGCAATATTCCCCTTTGAGCGATAAAATACGTGCAAATTTCATATTTGATACTTATACGCGATGAGAGTCTTTATAAGTTTCTGCAATGTAAAATCTCCTTTTGGCCTCGGCCAGAGTGAGAAACTTATGCGGATGTAAAGAATCAATATCAAATGTATGAAGCCGCTCTTTGTGTCCACAGCATCTAGCACAAAGGTACGGAGCGAATTAGATAGCAAGTGATCATCTTTTGTTTCGGTCTGAGGAAATCATTTCACCCTATACAGCTAACTATTTTTATATAATTTTTCTGTACGTGTGTTTGTCACCTAACTCCTTCTAAACGGCTTGACCGATTCGTAGGAAACTTTGTATGTATTTTGACTGGATCCATGAATGATTTGAAAATATAATTGATCTCGGTTGGAGATGCTGCAACCAGGTTCTCAATTTTCTTTTCTGACGAAAAGCCATTTTTCGGGCAGGATAACGTGCGCTGGGACCGCTAATAATACAATAAATCTCGATACACTGCAGCCATCTTTATCGCCACACTCGCCAGTAACCCGCTTCTACCTTGAACGAAATTT
This sequence comes from Mythimna pallens, assembly GCA_961205895.1. NCBI lineage: Eukaryota > Metazoa > Arthropoda > Insecta > Lepidoptera > Noctuidae > Mythimna > Mythimna pallens. The sequence goes on along the minus strand of OY540827.1, from coordinate 24,491,199 downwards.
TTCTATTTTAATGTAAAATATTTTGCGGCGCCTGCAACAAAATCTGTCTTGCGCTATCTTATTAAAGCTCATTTCCGTATTTGGGATTATGAGGAAAGCAGTAATGGCATGGCTTTTATCTTAAGCAGCGTTAAGATAGCGAAGGAAATTACGTTTTAACAGTGTAAAATTTTACCTGTATAATATTCAACTACTAGTTCATTAAGTGTGACTACAAATAATGCAGCTACTCGTATCGTTTGCACTAAGTATGGAACACGCTTCTTTAAAACAAAAATAAATAAAGCACCACTAGAAAAAATGTTATAAAAATATTCGTTCTTCTAGGAATCTGGAAATAACTGAAAAACCCAAATTTGAGTCCAACTGTATGGCGTCTATTCATTCCAAACGTTTGAATCCAAAAAAAATAACTGAAACGGTTGCTGTTCTAAAATAGACCATAAATGTTAGTAGCAAGGTTTAATACAGTTTGCAAACAGCTCTAGGCTGTATGCTACTCCAAAGATCATTCAAATTTGACCTTTCACCTGCTTAGAATAGAATCCAAATTTCGGTCAGAGGCTGTTGGTATAGTTTTAACGCCCGCACGTGTGGAACTTGTGAATTATGCACCTTTGAGCATCGCGTCGAGTTTCCAAACTGGATTGACAAATATCTCAAAAGAATTCACTTTTTTATGAAAGTACATTAGTAGGAATATCATTGCCACGAAAATATCAGTTATCTTTATATGGAATGGTTATAATGTAATAGTTATTATTTATTTAGTACAAGCTGCTCCTAGCCCGTGAAATTACTTCCCATCTTTCAATTAGTTTTAAATTTTACAATGGTTCTTTTTCTCAGTTTTTTTTCTTTTCAACCGCTCCTATATTGAAATGAACAAAGAAAAATAAATGTCATTAAAACAAGTCAAGCTGTTTTTGAGTTTTAGCGAGACTTAACAACAATTGACCTATAAATAATATGAGAAAAAAAATCTTTACAACATAATTATTACCATTTTGAGAAATCAAAAAGTAAATTTCAATAAAGGCGATTTATTTTGATAAGACTTTTCTTGGAAATATGTTTCAATACGTACACAGGTTTTTTCGGTCAAACCTTTGACAGACTGTCACAAACATCAAACCATACATACACAGTAAACAACAACATAACACGTTGACAATTTCACACCGGAATCGTTTACAAAAATCCAATATTCATCATAACCGTCACTATCGATATTACTCACTTTTGAGTTTTACTTAATTTCACGGTGGTCAAAGTAAGTGGGTCCCACAGGGTTCACCGCTTGGTCCGCTAGTTTTTCAATTTGCCTTGTTGCATTGCGCATGTGGCTGATATTGCGATTTTATTCACTCCACCGTTCAAATGGGACGCTTTAGAGTGCTACGATACAGATAGGCTTTTGACTGCTAGTATTTGTAGTATTAAAAAGATAGGAACGCGGAATACAAAGTAAACATTTTGGATGACTGAAAAGGATTCTACTAAAAACGTTTTGAGTTTCTCCTTATATGTATATTGCCTAGTTGCATTAAGTCCGCTTATGTACCACTACTGTACATGTAGTTCAAATATTTTTCTGTACAAACTTCAAAATGGCCGAATTAACTAAAAATGTTCCACATAGCTGTAAAACTACGTCTATCTACAACAAAAATGTTTAGTTGTAAATTGATTTTATTGACAAAGTTTTATTCAGTCGGGATTCCTTCTAACAATTAGTTTCAATTTTGATCATCAGTAATCAAAAGCTTCTTTTAATTACTTTCGACGCACTTATTTCAAATGTTTTCAAAAGTTCAATTAGTAAACAAGAAACAAAATGGCTTCTCTCAGTTGTTAATTAAAGGAGATCCAAATAAAGAGGATTAGATATAGATATAGGAAATTCAGAACAACAATATTTATAATTGTACTGTCAGAATAAAAACAGTAAATAGTTCTTTTACCACATTTCCTTTCAAATAAAAATTAACAATAAGGAATCTAGAGACGCAGCAACAATACAACAACGATTATCAGCAAAATCAATGAGTAAATTGTTTCGTATATTAAATACGTTTCGAAATAAATAAATAATATTCCACAACTATCACAAAACGTCGTGATCAATAAACATACTTATATATTTCTAAATACTTCCAGACACAGAACAATAATGATCGTGCTCATCACACAAACATTTATCTTGGGTGGGAATCGAACCCACGACCTCCGTCATAGCAGTCAGAGCTGCTAACCACTAGACCAACAGAACAGCAAAAATGACGCAGGTCAAATATTAAAATAAGTTTGAAAACTTATTTTCCAATAAACGAGGCTCTTCCTCATTCACAAAACGATATTACAAGAAGAGCCTTCATCTTCCGCTAATATAATAAGTGCGACGCCTTTTCAGGCCATCGAAATTCTGATCCAGTTCGGAGGACCTGCAACTGACTTCCCGCTGGCAATGTGCCAATAAAAGAATATAACGCTATCCCGGCTACCCGGCTACCCTCTTAGCCTTTTGTTACTAACAGCCCCACTTGGTCCGTTGATGTTAATGAGCCTAAAACTTTTAGCCTAAATAAGTAAGACAACTTGGTTGTTTGAAAAATCAGGAGTATGAAGATAAATGGTTGGGGCAAATTTAATTAGTTTAGAACGAACATTCTGGCGACCTAAATGGATGTTGGACGGGGGCGCGTTGTCCTCTGTTTACGATTTAATTTTCGCCAAAAAACATTATATTTTCGTCAGATTACGTTGAAGTCTGCGATTTTATTTTCATCTCCATAAAGACGGTGTGTTCTGTTGATGATAAAACAACGGTTTTTTCAGGATTATGTAAAGTAAAAAAAAAATTGTCCTATATGTAAAATCAAAGATGATACTGTAGCGACATCTATAGCGTCACATAAGAACTAATCCTGGATCGTGCAATTAAAGTTCTGCGCTCAATTTGAACATATTATAGAATAGCCTGAAATCATCTATCGGGCAGTTGCCCACCAGACATAACACCAGTGTAGTCGGAGGATCCTCCCTTTTCAACGAAGATTTCCAGGACTTTACTCTCTGTTCCGCATACCTCCAAAATTGGGAGTGGCTATTTCACAAAACTACCACTATTTTTTAAACTAGGAATCAGTATTGTATATTAAAAAACAGTGTACTTTAAAGGGATTGACACAGATTCTTATTTCTTTTTGCATATAATGCATATAATACATAGCGATAATATACCATCCCAAACAGCTGTAAAGTTTTGATATCTCAAGTTTATAAATAATTGACATTACAAAAGAATAGGATGTTCTAGTGTGTTGACATGTCAAGGTGCCCATACATCACTATTCAAGATTTACAGTTTTGCTCTCAGTCTAGGAGGCCTATTTCTAAACTCGTTAAAAAATAAAAGGCCCGTGTTGACATTTGAAAAATACCCTAGAATGTAACTTGGACCGAAACTGAAAGAAACAATAAAATAATAATTAATTACATAGTGTTTTAAAAAAATACATACATTTATTTGAAATAATATGATGGAATATATTGCGAGTATTCTTTTTGCGTGTTTAATTATTCGTTTTGACAGATGTCAAAACGGGACTTTTATTTTTTAACAACTTTAACAGTGGTCGTCTTTCGGCTAAAATTATAATGATGATGATGATGTCAAGTAATGGTAAATTATGGGGAGTGTTTATGTAGGTCTGTTGATGTAGGGTTAATCTAAAGACAATACTTTGAAAACACTAACAAGTAATTAAAACTAACTACCGCACAGCTACGTGCTCTATATTTTATAAATGTTAGCATAAATACTAACACTCACCTAATAAAAATATTGATATTTATACTACATCTTAAACTCAATTCATATAAAAGTTATTGTATTTTGCCTACAACGCTACTACGCGGTAAGCATTCGTATTGCTATCTCGAACGATATGAAAGTGAAACGGCTTCTTGAATCGTTTCAAGACGGTTATATAAGCCAGTGTATTTCAGGTTTATATCTACTTAAAAGGTCAAAGCAACTAGCGTACAAAATATTAGGGGTTAAAGTATGAAATTGCCGTTTTTTGAAACGGGTTGCTTTGAATTGTTTTATCTTTGGATTGACAAGGAATCATAAGTTAAAATAAACTTTATATTATAGTTACATTTTTTTTTTTCAAAATTAGGTATTTATTGGTTTCTTTGTGTTTTCTGTAATATCGCAGTTCTCATAACCATGAAAGCTAATAAAAATTTTTTTTTTTTCATATTAAGAGTTCCAACGTAGAAACTGTGCATATATCAAAGAGCAAGTAATATCAATTACGTATACCTACGCTATCTATACTTCAAAGCATCCCGTTTAAAAAAAACGGCAATTTCATACTTGAACCCCTATTATCTGCATTTCCTCATTTCATCTTAACATAATCTCGATCATAATAATGGGGCATATTTTTCAAGAGGAAAATGCTGTCTATGCTAATCTCGGAGTAGAAGAAATAACAGTATACAGTTTTATCTAAATGAAAGAAATTATTTTCCTGTCTAACTTTGAGGAATTAATCAGGGAAACGAATTACCATTGGAGGGTGGATGTGTCAACCGTATAATCTAGCCGCGTCTTGAACATTGTTACGATCTTTGATGGGTTTATTTTGTATTTAAGAAGTAATTTTCTTTGCTACTCTCACGTCACACGCACGCGGCACCAATGGGGAACGTGAGTAATTAATGAATTTGTGAGTTCATAAAATTCGTAATAAAGAAATGATTTCTCTATTCGATCAAATTATTATAATGCATTTCTATACAAAATTGTCATCGACATCGACATCCCAATTTTTTAGAAAACTAAGTATTTATTTATTTATTTATTAACATAAAACCTTACGCTCTAATAAAGTCAAATAAGCCACCCCTACCAATACTCCAATAATTAAAATTAAACATATACAATACTACCTATATAATTTGATTATATATTAATGACTTCTAAAATCAATTTTTTCTGCTAAAATAATATATACCTATATATAGATATTTACTATTACAGTACACTATAATAACGGGTTCAGGATGTTGATGGGGCTGCCCTGTTTCTGCAGTGCATCAGGTATGTTCGCAGAGGCAAGCGTCGATGGTTTTCACGCCATCATCAGACAGAAATCTGCCTCTTTGCTCTGCAGAGTACGGGCTAGCTCCAACTCCAGCCTGAAAACCATAGCGGGGAGGTACGATTCTCCTCTGTTAGGTGATGTTGTTCACAGATGCATCATGAACAACCACCTTGTTTTAAAATAAATAGATAGATTGTAAGTTTACTAACATAGGTTTAAATTTTTCTAAATTGTTTACTAACCCATATGGATGTCACTTATCCGAATTAAAGATTATTTTATTTTATTTTATTTATTTATTTAATACATATTTATTTTTATTTTTTATTTTTTTATTCTTTTAATATAAATAAAATATTTAATCCTTTTGTTCTAACATATATTATTATATAAAAGATAGTAACCAACCTGGCTTACACCGTTTTGAACCTGTCTATCTTTATCTATTATAGAATGTCTCTATTCATCCAGGTCGTCTATTTTTTTTCTACAACTTTCACACAACGCTATCTAGTTTCAAACTTGTGATATGAGTACTAGACAACTGATAAACATACTTATATATTTCTAAATCCATTTCTACATATTATCGATAAATTGAGACAAAAAACAAATGATCGTACTCATCACACAAATATTTGTCTTAAGTGG